>JABBOT010000013.1:1379825-2683249 GCA_016165875.1 Acanthopleura granulata
CGTAGAGGAAGTCAGCATGAACTGAACTTGGACTGGTGGGAGGATTCTGTGTCATTGTGCTGCGCTAACCAAGTAAGTCAGACAGGGTCCAATGGAAGATTTAATATCAGTAGTTGATCAAAGAATGGTTTATTGGGTAAGGCATCAATTGTTCCACTCCCGAAATCTGTCACGTTTAACTACTTCATTAACTCTGCCAACGTGAACGCTAATGAAAAAAAAGTTATACGTGTTGCTATTTCACTGTCTTTCTCCGTGCAAATACGTTGGTGATGAGTTGGGAGTTATGTAGTCTAGAACATGAAATAAACCAGCACAAATGCGGTGATGCAGGCCCCGTGGTATATTTCACAGGCAATCAATTAACTGGGTTAGCATACTGTTCACTAGTGAACATCAATGTCATGCTATCAGTGAAGAAAAGCCAAACAATGGTTTATTTGTACCAAAGTTTTACCGGATTGATTCTCGCCAGGCTTACAAATCAATGTATGAAGAGAAAAGTACACGCCTGTGATTGCCTGCCCTTTTCCCATTCTTGTACACGAAAACTGGCACCAAAAAGTCCAGCCCGATATATTTCCATTTATTCGGCGTGAGAGACTGTAAGTTATAGGCATGGTGAACTGTCATGGGGAAGCAGCAATAATTTAATACAATTTTTATATCATGACAAGATAAACAAGGAACAGGTTCTGCTCAAACAGTTTAATTCCACGCTGAGAGACCTGCTGTTCATTTTCACTTGTAGTCTGTGTTCTGTATCGTTCACAGGTCCAGGGATTAAGCTCTACAGGCTGTAAACGGACAATGCATCTCGCTTGTAAAGACTACACGCCGTTAAAAATCTACCCCGTCCCCCCTCCACTTCTTGCTCTTGAAGATGTTCACTGGGACGGAAAGCGTGGCATAGACATCGCCAGTTTTATATATTAATACATTGTGAGTCATCTATCCATACTCAGGCCCATAGCTCGAATCAGCGCCTCAAAACACCCTAGTTTTTACCTACTCTCATCATTGTGAGCATAGACGGCATTCTTTTGTGTCCAGAAATTTTAACGTTATATTCATCTGGACAAAACCGCGACATTTAGGTCGGTACTGAGGCACGTGACATATTTCTTTTACAAGTGCCTGTGTATGTTACATACACGTCCAACTATTGCTACATTCTTACTAAAACTTAACAAAACGCTCCTATATAAGAGTAGCCTTTCGTCTTTCGTCCGCTATCCTCCCTTCTAACGTCATGCTACTTGCTATGTGGATCACTATTGCTGCACGGTAATGTGTTCTTGGCCAATACAGCCTCCGACGCCGACAATATGACTTTCTGCCCAGCCAATACGACTTTCAAATTGATCAATGCTAACAACATATACAGCCAATTAATGAATACAGAAGCCCTCACGAGTGGTCATCGCACATAAAAGTTATGACGGACGTTGAGTAAATTTCATTTCAGAAAATTATGCCACATACCACAGTACCATAAACCAATAAACCTTTAAAAACACTGTTTGGAGTTTGATACCGAACTGGCCGATGTCCCTCGATTTCTTGATTTCTGGGTTCGTTATGGAGTTAGCGCTTTTGTTGCAGATTCCCTTTACCTTTCTGATTTAAACATTTTCTGTTTTGCTTTTAAAACTTAGATGCTCGACTTCCTCGATCGAGTTGACACTAGAACACACAGTTAAATAGCTTTAGTTGCCTTTCACTTGAACGAATAATGCCTCACATTGAGTTAGTCTCATAACATGACCCATCCAACATCTTAATATTTATAAGGAACTTACACAAAATAGAATTGTGATGTATACGGGCAAAATTTCGCGTAATTGACGCCGTTTACTCACTGTTGACAAGTGCTCTCTAAACACTACTGTGCGAGTGGTACACGTTGCAGTGACAAAAATATACATACACGCAATTTTTGTGTACGAACAGTACACACTTTCTGTAATTTCTGTAATACATCCACAATTTGTGTACCAATGGTTGACATGCATTGCGGATGTCCAAACTTGTACACAGTCGTTTTACAGCGTATCTTTGAACTTATCTCGTGTCATATGAGGGGTCGATTATAGAATTCTCTTACTTGATTGTCCGGTGATAAAAGTCTGAATTTCATCGTCAGTGGTTTCACCTTCAACAACTACGATCTTGGCTCTCGATACGGTCGAACTAAAAGAATGTAACTGTCGTCTGTTCAATTTCTGGACTGGAACTAGGTAATCGTTCAGCTCTTCCTACATGTCATAAGCGGTGACGCTCAGTTGGAAAATGAACCCATCAGCTGGCTGAGTGTAGTATATTTTAAACCGTCCTCTTCAAATACATTTCCAACCACTGCGTTCCCCCGAATAAAAATCTCAACAACCCAAAATGAAAGAAATACATCCGTCACAAATGCCTTCAATTTCAAAAACCTTTACGTTTAATGCACACGATCCGTCGTCTCAAGGCTCGAAAGAAAAAACGTGCAGTTTAGTGCGTGAACAAAAGTATTGTAGAGTATAATACATCAGTGTTTCCTCGGCATATTGGCCGGTAGTGGGCCAGTTAGGGTGCCCCCAGCCTACGCCATGGCATCACAACCATGTCAAGACGTGCAGAAGGGTAGGGGTGGGTACATGGATACAGAATTGTTACCCTCCCACTGATATGAAGATGGACGGAAAGCCACAATGTCCAAGATGCGGTGGTCGAGCGCAGTTCACCAGCCAAAATTCGAAAACGACGTACTAAGGCAGGTTTCATTTCAAGAAGGGTTCTGTCTCATGATTATGGAGGAATATTAGCAGTCTACGAGACAGGTGGTTGAAAGACGGTGTAAGACATGACTTTCTTGCAAACCGGACTTTTAACTGAACAGTAATCCACTATTTTCCTCTGTGATGTTCAACCAGCGATCCGAGATTGCAAAGGCCCATTTATTACCCGCCGTACTTCGCTATTTTTTCCATTGCAGCTTTCCGCCTACCAGCATGTCGGTAAGAGAACCATGGTGTTGTGTCTGGCGGACACTGTGTAATATCCCCATGCATAAATATAACGTGCAATTTAGAATGTACACCTAACTATACTGTATTATACTCCTACAAAGGGATCCTCGCGGGTTGGATCACGTGACGCGTCGGGTCACGTCAGTGAACATGACAAAATGACTAGGCGGTTTGGCTCGCCTCAAGAGTCGAGCCATCGGATATGACAGTCCGGGAGATAGCGGTGGTTTATCGGTCAGGCAGCGTACGAAGGGTTCTCATGGTCTGTGCCACTTAAGAACCACCTAATTAAAGTTTATTCTGACTTTTATCGGCCATGTCAGGATGTGACCAATGTGCTAAATTATAAAATTAGCTGTGCTAATTACGAATTAAGAATTCTTAAGACCCAACTCTATGACTAAACCCACTTAAAATGGGTCAGAGGTTAATACTTAGGCTTATTTATCTCAAAAACAAGGGTATCGGTCACGGTGACGCTGTTTGCGAGTTTATCGGTCATGTCGAATACATGGGATTTTCATGAATCAAAAGATATCCTCGGATATACTTGTTATAAAATAATTATTTTTCAGTCCTAATTCTATGCACAATTCCCATTAAGAAACGATGATGTGTCAACATTTGGAATAAATTACATCAAAATAGTGGTATCTCTCATAATTGAGGACGGAGAGAAATTTATTTTATATGTTCCTTATGATAACCTCACCACTCACAATTCCAGCTCATACACTGTGACACTCAAAAATGCTAATTGTTGCTTTTACTGGTCCGTCATGTCGAATATGCAGATGTTGTTTTACTGAAAGGCACCTGAGATACATTCATTGTGAAATGCTGAAAGGGTCGTAAGTCATCATTTGACTACCTGGGAGGTAGAACTACAAAACATGGTCCTAAACTCTGCCAGTAATGAATTAAGTCACTTAAGAACGATTTTTGCAACACTTTTGCATGCTGTCATCTGGTGGTTATGTCAGTTGCTTACATGAACTTCTGCAACAAGATGTGCCAAAATAGACTGAACAAAAAATAATCGAATTGAACAGGTAAAATTTTCTGTGTATGTATGCTTGGTTTTAACGTTAATCAACAGTTTCAGTTACATGAGGACAAGGAGTCCTTAGAACGTATATATATTGTGTCTTCTTGTGGCAGTCCAGGCGGCCAAAATGCTGCCGCCACTGGAACAACATGCCGAGTCACAATACACATTAGTCCTGTTTCACTGATCTAACCTCTCAGTGCGGAGCGCAAAGCATATGTCTTTTTTGAAGTCTTCGGTATGACCCGATATGGGATTGATCGCGGATGTCCCGACCCTGAGGCGGATTCTGTAACTACCACCCCACCACTAGTACTATGAAGGACGACGTTGATCAAGGCCATGGTCTTTGGTTTATTTATTCATTCATTTAATTGATGTTTTAGGAATCAAGAATATTTCACTGATATGACGGCGGCCAAGCATTATGGCGGGAGGAAACCGGACAGAGCACGGGTTAAACCCACGACCATCCGCACATTGTTGGCACACCTTCCCACGTACACCTCGAGATGAAGCCAACATGAGCTGGACTTGAACTCACACCGATCGTGTCAATTGGTGAGAGGCTCTTGGCTCATTACGCTACACTAGCCCACTACCCCCAGAATAACACCCCTCTCCACCATGCAGTCTTTGAGTCGAATCTCAGGATGTACTGACAGTAATATTATCTTGACGCTTAGAATCCGCGGGTTGTGCATACGGTCTGTTCATCCGTACCACGACCTGTTGGCCCTACCATAAAATCAGTTAAATAAGGCCTCTTAATGTATTAATTTATCAGATTGGATCTAGTGTAGGTCTGATCGGTGTTGATTAGGTTTATACTTCATCAGAGCTTCCCATTCTTACCTGTGGGTGTCTGACGGGATCACTCCTCCCACTCTCATCACAACCCAACAATCTCACCTGTAAGTGTCTAACAGATTCTGTTCTCCCACCAGCCAATACAGCTTTCCACTCTGACCTGTAGGTATCTGGCAGGTTCTCCCCTCCCACGGGTCAATACAGCTTCCAGTTCTTACCTGTAGGTTTCTGACAGGCTTTCCCTTCCCATCCAGCAGCACATCCTGTATTACATACGTCACCACCACAAGAGGCCGGGTGTTCACAATGACAGTCTTCTCCGCATTTCGTAGCTCTCTGTAGATTTTCCTTGGGACACTCTGCAGTAGAAAGTTACCACACAGTTTATGTCATAGCAAATGGTGATAAAATCTCCACTCCACACATCTGAGACGAAAATCGCAGAAGATTTTGGACTGCTTTAACTGTTCTGCCCGTCGGCTTGGAGTGCTATTTGTAAATATGTAATAGAAGCCTACAAGATCCAGGCGTTATTTTCTTCTTTACGTCAAAAGATAATAATTTAAATGCTGGTATACACATTTGTGTTCTTGACAGGAAATGAGGGAAAAGTCTCAAAGAAGTTATAGGACGTCACCATCTTTCCTGTTGAAATATCAGACATAAAGCCAGTAAGTGTCAGCGGTAGGGCAGATGCGCTTAACGGGCCTCCTTTGTGGCATTGGAGAGTGAGAGGGACATGACAGACGTCGGAGCCGACGTCAGCGAAAGCGGGTTTCGTCTTGTTTCACAGTGATTGACCTATATATAGCACTGTCTAGATACAGACAAAGAATACCATCTGTATTTTGTAACACGTCACATCCGCCGTGTGAGTGACTTGCAGTGACCAGCACCTCTTTAATGTCACGTGAACTGCATCTTCTTCTCAAGTTCAGCAATACATTTAAGACATTTGGCACCACAAATCATTGAGCATATATTAACACCACCAAGTCACCTATACGGTTTATTTATTGATCTATTTTTTGATTGTTGTTAAACACCATTGTAAAGAACTTACTTATACGATGACGGTTAGTTTCATGGGTGGAGGAAACGGTGAGGGGAGAAGGCGTAAACCACCGACATTTGGCAAGTTGCTGACTAACTTCCCCACGCGTGACATACAGATATGCACAACATATTGGAGGAACACCAGTGGTCTTCAGCAATCAATAGACATCGCAAATCGCAAGTTCGCATCTGTAGCTGACTTGCACTAAATATATTTTGTTACGGGAGCAGACAGGCCACCCGTCTCACTAGGCTCGTGAGATTCACTAATTATATGACACGTTAAGTCAGACAAGACATATCCATTTGGCAAAATATGTAAATCCTCTTCAATAATATTGATATATATTAATATAATACTAATAATATTAATAAAAAAATGAAAACTGCCAGTATTCGACCTGTTGAATTAAGTAGCCATATAGATCACTTACATAGGAATCCCATGTCATTATTAACAGAAATCTACATTTAAAATCAACGATAAGTGTCTTACATAAAACTGTTTTTGATCAAACAACATCAATCCATTCTATCACAGCTACCTATGTACGATTTTGTTCTGGTTATTGATTTAAGTATTCATACTGCAATTCTTACATCGGTTCTGCGGTTTGGATAAAACTGAATGAAAACAAGTTCATGGAAAATTCAGTACTTTTAACAAACAAACGTATGAGTCCCTCGGGCGAGGCCAATATTGTATCCACCCGAACCCAGCTTCGGCAGATTGGGAGACTGGGAAACAACAATTATAATTATATCTGTTAATATCTGTCGTTGTCTTCTCTATACTTTTCAATTTCAGAGTAATATTAACTGTAAGTTACTGTTGGAGAGACTAAAACTTTATTCTGGATTACCAAATCATTTTGTTGTTTTGATTGATTGATTGATTGATTCATTGATTGATGGATTGATTTGTTACCTGTTCATTTATTTATTAATTAATTCATTCATTTATTTTTCATTTATTTATTTAGTTATTTATTTTTCTGTACGATATACACAGTAATTTTGCTTTTTACTGTAGATTTTTTTCGATAATTTAATTTCCAATATGGGGTAATAAAATGTGTTATATAATTAAAACTTGAGTGAAACATGACATCACGTTTAACACTAAACTGACATTTCAGCCATCTCTTGATGGCAAATTCTTGAAATTCTATGTTTGATGTGTTATATTATATTCAAATGGTACGGAGAGTGGGGGGGGGGGTGAGTGGCATTCAAAATCTTTAATAGTAGCCTAATTCATTCTGTTGGGATCTTTAACCTCTTTCTATGAAAAGTTAAAGGGTGAATGGTGTTGTGTTTATCTCAGTGTAGTGGGAGTCTTGTACTGACAAGCGACACGATTTGCCTATTTAGACACCGAATTATGTCTTTAAAGTTGTTTTCCAGGAAATGGAGAGACTTAAAGACATTGATCTTGTCTTGATTTCAATATCTAATCCATTTCTGTCATAAATCTCAGATACATATTTCAAAAGGACAGATTTTTCATAGATAATTAGGCTAAAACTTTGATATATTAAAAAACAAAATAAGTTATGGACAAAAGTTCAACATTTATCCGGATTTGTCTTAATAGTATTGTTAATTTGAAAACCTAAAAATGTAACGAAATGCAGTGTATTTCCGCTTCTAGAGTTAGCAATTTATACCTGCCATTCAATTCAACAAACATCATTTATGAAAGATGTTCCATTCATACATGAAAGATAATCAGTAACTATTGGCATAAACACATTGGTATAAAGTTCAACATCTTTTCCAGTTTTCTCATTACATAGACGACAGTTTGACAATGGAAAAAATTGTCACAAAAGCTGGGATATTTAGGCATCTGGGACAGTATGATGCGCTGAGCTAGCTACCTCAGGAGAACCCGTACAAGGTCCGAAATGCGCTGAGCGAAATGGAACAACCCGGTGAGACACATTCAGAGGGGGGATGATGACCGTTAATCATTTCTCCCCAAAGGACTGTCTCAGTGAGCCAGGAGCACCTTTCAGAAGGATGAGTTTGGACAGTATGGAGTCAGTTTGAGGTCAAAGGGAATTATTTGTGTCTCACGGGTTGGGGACTGTCGCAAAGGGCGTTTCGTGCTTTTCCATCCTGCCCATATATTTGGATGGCGATCACGCAGCAAATCCCGCCAAATTGTAGCCCCCATGGTTTAGGTACAGAAATCAATTTCTAGCCCATGACCTACATATATGTCCCTCTATAAATCTGGCAAAATTATGGCAATGGACCAAAGTCATCAGAGTTTTGAGGCACATGTATGAACCTTTGGAGGTCAATATTTGTTGAGAAAGGTCAAACTATGCCTGTATACCCGATGACGTCACACTATCATACGACATGCATAGAAAACTCTGTACTCACCTGTCTGGCAGTCATTGTATGTCCATTTGCCCAGACAGCCTCCGTGACAGAAGGCTTTTCCACACTGATTCCTGTCTACACAGTGACACTCGTCTCCACATTTAGTGTTTTGGTTCCGATCACAGTCTAAAACATAAAGTCCACGTAGTAAGTGGCATTGCCTTAAGAAACATATTCATCAGCAAAACATCAGCAAACCGCATAGAAATGTATTTAAACATCATATCATCTGTTGCAGTTGTATTTAAAGTCATCACACCATGGTGGCAGTTCTCATGATGTTGAATCTTGGAAACCTCGCCGTATATGCACCAAATGATATTTACTTCGTACTGGTTTTTGTGAACTAGATAGGCGTCGGTGGTTGGTTTCTCAGATTTCCACTTTTTATCTCGGGGTTCGACACAATTAGCCAATCGTATAGTATTGGGCTTCCAAACCCAAGGTCTTCGTCAATATTAAGTAACCATGCCCACGATTATGTTGGGTCCCCACATAATTTTGTATAGTGATTTCAAAGTTTTTTTATTCTTGAACATACAGCTTTTCACACACACACACAAAAAAAAACAAACTCGGGTAAACTAACTCGGGGTGCGACATTTTGTTTTACCGTTGTCCGTTTTACAGGACTGTAACAAGGCGTCAAACAACCAGTATTTGTTTATTCAATCGCTGCTTGACACAGTGCTCAAGAATTTTTCACCTACATTACGCCTATAGTGCAGGGGCAATTATTCACTGATTTATTTCTAGTATAACGTCCTACATTTCAGCCTATTAAAATGAGTAAGGCAAAGGGGACCAATGGGAAATCAGCGCACCTGACACACAACCGCTGCCAAACTAGACACAACAGTTTTGATGTGCAAATTTCTCGTTCAAGCGGTTGAAAACTTCCGGTAGAGCACATTGGCTTTCGGTCAAACAGGAACATGCAGCACAGCTATGTAACAGCATTTGATCAGTGGCAGTTTAATTTCCAGAATATACAATTGTTGTTATCATGTGTTAACAGTTCGAGGCACGATTTAGAAAATGTTAACAGTTTGAGGCACGATTTACAAATGAATACTACTCAGGATGCATTGAAGGATGTTTTTATTAATTAATACAGTAAATCAGTATGCTCTTTTTATTTGCAAATTTCTTTAAGGCGCAGATTACAGATCGAAGTTGTGAGCTGTTCTCATCTAGAAGAAATAGCAATGCATTTTAAGAGAATGCGTACTTTCAGTGAAGGTATGCTTTTCTACCTATGTATTTATTTAATTGTTGCCTAACGATACACACAAGAATTCTGCACATGCTTGACTCGCAGATACTCACGCCACAATAAAGGAAGACAAGTACGCGGCCTTCAACTTAAAGAAGCCTGCGGAAACGGTCATGCGAACGTCCTTGACTACCTCTACTGTCACCAACGTCCGGCAAACAGCGAAGGAGGGAAAATGTACGAATTCAAAGTACACGATCTCGACTTAAACGGTGCCTTGCGAGTTCTTGTGATTGAAAGACAAGCACTTTTAATCACTCGCTTCCATACCATACGACAGACTAAATTGTTACGATAAACTGTTTCCCTATGGTCAATGGTACATTTTAGGACGAGAATCTCTCGAACTAATTTGGGGAGAAGAGTATTAAATAATTAACGAAAAAAGTTATTCCGCATGTCCAAAAATGTTTCGAATATCCTGTCTGTCTTACATATTGTTAGTAAATACATTAACTGTAACTCAAAGAAACTAAAGTGTACGGATCAAACAGCCGCTCTTCTCATGGCAGCCGAAAAACCTCCCAATTGCAAGGCGCATCTTTATATTTGGCGATGAAAGACCGCGGCTTGACCAACTTTTTCACAGAATCGCCAAGAAATTTAAAATCTGATATTGCCATCCAGTAAGGATACCCGATAAAAATAGCACACCAAGCTATAGATGTGAGGTCTGGTTTCTCAAATATTGCGCAATTAGTGTTCGAAAGTAGAAGATTTATTTATTTAATTATTTAATTGGTGTTGGATGCCGTACTCACGAATATTTCACTTATACGAGGGCGGTGAAAATTATGGTGGGAGCAAAGCGGGCAGAGCCGGGAGGGAAACCCACAACCATCCGCCCATAGCTGGCAGACCTTCCCACTTACGACCGGAGAGGAAGCCAGTATGAGCTGGCCTTGAACTCACAGCATTGGTGGGAGGCTTCTGTGTCAATGCCCTGCGCTAGTGCGTTAACCAAGTGAGACACAGAGATCCCGGTGGGAGATTTAATCCCAGAGGTTAATCAAGGAATGATTTATTCGGTGCGGTAAGGCATCAATTGTTCCACCCCCGAAACCTGTCCCATTTAGCTACTTCATTAACTCTGCCAACGTGAAAGCTAATGAAAAACAAAAAGTTATACGTGTCGCTGGCATCATGGACGCGAACTATTTCACTGTCTTTCTCCGTGCAAATGCGTGGGTGATGCGTTGGGGGTTATGTAGTTTAGAACATGAAATGAACCAGCACTAATGCAGTGATGTAGGCCCCCGTGGTATATTACACAGGCCTTCGATTAACTGGGTTAGCATCCTGTTCATTAGTGAACATCAATGTCATACTATCTGTGAAGAAAAGCCAAACAATGGTTTATTTGTACCAAAGTTTTACCGGATTTATTCTCACCTGGCTTACAAATCAATGTATGAGGAGAAAAGTACACGCCTGTGATTCCCTGCCCTTTTCCCAGTCCTGTACACGAAAACTGGCACCGAAAGAGTCAAGTCCGATATATTTTCATTTATTCGGCGTAAGAGATTGTAACTTATAGACATATTGAAGTGTTTTAGGGAAGCAGGCCTGTACGCATAATATAATTTTTATATCATGACAACAAAAACAAGGAACAGGTCTGCCGAAACAGTTCAATTCCAGGCTGCCAGCCACGTTATTCATTTTCACTTGTAGTCAGTGTTCTGTATCGTTCACAGGTCCAGGGAAGTAAGCTCTACAGGGTGTAAAGGGACAATACAACCCGCCTCTAAAGATTACACGCCGTTACAAATCTAACCCCGTCGCCCTGGACTTGTTTCCACAGATGTTCACGGGGACGGAAAGCGTTGCATACATAACGCCAGTTTGATATATTAATACTTTGTGAGTAATTTATCCATACTCAGGCCCATAGCTCGAATCAGCGCCTCAAAACACCCTAGTTTTTATTTACTCCCATAATTGTAAGTAGAGGTGACATTCTTTTGAGTGCATAAATTTTAACATTCTACATATCTGGACAAAACCGCGAAATTCAGGTCGGTACTGAGACAATGGAGAAACACGTAACTAGTATCTTTGAACTAATCTCGTGTCATATAAGGCCTCGATTTTAGAGCTCTCTTACTTGATTGTCCGGTGATAAAAGTCTGAATTTCATCGTCAGTGGTTTCACCTGCAACGAATACGTTGTTGGCTCTCGATACAGTCGAACTAAAAAAATGTAACTGTCGGCTGTTCAATTTCTGGACTGGAACTAGGTGATCGTTGAGCTCTTCCTACATGTCATAAGCGGTGACGGTCAGTTGGAAAATGAACCCATCAGCTTGTTGAGTGTAGTATATTTTACACCGTCCTGTTCAAATACATTTCTAACCATTGCGTTCCCCCGTATAAAAATTTCAACAACCCAAAATGAAAGAAATACATCCGTCACAAATGCTTTCAATTTCAAAAACCTTCACGTTTAATGCACACGATCCGTCGTCTCAAAACTCTAAAGAAAAAACGTGCAGTTTAGTGCGTGAACAAAAGTATTGTACATTATAATATATCAGTGTTTCTTCTGCACATTGGCAGTCGCAGAGCGGCATCGTCGGATCAACCTTTGGAAGCGGGCCAGTTAGGCTGCCCCCAGCCTACGCCAGGGCATCACGACCATGTCAAGACATGCAGAAGGGTAGTGGTACATGGATACAGAATTGTTACTCTCCCACTGATATGAAGATGGACGGTAAAGCCGCAATTAGCAGTCTAAGAGACAAATGCTGGTAAGACGGTGTAAGACATGGCTTTCTTGCAAACCGGACTTTTAATTGAACAGTAATCCACTATTTTCCTCTGTGATGTTCAACCAGCGATCCGAGATTCCAAAGGCCCATTTAATAGCCACCGTACTTCTCTATTTTTCGCATTGCAGCTTTCCGTCTACCAGTATGTCGGTAAGAGGACCATGGTATTGTGTCTAGCGGACACTGTGTAACATCCCCATGCATAAATAGAACGTGCAATTTAGAATGTACACCTAACTATACTGTATTATACTCCTACAAAGGGACCCTGGTGGGTTGGATCACGTGACGCGTCGGGTCAGTGAACATGACAAAATGACTAGGCAGTTTGGATCACCTCAAGAGTCGAGCCATATGGTATGACAGTCTGGGAGATAGCTGAGGTTTATGCGTCAGGTAGCGTACGACGGGTTTTAGGACCATGGTTAAAATACCCCAAAATGGTGATTCTTAACTGCGGTTACCATGCACAATCCCCTGGGTGGGGGTGAGGTGGGGCTGGGGGGCTGAAAGGTTGAATATACCCCAAAACTAATGTTATGGGTCACGGTTTAACCACCAGGATGAAACTCACTTTATACCTTCATGACGACCTGATGACTCGAAGTCAATTCTTAATTTTCCAGCTCATGCTCTATGCCACTTAAGAACCACCTAATTAAAGTTTATTCTGACTTTTATCGGTCATGTCAGGATGTGACCAATGTGCTAAATTATAAATTGTGGAAGTCCATGTGATCAAAATGCTGCTGCCACTGAAAGAACATGCCGAAGACACCAGACATGACACAATACAAAGTCATATTACTCCGTTTTCTTTCTTCTAACCGCTGAGCGCAAAGCAACTGTCTTTTTTGAAGTCTTCGGTATGACCCCATACGGGATTTATCCCGGATGACCCGACCGTGAGGCGGTGCTCTAACTACCACGCCACCACTAGTACTATGAAGGACGACGTAGATCAAGGCCATGGTCTTTGGTTTATTTTTCCATTCATTTATTTGCTGTTTTAGGAATCAAGAACATTTCATTGATATGACGGCGGCCAGCATTATGGCGGGAGGAAACCGGACAGAGCACGGGTTAAACCCACGACCATCCGGACATTGTTGGCAGATCTTTCCACGTACGACTGGAGATGAAGTCAGCATGAGCTGGACTTGAACACACCGATCGTGTCAATTTGTGAGAGGCTCTTGGGGCATCACGCTGCACTAGCGCGCTACCCCCTAGAACCACGCCCCCTCTCCATCATGCACGTCTTTGAGTCAAATCTCAGGATGTTATGAGAGTAATATTATCTTGAAGCTTAGAATCCGTGGGTTGTGCATGCGGTCTGTTCATCCGTACCACGGCCTCTAGGCCCTACCATGAAATCAGTTGAATAACGAATCTTAATATATTAATTTATCAGATTGGATCTAGTATAGGCCTGATCGGTGTTGATTAGGTTTTCAATTCAAATACTGTTATCGTTTCCTCCTCCTCGATATAAATACGGCACAGTTTTATCAAAAGACATGTGAAGTAGATGAAATCAACAAGAAGTTGGTGCTTTTTACCTTGCCCATAGCAGGCCGGAAATGACGTCAGAACAACCAGCGTTAGCAGCAGTGCCGAAAGCATGGTCAGCAAATTTGGACAGTCCGGGGATACCGTCATGTGACCGCTACAGGGAGTGAACTAAGCGAGCAGTGCTTGTCTTCAGCCCGATCAAAATTAGGCCTGCTCAAATTTGCTTGAGGAGAAAGTAAATTATATTTTTCACAAATCTTGGTCTTTGTGACGGCAGGCCAAAACTCTGCTGCTTTCTTGTTCCGGATAAAGCCAGACCTCTACGGGGTATCTTGGAGGAAACAGAGGCATGGCGATTTTAAAGCCTACAGCTCTCGAATGGGGCCTAAATGGGCGTTCATGCGTATAGAGGTGTATAGGTCTAAATTACACAGCTCTAAAGATATTTATCAAAAGGCAGGTATAAGGTTATGACAATCTTAACACGGCTGTATACACATGGGAGAATACGTCTTATCAGCCTACTATAGTGAGTCTCACACAGGGCTGTTTATGTGCTGATCACGTGGCCTACATGTATTAAATTTCCATTAGCAGAAACATGTCTGACATTCACAAAGGTACCTTGACGTATTGAAATACCACAGGTCGGGGGATGAGTTGAGGCAGCGAGATAGGGGTAGAGAAATATTTGTATTCAGTCTTAGAAAATACAAGAAGATATCTAGCTATACAATATACTACAGTAAAATAGAGAAAGAAAATATAATATGTTTGTTCTTTACCTTTCCGCAGAGCCCTATTTGGCCGTTGCATTGCACTTATGAAGCTAAAGATCCATATATTTTCATTCTATTGTTTCATTATTTTGAAAAAAATTTAAGTGTGTGGAAGGCGGAAGGGGAGGGATGGACTTGCACCCGTCGTTCTCATCTTAAGTGCCGTTGCTGCTGGACGAAGATAATCGGTGGGCTAGGCCACGCGTTCGAATCCCGCTTCGTCTAGTTCAGATCTGGCTAACATGACATCCGTCGTGCTACTTACTTTATGTGAACAGTTATGTAGTACCCAAGGTTACTATTACCGAAGTTAAACGGAATCATCCGAAGTGTGATGCTCAGTGTAAGCTAGCAGACATAAATATTTGTATTTATTGAAAATATAAATATTTGTATTCTTTACTAGAAACTGTGTCCTTTTGACAGAGATTAGTTGTAATTTTGAGTCGGCAAACCAGACTAAAATTGTCTCGTACGTTGCTCAGCGAAGTCCCTGTCTGGCGGCCAGGTCAGCGGCGATCGAACCTAATTTGTTTGTCAAGTTTAAGGATTCCTCATGTAAGTAAGAATTTTTTCTTCATATGTACAGATGTTTGTAAAGGTCTGGTTGTGTAGATTTGTGGCATGAAGATGTACGCTAAGTTGTTGTTGTAATTGGCGCACAGAAATTGTTGATTGACGATCGAGCCAATAATTGTTTCCATTACAGTCTGATGTAATGACCACCCGTAAGCGTGAAATTAATATTAGTGGCATGAAAATGTCTTTCATATCACATGATGTTAGGATTTTCATGTCCCGGGATGCGAGATAAAACAGAATTTTCAGATATGTTGAATCTAGCACTATTTTCATTGTTTTTCATAATTGGTAGTATGTAATGTGCATTCTGCATCGCATTATTGTATTAGGGTAATTTCATGTGGTTGTAGACATGAACCATTGATGTACAAGGTGATCGTCGACTATTCGGTCTATTCTTTGACGCACTGTGAGTTAAATCGTGATGCCCTGTGGACCTCAGTTGGTGTAGTACGGTACCGACTTCTTCAGTGCCAGGGGGTACGTTCATGCAACACATGTTCATATGGCTATGTTGTTATTCAAAATAAGCATTTTAAAACTGTTCAGTTTTCTTGGAGTTACATATTTCAATTGTAAAATGAAAGAGCAAGTTGGATTACTCCCTTGCCAGAGTCTTTAACACATTGGTGTTATGTAAATATAACTATAAGATTATAGGTGAAAAGGGTGGACATTTCCCTATGATGCCTCTAGTGCATTCAGGTCACATCACTAGAAATGATTGAATGCGTAGCTTGTATAGCCGTTGTAATATATTTACCTGCTAGTATTCAAGTGGCAAAAAGGAAATAACAACTGAAAGATATTCTTACGTGTAATTCATTTACTGTTAGAAATCTGAAAAATGACTCTGGATCGTTAGAGGAAATTATTTCACGATATAAAGATCCGATGGAAGTTCAAGGCATGAGTTGTGTTCTTTCCCGAGCCCACAACTCTACGGTGCGCTTTACTCGATAACATTTACAAGAAACTGTACTTTTCCCCGTGCTCGGTCATATTTTCTTCCACCCATTAACTTGGGAGTGGTCACCAAATTGAAACATAATACCACAAAACACTAAAAATATATGTAAATTAAAAATGTGTACACTTTCTGCGCCGTACAAATGCAGACGTGTATGTTGACTCTTCAAGGACCAGATATCAGCGCTAATTAAGCCTGACAGCTGGCAGTGTAGGGTTAAATAAATACGTCAAACACTAGGAGTGTATATAGATGTGGTTTGATTTTGTTTGATGTATTTCAATACGGGGCAATCCGACCATAAAGCACGGGGTATAGGTGCCAACAAGGTAACGTTGAAGGGGATATTTTACGTGCTGAAACGGCTTTACCTCAAAGTAAAGAGAAGGTCAGAATGTTTGTAAGACTAAAATGAGCATAGAATCTCACACACAGATGACACCAGGGACCCGTCAAAGTTACGAAGAGGATGCAACGTTACGACAAAGAGACGTATCTCTACAGTATATAAACATTTGTGTCGTCATAACAGTTACGTTTGACACAACTTACAGCCTGGTTGTAAAACGGGTACCAGGTCACAGTTAGGAGGACGATCATTCCAGCGTGTCTTGTCACCACCATGTGCCACCAGCGTGTCTTGTCACCACCATGTGCCACCAGCGTGTCTTGTCACCACCATGTGCCACCAGCGTGTTCATGCCCTTCTCGTTTTGGGAGAATATATAGAAATAGAAGACGACATTTTCCCGTGTTACACGAAGCAGCCTTTGACATATATGTGGTGTAAGAGTGCGAAACTTATTTCAGCTGATGATCTTCAGTTGGAATAATACTTGCATAAATTAATTTAAACTCTAAACATTCCGCACTGCGCTGACCTCTTGGTGCCTCTTCCCATGACCCTCAAAACTGTAGGGGAGATATCATCGGTGACGGTTGCCCCACAAGGTGGTGTCTCATTTATTTCACTTCTACCACGGGGACCAGCATTATGGTGGGAGGAAGCCGGACCGAGCCCAGGGGAAACCCACGACCATCCTCAGCTTGCTGGCAGACCTTCCACGTACGACCGAAGGGGAAGACCGCATGAGCTGGATTTGAACTCACAGCGACCGCATTGGTGGGAGGCGTCTAGGTCATTGCCCCACGCTAGCGCGCTAACCGACTTAGCCAAGGAGGCCCACATAAGATTGAAGGACACGTTATAGCACAAGTTAACAACAACTATAAACAAGGAAATAAAACCTCCGTGGCTGCTTAAGAATTAGAAATTCTTGAAATCCGTTTGAGGTCACATGCTCCAGAAGATTCCCGCTTCCTTCCTCCTTTCTCTTCCACATACTCGCCTAGCCTGACTGCTTGGTGATCCGGAAAGATTGCCAGGTTCTCTGTTCTCGTTTCCTCTGGCTGTGTGTGCTTTCTCTCACCTCATCGAGCCTTTACAGTGTAGGTAGTTTCGAGGTTAGGGGATGTGTGTGTTTGAACTTATCAACTTTTATTTATTCATTTATTGATTTTTCATATAGATATATATATTTATTAATTTATTTTTTTAAATGACTGGTGTTTTATGTCGTACTCAAGAAAATGTCATATCAGTATGGTGGGAGGAAACCGGGCAGTGCCCTGGGGAAACCCACGACCATCAGCAGCTTGCTGGCAGACCTTCCCACTTACAGTCAGAGAGGAAGCCAGCATGAGCTGGATTTGAACTCACAGCGACCGCATTGGTGGAAGGCTTCAGGTCATTGTGCTGCGCTAGCGGACTGAGGCACCGAGGCCCAGTTTCGAAAGAGTTATAAGGCATTATATGTTATTGGTTGCTGGCGGACCTTCCCACGTATGAATGAATTTGTTGAGCCTATATGTGACTTACAAGTTAATGACGAGTTTTGGCGACCCATCTTAGCGCCAAATATAGCGGGAAGACATCCCCCCACTTACAACCGACCCCACCTCACCTACACACCCAACCAAAGACAACTAAACCAAATGTAACAAGTGTGATATGACACAGGTGTGATATGACACTTCAATGTTTTAATCACATGAAATGTAGTATTATTATTTAGGCATACTGAATTCCTGAACGAATGACTTTTGTTACATTTCTTTTTAGTTGTCTTTGGGTGCGGGATGGGGGTGGGGTAGGCTCGAATGTAATGGGGTGGCCTTCTTGACGTATTTGGCCCTCAGGATGCTGCGCAAAACTTTTCATTAAACGTGTAAGTTACACATAAGCTCAACAATATGGCCACCATGTAATAAAAATTCCTTAAGTTCAAGCGCACACACACCCTGAGGCCGTGACTACCTTCACAGCTCACAGCCTTCCTCTACTTACTGTACCGGTATATATATATATGTATGTATATATAGCCGTTGCACTCTACATCCAGACTTGATCAACCTGTATTGACAAGGAGTCGGCTTTTGTTGATGTTCAACAAAACTCTTCAACTTGTGAATATGAAAGAGAGTGTAAGGCCTGAATAGTGTGGCGCACACATTCTATAAATGGAGTCTCCATTCAAACAACACGATGTCAAATACCCTGTCCTGGGTGCGAGTGTGTAGGCCAATTTGCAAAGGTACAACCGCACGTCACATGTTGACAAAGTTAGAATGTTTTATATGTAGGTTATAAGAAGCTCCAGAAAAGCCTGTTGTTTAGGTGTGGGATGGGAGGTCCAGGAATCCAGCGGGGATTCCCCTACTGTCAGCAATTCACATTGATTTGAATTATGTATTCGAAATGATGGCTAGGTGGCGCTAGCGTGAAGCAGGACTTGGAGCCATTGTTACATTAACAAGGGATTTCGCTCAACAACTGACGGAAACAAGACCACCAGCATTAATATGGCAGAAGTTAAGCGAATGCTTGCAAGTATGGAGACCAGAGTAATCGCAAAATTGGAAGATGTGATTTCCGAAAAGTGACACGATATTCAGCAATCTGTGGACAACATATGTGCCACTATTAGAGAGCATGGGAACATGCTGAAATAACACGAAGCTGACATCCAGAATGTAAAAATCAAGATAGTTCCTAATTCCGAGACAGCCCTTAAACAGAGACTTACTGACCTAGAAAACCAGCTGACAGCACTCGAAATTCATCAGCGCACACGAAATTTAATTAATCATGGTTTACCCCTCTCAGGATCGATCTATGAAGCAAATACCGACAAAGTTGTGAGAGAACTTCTAGTGAATTCTCAGAAGGGCCCCATCAACATCTGGATTTATTCCACCACCACCACCACCCCTCCCCCCACGCACGTGAATGTTGCCTTAGTGGCCTGTCGAGACGGAGACGTCATCTTATATGCAGCTGGGCGCATGAAGGGGACGATGTTAGGGATGAGGTTGAACCTGGCTGAAAAGCTGAACGCAGAGTGCAGTGTGCTAGCTAAAAAAAGCATACCGAATTAGACAGTACACTTGTAACGAAACCAAGATTAAACTTTATGAGTCAAAATTAGACCTTGAAATCAACAAAACAGACAATGGGTACCAGCAGACAACTTGCAGGTTCCGGCACATCCCTGATCAGCTAACCATCTGTGATCTGCACAAAGAGGCTTTCACTTGGTCACCTCGATATCAACACTGATGTGATTTTACTTCCATTCTGCTAAGAGAAGCTTCACTATCTCCATGATTTCTTCTTTGTCCTCCACACAGTTGTATGACTGTTTACTTAGTAATGTTTTTGATCAGATTTTGACTTTATACGCCTAGCCGATTGCGGCTACTAACCTTAACAAACAAACAGGTAAATCTCCCGACCTTTTTTCATCATGTGACAGCGTTTTCTGTCCAGGTGTATATGACCCCATTCCCGTTCATCACTGGTATGTGTAATGTCAGGTCGTTTTTGTTTTTGTTTTTTTTTTCATCCTGGTAATATTGTCCTTCCTGGCATAGCTTTGGCCTCGATAAAACTCCTGAATCCCATCTTGTGACCAAACATTTCTTTCTTGAAAGTTCACATGCCTATATTTGTATATGCCATCCTGGAAACTCTTTTGAAGCTATGGTTTTTTCTACAATTTTAATGTTGAGCAATGAGAAGCACATGCATGATGTTTGCATCCTTACTTTTTCCCAGTGATTGACTACTTGCAGGATGAGGGCAAATGTAATAATCTGTTGTCATATTC
Organism: Acanthopleura granulata; assembly: GCA_016165875.1. Lineage (NCBI taxonomy): Eukaryota > Metazoa > Mollusca > Polyplacophora > Chitonida > Chitonidae > Acanthopleura > Acanthopleura granulata. Next base: position 1,400,213 of record JABBOT010000013.1, read on the forward strand.
ACTTTTTCTCGCCACAGAAGATGCAATTTCTCCCCAAACATTACCAACTCCAGATCATGAATCTTACGTGGCTGATTTTGAAACCCTGTGTTTTAACCACTTTAACCTTAACGAATCTGATCATCATAACTATCAGACTGATGACAATTTGTCTGAGCCGGCCTTCTGGCATAGTATTGCCAAGTACCGCCCTAATTATTACTTGGAATGTATCCATTTTCTGTCATTGGGATGTCTGAGAGTTGATTAAACCCTAACACAGATTCACTATTTGATATTCCTGGCTATACACCATATATTTCTCCTAGGACTAATGGAATTGCTGATCGAATAGTGTTGTCTGTTAGCGATAGCATACGGGGCTGTAAAATCCGTGAGGATCTGTCTTTCCACGCTGATGATGGTGAATATGAATCTCTTTTTTTTTAAGATCACTGATATTGAAACCTAGATTGCAGGAATTTCATGTTATGGGTGAGTTCAACATACACCTTTTCCAAACAGACAGTAACGAACCATTAAAAATCTTTCTAGAAACTCTCCAGTCCTATTATCTTTTTTCCAACAAATTTCAACTTACAGGAGTAAACCATAACTCCGCTACTCTTATTGATAATATTTTTACTTATTTTCATGAAGGTATATTAGATTTTGGTATTCTGGTAATTGATATAACTGACTATTTCTCCATATTTTATTTCAGTAAACAACAACCAAGTGTATATATTTCATCGGATACAATAATGTAACATAAAGTAAATGAATTGCGTAAAGATATCCTTAAGGAAGAAGTAAATGAATTTCAATGGGACACTACCCTTGGTGAATCCAATGATCCCATTCAAGCCTATAGTGCATGTTTAGGTAGCTTTACCCCTATTTGTGAAACCTGTTTCCCATTAACATCTGGGGCAGTCTGGTCCATCAACACAAACCATGGATTACATGGGATCCTAAGATATCAGTCAAAGAAAAAATAAATTATATAAGCGGCACCTACGCTCATATGATTCTTACATTTCCAAAACATATAAATTATACAGAAACAAACAAAACCATTCTCTCAGAACAGCAAAACGATCTTGTTCTGAAAACAAATTCAATGATGTTAATAATGATATTAAAGGCACATAGAAACTAATAAATGAATTGACAAGTGGAAAAGAACACCTAGGTTTATCTAAAAAATTTTGTATTAATGAAGAATTGTCTTCTGATCCCCAAGAAGGTGTTGAAGATTTTGAAAATCATTTCGGAACTGTAGCATCAAAAATATCACATTGCATCCCGTACACAACTCAATTATTTGAATGAAACTTTTCTGAACCATTTCTCAATCAATCGAAAGCTGCACAGAGGATAGATAACAGTCTGTCAGATAATTATGGACCTAACAACGCTTCGTCTGGTTCAGATGGCATAAAAACCTCTCTCGTAAAGCTGGTGAATAATCAATGTGTGCGTAGTACTAATGGAGATACTGAGCAGACAGTTATTCATTTAGAAAAACACTAAAACATAGCCTTACTATTTATGTAGTCATTTCACAAAAAAAACACCCTCCTAAGTTTTGTTGGCCCAAATGACACATACTGTCAATTAACTAGATGCCAGACATACAACATGTCAAATATCATCAGGGGTTGACCACCACTTTCTCAAAATAAATCAGCTGGAATGCAGGTACTGGCGTCCTATCGTTAAAGAAACAGGGTGTAGGGGGCACTTGCTCATTGGATAATATTTTTCTCTGTTTAATTGTAGCCACAAGTAATAGACTTTTTTCAACCATTATTTGTCACAGTTTACACCCGCGAAATTACCTGGCAGTACTTCAAGACACTTCAGAGATACAACCAATCCCTACCCGTCTCCACCGTTTTCTGTGCGCCTGAACCTTGGATACAAAATCGACTTAGTGTTTTTATACGTTCAGACAGTTATTCGAAGAGGCGATCCCTGGTGGTGGAATATTGAACTATGTACATCACTTGATAGCCCATATAAAATTTGTTTAATGGACTAAATTTCAAGCCTGTATGTGTAGTCATAATGGAGGTACAGAGTATACAGTTATTCAAAAAGTTATTCGCAGAGGCGCCCTTCGTGTTGGAATTGGAAACTAAGTACATTACCTCGTAGCCCGTATAAAGTTTGTTTAATATATTAAGTTTGAAGCCTGTATGTGTAGTATTAATGTAGATACAAAGTATACAGTTATTCAGACAGTTATTCGCAGAGGCGCAACTGGTGTTGGAATTGGGAACTATTTATATCACGTGATACCCCGTATAACTCAACCAATAGTAGAAGACCTTTAAAGTTACCGGGCCTGTGTTTTACATAGTTAATCAGAGTCATTTACTTCGTTCGCCTCAAGGCTTTGCCTATTTCATAGCAGAGCAACACTGAGCCGAATCTCACTGAGCTTTAAAAGGGTGTGTTAAAAACATTGTTGATTCCTCCCAAAAAGTTCCCAGTGTGGAAGGCGGTGAGTCATAGCAGTGAATGTAACATTCTTGCATATAGAGCGCTACGCCTACTTTCCCTTGAGAGTACATCATCTGTGTGACAGTCCTGCCCCTTATATCCGGTATTACGGAGAGATAACCTGGCAACGCTCAGCCGATCACAGTTGTTCGTCAATCGGTGAGGGCAGTTACAGTTCACGCCACCCCTGGCGCCATATTTACCGTCAATGCAGACCGAAGCTATAGTAGAGAATAGTTCTGTTAGCAGAGAGCAGAGAAGGAGACAAATTGATGTGATTAACCTATAAACAAAAGCAGACGAACGCTTCATCGGCAATTTTGCCCGATCCTGTGCTTCTGTTTTCTCTACAAGCTTTCGAGAAAACACTCAGACTAAAGCTCCACTTGTTCACTTGTGGAACTCGATGGAAGATGAGAGACCAGTCTTGCCGTGGATGAAACACCGGTCATGAATGTTATAACTGTCAGAGATATGGCACCTGTCACTACATGTACTACAGTTACTTATCACACATGTGACACATATCATCACATATGCTACGTGTACTTATCACGAATATCACTACATATCCTACAGGTAATTACACATGTGGCACATCATCACATACCCTACAGGTAATTACAAGGCATGTGATACATATCTTTCATGTGATTATCACACATGGGAGACATATCATTACATATCCTACGTGTACTTACCACGCATATCATACATATTCAACACACACGTGACACATCTACATATGATGGCAATATTCCCAGCTTTCATTCCACATTAACCACTCCGGGTTGGTTTGTAAACACGAGTTATGCCCCAAACCCATACGTCTAAAACCCAATGAATAATCACGCATGAGAGATAATGAGACATATGTACACGAATTTGATCATGTTTTGCCGAAAACCGCTATTCCTGGATTCTCGTCGCCTGTCTGACAGTCAGGCCCCCCAAATCCAGTATTGCATGGAGATAAACAGGTATCGCTCAATCAGTCACAGTTGTTCGTCTTTCAGTTAGGGCAGTCACAGTTTCCGTGACAACTGACGGTACATATTCCTTGTAGCTCCTTAATAACCTCTGATTGTTATAGGTTTACCTTCTGACAACGGGCCGATCAATCCTGTTTGCTTGATCTAAATTTTCAGTGCCGAGCGCAAAGGGAGACATCAAAAAGTATTATTTTTGAAGTCTTTGGTATGATCCCACAGGGGATACATTTCTTAGTGAACGCCTTAAAATTAACGAGTGGTTTTTATTAAATCTTCATCCCTGGCTATTCTTTACTACAATTTACGTCATACTTCCCCAGCACTTTCCTCTAAAAGAAAAGACAACACTTAAAACAAAAGTCTGGGCGAAACGCACGACTATCCGCAGGCTGCTCGGAGAACTTCCCACTTAATTATTCGCTAATTTTAGGCTGTATACTACTATAACCCTCTCGCTGAAATGTGGTGACGTACACACTAACCTAGGGCCCCGCCATTCAAAATGTGGTGACATACACAGTAACCTAGGGCCACGCCATTCAAAATGTGGTGACATACACAGTAACCAAGGGCCCCGCCATTCAAAATGTGGTGACATACACAGTAGCCTAGGGCCCCGCCCATCGAAATATCTTGCCATGTTGCCACATCAACGCAAGGAGTTTGCGTGATCAGCTTTCCTCGTACTTCAAAGTGAATTCAATCACGTGATTATGACTATGACTTCATCTGTGTCAGAGAAACTTGGCTAGGTTGTTAAAGTTCTGATGACTTAATGAATATTGATGGGTATTTTATGGAAAGAGAAGAGAAGAACATGTACATGTATGCAGAAGGCGTAGCCATTTTCTGTAAAATATCTCTTAATGTAACTCGATGGAAAAATTTGGAAAATGCAATGGTGTGGATCAATGCGAATATAAGGAAAAACGCATGTTTATTGCTGTCTGTATTGCTCCCGCCTATTCAATCCACTAATGAACGGGAGGTCTTCATTAATGATCTAGATGACCCTGTCACCTGTTTCAACCTAAAATCCACATGTATAATTAATGGTGTGTGACTTTAATGACACGTACTAAATGGGACGAAGTCCACGGCAAAAGTGAACTGAAGTGAGTTTGTTTGTCTTGGTAATGGGCAACAACATCTTTCAGCTTATTGATAAACCCACTATATAGAACGGAGAAAGTGGTTATATTTTGGACGTAATTATTATTGAGAGTATTAGATATGTAGATGTCCATGGTGTGGCGGCGCCAGTGGTCAACCTTGACCACTGTACTATTGTAGCCCACAAATCGCTCGATATCACACACTTAGAATTTGTCAAAGACATGTTTGGGACGTCGGGTGTGCCTATTTAGTTAGTTCACGCAATCTTCTACCCGTTTTGATGAAACTTTTATTGATGTTAATGACAAAATTGACATTTGCTATAAACTATACCTGCCGTGTTGAGGAGAGTGTATAGCAAAAAAAAAAAACTGACACATCTTAACCTCGTGACAAGCCTTGGATGACGAATGATGCTCGTTTTAAACTACGGGTTACAGATAGATTTTTTTCCACACTGCAAAAGTGCCAACACAGAGGAAGACAAATTCCGCTACTATTTTGCCAGACGTTAAATTAATACTGCTAAACCTTATGTAATATCACATTCTTCCTTAGGTTTAAAGCTATCTAACCCTGAATTAGATAAAAAAAATACGCACTGGTAAAAAATGAAACAATTATTGGTCCCTAAAGCAAAACCACCATTTATCTTAACCATAAAAATGGGTCGACTATCATGGCAAAACCCATGAATTCTGCAATTTGTTTGCCTCCCACTCTAGTCTACCTCATACATTACTAGATCTACCTCCAGTTACACACTTTACCAACGTGCGATTTCGAAATACACAAATTCATAAAAAGAACAGGATATATTTACTTAAAATCTTAAACATAAGAAAATGGTCTGGTTGGAAGGGTATAAATAACTTAATGCTAAACTATCGTGCCGAAAGTACCTTCCCTTTCTCTTGCTAATTTTTTACGATTTTTTTCAGCACTCTGGAGTGTTCCGCTTTTCATGGAAACTCTCTTATGTCAGCCCAGTATTTAAGAAAGGAAACAGACATGATACTCAAACTACTCAGGAGCATCTGTGAAACCTTTTCTCTCCAAGTACTGGAGAAAGTTGTATTATTATTATTATTATTTTTTTTGGTTTTTTATCTACTTACTGACCATAAAGATCTCCAATAGCCTATAAGCATTGTATTTAATCTATGAAATACTCAAGTGGTTGCGCCGATAGGGAGCTATTTACTTATGTACTGGTTTTCTTCTTATTATTATTACTTGCGGAAAGAACATCCAACAACCTATGATCATGGTTCCTTCAGGGCACGTTACTTTCGGCATCGCCTCTGACCCTGAAGTTTCGTAATTGTGTTCCCCAGAACATGTTGGCACCCACGTTGCTAAAGCCTGTGTAACCTGTAAAAAATGCAGTCACGGCGAGTTTTTACCCATTTCCCTGTTCTTGAAGGCATTACTTTCTACCCTGATAATATTAGCATGCCCACTTATAGTGAAAACTGTACCTAGTATTCTATAAAAGTACAAGTAATGCCCAATACCAACCGATTGTTAAAAAGCTTCAATAGCACTTCAAATAATATCTTTCCTTCCCTTTTACCCATATTTACTTATTTAGTTCATTGAATGGTGTTTTACACCATGCTCAGGACTAGTTCACCAACACGACGGCGACCAGCAGTATGTTGGCAGGAAACCGGGCACAGCCTAAGGCAAGCCTGCCACCATCCTCTGCCTACTGACAGACCCTCCCACGTACAGACCACTACAATATAATACCAATGTAAATACAATTATACAAATGACAAAATCATGAAATTCAATTTATTACGAAGAACTGCGAATGATGAAATGTGTCTCAATTGAAGCTTGCCGATATTCACAGTACTCTTGTAAACGGAGCATGCGCCGTTGAACTGTACTGCTGATCCGGCACACGTTCCCTTGTCAAAACTGCACTTACAGTCAATAGGAACAGTGTCTTCCGGGCAATTTACCTCCACAATATAAAGCGGCGTTGTTGTTGAGGGTCCACTCATAAATGTTACACCTGCGAAATGTGAAAGATGCTTGTCATAATAAGCAGCAAATATATTTCCTATTCCTTGCCACAGTTACATAGAAGTCGATCACAATTTCATTCAATATGATACGTTAATAAGGGCAGGTTTTTGTCAGATAATCATTTAAAATGAAGTTCTGAGTTAAGTTTGCTAAAAAGGTTGGACAATATTATGTCTATTTCACTAAAGTATTTTTTCTAACAACTACTAAGACAGTACTCCATGGACTAGCCTAAAACCCAACCATTCTGTCTGGGCTGTCACCTAATTCTTCCCAGCACGAAACATTCTTGTCACCGGAAACTCTATATGTATTATGCTCTAAAGGTTGAATCTTAAGTATATATACGGTCTTGTCCTATAAAGGCTAATTTCTTTTTCCTTGAGGAAAACAGGAAAATTTTTCTTAAATATAACGTTCAATAACTGCAATATTTCTCTGAAAAACGGATTGTGATTCATACCTTTTATTTCATCTCAAAGCAAGTGTAAGGCCTAAAGAAAAATTTCGCTATTTTAAGGCCATTTAATAAAAGCAATAAAATAATAAAAATATATAAAATAATTATAATAATCATAATAAAAATATGATTACACGAACCAAAATTAATTGTGCAAGATACTTTTTTTAATTTATAAAATATCGCTTCATGGGTTTTATGAATCGAAATAGAAAGAAATATTTTCCAGGGTGGAACTGTACATTCACAATAAACATTCCAGACTTGTAAGTAGTTGTCTCCCTTGATACAGAGAGGCCTTACAACCCAGCCGTCGCATAAGATCAAGAGTTCCATTCCCATCATGGTCCAGTCTTTTAGTTCTTCACAGGTGTTTAGGAAAAAATAATTAAACAACACGACAAACTAGTCTTTTCGTACTTATCCCAATAATATGTCAGATAAGTTTCCAATTATAACTTGTTATGCCTGCAGTTTTAGAGCTCTTAAGCCGTCATCATCAATACTTTCCAGCTTCTGCTTCAGTACAGATAAACAGTTAACTTTAGAAGATAACTGTGTAACAGTCAAGAATACAGTGGGACTGACATTTTGAGATACATGGCCATATACCTGCTCTTACTCAATGACATTCGATTCAGTTAATGACTTTCTTTTCCAAACCGAAAGATAGTAAAAGTTACAATAACAATAGAACTCTGTCAAATCACCACTCAGATCCCTCATGCTGAAGGGCAATTTCGATTGCCCTTTTCCTATCCGCGCCATCTTATCTTCTGAACTTTTTACCACAGCTGAACAATGGGGAGTCTATCCCGCCAAGGTAATTTGGGTCAAAACTGTGTAGTCTATTGTTCATTCCTGTATTAACGATGGCGTTTTGTAAGTAAACTGATAACGTATTACTCGTCCAGTGCGAGAGAACGAGAGTAGATTCAGCTTGGGACTGAACCGCCATTACACGGTTGAATGGAAGACGACATATTGTTCTTGATTGTCAACCACTTACAGCTTCATAGAGGTATTGGGTTTCGGGTCAAGTGACCTTCAGAAATAACCAAACCGCGCCATTTTGATCTGTCATTGAAATGTACAGGAAAATTTTATACAGACTTTAAATTTCGGACTTCAAAAACAGGTGATCACGTCAAGTTTGACCTTCCAAATCAATCACGTCAAGTTGTGATCTTCCACAATTTTCAGCCGATTTGGATAATTTATTTTCATACTTCATAGCCACTAAATGCCAACATATAATATTAATATCCGAGGCAATGAGATATGGCTTCTGGAAAAGAAATTCCTTCAACTATTTATTTTATCTCCAATAGGTCCGCTATGTAGCTCAGAGGTGCTTTAGTTGTCTGTATGCAGGTAAGCTACCAAAAAGATTTGTTCATAAAAAGCTTAAGTGAACAAAAGGCAAAGTATGAAAGGAATAAAAATCCGATAGTGATTTTTTGTTTTTTGTGTTTGTTTTTTTTAAATAATTTTGTGAGGGGGGGGGTCAAATTGTACATTCACTGTCCATTATAAAAGAGTGTAGAAAAAGAAACATTATGGATACACTGGAGAATAAAATCCGAGCAGTGACAGCAGGGTGGCAAATGGTCACACATACTCGGTGATATCCCACCTCCTGTGACTTCCGGTTAGGGTTTCATTCTAACTGCTCCTTTCAGTGTGTAAAAAGTAACAATTTACACTCCCCAAGCAGTAGGACTTAAGCAGAATTAGTTACATACTATGATGTTAACAGAAATTTGTTAGACGTCGCTGGTCTAGAAATACCGGTACTCAAAATCTATAGTGTGGTCATCACTTTTAATAAAACCAGTCCCAAAAGAATAATGCAAAGGAACCAGATCTCGGGGATCCATATATGAAACATTTACCTGCAGGAGAGAGGGCTTTATCCACCTTCTCGTCTATCTGTCTTAAGTACTTCACAGTGTCTTCAAATTCCGACGAAACACAGGAAGACCATAACAGATTTCAAACCCAGTGTTAGAGTCATTATATCAAAAGAGTCATATCATGTTCTATCCCTAGGCGATGCGCCTTTGCACATAGTCACATCCATCCTCACAACGCACACAGCAACAAGACTCAACACAAACTGACCTTTGCAATTCAGCAATCACTCTAAAGGAAAGGTTTATCATGGAGTTATTATAAGGGGTGCAGGCTTTTCTGGCAGAGCACCTATTGAAATCGTTCGGATTTCTATGTTTGTACACTTTCACCTCCATTATTTCAAAAACTGCCAAAGGTAAAGAACCTAAACTTGACAGTTAGATACGTGTACTTCAATGACTAAAAAACTTTTGACATTTTCGATTTTTCACCGCACACGTGGTTTGGCAGCTGTTTTGAATTTTATACGAAATATAAAAAACTTTATAAATCATGAATCAAATGTTATATACTGTTACTACGTGTAAAGACCTACTCTCAAGGTAAAACGTTTTGAATTCCATATGCAAATTAGCATCTGTCAAACAACTGAACATGGCTCAAAACTAGGCTACCTCTAAAAACTATCTAAACTGACTGAACGAAAACATTTTCGACCTTCTAGACATCTGGACATTGAAATTGAAAGTAATATTTTCGATTCTTGGGTTCCAATCTAGCTCGTTCGTTTTAAATTTCATATTTCTTTTTTCTTTTTTTCACCACCATGATGTCAACATAGGACTACCAGAAGTTTCAATTATATATGCCATGCAATATGACGTTGTAGGGACACCCTGTATTGGGGCAAATCGGTGCAGTTTAGCATTAGTTTGCAAATACTAGCACCCCAAACCTAATGATTTCAAAGTTTATGTCTAGTACAAGTGTAAGTCGTTAGAAGAAAAGCTATATGAGTGCAAAAATATGGTGGCAACGGGACAAAACGGTCCAAAGCTCGACTATGACTTTTCTCAGTGAAAAGTGACAGCGTAATAAGTATCAATTCCAAATAAGGAACAAACTATTTAAATTTTGAGTTTTGAGAATATAAATGTCCACTCAAGGACTGAGAGGCCAAGTTCTTAGTTGAAACGGAAAAAAAGTCCGTCAATCCGCACGCAAGTGTTTCCTTAAAAAGTGTACTCATGTTCTCAATATGTCAGACCGTGCGCATGTTTTTTTCGGCAGGAAGTAATGGGCTACAACTTGTACGCATCTATTTCCGTGAGAAGTGTACGTTTATACCTTGTTGGCCAGACCGTACGCCTGTGTTTTCCGTGAGGAGTATAGATTTAACATCGTATGTAAATCAGTAAGTATTCTTACTTTCCGTAAGAAATATTGGTTCACACCTCCTCCGCCAGTCCATACGCATGTGTTTTCCGTTAGAAGTATAGATCTATACCTCGTACGTAAGTTTGAGCGCATGTTTCCCTTAGGAGTACAGGACAACACCTCGTTCGTCAGTCCGGAGGCATCCGTTTGCGTACTTTTCTCAACACTGTTCATCATAATGAATTGAAATTCGGCAGAAGCACAAGCAATGGGAGCGAGGGAATGCACAACCTTTCAACCAAAGGCCAGGGTCGAACTGATACTTTGCCAGTCCTTGAGATTTAAAGACAAGCGGCTTTAACCACTGGGCCATAACCCCCTCCTACACTAATCTATCATGGACTAGAATGTTACGAGAAACTGGGTATTAAATATGCTCTAGCGCTGGTAGTTATTATACAATGTTTATGATTGGCTATCATTCATATACATGCAGTTAAGTACAATTCAACGAAAACAGTTATTCCGCATGTCCAGAAAGTTTCGAATACCCCGTCTGTCTTAGATATTTTCAGTCAATACATTAACTGTAACTCAAAGAAACTGGAGTGTTCCGGAGCAAACATTATGGTGGCCAGCATTATGGTGTGAGGAAACCTGGCAGAAACCAGGGAAAAGCCACCAGAGTACAATGATTGCTGGTGGACTTTCCCAAGTACGACCGGAGGGGAAGCCAGTGTAAGCTGTGGTTTGAACTCACAATGACAACATTGATGAGAGTCGCCTGGGCCATTACTCTGCACTAACGCGTTAGACCCCTCTGCCGCTGAGGCCATCGGTTCCAAAATAAATGTATTCTAGATGTATTAGGCGTAAGAGATTGTAACTTGTGGACTCGGTGAAGTGGTTTGATGAAGTAGGCCTGTGCGCATGATCCCATAAATGTGGCCAAGAACATGACGTATAACGGGTGGCATAAATATCGTATGTACTCTTTTGTCAACAATGTTTTTCTTGATTGGCTCACGACCTTTCCTTGATAAAAATTAGCCAATCAAGACACACACACAGAACTACTTTGTTTTACTACGTATTTTTGTCGTCTGCGTTGAGTGCAAATGTCAATAGATATGTAGGCTGTGGCCGTAGATAATTTGGAGATTACACGATCAGTTTCTCTCTGCTGCGTTAGAATGATATGGCCGTTAAATTTCTTTAATTTTCTTGTCGGGTATGCACACATGTATCTGTATTTCAGCTGTATTCTCACACAAGATGACGTGCACGCTACGTACCCCTGTCGCATCACTTGTTGACAGTTGAGTAGTGTCTCCTGTGACCTCTTGTTGTCTTTCTCTCTCTGACAAACATGTTCGTAAACTGTTTGAAAACCATTACCTGCTACTTAGTTTTAACTATAAAGGTGACAATGTAAAAAAATCCAGTCAGACTTGAGTTGGTAAAGCCAGGTTTAAATTTGAGCTGTTGTGTGTAGCATATATTTTATTCTTTGTTTAAATGTTGCGCTTTGGTCAGCGGACGAATCGGTGACGTTACATATTTAAATTAAGCAAGGGCGTTTATAAACAGCGATAAATCCAGTTGACTTGAAGCCCAATGTTGTGGTTTTGTTCGACGTAACATTTATGAGATGAGCAGAATCTTCAATTGGTTATCCTGTAGTATCAAATTTATTAAACTCGAGTCAAACTTTCCGTTTGTTTCGAACTGTTTCGATACTATAGGATCACTCGTTGAGGTCCAACATGAACATAGAACGTGTTCTGCCCAAGCAGTTCGGTTTTAAGCTGCCAACCCTGTTGTTCATTTTTACTTGTAGATGTGTTCTCTGTCGATCAAAGGCCCGGGGATTAAGCTCTACAGGCTATGTATAGAAAGTGTATAATCGTGTTAGAGGACAGCTAACTCCTCCAAAGACTACCCGTCATTACAAATCCCCACCCCTCTCCTCCCACCTTCTTTTTACTTCTCGCTTTTAAAAACGTTCACAGGGACGGAAAGCGTCACATGCATATCGGCGATTACACATACTAATACATTATGAGTACTGCATCCATACCCAGGCCTATAACTTGCTACAGGCCCGGAAGAACACCCTAGTTTTTACCTACCAGCATAGTTATACGTGGAGATGATATTCTTGTGTATGTATCGTTTTGTAACTCGACATAACTATACAAAACGGCCACACCCAGGACGGTAGTGAGGCAATGCAAAGAGCGTGAATAATTTTTATTTCATAAGTGCCTGTGTATGTTACATTTACGATGCAATTATTTCTACATTCTTTCTAAAAAATTTTAAGAAAAGCCCTCTTATACATGTGTTGCCTTTCTGCTGCTGAAGACGTCAGTCGCCTGCTGTCCTCATTTGTAACGCCATGATACTTGCTATTCGCATCACTATTCCTTCACTGCTGTGATCTTGGCAAATACGACTTTCAACTCCGACAATGATTTTCTACTAGGCAAATACCACTTTCAACTTGATCAATACTAACAATATACACAGTCAATTAATAAACAAAGGATTTCTCAAGAGTGGTCATCGCATATGCGTAGATTTAATTTTAGTAAATTAGGTCGTGGGCCAAAATGCACAGTAGCATAAAACAATAAAAGGGCTCAGTTGTTTAGCGCGCTAGCGCAGCGCAATGACCCGAAGCCTGTTACCAATCCGGTCTCTGTGAGTTCAAGTCCAGCTTCAGCTAAGCTTTCTCTCCGGCCGGACGTTGGAGGGCCTCTCAGCAGCCTACGGATGGTCGTGGGTTTCCCCCGGTCTCTGCCCGGTTTAATCCCACCATAATGCTGGCCTCCGTGGTATAAGTGAAATATTCTTGAGTATATCGTAAAACACCAATCAAATAAATAAATAAATAAATGATACCGAACTGGCTGCTGATCTTCAATTCCCCGATTCCCCGATTATGGGGTCAACTCTTTTTGGCAGATTCCCTACCCTTCCCTCTTTAAACATTTTCTGCTTTGCCTTTAATACTTAGTCCCATCATAAAGGTGAGACTAGAGCACACATTTAAATCTCTTCAGCTGCCTGTCAATTGAACGAATAATGCCCCACAGTGAGTTAGTGTCATAATATGGCCCATCAGACATTTTAATATTCATAAGGAAGTTGCACAAAATAGTATTCAGCTGTATATGAATGGCATTTCACGTGCATGGCGACGCTCATACTCGCTAAAAACTACTTTGTAAGAGTGGTGCACATTATAGTGACAAAAATGCTCCTCCATGTAATTATTTTCGTACCAGCAGTACACAGTTCGTGTAATTTGTGTAATAAATCCACAATGGCGTGTGTAACAGTAATACACAATTTGTGTACCCATGGTACACATGTCTTGTTGATGTGTAAATTTGTACACCGTTGTTTCACAGAGTATCTTTCAGCCGCCAAAATTCAAAGCGACGTACCAAGGCGCATTTCATTTGAAAAGGCGCTTTCTCTCATGATTAAAGAGGAATATAAGCAGTCTACGGAAGCCAAGGCGGTGTAAGACACGGTTTTCTTGACTGCGGACTCCTTTTATTGAACAGCAAACCACTAAGCGTCTCCGCGATGTTCAACCAGCGATTCGCTATTGTATACCTCTCTTTAATACCCGTCTAATTTCGCTAACTCTCGCTTTGCGAACCACAATGTTATATCTATAGGATATGGTGTAATAAACTCATGCATAAATATAACGTGCAACTCAGGATGTACACCTAACTATACCGTATTATACTGCTACAAAGGGATTCAAAATTCAAAATTCTGCTATGGCACATTGTTATAGGCTAAGGAATATTCCTGATGGTCTCCTTTTCAAAACTAGAATCAACTGATTCTTCTTTCGGGTCCAACGACGTAGAAATGGTTGAAAATCGGCTTTTGCTTAACTTTGTTCATAACTACATCCTGGACACACAAGGATTTAGCCAGTGAGTTCATGGGAATACACTTGTTGTGATGTTCTGGCTAGGACTATATATGTGTGAGACACGGCATCCTTGTATAGTCCGTTGTCCTATGTATTTCTCTTCTAACCGTGTCTGTCAGTACTTGTATCCGTTATCTGTTCTTGTTTGGGGGGGAGTAGGAGGTTAGGATTTTTTAGATTTACCCCTTGAATAAATAAATTCATTGATTTAATTTATTTGATTTGTGGCTGACCTTCCCACTTACGATGGGAGAGGAAGCCAAGCAAAGCTACTCTTCGACTCTGTAGTATTTTAGAAAAGGACAAACACATAGAGGGCGCAGATAAGGCAAGACGTATTCTGGTTATCAGTACAAGTCCACATGTACATCCATCACTGTTGCCAAGCATGGCGGAGACCCTCACTCGTACTTTACTCACTCGTACATTTACATCGTGTACATTGTATAAGACACAATGACTCACAGCGACCGCTTTGCAGAGCGGCTCCTGGATCATTGTGCTGAGTTACCGCACACTAACCAATATGCCACAGGACTGTAAAGTCATTTTTCACTTATGTAACTTCGGCCAGCATTATGGTGGGAGGAAACCGGGCAGAGCCCGGGGGAAACCCACGACCACCAGCAGCTTCCTAGCGGACCTTCCCACGTACGGCAGGAGAGGAATCCAGCATCAGCTTTACCTGAATTTACACCGACGCTTTGGATCGAGGCTCCTGGGCCATTGTACTATACTACTGAACGCTAACCAATACGCCACAGAGGCCCCATTGAAAATTTAAATATATACGTGACCATACATTAAAAAGGAGGTAAATACAGCGCATAACCCCCGAGGTGTAACGCTGTACATAATGGTCTGTGAGATGGTGTGATCGGGATAGTTTAGAAAGCAGAAATATGCGTTTCAGTGAGTATGCACTGTTTAGTTTCATGTTTTCACGGGGTGGTCGTTATGAGTGTGAGTGTAGTACCATGTATGAATGCATGCTTAATTGGTTTAATAGCGTACTCAGCAATTATTCAGTCATTTGACGACGAGGAGTCCTTATAATGTATATATTATGTCTTTCTGTGGCAGGCCAAGTCCATGCCGCCAAGGTGCTGCCGCCATTGGAACATCATGCCGAAGACACTAGACATGACACCTCAACCAGTCACATGATATATTAGTCTTGTTTCCTTGATCTAACCTCCCAGTGCTGAAGGCCAAGCGAGTCAGTAACAAGTAACATATTTAAAGACTTTCGTATATCCCCACCCAGGGTTTGATCCCGGATCACTGATCTCACAACCCTGAGATGTGCGTTGAAACCACCAGGCCACCGAGGTTGTGACTGATATGAAGAACGACGTAGATCAAAGCCCCAGTCTTTTATTTATTCCCTTTTTTGACTGAATATTCCACTTATCCGACGGCGGCCAGCATTGCGGTGGGAGGAAACCGGACAGAGAGGGGGGGGGGACCCACGACCATCCGCAGGTTCCTGGCAGAGAGCAAGGGAGTAGAGAAAGTTGGGCTTGAACTCACATCCATCGTGTTGATGAGAGGCTTTCGAGTAATTTCACTGCACTAGCGCGCTAAACCCATTCGACAACGCCCTCACCCTCGTCTTTCGCAGTTTTGGACTCTGAACTCAGGATCAAAAGCTCAGAATCCGTAGGCAGCTGTGTAGAGTCTGTTCATCCGTACCATGGCCTGTAGGCCTGTAGGCCATGATATCAGTTGAATAACAAAAATTAATATATTAATTTATCAGATTGGATGTGGTGTAGATCTGATCGGTGTTGATTAGGTTTTCACTTTAAAGACTGCTCATCGTTTACTTTCCCACAGTATAAACATGGCACAGTTTCATCGAAAGGCCTGTGAGGTAGATGAAATGAACAAGAAGTTGATGGGTTTTACCTGGTTGAGAGCAGACCGAAAGTGACGTCAGAACCACCAGGATCTGCAACAGTGGCGAGAGCATGATCAACAAGTTTGGACAGTCCTGCGGTACCATCCTGTGACAGCTATAGAGCGAGCAGTGCCTGTCATCAGCCCGATCAAACATGGGCCTACCAAAAAGTGGCTTGAGCAGGAAGTAAAGTTATATTCTTCACAAGTATTAGTCTTTGTGACGGCATAGCTCTTCCGAAAATACAATTATTTATATTCAGTCTCAGGAAATGTAATAAGACGTCTAGGTGTACAATACGCTACATGTGAGCAATGTCAAATGGGGAAAAAAGCATAACATATATGTTCTTTACATTTCTGCAGAGCCTCATTTGGCCCCTGTATAACGCCTATGAAGCTAAAGATCCATTTATTTCCAGTGTATTACTTCATTAATTTGATCCACACAATTATCTGAGTGTGTGGACGTGATGGGGGAGCAATTTAGGGGGATTTGGAGGGGGGACTGTGTTCGAATCCCGCTTCGTCCGGTTCGGATTTGGCATGAGATCTGTCGCACGATGTACTCGGCAAGAAACTGTACTTTCCCCTGGGTCAGTCAAATTTTTCCCTACCAATTACCCTGACAGTGGTTGCCAAAGTGAAACATAATAAAACCCTAACAATATGTGTTTATTGAAAAAGTGTACACTTTCTGCACCGTACAGACCCATGCCTGTATGTTGAGTCTTCAGGGACGAGATGTTATCGCTAAGGCTGAGAGCTGAAAATGTAGGATTCAATAAATACATAAAACACTGAGACTGTATACATGTATATGTGGTTTCATTGTCTTTGATGTGTTTTTATATGGTGCAATCCGATGCAGAAACATGGCATATATAGGTGCCAATAAAGTAACGCTGAGGTGAAGTTTTTACCCGCTGAAGCTCCTTTAACTCAAAGCAGTCTGTCCCAGCCATGTTACCCAATGATAGAGAAAGTCAGAATGACCGTATTCATTAAATAAGCGCAGACGCTCAATGACAGCTGAGACCCGTTAAATTCCCCTAGAGGGCGTAAAGCTAGGCCAAAGATAAATTACCATGTAGCGACATATCTCTACAGCATATAGGTGTCGTCAGGACATTTACGTTTGACACAACTTACACCCTGTTTGTAAAACGGGCCCGGATCACAATTACATGAACGTTCATCTCAGGGTGTCTTGTCAACACCATATGCGTAAAACATGCCCTTCCTTTTCCGGGAGGATATATAGAAGTGGAAGACAACATTTCCCTGAGCTACACCAAGCCGCCTAAGAGTCGGAAACTGATTTCGGCTGATGCTCACTTCTTGACTTCTATTGGAATAACTAATATAACTTAGCTTCAACTCCAGAGATTCCACATCGACTCCGCTCTTGCCAAACCACTTGGCAAATAAAGATGAGGAATCTTCGTGCCTCCTTCCTTCACCCTCAAAGCAGGGGGAGATTCTGCCAGGGTCGGTTGCCCCACAAGGTGGTGTCTCATTTCAAGGTCAAGGTGTTACAGTGAAGGAGAATTACAGAGAGACACAGAGGAGTCTTTTGCCGTTGATGAGGTCTCCAACAGAAGATTGAAGGTGACGATCACAAGGTAACATCAGCTATAAACAAGAACATGAAACCTCCATGGCTGCTTAAGATTAGATAACAGGAGGTGATCCGCTTGAGGGTTACATTCTCCAGGAGATTCCCGATTCCCTAACCCTTTCTCTTCCCCATCCCCACCTAGCTTGACTCTGCTTGCTCAGGCGGGAAGATTGCCAGGTATCCTTTTCTGGTTTCCTCTGGCTGTGTGTGCTTTCTCTCACCTGTAAACTCATCGACAGGGAAAGTAGTCTCGGGGTCAGGGGATGTGTGTTTTTGAACTTATCAACTTTTATTTATTTATTTATTTATTTATTTATTTATTTATTTATTTACTTATTCATTTAACTATCCGTGAATGGTTGGCAGACCTTCCTACGTATGATTTTTTTAGCTGGTGACCATTTTGTTGAGCCGATATGTAACATACAAGTTATTGACAAGCCTTGGCCACACACTTTAGCGCCAAATATAGCAAGAAGACATCCGCCCCACTTACACCCGACCACACCCCCCACACACCCACCCAAAGACAACTAAAACAAATGTAACAGGTGTGATATGACACAGGGGTGATATGACACAGATGTGATATGACAATTCAATGTTGTAATCAAATGAAATGTACTATTATTATTCAGGCATGTTGTATTCCTGAAGATGTGATTTATGTCACCTTTGTTTTTAGTTGTCTTTGGGTGGGGGGTGGGGGTGGGGTTGGAACGGATGTAGTGGGGTTGAGGTCTTTTTGCCGTATTTGGCGCTCAAGAAACCGTGACTCACAATTTGAAGACATCCTCCTGTTACTGTATATATATATATATATATATATATATATATATATATATATATTTACCACCAAGTCTCAGACATAACAATCAGACGTCTTCAATCTGTGTTCATCTTGAAGGTTTGTGTTGAAGTTTTCCTTTACTTGTAAATATCAAAGAGAGAGCAAGGCCTGGATAATGTGGCGCACAACATTCTATAAATAGAGCTGCCATCCAAACAACACCATGTCAAATACCAAGTTTTCCATGCTAGTGTGTAGACCTATTTCCAAAGGTACAACGATGCGTCACATGTTCACAAAGTTATAATACATTACACAAAATCCTGTTGTTGCAGCGGGAGATAGAAGGTCCAGGAAACCAGCAGGGATTTCCCCACGGCCAGCAGTTCACATTTATTTGATTTATATATTCCAGATGACGACTAGGTGGCGTTCACAGGCGGCTGACAAGTGATATGAGAAGAAGCTTTCAGGCTGTCATCCAGGCACACGGCAGATACACCCGATATTGACGTAAAACGCTTTACGAGATATCAAATGACGTTTTCATTGAATAATTTCAACCACTACTTTAACACTGCTCGATCCAGTATCATACTTGTAAAGCCATAGTTTCGCCTCAAAACCGGTGATGATAGAAATACATGTGTGTTATCATTAAAACACATGGATTCCAATCATTTTGTCGTTTTTATTGTTAGTTAAACAATCATACATAAAACTTATTAGCATAAAACGTGTTAAATCCACTTCTTAAATACACATGTTTAACATATAGATCTGGGCCCTGTGTAATCTAACCACTTTGCTTTAAAATAATGAAAATGTTACAGAAGAATACTGTTACCTTTATTGACAGTAGGTAAAGATAAAAATATTTCACAACCAATATACAGAAACACTCTTTCCTGGGCACAATTGATACACCTACCAGGTACATGTATAAAGAAAAAGGCTTTAGAAAAAATCTAACTTCCAGTGCCCAGTTACGCACAACTGTCACAGGAAAAACTGATTGTGAAGGCAAAATCAATTTTTTTAACACATGTTGCGATTCTTGCTAGATTGTACAATAGCTTTGTTGAACATAGTCTAAGACATTAAGGTGTGTTACACATGCTCTTCACAAGAAATCCACCACCACCACCTCTGACATAGGCTATGGTATTTAGGCCTAGGTTTACATATATGAATGATTGCGTGTTTATGTCGTCACAATAACGATATCGTGTGATCCACATAGGCCAAGGCAGTTGTCATTTTACATTCATAAACGATGGTAAAGGGCAGAATTCAAATATGAATATACCCAAAATACCAAAAACAGACCAAACAGCATTCCAGGCCCAAGCACAGAGCATTTCTTTCAATCTACGAATGGAACAGAATTAAAATTTATTCATAACTCATCAATGTCAACGTGCCTTTATTGTTTATGTGCCATAACATGAAGCCATACTCTGACAGCATACAGGGCGCTGCACCGCATGAATTGTTTCTGCGTAAGTCCTGTTTCACGCTGAAGTAACCAATGTCTTTCTTCCACGGCGTTGTCCATTTAGTTAGTTAGTTATTTTATTTCATTGGTGTTTTACGCCATACTCAAGAATATTTCACTATTCGACAGCGGCCAGCATTATGGTGGGAGGAAATCGTAAAAACCCGGGGAAACCCACGACCACCCCAGGTTGCTGGGCGATGTCTATATACATGCAGCTTTAATAAAGGTGAAAAAGACTGAGAATACTGTGATGAAAAATAAAAGCCTAGGCTACAATGGATCTTACATCCAGGTACAGTGGTTGTATTTCCCTTATACCCAAGTATGACCAAAATCAGAGGCTCAAACCAAGCATCTCCTGTTTCGATTGAGAATCAGATCAGACTTGATTCTAAATCTCTTCGTCTACTACAAAAAAGCAACAAATCATGGGGACAAAACTGAAGATGAGGGGCAATTAAGAAGTCCAAAATTGATTGCGTGAAACATTTAGAAAAACTTCACATTATAAAAATAAAATCTCCATATAAAAAAGCAGCCTTAGTTTAATGTGCTCGTTATCACAGTCCTTTATATTCATGTAGCAATGGGTTTTAAATGTTAACATAATTAAAATATAACATTTTCCATACAATCTATCTAAAGGTTTTAAAACTAAGAGAGAAAAAAACTGATAACCAGTGAATAACACGGTAACATTACAATAATTTATTTATTTATTTTTTGGTTTTACGCCGTAATTAACAGTAACATTACATGCAACATGAAGGACAAAATCGGACACTGATTTCTAACAGCGTTTTACGGTTTCCAGCCTGGCCTGCATATAGAACAACATAGCGACTATTATTTAAGAAAAAAAAATAATCGTCGCAATGAAATATAGAAATTGCATACAGGGAGAATAAAATCGATGGTATAATAGCTTGTCGCCCAAACACTTGGCGCTCGTTAAACGCAAAAGTATAAAATTTTAAGAGACTCTTTCGACAATTGGAAAAAACGACAGCAAAACCTGATTATACACCTATATATGTGTTAAAATATATCACGTCGTTTGGAAAAGTATTACGCATATTAAGGAATACATTGGTATATCCATACCTTTAACATCAAAATATACCCCAAAGAGTCACCATTTGATACATAACAAAAAGCTGCGAATATATATGTGAGCGTACATATCATACAATTTTTGTGTGCTAAATACGGAGCTCATGAACAAGAAGTGTGCAAGCTGGTCATAATTATGTGAGTAGCACAACCTCTGGGGTCACCAGAAGCCAGTGAGGCCATATGAACCGCTACCACCTTGTGACATTGGTTAGTATGGAATGCCTGTCACACTGTATTGTGTTCCGTGGCTCCATACAGGAAGTATATACATGCACAATTTGGAATTTTTGCAGATGGTTTTCTTTCCCAGTCTAAAACACCTTTTAGCCAGCTTGGTTTTTGTTAAGACCTCAACTCTGCTGAGTCATCCTTACGCATGAGTTAAACATTGTTCACACAACTACACCATGTCAAATAACCCTAGACGCCAAGTAAGTTTATTACTTCTATAATTGCCCAGAGAGGTACTGATTTCTTGTGCATTGGTAAATATTCTATTTGAAAGCGTAAAAAAATTCAAAAATCTTCAGCCTGGTTCGTTACATATCGCTGAGAGCAAATGTAAGGCATATACTATCGGAGCCCCTCTGCCAACCATTGTGTGGGGCCGTTGTGAAAACTCACGGAGGTCCGAATTCACTTTATGGACGAAAGTGTTCACTCAGAGGACAAAGTTAGCGTAGGTGTCGAAGCTCTCAATGAACGTTCTGACCACCTCATAGCAGAATCCATACTGCTCCTGTAAAACAGAAAGTCAACAGAATCTTCCAAGTCGGTGATATCAATCAATTTTCCAAACAGCTAATCTGATATAACGGAAAGACAAAGCATGTAGTTTAGATCTAAATAGAACAGATCCTTCCTGAAATGGCCACTTAAGATAGCAACGACAAATCAATACACCGTAATGGCTAACACTTTAGTTTCTACTCCATCTAAAATGAATGCCATGATATTGAGCTAAATATAAAACACGCCCCAACGGGTGATGCAGATCAAAACGGTGACCTTGCCAAAGCCAATCGTCCTCTAACCAGTCACAGGGTTTCTCTCCGATGCACCTATCAGTACACTAACTTTTACAGTACAATAACTTACCACCTTAGGCAGAGCTCCTGACCGGCCTTTCCTCATAGTGTTCACAGTAGACAGGACAATAATTTACCACATTAGGCCCACCTCCTGACCGCTGTTTCCTCATAGTGTTGACAGTATACAGTACAAAAACAAACCACGTTAGGCAAAACTCCAGGTCCGTGTTTCCTCATCGTGTTCACAGTATACAGTATAATAACTTACCACTTTAGGCTGAGCTCCCGGGTACATGTTTCCTCATAGTGTTGACAATATACAGTACAATAACAAACTACGTTAGGCAGAGCTCCTGGTCGGTGTTTCCTGCTAGTGTTCCACAGTATACAGTACGACGACATACCAGGTTAGAGAGAGCTCCCGTGTACGTGTTTCTTCATAGCGTTCACTGTATACAGTATAATAACATACCACGTTAGGCAGAGCTCCGGGCCGGTGTTTCCTCATAGTGTATACAGTGTACAGTACACTGATCGTGTGTTCCGCTTTCAGCCTTTCCAGCAGACTAAAACAGGTACACAACAGCACTGTTCTATCCACGCCATTCCTGCCATAAAGAAACACACGCCGTACAGAAATAAATCTTTACGTTACCTGAAGCAACACTTTGTTGTATTTTTGGATAATTTGTTTTATTTGTAAGAGTCAAAATACCGTTACATAAGAGTTCATCTCAACGAAGCTTTTGTTCAGAGCCATACATTTATCTAGGCACCGCGTGATTTCTCTAGCACTTTGGTTAGAATGGAATAAGTTAAATGCCATTACATGTAGTAATATCCTATTTTGAATTGTTTCTCGAGTCAATCTGATATGTTAAGTGAGCTCCAGGGCAAATGCACCCATAAAGAACAAGAGGATTATAAGCTTGTCTGTACGCATGCGCAGAGGGGCAAGCACTGGTGGGCTCGTAAAACTCCTTCCCGCCTTCATTAAAAGGGTCCAAAGTTGTGTATTCCTTTCTCCTTTGCTAGAGTACGTTTCGCCTTTTGTGCACGAAACACTTGGGTAGTACACAAACACAGCAGAATCACAGCAGAAAACGATGCGTTTTTACTGTGATTTGGACCCTTTTGTGCGTCCCGTCAGCCTCTCATTCAAGGTCAAACCTTTCAGTGTGACGAACTTTCGCTAATGGCCGCCCGCAAATGGCAAGAGACATCGCTATTTCCTCTCTTTATTCAACTCACTTTAAGGGCTTGGAACAAACGATTTAAAAGGTACGGAAGATGTTCGCCTTTTCCAAACGAGCAGTCAAGATTTTATTTCTGTCATACAGGACTGCTTTTTACCACCATGAAAGTAAGGTTTTGGAACAATGTCGAGTGAGAATCTCTTAATGTAAAAATATTTGTTAGTTAATATTTAATATTGCATTGTTAAATAATACCTGTTTGTTACAATAATCAGAAATGATGAATTTATGTCTTGTTTTTGTGTTCCATAAACGTTAACAGATTCCCGTAAGAACTTATTCCTTGATTAAAAATGGATACGATAATGTACGCAGAATTCGTCGGACTGAGCCGCGATGTCCGTCTTGTCGTTCTTACACGCAGTGAACGATGATGGGCCTGTTGTCGTTCTGTTTCTGCCACTCCTCGACACTCTTCTGTAGGTTGATGACCCGCTCCGCGGACGCTGGCACCAGCGATCCAGGCTTCCACATGTTCACACAGAACTGCCGTACTGTCTGATCTTTTTTCTGCTCCTGGAAAAACCATGAAACAAAAAAACAGCGAAACTTTTATGAAATAGGAAACAAAGGCCAACAATCAAGTTTGTGATTGAAAACTTATCGAAAAGCTAAGAAACTGAAATCATGTTTATCAGAGAGACGAATGAAAATTATGTGCGAATATGGGGAACCATTCTTGAATGTAATAATTCGGGCCAAAGCCGGTACGTGTAGTCTATTGCCCGTTCCTGTTTTTGCGTTCACTTTTATGAGAACTGAATAACTGATTAAAGCTTATTGCCTCTTTGACCCCATCGTACGGAACCATTAACGTGTTATTCCTGTATTGTAAGAGAACAATGGTCAATTCCTCGAAGACTCCAGCTGCCACTGTGCAGAAAAAAGGTATTCCATGACTTTTACTCATTCTTAATGATTTACTTTACAGAATTAAAGCGGGTGTACATGTTTGAGTTCTATGGCTGGCTTTATGAACCACACCGCCAATGACAAAGTGCACTGATATCACATAGCCTTTCTTTCGTTATTGTCACCAACAAAATATTCTTTTGTGAAAGTTATTTAAATTCTCTTCTCTTCATTGATAATAAAAGTTAGTAAAATAATAAAAGCTGTGTTTGGAATTTTATATCTTTTACTTATTTATTTATTTCTACAAGACCACTATCTGAGCAGCAGGAAATGTAAGACAGTGTGAGTTTGTACGACACATTCTTTTTTTTTTTCCTTCCGTACGGTCGCTGTGAGTTCAAGTCCAGCTCATGTTGGCTTCCTCTCCGGCCGTTCGTGTGAAGGTCTGTCAGCAACCTGCGAATGGTTGTGGGTTTCCACCGGGCTCTGCCTGGATTCCTTCCACTATAATGCTGGCCGCCGTCGTATAGGTGAAATAATCCTCAGAGTACGACGTAAAACACCAATGAAATAAATATATACATAAATATTTTGCTCCTGCCGACTGTATAAGTAGAGACAATCACACCTGGCTGATGACCAGCCACACTTCCAGACTGGTACCTGTCGTAGCACCCTCAGCTGAATCAAAACACACTGTCTCACTATAGTCACAAGAGAGTAATGGTGTCACTCCAGGCTGACTGAACAGCTTGTCATCAGGTTCTTTTTAAGCATTTTTTTCTTTTTTCTAAACATAAATAATCTTAGCAGAGCGTAGTCTTTGCAATGTTTCTGTAATAAATAGTCTTAGCAGAACTATTCTTTGTAATGCTTCTGTAATAAATAATCTCAGTAGAGCTAGTCTTTGCACTGTTTCTGTGGTTCTGATATCTTCCCAACAAGACGACATAAGGGGTCAAACAAAAATCAGAGACAAATGTAAAGCAAGTACCTCTTTCGAGGTTCTACCTCACTTCCACAACGAGACAAGTTTGACCTTTGTACCTTTCTCTACACACCTTGGATTGTTCAGGCTTAGGCCCATGACTATGCTGTCCTTGCGCGGGCTACAGCAGTCATCAATAAAATTCCTTCAGGTACAAGTTAGGATGATGTTGTGTACACTTCATATAGAGGGAGTGCATATGTATTAAGCAGGATTATTAATGAGAAACTAAGCAGAGAAAGATCTTTTGTTTTCTTGTTTGTTTGTTTCTTTTTTTTTCTTTCGACTAGGCTGTGGTTAGGGTATTCTGAAACGACTTCCTGCCTCATCACGATTAGCCCATTCACCTTAGCTGTGTTTGCATTGCTCAAGATTTGTGTACAAAATTTGCTACAGGTGGAAGTGATGTAAGCGAAGGTAGAGATCGGTGCATGCGTTATAAGGAATACTGACCCCCTTTACATAAATTAGGTTGAGCTGCCGGAGAAGATTCCCTGCATCTAACGTGGTCCATTGATGCTGTACCTCAAATGGGCCGAGGTTTAGAGTTTCGCCATCCGCTGGCCAGTACTGACCGTCCTATCGGAGAGAGACGAACACAGAGACGATGACAACAACAGCAGTGATGGTAGCAGCAACAATTCGCGTTGGTTGAAATGAATCTCACAATGAGCTGAAGAGAACTGCGCATTAACTGATGATAGCCATAACAGAGCGGAACAGTGACTGAACAGGGTCGTGTGTTAGTTCAATAGATCTGCAGGATGAATGTCATGCGCATACGTAAGCTGGAGGAAACAGAATAACGCACACTTATAATATCTGAACAGCACAGCATCATGGCGCTTTTGCTGACCATAACCGCACCTTAACCGTACAACATGGCGCGTTGGTTGGACATAACCGCATGTCAACTGGACAACAAGGCGCGCTTGCTGAACACACCCGCAGGTCAGCTGGACAACATGGCGTTAGCTGAACATAACTGCACCTCAACTGTACAGCATGGAGCGTTAGCTGAACATACCAGCACACTATCTCACAGCGCGTTAGCTGAATAGAGCCGCACCAAGTACCACACAGCTCACCTCGTTTTGTCCCGTGTTCAGCATTATAATCGTCGACGACCCCTGCTCGTAAACCAGACGCCAAAAGTCAACGACAGTGTCCGGTAGAGGCATCTGGGTCGAGACGTAAGCGAACTTGTTCTGGTATCCCTTGAAACCAAGAAATGTACATATTCATGAACTGGTTTGTCTTGCTTTTAAAGACAGTCGTAGAAAACCATTATTTAAAATTCACAGAAATCATTCCAAAATTCGCCATCCACATGCTTACTCTTTACCAATATATATTTAATTCAAATACATTGACCTACTCAGTTCTGAAGTTCAAAAATTTACACTACAATTCACCATTAAAATAATCGGATAGCATACTCCAATACACCAATGTACACATAACTAGTTTGAATTCATTAATTCTTTGCATACATGTAACTTTACCAAGTCCATACATAAATTCACTGATTTACTCCCAGCTTCCATTTACCACTCCTCTTACATTTATTTATTAAGTTCATTGCTGTTTTACGCTGTAATCAAGGTTATTCCATTTATAAAATGACGGCCAGCAGAATGGTGGGGGTAAACCCGGCAGACCACACGAATGGCCTGAGAGGAAACCAACATGAGCTAAACTCACAGATACCTCATTGCTGAGAGGCTCCTGAATCTAACCACATGGCTACGGAACCACCACCCACTTCACCCCTCCTATTAAACATCTTTAATAAATCTAAGAATTATTTTTGTAACCTCATTCTTGAAGAATACCTCAGACAATTCAGAAGGCCGAAAAAGAATGGTAGGTTTTATTACATCATGTAATCTACTCTTGGTTAATATAAGGTAAGGCCAGCTCTTTATTGAGACAACTGTATTTTTAACACCTAACACAACTCAGCATTACGTAACCATTGACAGCTAGTGACATGTGAAGAGCTGTTCAAATAAAACCAGCAGTTGCCATTTCTTCCTGCGAGGTGATGCGGTCTGCATAGGCAAACTGAGATTACTCGGCCTTACCGGCAGATAAACAGCGTTTATGTAGTCAGTCCTCCCGGGAATGTACGTCGACAGGAATGTACGACTTCTGTCAGCTGGAATAATAGTGGGTACATAAATAGCTCAGTGTTTACATATGTATAACATAAGGAGTGTCTTTTAGGGTTTCATTTTATTGTGTATTGAACGTGATGCTAACATATCAGTTTGAGTCATTCCAGATCAGTAGGGGGATAGCTGGTAAATAGACACGCGCTGCCCGTGAAATCCTGCCGTTTGTCAGTTTACCTCAGTTAGGGTTTTATTTTAACTCTTCATATAAGTATTTAAGAGGTAACAACTTACACCCCCCGTGGTAATATGGTTTAAGCAGACTAAAGGAAAACAAAATTGCACTGATACAAGTCATTAGACGTGTGTTATGGGGGATAAGTTGCTACTATTCAGACATTTATCTGAACAGTTAACATAAAGCGCCAGGTGTGGTAAGCTCGCAAGAGGCCGGATTTTATTGGTAAGGTGTGACCATTAATACCACGTGTCACACTGTCTTCGCTGGTTTGGATTTCTACTAGATACTCTTGTCTTTAACAGCATATCTTGGTTGGGTAAATACATATGAGTTTTGATTGCTGCCCTGGAAAACAGATAAACAAGTAAGAAGAGCACACGTGCCGGCTGTAAAGAATGAGGTAGATTATAGAATCCGGTTTATTTGTTAATTAAAAGGATACAAAATCGCTTGGTGTGAGGAATAGGAGAATGTTTAGGGATTGCACATAACCACAACCAAGGCTTTCAGCTTTATCCCATGTCACTCCACCGGCATTGCCAGTCCATTCTGTATCCATTTAGAGTTTGTTTTTATAATATTCATACAACTGCCTAAAGCCTCTCGAAGTGGCTTAACATGGGACCAAGAGGTGCTAATACGTGGTGTTGAATAAACATCCCCACGTTGGATATATGAACGTGCAGTTGTGTTCGAGGAACACTTAAAATACATACACGCAGGTGTCTTAGATGTCTTGACAACTTATGAACCAACATGCAGCAAGATTTCGATACCGGTGCTCCTGTGACACTTCCTGTGCCTTTCCAGGCATCATTTAATCTGTAAACGGCATTTCTTTATTGCCTCCTTCGTAATGGAGTCGCACTGTTCTTGTTACCTACGGCTAGAAGTAGTCATAGTTGTCATATCTCATTATGTTTGATAAATACTGTATTTACTTAATTTATTAAAATTTTCCTATCATTGAAAGGAAGTTTGCTGAATCAATTGTCCTTGTGTGCTTTTCAGATTGTACATACGTGGCAGATGGTCTGTATCTCGGTTTTTAGACAAGTTTTTCTCCGTAGTGGCGGAGCCGAAAGCTTCAGGGTTCGGCTCAGTTTGTAGGAATCCCAGTGCCTGAGGAAACAATCAAATCACAGCTGAGTGCACAAAAGATCAAGTATCTGAGTGCAAATGTAAACTCCAGAACCAACTCTGGCCTCTGTACACCCCTGTGGGGACAGTGTGTGGGAGTGGCTGCGTGTTCACTAAGGCCATAAATTTTGCGCTGGTGGAGACTCCTTGCTCCCACCCCACCCAGAGAGAGGGGGGATGAGATTTATTGCCCTACCGGTCTTGTTTCCTGAGGGGTTAGAGACAAAGGTCTGCCTCTTTCTCCCTGGGCATCGGAAGAGTTAACAAGTGCACTTCCACAGCAGCCTTTATTCCAACCACTATCCTCTTTATTTAGGTAAGAGCTATCCCTGGAGGCCTCAGAATGTTAGCATGGCTGGGAGATAGAATTTATGTTATTTGTTAAAAAGCTTGAGCCATGTGGGATCACTATATGTGTATTTTGAGTATTTGTGTGCAACAAGTGGGTACATATATACATATATCTCCCCTTTGCTCCAAATCTCTTGTGTAAATGAATGCCCCAGAAGTTATTTATACTGTTGAAGTGATGCTCACTCAACCGACTCACTTCAGGACTCTTTTCACTTGGACATTTGTTAGAAACACAGAGAGTATTACTCTGTTACTCCATAGCTGGTCTGCTGGTATTATTTGCGGAAGTTTACATGTACTGCAGTTGTAAAGCATAGCCCTTAATGTGCTTTCGGAAATTAGTTGCAAAACCATGTGGTCATATGGGCCTATAAGCTAACCTTTAGTTCAGGCATGGGTCAAAGGGCAATTTTCCGTTCCACATCTGGCAGTCATTAACTCTAGGACTGTGAACAGGGCCTGGCTCAGAACCTCTCTCTGAGTTGTTTGGGACACATGACAAAATGGCTGCCCCCATTGAGTGTAAACAAACAGCTGCCAAATGTCTACATCATCACATCGCAAGTTTATTATTTTGTCTTTTACACATTAATAGCCTCATTTATCATTGGCAGTAATGCGGATAAATCCTTGATTACTTTGTAATGATTTTTAGCATTGATTTGATGAAATTAGTCTCGTCCAATTTCTCTACTAAGTTGTGAACATGTTGATCCCATGTGGCCAAGCTGCCTTAGATGATATATATGATAGCTCTAGTCATGCACACTGTTCCAATACTGTGATAGGTGAATATATATTCAGATTATTTCATATCCACAAAATTTATTTGTCCACGCTAGTGCTATATGTATTAGCCATGTTCCACATGTGCCCAGTTGTTTATAAATACTCACACACTTAAAGCGACACATAAATTCATTGCATTTGCCTTCACTGATCACATACTGTTAGGGATTTGTTTGTCATTCACATGTAGGACATTACATTTATAGACATTTTCCTCGTGTAAATGCATGTTGTTTCTTTGAGGGTTTAAGTCCCACCTCATTACACAATAGCATGTCCCTGGTATACATGTTTGTTATGTTGTGTGTAGTGACTATCCTCAATTGTATATATTCTATTAGTCCATGCATGTACTTACTATGTGCATGCTTGGACGAGGCGCTGCTGACATATGCTACTTAAATTGTCTATGCAGGGACAAATAGTACTGTGCAACCATCTCTTGGTTGTAATCTCGGTATAATAGCATATATGTTTTGCAACACTGGCCAATGTTGCTGATGCTAATTGTTTATACCGCTTTTGTTCCGGGTGACGCGGGCCCGTTGTTTTGCGACGTTGCAGTTCAGCCATGTATAATTCGGCTGTTTGCAATTTACTGTTGTCGCAGTTGTTTACCGGTACAAAGCAAAGATCAGTCAGTTGTTAAGCCCAATCATCCTTTGCCTGGTTATACTTTATCTGTGAGTATAGGGATAACCATGTGCATTGCTCACTGTGTTATTTTCCACTTATGTTATTTGATTTTGTAAGTGATGCATCTCTTCTCGAGTTTGTTTTGTTGCCATGTTTTTACACGCGTTTAAAACCGCGCGCGCTCTTTCTCCCTGGGCATCCGAAGAGTTAACAAGTGCACTTCCACAGCTGCCTTTATTCCAACCACTATCCTCTGTATTTAGGTTGATTCGGAAGTCCACAGCACGCAAGACCCTTACCACAGTTTAGGTCACTCAAACTGGCGTGTGGAGATTGAGCATTCTTTCTACCTGTCCCCTTCTTTCCTTCTTTTTCCTTTCTATCAATAAACCTGTATTTCACTGCAAGGTATTTTCAGTGAGTTGGTTTTGTTTCTTTCAAGCTGATTCTTCTCAGGATTTGTTAGCGCACACCCTTGCCCAGATTACCGTGAGACAGTCCGGTGGTAGTAATTCACGGCACACACAGGTCTTACACAAACAAGCAAAATCACGGCTCAATATAAGAGAGCTCAAATGTCTGAGAGCAAACAAGCAAAATCACATCTCAATATAAGACAGTTCAAGTGTATGAGAGCAAACAAGCAAAATCACATCTCAATATAAGACAGTTCAAGTGTCAGAGAGCAAACAAGCAGTATCATGGTTCAATATAAAACAGTTCAAATCTTTGAGAGCAAAGTAGCAAAAGCAAGGTTCAGTACAAAAAGCTCAGGTCCCGGAGAGCAAGTCAGTAAAATCACACCTCAGTATACAACAGCTCAGGTGTCTGAGAGTGAAGCAGCAAAATCACACCTCAGTATACAACAGCTCAGGTGTCTGAGAGTGAAGTAGCAAAATCACACCTTAGTATACAACAGCTCAGGTGTCTGAGAGTGAAGTAGCAAAGTCACACCTCAGTATACAACAGCTCAAGTGTCTGAGAGTGAAGTAGCAAAATCACACATCAGTATACAAAAGCTCAGGTGTCTGAGAGTGAAGTAGCAAAATCACAGCTCAGTATACAACAGCTCAGGTGTTTGAGAGTGAAGTAGCAAAATCACACCTCAGTATACAACAGCTCAGGTGTTTGAGAGTGAAGCAGCAAAATCACACCTCAGTATACAACAGCTCAGGTGTCTGAGAGTGAAGTAGCAAAATCACAGCTCAGTATACAACAGCTCAGGTGTCTGAGAGTGAAGTAGCAAAATCACACCTCGGTATACAACAGCTCAGGTGTCTGAGAGTAAAGAAGCAAAATCACACCTCAGTATAACCAGCATGCCCTATTCTTTGGCACGATGACCATTACCTATTTACACAGATGTTGCACGTTCATTGGAAGGTTTGTAAACAACAATTATCAATAATGATGTCTATTTTTACATGCTTCCGTTTTTAACCCAAACAACATGTTGTCATCCTTATCACATATATCAAGCATTATACAGCTCTTTTAGTATATTCCTTTTGCCTGAGATTTATTTTCTTAAGAAAATGCCAAGTACCTCAAATTCCGACTGGATCCTTGACACATTACTAGGCGGCACAGGCCCGAAGTAAAATGTGGATTTCTGCGCAAACTCCGGTGTTGTGACAATGCTTTCCGCTCCAACCCAGGCATCAAGGAGTGCACGGTGGAGGAAAACGAACTGACCCTAGAGAAAAGAGGAACAAAGTAACGTACACAAGTCCAGAGGGCAGGAATGTGTCTTCAGACAAAATCAAATAATGAAAGAATGATCTAAAGGACTAGAGAACATGTTAGCCTGTTACCAGTTTGTCAAAGTGATCGGGATTGCTTTCAGATATGACATCACACTGTTATGTGGGACAGCCGTATAACTAGTAGTCGGAATCTTTCCCCCTGTTCTGTTACAGAATTATTCGCTGGATGCCAGTTAACGTCCACGAGATTTTGGGAGACTATTAACATGAATCTTGATAATGTTTTCCGTCCTTGACCAGAAGTCAGTTACACACTTCAAGATGTCCACGTGGCTCTCACGCCATTTAACACAAGACGACACGAGATTTTGTGGCACTAACCTGAGTCTGGATCATTTTCGCCCTCTGCGACCGGATGTCCGTCACACACTTAAGAATGTCCACGTGATTCTCAGCGCAAGCCTGCTCCAGTAGGATATCCAGTGCGATGTAGGTACCGGTCCGGCCCACCCCAGCACTGTGGCAATGTATAGTCAATCCGGTTAGGACGTATTCACATCAGTGAGAGATTTTAAAGTACCTGACAAGAAACTTACAGTTGGATGGGGCATATATATACAGTTGAGCAAGATTCAGTTTTGCAAAGAATCAGTTCTTTTTATGCCAAAATGTAATCAAAATGCCGTTTTCAGATATGTTATGAAAAATACAGATGTTAAGGAGAAAGTTTAACCCAGCAATAAGCAACAATGACGTAACGTGAATGCCGTACAAAACAGAACAGCATCATACGCTTGGCCGATCTCGTCCATTATCAAAGTGGAAGAGATTATATGCCAATTATGTGAAGATGCATGGTGCATCATAAGCTATGATATCTTGTATACTTTTCGGTATAAGCTACTGGTTTCACGTGCTTCTGAGGGAATATTTCACCAATGCGACAGTGCTAGAAAAGCAAGGAGTGCCTATAGGACAATACTGCCCCTTGACAGGTACCCGACACACTGAGTCCCATCAAAGTAGCCGCCGGCCTAGTGAGAGGCGAAATCGATCACGTGACCTCTTCCGCCTTTACATTCTTGATCAGCAATCGTCCTTCCTGGTCTAAAATAACCGAGGTGTTACCTGCAGTGGACGACAACGGGTCCCTTTTTCTCGTCCTTGGCTTCCTGTACTCGGCTCAGTAAGGAGATTACCCCCGTGGTCTCCTCCGGGGCATCGTGATCGCCCCAGTTTGTGAAGTGAAAATGCTTGATCGTCCGCACCTTGCCATCCTACAACAACAACAACAGACCTAACTTGACGGCACAGAAAACTCCGGTGGTTGAAAATGCAGATCTCTCTTAAACTGCAAGGCATTCCGAGGGCGCAAAGATTGCCTTGCAACGGGTTTAGATGCAATACTCTACGGTTCTGTTCTATCTGTCAACGTTGAAAAACCGATGAAAAGAATGCTAGATCAATGTACGGATTACCACCAAAACTTAAAACATTGGCCCTTACCCCAAGATCAATCTCTACGCAATTCTTACCTATATCCATGCTTGTTTTTCCGTGACCTTACTGATAGACAGACGGACGAAAGACACACAAAAAACTAATGCTCCGTTGTGGAAGTAATTATATATAGACCCAATCTAATGTTGTCTGCCTAGCCTATTTATCTATTTATCTGATTGTTGTTTAACACCGTTTTCAAGATTCTTGTCACTTATAGTCTGATATTTCATTCCCTCCTTTCAGTGCGCAGACTCTCACCGCGCGGACTGTCAGAGTGCGCACACAGAACTCTTCAAACTGGTGTGTGGCAAGGAGTTCCACGGTGATGTGACCGTAAATCGTGCTTCCGGAATCTGGCCAGTATTGGTTGCATTTGATCTAAAACAGACAGGTTAGATGACTGTACTGTATAAAATCCAGTCAGCACTAAAACCACTCTTCACAAATAAGGACTGGTGGAGAATTCATGATTTAAGACTCAAATAAAGCTTACATGTACAGTTTCTACAAAAAGCGTTTCACGACACTGACTTACAGAGTGGTCATTTAGGCTGAACTTATTAATTGAAAATTGTTTGGTGGTCGTCAAGTATTGTAAACTTGCTTTGTGAAGATGTGAAACCCTTGTGTTCCAAGTGCTTAGTTTAGAATTCCCGACTTGCGATGTCGGTGTTTTTGTACCTCATGTTGTTTTGGATAAGGAGTGAGTGTGTGGTACAAATCTGTCACATCAAGGGAGGTAATTTTAACTGCGCGTCCTCTTACCTTGAGAATATTAGAGAGAGAGAAATAACGCAGGTCTTCAAAAATAGATGAAGATCTTTAACACAGGCTCGCCGGTTCCCATCAAAGACCTGAACATTTATATAAGACAGACCAGTACATGAAATTATCAAGTTAAGACAAAGACCTTGTTTCCCTCCTTTAGTTTTGTCAGCATGATGATGATGTCTGTGTTCAGCTGCCAAATCATCCGCCAGAAATCCTCCATGATGAACGTCGTGGGTCCTGTGGACACAAATGCCATGTTATTGTTCACCACGTCTAGGACTAAAATGTTACAGGTTACACAGATTTTTTCTCAATCATAGGAACTAATACGTAGCACATGGTGGTGTATGTATGTATGCTTGGGTTTAGGTACTCAACGACTTTTTAGTTATATGACGACGAGGAGTATTTAGAGTGTAAGTATATACTGTGACTTCTTGTGACAAGTTGAGTCTATACCACCCAAGTTCTGCCGCCACAGAAACATCATCCCAAAGACACCAGACATGACACCCCACCCAGTCACATTACACTGACACTGGGCCAACCAGCTCTGTTTGCTTGCTTTAACCTCTCAGTGCTATTGACGCCAAGCAAGGCTGCGACACAAACTGGCGGTGACATCAGACGCTGGTGTACGCATACTCTCATGAACAGGTGTCATCGCTGAATGAACTTCTCTTGCTCATGTTATGATGCCATTCTGACTCTCTCTGAAAATAACAGACTCTCAAATTAATTATCTCCATGTGAACTTTCAAACAGATTTACAAGCCGAATAAATAAACCATATAATGAAAAGCCGGATGTATTAAGGTACTCGATTCTTGTTCAACTTACCTTGGGCCGCTACAAATTTCTTTTTCTGATGATACCCCTGAAGCAAAACAAGAAGAGGAATTTATAAGTTGAATGAAGTTTGGTCTTGAGAGAATTATAAGGACAGCCAAAGGACTTTCAGCATTTAATTCCCAGACCTTCTGGCTATCGTCACGATCAGTCAGAAAAGGTTAAATTCTTAAATGAAAGACAACTGTGAAAGATGAAAGAAGGAACCTTTACTCTTTTCTTAAAAAGAATTTTCCACTCAATTAAACAGCGTATGTAATGTTTCATTTATCTGATGACGTTGGACATTTAAAACCCACATTAATGTAACTGGCATTGATGAAATCCGAATAAGGATCGCTGTCACGTGGCTCCAAAACAACGCGGGAGTGGTCATCTGTAACGGAAAAATAAACATTTCGGAAAATAGTATGAAAAATATGACTGAATTTTCCGCCGGCCTGGCATGTAATAGTAAGTAATTATAATTCCTAGTCTGTCGTTTTTACTGTGCTATATTCTCTATTGATATGGGGCAAAGTAAAACTTCTCCAGAAGACAAACTCTTATACACATAACTTCTGGCAATAAGTTCACATTTCAGGCAAAAGATCACACATAAATGAACTCGGTATCATGAAAAAGTCCTTGGACAATATCGCCTCTTAGACTATTTTTTAGATTTTCTTCACTGAATCATATAGCAGTCAAATGGTCGAAGTGTAAAGTGGGCTTTACAGGCCCTCACCTACACATGCATCTTCTGGGAAGAGTAGCGAGAAATCTTTTAATGGTGGCTAATAAGGCCTATTCCAATAATAAACGCAGTAGTTAGATTGGGAAAACTTCTTGTGACCTCAGCTACATGGTTCATAAAGCCCACCATAAAATTCAAACAACTGACTCCATTTATCTCTCTCTCTCAAGAAAAAAAATAAATATAAAAATATATTTACCCATAGTTATTCATGAGCATGATTTGATGTTTTAGCTTTCTTTCACGTTAAAAGAAAAATGCGATTATTCTTGAGGTCAGGCAAACAGGCAGACCTGAATTGCTTCTTTGTGTGGCGATTCACTGTCTGTCGCGATTCTTTCGATCATTAAAAAAACGGTGTCACCTTGTAGCAGGTTGGACACAATGATACATACTTATGGCGCTTCCTCACTGAAACGCCCTGCCGAAGACAGCAGGCAATCACAGCTCACCGACCACGACCCGACTAGTGTTGATGAGCACCAACTAAGGAAATATCAGGGCGGCTGACTTATGAATTAAATGTCACGACAGGGCCCATCTTTAAAACAACAATAGTACACGGTATTACAAAAGTGAATGAATGGTATAAAGAGTACGTACACGGAACCATTCCTTTGTAGCGGCATTTGTGGGCGTGTTGGGGTAAGAAAGCTGTCTCCGACGTCTTCGAAACACCACTGGGTAAATCCTGACAAAAAGAAGCTACGATTAGAGCCTACACATCTCGCAACTTGGGACAAACATATCACCGTGCTTAACAAAACTGCGTCGAAATTATTATATGTGCCAAGAACTTTTTACTCGCTTTATGCTGTTAATTTGGGCTAACATTTCCGCAAGGAAACTAGAATCCCAATCGCAGAAATGTGGAAACACAGAAACCTAGCTTTGGTATGATTTCCGTCCGAATGACCATATCTCAATTTGTTTTATGCTGGAACTTTCGATGAAATTTTTACATAATGATTTCTTTAGCAGGCCTCATTCCGTTTTATATGCCTAGATAAAAATCATCCTTCACACACGCACACGTACACGCATGCCCATCTCATCTCTCACCCCAAAGCCCACCCCCACCTGTGCCTTACAAACTCTCACGTCTCAGGTAAGACAGCACAGCATTTTGAGTAATGCTATAGACCAGTGATGTCTAGTATATTGTTTTTATCAGCACTGCAACTTTTGTTTGGTTTGCCGAATTTTGTTTAAATCTCGGTGAAAGGGGACGTGCAAGTTGTTACTTCTTAAACAAATACATGAACAGTTAGAATAAAACCTAACCGAGGTAAATTGCCAAGAGGACGCATTTCACCAGTAACGTGTGACCATTTGCCACCTATCACTTTATCGTCGCTGCTTTAGTTCTACTTTCTATGATATAGTTTTTTTATATTTACCTCAAATTCATCCTCCAGTGCGTCAGGATCCGCAGTGCAACACCCGACAATCCTCACGAGTTCATTTCGTCCAATAACCTTGGACAACACGACCGAATCCGCAGCACGGCTCTCACTTTTCTTTGAACCTTTCAGGTTGTCTGAAATATATATAAAAAGGGTGATATGTATACGAAGTGAATGTTGCTAGTGTTTTGCTAAATACGTATTTAGTTATTTATTTGTTTATTTATTTGATCGGTGTTTTACGCCGTATTCGAGAATATTTCACTTATACGACGGCGGCCAGCATTACTGTTGGAGGAAACCGGGCAGAGTACGGAGAAAACGCACGACCATCCGCAGGTTGCCTGCACACCTTCCCACTTACGGCCGGAGAGGAAACCAGCATGAGCTGGACTTGAACTTGGTGGGAGGCATCGGGTTATTGTGCTGGGTTAGCACGTTACAGACTGAGTTCAGTCCATTGCTCTAATAACATGATGAAGAGTAAACGTGATCAAATTTGGTCCTGTTTCTTTCTAGCCCCACGTGATTTCCGGCATGGACAAGCTGCCTTGACTGGGTGACAAACAGGACGACGTGCAGAGCGTGCGGCTCGGGGTCGGAAGATCCGGGGACAATCCTGAGTCAGGTCATACCAAAAACTTTGAAAATGATATTACTTGTTACTTGTTTCTGCCTCTTTCAGCGCTCACCACTGAGGGGTTGGAGCAGCGAAACAGGACTGGTCGGCCCGGTGTCAGTATAGAGTGGGGTGTCATGTCCGATGTTTTCGGCATAATATCCCACTGGCGCCAGCACTTTGGCCACATGGGTTCGCCTTGCCGGAAAAAGCAATCCGCTTTTCTCCAACAGTAGTATGTCACCGCATCATCACTGACGGATTCTTTCTTACGTCTCAAACATCAGCCGAATATATAAATAAAGATAGAACTGGGGCAGGTGTCACCCTCTGAGCTCGTGGCATTCCGTTAACTTTTAAAGCCACATACAAGATTGAAAATTATCAGAAAATTTCGAACTTAATAACCTTTTTTTTAAAGTATATGCATTGGCCTTCCCTGAGACATAATCTGTCAAACGTTTGCAGTCTTTAAAAGTCTACTTTAAAATTCCTCTTTAAAAATAGGTTCCTGAATAAAAAGTCTTGCCTACTTGGTCTTTCTTCCTTCAAGAAACCAGATTCTGAATTGCCATAGAGTTCTATCAGAAGGAAGCAACGGGGCAGTGTTTTAAGAGAATAGATGGATAGAAGTAAGACTCCACCAATGCTGATATGTACACACCTGTTAAAATGATTGGCCCATTTAATATGCTGCCCCGACTAGATTCCGAGTTCCTGCGTGTGTCATGCCTTTGGAATGAGTAAGAATATATATATATTTTAATACAATTATTTATTAATATTAATTCATTAATACAATTAATTACAGTTATTTTGGTAAATGAAAACACATTTATACTTTGCATTTACTCATTTCATTCATTTCTCTTTATTTTAACGCAGTACTCAAGATTTTTCCATTATTGGGTGATTAATGGTTGGAGAAAAGCGGAATGATGCACTGGGTAAAAATCCACTCGCCTTTGGCGAGCTACTGAAAAACTCTCCTACGTATGCTCTTCATATAAATAATATTACATGTCACTGACGCAAAAAAATTTTGGGAGCGAGTAGGTAAGTTAAGTAAGCAGACTACAGTGTGTTGACTGAGTGTATACTACCGTCCATAATGAAAGTTTATCATCATCCTCACCATTAGTGTTATTATAATTATTATTATCATTATTATTATCGTTTTTGTTATCGTTATTGACATTATAGTGCGTCTTTAGCCATCTTCAAGGTGTCAAGATCTTCACATATACTCCATATCTGTTAAGTTACATGTCTTGATCGAGTAAGGCCGGCGTAAATTACTTTCGGAGGCGTATTCAGATTGCTCATAACAATATCGCAGTCACTCGTCTGTACGTACCGTGTTCGCCGTAGGAGTACCACAACAACAACCACAAGCACCACGAGAACCACGAAGCCGAGCACTCCTCCTACAATGGCCCCGACCATGGGCGAGGGCAAAGGGGCGGCCGTGACTCCTGCAGCTGACAACAAAGAGGTGGAAGAGCATGAGGACAGAGGATATTAATAGCACAGGAACAGTGGGACCACGAAGCCGAGCACTGGGTGTTCCGCGAGAATTGGATATTGTTATGAAATAAAAACAGTTAGACTGAATGGCTGCACGAGAATTGGACGTTGCAAAAAAAAAATGGGAACATAGAGACATAATTGCTGTACGATAATTGGGTGTTGTGATAAAATGAAAACACATTGACGGATTATTGCAAGAGGAAAATGATATCATATAGACGGCACGGTTGTCAGAGAACTGTGCATTGTGATAAAATAGACAAACATAAGATGGGAATTGTAGCGAATAAATGACTAAATAAAAAAAAATTAATGAATACCAGGGAGTTGGACTCTCGTCAATACCCTCCTCAATGTCGTGTACTTGCACTGGTCGAGTTTCAAGAAACGCCCGGATGTTTATAAACATTCACGAACAACGCATCGGTAGTGATGTGTATCATAAACACTGAAATGTAGTTTGATGATTCGTGTATGTTTTGTAATTGTATCCCTTAGTCAAAACTACATTTAATAGTGAGAGTTGCGTGTTTCTTCTCCTCACCAGCTATTAACACTGACACTAAAACAACTGAGTAGAAATCTGCACATCTATAATGCCTGTGTATCAGTGGTACATAAATTGCGTGCCACTCATACACACGTCATTGTGGATATATGACATAACTTGCACAAGTTGCGTACTGCTACATGGTACATAAAAGATATGTGGGGGTGCATTTTTCGCGCAAAAATGTGCACCACTCGAACACCGTATTTTTTCGAGAGCATGTTGAGACATACAGTATGCTATGTTACCTGCGGTTGCGTTACAATGCGGTCCAATATGACCCAAGTTACACTGTCCTGTACATTCCCCAGTCATCTTGTCACAGGCGGTTGATTGTCTGTTGGGACAGTTACAATTGTTCTGACATTTGTCTCCGTATTTACCATCTGGGCATGGCTCTGGGACAGGTTGACAGTCTGGTCCAGTATAGCCGGAGTTACACTGTGCTTCACATGTCCCAGTCGTCTTGTCACAGGCGGCTGATTGTCTGTTTGGACAGTTACAGGGGTTTCCACATGTGGATCCGTACCACCCATCTCTACACGTGACAGGTTGACAGTTCTGTCCAGTATAGCCGAAGTTACACTGTGCTGTGCATGTCCCAGTCGTCTTGTCACAGGCCGCTGATGGCCTGTTTGGACAGTTACAGGGGTTTCCACATGTGGGTCCGTACCACCCCTCTGTACACGTGACAGGTTGACAGTTCTGTCCAGTATAGCCGAACTTACACTGTGCTGTGCATGTCCCAGTCGTCTTGTCACAGGCGGCTGATGGCCTGTTTGGACAGTTGCAGCGGTTCCCACATGTGGATCCGTACCATCCCTCTGCACACGTGACAGTTTGACAGTTCTGTCCAGTATAGCCGAAGTTACACTGGCCTGTACATGTCCCATACGTCTTGTCACAGGCGGCTGATTGCCTGTTTGGACAGTTACAGGGGTTTCCACATGTGGGTCCGTACCACCCCTCTGTACACGTGACAGGTTGACAGTTCTGTCCGGTATAGCCGAACTTACACTGTGCTGTGCATGTCCCAGTCGTCTTGTCACAGGCGGCTGATGGCCTGTTTGGACAGTTGCAGCGGTTCCCACATGTGGATCCGTACCACCCCTCTGCACACGTGACAGTTTGACAGTTCCGTCCAGTATAGCCGAAGTTACACTGGCCTGTACATGTCCCAGTCGTCTTGTCACAGGCGGCTGATTGCCTGTTTGGACAGTTACAGGGGTTTCCACATGTGGATCCGTACCACCCCTCTGCACACGTGACAGGTTGACAGTTCTGTCCAGTATAGCCGAAGTTACACTGGCCTGTACATGTCCCATACGTCTTGTCACAGGCGGCTGATTGCCTGTTTGGACAGTTACAGGGGTTTCCACATGTGGGTCCGTACCACCCCTCTGTACACGTGACAGGTTGACAGTTCTGTCCGGTATAGCCGAACTTACACTGTGCTGTGCATGTCCCAGTCGTCTTGTCACAGGCGGCTGATGGCCTGTTTGGACAGTTGCAGCGGTTCCCACATGTGGATCCGTACCACCCCTTTGCACACGTGACAGTTTGACAGTTCCGTCCAGTATAGCCGAAGTTACACTGGCCTGTACATGTCCCAGTCGTCTTGTCACAGGCGGCTGATTGCCTGTTTGGACAGTTACAGGGGTTTCCACATGTCAGTCCGTACCACCCCTCTGTACACGTGACAGGCTGACAGTTCTGTCCAGTATAGCCGAAGTTACACTGTGCTGTGCATGTCCCAGTCGTCTTGCCACAGGCGGCTGATTGTCTGTTTGGACAGTTACAGTCTAGTTGACATCTGTCTCCGTATTTACCATGTTGACATTGCCCTGTAACAGGTAAAAAGAAGTGGAAAGATTATTTTAACCAGTCAAGTCAAGATTTGTGATATCTATATAACGTGTAGTTTACAGCAGTAGAATTGGAAAAAAATATCAATAATCATAATACAAGTTAGGTTAGAACAATTTCAATAGCTAGTATTCAAAAAATTGGTATTAAAATCAGACTTAAGTCAGTGTTAGACAAGTCATAACCTTACTTCGGGTTATAGGCCCTGATAACTGCTGACATAGCCAGCTGAAAATGTACTAAAAGTCTTTTACACGATTCTATTAATTTCGTATAAATCTTCAATAACTAGTGTTAAATTAATTAAGTCAGGCAGCAAATGCACAGAAGATCTAAAACAAAAAGCAGAGACAAACCTTTTCCAGAGTTACGTAACAATTCCGCAATGTGTATCTTATGGTATCATTATAGATACCGTATGTAAGTAACAACAAATCCAGTTAGAAAAGAATTTACCCTCCATGTTTAGAGTTTCTAATAGTTTTACCTACAGTAATGGTAGTTGCTACAGATTATCGTTAATGCCAGCTATTCTGGTAACAATGCTGCATTGTTTCAAAAGCTGCAATAGCGTTACGCCGTCCAGCACGATGAAACCATTTTATGACGCAGCAAAGCGGCACATGCCTACAATTCTCCTCTCCCACCCATTATCAATCTTCCCGTCTTATCTGCGTGGGAAGGTCCACCACCAATTTGTGGATGGGAGTGGGTTTCCCCCGGGCTCTGTCCCGTTTTCTTTTACCATAATGCTGGCAGCCGTCATATAGGTGAAATATTCTTCAGCACAGCGTAAAAAACAAATCCAATAAATAAATCAATTTTTAATATAGATGTCTGACAGTTTCTTCCCTCTTATACGTCATCACATCCTCTCAGTCTTACCACTAAGTGTCTGACAGGCTCTCCCTTCCCCAACCGACAGCTCAGCTTCCCCATCTTACATGTAGGTGTCTGACACCTTCTCTCCTCTCAAATGTCATCACAGCCTCCCAATCTTACCTCTACGTCCCTGAGAGGTTCTCCCTCCCCACCTGACAGCCCAGCTTCTCCATCTTACATCTAGGTGTCCCTCCCCTACCACTCGTCAGAACGACCTCTCAACCTTTTCTGCAGATCTCAGACAGGTTCTCCCCTCCCATCCGTCATCATAGCCTCCAATCTTACCTGTAGGTGTCTGAAAGACTCCCCTCCCACCCGTCACCACAGTCTCCCAGTCTCACCTGT
Source organism: Acanthopleura granulata (assembly GCA_016165875.1). Lineage (NCBI taxonomy): Eukaryota > Metazoa > Mollusca > Polyplacophora > Chitonida > Chitonidae > Acanthopleura > Acanthopleura granulata. The sequence continues at coordinate 1,443,609 of JABBOT010000013.1, forward strand.
ATGTACCTGACAGGTTCTCCCCTCCCACCCGTCAGAACGACGTCTCAGTCTTATCCGTAGATAGCAGACAGGCTCTCCCCACCCACCCCCCATTGCAGCACATCCTTCCAATCTTATATCAAGGTATCTCACCGGTTCCTCCTCCCAACCGTCATCAATGTGTCCCAATGTTGTATAATAGTTGTCTGACAGGTGTCCAGTGTCACCCCTTATCACGTTTCCAAGTCTTACCTGTAGACGCCACCACAACCTGCAAGTCTTACCTGTAGGTCTTTGAAAGGTTCTCCATTCCCACGCGTCATTTTAACAGAACACAAACGGTGTCTGTCAGGTTCTCACCTCATAAACATCGTTACAGCCACCCACCTAAAGGTGTCTGACAGGTTCTCTTCTCCAAATCGTCTTCACAGCTTCCCACTCTTACCTGTAGGTGTTTGACAGGTTCTCTTCTTCCTCCTATCATCACAACCTCCCAGTCTTACCTGCGCGTGTTCTCTCTTCTCATCCGCCATCACAACCTGCATATCTTACCGGTAGGTATCTGGTACGTTCTCGAATCCCATACGTCATCACAACCGAACACCGCCCCGCCATAGTCCGTTTTCATGGCTTCCCAATCTTACATCTAAGTGTCAGACAGATTCTCTCCTCCCACCCGTGATTATAACTCCCTCTCTAACAGGTAGGTGTTTGATAGGTTTTTCCCTCCCAACCGTTATCACAGCTTCCCACATATTGCACATAGGTGTCTAACAGGTTCTCACCAACACCCAATCGACTTCACAGCTTCCTGCTCTTACCTGAAGGTTATCCCCTTCACACGTCATTGAACGCTTTCAGTGTTACTGTGGGTGTCTGACAGGTTCTCTCCTCTTAATCGCCATCACCATCTCTAAATCTTAAATGTACGTCTCTGAAAGGTTGTTCTGTCCAACACATCATAACAACCTCTCACTGAAGGTGTCCGTCAGGGTCTCTCCGCCCAATCTTCACCATAGATTACCTCTCTTACATATAGGTATCTGACAGATTCTACCCTCCCACCAATCATCAAAAGTTCCCACATTCACATGCAGGTGTCTGTGAGGTTCTAACCAAACTTTCAATCGTCATCAAAGCTTTCCACGCTTACATGTATGTGTCTGACAGTTCTCTGCTTCCAAGCGTTTTCACAGCTTCCTACTTTTACATTTAGGTATCTCCCAGGTTCTTCCCTCCAAATCGTCAGTCTTATCAGGTCAGTCTTGTCAGGTTCTAACCTGTCACCGTCATCGAAGGCTTCCAGTTTTACCTGTGCCTGTCTATCAGGTTGTTGCCTCTCAGCGGCCATCGCACCTAATTATCTTACCTGTAAGTCTCTGAAGGGTTTTCTAATCACAGCCAAACAAAAAAGGTCTTGTCAAGTTCTAATTCCCCCAGAACGTCGTTACAACCACCCACTCTTATCTGAAGGCGTCTGGCAGGTTCTCCCCTGCCATCCGTCATCACAGCTTCCCACTCTTATCTGCAGGTGTCTGACAGGTTCTCCGCTCCCAGTGTCATCACAGCCCAAAAATCTCACCTATAATGTTCGACAGGTCCTCCCCTTCCCCACCCGGCAGTGCAGCTTCCCACTATGACCTGCAGTTGTCTGACAAGTTCTCCCCTCCCAACTGTTTTCACAGCTTTCCACTCTTACGTGTCTGACAGGCTCTCGGCTCCCACTGTCATCACAAAACAAAACAATCTCACCTGTAGATATCTGGCAGCTTTCCCCCTCACACCCATCATTACACCTATCCACTCTCACCTGTATTTCCCTGTCCAACCCGTCATCACAGCCATCAATATTACCCCAAGGTGTCTCACTGGTTCAGCTTCCAACCCGTCATCACAGCCTCCCTATCTTACCTGTAGGTGTCTGAAAGGTTCTCCCCTCCCATCGGTCAACACAGTTTCCCAGACTTACCTGCAGGAGTTTCCAGAGATTCCCATCCCACCCGTCATCACTGTTTCCCAAGGTTACATAATAGTTGTCTGACAGGTGTCCAGTGTCACCCTTTATCACGTTTCTAAATCTTACAATCTCCCACTCTTACATAGAGGTATCTGACAGGTTCTTCCACCTATTCGCCTTCACAGCTTCCCAGTCTAAGATGTAGGTGTGTGACACGTTCTCCCCTCCCAACCGTCATCACAGCTTCTAACGTTTAGATCTAGGTATCTGAGAGGTTCTTTGTTCCCATCCGCATTCACAGCTTCCAATTCTTACATGTAGGTGTCTGACAGGCTCTCCTCTCTCACCCGTCATAAAAGGCTTTCATCTTACCTGTGGGTGTCTGACAAGTTCTCCCCTCCCACCCGCCATCACGATCTCCCATCCGTCTTCACAGCTTCCCACTCTTACATATAGGTGTCTGACAGGCTCTTCCCCCACCCCGCCACATCCGTCTTCAAAGCTTCGCACTCTCTCATGTAAGTGTCTGACAGTTTATCCCTCCCATCAGTCATCACAGTAAGACACCAATCTTACCTGTAGGTGTCTGACAGGTTCTGCCCTCTCACTCATCATGGAAGGCTTGCAGTCTAACCTGTATTTGTCTGACAGGTTCTCCCCTCTGACCCATCATCGAAGGCCTGCAGTCTTCCTTGTGGATGCCTGACAGGTTCTCCGTTCCCATCCACTATCGCATACCTATATGTGACTGAGAGCTTCTCCAATCCCACACCAACAGCCCAAGGAAGGTGTCTGACAGGTTCTCCCTACCTAAACGTCGTGACAGGAACCCACTCTTACCTGAAGGTGTCAGAGAGGTTCTGCCCTCCCACCCGTCTTCACACCTTCCCGCTGTTGCATGTAGCTGTCTGACAGGTTCTCCTCTCTCACACATCATCCAAGGCTTTCAGTCTTACCCGAGGGTGTCTGACAGGCTTTCCCCTCCCACTGTCATCACAGCCCAACAATCTCATCTGTTGGTGCCTGACAGGTTCCCCTTTCCCACCCGTCATTCCAGCTTTTCAGCCTTACCTGTAGTTCCCTCTCCCACCCGTCAATACAGCTTCCCACTCTGACCTGTAGGTATCTGGCAGCTTCCCAACTCCCACCCGTCATTACAGCTTCCTGATCTCACCTGTATGTTTCGGATAGTCTTCCCCTTCCCACTCAGCACCACATCCATGGCTACGTATGTCATCGCAACAAGAGAATGTGTACTTTCAGCGAAGGCATACTTTTTTACTTTTGCATTTATTTAATTGTCACCTAACATTACACTCAATAATTCTGCACGTGCTTGACGCGCAGATACTCACACCACAATAATGGAGGACAAGTACGCAGCCTTCAACGAAAAAAAGTCGGCGCAAACGGTGATACGGGGTTCTTGACCACCTATACTGTCACCAATGTCTCGCAAACAGTGAAATACGGACAATGTATGAATTTCATGTACACGGTCGCAATTGAAACGGTACCTTGCGTGACTTTGTGATTGAAAGACACACATATTTAATCATCGGCTACAAACAGCTTGCATACCATATGATAGACTAAATTGTTAAGATTCACTGTTTCCTTATGGTCAATGGTTTATTTTAGGACAAGAATCCCTCGTACTGATTTGGCGAGAAGAGTATTAAATATGCACTGGACCTGGTAGTCACTATACAATGTTTATGATTGGCTTTCATTTACACATAAGTGCAATCCAACGAAATATATGAAAATATATATGTATATAAATAACAAATACTAGTATATCCTGTCTGTCTTAGATATTGTCAGTAAATACATTAACCTTAACTCATAGAAGTTGGAGCGTCGGGAGCAAACAACCGCTCTTAGCAAGTCGGGCGATAAACCTGCCAACTGCAAGTCGCATATTTATATGGTCATGAAAGAGTTCTACTTGACTAACGTCTTTACAGAATCGTCCACAAATTTAAAATCTGGTATTGCCATCCAATAGGGATATGCATAAAAACAGCAAAAGAAGCTATAGATGTTAGATGTGAGATCGGGTTTTACAAATATTAGGCAAGTATGGGGAGAAATTGGAAGATTTATTTATTTATTTGATTGCTCTTTAATGCCGTACACAAGAATATTTCACTTATACGACGGCGGTCAGCATTATGGTGGAAAGCCCACGACCATCCTCAGGTTGCTGGCAGACCTTCCCACGTAAGGCCGGAGAGGAAGCCAGTCATGAGCTGAACTTGAACTCACAGCGACCGCATTGTTGGGAGTCTTCTGTGTCATTGTGCTGCGCTAGTGCGAAAACCAACTAAGACACATAGGCCCAGGTGGAAGATTTAATCTCAAGAGTTGATCAAAGAATGGTTTATTCGGTAAGAAATCAATCATTCCTCTCCCGAAACCTGTCACGTTTAACGACTTCATTAACTCTGCCAAAGTGAACGCTAATGAAAAAAAAAGTTATACCTGTCGCTGCCCTCGTGGACGCAAACTATTTGATTGTCTTTCTCCATCCAAAGACGTTGGTGATGCGCTGGGAGTTTTGTAGTTTAGAACATGAAATAAGCCAGCACAAATGCGGTGATGTAAGCCCCCTGGTATATTTCACGGCCCCTCGATTAACTGGTTTAGCATCCTGTTGACTAGTGGACATCAATGTCATGCAATCAGTGAAGAAAAGCTAAACAATGGTTTCCTTATACCAAAGTTTTACCGGATTTGCTCTCGCCTGGCTTACAAATCAATGTATGAGGAGAAAAGTACACCCCTGGGATTGCCTGCCCTTTTCCCATTCTTGTACACAAAAACTGGCACTAAAAGAGTCCAGCCAGATATATTTTCATTTATTAGGCGTAAGAGACTAACTTATAGGCGTGGTGAACTGTCTTGGGGAAGCAGGCCTGTATGCATAATATAATTTTTATGTCATGACAACAAAAACAAGGAACAGGTTCTGCCCAAACAGTTCAACTCCAGCCTGCCAGTCCTGTTGTTCATTTTCACTTGAAATCTGTGTTCTGTATCGTTCACAGGTTCACGGATTAAGCTCTACAGGGTGTAAAGGGACAATACATCCCACTTCTAAAAACTACACGCCGTTGCAAATCTAACCCCCACCCACCGTCCACTTCTTGCTTCTAAAGATGTTCATCGGGGCGGAAAGCGTGGCATTCAGAAGGCCAGTTTAATATATTAATACGTTGTGAGTAATTTATCCATACTCAGGCCCATAGCTCGCATGAGCGCCTCAAAACACCCTAGCTTTTATCTACTCTCATCATTGTAAGCAGAGATGATATTCTTTTGTGTGCACAACTTTTAACATTCTATATATCTGGACAAAACCGAGACATTCAGGTCGGTACTGAGGCAATGGAGAAACACGTGACTAATATTTCTTTTATAAGTGCTCGTGTATGTTACACACAGATCCAATTGTAGCTACATTCTTACTAAAACTTAACAAAACGCTCCTTTACAACAGTTGCCATTCTGCTGCTAAATACGCCTCTCGTCCGCTACCCTCACTTGTCATGCTACTTGCTATGCAGATCACTATTGCTGCACTGTATTGTGGTTTTGGCCAACACAGCCTCGAACGCAGACAAGGTGATTTTCCACTCACCTAATACAACTTTCAACTCCGACAATATGACTTTATGCCCAACCAGTACGACTTTCATCTTGATCAATGCTAACAACATATACAGTCAATTAATAAATACGGGAGCACGCACGAGTGGTCATTGCACATAAAAGTTATGAAGCACGTTGAGTAAATTTCATTTCAGAAAAATAAGCCGCATACCACGGGACTATAAACCAATAAACCTTTAAAATCACTGTTTGGAGTTTCATACCGAGCTGGCCGATGTCCTTCGATTTCTTGATTTCTGGGTTAGTTGTGGAGTTAACGCTTTTTTGGCAGAATACCTTTTCCTACCTTCTTTAAACATTTTCTGCTTTGCTTTAAATACTTAGCCGCTCGACTTCCTTGATCGAGTTGAGATTAGAACACAAAGTTAAATCGCTTTAGTTGCCTTTCACTTGAACGAATAATGCCTCACAGTGAGTCAGTGTCAAAATATGACCCATCAGACATTTTAATATTTATAAGGAAGTTACAGAAAATAGTACTCTGCTGTATACGGGCGAAATTTCGAGTAATTGACGCCGCTTACTCACTGTTGACAAGTGCTCTGTAAAACCTACTGTGTGCAAGTGGTAGACATTACAGTCACAAAAATGCATATACATGCAGTTTTTTTTGAACGAGCAGTACACAATTTGTGGAATTTGTGTAATACATCCACAGTGACACACAATTTGTGTACCACTGATATACATGCATTGTGGACGTCCAAATTGGTACCTTTGAACTAATCTGGTGTCACATAAAGCCTCGCTTATAGAGTTCTCTTACTTGATTGTCCGGTGATAAAGGTCTGGATTTCATCGTCAGTGATTTCACCTTCAACAACTACGCTGTTGGCTCTCGACAGAGTCGAACTAAAAGATGTAACTGTCGTCTGTTCAGTTTCTGAACTGGAACTAGGTGATCGTTCAGCTCTTCCTACATGTCATAAGCGGTGACGGTCAGGTGGAAAATGAACCCGGCAGTTTGTTGAGTGTAGTATATTTTACACCGTCCTCTTCAAATGCATTTCTAACCATTGCGTTCGACCATATAAAAATTTTAACAACCCAAAATGAAAGAAACACATCCATCACAAATGCTTTCAATTTCAAAAACCTTCACGTTTAATGGACATGGTCCGTCGTCTCAAAGCTCCAAAGAAAAAACGTGCAGTTTAGTGCATGAACAAAAGTATTGTACATTGTAATACATCAGTGTTTTCTCGGCTTATTGGCCGGTGCAGAGCGACATCGTCGGACCAGCCTTTGGTAAGGGGCCAGTTAGGCTGTCCCCATCCTACGCAAGGGCATTACGATCATGTCAAGACATGCAGAAGGCTAGGGGTGGTATACGGATACAGAATTGTTAGTCTCCCACTGATATGAAGATGGACGGAAAGCCACAGGGTCAAAGACGCAGTGACCGAGAGCAGTTCCTCTGCCAAAATTCAAAACGACGTACTAAGGCAGTTTTCGTTTGAAGAGGGATTATGTCTCATGATTATGAAGGAATATGAGCAGTCTACAAGACAGGTGCTGGAAAGACGGTGTATGACAAGACTTTCTTGCAAACCAGACTTTTAACTGAACGGTAATCCACTATTTTCTTCTGTGATGTTTAACCAGCGATCCGAGATAGCACAGGCCTATGTAATACCCGCCAAACTTCGCTATCTATCGCATTGCTGCTCTCCGTCTACCAGCATGTCGGTAAGAGGACCATGGTACTGTGTCTAGCGTATGTACTCATACATAAACATAACGTGCAACTCAGGATGTACACCTAACTATACTGTATTATACTCTTACAAAGGGCCCCGTGCGGGTTGGATCACGTGACGCGTCGGGTCACGTCAGTGAACATGACAAAATGACTTAGCGGTTTGGATCACCTCAAGAGTCGAGCCATTAGATATGACAGTCCGGAAGATAGGGGAATTTTATCGGTCAGGTAGCGTGCGAAGGGTTTGACAAATGGAACATTTAGGACTATGGCTGAAACCCCCAAGAAAAGGTGATTCTTAAGTGCGGCTCCCATGCACAATCCCCTGGGCTGGGGGGTGGGGGTGGGTGGAGGGTGTTAAGAGTTCAAAAAAACTAATGTTATGGGTCACGGTTGACTACGAAGATGAAACTTACTTTATACCTTTATGACAACCTGACGACTAGAAGCCAATTCTAAATTTTCCAGCTCATGCTCTGTGCCACTTAAGAACGACCTAATTAAAGTTTATTCTGACGTTTATCGGTCATGTCAGGACGAGACCAATGTGCTAAATTATAGAATTAGATGTGCTAATTAGGAAATAAGAATTCTTAAGACCCAACTCCATCACTAAACGAATCCAACAGGTAAAATTTTCTGTGTATGTATGCTTGGTTTTAATGTTAATCAACAATTTCAGTTACATGAGGACTTGGAGTCCTTAGAATCTATATATATTGTGTCTTCTTGTGGCATGGCATGCCGCAAAGTGCTGCGGCCACTGGAACATCATGCCGAAGACACCAGACATGACACCCTATCCAGTAACACATTTGTCCTGTTTCATTGATCTAACCGCTCATTGCTGAGCGCAAAGCGAATGCCATTTTTGAAGTCTTCGGTATGACCCGACACGGGATAGATCCCGGATGTCCCGACCCCGAGCCGGAAGGTCTAACTACCGCGCCACCACTGGTACTATGAAGGACGACGTAGATCAAGCCCATGGTATTTGGTTTATTTATTCATTCATTTGATTGATGTTTTATGAATCAAGAATATTTCACTGATATGACGGGTGCCAGCATTATGGCGGTAGGAAACCGTACAGAGCATGGATTAAACCCACGACCATCCGCATATTGTTGTCAGACCTTCCCACGTACGACTAGAGATGAAGCCAACATGAGCTGGACTAGAACTCACACCGATCGTATCAATTGGTGAGAGGCTCTTGGGTCATTTCTCAGCACTAGCGTTCTACTCCAAGAGCCACACCCCCTCTCTATCATCCAGTCTTTGAGTAGAATCTTAGCATGTAATGGCAGTAATATTATCTTGAAGCTTAGAATCCGTGGGTTCTGCATACGGTCTGCGCATCCGCACCACGGCCTGGAGACCCTACCATGAAATCAGTTGAATAACGCCTCTTAATATATTCATTTATCAGATTGGATCTAGTGTAGGTCTGATCGGTGTTGATTACGTTTTCACTTCAAATAATGTTATCGTTTACCTCCTCACGATATAAATAGGGCGCAGTTTTATCAAAGGCTTGTGGGGTAGATGAAATCAATAAGAAGTTGGCGGTTTTTACCTTGCCCATAGCAGACCGGAAATGACGTCAAAACAACCAGCACCAGCAGCAGTGGCGAGAGCATGGTCAGCAAGTTTGGACAGCCAAGGAGTACCGTCATGTGACAGCTACATACAGTGAACTGAGCGAGTAGTGTCTGACTTCAGCCAGATCAAAATTAGGCCTGATCAAATGTTGCTTGAGCAGGAAGTAAAATTATATTTTTCACAAATCTTGGTCTTTGTGACTTCAGGCACAAACTGTGCTGCTTTTTTGTTCAGGATAAAGTCAGACCTCTGTGGAGTATCTTCGATGAAACAGAGGCATGGCGATATTAAAGCCCAGAGCTCTCAAATAGGGTTTAAATGGGCGTCCATGCGTGTAAAGGTGTATAGATCTACATTAGACAGTTCTAAAGATATTTATTAAGCACAGGTATAACTTTATGACATTCCTTAGCACGGCTGTATACACATTGGAGAATCCACCTTATCAACCTACTATAGTGAGTCTCACACAGGGCTGTTTATGTGCTGATCAGGTGGCCTGCATGTATTAAGTTACATTAGCAGAAACATGTCTGGCATTCACAAAGGTACCTTGACGTACTGAAATACCACAGGTCGGGGGATGAAGGGAGGTAGCGAAATAGAAGAAGACGTTTAGCTATACAATATACTACAATCAAATAGAAAAAGAAAATATAATATGTATGTTCATTACCTTTCCTCAGAGCCCTATTTGGCCGTTCCATTGCTCTTATGAAGCTAAAGATCCATATATTTTCATTGTATTATTTCATTATTTTGAAACATATTTAGGTGTGTGGAGGACGGAGGGTGAGGGATGGACTGTAGCTTGCATCCATCGCTCTCATCTTAAGTCCCGTTGTTGCTGGACGGAGATAATCGGTGGGCGAGGTCACGTGTTCGAATCCCGCTTCGTCAAATTCGGATCTGGCTAACTTGACATCCGTCGCGCTCCATACTGTATGTGAACATTTATGTAGTACCCGAGGTAACTATTCCCGAAGTTAACCGGGATCATCACAAGCTGTGATGCTCAGTGTAAGCTAGCTGTCATAAATATTTGTATTTATTGAAAACATAATTATTTGTATTCTTTACTAGAAACTTTGTCTTTTTGACAGAGATTGGTTGTAAATTTGAGTCGGCAAACCAGACTAAAATTGTCTCGTACGTGCCAGGTCAGTGGCGATCGAACCAAATTTGTTTGTCAAGTTTACGGATTCTTCATGTAAGTAAGAAGTTTTCCTTCATATGTACAGATCTTTGTGACGGTCTGGTTGTGTAGATTTGTGGCATTTAGATGCACACCAGCCCTGCAACAGTAAATTTTTGACCATTTCGTTCGGCTCATCATTATTCATAAGTTGCTGTAATTGGCGTACAGAAATTGTTGATTGACGATCGAGACAATATTGTTTGTCTTACGGTCTGATGTAATGACCGCCCGTAAGCGTGGAGATAAAGTTAGTGGCATGCAAATGTCTTTCATATCACATGATGTTATGATTTTCATGTGGCGGGATACGAGATAAAACAGTAATTTGCAGATGTGTTGAATCTAGAACTATTTTCATTGTTTTCCATAATTGGAAATTCGTATTCTGTGATATGTGTGTTTGAACTTATCAACTTCTATTTATTTATTTATTGATTTCTTCATAGAGATATATATATATATATTTATTTATTTAAATGATTGGTGTTTTATGTCGTACTCAAGAATATTTCATATCATTATAGTGAGAGGAAACCGGGCAGTGCCCGGGGGAAACCCACGACCATCGGCAGGTTACTGGCGATGAATGAATTTGTTGAGTCTGTATGTGACTTACACGTTAATGACGACCCACCTTAGGTCCAAATATAGCAAGAAGACATCCACTCACTCACAATCGACCTCACCCCGCTCACAAACCCACCCAAAGACAATTAAAACAAATGTAACAGGTGTGATATGACACAGGTGTGATATGACACGTCAATTTTTTAATCAGATGAAATGTAGCATCATTATTCATTCATATTGAATTCCTGAAGGAATGATTTATGTTACATTTTTTTTTGTTGTCATTGGATGGGGGATGGGGGGTGGGGTGGGCTCGGAAGTAGTGGGGTGGAGGTCTTCTTGGCACTCAGGATGGTCCGCAAACATTTCATTAACGTGTAAGTTACACATAAGCCCAACAATATGGCCACCATTTAATAAAAATTGCTTAAGTTCAAACACACTCACACCCTGAACCCGTGACTACCTTCGCAGGTCACAGTTTGCAACCTTCCTCTACTTATTGCACGGCTCTCTCTCTCTCTCTCTCTCTCTCTCTCTCTATATATATATATATATATATAGGCGGTTTCACTCTACATCCAGACTTGATCAACCTGTATTGAGAAGGAGCCGGCTTTTGCTGAAGTTCGCAACTTGTGAATATGAAAGAGAGTTTAAGGCCTGAATAATGTGGCACACAGCATTCTATAAATGGAGTCTCCATCCAAACAACACCATGTTAACTACCCAGCTCTGGGTGAGAGTGTGTAGGCCTATTTGCAAGGTAGAACCGCGCGTCACATGTTCACAAAGTTAGAATGTTTTACATGTAGTTTATAAGAAGCTCCACAAAAGCCTCTTGTTGCAGCGAGGGATGGAAGTTCGAGGAACTCAGCGGGGATTACCCTACTGTCAGCAATTCACATTCATTTGAATTATGTATTCGAGATGATGACTAGGTGGCGCTAGCGTCAAGCAGGACATGAAGCCATTGTTGCATTGAAAATGGATTTCGTGCAATAACAAACGGAAACAAGATCACCAGCATTAATATGGCAGAACTTCAGCGAATGTTTGCAGGTATGAAGACCAAAATAAACGCAAAATTTGGAGATGTGATGTCCGGAAAGTGACACGATATTCAGCAATCTGTGGACAATATTAGAGACCGTGGGAACATGCTGAAATAACACGAAGCTGACGTCCAGAATTTAAAAATCAACGTAGTTCCTAATTCCGAGACAGCCCTTAAACAGAGAATTGCTGACCTAGAAAACCAGCTGACAGCACTCGAAATTCATCATCGCACACGAAATTTAATTAGTCATGGTTTACCCCTGTCAGGATCGATCTATGACGAAAGTACTGACGAAGTTGTGAGAGAATTTGAACAGAACCTTCAGAAGGGCTCCATCAACATCTGGAGTTATTCCACCACCACCACCACTCTCCCCCCACGCACGTGAATGTTGCCTTCGTGGCCTGTCGAGACGGAGACGTCATCTTACATGCAGCTGCGCACATGAAAATGACAAAATTAGGGGTGAGGTTGAACCTGCCTAAAAATCTGAACGCAGAGTGCAGTGTGCTAGCTAAAAAAGCATGCCAAATTAGAGAGTACACTTGTAACAAAACCAAGATTAACCTTTATGGGTCAAAACTAGATCTTGAAATCAACAAAATAGACAATGGGTACCGGTAAACAACCTGGAACATCCCTGATCAGGTAATAATCTGCGATCTGCACAAAGAGGATTTCACTTGGTCACCTCCATATCAACACTTATGTGATTTTACTTCCATTCTTCTAAGAAAAACTTCACTATCTCCATGATTTCTTGTTTGTCTTCCACCCAGTTGTATGACTGTTTACTTAGTAATGTCTTTGATCAGATTTTGACTTTATTCGCCTCACCGATTGCGGCTACTAACCTTCACAACCAAATAGGTACATCTCCCGACCTTTATTCATCATGTGACAGCGTTTTCTGTCCAGGTGTATATGACCCATTGCCGCCCATCACTGGTATGTGTAATGTCAGGGCGTTTTTTTTTGTTTTTTTTTTCATCATGTCAAATTGTCCTTCCTGGCTTTGGCCTTCATAAAACAATAGAATCCCATCTTATGACCAAACATTTCTTTCTTGAAAGTTCATATGCCTATATTTGTATATGCCATCCTGGCAACTGTTTTGAGACTATGTTTTTTTCTACAATTGTAATGTTGAGCAATGAGAAGCACATGAATGATGTTTGCATCCTTAACTTTTCCCAGTGATTGACTACTTCCAGGATGAGGGCAAATGTAATAATCTGTTGTCATTTTCACTTTTTCTCACAACAGATGATACAATATCTCACGAAACATTACCAACTCCAGATCATGAATCTTACGTTGCTGATTTAACCCCTTTAACCTTAGCGAGTCTGATCATCATTACTATCCGACTGATGACAATTTGTCCGAGCAGGCCTTCTGGCATAGTATTGGCAAACACAGCTCTAATTATTACTTGGAACAGTCAGTCGAAACATTAATAAATCCACATATAAATCAAACGCCTCATCAGTTGTATCTATGATACATTTTAAGACAAGAAGCCTTAAGAAATACAACTCAGGAATTGTGTTATATTTACAAAGCTTAGATTATCCATTTTCTGGGATCTCTGAGAATTGGCTAAACCCTAACACAGAATCACTATTTGATATTCCTGGCTATACACCATATATTTCTTCTAGGACTAATAGAATTGCTCATCGAATATTGTTGTCTGTTAGCGATAGCATAATGGACTGTAAAATCCGTGAGGATCTGTCTTTCCTTGATGGTGAGGGTGAATATGAATCTCTTTTTTTTCAGATCACTGATATTGGAACCTACATTGCGGGAATTTACTATCAACCACCAGAGAAGAGTGTCGTATATTTTAACAAACACTTATCAGCAACACTCTAAACGATAAAATCTGGTCAGAAAAAATGTCCAACGTAGACCTTTTACAAACAGACAGTCATGAACCATCAAAAATATTTCTAGAAACTCTCCAGTCTCTTTTTTTTTTGAGATCACTGATATTGAAACCTAGATTGCAGGAATTTCATGTTATAGGTGAGTTCAACACAGACCTTTTCCAAACAGACAGTAACGAACTCTCCAGTCCTATTATTTTTTTCCCAACAAATTTCAACATACAAGAGTAAACCATAATTCCGCTACTCTTATTGATAATATTTTTACTAATTTTCATGAAGGTATATTAGATTCTGGTATTCTTGTAATTGATATAACTGGCCATTTCCCCATATTTTATTTCAGTAAACAACAACCAAGTGTATATATTTCATCAGCCTACAATAATGTATCACAGAGTAAATCAAGTGCGTAAAGATATCTTTAAGGAAAAAGTAAATGAGTTCCAATGGGACACGACCCTTAGTGAATCCATTGATCCCAATCGAGCCTATATTGCATGTTTAGGTAGCTTTACCTCTATCTGTGAAAACTGTTTCCCATTAACATCTGTATGCTGCAGCCCGGTCCATCAACACAAACCATGGATTACATGGACTCCTAAGATATCAGTCAAAGAAAAAAATCAATTATATAAGCAACACCTACTCTCAAATGATTCTTACGTTTTCAAAACATATAAATTATATGGAAACAAACGAAACCATACTCTCAGAAGAGCAAAAGGATCTTGTTATGAAAAACAAATTCAATGATGTTAATACCGATATTAAATGCACATAAAATCTAATAAATGAAGTAGAAAATTTAAAAAAAAACACCTAGGTTTATCTAAAAAGAATTATATTAATAATTGTCGCCTGATCCTCAAGAAATTTTGATAATTATTTCGGATGTGTAGCATCAAAATTATCACATTCCATCCCTGACACAACTTGCAGTCCGTGTGATTATTAAAATGAAACTTATCTAAGCCATTTCTCAATCAATCGAAAGCTGATCAGCAGACGATGTCTATCACATAATTATGGGCCGGAAACGGTCCGTCTGGTTCAGATGGCATCAAAATCTCTCTCGTACAGCTGGTGACAGAGGCCCTGTCTACCCCACTTGCACATATATCTAATTTTTCCTTCCACACTGGGATATTTCCACACGGCATGAAAAGTGCAAGAGTAATACCAGTCTATAAATCCGGCAAAAAAGAGACTTTTTGGCAATTAGAGACATTTTTCTGTTCTCTCATGTTTTCAGCACAATCCTGCAAAAAATTGCTGTTTGTCCACAGTCTGCTTAGTGAATGTGAAGTTGGATTTCACTCTTTTCCTTCTACCTCCCTGGCAGCCGTCTTCCTCTAAGAAAAAATGACTTGTGTAAAAGAAAATAAGAAACACAGTTTAACTCTATTCTTAAACCTATTTAAAGCTGTGATGTTGTGGATCATAATATTTTACTGGCAAAAATTAGAACACTACGGCTTCCGTAAAAGTTATATCACTGGCAGGCAACAATGTGTTCAAATCAATAACATTGCTTCTTCAATTTCACAAATAACATGTGGTATGCCACAAAGACCAATATTGCCCACTACTGGAAATCCTCTGGTTTGCTGACAATACCAGTGCTTTAGCCTCCAGTGCTGATTTTCAAGCTTTGTTTGCTCTTATGCCCAATGAATTAGATAAACTTTACATCTGGCTATGATTTGATAAACTTTGGTTTAATATCCAAAAAAATCAATTGCCCTCAAAGCACCACATTAAATATCCCAAATCTAAGTCTACTTGGAAAACCAATAAAATACATTGATTCATTTAAATTACTAGGAGTACCTTTTAAAACTAGACTAAATTGAAAAACCCATATAGTGAAGTCTGTAACAAAGTGTCTGGAAATATTGGGATTATATACCATATCAAGGATAATCTGATCTCATTTATCCCTGTCAATCAAACTGTAACATTCTTCGGGGAAATACTTACATAACTCCTTTGTTAGCTTTATTTTTTCTACCTTAAAGCGCTTTACGCATTATCACACTCTCCGATGGACTTGCATCCTCCAATTCACTTATTGTTCAACAAAAGACACTCCCACTGTATAGTCTCAATAAACTGTTAATGTCTCAGCTAACTTACGAGTTTTTCCATCATCCTGAAATTTAACCTTCTTCCTTTAGAACCTATTTCCTCAGACTCTCGCAAACACAGATGTATCCAACTACATATGTAGCAGTCCTCTATAACCTGGACAGACCGTTTAGCACCGGCAACATTTTATTTTTACTTGCACAATACAAGGTCCAATTGTGTGGAATATCTTGCCTTCTCACCGGAAGTGTTGTGACTCATTTCCGTTGTTCAAGATTATGGGGACGTCCTATCTGTTAACTGATATATAAACCACCATATCTGCTTTATTCACATGAAACATCGTATTTACTAAAAGTTATTTGCAATTTTCTGTGATTATACATTTTGTTCACCAATGTGAAATCAGTACATGTCGTTTCTGGTTACTGTCAGCAGACGTTACTAAAGCCACTTTTAAATCTGAACTCTTTTGCGTAGCGCATATTTTATTCTTTGTTTAAATGATGCACTTTGGTTAGCGGACGAATTAGTGACATACTTAAGTTAAACAAGGGCTTTTATAAACAGCGATAAATCCAGCTGACTTCAGACCCAATCTTGTGGTTTTGTTTGACGTAACATTTATGAGATAAACAGAATCTTCAATTGGTTATCCTGTAGTATCAGATTTATTAAACTCGAGTCAAACTTTCCGTTTGTTTCGATCCTTTGATACTATAGGATCACTCGTTGAGGTCCGACATGACCATAGAACGGGTTCTGCCCAAGCAGTTCGGTTTTAAGCTGCCAACCCTGTTGTTCATTTTTACTTGTAGATATGTTCTGTATCGATCAAAGGCCCGGGGATTAAGCTCTACAGGCTATGTATAGATAGTGTATACTCGTGTTAGAGAACAGCTAACTCTTCTAAAGACTACCTGCCATTACAAATCCTCCCCCCCTCTTCTAGTCCCACCTTCTTTTTACTTCTCCCTTTTAAAGACGTCCACAGGGACGGAAAGCGTGACATGCATAACGACCATTACACATACTAATACATTGCGAATCTGTATCCATACCCAGGCCTACACCTTTGCTACAGGACCGAAAATTTACCTTGGTTTTTAGCTACCCGCATAGGTATACGCAGAGATGATATTCTTGTGTATGCATGATTGCGTAACATTCGATATAACTGTAAAAAACGGCCACAGCCAGGACGATGGTGAGGCAATGCAAGGCGCGTGAATAATTTTTCTTTCATAAGTGCCTGTGTATGTTACATGTACGATGCAAGTATTTCTACATTCTTTCTAAAAAATATTTAAAAAAACGCTCCTATATATGTGTTGTCATTCTGCTGCTGAAGACGTCAGTCGCCTGCTGTCCTCATTTGTAACGCCATGCTACTTGGTATTCGCATAACTACTTGTTCACTGCTGTGATCTTGGCAAATACGACTTTTCAACTCCGACAATGATTTTCTACTCGGCAAATACGACTTTCAACTTGATCAATACTAACAATATACACAGTCAATTAATAAACAACGGATCTCGCACACGTAAATTTAATTTTAGAAAATTAGGTCGTGGGCCAGAATGCACAACAGCATAAAACAATAAACTCTGAAGAATATTGTTTGGAGTTAGGATACAGAGCTAGGGCTCAGTCGGTTAGCGCGCTAGCGCAACGCAATGATCCGAAGTCTCCCACCAATTTGGTCGCTGTGAGTTCAAGTCCAGCTCATGCTAGCTTCCTTTTCAGCCGTATGTGGGAAGGTTTGTCAGCAGCCTGTAGATGGTCGTGGGTTTCACCCGGTTTCTGCCCGGTTTAATCCCACCATAATGCTGGCCGCCGTCGTATAAGTGAAATATCCTGGAGTATATCGTAAAACACCAACCAAATAAATAACTAAATAAATGATACCGAACTGGCTGCTAACTTTCAATTCCTTGGTTTCTGGGTTAGTTATGGGGTCAACTCTTTTTGGCAGATTCCCTACCCTTCCTTCTTTAAACATTTTCTGCTTTGCTTTTAATATTTAGCAGTTCGAATTCCATCATAAAGGTGACACTAGAGCAAACAGTTAAATCTCTTTAGCTGCCTTTCAGTTGAACGAATAATGTCTCACAGTGAGTGTCAGACGTTTTAATATTTCTAAGGAAATTGCACAAAATAGTATTCAGCTGTATGTGAGTGGTATTTCACGTAAATGGCGACGCTCATACTCGCTAAAAACTACTTTGCAAGAGTGGTGCACATTATAGTGACAAAAATGCGCCTCCATGTAATTATTTGCGTACCAGCAGCACACAATTCGTGTAATTTGTGTAATACATCCACAATGGCTTGTGCAACAATAATACACAATTTGTGTACATCTGATACACATGTATTGTTGATGTGCAAATGTGTACACAGTTGTTTTCCAGAGTATCATTCATCAGCCAAAATTCAAAACGTACAAAGGCAGATTTCATTTGAAAAGGGATTATCTCTCATGATTAAGGAGGAATATTGGCAGTGTATGGAACACAAGGCGGTGCAAGACACCGTTTTCTTGACTCCGGACTCCTTTCATTGAACAACAATCCACTAAGTGTCTCTCTGTGAGGTTCAACCAGCGATTCGCCATTGTACAGCTATCTTTAGTACCTGTCCAATTTCGCTAACTGTCGCTTTGCAGCTCTCCGTCTATGTGCATGTCAGTAAGCGAACCACAGTGTTGTATCTATGGGATATGGTGTAATAAACTCATGCATAAATGTAACGTGCAATTTAGAATGTACACCCAACTATACTGTATTATACTCCTACAAAGGGGCCCTCGCGGTCTGGATCACGTGACGCGTCGGGTGACGTCAGTGAACCTGAGAAAATGACTAGGCAATGATGTCAAATGTTAAACCCAGCTCAAAATGGTCTCTTCTCTCCATACCTATCTGATGTGCTTCCAATTCAAAATTCTAATATAGCATATGGTTATAGGCTATGGCAGTGTTTTTCAACCACTGTGCCGTGGCACACTAGTGTACCGTGAGAGATCGTCAGGTGTGTGGTGGGAAATTATCCAATCTCACCTAATTCATTATATTGTTAATTGCACTTTTCTTTTGAAAGAAGAAATAAAAAATATCATAAAAGACCTTTTTCTTTGTGTTTATTTTATCCCTATTCAAGACACTTTGACAAGAATAACTTATATTGTTAATATAGGCTACAGAGTTTCATTTTCAGCATTTTCGGTTGGTGGTGTGCCTTGGGATTTTTTTAACAGAAAAAATGTACCTTGGCTCAAGAAGGGTTTGAAAAACACTGGGCTAAGGAATATTGCTGATCGTCGTCTTTTCAAAACTAGAGTCAAATGATTCTTCCTTTGGGATCAACGACGTAGAAATCTGTGAAAATCGGCTTTTGCTTAACTTTGTTCATAAGTACATCCTGGACACACAAAGATTTAGCCAGTGAGTTCATGGGAATACACTTGTTGTGATGTTCTGTGAATGACTATATATGTGTGAGACACGGCACCCTTGTACGGCCCGTTGTCCTATGTATTTCTCTTGTAACCCTGTCTGTCAATACTTGTATCTGTTATCTGTTCTTGTTTTTTTTGAGAGGTGGAGGGGGGGGAGGGTAGGAATTTTTAGAATTACCCCTTGAATAAATAAATTTATTTAATTTATTTGATTTGTGGCTGACCTTCCCACTTACGATGGGACAGAGAGCCAAGCAAATCTGCTCTTCGAATCTGTAGTATTTCAGAAAAGGACAAACACATTTTGAGGGTGCAGATGAGGCAAGAAGTATTCTGGTTATCAGTACAAGTCTACGTGTACATCCATCACTGTTGACAAGTATGGCGGAGACCCTTACTCGTACCTTACTCACTGGTACATTTTCGCCGTTCTACAAAAGAGTTTCCTTTATAAAACAAGAGACATTAATTGTAATTGTCCTTAAGGCTGATTAAAGAGAGAGCACATAGTGCAGTCATAATCAACAGAACTGAGCAATGTTGCCTTTTTTTCAAACGCTACTTGTGAAAAACAATCAAAGGCATATAAACTACCTTGTTACAATGCTGAACAACTGAAAAAGAAAACTTTCTCAATATCTGACAAAACCCCATTCTCGTCGCCTATTGTAGCATTTCAGAAAGGACAAACACATAGAGGGTGCAGATGAGGCAAGACGTATTTTGGTTATCAGGACAAGTCCAAATCTACATCCATCAATGTTGCCAAGCATGGCGGAGACCCTCACTCGTACTTTACTCACTCGTACATTTACAGCGTGTACATTGTATAAGAGACAATGACTCACAGCGAATGCTTTGCAGAGCGGCTCCTGGATCATTGTGCTGCGTTATCGCACACTAACCAATATGTCACAGGACTGTAAAGTCATTTTTCACTTATGTAACTTCGGCCAGCATTATGGTGGGAGGAAACCGGGCAGAGCCCGGGGAAAACCCACGACCACCAGCAGCTTCCTAGCGGACCTTCCCACGTACGGCAGGAGAGGAATCCAGCATGAGCTTTACCTGAATTTACACCGACGGCTTTGGAGAGATCGAGGCTCCTGGGCCATTGTACTATACTACTGCACGGTAACCAATAGGCCACAGAGGCCCCAGTG
Organism: Acanthopleura granulata; assembly: GCA_016165875.1. Taxonomy (NCBI): domain Eukaryota; kingdom Metazoa; phylum Mollusca; class Polyplacophora; order Chitonida; family Chitonidae; genus Acanthopleura; species Acanthopleura granulata. The sequence continues at coordinate 1,463,970 of JABBOT010000013.1, forward strand.
AAAATTTAAATATATACGTGACCATACATTAAAAAGGAAGTAAATACAGCGCATACCCCCGAGGTGTAATGCTGTACATAATGGTCTGTGAGATGGTGTGATCGGGATATTTTAGAAAGCGTAAATATGCGTTTCAGTGAGTCTGCACTGTTTAGTTTCATGTTTTCACGGGATGATCGTTATGAGTGTGACTATAGTACCATGTATGAATGCATGCTTAATTGGTTTAACAGCGTACTCAGCAATTATTCAGTCATATGACGACGAGGAGTCCTTATAATGTATATATTATGTCTTTCTGTGGCAGGGCGAGTCCATGCCGCCAAGGTGCTGCCGCCATTGGAACATCATGCCGAAGACACTAGACATGACACCTCAACCAGTCACATGATATATTAGTCTTGTTTCCTTGATCTAACCTCCAAGTGCTGAAGGCCAAGCGAGTCAGTAACAAGTAACATATTTAAAGACTTTCGTATAACCCGACCCAGGTTTTGATCCCGGATCACTGATCTCACAACCCTGAGATGTGCGCTCAAATCACCAGGCCACCGAGGTTGTGACTGATATGAGGAACGACGTAGATCAAAGCCACAGTCTTTTAATTATTCCCTTTTTTGCCTGAATATTCCACTTTTCCGACGGCGGCCAGCATTATGGTAGGAGGAAACCGGACACCCACGACCATCCACAGGTTGCTGGCAGAGAGAAAGGGAGTAGAGGAAGCAAGTAAGAGTTGTGCTTGAACTCACATTCATCGTGTTGATGAGAGGCTTTTGAGTAATTTCACTGCACTAGCGCGCTAAACCCTCTCGACAACCCCCTGTGTTCGAATCCCGCTTCGTCCAGTTCGGATTTGGCGTACATGAGATCTGTCGCACGACGTACTCGGCAAGAAACTGTACTTTCCCCATGGGTCAGTCAAACTTTTCCCCACCAATTACCCTGACAGTGGTTGCCAAACTGAGACATAATAAAAAGCTAACAATATGTGTAAATTGAAAAAGTGTACACTTTCTGCACCGTACAGACCCATGCCTGTATGTTGAGTCTTCAGGGACGAGATGTTATCGCTAAGACTGAGAGCTGAAAATGTAGGATTCAATAAATACATAAAACACTGAGACTGTATACATGTATATGTGGTTTTATTGTCTTTGATGTGTTTTATATGGTGCAATCCGATCCAGAGACATGGCATATATAGGTGTCAGTAAAGTAACGCTGAGGTGAAGTTTTTACCCGCTGAAGCTCCTTTAACTCAAAGCAGTCTGTCCCAGCCATGTTACCCAATGATAGAGAAAGTCAGAATGTTCGTAATCATTAAATAAGTCCAGACGCGCAATGACAGCTGAGACCGGTTAAATTCACGTAGAGGGCGTAAAGCTAGGCCAAAGGTAAATTACCATATCTCTACAGCATATAGGTGTCGTCAGGACAATTACGTTTGACACAACTTACACCCTGTCTGGAAAACTTGCCCAGGTCAGCATTACATTCGTAATAACGTTGATCTCAGGGTGTCTTGTCAACACCATGCGCGTGAAACATGCCCTTCCCTTTCTGGGAAGATATATAGAAGTGGAAGACAACATTTCCCTGTGCTACACCAAGCCGCCTAAGAGTCGGAAATTTATTTTCGAGCAGGGGGAGATTCTGCCGGTGACGGTTGCCCCACAAGGTGGTGTCTCATTTCAAGGTCAAGGTGGTACAGTGAAGGAGAATTACAGAGGAGACGCAGAGGAGTCTTTTGCTGTTGGTGAGGTCTCCAACAGAAGATTGAAGGTGACGATCACAAGGTAACGGCAGCTATAAACAAGAACATAAAACCTCCATGGCTGCTTAAGATTAGCTAACAGGAGGTGATCCGCTTGAGGTTACATGCTCCAGGAGATTCCCGCTTCCCTAACCCTTTCTCTTCCCCATCCCCACCTAGCTTGACTCTGCTTGCTCAGCCGGGAAGATTGCCAGGTGTCCTTTTCTGGTTTCCTCTGGCTGTGTGTGCTTTCTCTCACCTGTAAACTCATCGACAGGGAAATTAGTCTCGGAGTCAGGGGATGTGTGTGTTTGAACTTATTAACTTTTATTTATTTATTTATTTATTCATTTAAATGATTGGTGTTTTATGTCGTACTAAAGAATATTTCACTTATACTACGGCGGCCGTCATTACGGTGGGAGTTAAGCAGGCAGTGTCCGGTTGAAGCCCAAGACCATCCGCAGATGGCTGGCACACCTTCCCACTTACGAATTTTATTAACTGGTGGCCATTTTGTTGACCCGATATGTAACATACAAGTTAATGACAAGCTTAACACCTTAGCGCCAAATACAGCAAGAAGACATCCGTCCCACTTCCCCCCCCCCCCCAGCACCCAAAGATAACTAAAACAAGTGCAACAGGTGTGATATGACACAGGTGTGATGACACAGGTGTGATATGACACAGGTGTGGTATGACAATTCAATGTTTTAATCAGATGAAATGTGGTATTATTATTCAGGCATATTTTATTCCTGAAGGAATGATTTATGTCACATTTGTTTTTTGTTTTGTCTTTGGGCGAGGGACAGGGGTGGGGTGGGATGGGAAGTAATGGGCTGGAGGTCTTCTTGCCGTATTTGGCGCTGAAGACAATCCGCCTGTTACTGTACATATATATAGATAGACAGATAAAGATATAGATATATACATACACTTCACCACCAAGTATCAGACATAACAATCAGACGTCTTCAATCTGTGTTCATCCGGAAGGTTTGTGTTGAAGTTTTCCTTTACTTGTAAATATCAAAGAGAGAGCAAGGCCTGAATAATGTGGCGCACAACATTCTATAAATAGAGCTGCCATCCAAACAACACCATGTCAAATACCAAGCTCTCAATGCTAGTGTGTAGACCTATTTCCAAAGGTACAACGACGCCTTCTATGTTCACAAAGTTATAATATATTACATCAAAGCCTGTTGTTGCAGCGGGGGAGAGAAGGTACAGGAAGCCAGCCGGGATTTCCCCACTACCACCAGTTCACATTTATTTGAATTATATATTCCATCGCTATCAGGCTGTCATCTAGGCACACGGCAGATACACCCGATATTAACGTAAAAGGCTTTACGAGACCAAATGACGTTTTCATTGAATAATTTCAACCACTACTTTAACACTGCTCACTCCAGAACCATACATGTAAAGCCATGTTTTCGCCTCAAAACCGGTGATAGAAATGTGTTATCATTAAAACACATGGTTTCCAATCATTTTGTCGTTTTTGCTGTTAGTTGAACAATCATACATAAAACTTATTAGCATAAAACGTGTTAAATCCACACTTCTTAATTACACATGTATAACATATTTAGACCTGGACCCTGTGTATTCTAAGCACTTTACTTTAAAACAATCAAACTGTTACAGAACAATATTGTTACACTTTAATTACAGCAGTTAAAGATATAAATATTTCACAAACAATATACAGAAACAATTGATCGTTACACACATGTATAAAGAAAATATCTAACTTCCAGTACCCAGTTACGCACAGCTTTCAGAGGAAAGAACATAGTCTAAGACATTAAGGTGTGTTACATATGCTCTTCACAAGAAATCCACCACCACCTCCTCTGACATAGGCTATGATATTTAGACTCAGGCTTACATGTATGAATGATTGTGTGTTTATGTCGTTACACGAACCATATCGTGTGATCCAAACAGGCCAAGGCAGTTGTCATTTTACATTCATAAACGATGGTAAAGGGCAGAATTCAAATATGAATATACCCAAAATACTAAAAACAGACCAAACAGCATTCCATGGACAAGCACAGAGCATTTCAGCCCATCGCCTAATGGGACAGAATTAAAATTTATTCATAACTCAAGAATGTCAAGGTGCTTTTACTGTATATGTGCCATAACATCATGCCATACTCTGACAACACAGAGGGCGATGCGCCGCATAATTTTTTTTTGCGTAAGTCCTGTTTCACACTGAAGTAACCAATGTCTTTCTTCTACGGCACTGTACATTTGGTTAGTTATTTATTTTATTTGATTGGTATTTAACGTCATACTCAAGAATATTTCACTTATACAACCGCGACCAGCATTATGCTGGGAGGAAACCGAGCAAAACCCGGGGGAAACCCACGACCATCCGCAGGTTGCTGGGCGATGTCTATATGTATGCAGCTATAGAAAAGGTGAAAAAGACTGAGAATGTTGTGATGAAAAATGAAAGTCTACGCTACGATGTACCTGGCTACATCCAGGTACAGTGGTTGTATTTCTCTTATACCCAAGTATGATAAAAATCAGAGGTTCAAACCAAGCATCTCCTGTTTCCATTGTGAGTCAGACCAGACTTGATTCTGTATTTCTTTGTCTGAATATCTACTACAAAAAAGCAACAAATCTTGAGGACAAAACTGAAGATGAGGGGAATTAAAAAGTCCAAAATTGATTGCGTGAAACATTTACCAAAACTTCACATTATAAAAATAAAATCGCCATATACAAATGCAGCCTCTCTGCAGAAAGTTTACTGGGTTCGTTTTCACAGTCCTTTATATTCATGTAATAATAGGTTTTAAATGTTAACATAATTAAAATATAACATTTTCCATACAATCTATCTAAAGGTTTTAAAATTAAAAGAGAAAAAACAGATAACCAGCCAATAACACGGTAACATTACAATAATTTATTTATTAATTTTTTGGTTTTACGCCGTAATTAACAGTAACAGTACATGCAACATAAAGGGCAAAGTCGGTCACTGATTTCGAACAGTTTTTTTACGGTTTCCAGCCTGGCCTGCATAGAGAACAACATATTGATTATTATTGAGAAAAAGATAATCGTCGCCATGAAATATAGAAATTGCATACAAGGAGAATAAAATCGATGGCATAAAAGCTTGTCGCCCAAACACCTGGCGCTCGTTAAATACAAAAATATAAAAATTTAAGAGGCCCAACTACAGTAATAAAAGATATCAAAATCTGATCACACAAACTTATTTGGAATTTGAATAAAATATTACTCTTTAAACAATTGAAAAAAAAAACCATGGCAAAACCTGATCATGCACATATTTATGTATTAAAAGATATAATGTCATTTGGAAAAGTATTACACATATTAAAGAATACATTGGTATATTCACAACTTTAACATCAAAATATACCCCCAAAAGTCACTATTTGATAAATATAAAGATGTGAATATACATGTGAGTGTGCATATGACACAGTTTTAGTGTGTTAAATACGGAGCTCATGAACAAGAAGTGTGCAAGCTAGTCATAATTATTTGAGCAGCACAACCCCTGGGGTCACCAGAAATCACTGAGGCCACATGAACCGCTAGCACCTTTTGGCATTGGTTATGCCTGTCACACTGTATTGTGTTCCGTGGCTCTATAGATTAAGTATATACATGCACAATTTGGAATTTTTGCGGAAGGCTTTCTTTCGTAGTTCGAAACACCTTTTAGCATGCTCAACACCTCTGCTGAGTCATCCTTACACATGAGTTAAGCATTGTTCACACAAATACACAATGTGAAATAACCCTTGACGCCAAGTAAGTTTATTAATTCTATAATTGTATCGAGATGTACTGATTTCCTTGTGCATTGGTAAATATTCTATTTGAAAGCGTAAAAAAATTCAAAAATCTTCAGCCTGTTCGTTACATATTGCTGAGAGCAAATGTAAGACATATACTATCGGAGCTCTCTGCCAATCATTGTGTGGGCCATTGTGAAAACTCACGGGGGTCCGAATTCACTTTGTGGTCGAAAGTGTTCACTCAAAATTAGCGTAGGTGTCGAAGCTCTCAATGAACGTTCTGACCACTTCATAGCAGAATCCATACTGCTCCTGTAAAACAGAAAGTCAACAGAATCTTCCAAGTCGGTGATATCAATCAATTTTCCAAACAGCTAAACTGACATAACGGAAAGACAAAGCATCTAGTTTAGATCTAAACATAACAGATCCTTCCTGAAAGGTCCACTGAAGATAGCAACGGCAAATTCCTACAACGTAATGGCTAAAACTTTAGTTTCTACTCCATCTAAAATAAATGCCATGATGTTGAGCTAAATGTAAAACACGCCCCAATGGGAGATACAGATCAAAACGATGACCTTGCCAAAGCCAGTCGTCCTCTAACCAGTCACAGGGTTTCTCTCCGATGCACCTATCAGTCCAACAACTTTTACAGTACAATAACTTACCACGTTAGGCAGAGCTCCTGGCCGGCCTTTCCTCATAGTGTTCACTGTATAGAGTACAATAACTTACCACCTTAGGCAGACCTCTTGATTGGTGTTTCCTCATAGTGTTCACAGCATAGATTACAAAAAAAACACGTTAGGTAAAGCTCCCTGGTCTGTGTTTCCTCACAGTGTTCCCCAGTATACAGTACAATAACTTCCCAGGTTAGAGAAATATCCCGTGTACGTGTTTCTTCATAACGTTCACAGTATACAGTACAATAACTTACCACGTTAGGCATAGCTCCGGGCCGGTGTTTTCTCATAGTTTTCACAGTATACAGTACACTGATCGTGTGTTCCGCTTTCAGTTTTTCGAGCAGACTAAAACAGGTACACAACAGCACGGTTCTATCCACGCCATTCCTGCCATAAAGAAACACACAGCGTACAGAAATAAACCTTGGCAATCTGACGTTACCTGAAGCAACACTTTGTGATACTTTGGATAATTTGTTTCATTTGTAAGCAGTAAAAAAACGTTACATAAGACATCATCTCAATGAAGACTTTGTTTATAGCCATACCTAGGCATCGGGTGATTCCTCTAGCACTTTGGTTAGAAATGGAATAAGTTAAATACCATTTCATGTAGTTATATCCTAGGTTGAAATCTTTCAAGAGTCATTCTGATATGCATCGTGTTAAGTCAGCTCCAGGGCAAATGTACCCGCAAAGAACAAGAGGAATATAAGTTTGTCCGTGCGCATGCGCAGAGAGACAAGTACTAGTGGGCTCGTGAAACTCCTTCCCGAATTGATCAAAAGGGTCCAAAGCTGTGTACTCCTTTGTCCTTTCCTGGAGTACGTCTCACCTTTTGTGCACAAAACACATGGGTAGTACACAAACACAGCAGAAAACGATGCCCTTTTATTGTGATTTGGACCCTATTGTGCTTCTCGTCAGCCTCCCATTCAAGGTCAAACATTTCAGTTTGACGAGTTTTGGCTAATGGCCGCCCACAAATGGTAAGAGACATCGCTATTTCCGCTCTTTATTCAACTTACCTTAAGGACTTAGCAACATTTATAAATTTGAACAAACGATTTAAAAACTGCGGAAAATGTCCGCCTTTTCCAAACGAGCAGTCAAGATTTTATCTCTTTTATACAGGACTGCTTTGTTTTACCACCATTTAAGAAAGGTGCTGAAACAATGTCGAGTGACAATCGCTTAATGAAACACTGTTTGTTAGTTAATATTTAATATTGTATTGTTAAATAATACCTGTTTGTTACAATAATCAGAAATGATGAATTTACGTCTCGTTTTTGTGTTCCTGTAAGAACTTATTCCTTGATTAAACATGGATAGGATAATGTGCGCAGAATTCGACGGACTGAGCCGTGATGTCCGTCTTGTCGTTCTTACACGCAGTGAACGATGATGGGCCTGTTGTCGTTCTGTTTCTGCCACTCCTCGACACTCTTCTGTAGGTTGATGACCCGCTCCGCGGACGCTGGCACCAGCGATCCAGGCTTCCACATGTTCACACAGAACTGTCGTACTGTCTGATCTTTCTTCTGCTCCTGGGAAAAGAATGAAACAATAAAACAGCAAAACTTTTATGAAATAGGAAACAAAAGCCAACAATCACTTGTGTGATTGAAAACTAATTCAAAGGCTAAGAAAATGAAATCAGGTTTATCAGAGAGAGGAATGAAAATTATGTGCGAAAATGGGGAACCATTCTTCAATGTAATAATTCGGGCCAAAGCGGTACGCGTAGTTCATTGCTCGTTCCTGTCTTTGCGATCACTTGTATGAAAAATGAATAATTGATCAAGGCTTACTGCCTCTTTGACCCCATCGTACGGAACCAGTAACGTGTTATTCCTGTACAGTAGGAGAACAATAGTCAATTCCTCGAGGACCCGGGCCGCCATTGTGCAGCAAAGGTATCACATGACTTTTTCTCATTCTTAATGATTTACTTTACAGAATTAAAGCGGATGTACATGTTTGAATTCTATGGCTGGCTTTATGAGCCACACCGCCAATGACAAAGTGCGCTGATATCACATAGCCTTTCTTTCGTTATTTCACATACAAATTAAGTATTTGTGAACGTTATTTAAACACTCTTCTTCTCATTGATAATAAAAGCTAGCAAAACAATAAAAGGTGTGTTTGGAATTTTATATCTTTTACTTATTTATTTATTTCTACCAGGCTACCATCTGAGCAGCAGGAAATGTAAGACAGTGTGAGTTTGTACGACACATTTTTTTTCTTTTGCCTCCGTACGGTCGCTGTGAGTTCAAGTCCAGCTCATGCTGGCTTCCTCTCCGGCTCTTGGTGGGAGGGTCTGCCAGCAACCTGCGAATGGTCATGGGTTTCCACCGGGCTCAGCCTGGATTCCTTCCACTATAATGCTGGCCGAAGTCGTATCAGTGAAATAATCCTCAGAGTATCACGTGAAACACCAATGAAATAAATAGATACATAAATATTTTGCTCCTGTCGACTGTATAAGGGGAGAAAATCACACCTGGCTAAAAACCAGCCACACTTCCAGACTGGTACCTGTCGTAGCACCATCGGCTGAATCAAAACACACTGTTTCACTATAGTCACAAGAGAGTAATGGTGTCACCCCAGGCTGACTGAACAGCTTGTCATCAGGTTCTTTTTAAACACTTTTTTCTTTTTTCTAACCATAAATAATCTTAGCAGAGCGTAGTCTTTGTAATGTTTCTGTAATAAATAGTCTTAGCAGAGTTAGTCTTTGTAATGTTTCTGAAATAAATAATCATAGCAGAGTTAGTCTTTGTAAAGTTTCTGTAATAAATAATCTTAGCAGAGCTAGTCTTTGTAATGTTTCTCTAATAAATAATCTCAGTAGAGCTAGTCTTTGCACTGTTTCTGTGGTTCTGATATCTTCCCAACAAGACGACATAAGGAGTCAAACAAAAATCAGAGACAAATGTAAAGCAAATACCTCCCTCGAGGTTTTACCTCACTGCCACAACGAGACAAGTTTGACCTTTGTACCCCTCTTGCCACACCTTGGATTGTTCAGACTTAGGCCCATCACTATGATGTCCTTGCATTCCCAGCATTCATCAATAAAATTCCCTTAGGCACACGTTAGGCTGATGTTGTGCACACTTTATATAAAGAGAGTGTGTATGTATCAAGCAGGATTAGTAATGAGAAACTAAGCAGAGAAAGATCTTTTGTTTTCTTGTTTGTTGCTTTCCTTTTTTTTCTTTCGACTAGGCTGTGGTTAGGGGTATTCTGAAACGACTTCCTGCCTCATCACGATTAGCCCATTCACCTTAGCCGTGTTTGCATTGTTCAAGTATTCTGTACAAAATTTGCTACAGGTGGAAGTGATGTAAGCGAGAGTAGAGATCGGTGCATGCGTTATAAGGAATACTGACCCCATTTACATAAATTAGGTTGAGCTGCCGGAGAAGATTCCCCGCATCTGACGTGGTCCATTGATGCTGTACCTCAAATGGGCCGAGGTGTAGAGTTTCATCATCCGCTGGCCAGTACTGACCGTCCTATCGGAGAGAGACGAACACCACAGACGATGACAACAACAGCAGTGATGGTAGTAGCAACAATTCGCGTTGGTTGAAATGAATCTCACAATGAGCTGAAGAGAGCTGCGCATTAAATGATGATAGCCATAACAGAGCGGAATAGTGACTGAGCAGGGCCGTGTGTTAGTTAAATAGATCTGCATGATGAATGTCATGCGCATGCGTTAGCTGGAGGAAACAAAATAACGCACACTTATAATACCTGAACAGCACAGCATCATGGCGCTTTTGCTGAACATAGCCGCACCTTAACCGGACAGCATGGCGCGTTTGTTGGACATAACCGCATATCAACTGGACAACAAGGCGCGTTTCCTGAACACACCCGCAAGTCAGCTGGACAACATGGCGCGTTAGGTGAACATAACCGCACCTCAACTGTACAGCATGGCGCGTTAGCTGAACATACCAGTACACTATCTCTGAGGGCACAGCGCGTTAGTTGATTAGAACCGAACCAAGTAGCACTCAGCTCACCTCGTTTTGTCCCGTGTTCAGCATTATAATCGTCGACGACCCCTGCTCGTAAACCAGACGCCAAAAGTCAACGACAGTGTCCGGTAGAGGCATCTGGGTCGAGACGTAAGCGAACTTGTTCTGATAACCCTTGAAACCAAGAAAACGTACATATTCATGAACTGGTTTATCTTGTCTTTAAAGACATTCATAGAAAACCCTTATTTAAAATTCACGGAAATCATTCCAAAATTCGCAATCCACATGCTTACTCTTTACCAATATATATTTAGTTTAAATACATTGACCTACTCAGTTCTGAAGTTCAAAAATTTACACTTCAATTCCCCATTAAAATAATCGGACAGCATACTCCAATACACCAATGTACACCTAACTAGTTTGAATTCATTAATTCTTTGCATACATGTAACTTTACCAAGTCTATACATAAATTCACTGATTTACTCTCAGCTTCCATTTACCATTCCACTTATATTTATTTATTAATTTCATTGCTGCTTTACGCTGTAATCAAGGTTATTCCATTTATAAAATGACGGCCAGCAGAATGGTGGGAGGAAACCCGGCAAACCCCACGAACGGCCTGAGAGGAAACCAACATGAGCTAAACTCACAGACACCTCACTGCTGAGAGGCTCCTGAATCTAACCACACGGTTACGGAACCACCACCCACATCACCCCTCCTATTAAACATCTTTCGGAATGAAAATGGAAGAATTATTTTTGTAACCTCATTCTTGAGGAATACCTCAGACAATTCAGAAGGCTGAAAAAGAATGGTAGGTTATATTACATCATGTAAACTACTCTTGGTTAATTTAAGGTAAGGTCAACTCTTTATTGAGAAAACTGCATTTTTAACACCTAACACAACTCAGCAGTACGTAACCATGGGCTAGTGACATGTGAAGAGCTGTTAAAATAAAACAAGCAGTTGCCATTTCTTCCTGCGAGGTGATGCGGTCTGCATAGGCAAAGGGAGATTACTCGGCCTTACCGGCAGATAAACAGCGTTTATGTAGTCAGTCCTCCGGGGAATGTACGTAGACAGGAATGTACGACTTCTGTCAGCTGGAATTATAGTGGGTACATAAATAGCTCAGTGTTTACATAAGCATAACATAAAGAGTGTCTTGGAGGGTTTCATTTTATTGTGTATTGAACGTGATGCTAACATAGCAGTTTGAGTCATTCCAGATCAGTAGGGGGATAGCTGGTAAATAGACACGCGCTGCCCGTGAAATCCTGCCGTTTGTCAGTTTACCTCAGTTAGGGTTTTATTTTAACTCTTCGTATAAGTATTTAAGAGGCAACAACTTACATTAAGGTAAAACAAAATTGCACTGATACAAGTCATTAGACGTGTATTAGGGGGGATAAGTTGCTACTATTCAGGCATTTATCTGAACAGTTAACATAAAGCGCCAGGTGAGGTAAGCTGGGAAGAGGCCGGATTTTACCGGTAAGGTGTGACCATTAATACCACGTGTCACACTGTCTTCGCTGGTCTGGTTTTCTACTCCATACTCTTGCCTTTAACAGCATATCTTGGTTGGGCAAATACATATGAGTTTTGATTGCAGCCCTGGAAAACTGTTAAACAAGTAAGAAGAGCATACGTGACGGCTGTAAAGAATGAGGTAAATTATAAAATCTGGCTTTTTTGTTAATTAAAAGGATACAGAATCGCTTGGTGTGAGGAATAGGAGAATGTTTAGACATTGTACATAACCACAACCAAGGCTTTCAGATTTAACCCATGTCACTCCACCGGCATTGCCAGTCCATTCTGTATCCATTTAGAGTTTATTTTTATAATATTCGTGCAACTTCATAAAGACTCTCGAAGTGGTTTAACATGGGACTAAGAGGTGCTAATACGTCGCCTTGAATAAAAACCACCACGTTGGATATATGAACATGTAGTTGTGTTCGAAGCGCAGCTAAAATACATACACGCAGGTTTCTTAGGTGTCTTGACAACTTATGAACCAACATGCAACAAGATTTCGATACCGGTGTTCCTGTGACACTTCCTGTGCCTTTCCAGGCATCATTTAATCTGTAAACGGCATTTCCTTATTGCCTCTTTCGTAATGGAGTCGGACTGTTCTGGTTACCTACGGCTAGAAGTAGTCATAGTTGCCATATCTCATTATGTTTGATAAATACTGTGTTTACTTAATTTAATGAATTTTCCTATCATTGAAAGAAAGTTTGCTGAATCAATTGTCCTTGTGTGCTTTTCAGATTGTACATACGTGGCAGATGGTCTGGATCTCGGTTTTTAGACAAGTTTTTCTCCGTAGTCGCGGAGCCGAAAGCTTCAGGGTTCGGCTCAGTTTGTAGGAATCCCAGTGCCTGAGGAAGCAATCAAATCGCAGCTGAGTACACAAAAGCTCAAGTATGTGAGTGCAAACAAGCAAACGCACGGCTCAATATAAGAGAGCCCAAATGTCTGAGCGCAAACAAGCAAAATCACATCTCAATATAAGACAGTTCAAGTGTATGAGAGCAAACAAGCAAAATCACAGTTCAGTACAAGAGAGTTGGAGTATCTGAGAGCAAGTATGCAATAGCAAGTTTCAATACAGGACAGTTCAAGTGTCAGAGAGCAAACAACGAACATCATGGTTCAGTACAAAACAGTTCAAATCTCTGACAGTAAACAAGCAAAAGCAAGGTCAAGTACAAAAAGCTCAGGTCCCGCAGAGCAAGTGAGTAAAATCACACCTCAGTACACAACAGCTCAGGTGTCTGAGAGTGAAGAAGCAAAATCACACCTCAGTGTAACCAGCATGCCCTATTCTTTGACACGATGACCATTATCTATTTACACAGATGTTGCACGTTCATTGAAAGGTTTGTGCACAACAATTATCAATAATGATGCCCATTTTTACATGCTTCCGTTTTTAATCCAAACAACATATTGTCATCCTGAACACATATATCAAGCATTATACAGCCGTTTTAGTATATTCCATTTGCTTCTATATTTTGCCAAGTACCTCAAATTCCGACTGGATCTTTGACACATTACCAGGCGGCACAGGCCCGAAGTAAAATGTGGATTTCTGCGCAAACTCCGGTGTTGTGACAATGCTGTCCGCTCCAACCCAGGCATCAAGGAGTGCACGGTGGAGGAAAACGAACTGACCCTAGAGAAAAAGAGGAACAAAGAAACGTACACAAGTCCAGAGGGCAGGAATGTGTCTTCAGACAAAATCAAATAATGAAAGAATGATCTAAAGGACTAAAGAACATGTTAGTCTGTTACCAGTTTCTCAAAGTGATCGGGATTGCTTTCAGATATGACATCACACTGTTATGTGGGGGAGCCGTATAACTAGTTGTCGGAATCTTTCCCCTGTTCTGTTAAAGAATTATTCGCTGGACGCCAGTTAACGTGAAACGGCACGAGATTTTGGGAGACTATTAATCTGAATCTGGATAATGTTTTCCCTCCGTGACCGGAAGACAGTTACACACTTCCAAATGTCCACGTGGTTCTCACGCCATTTAACACAAGACGACACGAGATTTTGTGGGACTAACCTGAGTCTGGATCATGTTTGCCCTCTGCGATCGGATGTCCGTCACACACTTAAGAACGTCCACGTGATTCTCAGCGCAAGCCTGCTCCAGTAGGATATCCAGGGCGATGTAGGTACCGGTCCGTCCCACCCCAGCACTGTGGCAATGTATAGTCAATCCGGTTAGGACGTATTCGCATCAGTGAGAGATTTTAAAGTACTGACAAGAAATTTACAGTTGGATGGGGCATATATATGTATAGTTGTGCAAGATTCAGTTTTGCAAAGAATCAGCTCTTTTTACACCAAAATGTAATAAAAATGTCGCTTTCATAAATGTTATGAAAAGTACAGATTTTAAGACAAGCAGCAAGTGTTGAAAGACGAAAACACCCATTTGATTTAAATCCGTTACGATTGTAAATTAATAAATTAGTCGAATAGACCCTTCCAGCATAATTCTGACACATGCGCAGTGGTTTACGTTGTGTGGCAAAACATGGAAACAATAATCAATTCTTTTGCCATGGGCAAGATAACTTTGCATCAAAAGAACGGTTTTGTCAAGTTTGATGTTTTAATTACGGCCTGCATCATAGCGCGATGCAACAATGACATAACGTGAATGCCGTACAAAACAGAACAGCATCATACGCTGGGCTGGTTATGCCGATCTCGTCCATTATCAAAGTGGAAGAGATTATATGCTAATTATGTGAAGATTCATGCTGCATTATAAGGTATGATATCTTGTATACTTTTCGGCATAAATTACTGATTTCACGTGCTTCTGGGGGAATATTTCACCAATACGACAGTGCTAGAAAAACGAGGAGTACCTATAGGACAATACTGCCCCTTGACAGGTACCCGACACACTGAGTCCCAACATCAAAGTAGCCGCCGGCCTAGTGACGGGAGAAATCGAGAACGTGACCTCTTCCGCCTTCACATTCTTGATCAGCAATCGTCCTTCCTGGTCTAAAATAGCCAAGGTGTTACCTGCAGTGGACGACAACGGGCCCCTTGTCCTCGTCCTTGGCTTCCTGTACTCGGCTCAGTAAGGAGATTACCCCCGTGGTCTCCTCCGGGGCGTCGTGATCGCCCCAGTGGGTGAAGTGAAAATGCTTGATCGTCCGCACCTTGCCATCCTACAAGAACAACAGCAACAACAACAACAGACCTCACTTGGCGACACAGAAAAGTCCCGTGGTTGAAAATATAGATCTCTCTTAAACTGCAAGACATTCCGACGGCACAAAGATTGCCTTGCAACGGGTTTAGATGCAATACTCTACGGTTCTGTTCTACCTGTCAACGTTGAAAAACCGGTGAAAAGAATGCTGGATCAATGTA
Organism: Acanthopleura granulata; assembly: GCA_016165875.1. Lineage (NCBI taxonomy): Eukaryota > Metazoa > Mollusca > Polyplacophora > Chitonida > Chitonidae > Acanthopleura > Acanthopleura granulata. Next base: position 1,479,188 of record JABBOT010000013.1, read on the forward strand.
TGGATGACCACCAGAACTTAAATCATTGGCCCTTACCCTAAGGTCAACCTCTACGCAGATCTTACCTAAATCCATGCTTGCTTTCCCGTGACCTTACTGATAGACAGACGGACGAAAGAAACAAATGCTCCGTTGTGGAAGTAACTATATATAGACCCAACCTAATGCCGCAGTCATTTTCAAAGCGTGCCACATCTTTCGTGATTTCCTGTACAGTGTAAATAACTGAGCTCCGCCAAGACTAGTCTGCCTAATCAATTTATCTATTTATCTGATTGCTGTTTAACACCTCTTTCAAGACTCTTGCCACTTATACTCTGATATTTCATTCCCAGTTTTCACTACGCAGACTCTCACCGCGCGGACTGTCACGGTGCGCACGCAGAAGTCTTCAAACTGGTGTGTGGCTAGGAGTTCCACGGTGATGTGACCGTAAATCGTGCTTCCGGAATCGGGCCAGTATTGGTCGCATTTGATCTAAAACAGAAAGGTTAGATGACTCTACTGTATAAAATCCAGTCAGCACTAAAACCACTCTTTACAAAAAAGGACTGGCGAAGAATTCATGATTTAAGGCTGAAATAAAGGTTACAGGTATAGTTTCTACAAAAAAGCGCTTTACGACACTGACTTAGAGTGTGGTCATTTAGGCTGAACTTATTAATTGAAAATTGTTTGGTGGTCGTCAAGTATTGTAAACTTGCTTCGGGAAGATGTGAAACCCTTGTGTTCCGAGTGTTTGGTTTAGTATTCCCCACTTGCGATATCAGTGTTTTTGTATGTCACATTGTTTTTGATAAGGAGTGAGTGTGTGGTACAAATCCGTCACATCATGGCAGGTAATTTTAACTGCGCCTCCCCTTACCTTGAGAATATTAGAGAGAGAGAAATTATTCAGGTCTTCAAAAATAGATGAATATACATAAGATCTTTAACACAGGCTCGCCGGTTCACATCGAAGACCTGAACATTTATATAAGACAAACCAGTACATGAAATTATCAAGTTGAGACAAAGACCTTGTTTCCTTCCTTTAGTTTTGTCAGCATGATGATGATGTCTGTGTTCAGCTGCCAAATCATCCGCCAGAAATCCTCCATGATGAACTTCGTTGGCCCTGTGGACACAAGTGCCATGTTATTGTTCGGCACGTTTAGGACTAAAATGTTAAAGGTTGGACTAATTTTTGTTGCACCCATACGTGGTACATCGTGGTGTATTTGTGTATGTATGTATGCATGTATGTATGTATGTATACTAGGGTTTTACATCGTACTAACAACTTTTCAGTTATATGAAGACGAGCAGTCCTTAGCTTGTATGTAAATACCGTGTCTTCTTGAGACAGGGTGAACCCATACCATCAAAGTGCTGCTGCCACTGTAATATAATCCCAAAGACACCCGATATGACACCCCATCCAGTCACGTTATACTGACAACGGGCCAACCAGCCCCGTAGCTTCTCAGAGCTATTGGCGACAAGCGAGGCAGCAACACAAAATGGAGATGACATAAGACGCTGGTGTAAACGTACTCTTATGACCTGGCGTCATCGCTGAATTAACTTCTCTGGCTCATGTTATGATTACAGGCATTCTGACCCTCTCAATGTGTAATCTGGACGAAAATAACAGACTATGAAATCTCCATGTGAACTTTCAAACAGACATACAAGCCGAATAAATAAACCATATAATGAAAAGCCGGTTGTATTAAGGCACTCGATTCTTGTTCAACTTACCTTGGGCCGCTACAAATTTCTTTTTCTTATGATACCCCTGAAACAAAACAAGAAGAGGGATCTCTAAGTTGAGTGAAACCTTGGTCTTGAGAGAATTATAAGGACAGCCAAAGAACTTTCAGCATTTAAATCCCAGGCGCTGTAGCTATCGTCACGATAAGTAATGAAAGACAACTGAAAGAAGGAACCTTAACTCCTCTCTCCAAAAGTATTTTCTACGAATTAAATACCGTCTGTTATGCTTCAGTTATCTAACGAATGCTGATGCAAATATAAGACCCACATTAATGTAACTGGCATTGATGAAATCCGAATAAGGATCGCTGTCACGTGGCTCCAAGACAACGCGGGAGTGGTCATCTGTAACGGGAAATTAAACATTTCGGAAAATGGTATGAAAAATATGATTGAATTTTCCGCCGGCCTGGTATGCAATAGTTAGTAAACATAATTTCTAGTCTGTCATATTTACTGTACAATATTTTCTCTTGATACGGGGCAAAGTAAAAATTTCTCCAGAAGACAAGCTCTTATGCACATAAATTCTGGAAATAAGTTCAAATTTAAGACAAAAGACCACACATAAATCAAGTCGGCATCATGAAAATGTCTTAGGACAACATTGCTTCTTAGACTACTTTTTAGATTTTCTTCACTGAATTTATTGTACTCAAATGGTCGACTTGTAATGTGGGCTTTTACAGGTCTTCACCTACAAATGTTTCTTCCGGCACTAGCATTTGAGAAATCTTTTAACGATGGGTAATAAGAACTGTTCCAACATGAAAAGCTGTAGTTGGACTGCGAATACTTCTTGTGACCTCAGGTATATGGTTCATAAAGCCCACCAAAGAATTCAAACAACTGACTGCATTTAGCGATCTCCAAAGAAAAAACCTAAACACACAAAATGAAATGAAAATATTTTACCCATAGCTATCCATCTGATGAGCATGATTTCATATTTTTAGCTTTCTTTCACGTTACAAGAAAAATGCGATTATTCTTGAGGTCAGGCAAACAGGCAGACCAGGCTTGCTTCTTTGTAGGGTGACTCACCTTCTATCGGGGCTCTTTCGGTCATTTGATAAACGCTGTCACCTTGTAGCAGGCCAGACACAGTGACACATACTTATAGTGCTGCCTCACTGGAACGCCTTGTGGAGGAAACCATGCAATCACCGCTCACCAACCACTACCCGACTAGTGTTAAAAAGCAGGGTGGCTGATTCATGAATCAAACGTCACGACAGGGTCCATCTTTAAGACAACAATAGTACGCGGTATTACAAAAGTGTGTGAATGCTATAAAGTGTACGTACACGGAACCATTCCTTTGTAGCGGCATTTGTGAGCGTGTTGGGGTAAGAAGGCTGTCTCCGAGGTCTTCGACACACCACCGGGTAAAGTCTGACAAACAGAAACTCCCATTAGGGTCTACACATCTAACATCCAGAGACAAACACAACGCCCTGCGTTGCAAAACTGCCAGAACATTGCTCGCTTTATGCTGCTATTTTGTACTAACATTTCCGCAACTAAATGTGAATTCCACAAGCTCACCCCTACTTATTTTATTGCAAGCAGGTAAGTAAGAGAACGGAAACTAAAATCCCAATCGCAGAAATGCGGAAACACAGAAGGCCAGCTTTGGTATGATTTCCCTCAGAATGACCATATCTTTTTTCCTTTTTTTTGCATATGATTTTCTAATATGATTACATAATGATTTCTTTAGCAAGCCTCAATCCGTTTTATATGCCTTGATAAAAATCATCCTTCATACACGCACACGTACACGCATACCCATCTCATCCCCACCCCGAGCCCATCCTACCCGTACCTTATACACTCTCACGTCTACAGGTAACACAACTCAGCATTTTGAGTAATTCTATAGACCAATGATGACAGTATATTACGTTTATCTTCAATGCAACTTTTGTTCTGTGTACTTAATTCTGCTTAAGCCTAGGTGGTAGAGGGCTTGTAAGTTGTTACTTCTTAAACAAATACATGAATAGTTAGAATGAAACCCTAACCAAGGTAAGAGGTCGAATTTCACCAGTAGCGTGTGACAATTTGCCAACTATCACACTGTCGTCGCTGCTCTGGTTTTACTCTCCCTGCTGTAGTTTTTTATAATTACCTCAAATTCGTTTCCCAGCGCGTCAGGATCCTCATTGCAATACCCGACAATCCTCACCAGTTCATTCAGATCGATAACCTTGGACAACACGACCGAATCCGCAGCAGGGCTCTCCCGTTTCTTTGGCCCTTTCAGGCTCTCTGAAATATAGATAAAAAGGGTCATATGTTTACGAAGTGAATGTTGCTAATATTTAGCTAAATACGTATTTATTTATTTATTTATTTATTTGATTGATGTTTTACGCCGTACTCGAGAATATTTCACTTATACGACGGCGCTCAGCATTATGGTGGGAGGAAACCGGACAGAATCCGGAGAAAACGCAAGACCATCCGCAGATTGCTGGCAGACCTTCCCACGTACGGGCGGAGAGGAAACCGGCATGAGCTGGACTTGAACTTGGTCGGAGGTTTCGGGTCATTGCGCTGCGCTAGAGCGCTAACCGACTGAGGTTAAATACATATGTCCATTGCTCTATTAACGTGATGAAAGTGTTAACCTGATCAAATATGATCCTGTTTCTTTCTAGCCCCACGTGATTTCCTGCATGAACAAGCTGCCTTGACTGAGTGACAAACAGGACGACGTGCAGAGCTTCCGGCTCGGGGTAGGGAGATCCGGAGACAATCTTGAGTCAGGTCATACCAAAAACTTTAAAAATGGTACTTGTTACTGCCTCGCTCAGCTCTAAACACTGAGAGGTTGGAGCATCGAAACAGGACAGGTTGGCCCGGTGTCAGCATAGTGTGCCTGGGTGGGGTTTCAAGTCAGATGTTTTCGGCATAATGTTCCAGTGGCGCCAGCACTTTGGCCACATGGTTCGTCCTGCCAGAAGCCGCTGGCTGGTGATTTAGTTATCGCAGGCGATCCGGTTTTCTCCAAGAGTAACATGTCACCGCCTGATCACTGAAGAACTCTTTTATACGGCTCAAACATCAGCCAAATATATAAATAAAGATAGAACTGGGGAAATTGTCACCCTGTGAGCTCGTAGTGTTCCGTTAACTTTTAAAGCCACGTACAAAATTCCAAATTATCAGAAAATTTCGAATTTAATAACATTTTTTAAAGTATATGCATTGGCCTTCCCTGAGACATAATCTGACAAACGTTTGCAGTCTTTAAAACTCTACTTTAAAACTCCTCTTTAAAATAGGTTCCTGGATAAAAAGAGTAGAAGTAAGACTTCACCAATACTAATATGTACACACCTGTTGTAATGATTGGCCTGTTGAAAATGCTGCCCCGACCAGATTCCGAGTTCCTGCGGGTGTCCCGCCTGTGGGATGAGTGGGAATATATATATATATATGCTCTCCTACGTATGCTCTTCATATCAATATATTACACGTCACTCACACAAGACAATTTTGGGAGCGAGTATGTAAGTTAAAAGAAGTAGACTCAGTGTGTTGACTGAGTATATATTACCGTCCGTAAAGAAAGTTTATCACCGTCATCACCATTAGTGTTATTATCATTAGTATTATCATCATTATTATCGCTCTTATTACCATTATAGTGCGTGTTTAGCCATCTTCAAGGTGTCAAGACATTCACATATACTCCATGTCTGTTAAGTTACATGTCTTGGCCGAGTAAGCCCGACGTAAAGTATTTCCGGAGGCGTATTGAGATTGCTCATAGCTAAAACTATCCCAGCCACTGGTCTGTACGTACCGTCTTCGCCTTACGAGTATCACAACAACAATCACAAGCGCCACGAGGACCACGAAGCCGAGCACTCCTCCTACAATGGCCCCGATCATGGGCGAGGGTTCAGGGGCGGCAGTGACTTCTGCAGCTGACAACATAGAGGAGGAAGAGCATGAGGACAGAGGATAGTAATAGCACGGGAACAGTGGGACCACGAAGCCGATCGCTGGGTGTTCCACGAGAAGTGGATATTGTGATGAAATAAAAACAGTTAGACTGAATAGTTGCATGAGAATTGGACGTTGTAAAAAAATGGAAACACAGAGACATAATTGCTGCACGATAACTGGGTGTTGTGATAAAGTGAAAACACATTGACGGATTATTGCAAGAGGAAAATGATATCATATAGACGGCATGGCTGCAAGAGAACTGTGCATTGTGATAAAATACAGATAAACATAGAATGGGAATTGTAGCATTCAGATCAGGTGATAAGATGGCAATGGGGAACTGCAGCGAAATGACATCAAAAGCCCTAAATATTTCTTGAAAATCGGACCGGTTAAACATCAATCGAATAAATAACTAAAAAAAATGGATACCAAGCAGTTGGACTCCCCTCAATACCTTCCTCAACGTCGTGTACTTGCTCTGGTCGAATTTCAAGAAACGCCAGGATGTTTATAAACATTCACAAACAACGCATGGTTAGTGACGTGTATCATAAACACTGTATGTAGTTTGATGATTCGTGTGTGTTTTGTAATTCTATCCCTCGGTCAAAACTACATTTAATTGTGAGAGTTGCATGTTTCTTTTCCTCACCAGCTATTAACACTGACACTGTACAACAATTGGGTAAAACTCTGTACATCTACAATGCCTGTGTATCAGTGGTACATAAATTGCGCGTCACTCATACACACGTGATTGTGGATATATGACATAACTTACATAAATTGTGTACTGCTGCATAGTACATAAAAATATGTGGATATGCATTTTTGGCACAAACATGTGTACCGCTCGAACGCCGTAGTTTTTAGAGAGCATGTTGAGACATACTGGATTGTTATTTTACCTGCGGTTGCGTTGCAATGCGGTCCAATATGACCCAAGATACACTGTCCTGTACATTCCCCAGTCATCATGTCACAAGCGGTTGATTGTCTGTTCGGACAGCTACAGTTGTTCTTACATTTGTCTCCGTATTTACCATCTGGGCATGGCCCTGGGACAGGTTGACAGTCTGGTTCAGTATAGCCGGAGTTACACCGCCCTGTACATGTCCCAGTCGTCTTGCTACAGATGACTGATTGTCTGTTAGGACAGCTACAGTTCTGCTGACATCTGTCTCCGTAATTACCTTCTGGGCATGGCCCTGTAACAGGTTGACAGTCTGGTCCAGTATAGCCGGGGTAACACTGTCCTGTACATGTCCCATTCGTCTTGTCACAGGCTGTTGATTGTCTGTTCGGACAGTTACAGGGGATCCCACATGTGGGTCCGAACAACCCCTCTGCACACGCGACAGGTTGACAGTTCTGTCCAGTATAGCCGGAGTTACACTGTGCTGTGCATGTCCGATTCGTCTTGTCACAGGCTGTTGATTGTCTGTTCGGACAGTTACAGGGGATCCCACATGTGGGTCCGAACAACCCCTCTGCACACGTGACAGGTTGACAGTTCTGTCCAGTATAGCCGGAGTTACACTGGCCTGTACATGTCCCAGTCGTCTTGTCACAGGCGACTGATTGTCTGTTCAGACAGTTGCAGCGCTCCTTACATGTCAATCCGTACCAACCCTCTGCACACGTGACAGGTTGACAGTTCTGTCCAGTGTAGCCGGAGTTACACTGTGCTGTACATTCCCCATCCGTCTTGTCACAGGCTGTTGATTGTCTGTTCGGACAGTTACAGTTGTGCTGACATCTGTCTCCGTATTTACCATCTGGGCATGGCCCTGTAACAGGTTGACAGTCTGGTCCAGTATAGCCGGAGTTACACCGCCCTGTACATGTCCCAGTCGTCCTGCTACAGATGACTGATTGTCTGTTAGGACAGCTACAGTTCTGCTGACATCTGTCTCCGTATTTACCATCTGGGCATGGCCCTGTAACAGGTTGACAGTTCTCTCCAGTATAGCCGGAGTTACACTGGCCTGTACATTCCCCATTCGTCTTGTCACAGGCGACTGATTGCCTGTTCGTACAGTTACAGTCTAGCTGACATCTGTCTCCGTATTTACCATGCTGACATTGCTCTGTAAGAGATAAAAAGAAATGGAAAGATTATTTTAGCCAGTCAAGCCAAGATTTGTGATATTTATATAAATTACAGCAGTAGAATTGGCAAAACAAATTATCAATAATCATAATACAGGTGAGAGCCATTTCAATTTCTAGTATCGAAAATATTGGTATTAAAATCAGACTCATGTCAGTGTTAGACTTAAGTCAAAACCGTACTTCGGGTTATAGGCCCTGATAATTGCTGACATGTAGACAGTGAAGCATAACCATTTGACATTTGTTCTTCAGTCAGGCTAATATTTTTATGACTGTCCATAAAGCCTCGCCCTGCTCAGTGAGTCCCATAATGACATTGAACGCTGGCTATCGGGTCACAGGCTGTCAAAGAATCACACCTGAACTGGCATTTGCGATAAGAATAATAATTCTTCAAAACTTTGCACAATAATGTTTCTTCTTCATAACCCGCTGAAAATGCACTAAAAGTCTTTCACACGATTCTATTAATGTCGTATAAATCTTCAATAACTAGTGGTAAATTAATTATATCGGGCAGCAAATGCACAGAAGATCTAAAACAACAAGCATAAACAAAGCTTTTCCAGAATTACGTAACAATTCCGCCATCTGTATCCTATGGTTTCGTTATCGATACCCACGTAAGTAGCAACAAATCCAGTTAGGAAAGAATTTACCCTCCATATTTACAGTTTCGAATAGTTTTTACTACAATAATGGTAGTTACTACACATTATAGTTAATGCCAGCTTTTATGGTAATAATGCAGCATTGTTTCAAAAGCTGCAATAGCGTTACGCTGTCCAGCACGGTGAAACCATTTTACGACACAGCAAAGCGGCAATGCCTACAATTCTCCTCTCCCACCTATTATCAGTCTCACAGCGTTATCTGCGCGGGAAGGTCCGCCAGCAGCCTGTGGATGGGAGCGGGTTTCTCCCGGGCTCTGTCCGGTTTTCATTTACCATAATGCTGGCAGCCGTCATATAGGTGAAACATTATTCAGCACGGCGTAATAAATCAATCAATTTTTGCTATAGGTGTCTGAAAGTTTCTCCCCTCCTACCCGTCATCCTCTCAGTCTTACCTCCAAGTGTCTGACAGGCTCTCCCTTCCCACCCGGCAGCACAGCTTCCCCATCTTCCATGTAGGTGTCTGACAGCTTCTCTCCTCCTATCCGTCATCACAGCCTCCCAATCTTACATCTAGGAGTCTGACGGGTTCTGTCCTCCCACCCGTCATCACCCACCCCCCGTCTTACCTGTAGATGTCGGACAGGATTCCCACCTCCCACCCGTCATGAGAGCTTTCCAATCTCACCAGTAAGTGCCTGACAAGTTCTCCCACCCGTCAGAACGACTTCTCAGTCTTATCTGCAGATGTCAGACAGGTTCTCCCCGCCCACCCGTCATGAGAGCTTTCCAATTTCATCAGTTGGTGCCTGACAGGTTCTGCCCTCCCACCGGTCAATACAGCTTCCCAGTCTCACCTTTAGGTGTCTGACAGGTTCTCTCCTCGCACCCGTCAGCACAGCCTCCCAATCTTACCTGTAGGTGCCTGGCAGGTTCTTCCCTCCCACCCATCAACACAGCTTCCCACTATTACATACAGATGTCTAACAGATTCTCCCCCACTCCCAATCGACTTCAGAGCTTCCCGCTCTTAGGTTATCCCCATGACACGTCATCGAACGCTTCCAGTGTTACCTGTGGGTGTCAGACAGGTTCTTTCCTCCCAATCGCCACCACAACCTCCAAATCTTAAATGTACGTCTCTGAAAGGTTCTCAGTCCAACACATCATAACAACCTCTCACTGAAGGTGTCCGTCAGGTTCTCCCACCCTAAACGCCGTTGCAGCCCCAAACTCTTACCTGACTGTATCTGATAGGTTTTCTTCTCCAGCCTGTCATTACAACCTACCAATCTTACCTGTAGGTGTCTGCCAGGTTCTAACCTGTCACCGTCATAGAAGGCTTCGAGTTTTACCTGTGCGTGTCTAACAGGTTGTTCCCTCCCACCGGCCATCGTAACCTAATTATCTTAAGTCTCTGAAGGTTTCTCCAATCCAACACGTCATCTCAAAAAGGGTCTCTGTCAGTTTCTAATTCCTCCCTAAACGCCCTTACAGCCAATCACTCTTACCTAAAGGTGTCTAACAGGCTCTCCCTTTTGAATCGTCATCACACCCTCCCACTCTTATCTGCATGTGTCTGACAAGTTCTTTACTCCCAACTGTCTTCACAGATTTCCTATATAACGTGTAGGTGTCTGACAGGCTCTCCCCTTCCACAGTCATCACAGCCCAACAATCTCACCTGTAGGTGTCCGACAAGTTCTCCTCTCCCACCCGTCAATACAGCTTCCCTCTCTACCCTGTAGGTATCTGGCAGGTTGTCCAATTCCACCCGTAAATAGATCTTTTCAGTATTACCTGTAGTTCCCCCTCCACCCGTCAATACAGCTTCCCACTCTGACCTGTAGGTATATGGCAGGTTGTCCCCTACCACCCGTCAACAGAGCTTTCCAGTCTTACCTGTAGTTCCTCCTCCAACCCGTCAATACAGCTTCCCACTCTCACCTGTAGGTATCTAGCAGGCTCTCCCCTCCCACTGGTCAATACAGTTTCCCACTCTCACCTGTAGGTATCTAGCAGGCTCTCCCCTCCCACTGGTCAATACAGTTTCCAATTCTTACCTGTAGGTTCTGACAGGCTTCTCCTTCCCACCCAGCAGCACATCCTCCACTACATACTCCACCGCCACAAGAGACGGGATGTTCACAATGACAGTCTTCTCCGCATTTGGTAGAGCTCTGTAGCTGTTCGTTGGTACACTCTGCATTAGACAGATACGACACAGTTAATGCCATAGCAAATGGTGATAAAATCTCCACTCCACACATCAGAGACGAAAATCGCAGAAGATTTTGGGCTGCTTTAATTGTTATGCACGTCGGCTTGAAGTGCTATTTCTAACATAAGAATAAATAGTTAGTAGTAGCCTACATGCTAAACTATGGCAATGGACCAAAGTCATCTGTATTTTAAGAAACATGCATGAACCTTTGGAGGTTACTATATGTTGAAAAATGTCAAACTATACCTGTATACCCGGTGACGTCACACTATTATGTGACATGCACAGAAAACTCTGTACTCACCTGTCTGGCAGTGATAGTTTGTCCAATTCCCTAGACAGCCTCCGGTACAGAAGGCTTCTCCACACTGCTTGCTGTCAACACAGTGACACTCTTCTCCACATTTAGTGTTTGAGGTATTATTACAGGCTAAAACATAAAGTCCACAAATTAAATGGGATGGCCGTTAGAAACATCTGCATCTTCAAACATCTGCCAATTGCATAGAAATGTATTTAAACTTCATATAATCTGTTGCAGTTGTATTTAAAGTCATCACACCTCGGTGACAGTCCTCATGATGATGAATCTTCAAAACCTCGACGTAAATGCACCAAATGATATTTACTTTGTGGTGGTTTTTGTAAACCAGATAAGTGTCGGTGGCTGGTTAAGTAACTCGGATTTCCACTTTTATTCACCTCGGGGTGCGACACAATTAGCCAATCGTAACTCTTGGGCTTCCAAAACCAAGGTCTACCTCAATATTAAAAAAAACTACGATTATGGCCCCACATAACTTTCTCTGGTGATTTCAAAGTGTTGTATTCCTGAGCATACAGCTTTACAACAAAAAATACTAATAACAAACTCGGATTAACAAACTCAGGGTGCGACATTTTGTTTTATCAGTGTCCGTTTCACAGGCCTGTAACAAAACATCAAACAACCAGCACTTGTTTATCTAATCGGTGTTTGACACAGTGCTCTAGAATCTTTCACCTACATGACGGCTATAGTGCAGAGGCATTTATTCATTTATTTATTTGGAGTTTAACGTCGTACATTTCAGCATTTCAAAATGAGTTTACTCAACAGGGCTACAGAGAAATCAGCGCGCCTCACCTGACAAACCTCCTGACATAAAGGCGCAGCCAAACTAGAAATAACAGGGTTGATGTGCAAACTTATTGTTCAAGGGGTAGAGGACTTCCGGCAGAGAACATTGGTTCCCGGTCAAACAGGCCCATGCAGCAGAGCTATGCAACAGCCTGTGGTCACTGGCATATTGATTTCCTGGACATACCATTCGGCTCATTATGAGTATAAGTATGCTTATTTATTTCCTGGCTTCTTTAAGGCGCAGAATACAGATTGAAGTTGAGAGCTGTTCTCATCTAGCAGAAATAGCTGATCGCTTTATAAGATAATCCGTATTCTCAGTGAAGGCATACTTTACTACTTTTGTATTTATCTTATTGTTGCCTAACGCTACACTCAATAATTTTGCACATGCTTGACGCTCAGATACACACAACACAATAATGGAGGCCAAGTACGCAGCCTTCAACGAAAAAAGCCTGCGCAAACGGTCATACGGGGATTCTTGACCACCTATGCTGTCACCAATGTCCCGCAAACAGCGAAATACGGACAATGTATGAATTTAATGTACACGGTCGGGATTAAAACGGTACCTTGCGTGTTCTTGTGATTGAAAAACAAGCACTTTTAATCTCTCGGCTAGAAACCGCTTCCACATCATACGATAGACTAAATTGTTACGATACACAGTTTATCTATGGTCAGTGGTATATTTTAGGACGAGAATCTCTCGTACTCATTCGGCGAGAAGAGTATTAAATATGCACTAGAGCTGGTAGTTATTATACAATGTTTATGTTCTTAAGTACAATCCAACGAAATATATGAAAATATATATATTAAAAAATATCAAATACATCCTGTGTGTCTTAGATGTTGTCAGCAAATACATTAACTGTAACTCAAAGGAACTGGTGTGTCCGGAGCAAACAAGCGCCCTTCGCAAGGCGTCCGATAAACCTCGCAACTGCAAGTCGCATTTTTATATGGTGATGAAAGACTGCGGCTTGACCAACGTTTTTACAGAATCGTCAACAAATTTAAAATCTGGTATTGCCATCCAATGAGGATACGCGTAAAAATAGCACAGGAATCTATAGAAGTGAGATGTGAGATCTGGTTTTTCAAATATTACGGAAGAAGGGGGAGAGAGTGAAAGATTTATCTATTTATTTATTTGATTGTTTTTAATGCCGTACTCAAGAATATTTCACTTATACGACGGCGGTCAGAATTATGATGGAAAACCCATGACCATCCCACATTCCCACGTAAGGCCAGAGAGGAAGCCAGCATGAGCTGAACTTGAACTCACAGCGACCGCATCGGAGAGAGACTTCTGTGTCACTGTGCTGCGCTAGTGCATTAACCAACTAAGCCACAGAGGCCTCGGTGGATGATTTAATCTCAATAGTTGATCAAAGAATGGTTTATTCGCTTTGGCATCAATTGTTCCACTCTCGAAACCTGTCACGTTTAACTACGTCATTAACTCTGCCAACATGAACGCTCGTGAAAAAAAAGTTATACGTGTAGCTGCCATCATGGACGCGAACTATTTTATTGTCTTTCTCCATGCAAATACGTTGGTGATGCGGTGGGAGTTATGTAGTTTAGAATATGAAATGAACTAGCAAAAATGCGGTGATGTAGGCCCCCGTGGTATATTTCACGGGCCCTCGATTAAACGGGTTAGCATCCTGTTCACTAGTGAACATCAATGTCATGCAATCAGCGAAGAAAAGCCAAACAGTGGTTTGTTTGTACCAAAGTTTTACCGGATTTATTCTCGACTGGCTCACAAATCAATGTATGAAGAGAAAAGTACACGCCTGTGATTGCTTGCCCTTTTCCTATTGTTGTACGCGAAAACTAGCACCAAAAGAGTCCAGCACGATATATTTTCATCTATTAGGCGTAAAAGATTGTAAATAATAGGCGTGGTGAACTGTCTTGGGGAAGCAGGCCTGTACGCATAATATCATTTTTATATCGTGACAGCATAAACAAGGTACAGGTTGTGCCCAAACAGTTTAATTCCAGGCTGCCAGCCCTGTTGTTCATTTTCACTTGAAGTCTGTGTTCTGTATCGTTCACAAGTCCACGGATTAAGCTCTACAGGGTGTAAAGGGACAATACATGCCGCTTCAAAAGACTACCCTCCACTTCTTGCTTTTAAAGATGTTTACTGGGTGGCATACATATCGCCAGTTTTATGTATTAATACATTGTGAATAATCTATCCATACTCAGGCCCATAACTTGATTCAGCGCCTCAAAACACCCTAGTTTTTACCTACTCTCATCGTTGTAAGAGGAGATTGATATTGTTTTGTGTGCATAAATTTTAACATTTTATATATCTGGACAAAACCGCGACATTCAGGTCGGTACAGAGGCAAGGGAGAAACACTTGACCAATATTTCTTTTACAAGTGCCTTGTATGTTACATACAGATCCAACTGTAGCTACATTCTTACTAAAACTTAACAAAACGTTCCTATCTAAGAGTTGTCTTTCTGCTGCCACAGACGTCTTTCATCTGCTATCCTCACTTTTAACGTCAAGCTATTTGCTATGCGGATCACGATTGCTGCACTGTACTGTGTTCTAGGCCAATACAACTTTCAACTTCGACAATGTGACTTTCTGCCCAGCCAATACGACTTTCAACTTGATCAATACTAACAACATATACAGTCAATTAATAAATACTTGAGCTCGAACGAGTGGTCATCGCACATAAAAGTTATGAAGCACGTTGAGTAAATTTCATTTCCGAAAATTAACTCGCATGCCATAGTAAAATAAACCAATGAACCTTTAAAAACACTATTTGGAGTTTGATACCAAACTGGCCGATCTCCTTGATTTCTAGGTTAGTCACTGAGTTGGCGCTTTTTTGGCGCATTCGCTTTCGCTTCCTCCTTTTTCTCCTTCCTTACATTTTCTCCTGTGCTTTTAATACTCAGCTGCTGGACTTCCATGATCGAGTTGAGACTAGAGCACACAGAACATGTAATTTTTTTGTGTACGACCAGTACACCAGTATTTGTGTAATTTGTGTAGTACATCCACTATTACCTGTGTACACGATTTGTGTACCACTGATACACATGAATTACGGATGTCAAAACTAGTACACAGTCGTTTTACAGAGTATCTTTGAACTAATCTGGTGTCATATAAGGCCTCGCTTATAGAGTTCTCTTACTTGATTGCCCGGTGATAAAGGTTTGGATTTCATCGTCAGTGATTTCACCAATTGGGTGATCGTTCAGCTCCTCCTACATGTCATAAGCGGTGACGGTCAGTTGGAAAATGAACCCGGCAGTTTGTTGAGTGTAGTATACTTTACACCGTCCGCTTCAAATACATTTCTGACCATTGCATTCATTCGTATAAAAATTTCAACAACCCAAAATGAAAGAAATACATCCGTCACAAATGCTTTCAATTTCAAAAACCTTTACGTTTAATGCACACGATCCGTCGTCTCAAAGCTCTAAAGAAAAAACGTGCAGTTTAGTGCGTGAACAAAAGTATTGTACATTATAATACATCAGTGTTTCCTCGGCTTGTTGGCCGACGCAGAGCGACATCAACGGATCAGCTTTTGGTAGCGGGCCAGTTAGGCTGCCCCCAGCCTATGCCAGTGCATCACGACCATGTCAAGGCATGCAGAAGGGTAGGTACATGGATACAGGATTGTTACTCTCCAACTGATATGATGATGGACGGAAAGCCACAAGGTCAAAGATGACGTACTTAGGCAGGTTTCATTTGAAGAGGGGTTATGTCTCATGATTATGAAGGGATATGAGCAGTTTACGAGACTGGTGCTGGAAAGACGGTGTAAGACATGACTTTCCTGTAAACCAGACTTTTAACTGAACGGTAATCCGGCATTTTCTTCTGTGATGTTCAACCAGCGATCCCATATTGCACAGGCCCATTTAATACCCGCCGAACTTCGCTGTCTTTCGCATTGCAGCTCTCCGTCTACCAGCATATCGGCAAGAAGACCATGGTATTGTGTCCAGGGGATAGAGTGTAATAAACTCATGCATAAATATAACATGCAACTTAGGATGTACACCTCACTGTACTGTATAATACTCCTACAAAGGAGCCCTCGGGGATTGGATCACGTGATGCGTCGGTTCAGTGAACATGACAAAATGACTTGGCGCTTTGGATCACCACAAGAGTCGAGCCATCGGATATTACAATCCGGGAGATGGCGAAGGTTTAGCGGTCAGGTAGCGTACGAAGGGTTTGACAAATGGAACATTTAAGACTATGGCTGTAAGCCCCAAAATGGTGATTCTGAAGTACGGCCCCCATGCACAATCCCCGGGGGGAAGGGGGGGGGGGGAAACTAATGTTATCGGTCACGACTGACTACGAGTATGAAACTTACTTTATACCTTTATGACAACCTGATGACTAGAAGTCAACTCTTGTTTTTCCAGCTCATACCATATGCCACTTAAGAACGACCTAATTAAAGTTTATTCTGACTTTTATCGGTCATGTCAGGATGTGACCGATGTGCTGAATTATAAAATTAGCTGTGCTAATTACGAAATAAGAATTCTTAAGACCCAACTCCTTGACTAACCCTACTTAAAAACGGGTCAAAGGTTAATACTTAGGCTTATTTACCTCACAAGCTTGTCGGTAAAGGTAACTTTGATTGTGAGTTTATCGGTCATGTCGAATACATGGGATTTTCAAGAACCAAAAGATACCTTGAAAGATACTGGTTATAATATAATGATTTTTCATTTCCAATTCCATGCACAAATCCAATTAAGAAAGGATGATAGGCCAACATTTGAGCTAAATTACATCAAAATAATGGTATCTGTCATAACTGAGTACGGGGATAAATTTATTTTATATGTTCCTCATGATAACCTGACCACTCACAATTCCAGCTCAAACACTGTGACACTCAAGAATGCTAATTTTTGCTTTTACTCGTCCGTCATGTCGATGATGTTTTACTAAAAGACACCTGAGATACATTCATTGTAAAATGCTGAAAGAGTCGTCAGTCATCATTTAACTTTAATTGTTCTCAACAGTTCAGGCTAACTGTGAAAATATGGGAGACACTGAATGTTCGATTTCATACATTGTTCGCTTTTTTAAATAAGTTGACAGAGTCCAAAAAATACTATTTTCACCTCACTTACGAGTCTGGTAGCGCACAAGGATCAAACCGTGTTCATGTGATTGCTGGGGAGGCAGAGCTACAAAACACGGTCCTAAACTCTGCCACTAATGAATTAAGTCACTTAAGAACAATTTTTGCAACACTTTTGCATGGTGTCATCTGATGGTAATGTCAGTTACTTAAATGGACTTGTGCAACAAAATGTACCAAAACAGGCTGAGCACAAAAAAGAAAGAAAAAAAACCCAATCTAACAGGTAAAATTTTCTGTGTATGTATGCTTGGTTTTAACGTTAATCAAAAATTTCAGTTACCAACATGACACCCTACCCAGTCACATTACACGTTAGTCCTGTTTCATTGATGTAACCTCTCAGTGCTGATAGCAAAGCGAATGCCATTTTTGAAGTCCTCAGTATGACCCGATACCGGATTGATCCCGGATGTCCCGACCCCGAGGCGGATTCTCTAAATAACACGCCACCACTAGTACTATGAAGGACGACGTAGATCAAGGCCATGGTCTTTGGTTTATTTATTCATTCATTTAATTGATGTTTTAGGAATCAAGAATATTTCACTGATATGACAACGGCAAGCATTATGGTGCGAGGAAACCGGACAGAACACAGATTAAACCCACGACCATCCGCAGATTGTTGGCAGACCTTCCCACGTACGACCGGAGATGAAGCCAGCCTGAGCTGGATTTGAACTCACACCGATCGAATCAATTGGTGAGATGTTCCTGGGTCATTACGCTACACTAGCGCGATACCCCCAGAACCACGCCCTCATGCAGTCTTTGAGTCGAATGTCAGGATGTACTGACAGTAATATTATCTTGAAGCTTAGAATCCATGGGTTCTGCATACGGTCTGTTCATCTGTACCAAGAAATCAGTTAAATAAGGCCTCTTAATATATTAATTTATCAGATTGGATCTAGTGTAGGTCTGATCGGTGTTGATTAGGTTTTCACCTCAAATACTGTTATCGTTTACTCCCCCTCGATATAAACAGGGCGTAGTTTTATCAAAAGGCATGTGAGGTAGATGAAATAAAGAAGAAGTTGGCTGTTTTTACCTTGCCCATAGCAGACCGGAAATAACGTCAGAACAACCAGCACCAGCAGCAGTGGCGAGAGCATGGTCAGCAAGTTTGGACAGCCCGGGAAAACCGTCATGTGACAGCTGCAGACAGTGAACAGAGCGAGTAGTGCAAGTCTTCAGCCCGATCAAAATTTGGCCTGCTCAGATGTTGCTTGAGCAGGAAGTAAAATTATATTCTTCACAAAATATGTCTTTGTGACAGCAGGCGCAAACTATGCTGCGTTTTTGTTCTGGATAAGGCCAGACCTCTATGGGGTATTTTCGAAGAAACAGAGGCATGGCGATATTATAGCCCAGAGTTCCCGAATCGGGCCTAAATGGGCGTTCATGCGTATAGAAGTGTATAGGTCTACATTAGACAGCTCTAAAGATATTTATCAAAAGGGAAGTGTAAGTTTATGACAATCTTAACACGCCTGTATAAACATGGGAGAATATATCCTGTCAGCTTACTATAGTGAGTATCACACAGGGCTGTTTGTGTGCTGATCACGTGACCTGAATGTATTAAGTTACATAAGCAGAAACATGACTGACAGGCACAAAGGCACCTTGACGTACTGAAATACCACAGGTCGGGGGATGAGTTGAGGCAGAGAGGTGGGGGTAGAGAAATATTTGTATTCAGCCTTAGAAAGTACAAGAAGATATCTAGCTATGCAATAAACTACAGTCAAATAGAAAAAGAAAACATAATATGTATGTTCTTTACCTTTCCGTAGAGTCCTATTTGGCCGCTGCTTAAGATGCATTTATTTTCATTGTATTGTTTCATTACTTTGACACATATTAAAGCGTGTGGAGGACAGAGGGTGAGGGATGGACTGTAGCTTGCATTCGTCGTGCTCATCTTAAGTGCCATTGTTGTTGGACGGAGATAATCCCGTTTGAATCCCGATTCATCTAGTGCAGATCTGGCTAACATGACATCCGTGGCGCTATTAACTTTACGTGAACAGTTATATAGTACATGAATTTACCATTCCCGAAGTTAACCGCAGTCCGAAGTGTGATCCTCAGGGTAAGCTAGCTGACATAAATATTTGTATTTATTGAAAACATAAATATTTTCATGCTTTGCTAGAAACTGTGTCTTTTTGACAGAGATAAGTTGTAATTTTGAGTGGGCAAACCAGACTAAAATTGCCTCGTACGTTGCTCAGCGAAGTCACTGTCTGACGGCCAGGTCAGCGGCGATCGAAACTAATTTTTTTGTCAAGTTTAGGAATTCTTCATGTAAGCAAGAAGTTTTTCTTCATGTGCACAGACCTTGGTGAAGGTCTGGTTGCGTAGATTTTTGGAATTTAGATGGACACTAGCCCTGCAACAGTAAATTTTGACGATTTCTTTCGGCTCATCATTATTCATAGGTTGTTGTTGTTATTGAAGTACAGAAATTGTTGTTACCGGGACCAGGTTTTTTTTTCTTTTTTTTTTTTCTTTGCCACTTCATAATGAGGTCACTTTGTCGAATGAAGAGTATAACACCAGTCGGTAACACCAGCTGTGTGGGTGATATTTCGTACTTGTCACAATACACTGTTTTCTTTTTGTTTGTTTGTTTTTGTCAGAATCGACGATCTAGCCAATATTGTTTGTCTTACGGTCTGATGTAATGACCACCCGTAAGCGTGAAGTTGATGTTCGTGGCATGAAAATGTCTTTCATATCACATGATGTTATGATTTTCATGGGGCGGGATACGAGATAAAACAATATTTTGCAGATATGTTGAATCTAACACTATTTTCATCGTTTTTCATAATTAGTAGTATATAATGTGCATTCTGTGTCACATTATTGTATTTGGGTAATTTCTTCTGGTTGTAGACATGAACCATTGATGTACACGGTGACCGTCCACGTTTCGGTCTATTCTTTGACGCACTGTGAGTGAAATCGTGATGCCCTGTGAACCTTAGTTGGTGTAGTACGGTACCGACTCCTTCAGAGCCTGGGGGTACGTTCATGCAACTCATTCGTCGTTTGTATTCAACCATCATGTTTGCATCAAAACACATGTTCATTTGGCTATGTTGTTATTCAAATGAAGCATTTTGAAACTGTTCAGTTTTCCTGGAGTTACATATCTCAATTGTAAAATAAAAGAGCAAGTTGGGTTACTCCCTTGCCAGGACCTTTAACATATTGGTGTTGTGTAAATGTAGCTATAAGATTATAGGTGAAAAGGGTGCGACATTTCCCTATGATGCCTCTAGTACATTCAGGTCACATCACTAGAAATCATTGAATGTGTAGCTTGTATAGCAGTTGTAATATATATACCTGCTACTATTCAAGTGGTAAGAAGGAAATAACAACTGAAAGATGTTCTTACGTGTAATTCATTTACTGTTAGAAATCTGAAAAATGAATCTGTATCGTTACAGGAAATTATTTCACATATGAAAATCCCATGGAAGTTCAAGGAATGAGTTGTGTTCTTTCCCGAGCCCACAACCTTACAGTGTGCTTTCCTTGATTACATTTACAAGAAACTGCACTTTTCTCCGTGCTCGGTCAAATTTTCTTCCATCCATTAACTTGGGAGTGGTCACCAAATTGAAACATAATACCACAAAACACTAACAATATATGTAAATTAAAACAGCTGGCAGTGTAGACTTAAATAAATACGTCAAACATTAGGAGTGTATATAGATGTGGTTTGATTTGTTTGATGTACTTCAATACGGGGCAATACGACCATAAAGCACGGAGTATAGGTGCCAACAAGGTAACGTTGAGGGGGATGTTTTACGTGCTGAAATGACTTTACTTCAAAGTGAAGAGGAGGTCAGATTGTTTGTAGGCATAAAATGAGCATAGAATCCCAAACAGCGATGACACCAGGGACCCGTTAAAGTTACGAAGAGGATGCAACGCTACGACAAAGGTAAACCACCACAGAGACGTATCTCTACAGGATACATACATATGTGTCGCCATAACAGTTACGTTTGACACAACTTACCTATTGTGAAACGGGTCCGAGGTCACAATTAGGAGGAGGATCATCCCAGCCTGTCTTGTCACCACCATGTGCCACCAGCGTGTACATGTCCTTCTCGTTTGGGGAGAATGTATAGAAATAGAAGACGACATTTTCCCGTGTTACACGAAGCATCGTTTGACATATATGTGGTGTAAGAGTGGGAAACTGATTTCAGCTGATACGCACGCCCGACCTTCTGTTGGAATAATACTTGTATAATTTAATTTAAACTCTGAAGATTCCGCACCGCGCTGACCTCGATATAGGACCGACTCCTCTGATGACAAACCACTTGGCAGTTAAAGATGACCAATCTTGGTGCCTCTTTCCATGACCCTCAAAACTGTAGGGGAGATATCGTTGGTAACGGTTGCCCGACAAGGTGGTGTCTCGTTTAATTCACTTATACCACGGCGGCCAGCATTATGATGGGAGGAAGCTGGGCCAAACCCGGGGGGAAACCCACGGCCATCCGCAGGTTGCTAGCGACTGAGCCACGGAGGCCCAAATAAGACTGAAGCAGATACGTTATAGCACAAGTTAACAACTAGAAAACAAGGAAATAAAACCTCTCCTAGCATGACTGCTTGGTGATCCGGGAAGATTGCCAGGTTCTCTGTTCTCGTTTCCTCTGGCTGCGTGTGCTTTCTATCACCTGTAGGCTCATTGAGCCTCTACAGTGTAGGTAGTTTCGGGGTTAGGGGATGTGTGTGTTTGAACCTATCAACTTTTATTTATTCATTTATTGATTTTTGCATAGATATGTATATATTTACTGATTTATTTAACCGATTGGTCTTTTATGTCGTACTCAAGAATATTTCATATCATTATGATGAGAGGAAACCGGGCAGTGCCGGCGGACCTTACCACGTATGAATGAATTTGTTGAGCCTATATGTGACTTACAAGTTAATGACAAGTTTTGGCGACTCACCTTATCTCCAAATATAGCAGGAAAACATCCCCCCTTTTATACCCGACCCCACCCCACTCACACACCCACCCAAAGACAAGTAAAACAAATGTAACAGGTGTGATATGACACAGGTATGATATGACACAGGTGTGATATGACACAGGTGTGATATGACACTTCAATGTTTTAATGATATGAAATGTAGTATTATTATTTAGGCATATTGTATTCCGAAGGATTGACTTATGTTACATTTCTTTTTAGTTGTCTTTGGGTGGGGGTGTTGGTGGGGTGGGATCGGAAGTAGTGGGGTGGAGGTCTTCTTGCCGTATTTGCCACTCAGGATGGTGCGCAAAACTTTTCATTCACGTGTAAGTTACACATAAGCTCAACAATATGGCCACCATTTACTAAAAATTGCTTGGGTTCAAACACACACGCACTCTTAACCCGTGACTACCTTCACAGGTCACAGTTTGCAGCCTTCCTCTACTTACTGTACCGATATATATATATAGCCGTTACACTCTACATCCAGACTTGATCAACCTGTGTTGATAAGGAGCCGGCTTTCGTTGAAGGTCTCTTCATATGAATATGAAAGAGACTTTAAGGCCTGGATAATGTGGAGCACAGCATTCTATAAATGGAGCCTCCATCCAAACAACACCATGTCAAATACCCAGCTCTGGGTGCGAGTGTGTAGGTTTATTTGCCAAGGTACGACCGTGCGTCACAAATTCACAAAGTCATAACGTTTTATATGTAGTTTATAAGAAGCTCCACAAAAGCCTGTTGTTGCAGCGAGGGATGGAAGGTCCAGGGATCCAACGGGGATTCCCCTACTGTCAGCAGTTCACATTTATTTGAATTATGTGTTCGAGCGGATGATTAGATGGAGCTAGCGTTAAGCAGGACATGGAGCCATTGTTACATTAAAAATGGATTTCCCGCAACAACAGACGGCAACAAGATGATAAGCATTAATATGACAGAACTTAAGCGCATGTTTGCAAGTATGGAGATCAAACTGATCGCAAAATTGGAAGATGTAATGCCCTAAAATGACACAATATTCAGCTGATATTCTGTGGACAACATATGTGCCACTATACTGAAATGCTGAAATAACACGAAGCTGACATCCAGAATATAAATATCAAGGTAGGCCTTAAACATAGAATTACTGACCTAGAAAACCAGCTGACAGCACTCGAAATTCATCATCGCACAGGAAATTTAATTAGACTTTTAATTTGGTTTGCTCCTCTCAGGATCGATGTATGATGAGAATACCAACAAATTTGTGAGAGAATTTCTGCAGAATCCTCAGAAGGGCCCCATCAACATCTGGATTTATTCCACCACCACAACCCCTCCACCCACCCACGTGAATTTTTCTTTCGTGGCCTGTCGAGACGCAGACGTCATCTTATATGCAGCTGCGCACATGAAAGGGACAAAGTTAGGGATGAACCTTCCTAAAAAGCTGAACACAGAGTGCAGTGTGCTGGTCAAAAAGGCATACGAAATTAGACAGTGCACTTATAACAAAACCAGAATTAAATTTTATGAGTCAAAACTAGCCCTTGAAATCAACAAAACAGACAATGGGTACCGGCAAACAACTTGTAGGTTCCGGCACATCCCTGATCAGGTAACCATCTGGGATCTGCACAAAGAGGCTTTCACTTGGTCAACTCCATATCAACACTGATGTGATTTTACTTCCATTATTCTAAGAAAAGCTTTACTATCTCCATGGTTTCTTGTTTGTCTTCCACCCAGTTGTATGACTGTTTACTTAGTAATGTCTTTGATCAGATTTTGACTTTATACGCCTCGCCGATTGAGGCTACTAACTTTCACAACCAAATAGGTATATCGCCCCACCTTTATTCATCATGTGACAGCGTTTTCTGTCCAGGTGTATATGACCCATTGCCGCCCATCACTGGCATCTGTAATGTCAGGTGTTTTTTTTTTTCTTCATGGTAATATTGTCCTTCCTGGCATAGCTTTGGTCTCGATGAAACTCTAGAATCCCATCTTATGACCAAACTTTTCTTTCTTGAAAGTTCACATGCATATATTTGTATATGGCATCCTTGCAACTGTTTTGAGACTATGGTTTTTTCCATAATTGTAATGTTCAGCAAAGAGGAGAACATGGATGCTGTTCGCAGCCTTACTTTCTCCCAGTGATTGACTACTTGCAGGATGAGGGCAAATGTAATAATCTATTGTCATTTTCACTTTTTTCTCCACAAATGATACAATTTCTCCCCAAACATTACCAACTCCAGATCATGAATCTTAGGTAACTGATTTCGAAACCCTGTGTTTTAACACCTTTAACCTTAACGAGTCTGATCATCATAACTATCCGACTGATGACAATTTGTCTGAGCCGGCCTTCTTGCATATTATTGGCAAACATCGCTCTAATTATTACTTAGAACAGTCATTCGAAACATTAATAAATCAAACGCCTCATCAGTTGTATCTATGATACATTTTAACACAAGAAGACTTAGGAAACATAAGTCAGGAATTGTGCTATATTTACAAAACTTAGACTATCCATTTTCTGGGATCTCTGAGACTTGGCTAAACCCTAACACAGAATCACTATTTGATATTTCTGGCTATAAATCATATATTTCTCCTGAGACTAATAGAATTGCTGATCGAATAGTGTTATATCATAGCGATAACATAAGGTGTTGTAAAATCCATGAGGATCTGTCTATCCCTGATGGTGATGGTGAATATGAATCTCTTTTTTTCAGATCACTGATATTGAAACCTACATTGCAGGAATTTCCTATCACCCACCAAGGAAGAGTGTTGTATATTTTAACGAACACTTATCAGTAACACTCCAAACGATAAAATCTGGTCAGAATAAATGCAACATTATGGGTGAGTTCAACACAGAACTTTTCCAAACAGACAGTCACGAACCATTAAAAATGTTTCTAGAAACTATCCCGTCCTATTATTTCTTTCCCAACAAATTTCAACCTACAAGAGTGAATCATAATTCCGCTACTCTTATTGATAATATTTTTGCTGATTTTCATAAAGGTATATTAGATTCTGGTATTCTTGTAGTTGCTATAACTGACCATTTCACCATATTTTATTTCAGTAAACAACAACCAACTGTATATATTTCATCGGGTACAATAATATATCATAAAGTAAATCAAGTGCGTAAAGATATCTTTAAGGAAAAAGTAAATGAATTCCAATGGGACACTACCCTCGGTGAATCCAATGATCCCAATCAAGTCTATAGTGCATGTTTAGGTAGCTTTATCCCTGTCTGTGAACGCTATTCCCCTTTAACATCTGGGGCAGTCTGGCCCACCAACACAAACCATGGATTACATGGGCTCCTAAGATATCAGTCAAAGAAAAAGTAAATTATATAATCCGCACCTACGCTCAAATGATTCTTACGTTTCCAAAACATATAATTTACACAGAAACAAACGAAACCATACTCTCAGAACAGCAAAACAATTTTGCGATGAAAACAAATTCAATGATGTTAATAATGATATTAAAGGCACATAGAAACTAATAAATGAATTGACAAGTAGAAGAAAAAAATAAAATTATATCAATGAAGAATTGTCGTCTCATCCCCAAGAAATTGTTGAAGATTTTGATAATTATCTCGGAACTGTAGCATCAAACTTATCATATTCCCTCCCTTACACAACTCGCAGTCCGCGCGATTATTTGAATGAAACTTTTCTAAACCATTTCACAATCAATCGAAAGCTGCTCAACAGACGATGTCTGTCACATAATTATGCACCTAAAAACGCTTCGTCTGGTTCATATGGCATAAAGACCTCCCTTGTACAGGAGACCCTGTCTACACCACTTGCACATATATCTATTTTTTCCTTCCAGGCTGAGGTATTTCCAGACGGGATGAAAACTACAAAAGTAATACCAGTCTATAAATCTGGCGAAAAAAGACTTTTTAGTAGTTACAGACCTTTTTCTGTTCTCTCATGTTGCAGCAAAATGCTGGAAAAAAATTGCTGTTGTCCACAGTCTGCTTGGTGAATGTGAATTTGGATTTGACTCTTTTCATTCTACTTCCCTGGCAGCCATCTTCCTCTAAGAAAAAATGACTTATGTAAAAGAAAATAAGAAACACAGTTCAACTCAATTCTTAGACCTTTCTAAAGCTTTGATGCTGTGGATCATAATATTTTACTCACAAAAATTAGAACACTACGGCTTCCGAGGAAAAAATAATGATGGGTTGAAAAGTTATATCACTGGCAGGCAACAATGTGTTCAAATCAATAACATTGCTTCTTCAATTTCACAAATGACATGTGGTATGCCACAATGATCAATATTAGGACCTATCTTGTGTTTAATATATGTATCAACGATATAGCAAAAGCTTGCTCACTACTGGAAATCCTCTGGTTTGCTGACGACACCAGTATTTCCCCTCCAGTGATACTTTTCAAGCTTGGTTTACCCTTGTGTCCAATGGATTAGATAAACTTTACATGTGGCTCTCCCAACTTTCTCTTAATATCATTAAAATTAAATGCATGTACATTCATTGCCCTCAAAGCACCACATTAAATATCCCTAATCTAAGTCTACTTGGAAAGCCAATAAAATGCATTGATTCATTTAAATTTCAAGGAGTAACTTTTAAACATAGACTAAATTGAAAAACCCATACAGTGATGTCTGTAACAAAGTGTCTGGAAATATTGGATTATAAACCATATCAAGGATAATCTGATCCCATTTATCCCTGTCAATCAAACTATAACATTCTCCGGGGAAACACGTACATAACTCATTTGTTAGCTTTATTTTTTCTACAGAAAAGAGCTTTACACATTATCACACTCCCCGTTGGACTTGCATCCTCCAATTCACTTATTGTTCAACAAAAGACACTCCCACTGTATAATCTCAATAAACTGTTAATGTCTCAGCTAACTTACGAATTTTTCCATCATCCTGAAATTTTACCTACTTCCTTTAGACCCTGTTTTCTTAGACTGTCGCAAACACATATGTATACAACTACATATGTAGCAGCCGTTGGACAAACCGTTTGGCACCGGAAACGTTTCATTTTCTGCTTGCAGAATACAACGTCCAATTGTCTAGAATGTTTTGCCCTCTCACCGGAGGTGTTGTGACTCATTTTCATTGTTCAAGAGTGTGAGGACGTCCTATCTGCTAACTGATATATAAACCACCATCTCGCCTTTGTTCACATGAAACATTGCAATTACTAAAGTTATTTGCTATTTTCTGTGATTATATGTTTTGTTCACCAATATGAAATCAGTACATGCCGTTTCTGTTTACTATCAGCCGATGTTATTTTAAAGCGTTTCAGTGATAATACAAGCCCTGAACTTACAATACTTTAGACAGCAGTATGCGCTTAGCGATTTAGCTATTCAACAGGGGCCAGTCATTATTTAGATAAAGATAGAACAGGCGGTATCTCCATTACACCTCCACCTATAGGCTTCAAATTTAGCACATTAATCAAATTTTACAGGCTATGGGCTATCACGCGATGTACATAGTTCCCAATTCCAATACGAGGTGTGCCTCTGCGAATAACTGTCTGAATAACTGTCTATTCTCTATCTCCATTAATACTAGACATCTAGGCTTCAAACTTCCGCTGAACAAACTTTATACGGGCTACCACGTGATGTACATAGTTCCCAATTCCAACACTAAGGGGCGCCTCTGCGAATAACTTTCTGAATAACTGTATACCCTGTACCTCCATTATCACTATACATACAGACTTCAAATTTAGTCCATTAAACACATTTTATATGGCCCATCAAATGATGTACATAGTGCATAATTCCAACTCCGGGGGCACCTCTGCGAATACCTGTTTGAATAACTGTCTACTCTGTATCTCCATTAATACCACACGTATATTGACTAGTCACCAGCTGTACGAGAGAGGTTTTTATGCCCTCTAAATCAGACGAAGCGTTTTTAGGTCTATAATTTTGTGACAGACATCGCCTGTTGAGCAGCTTTCGATTGATTCAAGCGGGTTATCACGTGATTTACTTAGTTCCCAATTCCAAAACCAGATACGGCCTCTGCGAATAAATGTCTTAATAACTGCCTAATCTCTATCTCCATTAAAACTGCACTTATATTCTTAGCTTAATTTTAACTTGTTTTCTTATTGTTTTCAGAAAAAGCAAGGGATTGTCTGTCAAGAAGGTAAAACTTATTTAAACTGTCTCCTCAATGTAAGCACATGCATGGCAGACAGTGTAACACAATGAAAATAATTTCCTGTGAAATATAAGGCACTATGATTTTGAAGTAAATATTAACAATAGTACATAACATCAGTGAATGTGACATAAGAAATAAAATACAGTTGTACATACAGTAGGAATGCAGTGTTTTACAGAAATTGTATTTTAAGGCCATAAGAGGAAAGATACACACCTGATACATGTATATGACCGTTATATATGGAAACGCTTCGACTCCTTAATACATTGTTGAATATTGGTGATAGCCCCGTATTAAGTTTGTTCAATGGACTAAATCTGAAAGCTTGTATCTGTAGTATTAATGGATATACAGAGAAGACAGTTATTGAGACAGTTATTCGCAGAAGCGCTGTCATGGAGCTGAAATTGGAAACTATGTGCATCACGTAATAACCCGTATGAAGTCTGTATAATATGTTAAGTTTGAAGCCTGTATGTGTAGTATTAATGGAGATACAGTTATCCAGGTATAAAACCACTAAAACATAGCCTTACTATTTATGTGGTAATTTCACAAAGGACACCCTCCTATTTTTTGTTAGCCAAAATGACACATACTGTCAAATAACTAGACGCCCGACCGTCAACATATTCAAATATCATCGGAGATTGACCACTATTTTCTCAAAATAAATCAGCTGGAATGCAGGTACGAGCGTCCTATTGCTAAAGAAACAGGGTGTAGTTGGACACGTGCTCATTGGTTAATATTTTTTTCTCTCCACTTGTAGCCACAAGTAACAAACTTTTTTCAACCATTATTTTTCATAGTTCATATCTGCAAAATTACCTGGCATTACTTGAACACACCTCAGAAATACAGCCAATCCCTACCCGTCCCTACCGTTTTCTGTGCGCCAGAACCTTGGATACAAAATCGACTTTTTTTATACCTTCAGACAGTTATTCGCAGAGGCGCCCCTTGGTGCTGGATTTTGAACAATGTACATCACTTGATAAGCCATATAAATTTTGTTTAATGGACTAAGTTTAAAGCCTGTAGGTGTAGTATTAATGCAGATACAAAGTAGAAGGTTATTCAGACAGTTATTCACAGAGAATTGGGAACTATTTCTATCACGTGATAGCCCGTATAACTCAACCAATAGTTGAAGACCTTTGACGTTACCGGGCCTGGGTTTTACATAGCTAACCAGAGTCATTCACTTCGTTCGCCTCAAGGCTTTGCCTATTTCGTGGCGATTCTGAGCCGAATCTCACCGAAGTTTAAAAGGGTGTGTTAAAAACATTGGTGATTCCTCCCAAAAAGTTTTCTATGTGGAAGGCGGTGAGTCATAGCAATGAATGTAACAGTATTGCATATAGCGGGCTACGCCTACTTCCCCATGACAGTACATCATCTGTCTGACAGTCCTGCCCCTTATATCTGGTATTACGGAGGGATAACCCGGCAACGCTCAGTCGGTCACAGTTGTTCGTCACTCGGTGAGGGCAGTCACAGTTCACGTCACGCCTGGCGCCAGATTTACCGTTCTGTTAGGAGAGAGCAGACAAGGAGACAAATTGATGAGAGGAATCTATAAACAAACGTAGACGAACGCTTCGCCAGCAGTTTTGCCCAATCCTGTACTTTTGTTTTCTCTACAAGCTTTCGAGAAAACACTCAGAATAAAGCTCCACTTGTTCACTCGTGGAACTCGATGGAAGATGAGAGACCAGTCTTGCCGTGGATGACACACCGGTCACAAATGTTATAACTAGATATGGCACCTGTCACTCACTACATGTACTACATGTGACACATATCATATATATTCTGCATGTATTTATCACGAATGTCACTACATATCCTACAGGCACTAATCACACATGTGACACATATCATACATATTCTACATGTCCTTGTCAGCAATATCACAACATATTCTACAGGCACTAATCACACATGTGACACATCATCACATACCCTAAAGGTATTTATCAGGCATGTGACACACATCTTACATATGATTATCACACATATCATTACATGTGGGACATATCTTTACATATCCTATGTGTACTTATCACACTTATCATGCATATTCAACACGCACGTTACAGATCCACATATGAAGGCCATATTCCCAGCTTTGCTTAAACATTAACCACTCTGGATTGGTCCGGAATCCAATGAATAATTACGCATGGGACATAATGAGACATATGTGAATGAAACTGATCATGTTATACCTAAGATCGCTTTTTCCTGCATTCTCGTCGCCTGTCTGACAGTCCTGCCCCTTATATCCAGTAGTGCAGGGAGATAAACAGGCACAGCTCAGTCAGTCAGAGTTGTTCGTTTTTCAGTTAGGGCAGTCACAGTTTCCGTGACTATTGACGTCACAAATTCTTTGTAGCTCCTTAACAATCTGTGATTGTTATAGGTTTACCTTCTGACACCGGGCCGATCAGTCCTGTTACCGTGCTCTAAATTTTCAGTGCCGAGAACAAAGAGAGAGAGCAAAAAATATCATTTTTAAAGTCTTTGGTATGCTCCCACAGAGGATATATTTCTTAGAGAACGCTTAAAAATTATTGGATGGCGTTCATTGAATCTTTAGACCTGACTATTCTTTACTACAATTTACGTCATACTTCCTCAGCAGTTTCCTCTAAAAGAAAAGACAACACTGACCTGAGGAGACCGGCCAGAGCCCGGGCGAAACAGACGACCACCTGCAGGCTTCTCGGAGAACTTCCCACTTAATTATTTGCTAATTTTAGGCTATATACTACTATGATCCTCTCGCTGAAATGTCTTGGCATACACAGAAACCTAGGAACCCGCCCATCAAAATGTGGTGACATACACACTAACCTAGGGCCTCGCCAATCAAAATGTGGTCACATACACACTAACCTAGGGCCTCGCCAATCAAAATGTGGTGATATACACAGTAACCTAAGGCCCCGTCCATCAAAATGTGGTGACATACACAGTAACCTAAGGCCCCGCCCATCAAAATGTGGTGACACACAGTAACCTAAGGCCCCGCCCATCAAAATGTGGTGACATACACAGTAACCTAAGGCCCCGCCCATCAAAATGTGGTGACATACACAGTAACCTAAGGCCCCGCCCATCAAAATGTGGTGACATACACAGTAACCTAGGGCCCCGCCCATCAAAGTATCTTGCCATGTTGCCACATTAACGCAAGGAGTTTGCATGATCAGCTTTCCTCGTACTTCAAAGTGAATTCAATCACGTGATTATGACGATGGCTTCATCTGTGTCACGGCAATTTGGCTAAGTTGTCAAAGTCCTGATGATCTAATGAATATTGATGGGTATTTTATAGAAAGAGAAGAAAAGAACATGCACATGCATGGAGAAGGCCTAGCTATTTACTGTAAAACATCCCTTAATGTTACTCGATGGGAAGATTCGGAAACTGAAATGGTGTGGACCAGTGCGAATACAATGAAAAACGCGTGTTTATTGCTGTCTGTATTGCTCCCGCCTATTCAATCCGCTAATGAACTGGAGTTCTTCATTAATGATCTAGATGACCTTGTCACCTGTTTCAACATAAAATCCACATGTATAATTAATGGTGTGTGACTTTAATAACACGTGTACTAAATTTGACGAAGTCCACGGCAAAAGTGAACTGAAGTGAGTTTGTTTGTCTTGGTAATGGGCAACAACCTCTTTCAACTTACTGATAAACCCGCTAGATAGAACGAAGAAATTGGTTATATTTTAGACTTATTTTTTACTGAGAGTATTGGATATGTAGATGACCAAGGTGTGGCGGCACCATTGGTCGACTTGACCACTGTACTGTCTATTATACCCTACAAATCGCTCGATACGACACACTTAGACCTTGTCAAAGACATGTTTGGGACGTCGGATGTGCCTATTTAGTTAGTTCACACAATCTTCTACCCGTTTTGATGAAACTTTTATCGATGTTAATGACAAAAATGACGGTTGCTATAAACCATACCTGTCGTGTTGAAGTGAGTGTATAGCAAACAAAGCTGACACATCTTAACCTCGTGACAAACCTTGGATGACGAATGATGTTCGTTTTAAGCTACGGGTCAGAGATAGATTTTCTGCATACTACAAACGCACCAACACAGAGAGAGACAAATTCCGCTACTATTTTGCCAGACGTTAAGTTAATACTCCTAAATGTTATGTAATATCGCACTCCTCCTTAGTTTTAAAACTATCTAACCCTGTATTAGATGGAAAAAAACCGTACTGGTGAAACATGAAGTTGTTATTGGTCCCTAGAGAAAAACCACTGTTCATCTTAACGATAAAAATGAAAACTCTCTTATGTCTGCCCAGTATTTAAGAAAGGAAACAGACATGATATCTCAAACTACTCCGGAGTATCTGTACAACCTTCTCTCACCAAGTATTGGAGAAAAGTTGTATATAAACACCTGATTGAATTTTGTATCATTAACACTGTATCCATAAAATATATCAAAGTCTTGACATCCAAAACGACATACATGTCTGTGGTCTTTATGTCTGTAAAGTACTTGATCAAGAATGGCATAAAGAGCTTGTGTTTAA
Organism: Acanthopleura granulata; assembly: GCA_016165875.1. Taxonomy (NCBI): domain Eukaryota; kingdom Metazoa; phylum Mollusca; class Polyplacophora; order Chitonida; family Chitonidae; genus Acanthopleura; species Acanthopleura granulata. Next base: position 1,512,064 of record JABBOT010000013.1, read on the forward strand.
GTTGGAACAAATTTTTACAACTTTGTATTAATGGTATTGAGTCCTTTGCAAAACCTATTCACAGTGGGTTGCCTCAGGGTTCTGTACTCTGAGAGTTATTTTACCGTATTTTAAGATTTGCCAATGCCATTACTGAAAATATTAGATCTCACATTTACATTTTAGCTGACGACATGCCCTTGCCGACAAATGTCGATAATTTAGGTAACTCCGGAGCTAAAGTAAATCGAGATTTTGATCGCTTACCAGAAAAAGACCAACCAACGGATTGTTAACATTAATGCTCTTAAAACTGTTTACTTGCTTATGTCCATAAAACGGAAAACTTCCAAACCTAGTTAGTATTCAAACCATGGTCATTCAAGGAACCTTCGGTCCCTCAAAAACCTTGGTAGCATTAGGCCGACCTAATGGTAAATGAAACGAACACATTAGGGCTGTACAAAAGAAACCACACATGACAATAAGTACTCTTTTTAGAGCGAAGAAAACTGTTACTGGAAAATGTTTAGTTACTCTCTGGCAAAGTATGGTGAGGTCGACGATCGAATATGGCAACGCTCTGTACGACAACTGTGGCTTTATATTTTCAAACTCCGTGACTCAGTCGGTAAGCTCGCTAATCGCAGCACAATGACCCCACGCCTTCCACCAATGTGGTCTCTGTGATTTCAAGTCAAGCTCATACTGGCTTCCTCTCCGGCCATAAGTGGGTAGGTCTCTTAGCAACCTGTGGATGGTCATGGGTTTCCCCCGGGCTCTGCCCGGTTTCTTCCTACCATAATGCTGTCCGCCGTCGTATAAGTGAGACGTTCTTGAGAACGGCGTAAAACACCAATCAAGTAAATAAATAAATAAATCTTTTCCAAATAAATCAACATTCCATTGTACAGGTAGACTACGGCAAACGTGGTACAGCACTTTATTAATTGAACCCAGATGGCGACCTTCATGCAAGCGACGTAGATGCCAGTAAATTTTACTCTTCTCCAACTCCTCCTCTTTCGTTTCTAAAGCTGCCAAAGATTGTATCCTTATACCGTCTCATATGCGAAATGTCTCTTTGGCAGCAGTGAAGCAATTTCCGTTCTCCAAAAAATAAAGAACTAATTCCACTGTACAACATGTTTGATTCCTACAGCTTTGAATGCAGAATGAGAATGGGAGAATGGCGCTCTGAAATGTTGTGCCAAACCTGCCATGGTTAAATAAGTACTGTCTCTGAACCCTCACAGCATACATCCCTAGCGACACGATTGGCGTCCAAATCTTTTTTTATTTTTTCATTTGATCTAATGCCGTGTACACAAGAATGTTTCAGTTATACGACGTGGACCTGTATTATAGTGAGAGGGCGCCAAGCCACAGGTTGCTTTCAAATCTTCCAACGAGAGAAACTTGAATAAGCAGGATTTGGTGTCAACAGCAAGGGCATTGGTGCCGTCCTGAATCATTGTACTGAACTACATGCTAAGTACTAACTCTACATGTAAGCATGCCTTGATGAAACGAAGAAAATTGCCATCCGATGGAACACGATTTCACTCAGGCAGACTTTGTTTTGGTTTATTTTCAAAGAGTTCACCAACACGACGGCGACCAGCAGTATAATGTCAGGAAACCGGGCATAGCCCAAGGGAAGCCTGCCACCATCCTCTGGCTGCTGACAGACCTTCCAACATACAGATCACTACAATATAACACCTATGTAAATAAAATTTTAATCCTCACAGAATCATGAAATTCAATTTTTGAATAACAACTACGAATGATGAAATGTGTCTCACCTGAAGGTTGCCGATATTCGCAGTACTCTTGCCAACAGAGCATACGCCGTTGAATAGTACTGTGATCCGGCACACGTTCCGTTGTCAACACTGTACCTACAGTCAATAGGAACGGTGTCTTCCGGGCAATTTACCTCCACGACATCAAACGGCGTTGTTGCTGAGGGTCCACTCACAAAAGTTACACCTGCGAAATGTGAGAGTTACACAGAAGTCGATCACAATTTCTTTCAATATCTTACTTTAATCAGGGCAGCTTTTTGTCAGATAATCATTTAAAGTTAAAGACAGTACATGCTCTGAGTTAATTTTGTAAAAAGGCTGGACAATATTAGGTTTATTTCACTAAAGTATTTTTTCTAACAGCAACTAGGACAGTGGAAATTGACATTTAAGTATTCCATATATTGTCCATTCCTGGATAAACGATGGCGTTTGCAAGTAAACTGATAACGTATTACTCGTCCAGTGCGAGAGAACGAGAGTAGAGTCAGCTTGGGGCTGAACGGTTGAAAGGGAGACGATATATTGTTTTTGACTGTCAACCACTTACAGCTTCATAGAGGTATTGGTTTTTGGGTCAAGTGACCTTCAGAAATAACCAAACCCAGCGATTTTGATCTGTCAATGAAATGTACAGGAAAACGTTATACAGACCTTAAATTTCGGACTTCAAAGACAGGTGATCACGTCACCTTCGACCTTCCAAGTCAATCACGTCAAGTTGTGATCTTCCACAATTTTCAGCCGATTTGAATAAATTTATTTTCATACTTCATAGCCACTAAATGCCAACATATAATATTAATATCCGAGGCAATGAGATATTGTTTCTGGAAAAGAAATTCCTTAGCCTATTTAATTTATCTGCAATAGGACGGCTATGTAGGGCAGAAGTGCTTTAGTTGTCTGTATACAGGTAAGCTACCCAAAGGATTTGTTCATAAAAAGCTTCTGTGAACAAAAAGCAAAGTATGAAAGGAATAAAAATCCGATGGTGGCAATGAAATGAGCCGACTAAACACTACTAAACAATCTGGTCGACAACTGGCTTCATCTTTGGTTTTGGTTTTTGTTGTTTTCTTTGTATTCTTATTAAATTTTGTTGGGGGATGGGGCTTCAAATTGTACATTCACTGTCCATTATAAAAGAGTGTAGAGAAAGAAACATTATGGATACACAGGAGAATAAAATCAGAGCAGTGACAACAGGGTGGCAAATGGTCACACATACTCGGTGAAATCCCACCTCCACTTTCGGTTAGGGTTTCATTCTAGCTGCTCGTTTCAGTGTGTAAAAAGTAACAATTTACACCCTCCAAACAGTATTACTTAAGCAGAATTAGTTACATACTATGATGTTAATTGAAATTTGTTAGACGTTGGTGGTCTAGAAATACCAGTACTCAAAATCTATACCGTGGTCATCACTTGTAATAAAACCAGTCCGAAAAGAACAATGCAAAGGAACCAGATCTTGGGGATCCTTGTATGAAACATTTACCTGCAGGGCAGAGGGCTATATCCACCTTGTCGTCTATCTGTCTTAAGTACTTGAGAGTGTCTTCAAATCCCGACGAAACACTGGAAGGCCATAACAGATTACAAACCCAGTGTTAGAGTCATTATATCAAAAGAGTCATATGATGTTCTATCCCTAGGAGATGCGCCTTTGTACATAGTCACGTCCATCCTCACAGCGCACACAGCAACAAGATTCAACCCAAACTGGCCTCTGCAAATTCAACAATCACTCTAAAGGAAAGGTTTATCACCGAGTTATTATAAGGGGTACACACTTTTCTGGCAGAGCATCTATTGAAATCGTTCGGATTTCTATGTTTGTACACTTCCCTTCCATTATTTCAAAAACTGCCAGAGGTAAAGAACCTAAACTTGACAGTTAAATACCTGTACTTCAGTGACTAACAAACTCTTGACATTTTCGATTTTTCACCGCTCACGTCGTTTGGCAGCTGTTTTGAATTTTATACAAAATTTAAAAAAAAACCTTTATAAATCAAAAACCTGAAATGTAATATACTGTTACTACGTGTAAAGACCTACTCTCAAGGTAAAACGTTTTGAATTCTATATGAAAATTAGCATCTGTCAATAAATGAACATGGCTCAAAACTAGGCTACCTCTGAAAACTATCTAAACTGATTGAACGAAACCATTTTCGACCTTCTTGACATCTGAACATTGAAATTGGAAGTTATATTTTCGATTCTCGACTTCCAATCTAGTTTGTTCGTTTTCAGTTTCATGTTTTTTTTTCTTTTTTTCACTACCATGATGTCAACATAGGACTAGCAGAAGTGGCAAATGGGTAATAACGAAGACCCCGGTAAAGCTGTTGGATAAAAGCTTGTAATTATATATGCTTTGCAATATAACATCGTAGTGACACCCTGTAATGGGGCAAATCGGTACAGTTATGCATTAGTTCGCAAATACAGCTAGCATTCCACACCTAATGCTTTCAAAGTGCATGTTCATTACGAGTGTAACTCGTTAGAATAAAAGCTATATCAGGGCAAAAATATGGTTGCTAAGGACAAAACGGTCCAAAGCTCGACTATGACTTTTCACGGAGAAAAGTGAGAACGTATTAAGCATCAATTCCAAAAATGAGGAGGGTATTTAAATTTTGAGTTTTTCAAATGTAAATGTCCACGCAAGGACTCAGTGGCTAAGTGCTTAGTTGAAACAGAAAAAACAATCTATCAATTGAAGATAATCTGTGCTTCATTACCTTCATTACCAGGAGTTTAAAATTATCCACAAAATTATCTGACTTTCTTGATAGATCGTCTAAAATAAATGTTTCCACGGGCCAAGTCGTCGACTGTGGATGTTATTGTGTAACGGAACGACAACTCTGATGGATTTTCAAATTCTCCTCTTAATGGTAACAACAGTCACTCTAAAGTCACTCTAGACTAGAGTCTTTACTCATACTTTACGTATGGAATATGTGTTTACACCTAGTCCGTCAATCAAGAAATGTTCGTTCACACCGCCTCCGCCAGTCCTTACGCACGTGTTTCCCGTTAGAAGTATAGATATATACATCGTACGTCAGTTTGAACGCATGCTTCCCTTAGGAGTACAGGATAACACCTCGTTCGTCAGTCCGGACGCATCCGTTTCCTTACTTTTCTCAACACTGTTCATCATAATGAGTTGAAATTCGGCAGATGATGTGCACGTTGCCGTGGTAAAAAGCAAGATTCTTTGTTTATATTTTTTCAATTATGTGCGACAAAATTATTGACATTCTTGTCATAGATTGGAGATTTTCTTCAGAAGACATGGGTTACTCTAAATTAAATCTGTGAGAAACTTCACCGTGACGAGTTACAGATCAAGTTCGAGTTTCAGGCCATCTCATTTACGTTAGACAAAGATATCACATTTAAGAGCCACATAGTTCCTACATATTTATTTTTATTAAAAAAAATAATTAATAATTAACATGATGGTTAATTGGAATCAAAATTCTTCCGGTTCGAACAACAAAATCAAGCATACTTACTCCTCGCAGATATCACAAGACAGAGGAGGTGGGGAGTGGCGTTTATCGGTAGACGCGGTGGGTAGGGTGGAAAAAATCGGTGATGTCTGCCATACGTATTCGGTTCATCACCTCCTCAGGACTCTCCTGTGGGTGGAGCTGTATTTGCTATTGTCGGCAAAAGGCTGAGTTAAATAGGCATGGTCATTGTGTTTTTTTGTACCTCATGACAACGCAGCAGCATGATTAATTCTACACCGGTGAAATGTAACAAATTATAATTAAACTCACTGAGTTTTATCACTTTATTCCCATTGTGACACGTTCACAGCGAACTTTAAGCAGCTCAGCAATACCGCACATGCAAACCAGATCACAAACAAAACCAGGTTTAGATCCAGAATGAACTGTCACAAGTAAGCAGTCACGTAATTATGGTTGATGACTACTATCATCTTGTGCTTATTTGAATCTTCTTAAGCAGCCATTAAACTTACTGAATGAGATTGAGAATGACTGTCAGACCGACGAAGAGATCAATTCCGGTTTTCATGGCTGCTAACTGGAAAGAAGAAAGAGCATCGTCAAGGAATTCTGTCACGTGAAAGTTTTTATTCTCTACCAATGACATGTACTGGATTGAAGGGAACACTGGTGCCTTATTGTACCTTGTGCCATGGGATGTGTAACTTGCATTTAATCATTTCCATGAACATGAAACCCTGGTTTTTGGTTACGTGTGACCATTAGTCAACCCCTACACTGTCCTCGCTGCTCTCGTTTCACTCTCCATACTCTTGTCTTTTATATTTCGTTTCTACATACGCGGTCACAATGTTCAGGACCACTACCAGCTGGACAAGACGATGTGACCAGGTGATATACCTGTATTCTCTCACGCTCTTGTATACGTCCTGCTTAATATGACTTCACTCAGACGATGAAGTCCACAATGAATTGCTTTTGACACTGGGTATTAACGGATGTAGAGAACAACCTGTCTCGTTAGATCTGCGTTAAAGCATGCTTGCAAGAAATAGGGTTGATCTGTGACATTGTCGAGTTGACTTCCCAATACCATGCAAAACCAGCTCATGCAGAGCATATGTCAACTAACTCATTATAAAGAGACATATTCCCAATATAGCTTGCTCAATCAGCCAGTCCGATGTCTCATTCTAAACAGGTTTTGGTACATGTAAGCGCAATCTTCAAATTTAAGGGTTGTGAGAAAGGGTGTGTGTGGAAATTCCTGCAGCAGCGACCAGAAGCAAGTGAAATCCAGCTCGACATAAAGGCAAAACTGGGGACGCCAATTGTTACATGTCTACATGACGAACGGGACAGATTCTGGGATGGGCTAACACTTTCTAACCGCTTTACATTACCTTGGTTCCCTGGTTTCCGGGGATTTAGTTTGCATACAAAGATTGCAGCATACAGATTATAACAAGACCAGCGAAAACTCTGATAATTGGCGAAAGGTTACACGTAACCGGTCAAATATGGACATTTCTTGTTTGTCATACTGGTATCCTCGCGAAGGCAGTCAGACTCGGGGAGGCCAGATACCCTATTGCCCCATTCAGTTTACATCATTTATTATTTTATTTCAATAATATAAATGATTCCACTGGGTTTCTGGTAAACCAAATTTCAGACTTACACATGAATTGATACGCATAACCTTGAGCTTGTGTATCCAAAACTTAGCGAGAACTCTCTGTGTCATATTCCAAGCATTTTAGAACGTATATCTGCACGATGGTGCGTACATATACATGGTTCCATTATTCAAAAATAATCTAACAGTTCACTCATTGGACAATGTCTAATTCTTGACAAGTATCGTCTAAAAAAATTGCATTTAAAATCACAGCAATTTTTTTCCTAATTCCACTTAAGCCCTGTTAATTGTGTCCTGTTCACTATCAGCAGACGTTGTTATTTGAAAGCGTTGCAGGGATAATACAGGCCCTGAACATACAATATCTTAGACAGCAGTATGCACTTAGCGATTTAGCTTTTCAGCAGGGGCCAATCATTATTTAGATAAAGATATAATAGGCGGTATCTCCATTACACCTCCACCTATAGGTTTCAAATTTATCAAATTTATCAAATCAATCAAAGCACATTAATCAAACTTTGTAGGCTATGGGCTATTACGGGATGTACATAGTTCCCAATTCCAATAACCGGGGGAACCTCTGCGAATATCTGTTTCAATAAGTGTCTACTTTCTATCTCCATTAATTCTAGACATACACGCTTCAAACTTACTCTATTAAACAAACTTCATACCGCATATCACGTGATGTACATTGTTCCCAATTCCAACACCAAGGGGCGCCTCTGTGAATAACTTTCTGAATAACTGTATACTCTGTACCTCCATTATGGTTTGATCCCGGATCTTCCGACCTTGAGGCGGACTTTCTAACCACCACTGAGGTTTTCCGTTTGATTAAAATTTATTGATTCACTTGACTACGGTCTTACGCCGTACTCAAGAAAAAATTCACTAACACAATCGTGGGAGGAAACCGAGTAGAGCCCGGGGGATACCCACTACCATCCACCAGGTTGTTGGCGTAGGAGGTGTCACACGATGAGTAATTGTTGGAATTATAAATACCGACACGACCTTAAACTCGAGAATAGAAAATTTAGATCATATGATATATAGAGTCACTGAATTGGGAAACAACTTTAGTTATGTTTCCAATACAGATTGTGCTTTCTATTGAGGCCTACAGTCAGGGTTTAAAACATCATTATCGCTCCACTACAGCCATTGTAAGCAACACCTGTTACTACCGTGATCCACATAAGCCATTGTTTGTACGTCAGATTAAATTTTTGGTGCGAGAAGGGTTTATTTATTTATCTGATTGGTGTTTTACGACGTGCTCAAGAGTGTTTCACTTAAACGATGGATGCCAGCTGGGAGGAAACCGAATAAAGCCCAGGGAAGACCCACGACCATCCGCAGCTTGCTGTCATAAATCCGGGAGCACAACCTGTGAGGACGCCAGCATAAGTTGGACTTCAAGAAGAGACGGAAAAAATAATACTTTACTACTCCCTTCTATTCACATGTTAACCGCCATTATGGCTTCTTTGCCATTGTACCCATTTTCTTGTTCCAACACAGAGAAATCGTTACCAATATACAGATTTGTGTTCCAACAGACACAGATCGTCACATGTACACACTTGAGTTCCAACAGACACAGATCGGCACGTCCCCACTTGTGTTTCAACACACAGAGATCGCAATATGGGCACATTTGTGTTCCAGCAGACAGAGGTCGTCACATGTTCCCACTTGTGTTCCAACAGACAGAATTTGTCTCATGAACACATTTGTGTTCCAAAAGACAGAGATCGTTACATGTACACATTTGTGTTCCAAAAGACAGAATTCTTCACATGTACACATTTGTGTTCCAACAGACAGAATTCGTTACATACACACGCGTGTTCTAAAAGAGGGATCGTTATATGTGTACTGATCCATGCACTATGTTCGTCGCGGTTCAAGTGATTTCTGTATCAAATAGCACAGTCTGATGCAATGCGACTTAACAGCTCTGAATCAGACTTCCCTCGATCCGGAAGTGTCCCCAGTAGTCTCGTAGTCATCAGGTCTACTTGATCCGGAAGTAGCCCCTACCTCCTCGTAGACCCCATTCTGTTCGGTCCCTGCTGGGTTTACCTGAGGAAATCAAAGGTGTCATAGCACATGAAACTGGTACAGAATAGTTTTCTGAGTTAAACCCTAATAAGATTCACAAGAAATCATTTATGACTGTAGGGCTGAAATGTTTTTGTTTGAAAAACAAATGCAACTCTAAAGAAAACCCACAATCACAAGGAGATATTCATTACAGGCTTTGGCGTCGAGTTGCCCTAAGGCTAGACGGGTTAATGTTAAAACACAGATAGCCCATGTCGAAAGATGGGAATACAATTTGACAGACAGACTGACGGACAGACAGAACCGTCGACACATAGAGCTGCTCAATTGCAGCTAAACATACCGTAAATGAGGTTTATGTAAAACTAGTTGTGGCTGTAAAACAGTGACAAGGATCCACGACAATGTACTTGTCCAACCACAGCAACGAGGACAGAAGGCAAAGGTATTTGTGGATAGTGGGAGAAACTGTTTTGAAGTATTAAAGTCCTTACCAAGTTGTCCATGGCTGCCCTGATCAAGTTAACTGTGGCCAGTACGACCAAAATTATTTTTTAATCGACGTGACCAAAAAATATCAGTTCAGAAAGCAAGCAAGAAACTTTTGGTTAGTCAAATCTGCAGGGTAGAAGGAAATAACTGGTCCATAACTAAGAATATTTTTTTTTTAATTTAAATTCCGGAAGAACTTTCGCCGAAGCGCTCTACAACATGTCTAAAACATCTATACCACTTATCAACTGAGTAAATAGCAAATGACAGTCACTGACGCGCCAGTCAATTGATGACGTCATCTTGGTCATAAAGTGACCATGTTGGTCATAGAGTGACGTCACATCACTTAAGCACTATTCCATATCACCTGTACTAAACCACGTAGCGCGGTTCCAAAAGAAAGTGCACCTGATAATATTACAAATTTGGTCGAAAGAAAAAGAAACAAAAGCGCCAGATAACAGACACGAAAGTGTCAGCTGAGTTAAGTTTTTAAACGGTGAAGATTTTTTATGACTTTGTTGGTTTGCTAGAGCGAACTTCCCGTCACAGCATCGTCCGCGGTTTTTCAGCGGTCCGTTTTTGTCTTCCTTTCTGCCTGCATGGGCAGATTGCACCAAACACACCAGGGCTTTCTTGTCTGGAACTGATTCTTTCCTTCTGAGGTATAGGATATATTTCCTTGAAGTAAAAGACAGCGCATCTTCTAAGTTGAGTTGGCCAAAAAGGTTGGACATTATGTTTATTTCGGTAAAGCGTTTTTTTTTTCCTAACAGCTACTACCAGAACTGAAATTGACATTTGACCCTGATCCGTCCTCTAGCTTGAAATGCAGCCATTCTCTATAGGGCTGTGACGTAATTATTCCACGGGCGAAAACTCTTGTCACCCGAGACTGTAGTAAGATACTAGAATTGTGGTTGAAACTTAAGAATACATGTAAATTTATACCATGAAAATATCATGAAAGTTACTTTCACCACAACACAATGGTCTGGAAAAACGTTGCAGTGTTGTTCACACAAGTACTTGTTATAATAAATACCATCCAACATTAAAACTGTGTGCTGTCAGTATGTTATTATATGTTGCATTGACAGACTCGGAACATTTACGTCACAGCTAATAAACAGCTGATATATCCTAGCCCTCTGACTGGCCAATCTCTCATAAGCCGAAAAGGATTGGCGCCTTCGAATCCCCACTCAGCACAATACTCAAACTTCAAACGAAGATATTCAGTGACGAATTCCTACAATTTCCAACAGGTTTTTTACATTCAAGAGAGTATTTAATAACCTTTATAACGAACAGTACCTTAGCCATGAGCTGTCTTTTACTTTAACAAATCTGAATTCGCTACCGAGTAAATAGTGCAACAAAATCATTCGCAGCCAATCGCTGTTCCAGGCGGTCTTGTCATCAACTCGCCGTGATAAATGACTGGAATCTCCTGCATAACACGTAAGCAGTGTGACACAGGTAGCCGTTCTCAGTTCCACTTATATTTGTGTCTGTTCATTTTGGGCCAAAATTCTTCAATATAACACTTTAAATAACCTCAAGTTCATATTTATTACATCGTTGTCTGTATATTCACCATGCGAAACTCAGGTAACAACGAAGAGTCAATACGTGATGTGACATCACAACCAAAGTTTCCCGTGACGCCTATAAGGCTAAAGACTGTCTATGTTCTTAATGGCTACTACAACATGGCTACGTGGAATAAATTGTCCATTAATGCCACATCTCCACTGGCGAATTCCATCTTTGTGGCCTTTAGAACTTTACAGATTTTTTCTAAGATATGTATGGATTTAAATAATAATTTTCCAGTAACTAATTACTCTTTAAAGTACCCCGATGACGTGTTCCTACTTAAATGATTAAGAAAGTATCCTAGTCTAGCCAAAACTCAAACAGAGTGTCCATTGATATCTATGTAAAATAAAGGTATTATTATTTTTTATCGCTGTTGCAAAATAAGTAACGAAATGGAAAAAAAAACAATAAAAAAAAACAAAGAAAAATACTCTGAAACGCCAATTCGTAGATTTGCAACAAATTTCCAAATAATACTAACCTTGTAGGTGACGTATCGAGCTTGTATCTCTTCTTTGAGACGATCGTGAAGCCTCCTCAATTTCAGGGTAGCCACTATGGCGTATATCAGCAACGTCACACAGAGGATTACCAGAACAATGACAGCGGCAAGGTATCCTGCTGAGCCAGAGGAGCGGACTGATTCAGCCCCTGAAAAAGTGAGAAATCAGTAAAGCCACGGAAGTAGCGGAAAGGGCAAATTTGAAATATGCGAAATATGCGAAAAATGGCTTTAAATTCTCAAGACACTCGCGTAAAAAGGTTGACACAGAATATTGAAATCAGTGATAAAATTGATGGCCGCCATCATGACTGACACCTAAAGGAAAGAACACTACACGCAACTATTAAGTTTAGATTTCTCACATAAAAATGCCTCAGTCCTGCTGCGTTTTCCGGTCTTCAAACTGCTTTAGTGTGAAGATTATAAAGACGCAAGGACAAAATGAAAAAGAATTGCTTAGAAAACGTTTTGATACACAATGGCAAGGCTTAACAGTGAGAAGGCACGGACACGTGTACAGTGACCACTTCATCGTATTACTTACAGTGCTTACACACTCTGATATATAAGCTGCTGCCCTCAACCACAGACAAAATATGTATATGAGTATAAAGATTTTTACGCCATTATTAACAGCAAGTTCGTTTTCACCATTAAATACCTCAGCTACAGACAAAATATGTATATGAATATAAAGATTTTTACGCCATTATTAACAGCAAGTTCGTTTTCACTATTAAATACCGGCAGGTATAACACACGATTTTTGTACTTGAAATGCTCCCTGATCAGTTAACGTCGGACCTACGGACCAATGGCATCACAAAGTTTGAGTTTTTCCTGTGTTTCCGCTCATTATTGCGGATCAGGTCGTAATAATAAATACGGAGAAGAACTCAATCGTATTTTTATTTTCCTATGCCAGTGTTGGCATGTCACCACCAGTTTGCCATTCAAGGTGGAGAACAGTCTATGTTATTGGTCACATCAGTGGTCTCCCCCGTAGCCTTTGGCACGGGTAAGTTTACGCAGCACAAGTTTATGTAAAAGTGTTATCAGTCACTTCAAATATTTTGGAGTGAGTTATTTTGATGTAAATGTAACATCACAAAACTACTCACAGAAATTTGAAGGTATCCTTCAATTGGACCCGTCGCCACGATATGCCTGAGATACTGCCGACGTGGCGTTAAGTCATAATCATTCATTCAAATGGACCCGAGAGGGAAATTGACTTTATGATTAGCTGTAAAATATTCAATTAAATGTTTTATTCTAACTATTCCTGTAAACACTGGTCAATGTTTAAATAGTAGCAATTCATACACCCCTGAGGCAGTGTTTTAAGTTTCATAGGTAAAACCAAAATGCAGTATTGTTAATTGCAAGCTTCTGGAAGTAAAATTGTGACTCGTTAACCTGTTTAAAATCTGGTATCGAAAAATTTAACCAAGAGTATATTAAAACATTCTGTGTTTACCTGTTCTTTGTTGACAGTCTGGTCCAGTATAGAACTGGCTACACTGTCCTGTACATGCCCCAGTGGTATTATCACAAGCGACTGATTGTCTGTTCGGACAGCTACAGTTGTACTGACATGTGGGTCCGTATCTCGCTATCGTGCATCGTTCACAGCTCTGTCCAGTATAGCCCTGGTTACAATGTGCTGTACATGTCCCAGTCGTCTTGGCACAGGCGGCTGATTGTCTGTTCGGACAGCTACAGTTGTACTGACATGTGGGTCCGTATCTCCCCATCGTGCATCGATCACAGCTCTGTCCAGTATAGCCGGGGCTACACTGTCCTGTACATGTCCCAGTCGTCTGGTCACAGGCGGTTGATTGTCTGTTCAGACAGTTACAGTTGTGCTGACATGTGGGTCCGTATGTACCACCTGGGCATGGCCCTGTAACAGGTTGACAGTTCTGTCCAGTATAGCCGGAGTTACACCGCCCTGTACATGTCCCATTCGTCTTGCTACAGATGACTGATTGTCTGTTAGGACAGTTACAGTTGTGCTGACATCTGTCTCCGTATTTACCATTTGGGCATGGCGCTGTAACAGGTTGACAGTCTGGTCCAGTATAGCCTGAGTTACACCGCCCTGTACATGTCCCATTCGTCTTTATACAGATGACTGATTGTCTGTTAGGGCAGTTACAGTTGTGCTGACATCTGTCTCCGTATTTACCATTTGGGCATGGCCCTGTAACAGGTTGACAGTCTGGTCCAGTATAGCCGGAGATACACCGCCCTGTACATGTCCCATTCGTCTTGCTACAGATGACTGATTGTCTGTTAGGACAGTTACAGTTGTGCTGACATCTGTCTCCGTATTTACCATTTGGGCATGGCCCTGTCACAGGTTGACAGTCTGGTCCAGTATAACCGGAGTTACACCGCCCTGTACATGCCCCAGTCGTCTTGGCACAAGCGGTTGATTGTCTGTTAGGACAGTTACAGTTCTGCTGACACCTGTCTCCGTATTTACCATTTGGGCATTGCCCTGTAACAGCTAAAAAAAAATGGAAGGAGTATTTTAAGAAGTCAGATCAAGATTTGTGATATTTATTTAACGTGTAGTTTACAGCAGTAGAATTGGAAAAAAATTATCAATAATCATAACACAAGCTAGATGAGAACAATTTTAATTTCTAGTATAAAAAATCTTAGTATTAAAATCAGACTTAAGTCAGTGTTAGACTTAAGTCAAAACCGTATTTCGGGTTATAGGCCCTGATAATTGTTGACATGTAGGCAGGGAAACATAACCATTTGACCTTTATTCTTCAGTCAGGCTAATATTTTTATGACTGTCCATAAAGCCTCGCCCTGCTCCGTGAGTCCCATAATGACATTGAGCGCTGGCTATCGGGCCACAGGCTGAGTCAAAGTGTCACACCTGAACTGACATTTGCAACAATAATAATAATTCTTTAAAACTTTGCATAATAGTGTTATTTCTTCATAGCCCGCTGAAAATGTACCATAATTCTTTCACACGATTCTATTAATGTCTTATAAGTCTTCGATAATTAGTGGTAAATTAATTAAGCCGGGCAGCAAATGCACAGAAGATCTAATAAGACAGGCAGAAACAAGGCTTTTCCAGAGTTACGTAACAATTCCGATAAGTATATCCTATGGTATACATTGATACCGTATGTAAGTAACAACAAATCCAGTTAGAAAAGAATTTACCCTCCAAATTTACAGTTTTGAATAGTTTTACTACAGTAATCCTAGCTACTACACATTACCGTTCATGACAGCCATTCTGCCCAAACGCTGCATTGTTTCAAAAGCTCCAATAGAGTTACGCTGTCCAGCATGATGAAACCATTTTATGACGCAGCAAAGCGGCAATGCCTACAATTCTCCTCTCCCAACCAGTATCAGTCTGCCAGCCTTACCTGCGTGGGCAGGTCCGCCCGCAACCTGTGGATGGGAGCGGGTTTCCCCCGGGCTCTGCCCGGTTTTCTTTTACCATAATGTTGGCAGCCGTCATATTGGTGAAATATTCTTCAGCACGGCGTAAAAACGAAATCGAATAAATAAATCAATTTTTGATATAGGTGTTTGACAGTTTCTCCCTTTCTTCTCATTATCACATCTTCTCAGTCTTACCACTAAGTGTCTGACAGGTTCTCCCTTCCCCAACCGACAGTACAGCTTCCCCATCTTAGATGTAGGTGTCTGACACCTCCTCTCCTCCAATCTGTCATCACAGCCTCCCAATCTTACATCTAGGTGTCCCTCTCCTCCCACCCGTCGGAACGACCTCTCAACTTTTTCTGTACATATCAGACAGGTTCCTCAATCCAACCTGTCATCACATCCTCCCAATCTTACCTGTATGTGCCTGACAAGTTCTCCCTTCTCACCCGTCAGAACGACGTCTCAGTCTTATCCGTATATGGTAAACAGGCTCTCCCCTCCCATCCGTCAGCACAGCCTCCCAACCTTACCTGCAGGTGTCTCACCGGTTCCCCCTCCCACCCGTCACCACTGTTTCCCAATTACATGTGGGTGTCTGAAAGGTTCTCTTCTCCCACCTATCATCACAACTTTCCAATCTTACCTGTGCGTGTTCTCTCCTTTCATCCACCATCAAAACCTGCATGTCTTACCTGTAGGTCTCTGAAACGTCCGCGAGCCCCACACGTCATCACAACCGAACACCCCCGCCCCCGCTCCCGACGTCCATCTTCATGGCTTCCCAATCTTACACCTAAGTGTCTGACAGATTCCCTCCTCCAACTCCTGATTATAACTCCCTCTCTAACAGGTAGGTGCTTGGTAGGTTTTTCCCTTCAAATCGTAATGACAGCTTCCTACTGTTGCATATAGGTGTCTAACAGGTTCTCCGCGGCTCAGGCGGTTAGCTCTCAAACGCAGCGCAATGACCGAAGCCTCCCACCAATGCGATGGCTGTGCGTTCAAGCCCAGCTCATGCTGGCTGGCCGTTAGTGGGAAGGCCTGCCAGCAGCCTGCGGATGGTCGTGGGTTTCCCTCGGGCTCTGCGTGTCTAACAGGATGCTCCTTCTCAGCGGCCATCGCAACCTAATTACCTTACGTGTAAGTCTCTGAAGGGTTCTCCAATCCAATACTTCATCACAACCAAACAAAAAAGGTCTTGTCAGGTTCTAATGCCCCCTGAACGTCTTTAGAACCACCCACTCTTACCCAAAGGTGTCTAACAGGCTCTCCCAACCCAGTCTTCATCACAACTTCCCTCTCTTACATATGGGTGTGTGACAGGTTCTCCCCTCCTAATCGTCATCACGCTTCCAACTCTTACATATAGGTATCTGAGGGGCTCTCTCCTCCCACTCGTCATCACAATTTCCCATTCTGACCTGTAGGTGTCTGACAGGTTCTCCACTCCCACTGTCATCACAGCCCAACAATATCACCGGTAGTGTCTGACAGGTTCTCCTCTCCCACCCGTCAATACAGCTTCCCATTCTGACCTGTAGTTGTGTGACAGGTTCTCCCCTCCCAAGTGTCTTCACAACTTTCCAATCGTGTAGGTGTCTGACAGGCTCTCCGTACCCACTTTTATCACAGACCAAAACAATTTCACCTTTAGGTATCTGACACCTTCCCCCATCCCACCCCCGTCATTACAGCTTTCCAGTTTTACCTGTAGTTCCCCCTTCCACCCGTCAATATACCTTCCCACTGTAAAACGTAGGTATCTGGCAGCTTCCCCTCTCCTAAACGTCATTCCAACTTTCCAGTCTTACCTGTAGTTCCCCCTCCCACCCGTTAATACAATTTTCCAGTCTTACCTGTAGTTCAACCTCCCACCCGTCAGCACACCCCCCAATATTACCTGCAGGTGTTTGAGAGGTTCTCTCCACCCACCCTTCAGCACAGCCAACCAAAGCCTCAATGTGTCTCACCGGTTCCCCCTCCCACCCGTCATCACAGCCTCCCATTAATACCTGTAGGTGTCTAAAAGGTTCTCCCTTTCCACCCGTCATCAGAGCTTCGCAGACTTACCTGAGGGTGTTTCACAGGGGTTCCCCTTCCACCCGTCATCATTGTTTCCCAATGTTACATGATAGTTGTCTCACAGGTGTCCAGTTTCACCACTTATAACATTTCCAAATCTTACAATCTTCCACCCTTACATGGAGGTATCTGACAGGTTCTTCCACCTATTCGCCTTCACAGCTTCCCAGTCTAAGATGTAGGTGTGTGACACGTTCTCCCCTCCCAACCTTCATCACAACTTCTAACTTTTAGATCTGGGTATCTCACAGGTTCTTCATTCCCATCCGACTTCACAGCCTCCCAATCTTACATGTAGCTGTCTGACGGGTTCTCCTCTCTCACCCATCATCCAAGGCCCCCAGTCTTACCTGCAGGTGTCTGACAGGCTCTCCCCTCCCACTGGCATCACAGCCCAACAATCTCACCTGTTGGTGTCTGACAGGTTCTCCTCTACCACCCGTCAATACAGCTTCCCACTGTGAAACGTAGGTATCTGGCAGCTTCCCCTCTCCTACCCGTCATTCCAACTTTCCAGCCTTACCTGTAGTTCCCTCTCCCACCCGTCAATATACCTTCCCACTGTGAAACGTAGGTATCTGGCAGCTTCCCCTCTCCTACCCGTCATTCCAACTTTCCAGTCTTACCTGTAGTTCCCTCTCCCACCCGTCAATATACCTTCCCACTGTGAAACGTAGGTATCTGGCAGCTTCCCCTCTCCTAAACGTCATTCCAACTTTCCAGTCTTACCTGTAGTTCCCCCTCCCACCCGTTAATACAATTTTCCAGTCTTACCTGTAGTTCAACCTCCCACCCGTCAGCACACCCCCCAATATTACCTGCAGGTGTTTGAGAGGTTCTCTCCACCCACCCTTCAGTACAGCCAACCAAAGCTTCAAGGTGTCTCACCGGTTCCCCCTCCCACCCGTCATCACAGCCTCCCATTAATACTTGTAGGTGTCTAAAAGGTTCTCCCTTTCCACCCACCATCAGAGCTTCCCAGACTTACCTGAGGGTGTTTCACAGGGGTTCCCCTTCCACCCGTCATCATTGTTTCCCAATGTTACATAATAGTTGTCTCACAGGTGTCCAGTTTCACGGCTTATAACATTTCCAAATCTTACAATCTTCCACCCTTACATGGAGGTATCTGACAGGTTCTTCCACCTATTCGCCTTCACATCTTCAACGCCTAATATGTAGGTGTGTGACACGTTCTTCCCTCCCAACCTTCATCACAACTTCCAACTTTTAGATCTAGGTATCTGACAGCTTCTTCATTCCCATCCGACTTCACAGCCTCCCATTCTTAAATGTAGACATAACACACCAACAGCCCAAGGAAGGTGTCTGTCAGGTTCTCCCTACCTAAACGTCGTTACAGCCACCCACTCTTACCTGAAGGTGTCAGAGAGGTTCTGCCCTCCCATCCGCCTTCACAGTTTCCCCCTGTAGCATGTAGCTGTCTGACAGGTTCTCCTCTCTCACCCATCATCCAAGGCTTCAAGTCTTCCCTGTAGGGGTCTGACAGGCTCTCCCCTCCCACTGTCATCACAGCGCAACAATCTCACCTGTTGTTTTCTGACAGGTTTTCCTGTCCCACCCGTTATTACAGCTTTCCAGTCTGACGTGTAGTTCCCCCTCCCACCCGTTAATACAGCTTTCCACTCTGACCTGTAGGTATCTGGTAGCTTGTCCCCTCCCACCCGTCATTCCAGCTTTCCAGTCTTATCTGTAGTTCAACCTCCCACCCGTTAATACAACTTCCAATTCTTACCTGCAGGTTTCTGATAGTCTTCCCCTTCCCACTCAGCAGCACATCCATGGCTACGTACGTCACAGCCACAAGAGAATGTGTACTTTCAGTGAAGGTATACTTTTCTACTTTTGTATTTCTTTAATTGTTGCCTAACGCTACACACAAGAATTCTGCACGTGCTTCACGTGCAGATACTCACACCGCAATAATGGAGGACAAGCCTTCAACGAGAAAAGGTCTGTGAAAACGGTCATACGGAGGCTCTTGACCACCTTTACCCTCACCAATGTCCCGCAAATAGTGACATATAGACACTGTATGAATTTCATGTACACGGTCGGAAATGAAACGGCCCATTGCGTGTTTTTGTGATTGAAAGACACACACATTTAATCACTCGGCTACGAACCGCTTCCATACCATACGATAGACTAAACGATACGTAAACGATAACGTTACGATAAACTGTTTCCATATGCTCCGTGGTATATTTTAGGACAAGGATCTCTCGTACTGATTTGGCGAGAAGAGTATTAAATATGCACTAGAGTTGATAGTTATTACACAATGTTTATTATTGGCTATCATTCATATATATGGTGTAAAGTACATTCCAACGAAATATATGTATATATATTTATTTGAAAAGTATCAAATATATCCTGTCTGTCTTAGATATTGTCAGTATATACATTAACTGTAACTCAAACAAACTGGAGTGTCCGGAGCAAACGACCGTACTTCGCAAGGCGCCCGATAAACCTCCCCACTGCAAGTCGCATCTTTATATGCTGATAAAAGAGTGCTACCTGACCAACGTTTTTATAGATTCGCCAACAAATTTAATATCTGGTATTGCCATCCAATAAGGATACGCGATAAAAATAGCACAAGAAGCTATATATGTTACGGGTGAGATCTTGTTTCACAAATATTATGCAAGTAGGGGAGAAACTGGCAGATTTATTTATTTATTTGATTGCTGTTTAATGCCGTACTCAAGAATATTTGACTTATACGACGGCGGTCAGCATTGTGGTGGAAAGCCCACGACCATCCGCAGGTTACTATCAGACCTTCCCACGTAAGGCCGAGGAGAAAGCCAACATGAGCTGAAGTTGAACTCACAGCGACCGCATTGGTGGGAGGCTTCTGTGTCATTGTGCTGCGCTAACAAACTAAGCCACAGAGGCCCCGCTGGGAGATATAATCTCAATAGTTGATCAAAGAATGGTTTATTCGGTAAGGCATCAATTGTTACACTCCCGAAATCTGTCACATTTAACTACTTCATTAACTCTGTCAACGTGAACGCTAATGAAAAAAAAGGTTATACGTGTCGCTGCCATTGTGGACGCGAATTATTATATTGTCTTTCTCCATGCAAATACGGTGGTGATGCTTTGGGAGTTATGTAGTTTAGAACATGAAATAAACCAGCACAAATGCGGTGATGTAGGTCCCAGTGTTATATTTCACAGGCCCTCGATTATATGGGCTATCATCCTGTTCAATTGTGAACATCAGAGTCATCCATTCAGTGAAGAAAAGCAAAACAATGACTTGTTTTTACCAAAGTTTGACCGGATTTATTCTCGACTGGCTTGCAAATCAAATCAATGAGAAAAGTACACTCCTGCGATTGCTTGCTCTTTTCCCATTCTTGTACAAGAAATATAGCACCAAAAGAGTCCAGCCAGATATATTTTCACTTATTAGGCGTAAGAGACTGTAACTTATAGGTGTGGTCAACTGTCTTGTGGAAGCAGGCCTGTACGCATAATATAATTTTTATATCATGGTAGCATAAACAAGGAACAGGTTCTGCCCAAACATTTTAATTCCAGGCTGCCAGCCCTGTTGTTCATTTTCACTTGAAGTCTGTGTTCTGTATCCTTCACAGGTTCAGGGATTAAGCTCTACAGGCCATAAAAGGACAATACATCCGGCTTCTAAATACCCGCCGTTACAAGTTCTTCTTTGCTTGTAATACTTCGACTTCCATGATGGAATTGAGATTAGAACACACATTTAACTCGTATCAAGTGGTGAACTGCTCTTGGGTCATTACGCTACACTAGAGCGCTACCCCCAGAACCACACCCCATCTCCACCATGCAGTCTTTGAGTCGAATCTCAGGATGTAATGACAGTAATATTATCTTGAATCTTATGATCCGTGGGTTCTGCATACGGTCTGTTCATCTGTACCCCGGCCTGTATACCCTACCATGAAATCAGTTAAATAAGGCCTCTTAATATATTAATGTATCAGACTGGATCTAATGTAGGTCTGATTGGTGTTGATTAGGTTTTTTTCTTCATCACAGCTTCCCATTCTTACCCGTGGGTGTCTGACGGGCTCTTCCTTCCCACTTGTCATCACAGTTTCCCATTCTTACATCTAGGTTTCTGACAGGTCCTCCCCTGCCACTGTCATCACAACCCAACAATCTCACCTGTAGGTGTCTGACAGGTTCTCCTCTCCAACCAGTCAATACAGCTTCCCACTCTGACCTGTAGGTATCTGGCAGGTTCTCCCCTCCCACCGGTCAATACAACTTCCAGTTCTTACCTGTAGGTTTCTGACAGGCTCTCCCTTCCCATCCAGCAGCACATCCTCCAGTACATATGTCACCGCCACAAGCGGCGGGGTGTTCACAATGACAGTCTTCTCCGCATTTGGTAGGTCTCTGTAGCTGGTCGTTGGTACACTCTACATTAGAGAGATACCACACAGTTTATGTCATAGCAAATGGTGATAAAATCTCCACTCCACACATCAAAGACGAAAATCGGAGAAAATTTTGGACTGCCTTAACTGTTCTGCCCGTCGGCTTGGAGTGCTATTTGTAAATATGTAATAGAAGCCTACAAGATCCGGGCGTTATTTTCTTTATGTCAAATGATAATAATTTATATGGTAAATTATGTGGTATGCAAATTTGTGTTCTTGACAGGAAATGAATGAAAAGTCTCAAAGAAGTTATAGGACGTCACCATCTTTCCTGTTGAAATCTCTGACATAAAGCCAATAAGTGTCAGCGGTAGGGCAGATGCGCTTAATGGGCCTCCTCTGTGGCTGTGGAGAGTGACAGGGACATGGCAGACGTCGGAGCGCCGACGTCAGCGAAAGCCGCTTTCGTCTTGTCACAGTGATTGACCTATATATAGCACTGTCTAGTTACAGACAAAGAATACCATCTGTATTTTCTAACACGTCACATCCGGCGTGGCAGTGACTTGCACTGACCAGCACCTCTTTAATGTCATGTGAACTGCATCTTCTTCTCATGTTCAGCATTACATTTAAGACATTTGGCACCACAAATCACTGAGCATACATCAACACCTCCAAGTCACCTATATGGTTTATTTATTGATCTATTTTTTGATTGTTGTTAAACACCATTGTAAAGAACTTACTTATACGATGACGGTTACTTTCATGGGTGGAGGAAATGGTGAGGAGAGAGGGCTAAACCACCGACATTTGGCAAGTTGCTTACTAACTTCCCCACGTGTGACACACAGATATGCACAACATATTGGAGGAAGACCAGTGGTTTTCAGCAAACAACAGACATCACCAATCGCAAGTTCGTATCTCTAACTGACATCCACTGAATACATTTTGTTAAGGGAGCAGATAGGCCGCGCGTCTGATTAGGCTCGTAAGGATTCACTAACTATATCACACGTTCAGCCAGACATCTTCAATAATATTAATAAATATCAAAATAATACTAATAATATTAATAAAAGATATATTGAAAACACTGAAACTCGAGCTCTTGTATTAAGCAGCCTTATAGATCACTTACATAGGAATCACATATCATTATTAAAAGAAATCTACATTTAAAGTCAACGATAAGTGTCTTACATAAATCTGTTTTGGATCAAACAACATCAATCCATTCTATCACAGCTAGCTATGCACGATTTTGTTTTGGTGATTGATACAAGTATTCATACTCCAGTTCGTACATCGGTTCTGTGGTTTGGATAACATTGAATGAAAACAAGTCAGTAAATTTCATGGAAAATTCAGTGTTTTAACAAACAAACGTATGAGTCCATCGGGCTCCAGGGCCCAGCTTCGAGAGATTGGGAGACTCAGGAGACTGGGAAACAACAGTTATAATTATATCTTTTCATATTTGTCGTTCTCTTACCTATAGGTTTGGATTTCAAAGTAATATTAACTGTAATTTACTGTTGGAGAGACGATCAAGGCACTAAAAATTTGTTTTTTTGTGCGATGTACACAGTAATTTTGCTTTTTAGTGTAGATTTTTTCGATAATTTAATTTCTATCTGCATTGCGATTTGCCCATTTAGACACCTAATTAGGACTTTAAAGTTGTTTTCCACGTAATGGAGAGAGTTAAACACATTGATATTGTGTTCATTTCAATAACTAATCAGGGTCTGTCATAAAGCCCAGGTACATATTTCACCGATGATTTTCCATAAATTAAATGACAACTGGAAACCTTTTTTCTGTCTTTATGACATTTTGAGATGTATTATGTCCCATTCTAGTAAAAGATTTCCAACTTAATTGAAAACGCAACTGCAGTAGGCTTATATTTCAAAAGCGATAATCTGAACATTTGGAGATGTTGACTTCTATAAAATCGATAATTAGGCTAAAACTTTAAAATGTTGAAAATAAAATAAGCTATGGGCAAGAGTTCAACATTTATCAAGATCTGTTTTAATATTGCAGTTATTTTGAAAATCTAAAAATGTAGCGAAAAGCAAGGTAGTATACGTAGAGTTTATACTTGTCATTAAATTTAACCAACATCATTTATGAAATATTAACCATTCACGCATGAAAGACAATCAGTAACTATTGGTATAAACACCAACAGTTCAACATGTTTTACATTTTTCTCATTACATAGACGACAATTTGAACATGGAAAACAATGTAGCAAAAGCTGGGGTATTTAGGCATCTGGGGCAGTATGACGCGCTGAGCTAGCTACCTCGGGAGAACCCGTACAGGGTCCGAAATGCGCTGAGCGCACGGGAACAACCGAGTGGGGCACATTCAGAGGGGAGTTGATGGCCGTTGATCATTTCTCTCCAAGCCACCCTCTAAATGAGCCAGGAGCGCCTTTCAGATGGATGAGTTTGGACAGTCTGAAGTCAGTTTGTGGTCAAAGGGAATTTTTTGTGTAACGCGTTTCTCGCCTTTGCATCCTGCCCATACATTGGAGTGGCGATGACTCCGTGCGCCTGCGGTGGCAGCAAATCAAAATTGGTAGCCACATGCTGTAGGTACAGACCATGACTTACATATATACCCATCTATAAATATGGCAAAACTATGGCAATGGACCAGTCATCATTATTTTAAGTCACATGTATGAACCCTTGGAGGTTACTATTTGTTGAGAAAGGTCAAGCTATACCTGTATACCCGATGACGTCACACTGTCATGTGACATGCATAGAAAACTCTGTACTCACCTGTCTGGCAGGCTATACCTCTCCATTTCCTCAGACAGCCGCCGGTACAGAAGTCTTCTCCACACATCGTCCTGTTTACACAGTGACAGTCATTTCCACATTTAGTCTTCGCTGTAGTTTGACAGTCTGAAACAAAAACCAAAGACTTAAGTGCCATGGTCGTTAGAAACATCTGCATCAAAAAAGATCTGCAAACGGCAGAGAAATGTATTTACACTTCATAAAACCGGTTGCAGTTGTATTTAAAGTCATCACACCTTAGTGGCAGTCCTCATGATGATGAATCTTCAAAACCTCGCCATAAATGCACCAAGTGATATTTACTTTGTGGTGGTTTTTGTAAACTATATAGGTGTCGGTGGTTGGTTAAGTAACCCGGATGTCCACAATTATTTATCTCGGGACCCAGCACAATCAGCCAATCGAAAACTGTTGGGTTTCCAAACCCAAGGTCTGAGTCAATATTAAGTAACCACGCCCACGATTATGTTTGGGCCCACATAATTTTATGTATTGGCATTTATTCATTTATTTATTTATTTCGAGTTTAACGTCGTGCAATTCAGCCTATTAACATGAGTAAACCGAAGGAGGCCATTGGGAACTCAGCCACCTCAACTCACAAACCTCCAGACATAAAGCCGCAGCCAAACTAGACACCACCGGGTTGATGTGCAAACTGACTGGTCAAGGAATAGAGGACTTCCGGTGAACGATGTTAGTTCTTTCGTCAAACAGATCCATGCAGCAGAACTATGTAACTGCGTTTGGTTAATGGCATTTTAATTTCCAGACTATACAATTGTTGTTATCATGTGTTAACAGTTTGAGACACGATTTAGAAATGAATACTACTCAGGATGGACTGGAAGCTGCTTTTATTCATTAATACAGCAAATCAGTATGCTTTTTTATTTGTTGATTTCTTTGAGACGCAGCTTACAGATTGAAGTTGTGAGTTGTTCTCATCTAACAGAAATAGCTGATTGCATCTTAAGACAATGCGTACTTTCAGTGAATGTATACTTTACTACTTTGTATTTGTTTAACTGTTGGTTAAGGCTACACTCAAGAATCCTGCACATGCTTGACGCCCAGATACTCACGCCACAATAGAGGAAGACAAACACGCAGCCTTCAACGACAAAAAAGTCTGCGCATACGGGCGTGCTTGGCTGGCGCCAAAAGAGTCCAGACTGATATATTTTCATTTATTAATCATAAGAGACTGTGACTAATGGGCGTGGTGAACTGTCTTGGGGCAGCAGGCCTGTATGCAGGAAATATATTTTCATGTCATGAAAGAACGATAATATGGAACAAGTTCTGCCCTGAACAGTTCAGTTCCAGACTGCCGACCCTGTTGCTTATTTTTACTTGTTGTTTATGTGTTGTATCATTCACAGGTCCAGGCATTAAGTTCTACAGGCGGTAAGAGGACATTACATCAAGCTTCTAAAGACTACACGCCATTACAAATTTACCCGTAAATCCCTGCCCTCACCAGCCTTCACTTCTTGCTTCTAAAGACGTTCACTGGGACGGACAGTGTGGCATACATAACGCCAGTTTTATATATTAATACATTGTGAGTAATGTATTCATGCTCAGGCTCATAGCTCGCAACAGCGCCTCAAAACACCCTAGTTTTTACCTACTCCCATAACTGTAAGTAGAGATAACATTCTTTTGTGTGCATCAATTTTAACATTCTATTTATCTGGACAAAACGATGACACTCAAAGTCAAAGGAAAAACACGTGACTAATATTTCTTTTATAAGCGCCTATGTATGTTACATACAGATCCAAGTATTGCTACATTTTTACTAAAACTGAACAAAACGCTCCTATATAGAGTTGCCATTCTGCTCCCAAGGACGTCTTTTATCTGCTATCTTCACTAGAAACGTCGTGCTACTTGCTATGGGCATCACTTTTTTTGCACTACATTGTGATCTTTTCCAATACAACCAGCAACTCCGACAATATGACTTTATTCTCGGCCAGTACGACTTTCAATTTTAGCAATATGGCTTTGTACTCGGCCAAAACGATTTTCAACTCCGATAATATGACTTTCTGCTCAGTCAATACGACTTTCAACTTGATCAATATTAACAACAGACACAGTCAATTAATAAATTTAGGAGCTCGCAAGAGTAGTCATCCCATATGAAAGTTATAAAGCAATAAATTTCATTTTAGAAAATTAAGCCACATGCCAAAATGCTCAGTAGTTTAAGACAATAAATTTTTAAGAACACTGTTTGGAGTTTGATACCAAACTGGCCGCTGTCCTTCGATTTCTTGATTTCTGGGTCAGTTATGGGTCAGCTCTTTTTCGCAGACTCCCTTTCCCTTCCTTCGTTAACATTTTCTGCTTTGCTTTTAACACTTAGCTGCTAGAATCGAGTTCAGACACACAGTTAAATCGCTTTATTTGCCTTTCACTTCAACAAATAATGGCTTATAGTGAGTCAGTCTCATAACATGACCCATCAGACTTTTTAATATTTATATGGAAGTTACACAAAAATAGTACTCTAATGTATACCGGCGAAATTTTGCGTAATTGACACCGCTTACTGACTGTTGACAAGTGCTCTCTGAAAACTACTGTATACGAGTGGTGCACTAAGTGTCAAAAATGCTCATACACGCAATTTTTGTGTACGAGCAGTACACAATTTGTGTAATTTGTGTATTACATCCACAAAGACCTGTGTATCAGAGATACACATGCATTGCGGATGTCCAAACTAGTACACAGTCGTTTTACAGAGTGTCTTGGAACTAATCTGGTGTCATATAAGGCCTCGCTTATAGAGTTCTCTTACTTGATTGTCCGGTGATAAAGGTCTGAATTTCATCGTCAGTGATTTCACCTTCAACAACTACGCTGTTGGCTCTCGATACAGTCGAACTAAAAATGTAACTGTCGTCTGTTCAATTTCTGAACTGGGACTAGGTGATCGTTCAGCTTCAACTACATGTCATAAGCGGAGACGATCAGTTGGAAAATGAGGCCAGCAGTTTGTTGAGTGTAGTATATTTTACACCGTCCGCTTCAAATACATTTCTGACCATTGCGTTCCTCCGTATAAAAATCTCAACAACCCAAAATGAAAGAAATACATCCATCACAAATGCT
Source organism: Acanthopleura granulata (assembly GCA_016165875.1). Classification (NCBI taxonomy): domain Eukaryota; kingdom Metazoa; phylum Mollusca; class Polyplacophora; order Chitonida; family Chitonidae; genus Acanthopleura; species Acanthopleura granulata. The sequence continues at coordinate 1,539,578 of JABBOT010000013.1, forward strand.
TTCATTTTCAAAAACCTTTACGTTTAATGCACACGACCCGTCGTCTCAAGACTCGAAAGAAAAAACGTGCAGCTTAGTGCTTGAACAAATGTATTGTACATTGTAATACATCAGTGTTTCCTCGGCATATTGGCCGGCGCAGAGCGACATCGTCGGATGAGCATTTTCTAGCGGGCCAGTTAAGCTGCCCCCAGCCTAGGCCAGGGCACCACGACCATGTCAAGACATTCAGACGGGTAGGGGTGGGTACATGCATACAGAATCGTTACTCTCCCACTGATATGATGATGGACGGAAAGCCAGAAGGTCAGAGATGCAGGGGTCGATCGCAGCTCACCAACCAAACTTCAAAACGACGTACTGAGGCAGGTTTCGTTTGAAGAGGGTTGTGTCTCATCATTATGCAGAAATATTAGCAGTCTACGAGTCAGGTGGTGAAAAGACGCTGTAAGACAGCAAACCGGACTTCTAATTGAACAGTAATGCACTATTTTCCTCTGTGATGTTCAACCAGGGATCCGAGATTGCACAGGCCTATTTAGTACCCGCCGAACTTCGCTATCTTTCGCATTGCAGCTCTCTGTCTACCAGCATGTCGGTAAGAGGACCATTGTATTGTGTCTAGTGGACAAAATGTAATAATCCCAGGGATAAATATATCGTGCAATTTAGGATGTACACCTAACTATACTGGCGGGTTGGATCACGTTACGTCGTCGGGTCACGTCAGCGCACATGACAAAATGACTAGGCGGTTTGGATCACCTCAAGAGTCGAGCCATCGGATATGACAGTATGGGAGATAGTGGAGGTTTATCGGTCAGGTAGCGTACGAAGGGTTTGACAAATGGAACATTTAGGAAAATGGCTGACCCCCCCCCCCCGAGAAATGGTGATTCAGAAGGGGGAGGGGTTGAGAGTGCCCCAAAACTAATGTCATAGGTCACGGTTAACTACCAGGATGAAACTCACTTTATACCTGTGTGACAACCTGATGACCAGAAGTCAATTCTTCATTTTCCAGCTCATGCTCTATGCCACTTAAGAACGACCTAATTAAAGTTTATTCTGACTTTCATGGGTCATGTCAGGATGTGACCAATGTGCTAAATTATAAAATTAGATGTGCTAATTACGAAATAAGAATTCTTAAGACCCGGCTCCATGACTAAACCCACTTAAAAACGGGTCAAAGGTTAATAATTAGGCTTATTTACCGAAAAAACAAGGGTACCGTTCACGGTTACGCTGATTGTGAGTTCATCGGTCATGTCGAATACAAGGGATTTTCAAGAACCATAAGATACTTTCGGATATACTGATTATAAAATAATGACTTTTCATTTCCAATTCTATGCACAAATCCAGTTAAGAGAGGATGATGGGCCAACAATTGGGCTGAAGTACATCAAAATAATGGTATCTGTCATAACTGAGTACGGGAATAAATTTATTTTATATGTTCCTCATGATAACCTCACCACTCACAATTCCAGCTCATACACTGTGACACTCAAGAATGCTAACTGTTGCTTTACTGGTCCGTCATGTCGATGATGGTTTACCAAAAGACACCTGAGATACATTCATTGTAAAATGCTGAAAGGGCCGTAAGTCATCCTTTGACTTTAATTGTTCTCAAGAGTTCAGGTTTGGTGTGAAATTATGGGAGACAAGGAATGTTCGATTTCATACATTGTTCACTTTTTTCACGCATCCTTAAATAAGTTGAGAAAGTCCAAAAAATACTATTTTTTTTGATAGTCTGGTAGCGAAAAAAGATCTAACCATGTTTATGTGCTTAATGGGAAGGCAGAACTACAAAACACGGCCACTATGTGAATTAAGTCACTTAAGAACGATTTTTATAACACTTTTGCATGGTGTCATCTGATGGTTATGTCAGTTACTTACATGAACTTGTGCAACAAGATGTGCCAAAATAGGCTGAACAAGAAAAAAAAAAGAAAGCCAATTGAACAGGTATAATTGTCTGTGTATGTATGCTTGGTTTTAACGTTTTCAGCAATTTCAGTTACATGATGGCGAAGAGTCTTTAGAATGAGTATACATTGTGTCTTCTTGTGGCACTGGAACATCATGCCGAAGGCACCAAACATGACACCCTACCCAGTCACATTACACGCCAGTCCTGTTTCCTTGATGTCACCTCTCAGTGAGCGCAAAGCGAATTCCCTTTTTGAAGTCTTCGGGATTGATCCCGGATGACCCGACCCTGAGGCGGTGCTCTAACTACCACGCCACCACTAGTACTTCGAAGGACGACGTAGATCAAGGCCATGGTCTTTGGTTTATTTATTCATTCATTTAATTGATGTTTTAGAAATCAAGAATATTTCACTGATATGACGACTATGGCGTGGGGAAACCGAACAGAGCAGGGGTTAAACCCCCGACCATCCGTAAATTGTTGGCAGCCCTTCCCACGTACGACTAGAGAGGAAGCCAACATGAGCTGGACTTGAACTCACACCGATCGTATCAATTGGTGAGAGGCTCTTGGGTCATTACGCTACACTAGCGCGCTACCCCCAGAACCACGCCCCCTCTCCATCATGCAATCTTTGAGTCGAATCTCAAGATAACAATAACAAAAATATTATCTTGAAGCTTAGAATCCTAAGGTTCTGCATACGGTCTGTTCATCTGTACCATGGGCTGTAGGCCCTACCATGAAATAAGGTAAATAAATCCTCTTAATATATTAATTTATCAGATTGGATCTAGTGTAGGTCTGATCGGTGTTAGGTTTTCACTTCAAATACTGTTATCGATTACTTCCTCACGATATAAATAGGGCACAGTTTTATCAAAAGGCATGTGAAGTAGATGAAATGAACAAGAAGTTGGCGGTTTTTACCTTGCCCATAGCAGACCGGAAATGACGTCAGAACAACCAGCACCAGCAACAGTGGCGAGAGCATGGTCAGCAAGTTTGGACAGTCCGGGGGTACCGTCATGTGACAGCTGCAGACAGTGAACAGAGCGAGTAGTGTCTGTCTTCAGCCCGATCAAACTTGGGCCTGATCAAATGTTGCTTGAGCAGGAAGTAACATTATATTTTTCACAAATCTTGGTCTTTGTGACGGCAGGGGCAAACTGTGCTGCTTTTTTGCTCTGGATAAAGCCAGACCTCTGTGGGGTATCTTCGAGGAAACAGAGCTCTCTACTGGGGCCTAAATGGGCGTTCATGCGTATAGAGGTGTATAGGTCTACATTATGCAGTTCTAAAGATATTTATTAAACGCGAGTATAACTTTATTACAATCTTAACACGGCTGTATACACATGGGAGAATACATCTTATCAGTCTACTATACTGAGTCTCACACAGCGCTTTTTATGTGCTGATCTTGTGGCCTGCAAGTACTAAGTTACATAAGCAGAAACATGTCTGACAGGCACAAAGGTACCTTGACGTACTGAAATACCACAGGTCGGGGGATGAGGGCAGGCAGCCAGGTGGGGGTAGAGAAATATTTGTATTCAGCCTGAGAAAATACAAGAAGATATCTAGCTATGCAATAAACTACAGTCAAATAGAAAAAGAAAACATAATATGTATGTTCTTTACATTTCCGTAGAGTCCTATTTGGCCGTTGCATAGCACCTATGAAGCTTGAGATCCATTTATTTCCATTGTATTGTTTCATCACTTTGGCACATATTTAAGTGTGTGGACCACGGAGGGTGGGGATGGACTGTAGCTTGCATTCATCGCTCTCATCTTAAGTGCGGTTGGTGCTAGACGGAGATAATCGTTCGGCGAGGTCACGTGTTTGAATCCCGCTTCGTCTTGTTCGGATCTGGCTAACATGACATCCGTCGAGCTCCGTACTGTACGTAAACAGTTATATAGTACCCGAGGTTACTATTCCTGAAGTTAACCGGAATCATCCGAAGTGTGATACTCAGTATAAGCTAGCTGACATAAATATTTGTATTCTTTACTAGAAACTGTGTCTTTCTGACAGAAATTAGTTGTATTTTTGAGTCGGCAAACCAGTCTAAAATTGTCTCCTACGTTGCTCAGCGAAGTCACCGTCTGACGGCCAGGTCCGCGCCGATCGAACCTAATTTGTTTTTCAAGCTTAACGATTCGTCATGTAAGTAAGAAGTCTTTCTTCATATGTACAGATCATTGTGAATGTCTGGTTGTGTAGAATTGTGCAATTTAGATGCACTCTAGGCCTGCAACAGTAAATTTTGACGATATCGTTCGACTTATCATTATTCATAAGTTGTTGTTGTAATTGGCGTACAGAAATTGTTGATTGACGATCCAGCCAATATTGTTTATCTTACGGTCTGATGTAATTACCACCCGTAAGGGTGAAGTTAAAGTTAGTGGCATGAAAATGTCTTCCATATCATATGATGTTATAATTTTTCATATGGCGGGATACGAGATAAAACAGTATTTTGCAGATATGTTTAAGTTACCACTATTTTCATTGTTTATCATAATTAGTGGTATATAATGTGCATTCTGCGTCACATTATTGTATTAGGGTAATTTCATGTGGTTGTAGACATGAACCATTGATGTACACGGTGACCGTCGACGTTTCGGTCCGTTCTTTGACGCACTGTGAGTGAAATCGTGATGCCCTGTGAACCTTAACTGGTGTAGTACGGTACCGACTCCTTCAGTGCCAGGGGGTACGTTCATGTAACTCATTTGTTGTTTGTATTCAACCATCATGTTTGCGTCAAAACACATGTTCATTTGGCTATGTTGTTATTCAAATTAAGCATTTTAAAACTGTTCATTTTTCTTGGAGTTACATATATCAATTGTAAAATGAAAGAGCATGTTGGGTTACTCAATGGCAAGGATCTTTATCACATTATGTAAATGTAACTATAAGATTATAGGTGAAAAGGGTGCGACATTTCCGAAGGATGCCTCTAGTGCATTCAGATCACATCACGAGAAATAATTGAATGTGTAGCTTGTATAGCAGTTGTAATATATTTACCTGCTAGTAATCAAGTGGTAAAAGGGAAATAACAACTGAAAGATGTTCCTCCATGTAATTCATTTACTGTTAGAAATTTAAAAAATTACTCTCTATCGTTACAGGAAATTATTTCACCATATAAATATCTCATGGAAGCTCAAGGCATGAGTTGTGTTCTTTCCCGAGCCCACAACCTTACAGTGTGCTTTCCTCGATTATATTTACAAGAAACTGTACTTTTCCCCGTGCTCGGTCAAACTATCTTCCACCCATTAACTTGGGAGTGGTCGCCAAATTGAAACATAATACCACAAAACACTAACAATATATGTAAATTAAAAATGTGTATACTTTCTGCGCCGTACAAATCCAGGCGTGTATGTTGATTCTTCAAGGGCGAGATGTCTGCGCTAATTAAGCCTGACAGCTGGCAGTGTAGGCTTAAATAAAAACGCCAAACACTAGGAGTGTATATACATATGGTTTAATTTTGTTTGACGTATTTCTATACGGGGCAATCCGACCATAAAGCACGGGGTATAGGTGCCAACAAGGTAACGCTGAGGGGGATGTTTTACCTGCTGAAACGGCTTTACCTCAAAGTAAAGAGAAGGTCAGAATGTCTGTAAGCATAAAATGAGCACAGAATCCCACACGGCGATGACACCAGAGCTCGTTAATGTTACAAAGAGGTTGCATCGCTACGACAAAGAGACGTATCTCTACAGTATAGAAACATTTGTGTCGCCATGACAGTTACGTTTGACACAACTTACAGCCTGGTTGTGAAACGGGTCCCAGGTCATAATTAGGAAGACGGTCATCCCAGCGTGTTTTGTCACCACCATGCGCCACCAGCGTGTACATGCCCTTCACCTTTTGGGAGAATATGTATAGAAATAGAAGACGACATTTTCCCGTGTTACATGAAGCACGCTTTGACATATATGTGATGTAAGAGTGGGAAACTGATTTCAGCTGATGCGCACGCCCGACCTTCTGTTGGAATACTACTTGTATAATCTAATTTAAACTCTGAAGATTCCGCACTGCGCTGACCTCGTTATAGGACCCACTCCTCGGATGACAAACCACTTGGTGATTAAAGATGACCAATCTTGATGCATCTTTCCATGACCCTCAAAACTTTATGGGAGATATCGTCGGTAACGGTTGCCCCACAAGGTGGTTCTCCTTTATCTCACTTATACCACTGCGGCCAGCATTATTTTGGGAGGAAGAAGAGCAGAGCCCGGGGGAAACTCACGACCATCCACAGGTTGCTGGCAGACCTTCTACGCATGAGCTGGACTTCAACTCACAGCGACTGCATTGGTGGAAGGCTGGGAACCGACCGAGCCACGGAGGCCCAAATAAGACTCAAGGAGACGTTACAGCACAAGTTAACAACAACTATAAACAAGGAAATGAAACCTCGGTGGCTGCTTAAAAACAGGAAAACTGGAGGAAATCCGCTTGAGGTCACGTGCTCCAGAAGATTCCGCTTCCTTCCTCCTTTCTCTTCCCCATCCCCTCCTAGCCTGACTGCTGGCTGAGCCGGGAAGATTGCCAGGTTTTCTGTTCTCGTTTCATCTGACTGTGTGTGCTTTCTATCACCTGTAAACTCATCGAGCCTCTACAGTGTAGGTAGTTTCGGACTTAGGGGATGTGTGTGTATGAACTTGTCAACTTTTGTTTATTCATTTATTGATTTTTTCATAGATATGTATATATTTATTTATTTATTTAAATGATTGGTGTTTTATGTCGTACTCAAGAATATTTCATGCCATTGTGGTGGGAGGAAACCGGGCAGTGCCCGGGGGAAACCCACGACCATCGGCAGGTTGCTTGCGGACCTTCCCACGTATGAATGAATTTGTTGAGCCCATATGTGACTTAGGAGTTAATGACACGTTTTGGCGACCCACCTTAGCGCCAAATATAGCAAGAAGACATCCCCCCATTTACAACCGAGACCCACCCACCCACACGCCCACCCAAAGACAAGTAAAACAAATGTGACAAGTGTGATATGACACTTCAATGTTTTAATCAGATGAAATGTATTATTATTATTCAGGCATATTGTATTCCTGAAGGAATGACTTATGTTACATTTGTTTTTAGTTGTCTTTGGGTGGGGGTTGGGGTAGGGGTGGTGGTGGGGTGGGCTCGGAAGTAATGGGGTGGAGGTCTTCTTGCCGTATTTGGCACTCAGGATGGTTCGTAAACCTTTTCATTAAAGGTGTAAGTTACACATAAGCTCAATAATATGGCCACCATTTAATAAAAATTGTTCAAACATATATACACCCTGAGAACGTAACTACCTTCACAGGTCACAGTTTGCAGCCTTCCTCTACTTACTGTACCGGTGTATATATATAGCCGTTACACTCTACATCCAGACTTGATAAACCTCTATTGATAAGGAGACAAGGCCTGAATAATGTGGCACACAACATTCTATAAATGGAGTCTCCATCCAAACAACATCATGTCAAATCCCCAGTTCTGGGTGCGAGTGTGTAGGTCTACTTGCAAAGGTACAACCGCGCGTCACATGTTCACAAAGTTATAATGTTTATATGTAGTTGATAAGAAGCTCCACAAAAGCCTGTTGTTGCAGCGAAGGATGGGAAGTCCAGGAATCCAGCGGGGATTCCCCTACTGTGAACAATTTATTTGAATTATGTGTTCGAGATGATGACTAGGCCGCCCTAGCGTGAAGGAGGACCTGGAGCCATTGTTACATTCAAAATAGATTTCGCTCAACAACAGACGAAAACAAGATTACCAGTATTAATATGGCAGAACTTGAGCGAATGTTTGCAAGTATCGACACCAAAATAATCGCAAAACTGATGTCCGAAAAGTGACACAATATTCAGCAATCTGTGGACAACATATGTGCCAGTATTAGAGAGCATGGGGACAGCAACGTAGTTCCTAATTCCAAGACAGCCCTTAAACAGAGAATTACTGACCGAGAAAACCAGCTGCCAGCACTCCAAATTCATCATCGCACACGAAATTTAATTAGTCATGGTTTACCCCTCTCAGGATCGATCTATGACGAAAATACCGACTTGTGAGTTGTGAGAGAATTTCTACAGAATCCTCATAAGGGTCATATCAACATCTTAGATTTAATCCACCGCCACCACCACCCCTCCCCCCACGCTCGTGAATGTTGCCTTCGTGGCCTGTCGAGGCGGAGACGTCATCTTATATGCAGCTGCGCACATGAAGAGGACAGAGTTAGGGATGAGGTTGAACCTGGCTAAAAAGCTGAACGCAGAGTGCACTGTGCTAGCTAAAAAAGCATACTAAATTAGACAGTACACTTGTAACAAAACCAGGATTACACTTTATGAGTCAAAACTAGCCCTTGAAACCAACAAAATAGACAATGGGTCCAGCAAACAACTTGCAGGTTCCGGCACATCCTTGATCAGGTAACCATCTGCGATCTGCACAAAGAGGATTTCACTTGGTCACCTCCATATCAACACCGATGTGATTTTACTTCCATTCTCCTAAGAGAAGCTTCACTACCTCCATGATTTCTTGTTTTTCTTCCACCCAGTTTTGTATGACTGTTTACTTAGTAATGCCTTTGATCAGATCAGTCGATTGCGTTTACTAACCTTCATAATCAAATACGTATATCTCCCTCCCTTTTTTCATCATGTGACAGCGTTAACTGTCCAGGTGTATATGACCCATTGCCGTCCATCACTGGCATCTGTAATGTCAGGTGGGGTCTTTTTTCATCATGGTAATATTGTCCTTCCTGGCATAGCTTTGGCCTCCATGAAACTCCTGAATCCCATCTTATGACCAAACATTTCTTTCTTGAAAGTTCACATGCCTATATTTGCATATGGCATCCTGACAACTGTTTTGAGGCTATGGTTTTTTTCTACAATTGTAATGTTGAGCAAAGAGAAGCACGTGCATGATGTTTGCATCCTTACTTTTTCCCAGTGATTGACTACTTGCAGGATGAGGGCAAATGTAATAATCTGTTGTCATATTCACTTTTTCTCTCCACAGATGATACAATTTCTCCCCAAACATTACGAACTCCAGTTCATGAATCTTACGTAGCTGATTTTGAAACCCTGTGTTTTAAGCCCTTTAACCTTAGCCAGTCTGATCTTCATAACTATCCGACTGATGACAATTTGTCTGAGCAGGCCTACTGGCATAGTATTGCCAAGCACCGCTCTAATTATTACTTGGAATGTATCCATTTTCTGTCATTGGGATGTCTGAGAGTTGATTAAACCCTAACACAGATTCACTATTTGATATTCCTGGCTATACACCATATATTTCTCCTAGGACTAATAGAATTGCTGATCGAATAGTGTTGTCTGTTAGCGATAGCATACGGGGCTGTAAAATCCGTGAGGATCTGTCTTTCCTTGATGATGATGGTGAATATGAATCTCTTTTTTTTGAGATGACTGATATTGAAACCTACATTGCAGGAATTTCATGTTATAGGTGAGTTCAACATACACCTTTTCCAAACAGACAGTAACCAACCATTAAAAATCTTTCTAGAAACTCTCCAGTCCTATTATCTTTTTTCCAACAAATTTCAACTTACAGGAGTAAACCATAATTCCGCTACTCTTATTTATAATATTTTTACTTATTTTCATGAAGGTATATTAGATTCTGGAATTCTGGTAATTGATATAACTGACCATTTCTCCATATTTTATTTCAATAAACAACAACCAAGTGTATATATTTCATCGGATACAATAATGTAACATAAAGTAAATGAATTGCGTAAAGATATCTTTAAGGAAAGAGTAAATGAATTCCAATGGGACACTACCCGTGGTGAATCCAATGATCCCAATCAAGCCTATAGTGCATGTTTAGGTAGCTTTACCCCTATTTGTGAAACCTGTTTCCCATTAACATCTGGGGCAGTCTGGTCCATCAACACAAACCATGGATTACATGGGCTCCTCAGATATGAGTCAAAGAAAAAATAAATTATATAGGCGGCACCTATGCTCATATGATTCTTACATTTCCAAAACATATAAATTATACAGAAACAAACAAAACCATACTCTCAGAACAGCAAAACGATCTTGTTCTGAAAACAAATTCAGTGATGTTAATAATGATATTAAAGGCACATAGAAGCTAACAAATGAATTGACAAGTGGAAAAGAACACCTAGGTTTATCTAAAAATTTTGTATTAATGAAGAATTGTCTTCTGATCCCCAAGAAGGTGTTGAAGATTTTGAAAATCATTTCGGAACTGTAACATCAAAATTATCATATTCCTTCCCGTACACAACTCGCAGCCCGTTTGATTATTTGAATGGAATTTTTCTAAACCATTTCTCAATCAATCGAAAGCTGCTCAGCCGACGATGTCTGTCAGACAATTATGGACCTAACAACGCTTCGTCTGGTTCAGGTGGCATCAAAACCTCTCTCGTAAAGCTGGTGACTAGTCAATGTGTGTGTAGTACTAATGGAGATACTGAGCAGACAGTTATTCATTTAGAAAAACACTAAAACATAGCCTTACTATTTATGTAGTCATTTCACAAAAAAAACACCCTAGTAATTTTTTGGGCCCAAATGACACATACTGTCAAATAACTAGATGCCAGACCGTCAACATGTCAAATATCATCAGGGGTTGACCACCATTTTCTCAAAATAAATCAGCTGGAATGCAGGTACTAGCGTCCTATCGTTAAAGAAACAGGGTGTAGGGGGCACTTGCTCATTGGATAATATTTTTCTCTGTTTAATTGTAGCTACAAGTAATAGACTTTTTTCAACCATTATTTGTCACAGTTTATACCCGCAAAATTACCTGGCAGTACTTGAACACACTTCAGAGATACAGCCAATTCCTACCCGTCTCCACCGTTTTCTATGCGCCTGAACCTTGGGTACAAAATCAACTTAGTGTTTTTATACCTTCAGACAGTTATTCGAAGAGGCGATCCCTGGTGATGGAATATTAAACTATGTACATCACTTGGTAGACCATATAAAATTTGTTTAATGGACTAAATTTTAAGCCTGTATATGTAGTCATAATGGAGGTACAGAGTATACAGTTATTCAGACAGTTATTCGCAGAGGCGCCCCTGGTGTTGGAATTGGGAACTATTTATATCACGTGATACCCCGTATAACTCAACCAATGGTGGAAGACCTTTAAAGTTGCATAGCTAATCAGAGTCATTTACTTCGTTCGCCTCAAGGCTTTGCCTATTTCATAGCAGAGCAACACTGAGCCGAATCTCATTGAGTTTTAAAAGGGTGTGTTAAAAACATTGTTGATTCCTCCCAAAAAGTTTCCAATGTGGAAGACAGTGACATAGCAGTGAATGTAACAGTCTTGCATATAGAGCGCTACGCCTACTTCCCCCTGAGAGTACATCATCTGTGTGACAGTCCTGCCCCTTATATCCGGTATTACGGAGAGATAACCAGGCAACGGTCAGCCGATCACAGTTGTTCGTCACCAGGCGAGGGCAGTCACGGTTCACTTCACCCCTGGCGCCATATTTACCGTCAATGCAGACCGAAGCTATAGTAGAGAATAGTTCTGTTAGGAGAGAGCAGACACGGAGACAAATTGACGTGATTAACCTATAAACAAAAGTAGTCGAACGCTTCATTGGCAATTTTGCCCGATCCTGTGCTTTTCTTTTCTTTACAAGCTTTCGAGAAAACACTCAGAGTAAAGCTCCACTTGTTCACTCGTGAAACTCGATGGAAGATGAGAGACCAGTCTTGCCGTATATGACCAGTCTTAAGATATGGCACCTGTCACTACATGTACTACAGTTACTTATCAGGCATGTGACACATATCATATATATCCTACATGTACTTATCACGAATATCACTACATATCCTACAGGCACTAATCACACATGTGACACGTCATCACATACCCTAAAGGTACTTAAGAGGCATGTGACACATATCTTACATGTGATTATCACACATGTGAGGCATATCATTACATATCCTAGTGTACTTATCACACATATCATACATATTCAACACACAGGTGACACATCTACATATGATGGTCATATTCCCAACTTTGCTTCCACATTACCCACCCTGGGTTGGAATGGAAACACGAGTTATGCTACAAAATTTTACGTCTAAAATCCAATGAATAAGAGAGAGAGATACGCATGAGAGATAATGAGACATATGTGAACGAATTTGACCATGTTATACCGAAGATCGTTTTTCCTGGATTCTAGTCGCCTGTCTGACAGTCCTGCCCCCTATATCCGGTATTGCAGGGAGATAAACAGGCACCGCTCAGTCGATCACAGTTGTTCTTTTTTCAGATAGGGCAGTCACAGTTTCCTTGACAACTGACGTCACACATTCCTTGTAGCCCCTTAACAACCTCTGATTATTTAAGGTTTACCTTCTGACGGATGGTGTTTATTGAATCTTCAGACCTGACTATTCTTTATTACCATTTACGTCATACTTCCCCAGTAGTTTCCTCTAAAAGAAAAGACAACGTTTAAACAAGGATACCGGACGGATCCCGGGCGAAACGCTAACCCGCTAGCGAAATTATTCGATAATTTTAGGCTATATACTACTACAATCCTCTCGCTAAGGCCTAGCCCATCAGAATGTGGTGACATACACAGTAACCTAGGTCCCCGCCCATTAAAATGTGATGACATACACAGTAGCCTAAGGCCTCGCTCATCAAAGTGTGGTGACATACACAGTAACCTAACGCCTGGCCCATCAAAATGTGATGACATATACAGTAACCTAGGGCACTGAAGTGAGTTTGTTTGTCTTGGTAATGGGCAATAACCTCTTTCAACTTACTGATAAACCCACTAGATAGAACGAAGAAAGTACCTTACAAATCGCTCGATGTGACACACTTAGAACTTGTCAAAGACATGTGGTCAACCTTGACCACTGTACTATTCTGCTATTGTATCTTACAAATCGCTCGATACGACACACTTAAAACTTGTCAAAGACATGTTTGGGACGTTGGGTGTGCCTATTTAGTTAGTTCACACAATCTTCTACCCGTTTTGATGAAACTTTTACCGATTTTAATGACAAAATTGACGTTTGCTATAAACTATACCTGCCGTGTTGAAGTGAGTGTATAGCAATCAAAGCTGACACATCTTAACCTCGTGACAAACCTTGGATGACGAATGATGCTCATTTTAAGCTACGGGTCAGAGATAGATTTTTGCACACTACAAACGCACAAACACAGAGCAAGACAAATTCCACAACTATTTTGCCAAATGTTAAGTTAATACTGCTAAACTTTATGTAATATCGCACTCTTCCTTAGTTTTAAAACTATTCAACCGTGAATTAGATTTAACAAAAAGACGCATTAGTAAAAAATGAAACCCTTACTGGTCCCTAGAGCAAAACCACTATTCATCTTAACGATCAAAATGTGTCGAACAATAATGACAAAACCCATGAATTCTGCAATTTGTTTGCCTCCCACTCTAGTCTACCTCATACATTACTAGATCTACCCCCTATTACACGCTTTACCAACGTGCGATTTCGAAATACACAAATTCATGAAAAGGACATTATTTATTAACTTAAGGACATAAACATAAGAAAATGCTCTGGTTGGGAGGGTATAAATAACTTCATGCTTAAATATAGTGCTGACAGTACCTTCCACGTCTCTTGTTAATTTTTTTACAATTTTTCTCAGCACTCTGGAGTGTTCCACTTTTCATGGAAACTCTCTTATGTCAGCCCAGTATTTAAGAAAGGAAACAGACATGATATCTCAAACCACTCAGGAGTATCTGTGCAACCTTCTCTCTCCAAGTATTGGAGAAAAGTTGTATATAAACGCCTGATTGAATGTTGTATCGGTAACAAAGTATCCATAAAGCCTTGACATCCAAAACGACATACATGTCTATGGTCTTTATGTCTGTAAAGTACTTGATCAAGAATGGCATAAAGAGCTTGTGTTTAAGTTGGAACAAATTTTTACAACTTTGTATTAATGGTATTGAGTCCTTTGCTAAACTTATTCACAGTGGGTTGCCTCAGGGTTCTGTACTCGGACAGTTATTTTACCGTATTTTAAGATTTGCCAATGCCATTACTGAAAATATTAGATCTCACATTTACATTTTAGCTGACGACATGTCCTTGTCGACAAATGTCTGTAATTTAGAGAAATCAGGAGCTAAAGTAAATCGTGATTTTGATCGTTTATCAGAAAAAGACCAAGCAATGGATTGTTAACATTAATGCTCTTAAAACTGTTTACTTGCTTATATTCTTAAAAAGGAAAACTTCCAAATTTAATTAGTATTGAAACAATGCTCATGCAAAGAATCTTCGGTCCCTCAAAAACCTTGGTAGTATTAGGCCACCTTAATGATAAATGAAACGAACACATAAGGGCTGTGCAAAAGAAACCACACATGACAATAAGTACTCTTTTTAGAGCAAGGAAAATTGTTACTGGAAAATGTTGTGTGACTCTCTGGCAAAGTATGGTGAGGTCGACGATCGAATATGGCAACTTTCTGTACGATAAGTGTGGCCTTATATCGTCAAACTCTTTTGAAGCTGGGGCCTCCGTGGTTCAGCCGGTAAGCGCGCTATCGCAGCCTATATGACCTGAAGCCTCCAACCAATGCGGTCGCTGTGAACTCAAGTCCAGCTCATGTTGGGTTCCTCTCCGGTGGTAAGTGGGAAGGTCTGCCAGCAACCTGCGGATTGTCGTGCGTTTCCTCCGTGCTCTGCCCGGTTTCCTCCCGCCATAATCTGGACGCCTTCGTATAAGTGAAATATTCTTGAGTGCGGCGTAAAACATCAAGTCAAGTAAATGAATAAATAAATCTTTTGAAGCTATACAAATTCGTGCACCATTCCTCTGTACTGGGAGACTACGGCAAACGTGGTAAAGCACTTTATTAAGTGAACTTCATGCAATCGACGTAGATGCCAGTAAATTTTACTCTTCTCCAAATCCCCCTCTTTTGTTTCTAAAGCTGCCAAAGATTGTAACCTTATACCGTCTCATATGCGAAATGCCTCTTTGGGAGCAGTAAAGCAATTTCCGTTCTCCAAGAAGATAATGAACTAATTTCACTGCACAACATGTTTGATTCCTACAGCTCTGAATGCAGAATGAGAATGGGAGAATGGCGCTCTGAAATGTTGTGACAAACCTGCCATGGCTAAATAAGTGCTGTCTCTGAATCCTAACAGCATACAACCCTAGCCACACGACTGGCGTCCAAATCTTATTTATTTTTTTCATTTGAGTGAGATCTCATGCAGTGTACACAATAATGTTTCAGTTATACGACGTCGACCTGCATTATAGTGGGAGGGTGCCGAGCAGAACCAGGGGAAACCCCACCACCCTCCACAGGTTGCTTTCAAATCTTCCAACGAGAGAAACTTGAATAAGCAGGATTTGGTGTCAACAGCAAGGGCATTGGTGCCGTCCTGAATCGTTGTACTGAACTAGCATGCTAAGTACTAACTCTACATGCAAGCATGCCTTGATGACACGAAGAAATTTGAGACCCGATGGAACACGATTTCACTCAGGCAGACTTTGTTTTGGTTTATTTTCAAAAAGTTCAATATGGAAATCACTTTAGCGTGAAGTATATTTTTTGCCTTAAAATATTTCAACTATCAAGCAAAGAGGAGGATCAATTATAATTTAAACAGTTTTTCTTCAAACCACGAAAACTGGAACGTATGAGAAATATACAGTAAGCACTCTTACGTCTACCCCTTGACCACGAAAACCTGCATGGAGCTCCTTATGACTGTCACTGACTTTGCTTCTAATCCCCGTCACTTGGCAAAGTCGCTTAATTACACGGTTTACGGTTGGGCTTCCTCTGCTGGACATGAACACGAGGGCACCAGATCCATCATTACGGCGTCGCTCTAGGTTTTCACGGCCCAGACGACGTGAAGGGAGACAACTGTCGCCTTGCTCATCTCCATTGTGTACCGTTCATATACAAAGGCGATGAAAAACTGATTCCCGGTACGATTTCCAGGGAATATCCCCTACAGCAACCGTTATTTTGTCAAGACAAGCCTAGGGTCTGACTACGAGACTGCCCAGGGCATCCCACAGTTGGCTCGCCACGGAACTTTTTGGTTTGGTTCTGAACACCCGTGAACTTGACGCTGGCTCTTGGGCTTTACAGACGACTTGGACTTTACACACTGGATCGCATATATTAGCCGGCTGGTATGATCTTGCGTCAGAGTCTATCAGCGTGCTAAAGGAAGGGACAGCTGGTCGCTAAATAAGCAAAAATAAGGAATAGAAAAATCCATTTGTCTCCCAATAGATCGTTCGAGATCAAACTCTTTTATCGCTAAAGGCACCAAAAGTGCTGCTGTACCACGTGGCTTGACAGAAGTGTTAGGCAACTATTTCTTCCAGACCAGGAACCTTCAAAATGCCAACAATTTTCAACCTTAGCCCAGAGATATCTGTCTCTCAATCGCTAGGAGACATGAGACACGGTTTGCATCCCGGCCCTGGGTCAGGTTCATGCACCTGCTATCACAGTTCCTGGAGCCTTAATCACAATATGGAGTCTTCGACGCTAGCTGGTTTCGGCTAGCTAACCTATCTCTAGACTTTTACCTATAAGGGGCGCATGTCGGTACGTCACAGGTGGGGAAGTTCATCGGGGATACGTTTCACGAAGTGGGTGTAATGCTACTCCAACGGTAACTACTATGGCGACGTATCTCGACAATATATGTTACCATGACAGTAACGTTTGTCATATCTTACACCCTGTTTGTAAAACGGGCCACTGGAACTTTTCTGAACCGTGACACGGGTTTTCTTCGTGATAGGAATTAATGGGCAGCCCAAGATGTTAACGCTTTCCTTCATCAAAGGATTTAGCGAAAGTTGAAAAAGTGAACGATTTCTTTGACCAAAGAAATTAGCGGGAATCCAACATAAGAACATTTATTCAGTATGGCGAAGTAAAAGGAATACATGACTAAATAAATAAATATCACGAGATTAAGGGAATGCGAACAAGATAAAGGGAGATAGCTCCATTCACCTTGCATGAAGAAATCTTTTTTTCATCATCTCGGTACTATTATGTGATTGTTGGATTATCGGATTATGGTTATCGGATTGTTGGTCTGGACTCAAATTTTCGGCGTCGATGAACATTTCTGCTGAAGCAAAGTCACTGAGGTACTTACACAGCGGCTGGCGCAGGCTTGTTTTTACTTATTTTTTCTCAAAAAGAGAACCATGTTAGATTTAAGGCACGAAAGAACCCATTTAAGCAACTGGATTGGATTTCAATAAATAAATAAGCTGAGAGTTTTTTTCTCAACAATATACACTTAATTAGAAAGAGCGAAATACTAAGTTGTCAACGGATAGGATACAGATTAGGAATATTAAACCAATCACTACCAATAAAACAGTTCCATTTTACGATGGTCATGTTTTGTTACGCTCTATTGAATATTGCAGTATCGTGCAGGTACGAGCACTACCATGTCCATAAACAAAACACACCCATGGTGTAAAACCGGTACATTGGGTACAATAATTGAGTCAGTCTCTGAAAGAATCTGTCAAATGCCCAAGTTGCTGTGCATATGAGAGGAGCATTTATTATTATTATTATTATTATTATTATTATTATTATTATCATTAACCTATTTACTGACCATAAAGGTCTCCTTAACCTATAATCATCGTATTTAATCTATGAAATGGTCCAGTGGTTGCGCCGATAGGGGGCTATTTACTTAGTTACTGGTTTTCCTCTTCTTATTATTACTTACGGAAAGAACATCCAACAACCTATAATCATGGTTTCTTCAGGGCACGTTAGTGTCAGCATCGCACCTGACTCTGAAGTTTCGACAGTGTATTCTCCAGAGCATGTTGGCACGCACGTTGCTAAGGCCTGTAAAACCGGTAAAAATGCAGTCACTGCGAGTTTTTACCCAATTCCCTGTTCTTGAATGCATTACTTTCTCCCTTGATAACATTAGTATGCCCACTTATAGTGAAAACTGTACTTAGTATTCTACAAAAATGCAAGTAATGCCCAATACCAACACATTGCTAAAAGACTTCAATAGCACTTCAAATAATTCCTTTCCTTCCCTTTTACCCATATTTACTTATTTAGTTCATTGCATGGTGTTTTACACCATGCTCAGGACTAGTTCACCAACACGACGGCGACCAGCAGTATGGTGGCAGGAAACCGGGCACAGCCCAAGGGAACCTGCCACCATCCGCTGGCTGCTGACAGACCTTCCCACGTGCAGATCACTAGCATTTAACACAAATGTCAATAAAATTATATTCATCACAAAATCATGAAATTCAGCTTTTTTTAAGAATAACTGCTAATGATAAAACGTGTCTCACATGATGCTTGCCGATATTCACAGTACTCTTGCGAACAGAGCATGCGCAGTTGAACAGTACTACTGATCCGGCACACGTTCCGTTATCAACACTGCACCTACAGTCAATAGGAACCTACAGTCAATAGGTGTCGTCCGGGCAATTTACCTCCACGATATCAAGCGGCGGTGTTGTTGAGATTCCACTCACAAATGTTACACCTCCGAAATGTGAAAGATGCTTGTCACAATAAGCAGCAAATATATTTCCTATTCCTTGCCACAGTTACATAGAAGTAGATCACAATTTCATTCAATATCATACTTTATTCAGGGCAGCTTTTTGTCAGATAATCATTTAAAGTGAAAGACAGTACATGTTCTGAGTTAAGTTTGCTAAAAAGGCTGCACAATATTATGTTTATTTCACGAAAGTATTTTTTCTAACAGCTACTCGGACAGTGGAAATTAACATTTAAGTATTCCATATATTGTTCATCCCTGGATAAACTATGGCGTTTTGCAAGTAAACAGATAACGTATTACTCGTCCAGTGCGAGAGAACGAGAGTCGAGTCACCTTGGGACTGAATCGCCATTTTGAAAGGGAGACGACATATTGTTTTTGACTGTCAACCACTTACAGCTTCATAGAGGTATTGGGTTTCGGGTCAAGTGACCTTCAGAAATAACCAAACCGCGCGATTTTGATCTGTCATTGAAATGTACAGGAAAATTTTATACTGACTTTAAATTTCGGGCTTCAAAAACAGGCGATCACGTCAAGTTCGATCTTCCAAGTCAAACACGTCAAGTGGTTATCTTCCACAATTTTCAGCCGATTTGGATAATTTATTTTCATACTTCATAGCCACTAAATGCCAACATATAATATTAATATCTGAGGCAATGAGATATGGCTTCTGGAAAAGAAATTCCTTCAACTATTTAATTTATCTCCAATAGGGCCGCTATGTAGGTCAGAGGTGCAGCTGTCTGTATACAGGTAAGCTACCCAAAGGATTTGTTCATAAAAAGCTTACGTGAACAAAAAGCAAAGTATGAAAGCAATGAAAGTATGAAAGTCTTTATCCACCCTCTCGTCTATCTGTCTTAAGTACTTCAGAGTGTCTTCAAATCCCGACGAAACACTGGAAGACCATAACAGTTTTCAAACCCAGTGTTAGAGTCAATATATCAAAAGAGTCATATCATGTTCTATCCCAATGCGATGCGCCTTTGTACATAGTCACGTCCATCCTCACAACGCACACAGCAACAAGACTCAACATAAACTGGCCCTTGCAATTCAACAATCACTCTAAAGGAAAGGTTTAACACGGAGTTATTATAAGGGGTGCACGCTTTTCTGGCAGAGCACCTATTGAAATTGTTCGGATTTCTATGTTTGTACACTTTCACCTCCATCATTTCAAAAACTGCCAACGGTAAAGAACCTAAACTTGACAGTTAGATACATGTACTTCAATGACTAACAAACTTTTGACATTTTCGATTATTCACCGCTCACGTGGTTTGGCAGCTGTTTTGAATTTTATACAAAATTAAAAAAAAACCTTTATAAATCAAAAACCTGAAATGTAATATACTGTTGCTCCGTGTAAAGACCTACTCTCAAAGTAAAACGTTTTGAATTCCATATGCAAATTAGCATCTGTCAAACAAATGAACATGGCTCAAAACTAGGTTACCTCTAAAAACCATCTAAACCGATGGAACAAAAACATTTACGACCTTCTTGGCATCTGGACATTGAAATTGCAAGTAATATTTTCGATTCTCGAGTTCCAGTCTAGCTTGTTCGTTTTCAATTTCATATTTTTTTTCTGTTTTTCACTACCATGATGTCAACACAGGACTACCAGATGTGGTAAATGGGTAATAGAGAGGACCCCGGCAGAGCTGTTGGATAAAAGCTTTTAATTATATATGCAATGCAATACGACATCGTAGTGACGCCCTGAAATGGGGCAAATCGGTGCAGTTTAGCATTAGTTCGCAAATACTAGCCTTCCAAACCTAATGCTTTCAAAGTGTATGTCCATTACGAGTGTAAGTCGTTAGAATAAAAGCTATATGGGGGCAAAAATATGGTTGCAAAGGGACAAAACGGTCCAAAGCTCGACTATGACTTGTCACTTTTCTCCGTGAAAAGTGAAAACGTATTAAGTATCAATTCCAAATAAGGAACAGGCTATTTAAATTTTGAGTTTTGAAAATGTAAATGTCCACGCAAGGAGTGAGTGGCCAAGTTCTTAGATGAAGAAGAAAAAAACAAACCGACAATCGAAGATAATCTGTGCTTCATTACACATTCATTAACCGGAAATTATCCACAAGGTTTACACATCGTCCGTCAATCTGTACGCATCTGTTTCCGTATAGAATATATGTTCACACCTAGTCCGTCAAGCCGCTCGCATGTGTTTCCGTAATAAGTGTACGGATATTCTCCATGTGTCAGTTCGTACGATTGTTTTTTTCGGCAGGGAGTATTGGGCTACAACTTGTACGCATCTATTTCCGTGAGGAGTGTAGGTTAATGCCTTGTTGGCCAGACCGTACGCCTGTGTTTTCCGTGAGGAGTATAGCTTTAACATCGTATGTAAATCCGTAAGTATCTCTTTCCATCAGAAACATTGGTTCACACCTCCTCCGCCAGTCCTTACGCATGTGTTTGCCGTTAAAAGTATAGATTTACACCTCGTACGTCAGTCTGAGCGCATGCTTCCTTTAGGAGCACAGGATAACACCTCGTTCGTCGGTCCGGAAGCATCCGTTTTCGTACTTTTCTCAATACTGTTCATCATAATGAATTGAAATTCCGCAGATGATGTGCACGTTGCCGTGGAAAAAACAACTTTGTTTCTTTATCTAGCCGTTTTCAATTATATTCTACAAAATTGCTGACGTTCTTGTCCTTTTCTTCAAAAGAGATGGGTTATTCTAAATTAAATCTGTGAGAAACTTCACCGTGACGAGTTACAGATCTAGTTCGAGATTCGGGCCATCTTATTTACGTTAGAAAAAGATATCACATTTAAGAGCCACACAGTTCCTACATTTTTACTTTTAGTAAAAATAATAATTAACATGGTGATAAACTTAAAATCAAAATTCTGCCGGTACGAACAACAAAATAAATCATACTTACTCCTCGCAGATATCACAAGACAGAGGAGGTGGGGGGGGGGGATGGATCGGTGGACGGGGTGGGTAGGGTGGATAAAATCGGTGATGTCTGCGGTAGGTTTTCTGTTCAGCGCCTTCTCCGGACTCTCCTGTAGATGGAGCTGTATTTGCTATTGTCTGCAAAAGAGTGAAATAAATAGGCATGGTCATTGTGTTTTTATACTTGATGACAACCCAGCATCATGATTAATTCTACAACAGTGACATGTAACAAATCATAATTAAACTCACTGAATTTTATCATTTTATTCCCACTGATCCTTGTGACACGTTAACAGCGAACTTTAAGCAGCTCAGGAATACCGCACATGTTATGCAAACCAGATACGTAGGCTGTAGCCGTAGATAATTTGGAGATTACATGATCAGTTTCTCTCTCCTGCGTTAGAATGATATGGCCTTTAAATTTCTTTACTTTTCTTGTCGGGTATGCACACATGTATCTGTATTTCAGCTGTATTCCCACACAAGATGACGTGCACGCTACGCACGCTTGTCGCATCACTTGTTGACAGTTGAGAAGTGTCTCCTGTGACCTCATGCTGCCTTTACATATCTGACCAAAACCGTTCGTAAACTGATTGAAAACCATTACCTGCTACTTAGTTTTAACTATAAAGGTGACAATGTAAAAAAAATCCAGACAAACTTGTGCTGTAAAGCCAGGTTTAAATTTGAACTCTGTTGTGTAGGATATATTTTATTCTTTTTTTCAATATTGCGCTTTGGTCAACGGACGAATTAGTGACGTCACATACTTAAATCAAGCAAGGGCTTATATAAGCAGAGATAAATCCAACTGACTTGAGGTCCAGTCTTGTGGTATTGTTCTACTTAACATTTATGAGATAAACAGAATCTTCAATTGGTTATCCTGGAGTATCAAATTTATTAAACTCGAGTCAAACTTTCCGTTTGTTTCGAGCCTTTGATACTATAGGATCACTCGTCGAGGTCCAACATAAACATAGAAGCTGTTCGGTTTTAGGCTGTTCATTTTTACTTCAAGACGTAATCTATATCTCTCAAAGGCCCGGAGATTAAGCTCTACAGGCTATGTATAGATAGTGTATACTCGTGTTAGAGGACAGCTAACTCTTCTAGACTACCCGCCATTACAAATCCCCCCAACCCTCCTCCCACCTTCTTTTTACTTCTCTCTTTTAAAGACGTTCACAGGGACGGAAAGCGTGACATGCATAACGACCATTATACATACTAATCCATTGTATGTATTGTATCCATACCCAGGTCTATACCTTGCTACAGGACCAAAATAACACCCTAGTTTTTACCTACCAGCATAGTTGTACGCAGAGATGACATTCTTGTGTATGCATCATTGTGTAACATTCGATATAACTGTACAAAACAGCCACACCCAGGACGGTAGTGAGGCAATGCAAAGCGCGTAAATAATTTTTCTTTCATAAGCGCCTGTGTATGTTACATGTACGATGCAAGTATTTCTACATTCTTACTAAAAAAATTTTAAAAAACCCTCTTACACATGTGTTGCCTTTCAGCTGCTGAAGACGTCAGTCGTCTGCTGTCCTCATTTGTAACACCATGCTACTTGCTATTCACATCACTACTCCTTCACTGCTGTGATCTTGGCAAATAAGACTTTCAACTTGATCAATACTAACAATATACACAGTCAATTAATAAACGAAGGATCTCGCACGAGTGGTCATCGCATATGCGTAAATTTAATTTTAGAAAATTAGGCCGTGCTCCAATATACACAGTAGCATAAAACAATAAACTCTAAAGAATACTGTTTGCAGTTATGATACAGAGAAAGGGCTCAGTCGGCTATCGCACTAGCGCAGCGTAATGACCCGAAGCCTGTCACCTATTCGATCGCTGTGAGTTCAAGTGCAGCTCATGCTAGCTTCCTCTCCGGCCGTACGTGGGAAGATCTGTCAGCAGCCTGATGATAGTCGAGGGTTTCCGCCGGTCTCTGCCCGGTTTCCTCCCACCATAATGCTGGCCGCCGTCGTATGAAATATTCTTGAGTATATCGTAAAACACCAATCAAATAAATAAATAAATGATACCGATCTGGCTGCTGACCTTCAATTCCTCGATTTCTGGGTTAGTCATGGGGTCAGCTATTTTTGGAAGATTCTCTACTCATCCCTCTTTAAACATTTTCTGGTTTGCTTTTAATACTTAGCTGTTCGAATCCCATCATAAAGGTGACACTAGAGCACACAGTTAAATCTCTTTAGCTGCCTTTCAGTTGAACGAATAATGCCCCACAGTGAGTTAGTGTCATAGTATGGCCCATCAGACATTTTAATATTTATAAGGAAGTTGCACAAAATAGTATTCAGCTGTATATGAATGGCATTTCACGTGAATGGCGACGCTCATACTCGCTAAAAACTACTGTGTAGGAGTGGCTCGCATTATAGTGACAAAAATGCGCCTCTATGTAATTATTTGCGTACCAGCAGTACACAATTCGTGTAATGTGTGTAATAAATCCACAATGGCGTGTGCAACACTAATACACATGTCTTATTGATGTGTAAATTTGTACACCGGTGTTTTGCAGAGTATCTTTCACCAGCCAAAATTCAAAATGACGCACCAAGGCAAATTTCATTTCAAAAGGCGCTATCTCTCATGATTAAGGAGGAATATAAGCAGTGTATGGAAGACAAGGCGGTGTACGACACAATTTTCTTGACTCCGCACTCTTTTTATTGAACAGCAATCCACTAAGAGTCTCTCTGTGATGTTCAACCAGCGATTCGCTATTGTACAGCTCTTTTTAATACCCGTCCAATTTCGCTAACTTTCGCTTTGCAGCTCTCCGTCTATCAGCATGTCAGTAAGCGAACCACAGTATTGTATCGATGGAATATGGTGTAATAAACTCATGCATAAACATAACGTGCAACTCAGGATGTACACCTAACTATACTGTATTATACCCCTACAAAGGGACCCTCGCTGGTTGGATCACGTGACGCATCGGGTCACGTCAGTGAACATGACAAAATGACTAGGCAATGTTGTCAAATGTTAAACCCAGCTCAAAATGGTCTCTTCTCTCCATACCTTTCTAATGTGCTTTCAATTCAAAATTCTGCTATGGCACATTGTTATAGGCTAAGGAATATTGCTGATCGTCGTCTTTTCAAAACTAGAGTGAACTGATTCTTCCTTTCGATCCGACGACGTAGAAATCGTTGAAAATCGGCTTTTACTTAACTTTGCTCATAACTACACCCTGGACAAACAAGGATTTAGCCGGTGAGTTCATGGGAATACACTTGTTGTGATGTTCTGTGAAGGACTATATATGTGTGAGACACGGCACCCTTGTATGGCCAGTTGTCCTATGTACTTCTCTTGTAACCGTGTCTGTCAGTACTTGTATCTGTTATCTGTTGGGGGGGGGGAGGGGGTAGGATTTTTTAGATTTACCGCTTGAATAAATAAATTTATTTTTTTCATTTATTTGATTTGTGGCTGATCTTCCCACTTACGATGGGCCAGGAAGCCAAGCAAAGCTATTCTTCGACTCTTCAGTATTTCAGAAAAGGACAAACACATAGAGGATGCAGATGAGGCAAGATGTGTTCTGGTTATCAGTACAAGTCCACATGTACTTCCATCACTGTTGCCAAGCATGGCGGAGACCCTCACTCGTACATTTACAGCGTGTACATTGTATAAGACACAATGACTCACAGCGACCGCTTTGCAGAGCGGCTCCTGGATCATTGTGCTGCGTTACCGCACACTAACCAATATGCCACAGGACAGTAAAGTCATTTTTCACTTATGTAACTTCGGCCAGTATTATAGTGGGAGGAAACCGGGCAGAGCCCGGGGGAAACCCACGACCACCCGCAGCTTCCTAGCGGACCTTCCCACGTACGGCAGGACAGGAATCCAGCATGAGCTTTACCTGAATTCACACAGACGGCTTTGGAGAGATCGAGGCTCCCGGGCCATTGTACTATACTACTGCACGCGAACCAATAGGCCACAGAGGCCCCATTGAAAATTTAAAAATATACGTGACCATACATTAAAAAGGAAGTAAATACAGCGCATAACCTCCGAGATGTAATGCTGTACATAATAGTATGTGAGATGGTGTGATCGGGATATTTTAGAAAGCGTAAATATGCGTTTCAGTGAGTCTGCACTGTTTAGTTTTATGTTTTCATGGGGTGGTCGTTATGAGTGTGACTATGGTACCATGTATGAATGCATGCTTAATTGGTTTAACAGCGTACTCAGCAATTATTCAGTCATTTGACGACGAGGAGTCCTTATAATGTATATATTATGTCTTTCTGTGGCAGGCCGAGTCCATGCCGCCAATGTGCTGCCGCCATTGGAACATCATGCCGAAGACACTAGACATGACACCTCAACCAGTCACATGATATATTAGTCTTGTTTCCTTGATCTAACCTCCCAGTGCTGAAGGCCAAGCGAGTCAGTAACAAGTAACATATTTAAAGACTTTCGTATAACCTGACCCAGGTTTTGATCCCGGATCACTAATCTCACAACCCTGAGATGTGCGTTCAAACCACCAGGCCACCGAGGTTGTGACTGATATGAAGAACGACGTAGATCAAAGCCCCAGTCTTTTATTTATTCCCTTTTTTGACTGACTATTCCACTTATCCGACGGCGGCCAGCATTATGGTTGGAGGAAACCGGACAGAGGGGAGGGGGGGAGGAACCCACGACCATCCGCAGGTTGCTGGCAGAGAGCAAGGGAGTAGAGAAAGTTGGGCTTGAACTCACATCCATCGTGTTGATGAGAGGCTTTTGAGTAATTTCACTGCACTAGCGCGCTAAACCCCCTCGACAACGCCCTCACCCTCGTCTTTCGCAGTTTTGGACTCAGAATCCGTAGGCAGCTGTGTAGAGTCTGTTCATCCGTACCATGGCCTGTAGGCCTGTAGGCCATGATATCAGTTGAATAACGAAAATTAATATATTAATTTATCAGATTGGATGTGGTGTAGGTCTGATCGGTGTTGATTAGGTTTTCACTTTAAAGACTGCTCATCGTTTACTTTCCCAGAGTATAATTATGGGACAGTTTCATCGAAAGGCCTGTGAGGTAGATGAAATGAACAAGAAGTTGATGGGTTTTACCTGGTTGAGAGCAGCCCGAAAGTGACGTCAGAACCACCAGGATCTGCAGCAGTGGGGAGAACACGGCCAGCAAGTTTGGACAATCCTGCGGTACCATCCTGTGACAGCTATAGAGCGAGCAGTGCCTGTCATCAGCCCGATCAAACTTGGGCCTACCAAGAAGTGGCTTGAGCAGGAAGTAAAGTTATATTCTTCACAAGTATTGGTCTTTGTGACTCATAGCCCTTCAGAAAATAGAATTATTTATATTCAGTCTCAGGAAATGTAATAAGAGGTCTAGCTGTACAATACGCTACATGTGAGCAATGTCAAATGGGGAAAAAAGCATAACATATATGTTCTTTATATTTCTGCAGAGCCTCATTTGGCCTCTGTATAATGCCTATGAAGCTAAAGATCCATTTATTTCCAGTGTATTAATTCATTAATTTGATCCACACAATTATCTGAGTGTGTGGACGTGATGGAGTTGGGGATTTGGGGGGAATTTGGAGGGGGGACTCTGTTCGAATCCCGCTTCGTCCAGTTCGGATTTGGCGTACATGAGATCTGTCGCACGATGTACTCGGCAAGAAACTGTACTTTCCCCTGCGTCAGTCAAATTTTTCCCCACCAATTACCCTGACAGTGGTTGCCAAAGTGAAACATAATAAAACCCTAACAATATGTGTAAATTGAAAAAGTGTACACTTTCTGCACCGTACAGACCCATGCCTCTATGTTGAGTCTTCAGGGACGAGATGTTATCGCTAAGACTGAGAGCTGAAAATGTAGGATTCAATAAATAAATAAAACACTGAGAGTGTATACATGCATATGTGGTTTTGTTGTCTTTGATGTGTTTTTATATGGTGCAATCCGATCCAGAGACATGGCATATATAGGTGCAAATAAAGTAACGCTGAGGTGAAGTTTTTACCCACTGAAGCTCCTTTAACTGAAAGCAGTCTGTCCCAGCCATGTTACCCAATGAAAGAGAAAGTCAGAATGTTCGTAATCATTAAATAAGCGCAGACGCGCAATGACAGCTGAGACCCGTTAAATTCACGTAGAGGGCGTAAAGCCAGGCCAAAGATAAATTACCATATAGCGACATATCTCTACAGCATATAGGTGTCGTCAGGACAATTACGTTTGACACAACTTACACCCTGTTTGTAAAACGGGCCCAGGTCAGAATTACATTCGTAATAACGTTGATCTCAGGGTGTCTTGTCAACACCATGTGCGTGAAACATGCCCTTCCCTTTCTGGGAGGATATATAGAAGTGGAAGACAACATTTCCCTATGCTACACCAAGCCGCCTAAGAGTCGGAAACTGATTTCACCTGAGGCTCTCTTCTCCACTTCTATTGGAATAACTAATATAACTCAGCTTCAACTCCAGAGATTCCACATCGACTCCGCTCTTGCCAAACCACTTGGCAAATAAAGATGAGGAATCTTCGTGCCTCCTTCCTTGACCCTCAAAGCAGGGGGAGATTCTGCCGGTGTCGGTTGCCCCACAAGGTGGTGTCTCATTTCAAGGTCAAGGTGTTACAGTGAGGGAGAATTACAGAGAGAGGCAGAGGAGTCTTTTGCCGTGGGTGAGGTCTCCAAAAGAAGATTGAAGGCGATGATCACAAGGTAACGGCAGCTATAAACATGAACATAAAACCTCCATGGCTGCTTAAGATTAGCTAACAGGAGGGGATTCGCTTGAGGTTACATTCTCCAGGAGATTCCCGGTTCCCTAACCCTTTCTCTTCCCCATCCCCACCTAGCTTGACTCTGCTTGCTCAGGCGGGAAGATTGCCAGATCTCCTTTTCTGGTTTCCTCTGGCTGTGTGTGCTTTCTCTCACCTGTAAACTCATCGACGGGGAAAGTAGTCTCGGGGTCAGGGGATGTGTGTTTTTGAACTTATAAACTTTTATTTATTTATTTATTTATTGATTTATTTACTTATTCATTTAACTGATCGGTGTTTTATGTCGTACTCAAGAACATTTCACTTATACGACGGCGGCCATCATTATGGTGGGAGTTAAGCAGGCAGTGTCCGGGGGAAACCCCAGACTATCCGTGGATGGCTGGCAAACCTTCCCACGTATGATTTTTTGAGCTGGTGGCCATTTTGTTGAGCAGATATGTAACATACAAGTTAATGACAAGCCTTGGCCACACACTTTAGCGCCAAATATAGCAAGAAGACATCCGCCCCACTTACACCCGACCCCACCCCACCCACACACCCACCCACCCAAAGACAACAAAAACAGGTGTGATATGACACAGGTGTAGTATGACAATTCAATGTTGTAATCAAATGAAATGTACTATTATTATTCAGGCATGTTGTATTCCTGAAGATGTGATTTATGTAACCTTTGTTTTTAGTTGTCTTTAGGTGGGGGATGGGGGTGGGGTTGGAACGTATGTAGTGGGGTTGAGGTCTTTTTGCCGTATTTGGCGCTCAAGAAACCGTGACCCACAATTTGAAGACATCCTCCTGTTACTGTATATATATATATATACCACCAAGTCTCAGACATAACAATCAGACGTCTTCAATCTGTGTTCATCGGGAAGGTTTGTGTTGAAGTTTTGCTTTACTTGTAAATATCAAAGAGAGAGTAAGGCCTGAATAATGTGGCGCACAACATTCTATAAATAGAGCTGCCATCCAAACAACACCATGTCAAATACCAAGCTCTCAATGCTAGTGTGTAGACCTATTTCCAAAGGTACAACGACGCGTCACATGTTCACAAAGTTATAATACATTACACAAAATCCTGTTGTTGCAGCCGGAGATAGAAGGTCCAGGAAACCAGCAGGGATTCCCCCAAGGCCAGCAGTTCACATTTATTTGGTTTATATATTCCAGATGACGACTACGTGGCGTTCGCAGGCGGCTGACATGTGATATGAGAAGAAGCTTTCAGGCTGTCATCCAGGCACACGGCAGATACACCCGATATTGACGTAAAACGCTTTACGAGATACCAAATGACGTTTTCATTGCATAATTTCAACCACTACTTCAAAACTACTCACTCCAGAACCGTACTTGTAAAGCCATGGTTTCGGCTCAAAACCAGTGATGATAGAAATACATGTGTGTTATCATTAAAGCAAATGGATTCCAATCATTTTGTCGTTTTTATTGTTAGTTAAACAATCATACATAAAACCTATTAGCATAAAACGTGTTAAATCCACACTTCGTAAATACACATGTTTAACATATTTAGATCTGAACCCTGTGTAATCTAATCACTTTGCTTTAAAACAATGAAACTCTTACAGAAGAATACCGTTACACTTTAATGACAGTAGTTAAACATATAAATATTTCACAAACAATATACAGAAACCCTCTTTTCTGGGCACAATTGGTCGTTACACCTACCAGGTACATGTATAAAGAAAAAGGCTTTAGAAAAAATCTAACTTCCAGTGCCCAGTTACGCACAGCTGTCACAGGAAAAACTGATTCTGATGGCAAAACCAATTTTATTACCACGTGTTGCGATTCTTGCTAGATTGTACAATAGCTTTGTTGAACATAGTCTAAGACATTAAGGTGTGTTACATCTGCTCTTCACCAGAAATCCACCACCACCACCTCTGACATAGGCTATGGTATTTAGGCCTAGGTTTACATGTGTGTTTATGTCGTCACACTCACGATATCGTGTGATCCAAATAGGCCTAGGCAGTTGTCATTTTACATTCATAAACGATGGTAAAGGACAGAATTCAAATATGAATATACCCAAAATACTAAAAAGAGACCAAACAGCATTCCAGGGCCAAGCACAGAGCATTTCTTTCTATCGCCAAGTTGAACAGAATTAAAATTTATTCATAACTCATCAATGTCAACATGTCTTTACTGTTTATGTGCCATAACATCATAGAGGGCGCTGCGCCGCATAAATTTTTTCTGCGTAAGTCCTGTTTCACGCTGAAGTAACCAATGTCTTTCTTCCACGGCGTTGTCCATTTAGTTAGTTAGTTATTTTATTTCATTGGTATTTTACGTCATACTCAAGAATATTTCACTTATCCGAAGGCGACCAGCATCGGGAAGAAACCCGACAGAGCCCAGGGGAAACCCACGATCAGATCAGACTTGATTCTCTATCTCTTTGTCTGAATATATACTAGAGAAAAACAATAAATCATGAAGACAAAACTGAAGATAAGGGGCAATTAAAAAGTCCAAAATTGATTGCCTGAAACATTTACAAAACTTCACATTATAAAAATAAAATCGCCATATACCAATGCCGCCTCTCTGCAGAGAGTTTACTGGGTTCGATATCATAGTCCTTTATATTCATGTAGTAATAGGTTTTAAATGTTAACATAATTAAAATATAACATTTTCCATACAATCTATCTAAAGGTTTTAAAATTAAAAGAGAAAGAACAGATAAAATGGAAACCAGTCAATAACACGTTAACATTACAATAATTTATTTATTTATTTTTTGGTTTTACGCCGTATTTAAGAGTAACAGTACATGCAACATAAAGAGCAAAGTCGGACACTGATTTCTAACAGTGTTTTACGGTTTCCAGCCTGGACTGCACAGAGAACAACATATTGACTATTATTTAGAAAAAAAAATAATCGTCCCAATGAAATACATCAATTGCATACACGGAGAATAAAATAGACGGTATAAAAGCTTGTCGCCCAAACGGCTGGCTCTCGTCAGACGCAAAAATATAAAATGTCAAGAGGCCCTATACAGTAATAAAAGATATCAAAATCTGATCACATCAGACTTATTTGGAATTTGAATAAAATATTACTCCTTAAACAACTGCAAAAAAGCGATTGGAAAACCTGATTATACACAGATATATGTATTAAAATATATCCTGTCATTTGGAAAAGTATTACACATATTAAGGGCAATATTATTATATTCGTAACTTTAACATTAAAATAGGCCCCAAAACGTCACTATCTGATACATAACAAAAAGTTGCGAATATATGTGTGAGTGTGCATATCATACAGTTTTAGTGTGTTAAATAGGGAGTTCACGAACCAGAAGTATGCAAACTAGTCATAACTATGTGAGCAGCACAATCTCTGGGGTCACCAGAAATCAGTGAGGCCACATGAACCGCTAGCACCCTTTGACATTGGTTATTATGGAATGCCAGTCACACTTTACTGTGTTCCGCGACACTATACTGGAAGTGTATACATGCACAATTTGGAATTTTTGCGGATGGTTTTCTTTCTTAGCCTCAAATACCTTTTAGCCAGCTTGGTTTTTGTTAACACCTCAACTCCGCTGAGTCATCCTTACACACGAGTTAAACATTGTTCACACAACTCCACCATGTCAGATAACCCTTGACGCCAAGTAAGTTTTATTAATTCCATAATTACGTAGAGAGGTACTGATTTCTTGTGCACTGGTAAACATTCCAGTCGAAAGCGTAAAAAAGTCACAAATCTTCAAAAGTCCGAGTTCACTTGCCTGGTTCGTTACATATTGCTGAGAGCAAATGTAAGACATATACTATCGGAGCTCTCTGCCAACCGTTGTGTGGGGCCGTTGTGAAAACTCACGGAGGTCCGAGTTCACTTTATTGTCGAAAGTGTTCACTTAGAGGACAAAGTTAGCATAGGTGTCGAAGCTCTCAATGAACGTTCTGACCACTTCATAGCAGAATCCATACTGCTCCTGTAAAACAGAAAGTCAACAGAATCTTCCAAGTCGGTGATATCAATTAAGACCCATTTTCCACACAACTAAACTGACATGACGGAAAGACAAAGAATCTTGCTTAGATCAAAATACAACAAATCCCTCCTGAAAGGGCCACTGAACATAGGAACGGCAAATCCCTACATCGTAATGGCTAACACTTTAGTTTCTACTCCATCTAAAACAAACGCCATGACATTGAGCTAAATGTAAAACACGCCTCAACGGGAGATACATATCAAAACGGGGACCTTGCCAAAGCCAATCGACCTCTAACCAGTCACAGGGTTTCTCTCTGATGTACCTATCAGTACAAAAACTTTTACAGTACAATAACGTCACGTTAGGCAGAGCTCCAGGTCGGTGTTTCCTCACAGTGTCCACAATGTAGAGTACCATAGCTTACTACGTTAGGCAGAGCTCCGGGTCGGTGTTTCCTCATAGTGTTCAAAGTATACAGTGGAACGACTTACCAGGTTAGAGAGAGCTCGTGTTTCCTTATAGTGTTCACAATATACAGTACAATAAAAAAAACTGCGATAGGCAGGTCTCTCGGGTCGGTGTTTCCCCATGGTGTTCCACAGTATACAGTACAATAACTTACTACGTTAGGCAGACCTCCGGGTCCGTGTTTCATAGTATACAGCTAGAGAGAGCTCCCGGGTATGTGTTTCCCCATAGTGTTCACAGTATACAGTATAATAACATACCACGTTAGGCAGTGCTCCGGGCCGGTGTTTCCTCATAGTGTTCACAGTATACAGTACACTGATCGTGTGTTCCGCTTTCAGTTTTTCCAGCAGACTAAAACAGGTACACAACAGCACGGTTCTATCCACGCCATTCCTGCCATAAAGAAACACACAGAAATAAACCTTTGGCAAACTGACGTTACCTGAAGCAACACTTTGTGATATTTTGAATAATTTGTTTCATTTGTAAGCGAAAAATACCGTTACATAAGGCTTTCATCTCAATGAAGATTTTGTTCAGAGACATACATTTATCTAGGCACCGGGTGATTTCTCTAGAACATTGGTTAGAATGAAACAAGGTAAATGCCATTACATGTTGTAATATCTCAGGTTGAAATGTTTCAAGAGTCATTCTGGCATGTATCGTGTTAATTGAGCTCCAGGGCAAATGCAGCCCCAAAGAACAAGAGGAATATAAGCTTGTGTGTACGCATGCGCAGAGGGACAAGTACTGGTGGGCTGCTAAAACTTCTTCCCGCCTTGATCAGAAGGGTCCAAAGCTGTGTACTCCTTTGTCCTTTCCTAAAGTACTTCTCACCTTTTGTGCACAAAACACTTGGGTAGTACACAAACACTGAAGAATCACAGCAGAAAACGATGAGCTTTTACTGTGATCAAACAGGTCAAACATTTCAGTTTGACGAGCTTTGGCTAATGACCGCCCACAAATGGTAAGAGACATCGCTGTTTCCGCTCATTATTCAACTCACCTTAAGGACTTAGCAACATTTATCAACTTGGAACAAACGATTTAAAAGCTACGGTTTTTCGCCTTTTCGAAACGAGCAGCCAAGGTTTTATTTCTTTCATACAGGACTGCTTTTTTTTTACCACCATTTAAGAAAGGTGTTAGAACAATGTCGACTGAGAATCGCTTAATGTAACACTGTTTGTTGGTTAATATTTAATATTGTATTAAATTAAATAATACCTGTGTGCTACAATAATCAGGAATGATAAATTTTCATCTTGTTTTTGTGTTCCTTAAACGTTAACAGATTGCTGTAAGAACTTATTCCTTGATTAAACATGGATAGGAATATATGCGCAGAATTCGACGGACTGAGCCGTGATGTCCGTCTTGTCGTTCTTACACGCAATGAACGATGATGGGCCTGTTGTTGTTCTGTTTCTGCCACTCCTCGACACTCTTCTGTAGGTTGATGACCCGCTCCGCGGACGCTGGCACCAGCGATCCAGGCTTCCACATGTTCACACAGAACTGTCGTACTGTCTGGTCTTTCTTTTCCTCCTGGAAAAACCATGTAACAATAAAACAGGAAAAGTTTTATGAAATAGGAAGCAAAAGTCAACAATCACTTGTGTGATTGAAAACTGATTGAAAAGCTAAGAAACTGAAATCATGTTTATCAGAGAGACGAATGAAAATTATGTGCCAAAATGGGGATCCATTCTTGAATGTAATAATTCGGGCCAAAGCGTAACCAGTAACGTGTTGTTCCTGTACTGTAGGAGAACAATGGTCAATTCCTCGAGGACTCGAGCCGCCATTGTGCAGGAAAAGGTATTCCATGACTTTTACTCATTCTTAATGATTTACTTTACAGAATTAAAGCGGGTGTACATGTTTGAATTCTATGGCTGGCTTTATGAACCACACCGCCAATGACAAAGTGCCCTGACATCACAAGGCCTTTCTTAAGTTATTGTCACCTACAAAATAAGATTTTGTGAACGTTATTTAAATACTCTTCTTCCCATTGATAATAAAAGCTAGCAAAATGATAAAAGGTGTGTTTGGAATTTTATATCTTTTACTTATTTATTTATTTCTCAGGTTATTATCTGAGCAGCAGGATATGTAAGACAGTGTGAGTTTGTACGACACGTATTTTGTTTCCGTGCCGTCGCCGTGAGTTCAAGTCCAGCTCATGTTGGCTTCCTCTCCGGCTGTTGGTGGGAGGGTCTGCCAGCAACCTGCGAATGGTCGTGGGTTTCCATCGGGTTCTGCCCGGTTTCCGTCCACTATCATGCTGGCCGCCGTCGTATAGGTGAAAGACTCCTCAGAGTACGACGTAAAACACCAAGGAAATAAATAAACACATGAATATTTTGCTCCCGCCGACTGCATAAGGGGAGACAATTACACCTGGCTAAAGACCACCCTCTTTTCCAGACCGGCACCTGTCGCAGCATCCTCAGCTGAATCAGAAAAAACTGTCTCACTATAGTAACGATAGACTAATGGTGTCACTCAATGGTGACAGGCTGACTGAACAGCTTGTCATCAGGTACATTTTAAGCATTTTGGGGGGTTTTTCTAGTCATAAATAATCTTAGCAGAGCTAGTCTTTGTAATGTTTCTGTAATAAATAATCTGTAATAAATAAATGCACTCTTTCTGTGGCTGTGATATCTTCCCAAAAAGACGACATAAGGAGTCAAACAAAAATCAGAGACAAATGTAAAGCAAATACCTCCCCTCGAGGTTTTACCTCACTGCCACAACGAGACAAGTTTGACCTTTGTACCCCTCTTGACACATCTTGGATTGTTCAGGCTTAGGCCCATCACTGTGATGTCCTTGCGCGGACTTAGCATTCATCAATAAAATTCCTTTAGGTACCAGTTAGGATGATGTTGTGCACACTTCATATAAAGAGAGTGTAGATGTATCAAGCAGCATTATTAATGAGAAACTAAGCAGAGAAAGATCTTTTGTTTTCTTGCTTGCTTCTTTCTTCTTTTTTTCTTTTTCTTTGAGTAGGTTGTGGTTAAGGGGATTCTGAAACGACTTCTTGCCTCATCACGATTAGCCCATTCACCTTGGCGTTTTTGCGTTGTTCAAGATTTCTGTACAAAATTTGCTACAGGAGGAGGTGATGTAAGCGAGGGTAGAGATCGGTGCATGCGTTATAAGGAATACTGACCCCCTTTACATAAATTAGGTTCAGCTGCCGGAGAAGATTCCCCGCATCTGACGTGGTCCATTGATGCTGTATCTCAAATGGGCCGAGGTACAGAGTTTCGTCATCCGCTGGCCAGTACTGACCGTCCTGTGGGAGAGAAAGGCGAACACAGAGACGATGACAACAACAGCAGTGATGGTAGCAGCAACAATTCGCGTTGGTTGAAATGAATATCACAATGAGCAGAAGAGAGCTGCGCATTAATTGATGATAGCCATAACAGAGCGGGACAGTGACTAAGCAGGGCCGTGTGTCAGTTATATAGATCTGCATGATGAATGTTATGCGCATGCGTAAGCTGGAGGAAACAGAAACGCACACTTATAATACCTGAACAGCATGTCAACTAGATAACAAGGCGTGTTTGCTGAACATAGCCGCAAGTCAACTGGACAACATAGCACGTTACGTGAACCTAACCTCACCTTAAGTGGACAGCGTGGTGCGTTTGTTGAACATAACCGCACGTAAACTGGACAGCACAGGACGTCAGGTGACCATAACCGTACGTCAACTGGACACCATGGCACGTTAGCTGAATTTAACCGAAACTCAACTGTACAGCATGGCGCGTTAGCTGAACATACCAGCACATTATCTCTGAGGGCACAGCGCGTTAGCTGAATAGAACCGCACCAAGCACCACACAGCTCACCTCGTTTTGTCCCGTGTTCAGCATTATAATCGTCGACGACCCCTGCTCGTAAACCAGACGCCAAAAGTCAACGACAGTGTCCGGTAGAGGCATCTGGGTCGAGACGTAAGCGAACTTGTTCTGGTAACCCTTGAAACCAAGAAACTTACATATTCATGAACTGGTTTGTCTTGCCTCTAGAGACAATCATAGAAAACCATTATTTAAAATTCACGAAAATCATACCAAAATTCGCCTTATTCTTTACCAATATATATTTGATTTAAATGCATTGGTCTACTCCATTCTGGGGTTCAAAAATTTACATTTCAATTCACCATTAAAATGATCGGATAGCATACTCCAATATACCAATGTACATATATCTAGTTTGAATTCACCAATTCTTTGCATACATGTAACTTTACCAAGTCCATACATAAATTCATTGATTTACCCAGCTTCCATTTACCACTCCACTTATATTTATTTATTAATTTCATTGCTGTTTTACGTTGTAATCAAGGCTATTCCATTTATAAAATGACGGCCAGCAGAATGATGGGAGGAAACACGGCAGACCACACGAACGGCCTGAGAGGAAACCAACATGAGCTAAACTCACAGACACCTCATTGCTGAGAGGCTCCTGAATCTAACCACACGGCTACGGAACCACCACCCACATCACCCCTCCTATTAAACATCTTTCGGAATGAAAATGGAAGACTTATTTTTGTAACCTCATTCTTGAGGAATACCTCAGACAATTCAGAAGGCTGAAAAAGAATGGTAGGTTTTATTACATCATGTTCACTACTCTTGGTTAATTTAAGGTAAGGTCAGCTCTTTATTGAGACAACTGCATTTTTAACACCTAACAGAACTCAGCAGTACGTAACCATTGACAGCTAGTGACATGTGAAGAGCTGTTAAAATAAAACAAGCGGTTGCCATTTCTTCCTGCGAGGTGATGCGGTCTGCATAGGCAAAGTGAGATTACTCGGCCTTACCGGCAGATAAACAGCGTTTATGTAGTCAGTCCTCCCGGGAATGTAGGTCGACAGGAATGTACGACTTCTGTCAACTGGAATAATAGTGGGTACATAAATAGCTCAGTGTTTACATATGTATAACACAAGGAGTGTCTTTTAGGGTTTCATTTTATTGTGTATTGAACGTGATGCTAACATAGCAGTTTGAGTCATTCCAGATCAGTAGAGGGGTAACTGGTAAATAGTCACGCGCTGCCCGTGAAATCCTGCCGTTTCTCAGTTTACCTCAGTTAAGGTTTTATTTTAACTCTTCATATAAGTATTTATGAGGTAACAACTTACATCCCTCTTGTGAACATGGTTTAAGTAGATTAAGGTAAAACAAAATTGCACTGATGCAAGTCATTAGACGTGTGTTATGGGGGATAAGTTGCTACTATTCAGGTATTTATCTGAACAGTTAACATAAAGCGCCAGGTGAGGTAAGCTCGGAAGAGGCCGGATTTTATCGGTAAGGTGTGACCATGAATACCACGTGTCACACTGTCTTGGCTGGTCTGGTTTTCTACTCCATACTGTTGTCTTTTACAGCATATCTTGGTTGGATAAATACATATGAGTTTTGATTGCTACCCTGCAAAACAGTTATACAAGTAAGAATAGCTTATGTGACAACTTATGAACCAACATCCAGCAAGATTTCGATACTGGTGATCCTGTGACACTTCCGGTGCCTTTCCAGACTTCAATTAATCTGTAAACGGCATTTTTTATTGCCTCCATCGTAATGGCGTCGCAGTGTTCTGATTACTTACGACTAGAAGTAGTCAAAGCTGTCATATCTCATTATACTTGATAAATAGTACATTAACGTAATTTAATATAATTTTCATATTTATTTTGCTGAATCCATTGTCCTTGTGTGCTTTTCAGATTGTACATACGTGGCAGATGGTCTGGATCTCGGTTTTTAGACACGTTTTTCTCCGTAGTCGCCGCGCCGAAATCTTCAGGGTTCTTCTCATTTTGTAGGAATCCCAGTGCCTGAGGAAACAATCAAATCACAGCTGAGTACACAAAAGATCAAGCATCTGAGTGCAAACAAGCAAATCAGAGCTGAGAACACAAAAGATCAAGCATCTGAGTGCAAACAAGCAAATCACAGAAGAGAATAAAAAGATCAAGTATCTAAGAACAAACAAGAAAAATCACAGCACAAGATAAGACAGTTCAAGTGTACGAGAGTAAACATCAAAATCACGGTTTGGTACAAGACAGTTGGAGTATCTGAGACCAAGCATACAAAAGCAAGGTTCAATATAAGGGCGTTTGAGAGCAAACAAGCAAAATCACGGTTGAGTATATCAGAGTTCAAGTGTCAGACAGCAAACAAGCAACATCATGGTTCAATATAAAACAGCTCAAATCTCTGAGAGCAAACAAGCAAAAGCAAGTTACAGTACAAAAAGCTCAGTTCCCGGAGAGCAAGTCAGTAAAATCACACCTCAGTATACAACAGCTCAGGTGTCTGAGAGTGAAGAAGCAAAATCACACCTCAGTATACAACAGCTCAGGTGTCTGAGAGTGAAGAAGCAAAATCACACCTCAGTATAACCAGCACACCCTATTCTTTGGCACGATGACCAATATCTATTTACACAGATGTTGCACGTTCATTGAAAGATTTCTACACAACAATTATCAATAATGATGCCCATTTTTAAATGCTTCCGTTTTTTAATGCAAACAGCATATTGTCATCCTGAACACATATATCAAGCATTATACAGCTGTTTTAGTATATTTCACTTGCTTTGATATTTATTTTTTTAAGAAAATGCAAAGTACCTCAAATTCAGACTGGATCTTTGACACATTACTAGGCGGCACAGGCCCGAAGTAAAATGTGGATTTCTGCGCAAACTCCGGTGTTGTGACAATGCTGTCCGCTCCAACCCAGGCATCAAGGAGTGCACGGTGGAGGAATATGAACTGACCCTAGAGAAAAGAGTAACAAAGTAAGGTCCACAAATCTCCAGGGCAGGTATAAGTCTTCAGACAAAATCAAATAATGGAAGAATGATCTATGGACTAGAGAACATGTTAGCCTGTTACCAGTTTGTCAAACTGACCGGGATTGCTTTCAGATATGAGATCACGCCGTTATGTGGGACAGCCGTATAACTAGTAGTCGGAACCTTTCCCCCTGTTCTGTTACAGAATTAATCGCTGGACGCCAGTTAACGTGAGACGGCACGAGATTTTGGGAGACCATTAATCTGAATCTGGATAATGTTTTCCCTCCGTGACCGGAAGTCAGTTACACACTTCGAAATGTCCACGTGGTTCTCACGCCATTTAACGCAAGACGACAGGAGATTTTGTGGGACTAACCTGAGTCTGGATCATGTTTGCCCTCTGCGACCGGATGTCCGTCACACACTTAAGAATGTCCACGTGATTCTCAGCGCAAGCCTGCTCCAGTAGGATATCCAGGGCGATGTAGGTACCAGTCCGGCCCACCCCAGCACTGTAACAATGTATAGTCAATCCGGTTAGGACGTATTCACATCGGTGAGAGATTTTAAAATACCTGACAAGAAACTTACAGTTGGATGGGACATATATATATATAGTTGTGCAAGATTCAGTTTTGCAAAGAATCAGTTCTTTTTTACATTAAAATGTAATAAAAATGTAGCTTTCATAAATGTTATGAAAAATAGATTTTAAGGTGAAAGTTTAACCCAGCAAGCAGCAAGTGTTGAAAGATGAAACAACCATTTGATTTAAATCCGTTACGAATGTATATTAATAAATTAGGCGAATAGACCCTTCCTGCATAATTCTGACACATGAGCAGTGGTTTACGTTGTGTGGCAAAACATGGAAACAGTAGCGAATTCTTTTGCGATGGGCAAGACAACTTTGCATCAAAAGAACGGTTTTGTCAAGTTTGATGCTACAATTACGGCCTGCATCATAACGCGATGCAACAATGACGTAACGTGAATGCCGTACAAAACAGAACAGCATCATACGCTTGGCTGGTTATACCGATCTCGTCCATTATCAAAGTGGAAGAGATTATATGCCAATTATGTGAAGATGCATGATGCATCATAAAGTATGATATCTTGTATACTTTTCGGTATAAGTTACTGATTTCACGTGCTTCTGGGGGAATATTTCACCAATACTATAGTACTAGGAAATCAAGGAGTACCTAAGGGACAATACTGCCCCTTGAAAGGTACCCGACACACGAAAGTCTCTAAATCAAAGTAGCCGCCGGCCTAGTGAGAGGAGAAATCGAGCTCGTGACCTCTTTCGAATTCACATTCTTGATCAGCAATCGTCCTTCCTGGTCTAAAATAACCAAGATGTTACCTGCAGTGGACGACAACGGGTCCCTTGTCCTCGTCCTTGGCTTCCTGTACTCGGCTCAGTAAGGAGATTACCCCAGTGGTCTCCACCGGAGCGTCGTGATCGCCCCAGTGGGTGAAATGAAAATGCTTGATCGTCCGGACCTTGCCATCCTACAACAACAACAACAACAACAACAGACCTCACTTGGCGACACAGAAAACTCCCGTGGTTGAAAATACAGATCTCTCTTAAACTGCAAGGCATTCCGAAGACACACAGGTTGCCTTGCAACGGGCTTAGATGCAATGTTCTATCTGTCAACGCTGAAAAACCGGTGGAAAGAATGCTGAATCAATGTATGGATTACCACCAAAATTTAAAACATCGGCCCTTACCTCAAGGTCAACCTGTACGCAGTTCTTACCTAAATCCATGCTTGTTTCCCCGTGAACTTACTGACAGGCCGACGGACGAAATGCAGGCAAAAAACAAATGCTCCTTTGTGGAAGTAATTATATGTACATTCAACCTAATGCCGCAGTCATTTTCATAAGCATGCAATATCTTTCGTGATTTCCTGTACAGTTTAAATAATTGAGCTCCACCAAGACTTGTCTGCCTAATCTATTTATCTGTTTATCTGTTTATCTGATTGTTGTTTAACACCTCTTTCAAGACTCTTGTCACTTATATTCTGATATTTCATTCCCTGTTTTCATTGCGCAGACTCTCACCGCGCGCACTGTCAGGGTGCGCACACAGAAGTCGTCAAACTGGTGAGTGGCTAGGAGTTCCACGGTGATGTGACCGTAAATCGTGCTTCCGGAATCGGGCCAGTATTGGTCGCATTTGGTCTAAAACAGACAGGTTAGAAGACTGTACTGTATAAAATCCAGTCAGCACTAAAACCACTCTTCACAAAAAAGAACTGGCGAAGAATTCATGATTTAAGACTCAAATAAAGGTTACAGGTACAGTTTCCACAAAAAGCGCTTTACGACACTGACTTACAGTGTGGTCATTTAGGTTGAACTTATTAATTGAAAATTGTTTGGTGGTCGTCAAGTATTGTAAACTTGCTTCGGGAAGATGTGAAACCCTTGTGTTCCGAGTGTTTGGTTTAGTATTCCCCACTTGCGATATCGGTGTTTTTGCAAGTCATATTGTTTTGGATAAGGAGTGAGTGTGTGGTACAAATCCGTCACATCATGGTAGGTAATTTTAATTGCGCCTCCCCTTACCTTGAGAATATTAGAGAGAGAGAAATTACTCAGGTCTTCAAAAATAGCTGAATGTACATAAGATCTTTAACACAGGTTCACCGGTTCACATCGAAGACCTGAACATTTATATAAGACAGACCGGTACATGAAAGCATCAAGTTGAGACAAAGACCTTGTTTCCTTCCTTTAGTTTTGTCAGCATGATGATGATGTCTGTGTTCAGCTGCCAAATCATCCGCCAGAAATCCTCCATGATGAACGTCGTGGGCCCTGTGGACACAAATGCCATGTTATTGTTCGGCACGTCTAGGACTAAAGGTTACAGGTAGAACAATTTTTTTCTCAATCATAGGCACTAATACGTGGCACATGGTGCTGTATGTATGTATGCTTGGGTTTAGGTACTCAACAACTTTTCAGTTATATGACGACGAGGAGTATTTAGAGTGTAAGTATATACTGTGACTTCTTGTGACAGATGGGGTCTATACCACCCAAGACCTGCTGCCACAGAAACATCATCCCAAAGACACCAGACATGACACCCCACCCAGTCACGTTATACTGACACTGGACCAACCAGCTCTGTTTCCTTGCTTTAAACCTCTCAGTGCTATTAACGCCAAGCAAGGCTGCGACACAAACTGGTGGTGACATCAGACGCTGGTGTACACATACTCTTTTACCCTGGTGTCATCGCTGAATGAACTTCTCTCGCTCATGACTCTCTCTCTGAAAATAACAGACTCTCAAATTAAGTATCTCCATGTGAACTTTCAAACAGATATACAAGCCGAATAAATAAACCATATAATGAAAAGCAGGTTGTATTAAGGCACTCAATTCTTGTTCAACTTACCTTGGGCCGCTACAAATTTCTTTTTCTTATGATACCCCTGAAACAAAACAAGAAGAGGAATTTCTAAGTTGAGTGAAGCTTTGGTCTTGAGAGGATTATAAGGACAGCCAAAGAACTTTCAGCATTTAATTCCCAGGCCTTCTGGCTATCGTCACGATCAGTCAGCAAAGGTTAAATTCTTAAATGAAAGGCAACTGTAAAAGATGAAAGAAGGAACCTTTACACCATTTTTGAAAAGAATTTTCCAATCAATTAAATTCCGTCTGTGATGTTTCATTTATCTGATGACGTTGGACATTTAAAACCCACATTAATGTAACTGGCATTGATGAAATCCGAATAAGGATCACTGTCACGTGGCTCCAAGACAACGCGGGAGTGGTCATCTGTAACGGGAAATTAAACATTTCGGAAAATCGTATGAAAAATGTGGCTGAATTTTCCGCCGGCCTGGCATGCAATAGTAAGTAATTATAATTTCTAAGTCTGTCGTTTTGATTGTACTATATTTTCTCTTGATATGGGGAGAAGTAAAACTTCTCCAGAAGACAAACTCTTATACACAATAATTCTGGCAATAAGTTCAAATTTCAGGCAAAAGATCACACACAAATGAGCTCGGTATCGTGAAAAAATCCTTGGACAACATCGCCCCTTAGACTATTTTTTAGATTTTCTTCACTGAATCATATAGCAGTCAAATGGTCGAAGTGTAAATGGGCTTTACAGGCCTTCACCTACACATGTATCTTCTGGGAACAGTAGAGAGATGGTGGCTAATAAGGGCTATTCCAGTAATAAACGCAGTAGTTAGATTGGGAAAACTTCTTGTGACCTCAGCTACATGGTTCATACAGCCCACGATAAAATTCGAACAACTGACTCCATTTATCTCTCTCTCAAGAAAAAATATAAATAGAAAAATGTTTTTACCTATAGTTATCCTTGAGCATGATTTGATGTTTTAGCTTTCTTTCACGATTAACGGAAATGTGATTATTCTGGAGGTCAGGCAAACAGGTAGACCTGGATTGCCTCTTTGTAAGGTGATTCACTGTGTGTCGGGGTTCTTTCGATCATTTGAAAAAGGTTGTCATAATGTAGCAGGTCGGACACAATGATACATACTTATTGCGCTGCCTCACTGAAACGCCCTGCCGAAGACAGCAGGCAATCAGACAGCTCACCGACCACGACCCGACTAGTGTTGAAGAGCATCAACTAAGGAAATATCAGGGCGGCTGACTTATGAATTAAATGTCACGACAGGGCCCATCTTTAAAACAACAATAGTACACGGTATTGCAAAAGTGAATGAATGGTAAAAAGAGTACCCACACGGAACCATTCCTTTGTAGCGGCATTTGTGAGCGTGTTGGGGTAAGAAAGCTGTCTTCGAGGTCTTCGACACACCACCTGGTAAAGCCTGACAAAAAGAAGCTGCCATTAGAACCTATACATCTAGCAACTAGGGACAAACATATCGCCGTGCATAACAAAACTGCGTCGAAATTATTATATGTTCCAAGAACTTATAACTCGCTTTATGGTGCCATTTTCGACTAACATTTCC
Organism: Acanthopleura granulata; assembly: GCA_016165875.1. Lineage (NCBI taxonomy): Eukaryota > Metazoa > Mollusca > Polyplacophora > Chitonida > Chitonidae > Acanthopleura > Acanthopleura granulata. The sequence goes on from JABBOT010000013.1 coordinate 1,584,446, forward strand.
GCAAGGAAAATAGAATCCCAATCGCAGAAATGCGAAAACACAGAAACCTAGCTTTGGTATAATTTCAGTCAGAATGACCATATCTTCCTTTGTTTTACGCCGTAGTTTTCGATGAAATTTTAACATAATGATTTCTTTAGCAAGCCTCAATCCGTTTCATATGTCTTAATAAAAATCAACCTTCATACACGCACACATACACGCATACCCATCTCTTCCCTCACCCCCTGCCCATCCTACTCGTACCTTATACACTCTCAAGTCTACAGGTAACACAACTCAGCATTTTGAGTAATTCTATAGACCAGTGATGTCCAGTATATTGCTTTTATCATCAATGCAGTTTTTCTTCTGTTTACCTAATTCTGCTTAAGCCTTGGTCGTAGGGGGGTGTAGGTTGTTCCTTCTAAAACAATTACATGAACAGTTAAAATAAAACCCTGACCGAGGTAAATTCACAAGAGGTCAATTTTCACCAGTAGCGTGTGTCAATGTGCGAACTATGACACTGTCGTCGCTGCTCTGGTTTTACTCTCCCTGCTGTAGTCTTTTATATTCACCTCAAATTCGATCTCCAGTGCGTCAGGATCTGCATTGCAATACCCGACAATCCTCCTCAGTTCATTCAGATCGATAACCTTGGACAACACGACCGAATCCGTAACACGGCTCTCCCCTTTCTGAGGGCCTTTCAGGCTGTCTGAAATAGAGAAGAACGGGTCAAATGTATATGAAGTAAATGTTGCTAATGTTTTCTTAAATTCATATGTCCATTGCTCTGTTAACGTGGTAAAAGTGTCAACCTGATTAAACTTGGTAATGTCTTTTTCTAGCCCCATGTGATTTCCGGAATGAACAGGCTGTCATGACTGGATGACAAACAAGATGACGTGCAGAGCGCTCGACTCAGGGTCGGAGATCCCGGGACAATCCTGAGTCAGGTCATACCAAAGACTTTAAAAATGGCACAGGTTGTTGACTTGCCTGGCGCTCAGCACTGAGAGGTTAGAGCAAGAAAACAGGACTGGCCGGCCTCATGTCACTTTCTTCCTGAATCATTGTATACTAGAGAATGATTTATAATGTCAGACAGGTATTTGACACACGCTGATTATTTATCGCAGGCGCATCGGTTTTCGCCTTCAGTAATATGCCACCGCCTAATCAGAGACCAATTTCTTATTACGACTCAAACATCAGCCAAAATAAAATAAATATAGAACCGGGGAACATCTCACCCTCTGAATTCGTAATGTCCTGTTAATTTTTAAAGCCAGATACAAGATTCCAAATAATCAGAAAATTTGGAATCTAATGATATTTACATCGATTTTCGTTTGGACATACTCTGTCCTCCGCTAGCAGTCTTTAAAATTCCATTTTAAAATTCCTCTTTTAAAATAGGTTCCTGTATAAAAAGGCTTGTCTATTTCCTTCAAGAAACCAGATTCTGATTTGCCATAGAGTTCTATCAGAAGAAAGCTTCTGTGCAGTGGTATAAAAGAATAGACGAATAGAAGTAAGACTCCACCAATACTGATATGTACACACCTGTTATACTGATTGGACTGTTGAAAATGCTGCCCCGACCAGGTTCCGAGTTCCTGCGTGTGTTCCGATTGAGGAATGAGCGGGAATGTTATATAAGCAAATGAAAGCACATTTATATTTTAAATTTACTTATTTCATTCATTTCACTTTGTTTTAACACAATACTCAAAATGTTTTCATTTTTGAGTGATTAATGGTTGGAGAAAAGAGGGTTGAAACACTGGGTAAAAACCTCTGGAAGGATGACAAGTCACTGAAGACCTGTCCTGCGTACGCCCGCCGGGGTTGCATGCAATATTGATCGAAGACAGCTGGTTTTTAGTGAACGGAAACCTGTGTGAAGTGCTGCACGATAAGTTTACTGGCCCCAGCCGAGGGTTCCATGAACAATGGAACCTCGCGCTTTGTGTCGAGATGTCACGCCCCTAATCACTGAGAAACGTCTTATGCCAGAATAATTTTATAAAATCACGCACAGTACAAATTAGACTCTAGGTTATCACTAGAGGTTACACATGTACTGAAAACTCGACTACTTGTGTTAACATAGATTTAGGATGGCAATGTACAGTATACCTACAATGATGTTATACAGACCATGTCATATAAATGTATTTCTATCGCTGGTACGTGTATGCCAGTATATAGAAACTGTTTATACATAGGAACAAAAACTATTAACTTGTGTACTTCTTTACATAATTCTTGTAGGCTGAAGGTTTGTGTGAATGTGCGAGTGAGAAGTCCTGAGGGAAGATCCGCAATAGTCTGTTTCATTTAACTTGTCGTCTGTATTGGGCTCGGTGTAAAATCACTCGTAACGAAAGTGACCGATCGACGGCTACGAATCTCAATTTTTCTCTAGCCAATGTGGAAGCGCGATAAAATGACCGCAGTGAGAGTACGAAGCCTGTCCGGCAGACTACACAACACATTACCTGTTATGGCACAGGCAATAATGATTCAAAACACAGAAAATCGTTTATATCAACACAACTCTTGTCAAGATATTACAACAAACAGTGTCATAGAATTCTGTGAAAAATTATATACCAACTATCTGATAATAAATGAAAGAGTTACGACTCGCTTAAATGATATCGCAACTCGTTTGCTGTTTGTTTTATTGCAGCGGTATATGTAGCCTTGTATGGGGATCACTTGTTCGCTACACTGGAGAATATAGCCATTCGGTATCCATTCCGTTTAGTCCGTGAGGTAGCACTGCTATAGTTCCGAAACCGGTCAGGGGTGTGGAAAAATGAAATTAAAATCCATCTTGTGAATCAGTTCTGCAATTGTACCAGAGTAAATGTGAGGGTGCCTGAGTTAGATTAAATGGGAGGGAAAAACTACAAGTGCCTGGTAGTTATCACACATGTACAAAACTTAAATTTACATAGGTACTCTTACGGTATATTGGAATATATACTCAGGGCTGTCAGTTTTGGCAATATCCTTCTAGGCTTGTGTAAAGTAATAATTAAACGTTTTTTCGAAACATTATTATTTCTACATGTGGACAGGCTGAATTAAAAAGACAAATTTACACGAAAATCAAAACTTACAGGCACATTCAAAATTAATGTGCAACAAAACTGTATAATAGACAGTAAAACAATTTTTGTTTTCAAAATAAATAAAAATTGAAACAGTGTGGAAATAACTACACCATCTAAAGTGGCTATTCTGTGTCCTGTGTATAGACACCATCTACTTTGACTATACATCTCTTCTATACATCACTCTAGAACACACAGAAAAGAAAATGTTTTGGAATGCGTACAGACATATAGCTTCTGTGGAAACATGGAGAATATTTTCATTTGACAAGTTTGATAATTTGGGGTATTTTAAATAAAACTCATTCACGCTTATTGTTTCTCGAGATAGAAATGCTGTGGGGTACAGTTCTAACAGAGTGAGTGAGTGACGGCTCAGAAAAAAATTACCTCCCTTGTTTTGTGTAGCTGTGATTGACGAGTCTTTGGGAGCAGTTAACTCCCCGCCGTCGATTGGTCAGTTGCCTTTAGTTAAGGACAAGCTGTACATCATATGTTGAACATCCATATTATTACTGGAAAAATGCAGTTAGAACACTTTTTCTAATTCATTATATTAGACTCCATAAGATAGTTTTAGAACGAAGACTCCATTGCCTCGCGTGACGTCATAATTATATTAAAAAAACCCTGCTGGACAGAAGGCTTTGAGGGTGTTTTGTATTACGATAGCCGCACTCCACGAGGTTAGAACAAATTCCGAACAGTAACAAAGGCCGGGATAATATCTCCGGATTTCCCTTTTCAAAATAGAATTTTCTAACACATAAAACTAAAGCCATACTAGCCTAGGATCATATAGCTACAAGAAATGAATTGAATGTCATTCATTTGAGCTACGTTATACTAAACCTTGAAAATAACTTCCAACATGGCAGCGTCAGAAGGAGGGCTTAGAATAAAGACGATCACAGTTTTAGGTAACTGATGTAGCTCTACTACGCCTATTGTCCACTGTCTGCGGACTCTGCCCACTGTCCAGCATGGCTGTTTGAATAATTATGACGTTACCCGAGGCAATGGATTTGGGGTGTCGAATTTATTTATTCCATTGGAGTTTTACGCCGTACTCTAGAATATTTCTCTAATACGACGGTGGCCAGTATTATGGGGCGAGGAATCTGGGATAAGCCCAGGGGAACCCACGACCGCCCAAAGGTTGCTGGCTGAGGCACGGCCGTAGAGAATGACAGCATGAGCTGGACTTGAACTCCCAGCGAAAGCACTGATAGAAGGCACCTGGGTAATTACGCTGCGCTGGCGCGCTAACACAATCTTGGCCACGAAAACATTGTGAATTACAATTTCATAATATGGACGTCCAAGAAATCAGTGTGTACAGTTTGAGGTGTTACATGTCACTAACAAAATGGCAATTTGGCAGCGAGTATGACTAATTTTACATTGTTGAATATTGGTGACAAGATAAAGGAAACAGATTATAGTTTGTTGCCTGATTTTATATTACCCTCTGTAAATAAAGTTTATTTTCATCGTCATCATCACATCATCATCATTGTCATTGCCATTGTGATGACAGTGGTGGTGGTGGTGGTGGTGGTGGTGGTGGTGATGATGATGATGATGATGATGATGATGATGATGATGATGATGATGATGATGATGATGATGATGATGATGGTGATGGTGATGATGGTGGTGGTGGTGGTGGCGTCCTTGCAGTGCCTCTTTAACCATCTTCACTGTGTGAAGACATTTACATATACTACATGTCTGTTCGGTTACATTTCTTGACCGAGCCTGCCGTAAAGTGTTTCCGAAGGCGTATCCGCGAGACAGATTGCTCATAACTAACACTATCCCCGCCACTCGTCTGTACGTACCGTCTTCGCCTTAGGAGTACCACAACAACAACCACAAGTGCCACTAAGACCACGAAGCCGAGCACTCCTCCGACGATGGCCCCGATCGTGGACGAGGATAAAGGGGCAGCAGTGGTGGTCCCGATCCTGGGCGAGGATGAAGGGGCAGCAGTGGTGGTCCCGATCCTGGACGAGGACAAAGGCGCAGCAGTGGTTGTCCCGATCCTGGGCGAAGATGAAGGGGCGGCAGTGGTGGTCCCGATCCTGGACGAGGACAAAGGGGCGGCAGTGGTGGTGCCGATCCTGGACGAGGATGAAGGGGCGGCAGTGGTGGTGCCGATCCTGGAAGAGGATGAAGGGGCGGCAGTGGTGGTCCCAATCGTGGACGAGGATAAAGCGACGGCAGTGGTTTCCCCGGTCGTGGACGAGGGTAAAGTGGTGGCAGTGATATTCTCCGTGGCTCCTGCTGTTGACAACGAAGAGGAAGAACAGCATGGGGACATAGCATGGGAACACTGGAACCACGTACATGACCACACGAGAACTGAATAATGAGGTATCGACATAACACCACGCGGAGTAGGAGCGTGTGTCACAATTATGAAACAAAGGGAACTGAATGATGAGGTATAGACACCAAGGCGGAATAGTATCATGAAACAAATAGAACTGAATGAGGAGGTAGAGACACCAAGGCGGAATAGTATCATGAAACAAATAGAACTGAATGAGGAGGTAGAGACACAAAGGCGGACTAGGAGGATCAAACAAAAGGAACTGAATGATGAAGTATAGACACAAAGGCGGACCAGCAGCATGAGACAAAAGGAACTGTATGGTGAAGTATAGACATAAAACCACGCGGATTAGTAGCATGTATCACAAACATGAAACAAAGTGAACTCATTAATGAGGAACATACACCATGCCTCTCGGAAGAGTAGTATAAAACAATGGGAAATGAATAAAGAAATCAGAACAGAAAGATTTAAGGACAAACAGGGACTGAAAGGTTGCCTAGGAATTGGGCATATCGATAACATGGGGACAAATAGGGACTGGAAGGTTGCCTCGGAATAGGGCATATTGATAACATGGGGACAAATAGGGACTGAAAGGTTGCCTAGGAATAGGACACATCGATAACATGACAATATACGCACAGGCCTGTGTCACAAGAATTGGGTAATGACATAATATGAGAACACTTTATACACCACGAGAGCTGGGTGTTGTACTAAAATGAAAACATATAGAAATAGCTGCTCGGAAGTTTGCCAGCTATCTGTGGATGGTCGTGGGTTTTACCCAAGTCTGTGCCCGGTTTCCTCCCACGATAATGCTGGCGTGTAAGTGAAATAATCTTGAGTACGGCATTAAACACCAATCAAACCAATAAGTAAATAAGTTACAATTCCCCCCTCCCAACCATTATCAGCCTCTCACTCTTACCTCCGTGGGAAGTTCAAGAGCTAACTGTGGATGGTCTTCGGTTTCCCCAAGGGCTCTGCCCGATTTTCTCTCACCATAGTGTTTGCCGATGTCGTCTATATAATTATTATTAATTAAATCAAATTAATAAACCAGTCATAACTGTAGGTAGCTTCCCACTTTTGTCGGTAGGTGTCTGACAGGTTTTCTCATCCTACTAGTCATCACATCTTCGCAATCTTACCTGCAGGTGTCTGTTTTACTGAAAGACACCTGAGATACAATCATTGTAAAATGCTGAAAGTGTCGTAAGTCATCATTTGACTTTAATTGTTCTCAAGAACTCAGGCTAACTGTGAAAATAAAGGAGACAAGGAATGTATGATTTCATACATTGTTCACTTTTTTCACGCATGCTTAAATAAGTTGACAAAAGTCAAAAGTCCAAAAATTACTTTTTTCACCTCACTTAGGAGTCTTGTCGTGTACAAGGATCAAACCGTGTGTATCTGATTACCGGGGAGACAGAACCACAAAACATGGTCCTAAAGTCTGCCACTAATGACTTAAGTCACTTAAGAAGGATTTTTGCAACACTTTTGCATGGTGTCATCAAGATGTGCCAAAATAGGCTGAACAAAAAATAATCGAATCGAACAGGTAACATTTTCTGTGTAAGTTTGCTTGGTTTTAACGTTAATCAACAATTTCAGTTACATGAGGACGTGGAGTCCTTAGAATGTATATTTATATTGTGTCTTCCTGTGGCAGTCCATGCGGCCAACGTGCTGCCGCCACTGGAACATCATGCCTAGTCACATTACACATTAGTCCTGTTTGACTGATCTAATCTCTCAGTGCTGAGCGCAAAGCGAATGCCATTTTTGAAGTCTTCGGTATGACCCGATAGGGGATTGATCCCGGATGTCCCGACCCTGAGGCGGATTCTCTAACTACCACGCCAGCTCTTGTACTATGAAGGACGACGTAGATCAAGACCATGGTCTTTGGTTTATTTATTCATTCATTTAGTTGATGTTTCAGGAATCAAGAATATTTCACTGATATGACGGCGGCCAGCATTATGGCGGGAGGAAACCGGACAGAGCACGGGTTAATCCCACGACCGTCCGCAAATTGTTGGCAGACCTTCCCACGTACGATCGGAGATGAAGCCAGCATGAGCTGGACTTGAACTCACACCGATCGTGTCAATTGGTGAGAGGCTCTTGGGTCATTACGCTACACCAGCGCGCTACCGCCAAAACCACACCCCCTCTCCATCATGCAGTCTTTGAGTCGAATCTCAGGATGTAATGACAGTAATATTATCTTGAAGCTTACAATCCGTGGATTCTGCATACGGTCTGTTCATCTGTAGCCCGGCCTGTAGGCCCTACCATGAAATCAGTTAAAGGAGGCCTCTTAATATATTAATGTATCAGATTGGATCTAGTGTAGGTCTGATTGGTGTTGATTAGGTTTTTACTTCATCACAGTTTCCCTTTCTTACCTGTAGGTGTCTGACGGGCTCACTCCTCCCACTCGTCATCACAGTTTTCCATTCTTACATGTAGGTTTCTGACAGGTTCTCCCCTCCCACTGTCATCACAACCCAACAATCTCACCTGTAGGTGTCTGACAGGTTCTCCTCTCCCACCAGTCAATACAGCTTTCCACTCTGACCTGTAGGTATCTGGCAGGTTCTCCCCTTCCACCGGTCATTACAGCTTCCAGTTCTTACCTGTAGAATTCTGACAGGCTTTTTCTTCCCATCCAGCAGCACATCCTCCCAGGCATTGGTCACCACCACAAGAGGCGGGGTGTTCACAATGACAGTCTTCTCCGCATTTCGTAGCTCTCTGTAGCTCGTCGTTGGTACACTCTACATTAGAGAGATACCACACAGTTTATGTCATAGCAAATGGTGATAAAATCTCCACTCCACACATCAAAGACGAAAATCGGAGAAAATTTTGGACTGCCTTAACTGCTCTGCCCGTCGGCTTGCAGTGCTATTGTAAATATGTAATAGAAGCCTACAAGATCCAGGCGTTATTTTCTTCTTTATGTCAAAAGATAATAATTTATATGGTAAATTATGTGGTATGCACATTTGTGTTCTTGACAGGAAATGAGGGAAAAGTCTCAAAGAAGTTATAGGACGTCACCATCTTTCCTGTTGAAATCTCAGACATAAAGCCAGTAAGTGTCAGCGGTAGGGCAGATGCGCTTAACGTGCCTCCTTTGTGGCATTGGAGAGTGAGAGGGACATGACAGACGTCGGAGCCGACGTCAGCGAAAGCGGGTTTCGTCTTGTCACAGTGATTGACCTATATATACCACTGTCTAGTTACAGACAAAGAATACCATCTGTATTTTGTAACACGTCACATCCGCCGTGTGAGTGACTTGCAGTGGCCAGCACCTCTTTGATGTCATGTGAACTGCATCTTCTTCTCAAGTTCAGCATTACATTTAAGACATTTGGCACCGCAAATCACTGAGCATATATCAACACCGCAAAGTCACTTATACGGTTTATTTATTGATCTATTTTTTGATTGTTGTTAAACACCATTGTAAAGAACTTACTTATACGATGACGGTTAGTTTCATGGGTGGAGGAAACGGTGAGTAGAGACGGCGTAAACCACCGACAGTTGGCAATTTGCTCACTAACTTCCCCACGCGTGACATACAGATATGCACAACATATTGGAGGAAGACCAGTGGTCTTCAACAAACAACAGACATCGCAAATCGCAAGTTCGTATCTGTAACTGACATCCACTGAATACATTTTGTTACGGGAGCAGGTAGGCCGCGCGTCTGATTAGGCTCGTAAGGATTCACTAACTATATCACACGTTCAGCCAGACATCTTGAATAATATTAATAAATATCAATATAATAGTAATAATATTAATAAAAGATATATTGAAAACACTGAAACTCGAGCTCTTGTATTAAGCAGCCACATAGATCACTTACATAGAAATCACATATCATTATTAAAAGAAATCTACATTTAAAGTCAAAGATAAGTGTCTTACATAAATCTGTTTTGGATCAAACAACATCAATCCATTCTATCACAGCTAGCTATGCACGATTTTCTTTTGGTGATTGATACAAGTATTCATACTGCAGTTCGTACATCGGTTCTGTGGTTTGGATAACATTGAATGAAAACAAGTCAGTAAATTTCATGGAAAATTCAGTGTTTTAACAAACAAACGTATGAGTCCATCGTTCTCCAGGGCCCAGCTTCGAGAGATTGGGAGACTCAGGAGACTGGGAAACATCAATTATAATTATATCTTTTCATATTTGTCGTTGTCTTATCTATAGGTTTGAATTTCAAAGTAATATTAACTGTAATTCACTGTTGGAAAGGCGATCAAGGCACTAAAAATTTATTTTTCTGTGCGATGTACACAGCAATTTTGCTTTTTAGTGTAGATTTTTTCGATACTTTAATTTCTATCTGCAATGCGATTTGCCCGTTTAGACACCTAATTATGACTTTAAAGTTGTTTTCCACGAAATGGAGAGAGTTAAAGACATTGATGTTGTGTTCATTTCAATAACTAATCAGGGTCTGTCATAAACCCAAGGTACATATTTCACCGATGATTTTCCATAAATTAAAGGACAACTGGAAACCTTTTTTCTGTCTTTATGACATTTTGAAATGTATTATGTCCCATTCTAGTAAAAGATTTCCAACTTAATTGAAAACGCAACTGCAGTAGGCTTATATTTCATAAACGACAATCTGAACATTTGGAGATGTTAACTTCTATAACATCGATAATTAGGCTAAAACTTTAAAATGTTGAAAATAAAATAAGCTATGGGTAAGAGTTCAACATTTATCAAGATCTGTTTTAATATTACAGTTATTTTGAAAATCTAAAAATGTAGCGAAAAGTAAGGTAGTATACATAGAATTTATACGTGTCATTAAATTTAACCAACATCATTTATGAAATATTAACCATTCACGCCCGAAAGACAATCAGTAACTATTGGTATAAACACCAACAGTTCAACATGTTTTTCATTTTTCTCATTACATAGACGACAATTTGAAAATGAAAAACAATGTAGCAAAAGCTGGGGTATTTAGGCATCTGGGGCAGTATGACGCGCTGCGCTAGCTACCTCGGGAGAACCCGTACACGGTCCAAAATGCGCTGAGCGCACGGGAATAACCGAGTGGGACACACTCAGAGGGGAGTTGATGGCCGTTGATTATTTCTCCCCAAGCCAACCTCTAAGTGAGCCAGGAGCGCCTTTCAGATGGATGAGTTTGGACAGCCTGCAGTCAGTTTGTGGTCAAAGGGAGTTTTTTGTGTGACGCCTTTCTCGCCTTTGCATCCTGCCCATACATTGGAGTGGCGATGACTCTGTGCGCCTGCGGTGGCAGCAAATCAAAAATGGTAGCCCCATGCTTTAGGTACAGACCATGACCTACATATATATCCCTCTATAAATATGGAAAAACTATGGCAATCGAGCAGTCATCACTATTTTAAGTCACATGTATGTTGGAGGTTACTATTTGTTGAGAAAGGTCAAGCTATACCTGTACACCCGATGAGGTCACACTATCATGTGACATGCATAGAAAACTCTGTACTCACCTGTCTGGCAGGCTGTACCCCACCATTTCCCCAGACAGCCGCCGGTACAGAAGTCTTCTCCACACATCGTCCTGTTTACACAGTGACAGTCATTTCCACATTTAGTCCCCGCTGTAGTATGACAGTCTAAAACAAAAAAACAACGACTTAAGTACCATGGCCGTTAGAAACATCTGCATCTAAAAACATCTGCAAACGGCAGAGAAATGTATTTAAACTTCATAGAACCTGTAGCAGTTGTATTTAAAGTCATCACTCCTGGGTGGCAGTCCTCATGATGATGAAGCTTCAAAACCTCGCCATAAATGCACCAAGTGATATTTACTTTGTGGTGGTTTTTGTAAACTATATAGGTGTCGGTGGTTGGTTAAGTAACCCGGATGTCCACAATTATTTATCTCGGGACCCAGCACAATCAGCCAATCGAAAGCTGTTGAGTTTCCAAACCCAAGGTCTGAGTCAATATTAAGTAACCACGCCCACGATTGTGTTGGGGCCCACATAATTTTATGTATTGGCATTTATTCATTTATTTATTTATTTCGAGTTTAACGTCGTACAATTCAGCCTATTAACATGAGAAAACCGAAGGGGGCCATTGGGAACTCAGCGCACCTCACCTCACAAACCTCCAGACATAAAGCCGCAATCAAACTAGACACCACCGGGTTGATGTGCAAACTGACTGGTCAAGGAATAGAGGACTTCCGGTGAACGATGTTAGTTCTTTGGTCAAACAGATCCATCCAGCAGAACTATGTAACTGCGTTTGGTTAATGGCATTTTAATTTCCAGAATATACAATTGTTGTTATCATGTGTTAACAGATTGAGACACGATTTAGAAATGAATACTACTCAGGATGGACTGGAAGCTGCTTTTATTCGTTAATACAGCAAATCAGTATGCTTTTTTATTTGTTGATTTCTTTGAGACGCAGCTTACAGATTGAAGTTGTGAGTTGTTCTCATCTAACAGAAATAGCTGATTGCATCTTAAGACAATGCGTACTTTCAGTGAATGTATACTTTACTACTTTTGTATTTGTTTAACTGTTGGTTAAGGCTACACTCAAGAATCCTGCACGTGCTTGACGCGCAGATACTCACGCCACAATAGAGAAAGACAAGTACGCAGCCTTCAACGAAAAAAAGTCTGCGCATACGGGCGTCCTTGGCTGGTGCCAAAAGAGTCCAGACTGATATATTTTCATTTATTAATCATAAGAGACTGTGACTAATGGGCGTGGTGAACTGTCTTGGGGCAGCAGGCCTGTATGCAGGAAATATATTTTTATGTCATGAAAGAATGATAACATGGAACAAGTTCTGCCCTGAACAGTTCAATTCCAGACTGCCGACCCTGTTGCTTATGTTTACTTGTTGTTTATGTGTTGTATCATTCACAGGTCCAGGCATTAAGTTCTACAGGCGGTAAGAGCACATTGCATCAAGCTTCTAAAGACTACACGCCATTACAAATTTACCCGTAAATCCCTGCCCTCTCCAGCCTTCACTTCTCGCTTGTAAAGATGCCCACTAGGACTGAAAGCGTGGCATACATAACGCCAGTTTTATATATTAATACATTGTGAGTAATGTATTCATGCTCAGGCTCATAGCTCGCAACAGGGCCTCAAAACACCCTAGTTTTTACCTACTCCCATAACTGTAAGTAGAGATAACATTCTTTTGTGTGCATCAATTTTAACATTCTATTTATCTGGACAAAACGATGACACTCAGAGTCAAAGGAAAAACACGTGACTAATATTTCTTTTATAAGCGCCTATGTATGTTACATACAGATCCAAGTATTGCTACATTTTTACTAAAACTTAACAAAACGCTCCTATATAGAGTTGCCATTCTTCTCCCAAGGACGTCTTTTATCTTCACTAGAAACGTCGTGCTACTTGCTATGGGCATCACTGTTTCTGCACTACATTGTGATCTTTTCCAATACAACCAGCAACTCCGACAATATGACTTTATTCTCGGCCAGTACGACTTTCAATTTTAGCAATATGGCTTTGTACTCGGCCAAAACGATTTTCAACTCCGATAATATGACTTTCTGCTCAGTCAACACGACTTTCAACTTGATCAATATTAACAACAGACACAGTCAATTAATAAATTTAGGAGCTCGCAAGAGTAGTCATCCCATATGAAAGTTATGAAGCAATAAATTTCATTTTAGAAAATTAAGCCACATGCCAAAATGCACAGTAGTTTAAGACAATAAATTTTTAAGAACGCTGTTTGGAGTTTGATACCAAACTGGCCCGCTGTCCTTCGATTTCTTGATTTCTGGGTCAGTTATGGGTCAGCTCTTTTTCGCAGATTCACTTTCCCTTGCTTCTTTAACATTTTCTGCTTTGCTTTTAACACTTAGCTGCTAGAATCGAGTTCAGACACACAGTTAAATCGCTTTATTTGCCTTTCACTTGAACAAATAATGGCTTATAGTGAGTCAGTCTCATAACATGACCCATCAGACTTTTTAATATTTATAGGGAAGTTACACAAAAAAAGTACTCTACTGTATACGGGCGAAATTTTGCGTAATTGACGCCGCTTACTGACTGTTGACAAGTGCTCTCTGAAAACTGCTGTGTACGAGTGGTGCACTAAGTGTCAAAAATGCTCATACACGCAATTTTTGTGTACGAGCAGTACACAATTTGTGTAATTTGTGTATTACATCCACAAAGACCTGTGTATCAACGATACACATGCATTGCGGATGTCTAAACTAGTACACAGTCGTTTTACAGAGTGTCTTTGAACTAATCTGGTGTCATATAAGGCCTCGCTTATAGAGTTCTCTTACTTGATTGTCCGGTGATAAAGGTCTGAATTTCATCGTCAGTGGTTTCACCTTTAACAACTACGCTGTTGGCTCTCGATAAAGTCGAACTAAAAATGTAACTGTCGTCTGTTCAATTTCTGAACTGGGACTAGGTGATCGTTCAGCTTTTCCTACATGTCATAAGCTTTGACGGTCAGTTGGAAAATGAGGCCAGCAGCTTGTTGAGTGTAGTATATTTTACACCGTCCTCTTCAACTACCTTTATAACCATTGCGTTCCTCCGTATAAAAATCTCAACAACACAAAATGAAAGAAATACATCCATCACAAATGCTTTCATTTTTAAAAACCTTTACGTTTAATGCACACGACCCGTCGTCTCAAGACTCGAAAGAAAAAACGTGCAGCTTAGTGCCTGAACAAATGTATTGTACATTGTAATACATCAGTGTTTTCTCGGCATATTGGCCGGCGCAGAGCGACATCGTCGGATCAGCATTTTCTAGCGGGCCAGTTAAGCTGCCCCCAGCCTAGGCCAGGGCATCACGACCATGTCAAGACATGCAGAAGGGTAGGGGTGGGTACATGGACACAGAATCGTTGCTCTCCCACTGATATGATGATGGACGGAAAGCCAGAAGGTCAGAGATGCAGTGGTCGAGCACAGTTCACCAACCAAAGTTCAAAACGATGTACTAAGGCAGGTTTCGTTTGAAGAGGGTTGTGTCTCATCATTATGGAGAAATATTAGCAGTCTACGAATCAGGTGGTGGAAAGACGCTGTAAGACAGCAAACCGGGCTTTTAATTGAACAGTAATGCACTATTTTCCTCTGTGATGTTCAACCAGCGATCCGAGATTGCACAGGCCTATTTAATACCCGCCGAACTTCGCTATCTTTCGCATTGCAGCTCTCTGTCTACCAGCATGTCGGTAAGAGTACCATTGTATTGTGTCTAGCGGACAAAATGTAATAACCCCATGGATAAATATATCGTGCAATTTAGGATGTACACCTAATTATACTGGCGGGTTGGATAAAGTTACGTTGTCGGGTCACGTCAGTGCACATGACAAAATGACTAGGCGGTCACCTCAAGAGTCGAGCCATCGGATATGACAGTCCGGGAGATAGCGGAGGTTTATCGGTCGGATAGCGCACGAAAGGTTTGACAAATGGAACACTTAGGAGAATGGCTGACCCCCCCCCCCCGGGAAATGGTGATTCTGATGTGCGGCCCCCATGCACAATCCCATGGGGGGTGGGGGGAGGGGTTGAAAGTACCCCAAAACTAATGTTATCGGTCACGGTTGACTATGAGGATGAAACTTACTTTATACCTCTATGACAACCTGATGACCAGAAGTCAAATCTTAATTTTCCAGCTCATGATCTATGCCACTTAAGAACGACCTAATTAAAGTTTATTCTGACTTTTATCGGTCATGTCTGGATGTGACCGATGTGCTAAATTATAAAATTAGATGTGCTAATTACGAAATAAGAATTCTTAAGACCCGGCTCCATGACTAAACCCACTTAAAAACGGGTCAGAGGTTAATACTTAGGCTTAGTGACCTCAAAACCAAGGGTATCGTTCACGGTGACGCTGATTGTGAGTTCATCGGTCATGTCGAATACAAGGGATTTTCATGAACCAAAAGATACCTTCGGATATACTGGTTATAATGTAATGACTTTTCATTTCCAATTCTATGCACACATCCAATTAAGAAAGGATGATGGGTCAACATTTGGGCTAAATTACATCAAAATAATGGTATCTGCCATAACTGAGTACGGGGATAAATTTATTTTATATGTTCCTCATGATAACCTGACCACTCACAATTCCAGCTCATACACTGTGACACTCAAGAATGCTAATTGTTGCTTTTACTGGTCCGTCATGTCGATGATGTTTTACCAAAAGACACCTGAGATACATTCATTGTAAAATGCTGAAAGGCTCGTAAGCCATCCTTTGACTTTAATTGGTCTCAAGAGTTCAGGCTTAGTGTGAAATTATGGGAGACAAGGAATGTTCGATTTCATACATTGTTCCCTTTTTTCACGCATGCTTAAATAAGTTGACAAAGTCCAAAAAAATATTATTTTTTTGAGAGTTTGGTAGCGCACAAGGATCAAACAGTGTTTATGTGCTTAATGGGAAGGCAGAACTACAAAACACGGTCCTAAAATCGGCCACTCTGTGAATTAAGTCACTTAAGAACGATTTTCAGAACACTTTTGCATGGTGTCATCTGATGGTAATGTCAATTACTTACATGAACTTGTGCAACAAGATGTGCCAAAATAGGCTGAACAAGAAAAAAAGAAAAGAAAGCCAATTGAACAGGTACGATTGTCTGTGTATGTATGCTTGGTTTTAACGTTTTCAGCAATTTCAGTTACATGATGGCGAGGAGTCCTTAGAATGGGTATACATTGTGTCTTCTTGTGGCACTGGAACATCATGCCGAAGACACCAGACATGACACCCTACCCAGTCACATTACACGTCAGTCCTGTTTCATTGATCCCACCTCTCAGTGCTGAGCGCAAAAATTCCCTTTTTGAAGTCTTCGGGATAACCCGACACAGGATTGATCCCGGATGTGCCGACCCCGAGGCGGATTCTTTAACTACCACGCCACCACTAGTACTATGAAGGACGACGTAGATCAAGGCCATGGTCTTTGTTTTATTTATTCATTCATTTAATTGATGTTTTAGAAATCAAGAATATTTCACTGATATGACGACTATGGCGTGAGGAAACCGGACAGAGCACGGGTTAAACCCACAACCATCCGCAGATTGTTGGCACACCTTCCCACCTACGACTGGAGAGGAAGCTAGCATGAGCTGGACTTGAACTCACACCGATCGTGTCAATTGGTGAGAGGCTCTTGGGTCATTACGCTGCACTAGCGCGCTACCGCCAGAACCACACCCCCTCTCCACCATACAATCTTTGAGTCGAATCTCAGGATGTAATGACAAAAATATTATCTTGAAGCTTAGAATCCGTGGGTTCTGCATACGGTCTGTTCATCTGTACCATGGGCTGTAGGCCCTACCATGAAATAAGGTAAATAAATCCTCTTAATATATTAATTTATCAGATTGGATCTAGTGTAGGTCTGATCGGTGTTAGTTGGGTTTTCACTTCAAATACTGTTATCGATTACTTCCCCACGATACAGATAGGGCGCAGTTTTATCAAAAGGCATGTGAGGTAGATGAAATGAACAAGAAGTTGGCGGTTTTTACCTTGCCCATAGCAGACCGGATATGACGTCAGAACAACCAGGACCAGCAGCAGTGGCGAGAGCATGGTTAACAAGTTTGGACAGTCCGTCATGTGACACCTACAGAGAGTGAACTGAGCGAGCAGTGACCGTCTTCAGCCCGATCAAACTTGGACCTGCTCAAAAGTTGCTTGAGCAGGAAGTAAAATTATATTTTTCACAAATCTTCGCCTTGTGTCGGCAGGCGCAAACTGTGCTGCTTTTTTGTTCTGGATAAAGCCAGACCTCTATGGGGTATCTTCGATGAAACAGAGGCATGGCGATAATAAAGCCCAGAGCTGTCGGCGTTCATGCGTATAGAGAGGTGTATATGTCTACATTAGACAGCTCTAAAGATATTTATTAAACGCAGGTATAAGTTTATGACAATCTTAACACACCTGTATAAACATGGGAGAATACATCTTATCAGCCTAGTATAGTGAGTCTCACACAGGGCTATTTATGTGCTGATCTTGTGGTCTGAATGTATTAAGTTACATAAAAGTACCTTGACGTACTGAAATACCACAGGTCGGGGGCTGAGGGGAGGCAGCGAGGTGGGGGTAGAGAAATATTTGTATTCAGCCTTAGAAAATAGAAGAAGATATCTAGCTATGTAATATACTGCAGTCAAATAGAAAAAGAAAACATAATATGTATGTTCTTTCTTTTTTCCGCAGAGCCCTATTTGGCCGTTGCATAACACCTAGGAAGCTTAAGATCCATTTATTTCCATTGTATTGTTTCATCACTTTGACACATATTTAAGTGTGCGGAGGACGGAGGGTAGGGGATGGACTGTAGCTTGTATTCATCGCTTTCATGTTAAGTGGCGTTGTTGCTGGACGGAGATAATCGGTGGGCGATGTCACGCGTTCGAATCCCGTTTCGTCTAGTTCGGATCTGGCTAACGTGACATCCGTCGCGCTCCGTACTGTATGTAAATAGTTATATAGTACCCCAGGTTACTATTTCCGAAGTTAACCGCAATAATCCGAAGTGTGATACTCAGTGTAAGCTAGCTGACATACATATTTGTATTCTTTACGAGGAACTGTGTCTTTTTGACAGAGATTGGTTGTATTTTTGAGTCGGCACACCAGACTAAAATTGTCTCGTAAGTTGCTCAGCGAAATCACCGTCTGACGGCCAGGTCAGCGGCGATCGAACCTAATTTGTTTGTCATGTTTACGGATATTTCATGTAAGTAAGAAGTTTTTCTTCATATGTACAAATCTTTGTGAAGGTCTGTGGCATTTAGATGTACACTTGCCCTACAACAGTAAATTTTGACGATTTCGTTCGGCTTATCATTATTCATAAGGTGTTGTTGTAATTGTTGACTGACGATCGAACCAATATTGTTTGTCTAACGGTCTGATGTAATGACCACCCGTAAGTGTGAAGTTAAAGTTAGTGGCATGAAAATGTCTTTCATATCATATAATGTTATAAAACAGTATTTTGCAGATATGTTTAAGTTACCACTATTTTCATTGTTTTTCATAATTAGTAGTATATAATGTGCATTCTGCGTCACATTATTGTATTAGGGTAATTTCATGTGGTTGTAGACATGAACCATTGATGTACACGGTGACCTTCGACGTTTCGGTCTGTTCTTTGACGCACTATGAGTGAAATCGTGATGCCCTGTGAACCTTAGTTGGTGTAGCACGGTACCGACTCCGTCAGTGCCAAGGGGTACGTTCATGTAACTCATTTGTCGTTTGTATTCAACCATCATGTTTGCATTGAAACACGTGTTCATTTTCCTATGTTGTTATTCAAATTAAACATTTGAAAACTGTTCAGTTTTCTTGGACTTACATATATCAGTTGTAAAATGAAAGAGCAAGTTGGGTTACTCCCTTGCCAGGGTCTTTAATACATTGGTGCTATGTAAATGTAACTAACAGATTATAGATGAAAAGGGTGCGACATTTCCCTATGTTGCCTATAGTGCATTCAGATCACATCACGAGAAATAACTGAATGTGTGGCTTGTATAGCCGTTGTAATATATTTACCTACTACTAACCAAGTGGTAAAAAGGAAATAACAATTGAAAGATGCTCTTACATGTAATTCATTTACTGCTAGAAATCTGAAAAAATGACTCTCTATCGTTACAGGAAATTATTTCACCATATAAAGATCCCATGGAAGCTCAAGGCATGAGTTGTGTTCTTTCCCGAGCCCAGAACCTTACAGTGTGCTTTCCTCGATTACATTTACAAGAAACTGTACTTTTCTCTGTGCTCAGTCAAACTTTCTTCCACCCATTAACTTGGTAGTGGTCGTCAAATTGAAACATAATACCACACAACGCTAACAATATATATAAATTAAAAATGTGCACACATGTGGGCCGTACAAATCCAGGTGTGTATGTTGACTCTTCAAGGACGAAATGTCAGCGCTAATTAAGCCTGACAGCTGGCATGGTAGGGTTAAATAAATACGTCAAACACTAGGGGTGTATATAGCTGTGGTTTAATTTTGTTTGATGTATTTCTATATGGTGCAATCCGACCAAAGTAACGTTGAGGGTGATTTTTTACCTGCTGAAACGGCTTTACCTCAAAGTAAAGGGAAGGTCAGAATGTCTGTAAGCATAAAATGAGCACAGAATCCCACACAGCGATGACACCAGGTACCCGTTAAAGTTACGAAGAGGATGCGTCGCTACGACAAAGAGACATATCTCTACAGTATACATACATATGTGTCGCCATGACACTTACGTTTGACACAACTTACAGCCTGGTTGTGAAACGGGTACCAGGTCACATTAGGAAGACGGTCATCCCAGCGTGTCTTGTCACCACCATGTGCCACCAGGGTGTGTACATGCCCTTCACGTTTTGGGAGAATATATATAAAAATAGACGACGACATTTTCCCGTGTTACATGAAGCACCATTTGACATATATGTGATGTAAGAATGGGAAACTTATTTCAGCCGATACTCAAGCCCGATCTTCTGTTGGAATAATACTTGCATAATCTAATGTAAACTCTGAAGATTCCGCACTGCGCTGACCTCGTTATAGGACCCACTCCTCTGATCACAAACGACTTGGTGATTAAAGATGACCAATCTTGATGCCTATTTCCATGATCCTCAAAGCTATAGGGGAGATATCATCGGTAACGGTTGCCCCACAAGGTGGTTCTCCTTTATTTCACTTATACCACGGCGGCCAGCATTATTTTGGGAGGAAGCCGAGCAGAGCCCGGGGGAAACTCAAGACCATCCGCAGGTTGCTGGCAGACCTTCCACGTACGGCCGGAGAGGAAGCCAGCATGAGCTGGACTTACAGCGACTCCATTGGTGGGAGGCTTTGGTGGGAACCGACCGAGCGACGGAGGCCCAAATAAGACTCAAGGAGACGTTACAGCACAAGTTAACAACAACTATAAACAAGGAAATGAAACCTCGGTGGCTGCTTAAAAACAGGAAAACTGGAGGAAATCCGCTTGAGGTCACATGCTCCAGAAGTTTCCCGCTTCCTTCCTCCTTTCTCTTCCCCATCCCCGCCTAGCCTGACTGCTTACTGAGCCGGGAAGATTGCCAGGTTTTCTGTTCTCGTTTCCTCTGGCTGTGTGTGCTTTCTCTCACCTGTTACCTCATCGAGCTTCTACAGTATTTAGGGGATGTGTGTGTTTGAACTTGTCAACTATTATTTACTCATTTATTGATTTTTTTCATATATATATATTTGTTTATTTATTTAAATGATTGGTGTTTTATGTCGTACTCAAGAATATTTCATACCATTGTGGTGGGAGGAAACCGGGCAGTGCCCTGGGAGACCCACGACCATCCGCAGGTTGCTGGCGGACCTTCCCACGTATGAATGAATTTGTTGAGCCTATATGCGACTTACACATTAATGACAAGTTTTGGCGACCCACCTCAGCGCCAAATTTTGCAGGAAGACACCCCCCCCCCCACTTACACCCGACCCCACCCCACCCACACACCCACCCAAAGACAATTAAAACAAATGTAACTAGTGTTATATGACACAGGTGTGATATGACACAGGAGTGATATGACACCTCAATGTTTTAATGAGATGAAATGTAGTATTATTATTTAGGCATATTGTATTCCTGGAGGAATGACTTATGTTACATTTGTTTTTATTTGTCTTTTTGTGGGGGTGGGGGTGGGGTGAGATTTCATGTAGTGGGGTGGAGATCTTCTTGCCGTATTTGGCACTCAGGATGGTCCGCAAACATTTTTCATTAACGTGTAAGCTACACATAAGCTCAACAGTATAGCCACCATTTAATAAACATTGCTTAAGTTCAAACACATACACATCCTGAGCCCGCGACTACCTTCACAGCTCACAGTTTGCAGCCTTCCTCTACTTACTGTACCCGTATATATATGCAGACATATATATATTTATATATATAGCCGTTACACTCTACATCCAGACTTGATCATCCTGTATTGATAAAAAGCCAGCTTTTGTTGAAGTTCTCTTCAACTTGTGAATATGAAAGAGAGTGTAAGGCCTGGATAATGTGGCGCACAGCATTCTATAAATGGAGTCTCCATCCATACAACACCATGTCAAATACCCAGCTCTGGGTGTAGGCCTATTTGCAAAGGTAAAACCGCGCGTCACATATTCACAAAGTTATTATGTTTTACATGTGGTTTATAAGAATCTCCACAAAAGCCTCTTGTTGCAGCCAGGATAGGAGGTCCAGAAAGCCAGCGGGGATTCCCCTACTGTCAGCAATTCACATTCATTTGAATTATGTATTCGAGATGATGACTGGGCGGCGCTAGCGTGAAGGAGGACTTGGAGCGATTGTTACATTCAAAATGGATTTCGCACCACAACAGACGGAAACAAGATCACCAGCATTAATATGGTAGAAGGTAACCGAATGTTTGCAAGTATGGAGACCAAAATAATCGTAAAATTGAAAGATGTGATGTCCGAAAAGTGACACGATTTTTAGCAATCTGTGGACAACATGTGTGCCACTATTAGATAGCATGAGGACATGCTGAAATAACACGAAGCTGACATCCAGAATATAAAAATCAACGTAGTTCCTAATTCTGAGACAGCCCTTAAACACAGAATTGCTGACCTAGAAAACCAGCTGACAGCACTCGAAATTCATCATCCCACACGAAATTTAATTAGTCATGGTTTACCCCTCTCAGAATCGATCTATGACAAAAATACTGACAAAGTTGTGAGGGAATTTCTACAGAATCCTCAGAAGGGCCCTATCAACATCTGGATTTATTCCACCACCACCACCACCCTCCCCCACTCACGTGAATGTTGCCTTCGTGGCCTGTCGAGTCGGAGACATCATCTTATATGCAGCTGCGCACATGAAAGGGGCAAAGTTAGGGATGTGGTTGGACCTGCCTAAAAAGCTGAACGCAGAGCGCAATGTGCCAGCTCAAAAAGCGTATCAAATTAGACAGTACACTGGTAACAAAACCAGGATTAACCTTTATGAGTCAAAACTAGCCCATCGCACACGAAATTTAATTAGTCAATATTTACCCTTCTCGGGATCGATCTATGACGAAAATACTGACAAAGTTGTGAGAGAATTTCTACAGAATCCTCAGAAGAACATTTGGATTTATTACACCACCACCACCATCCCTCCCCCCCCACGTACGTGAATGTTGCCTTCGTGGCCTGTCGAGACGGACACGTCATCTTATATGCAGCTGCGCACAGATTATGAATCTTACGTAGCTGATTTCCAAACCCTGTGTTTTAACCCCTTTAACCTTAGCAAGTCTGATCATCATAACTATCCGACTGATGACAATTTGTCTGAGCAGGCCCTCTGGCATATTATTGTCAAACACCGCTCTAATTATTACTTGGAACAGTCAGTCGAAACATTAATAAATCCACATATAAATCAAACGCCTCATCAGTTGTATCTATGATACATTTTAATACAAGAAGCCTTAAGAAACACTACTCAGGAATTTTGTCATATTTACAAAGCTTAGAGTATCCATTTTCTGTCATTGGGATCTCTAAGACTTGGCTAAACCCTAACACAGAATCACTATTTGATATTCCTGGCTATACACCATATATTTCTTCTAGGACTAATAGAATTGCTGATCGAATAGTGCTATAGCGATAGCATAAAGGGCTGTAAAATCCGTGAGGATCTGTCTTTAATTGATGGTGATGGTGAATATGAATCTTTTTTTTGAGATCACTGATATTGAAACCTACATTGCAGGAATTTACTATCAACCACAAAGGAAGTGTGTCGTATACTTTAACGAACACTTATCAGTAACATTCCAAACGATAAAATCCGTTCGGGCTAAATGCCATATTATGGGTGAGTTCAACACAGGCCTTTTCCAGAGAGAGTAATGAACTATCAAAAATATTTCTAGAAACCCTTCAGTCCTATTATCTTTTTTCCCAACAAATTTCAACCTACAAGAGTAAACCATAATTCCGCTACTCTTATTCATAATATTTTTGCTAATTTTCATGAAGGTATATTAGATTCTGGTGTTCTTGTAATTGATATAACTGACCATTTCACCATATTTTATTTCAGTAAACAACAATCAAGTGTATATATTTCATCGGATACAATAAAGTATCGTAAAGTAAATCAAGTGCGTAAAGATATCTTTAAGGAAAAAGTAAATGAATTCCGTTGCCACACTACCCTTAGTGAATCCAATGATCCCAATCAAGCCTATAGTGCATGTTTAGGTAGCTTTACCCCTATCTGTGAAAACTGTTTCCCATTAACAACTGGGGCATTCTGGCCCATCGACACAAACCTTGAATTACATGGGCTCCTAAGATATCAGTCAAAGAAAATATCAATTATATAATTTGCACCTACGCTCAAATAATTCTTACATTTCCAAAACTTATAAATTAAATAGAAAGAAACGAAACCATACTCTCAGAACAGCAAAACGATCTTGTTATGAAAACAAATTCAATGATGTTAATAATGATATTAAAGACACATAGAAACTAATAAATGAATTGACAAGTGGAAAAAAGCACTTAGGTTTATCTAAAAAAAAATATGTTAATGAAGAATTGTCGTCTAATCATAAGAAATTGTTGAAGATTTTGACAATTGTTTCGGAACTGTAGCATCAAAATTATCATATTCCGTCCCTGACACAACTTGCAGGCCGCGTGGTCATTTGAATGAAACTTTTCTAAACCATTTCTCAGTCAACCGAAAGCTGCTCAGCAGACGATGTCTGTCACATAATTACGGGCCTGAAAACGGTTCGTCTGGTTCAGATGGCATCAAAACCTCTCGTTCAGCTGGAGAGCCTGTCTACTTGCACTTATATGTAACATTTCCTTCCGGATTTGGATATTTACAGACGGGATGAAAACTGCAAGAGTAATACCAGTCTATAAATCTGGTGAAAACTTTTTGGCAATTACAGACCTTTTTCTATTCTCTCATGTTTTAGCAAAATCCTGGATTCACTCTTTTCATTCTACCTCCCTGGCAGCCATCTCCCTCCGTGAAAAAATGACTTATGTAAAAGAAAATAAGAAACACAGTTTAAATCTATTCTGAGACCTGTCTAAAGCTGTGATACTGTGGATCATAATATTTTACTGACAAAAATTAGAAGACTACGGCTTCCGAGGAGAAACTAATGATTGGTTGAAAAGTTATATCACTGGCAGGCAACAATGTGTTCAAATCAATGACATTGCATTTTCAATTTCATAAATGGCATAAGGCATAGTACAAGGAGAAATATTAGGACCTGTCTTCTTCCTTATATATATCAACTGTGTAGCAAAAGGCTTCCCCACTACTGGAAATCCTCTGGTTTGCTGACGACACCAGTGCTTTCGCCTCCAGTGATGATTTTCAAGCTTTATTTACCCTTATGTAAAGGAATTAGATAAACTTTGCATCTGGCTATGCTCTAATAAACTTTCGCTTAATATCAAAAAAACTAAATGCATTTACATTCATTGCCCTTAAAACACCACATTAAATATCCCAAATCTAAGTATACTTGGAAAACCAATAAAATACATTGAATCATTTAAATTTCTAGGAGTGACTTTTAAAACTAGACTAAATTGAAAAAACATACAGTGATGTCTGTAACAAAGTGTCTGGAAATATTGAGATTATAAACCATATCAAGGATAAATCTGATTCCATTTTTCCCTGTCAATCAAGCTGTAACATTCTCCGGGAATTTCATAACACCTTTGTTAGCTTTATTTTTTCCACAGAAAAGAGCTTTATACATTATCACACTCTCCGATAGACTTTCACCTTCCATTTCATTTATTGTTCAACAAAAGACACTCCCACTGTATAGTCTCAATAAACTATTAATGTCTCAGCTAACTTACGAGTTTTTCCATCATCCTGAAATTTTACCTACTTCCTTTAGGCCCTATTTCCTCAGACTCTCGCAAACACATCTGTATCCAGCTACATATGTAGCAGCCCTCTATAACCTGGACAGACCGTTTAGCACTGGAAACGTTTCATTTTATACTTGAAGAATACAAGGTCCAATTGTCTGGAATATGTTGCCCTCTCACCGGAAATGTTGTGTCTCATTTTCATTGTTCAAGATTATGAGGACGTCCTATCTGCTAACTGATATATAAACCACCATCTCGGCTTTGTTCACATGAAACATCGTAATTACTAAAAGTTATTTGCTACTTTCTGTGATTATATGTTTTGTCACCAATGTTATTTTAAAGCGTTGCAGAGATAATACAGGACCTGAACATAGAACAGCTGACAGCAGTTTGCACTTAGCGATTTAGCTATTCAACAGGGGCCTGTCATTATTTAGATAAAGATATAATAGGCGGTATCTCCATTACACCTCCCCCTATAGGCTTCAAATTTAGCACATTAATCAAACTTTACAGGCTATGGGCTACCACGTGATGTACATAGTTCCCAATTCCAATACTAGGGGGCGCCTCTGCGAATACCTGTCTCAATGAGTGTCTACTTTCTATCTCTATTAATACTAGGCATACAGCCTTCAAACTTACTCTATTAAACAAATTTCATACGGGCTATCACGTGATACACAGTCTCCAATTCCAACACCAAGGGGAGCCTCTGTGCATAACTTTCTGAATAACTGTATACTCTGTACGTCCATTATAGTTTGATCCCGATTTCCGGATCCTTCAAACGGACACTCTAACCACCAGCCCACCGAGGTGGTTCGTTTGAATAAAATTTATTATTCACTTGCCTAGGGCTTTACGGGGTACTCACTAACACGACGGCGACCAGCATTATGCTGGGAGGAAACCGAGAGGAGCCCGGGAGACACCAACGACCACGCACCAGGTTGTTGGCTTAGGAGGTGTAACACGATGAGTCATTGAAGGAATTATAAATACCGACACGACCATAAACTCGAGAATAGAAAGTTTGGATCATATGATATATAGAGCCACTCAATTTGGAAATAACTTTAATTAAGTTTTCAATACAACGACGTGCTTAAGAGTGTTTCACTTATACGACGGCGGCCAGCTTGGAGGAAACCGGACAAAGCCCAGGGGGAAACCCACGACCATCCGCAGGTTGCTGGCATAAATCCGGCCGCACAACCTGTGAGGAAGCCAGCATAAGTTGGACTTCAAGAAGACACAGAAAAAATATGACTTTGTTGCTCACTTCTATCCACAAGTTAATTGCCATGGTGGTTTCTTCATCATTGTACCCATTTTCTTGTTCCATCTCAGAGAAATCGTTACAAATGTACAGATTTGCCTTCCAGCAGACAGAGATTGTCACATGTACCCACTTGAGTTCCAACAGACAGAATTAGTCACATGTACAGACTTGTGTTCCAACAGACAGAGATCGTCACATGAACACACTTGTGTTCAAACAGACAGAGATCGTCGCATGTACACACTTGTGTTCAAACAGACAGAATTCTTCACATGTAAACACTTGTGTTCCAACAGACAGAATTCGTTACATATACACACGTGTATTCCAACAGACAGAAATCGTTACACGTGTACATACTTGACATGTGTTCTAACGAACAGAAATCGTTAAGTATCAACACACGTATGTATTCTGTTTATAACAGTCAAAAATCATTGTATATATATATATATACACGTGTGTGTTCTAAAAGACAGAAATCGTTATATGTGTACTGATACATGTACTATGTTCCTTGCAGTTCACAGAGTGATTCAAGTGATTTCAGTATCAAATAGCACAGTCTGTTGAAATGCGACTTAACAGCTCTGCGTCAGACTTCCCTCGACCCAGAAGTGTGCCCCATAGTCTCGTAGTCGCCAGGTATCTTTAATCCCTTACCTCCTCGTAGACCCTATTCTGTTCGGTCCCTGCTGGGTTTACCTGAGGAAATCAAAGGTGTCATAGAAGATAAAGCTGGCACAGAATAGTTTTCTGAGTTAAACCCTGACAACATTCACAACAAATCATTTATGCCTGGTGGGCTGAAATGTTTTTGTGTGAAAAACAAATGCAACCTTAAAGAAAACCCACAACCGCAAATGGAAATTCATTAAGGCTTTGGCGTCGTCATGCCCTTAAGGCTAGACGGGTTAATGTTAAAACACAGTCAGCTGATGCTGAAAGATGGGAATACAATCTGACAGACAGACTGACGGACAGGCAGAACCGTCGACACACAGAGCTGCTCAACTGCAGCTAAACATACCATAAATGATGTTTATATAAATTAGTTGCGGCTGTAAAACAGTGACAAAGATCCACGACGATGTACTTGTGCAACCACAGCAACGAGGACAGCAGGCAAAGCTATTTGTGGATAGTGGGACAAACTGTTTTGAAGTATTAAAGTCTTCACCAAGTTTTCCATGGCTGCCCTGATCAAGTTAACTGTGGCCAGTTCGACCAAAATTATTTTGTAATCGACGTGACCAAAAAATATCAGTTCAGAAAGCAAGCAAGAAACTTTTGGTTAGTCAAATCTGCAGGGTAGAAAGAAATGATTGGTCCATAACTAAGAAGATTTTTTTAAGTGAACAGCTTCTATGAATTTAAATTCCGGGAGATCTTTCCCCGAGGCGCTCTACAACATGTCTGAAACATCTATAGCACTTATCAACTGAATAAATAGCAAATGATAGTCATTGACTCGCCAGTCAAATGGTGACGCCACCTTGGTCATAAAGTGACCATGTTGATCATAGAGTGACTTCACATCACTTAAGCACTATTCCATATCACCTCTACTAAACCACGTAGTGCGGTTCCAAAAGAAAGTGCACCTGATAGGATTAGAAATTCGGTCGAAAGAAAAAGAAACAAAAGCGCCAGATAACAGACTCAAGAGTGTCAGCTCAGTTAAGTTTTTAAACGGTGAAGATTTTTTATGACTTTGTCGGTTTGCTAGAGAGAACTTCCCGGCACAGCATCGTCCGCGGTTTTTCAGCGGTCCGTTTTTGTCTTCCTTTCTGCCTGCATGGGCAGATTGCACCAAACACACCAGGGCTTTCTTGTCTGGAACTGATTCTTTCCTGCTGAGGTATAGGATATATTTCCTTGAAGTAAAAGACAGCGCATGTTCTAAGTTGAGTTGGGCGAAAAGGTTGGACATTATTATGTTTATTTCGGTAAAGCGTTTTTTTTCTAACAACTATTACCAGGGCTGAAATTGACATTTGACCCTGATCCGTCCTCTAGCTTGAAATGCAGCCATTCTCTCTGGGCTGTGACGTAATTATTCGACGCGCGAAAAACTCTTGTCACCCGAGACTGTAGTAAGATACTAGAATTGTGGTTGAAACTTAAGAATATATGTAAATTTATAACATGAAAATATCATGAAAGCTACTTCCGCCACAACACAATGGTCTAGAAAAAGGCTGTAGTGTTGTTCACACATGTACTTGTTATAATAAATACCATACAACACTGAAACAGTCTGGTGCCAATATGTTATTATATGTTGCATTGACAGACATCTCAAAACATTTACGTCACAGCTAATAAACAGCTGATATCTCCTAGCCCTCTGACTGGCCAGTCTCTCATAAGCCTAAAAACATGGGCGCCTTCGGATCCCTAGTCGTCAGCACAATACTCCACACTTCAAATGAAGATAATTCAGCAACGAATTCCTACAATTTCAAACAGGTTTTTACATTCAACAGAGAATTTCATAATCTTTATAACGAACAGTACCTTACCCATGAGCTGTCGTTTACTTTAACAAATCTGAATTTGCTATCGGGGAAATAGTGCAACAAAATCTTTCCCAGCCAATCGCTGTTCCAGGCGGACTTGTCGTCGTATCGTCCTGATAAGTCACCGCAATCTGCTGCTCAAAACGTAAGCAGTGTAGCTGTTCTCAGTTCCATATACATTTATGTCTGTTCATTTTGGGCCAAAATTCTTCAATATAACACTTTAAGTAACCTCAAGTTCCTATTTCTTGCACCGTTGTCGGCGAAACCCAACTAACAATGAAGAGTCGATACGTGATGTGATGCCGCAACCAAAGTTTTCGCGTGACGCCTGTAAGGCTAAAGACTGTCCAAGTTCTTAACGGCTACTACAACATGGCTACGTGGAACAAATTGTCCATTAATGGCACCTCTCCATTGGCAAATTCCATCATTGTGGCCTTTGGAACATTACAGATTTTTTCTAAGACATCTGTGGGTTTAAATAATAATTTCCAGTAACTAATTACTCTTTAAAGTAACCCTATGACGTGTTCTTACTTCAATGATTAAGAAATTATCCTAGCCTAGCCCAAACTCCAACAGAGATTGTTCATTGATGTCTATGTAGGATAAAGGTATCATCTTCAGAAAATTCTCTGAAACGACAATTCGTAGACATTTGGAATAATTTCCAAATAATACTAACCTTGTAGGTGACGTATCGAGTTTGTATCTCTTTTCTGAGACGATCGTGAAGCCTCCTCAATTTCAGGGTAGCCACTATGGCGTATATCAGTGACGTCACGCAGAGGATTACCGGAACAATGACAGCGGCAAGGTATCCTGCTGAGCCACAGGAGGGGACTGATTCAGCCCCTGAAAAAGAGAGAAATCAGTAAAGCCACGGAAGTAGCGGAGAGGGCAAATTTGAAAGAACGAATGCTTATTGTTTAACGCCCTACTCAAGAATATTTCACTCATATGAAGGCGGTGTCTCCTTGGTGCAGGACGGATTTCCCCCTCACCCAGTCACATTATACTGACACAGGGCCGACCAGTCCACCCCCTGTCCTCTTATTGCTGAGCGCCTAGCGAGGAAGTAGGATATAATATTTTTTGAGAGTCTTTGGTATGACCCGACCCAGGTTTGAACCCAGATCTCCTCGTGCGACAGCGGACGCTCTACCAACTGCGAAAGCATAGAAAAATGGCTTTAAATTCTCAAGACACACCCGTAAAAAGATTGACACAGAATTTTTAAATCAGTGTTAAAATTTTCTTGGAGTAAGACCTGGTGTTGTCTCGCGATATATGACGTCTAGTGAACCATGATGTAGCGGAAGAGTTCAGGAGTGCCGAATACAACAACATCATCTTCATGGCTTCATTGACAGGTGATTGGCTCTCCAGGGTTAGACTACACAAACTATTACAAATGTATTTCGAAAATACAAAAGAACATGATTACGGAAAAACACAAACGTGTCCATACAGATTTACTGATATATCATCAATTTTCGCTGGGGGTCAAAACAGTAGTTTGTGTGGTTGAAATTTTGTATCACAGATAGAACAAATGGGGCTTATGAACTTTTCTGTTTGCGTATCAATAGGTTGCAGGCAATATGGGTCGTAGCTTGTGCCAGAACGAGGCTGGTCACCATCATGACCTGACACCTAGAGTAAAGAACACTACACGCAACTATTAAGTTCAGGTTTCTCACATAAATATGCCTTAGTCCTGCTGCGTTTTTCGCCCCCAAAACTGTTTCAGTGTGAAGATTATAAACACACAAGGACGAAATGAAAAAGAATTGTTTAGAAAACGTTTTGATACACAAGGGCAGAGCTTAACAGCGAGAAGGCATGGACACTCGTGTACAGTGACCACTTCATCTTATTACTTCCGCTACATAAGCTGCTGCCCTCAACTACAGACAAAATATGTATATGAATATAAAGATTTATACGCCATTATTTGCCCAGTCGACCCCAAGTTCTTTTTCACTATTAAATACCGGTAGGCAGAACACACGATTTTATTACTTGAAATACTCCCTGACCAGTTAACGTCGTCGGATCAGCTCTCCCATTTTATTATCAAGGGGCCAATGGCATCACAAAGTTTGAGTTTTTCCTGTGTTTCCACTTTTTATTAGGGCTGAGGTCGTAATAATACGGAGAAAAAGTCAATCGCATTTTTATTTTCTTATGCCTGTGTTGGCCTGTCACCATCAGCTTGTAATCCAAGATGGCGGACAGTCTGTGTTATTGGTCACATCAGTGGCCTCCCCGTAGCCTTGGGCACGGGTAAATTTACGCAGCACAAGTTTATGTAAAAGTGTTGTCACTCACTTCAAATATTTTGGAGTGAGTTATTTTGATGTAAATGTAACATCCCAAAACTACTCACAGAAATTTGAAGATATCCTTCAATTGGACCCGTCGCCACGATCTGGCTGAGATACTGCCGACGTGGCGTTAAGTCATAATCATCCATTCAAATGGACCCGAGAGGGAAATTGACTTTATGATTAGCTGTAAAATATTCAATTAAACGTTTTACTCTAGCTATTCCTGCAATCACTAGTCAATGTTTAAATTCTAGCAACTCATACACCCCCGACGCAGTGGTTTAAGTTTCATAGGTAAAACCAAAATGCAGTATTGTTAATTGCAAGCTTCTGGAAGTAAAATTGTGACTCGTTAACCTGTTTAAAATCTGGTATCGAAAAATTTAACCAAGAGTATATTAAAACATTCTGTGTTTACCTGTTCTTTGTTGACAGTCTGGTCCAGTATAGAACTGGCTACACTGTCCTGTACATGCCCCAGTGGTATTATCACAAGCGACTGATTGTCTGTTTGGACAGCTACAGTTGTACTGACATGTGGGTCCGTATCTCCCTATCGTGCATCGATCACAGCTCTGTCCAGTATAGCCGGGGCTACACTGTGCTGTACATGTCCCAGTCGTCTGGTCACAGGCGGTTGATTGTCTGTTCAGACAGTTACAGTTGTGCTGACATGTGGGTCCGTATGTACCACCTGGGCATGGCCCTGTAACAGGTTGACAGTCTGGTCCAGTATAGCCGGAGTTACACTGCCCTGTACATGTCCCATTCGTCTTGCTACAGATGACTGATTGTCTGTTAGGGCAGTTACAGTTCTGCTGACATCTGTCACCGTATTTACCATTTGGGCATGGCCTTGTAACAGGTTGACAGTCTGGTCCAGTATAGCCGGAGTTACACTGTGCTGTACATGCCCCAGTCGTCTTGGCACAGGCGGGTGATTGTCTGTTCGCACAGTTACAGTCAAGCTGACATGTGTCTCCGTATTTACCATCTAGGCATGGCCCTGCAACACCTAAAAATTAAAAAGTGCATTTTAACTTCTCTCGGAGAAATGTAACCATAATCAAAACAACGTCTGATGGAGTTGGTCCAACGGTAAAGTGGACTACGGAAAAAATATTTGTTTTTAATTAAGTCACGGTTTATGACGTCTAAATTGAGTGTAGTTTACACCAAACGAATTGAAATAAAAAGACATTTCAGAGAGATATAAATAGTCACAACGCAAGTAAGATGAGTAACGTTTCAGTTTCTCGTGTACAAAAATCAGTGTTAAAATCAGAGTGGAATCAATGTTAGACTTCAGTTAAAATCTTCCTTCTCGGTCCTGATAACTGCTGATGTGTAGAGAGTGAAGAACAAGTATGCCACATTATTTGTTCCTCAGTCAGGCTGATGTTTCTATGAGTGCGCATAAAGCCTCGCACTGCTCAGTGAGTGTCTAAACGACACTGAGTACTTGCTGTTGGGTTACAGGCTAAGTCAAAGATCCACACCCGAAATGACATTTTATATCCGAATTAATAAGAATTATAATGTCTTAAAACTGTGTCCAACTCTGTTTATTCTTCATAGCTCACTGAAGATGTACTAAACGTCTTTCACACGATTCTATTAACAGGCTATAAATCTTCAATAACTAGTGGTAAATTAAGTGGGTGGCAGCCAATGAACAAAACGTCAAAAACAACAACCAGAAACAAACCGTTTCCAGAGTTACATAACAATTCCGACATGTGTATCCTATGGTATTATAACAGATATGTAAGTAACAGCAAAATCAGTTAGAAAAAAAATCACCCTTGATTTTTGCAGTTACCAGGAGGTTTCACTGCAATAATGGTAGTTACTGCACATTATCTCTACTGCCATATATCTTTCCCTAACGCTGCATTGTTTTCAAAATGGCCCCATAGCGTTACGCTTTACAGCACGATGAAAACTATTTTATGACACAGCAAAGCGGCACATGCCTACAATTCTTCCCTCCCAAGCATTATCAGCCTCTCACTTTTACCAGCGTGGGAAGGTCCAAGAGAAACCTTCCCAGGGTCGTCGGTTTCCCCCGGCCTCTGCCCTGTTTCCTCTCCCCATAGTGTTGGCCGCCGTCGTGTACATATATATTCTTGACTACGGCGTAAAAAAACATTTCATATAAATGATTCATTCCTCCCTATTTGTGTCTGATAGTTTTTCCCCTGCTACCCGTCATCACAGATTCCATGTCTCATCTGTAGGTGTCTGATAGTTCCTCTCCTGCTACCCATTATCACCGATTCCCTGTCTCACATGTCTGATACTTTCTCCCTTCCTACCCGTCATCACAGATTCCCTGTGACACCTGTAGGTGTCTGATACTTTCTCCCTTCCTACCCGTCATCACAGATTCCCTGTGTCACCTGTAGGTGTCTAATACTTTCTCCCCTCCTACCCGGCATCACAGATTCCCTGTCTCACCTGTAGGTGTCTGATAGTTTCTACCTTCCTACCGTCATCACAGATTCCCTGTGTCATCTGTAGGTGTCTGAGAGTTTCTCCCCTCCTACCCGTCATCACAGATTCCCTGTGACACCTGTAGGTGTCTGATACTTTCTCCCTTCCTACCCGTCATCACAGATTCCCTGTGTCACCTGTAGGTGTCTGATACTTTCTCCCCTCCTACCCGGCATCACAGATTCCCTGTCTCACCTGTAGGTGTCTGGTAGTTTCTACCTTCCTACCGTCATCACAGATTCCCTGTGTCATCTGTAGGTGTCTGAGAGTTTCTCCCCTCCTACCCGTCATCACAGATTCCCTGTCCCATCTCTTGGTTTCTGGTAGTTTCTCCCTTTCTACCCGTCATCACAGATTGCATGTCTCACCTGTAGGTGTCTCAGAGTTTCTCCCCTCCTACCCGTCATCACAGATTCCCTGTCCCATCTCTTGGTTTCTGATAGTTTCTCCCTTTCTACCCGTCATCACAGATTCCATGTCTCATCTGTAGGTGTCTGAGAGTTTCTCCCCTCCTACAAGTCATCACAGATTCCCTGTCCCATCTCTTGGTTTCTGATAGTTTCTCCCTTTCTACCCGTCATCACAGATTCCATGTCTCACCTGTAGGTGTCTGATAATTTCTCCCCTCCTACCCGTCATCTCAGCTTCCCTGTCTCATCTGTAGGTGTCTGAGAGGTTTTCCCCTCCTACCCGTCATCACAGATTGCATGTCTCACCTGTAGGTGTCTGAGAGTTTCTCCCCTCCTACCCGTCATCACAGATTGCATGTCTCACCTGTAGATGTCTGAGAGTTTCTCCCCTCCTACCCGTCATCACAGATTGCATGTCTCACCTGTAGATGTCTGAGAGTTTCTCCCCTCCTACCCGTCATCACAGATTCCATGTCTCATCTGTAGGTGTCTGAGAGTTTCTCCCCTCCTACCCGTCATCACAGATTCCATGTCTCACCTGTAGGTGTCTGATAATTTCTCCCCTCCTACCCGTCATCTCAGCTTCCCTGTCTCATCTGTTGGTGTCTGAGAGGTTCTCCTCTCCGTCCCGTTGCCACAACTTTCCACTCTTGCCTGGAGGTGTTGCACAGGTTGTGTCATCTGTAGGTGTCTGAGAGTTTCTCCCCTCCTACCCGGCATCACAGATTCCCTGTCCCATCTCTTGGTTTCTGGTAGTTTCTCCCTTTCTACCCGTCATCACAGATTCCCTGTCTCACCTGCAGGTGTCTCAGAGTTTCTCCCCTCCTACCCGTCATCACAGATTCCCTGTCCCATCTCTTGGTTTCTGATAGTTTCTCCCTTTCTACCCGTCATCACAGATTCCATGTCTCATCTGTAGGTGTCTGAGAGTTTCTCCCCTCCTACAAGTCATCACAGATTCCATGTCTCACCTGTAGGTGTCTGATAATTTCTCCCCTCCTACCCGTCATCTCAGCTTCCCTGTCTCATCTGTAGGTGTCTGAGAGTTTCTCCCCTCCTACCCGTCATCACAGATTGCATGTCTCACCTGTAGATGTCTGAGAGTTTCTCCCCTCCTACCCGTCATCACAGATTGCATGTCTCACCTGTAGATGTCTGAGAGTTTCTCCCCTCCTACCCGTCATCACAGATTCCATGTCTCATCTGTAGGTGTCTGAGAGTTTCTCCCCTCCTACCCGTCATCACAGATTCCATGTCTCACCTGTAGGTGTCTGATAATTTCTCCCCTCCTACCCGTCATCTCAGCTTCCCTGTCTCATCTGTTGGTGTCTGAGAGGTTCTCCTCTCCGTCCCGTTGCCACAACTTTCCACTCTTGCCTGGAGGTGTTGCACAGGTTCTTCCCTTCTACGCGTCATTACAGGTTTCCAATCTTACATGTAGGTGTCTGAGACGTTCTCCTCTCCCACCCGTCACCACAGCTTAGCAGTCTTCTATGTATGTGTCTGGGTGGTTCTCCCCTCCCACTCGTGATCACACTTTACCAAAATTACCTGTAGTTGTCGTCACAACTTCCAACTCTTGCCGGCAGGTGTCTGAGAGTTTGTCCGCTTCCACCCGTCATCACAGCTTCCCAGTCTCACCTGCAGGTGTCTCGCAAATTCCCCCTCCCATCCGGCATCACGACCTCTCAATCTTGCATGTAAGTGTATGACCGGCTCTCCTCTCCTACAAGTCAAGTCTGACAGGTTCTTCCCTCTCACCCGTCATCACACTTTCGCAAAATTACCTGTAGTTGTCGTCACAACTTCCAACTCTTGCCGGCAGGTGTCTGAGAGTTTGTCCGCTTCCACCCGTCATCACAGCTTCCCAGTCTCACCTGCAGGTGTCTTGCAAATTCTCCCTCCCATCCGGCATCACGACCTCTGAGCCTTGCATGTAAGTGTATGACCGGCTCTCCTCTCCTACAAGTCAAGTCTGACAGGTTCTTCCCTCTCACCCGTCATCACAATTTCCCACGCTTACATACAGATGGCTGCCAGGCTCTTATCTCTCATCAGAGCTTCCCACTCTTACCTGTGTGTCTCACAGATTCTCCCCTGAGACCCGTCATCACAGACTCACAGTCTTCTCTGTAGGTATCTAACAGGTTCTCCCCTCCTACCATTTTAGCTTCCCAATCGCACCTGTAGGTGTCTGACAGGTTCTCCCCTCTCATCCGTCATCACAACCTGAATATCTTACCTCTAGGTCTCTGAAAAGTTCTCGAATCCCACACGTCATCACAACCGAACAAAAAAGCTGTCTGTCAGGCTCTCCCCCGCCCACCTGTAAAAAAAGTCCCTACAGCGACCGACTCTTACTTAAATGTGCCTGACAGGTTCTCCCTTCTTAGTCGTTATCACAGTTACCCATTCTTACATGGAGGTATTTGACAGGTTCTTCATTCCCATCCGACTTCACAGCCTCCCACTCTTTCATGTAGGTGTCTGACAGGCTCTCCTCTCTCACCCATCATCCAAGGCCTCCAGTCTTACCTGTGGGTGTCTGACAGGCTTTCCCGTCCCAACCGCCATCACGACTTCCCATCCGTCTTCAAAGCTTCCCAATGTTACATACAGGTGTCTAACAGCCTTTTCCCCCACCCTGCCACACCCGTCTTCAAAGCTTCGCACTCTTACATGTAAGTGTCTGACAGTTTATCCCCTCCCATCCGTCATTACAGCTTCCCAATCTTACTTGTAGGTGTATGACAGGTTCGCCCCTCTCACCCATCATCGACGGCTTGCAGTCTTCCCTGTGGATGTCTGACAGGTTCTACCTTCCCGTCCACCATCTTACCTATATGTGCCTGAGAGGTTCTCCCATTCCACACCAACAGCCCAAGGAAGGTGTCTGACAGGATCTCTTTACCTAAACGTCGTTACAGCCACCCACTCTTATCTGAAGGTATCAGAGAGGTTCTGCCCTCCCATCAGTCTTCACAGCTTCCCCCTGTTGCATGTACCTGTCTGACAGGTTCTCTTCTTTCACCCATCATCCAAGGATTCCAGTGTTACCTGTGGATGTCTGACAGATTCTCTCCTCCCACTGTCATCACAGCCGAACAATCTCACCTGTTGGTGTCTGACAGGTTCTCCTCTACCACGCGTCATTGCAGCTTTCCACTCTGACCTGTAGGTATCTGGCAGCTTCTCCCCTCCCACCTGTCATTCCAGCTTTCCAGTCTTATCTGTAGCTCCCCCTCCCACCCGTCAATACAGCTTTCCACTCTGACCTGTAGGTATCTGGCAGCTTCTCCCCTCCCACCCGTCATTCCAGCTTTCCAGTCTTATATGTAGTTCCCCCACCCACCCGTCAACATAGCTTCCAATTCGGACCTGTAGGTTTCTGACAGGCTTTCCCGTTCCACTCAGCAGCACATCCATGGCTACATATGTCACCGCGTATGTGTACTTTCAGTGAAGGTATACTTTTCGACTTTTGTATTTATTTAATTGATGCCTAACGCTACACTCAATAATTCTGCGCGTGCTTGACGAGCAGATACTCACACCACAATAATGGAGGACAAGTACGCAGCCTTTAACAAAAAAAGCCTGCGCACACGGTTATACGAGGAATGTTGACCACCTATACTATCACCAATGTCCCGCAAGCAGCGAAATAGGGACAATGTATGAATTTCATGTACACGGTCGGGATTAAAACGGTACCTTGCGTGTTTTTGGGATTGAAAGATACACACATTTATTCACTCGGCTACAAACCGCTTCCATACCATACGACAGACTAAGTTGTTACGATACACTGTTTCCATACTTTCAATGGTATATTTTAGGACGAGAGGCTCTCGTACTGATTTGGCGAGAAGAGTATTAAATATGCACTAGAGCTGGTAGTTATTATACAATGTTTATGATTGGCTATCATTGATGTATATGGTGTTGAGTACATTCCAGCGAAATATAGGAAAATATGTATATATAAAAAAATATCAAATATATCCTGTCTGTCTTCGATATTGTCACTAAATACATTAATTGTAAACGAGAGAAACTGGAGTGTCCAGAGCAAACAACCGCACTTCGCAAGGCGTGCGATAAACCTCCCA
Source organism: Acanthopleura granulata (assembly GCA_016165875.1). NCBI lineage: Eukaryota > Metazoa > Mollusca > Polyplacophora > Chitonida > Chitonidae > Acanthopleura > Acanthopleura granulata. Next base: position 1,623,167 of record JABBOT010000013.1, read on the forward strand.
ACTGCAAGACTCATCTTTATATGGTGATGAAAGAGTGCTACTTGACCAACGTTTTTACAGAATCGCCAACAAATTTAAAATCTGGTATCGTCATCCAATAAGGATACGCGTAAAAATAGCAGAAGAAGCTATAGATGCTAGATATGAGATATAGTTTTACAAATATTACGCAAGTAGTGGGCGAAAGTGGAAGATTTATTTATTTATTTGATTGCTGTTTAATGCCGTACTCAAGAATGTTTCACTTATACGACGGCGGTAAGCATTTTGGTGGAAAGCCCACGACCATGTGTAGGTTGCTGGCAGACCTTCCCACGTAAGGCCGTAGAGGAAGTCAGCATGAACTGAACTTGGACTGGTGGGAGGATTCTGTGTCATTGTGCTGCGCTAACCAAGTAAGTCAGACAGGGTCCAATGGAAGATTTAATATCAGTAGTTGATCAAAGAATGGTTTATTGGGTAAGGCATCAATTGTTCCACTCCCGAAATCTGTCACGTTTAACTACTTCATTAACTCTGCCAACGTGCACGCTAATGAAAAAAAAGTTATACGTGTTGCTGCCATAACTATTTCACTGTCTTTCTCCGTGCAAATACGTTGGTGATGAGTTGGGAGTTATGTAGTCTAGAACATGAAATAAACCAGCACAAATGCGGTGATGTAGGCCCCGTGGTATATTTCACAGGCAATCAATTAACTGGGTTAGCATACTGTTCACTAGTGAACATCAATGTCATGCTATCAGTGAAGAAAAGCCAAACAATGGTTTATTTGTACCAAAGTTTTACCGGATTGATTCTCGCCAGGCTTACAAATCAATGTATGAAGAGAAAAGTACACGCCTGTGATTGCCTGCCCTTTTCCCATTCTTGTACACGAAAACTGGCACCAAAAAGTCCAGCCCGATATATTTCCATTTATTCGGCGTGAGAGACTGTAAGTTATAGGCGTGGTGAACTGTCATGGGGAAGCAGCAATAATTTAATACAATTTTTATATCATGACAAGATAAACAAGGAACAGGTTCTGCTCAAACAGTTTAATTCCACGCTGAGAGACCTGCTGTTCATTTTCACTTGTAGTCTGTGTTCTGTATCGTTCACAGGTCCAGGGATTAAGCTCTACAGGCTGTAAACGGACAATGCATCTCGCTTGTAAAGACTACACGCCGTTAAAAATCTACCCCGTCCCCCCTCCACTTCTTGCTTTTGAAGATGTTCAGTGGGACGGAAAGCGTGGCATAGACATCGCCAGTTTTATATATTAATACATTGTGAGTCATCTATCCATACTCAGGCCCATAGCTCGAATCAGCGCCTCAAAACACCCTAGTTTTTACCTACTCTCATCATTGTAAGCATAGACGGCATTCTTTTGTGTCCAGAAATTTTAACGTTATATTCATCTGGACAAAACCGCGACATTTAGGTCGGTACTGAGGCACGTGACATATTTCTTTTACAAGTGCCTGTGTATGTTACATACACGTCCAACTATTGCTACATTCTTACTAAAACTTAACAAAACGCTCCTATATAAGAGTTGCCTTTCGTCTTTCGTCCGCTATCCTCACTTCTAACGTCATGCTACTTGCTATGTGGATCACTATTGCTGCACTGTCCTGTGTTCTTGGCCAATACAGCCTCCAACGCCGACAATATGACTTTCCACTCGACTAAAACAACTTTCAACTCCGACAATATGACTTTCTGCCCAGCCAATACGACTTTCAAATTGATCAATGCTAACAACATATACAGTCAATTAAAAAATCCAGAAGCCGGCAGGAGTGATCATCGCACATAAGAGTTATAAAGGACGTTGAGTAAATTTCATTTCAGAAAATTAAGCCACATGCCTCAGTACCATAAACCAATAAACCTTTTAAAACGCTGTTTGGAGTTTGATACCGGACTGGCCGATGTCCCTCGATTTCTTGATTTCTGGGTTCGCTATGGAGTTAGCGCTTTTGTTGCAGATTCCCTTCCTTATATAAACATTTTCTATTTTGCTTGTAATACTCGGCTGTTCCACTACCATGATCGAGTTGAAACTACAACACACAGTTAAATCGCTTTAGTTGCCTTTCACTTGAACGAATAATGCCTCACAGTGAGTTAGTCTCATAACATGACCCATTAAACATTTTAATATTTATAAGAAAGTTACACAAAATAGTATTGTGATGTATACGGGCAAAATTTCTCGTAATTGACGCCGTTTACTGACTGTTGACAAATGCTCTCTAAACACTACTGTGCGAGTGGTACACATTGCAGTGACAAAAATATACATACACGCAATTTTTGTGTACGAACAGTACACAATTTTTGTAATTTCTGTAATACATCCACAATTTGTGTACCAATGGTTCACATGTATTGCGGATGTCCAAACTTGTACACAGTCGTTTTACAGCGTATCTTTGAACTAATCTGGTGTCATATAAGGCCTCGATTATAGAGTTCTCTTACTTGATTGTCCGGTGATCAAGGTCTGAATTTACTCGTCAGTGATTTCACCTTCAAGAACTACGATCTTGGCTCTCGAGACAGTCGAACGAAAAAAATGTAACTGTCGGCTGTTCAATTTCTGGACTGAAACTAGATGATAGTTCAGCTTTTCCTACATGTCATAAGCGGTGACGGTCAGTTGGGAAATGAAGCTCGAAAGAAAAAGCGTGCAGTTTAGTGCGTGAACAAAAGTATTGTACATTATAATACATCAGAGTTTCCTCGGCATATTGGCCGTCGCAGAGCGGCATCGTCGGATCAACCTTTGGTACCAGGCCAGTAAGGCTGCCCCAGCCTACGCCAGGGCATGACGACCACGTCAAGACATGCAGAAGGGTAGCGGTGGGTACATGGATACAGAATTGTTACTCTCCCACTGGTATGATGATGAACGGAAAGCTACAAGATCAAAGATGCAGTGGTCGAGCGCAGTTCACCAGCCATAATTCAAAACGGCGTACTAAGGCAGGTTTTATTTCAAGAAGGGTTCTGTCTCATGATTATGGAGGAATATTAGCAGCCTACGAGACAGATGCTGGTAAGACGGTGTAAGACATGGCTTTCTTGCAAACCGGACTTTCAATTGACCAGTAATCCTGTGATGTTCAACCAGCGCTCCGAGATTGCACAGGCCTATTTAATACCTGCCGAACTTCGCTATCTTTCGCATTGCAGCTTTTCGTCTACCAGCATGTCGGTAAGAGGGCCGTGGTATTGTGTCTGGCGGACACTGTGTAATATCCCCATGCATAAATATAACGTGCAATTTAGAATGTACATGTAACTATACTGTATTATACTCCTACAAAGGGGCCCTGGTGGGTTGGATCACGTGACGCGTCGGGTCAGTGAACATGACAAAATGACTAGGCGGTTTGGATCACCTCAAGAGTCGAGCCATCGGATATGACAGTCCGGGAGATATCGGAGGTTTATCGGTCAGGCAGCGTACGAAGGGTTCTCATGGTCTATGCCACTTAAGAACGACCTAATTAAAGTTTATTCTGACTTTTATCGGTCATGTCAGGATGTGACCAATGTGCTACATTATAAAATTAGCTGTGCTAATTAGGAAATAAGAATTCTTACGACCTAACTCCATGACGAAACCCACTTAAAATGGGTCAGAGGTTAATACTTAGGCTTACTGACCTCAAAAACAAGGGTGTGGATCACGGTGACGCTGATTGTGAGTTTATCGGTCATGTCGAACACAAGGCAAACCAAAAAGAACCAAAAGATATCTTCGGATATACTTCTAATAAAATAATGATCTTTCAGTCCTAATTCTATGCACAATTCCAATTAAGAAAGGATGATGTGTCAACATTTGGGCTAAATTACATCAAAATAATGGTATCTGTCATAATTGATGACGGGGATAAATTTATTTTATATGTTCCCCATGATGACCTCACCACTCACAATTCCAGCTCATACACTGTGACACTCAAGAATGCTAATTGTTGCTTTTCCTGTTCCGTCATGTCGAATATGCGGATGCTGAAAGGCACCTGAGATACATTCATTGTGAAATGCTCAAAGGGTCGTAAGTCATCATTTGACTACCGGGGAGGTAGAACTACAATACATGGTCCTAAATTCTGCCAGTAATGAATTAAGTCACTTAAGAACGATTTTTGCAACTCTTTTGCATGGTGTCAACTGATGGTAATGTTAGTTACTTCAATGAACTTGTGCAAAAAGATATGCCAAAATAGGCTAAACAAATAATGATCGAATTGAACAGCTAAAATTTTCTGTGTATGTATGCTTGGCTTTAACGTTAATCAACAATTTCAGTTACATGAGGACGAGGAGTCCTTAGAACGTATATATATTGTGTCTTGTTGTGGCAGTCCATGCGGCCAAAGTGCTGCCGCCACTGGAACATCATGCCTGGTCACATTACACATTTCACTGATCTAGCCTCTCAGTGCTGAGAGCAAAGCAAATGTCTTTTTTGAAGTCTTCGGTATGACTCGATATGGGATTGATCGCGGATGTCCCGACCCCGAGGCGGATTCTCTAACCACCACCTCACCTCTAGTACTATGAAAGACGACGTAGAGCAAGGCCATGGTCTTTGATTTTTTTATTCATTCATTTAATTGATGTTTTAGGAATCAAGAATATTTCACTGATATGACGTCGGCCAGATTATGGCGGGAGGAAACCGGACAGAACACGGGTTAAACCCACGACCATCAGCAGATTGTTGGCACACCTTCCCACGTACGACTGGAGATGAAGCCAACATGAGCTGCACTTGAACTCACATCGATCGTGTCAATTGGTGAGAGGCTCTTGGGTCATTACGCTGCACTAGCCCACTTCCCACAGAACCACACCCCCTCTCCATCATGCAGTCTTTGAGTCGAACCTCAGGATGTAATAACAGTAATATTATCTTGACGCTTAGAATCCGTGGGTTCTGCATAAGGTCTGTTCATCCGTGCCACGACCTGTAGGTCCTACCATGAAATCAGTTAAATAAGGCCTCTTAATGTATTTATTTATCAGATTGGATCTAGTGTGGGTCTGATTGGTGTTGATTAGGTTTATACTTCATCACAGCTTCCCATTCTTACCAGTGGGTGTCTGACGGGCTCACTCCTCCCACTCGTCATCACAGTTTCCCATTCTTACCTGTGGGTGTCTGACGGGCTCACTCCTCCCACTCGTCATCACAGTTTCCCATTCTTACCTGTAGGTGTCTGACGGGCTCACTCCTCCCACTCGTCATCACAGTTTCCCATTCTTACATGTTGGTTTCTGACAGGTCCTCCCCTCCCACTGTCATCACAAACTAACAATCTCACCTGTAGGTGTCTGACAGGTTCTGCTCTCTCACCAGTCAATACAGCTTCTCACTCTGACCTGTAGGTATCTGGCAGGTTCTCCCCTCCCACGGGTCAATACAGCTTCCCACTCTGACCTGTAGGTTTCTCACAGGTTCTCCCCTCCCACTGTCATCACAGCCCAACAATCTCACCTGTAGGGTGTCCGACTAGTTCTCCTCTCCCACCCTTCAATACAGCTTCCCTCTCTAACCTGTAGGTATCTGGCAGGTTGTCCCCTACCACCCGCCAACAGAGCTTTCCAGTCTTACCTGTAGCTCCCCCTCCCACCCGTCAATACAGCTTCCCACTCTGACCTGTAGGTATCTGGCAGGTTCTCCCCTTCCACCGCTCAATACAGCTTCCAGTTCTTACCTGTAGGTTTCTGACAGGCTTCTCCTTCCCATCCAGCAGCACATCCTCCTATACATACGTCACCACCACAAGAGGCGGGGTGTTCACAATGACAGTCTTCTCCGCATTTGTTAGCTCTCTGTAGCTGTTCGTTGATACACTCTGCAGTAGAGAGTTACCACACAGTTAATGCCATAGGAAGGAAATGGTGATAAAATCTCCACTCCACACATCAGAGACGAAAATCGCAGAAGATTTTGGACTGCCGTAACTGTCCCCCCCGTCGGCTGGAAGTGCTATTTGTAAATATGTAATAGAAGCCTACAAGATCCAGGCGTTATTTTCTTCTTTACGTCAAAAGATAATAATTTAAATGCTGGTATACACATTTGTGTTCTTGACAGGAAATGAGGGAAAAGTCTCAAAGAAGTTATAGGGCGTCACTATCTTTCCTGTTGAAATCTCAGACATAAAGCCAGTAAGTGTCAGCGGTAGGACAGATGCGTTTAACGGGCCTGCTTTGTGGCTGTGGAGAGCGAGAGGGACATGGCAGACGTCAGAGCCGACGTCAGCGAAAGCGGCTTTCGTCTTGTCACAGTGATTGACCTATATATACCACATGTCTAGTTACAGACAAAGAATACCATCTGTATTTTGTAACACGTCACATCCGCCGTGTGAGTGACTTACAGTGACCAGCACCTCTTTGATGTCATGTGAACTGCATCTTCTTCTCAAGTTCAGCATTACATTTAAGACATTTGGCACCACAAATCACTGAGCATACATCAACACCGCCAAGCCACCTATACGGTTTATTTATTGACCTATTTTTTGATTGCTGTTAAACACCATTGTAAAGAACTTACTTATACGATGACGGTTAGCTTCATGGGTGGAGGAAACGGTGAGGAGAGACGGCGTAAACCACCGACATTTGGCAAGTTGCTGAATAACTTCCCCACCCGTGACATACAGATATGCACAACATATTGGAGGAACACCAGTGGTCTTCGGTAATCAATAGACATTGCAAATCGCAAGTTCGTATCTGTAACTGACATCCACTGAATACATTTTGTTACGGGAGCAGACAGGCCACCCGTCTCACTAGGCTCGTGAGATTCACTAATTATATGATACGTTAAGTCAGACAAGACATATTCATTTGGCAAAATATGTAAATCCTCTTCAATAATATTGATATATATTAATATAATACTAATAATATTAATAAAAAAATTAAAATTGCCAGTATTAGAATTCGACCTGTTGAATTAAGCAGCCATATAGATCACTTACATAGGAATCCCATGTCATTATTAACAGAAATCTACATTTAAAATGAACGATAAGTGTCTATCATAAAACTGTTTTTGATCAAACAACATCAATCCATTCTATCACAGCTACCTATGTACGATTTTGTTCTGGTTATTGACTTAAGTATTCATACTGCAATTCTTACATCGGTTCTGCGGTTTGGATAAATCTGAATGAAAACAAGTTCATGGAAAATTCAGTACTTTTAACAAACAAACGTATGGGTCCCTCGGGCGAGGCCAATATTGTATCCACCCGAACCCAGCTTCGGCAGATTGGGAGACTGGGAAACAACAATTATAATTATACCTGTTAATATCTGTCGTTGTCTTATCTATAGCTTTCAATTTCAAAGTAATATTAACTGTAAGTTAGTGTTGGAGAGACTAAAACTTTATTCTGGATTACTAAATCATTTTGTTGTTTTGATTGATTGATTGATTGATTGATTGATTGATTTGTTACCTGTTTATTTATTTATTAATTCATTCATTTATTTTTAATTCATTTATTTAGTTCTTTATTTTTCTGTACGATATACACAGTAATTTTGCTTGTAGTTTTAGTGTAGATTTTTTTTCGATAATTTAATTTCCAATATGGGGTAATAAAATGTGTTATATAATTAAAACTTCAGCGAAACATGACATCACGTTTAACACTAAACTGACATTTCAGCCATCTCTTGGTGGCAAATACTTGCAATTCTATGTTTGATGTGTTATATTATATTCAAAGGGTAATGGGGATCAGAGGCATTTAAAATCTTTAATAGTAGCCTAATTCATTCTGTTGGGATCTTTAACCCCTCTCTATGAAAAGTTAAAGGGTGAATGGTGTTATCTTTATCTCAGTGTATTGGGAGTCTTGTACTGACAGGCAATACGATTTGGCCATTTAGACACCGAATTATGTCTTTAAAGTTGTTTTCCAGGAAATGGAGAGAGTTAAAGACATTGGTATTGTCTTGATTTCAATAACTAATCCGCGTCTGTCATAAATCTAGGATACATATTTCAAAAGTATAGATTTTTCATAAATAATTAGGCTAAAACTTTCATATATTAAAAAACAAAATAAGTTATGGACAAAAGTTCAACATTTATCCGGATTTGTCATAATAGTATTGTTAATTTGAAAACCTAAAATGTAACGAAATGCAGTGTATTTCCGCTTCTAGAGTTAGCAATTTATATGTGTCATTGAATTCAACAAACATCATTTATGAAAGATGTACCATTCACACAGGAAAGTGAATCAGTAACTATTGGCATAAACACATTGGTATAAAGTTCAACACCTTTTCCATTTTTCTCATTACATAGACGGCAGTCTGACAATGGAAAGAAATGTCACAAAAGCTGGGGTATTTAGGCATCGGGGACAGTATGATGTGCTGAGCTAGCTACCTCGGGAGAACCCGTACAGGGTCCGAAATGCGCTGAGCTCACGGTTACAACCGAGTGGGACACATTCAGACTGGAGTTGATGGCCGTTGATCATTTCTCCCCAAACGACTCTCTCAGTGAGCCACGAGCGCCTTTCAGAAGGATGAGTTTGGACAGTATGGAGCCAGTTTGAGGTCAAAGGGAATTGTTTGTGTAACACAGGTAGGGGACTGTCGCAGAGGGCGTTTCACGCCTTTCCATCCTGCCCATATATTTGGATGGCGATCACGCCGTGCGCCTATGGTGGCAGCAAATCCCGCCAAAAATTGTAGCCCACATGATTTAGGTACAGAAATCAATTTCTAGCCCATGACCTACATATATATCCCTCTATAAATATGGCAAAACTATGGCAATTGACCAAAGTCATCAGAGTTTTAAGGCACATGTATGAACCTTTGGAGGTTAATATTTGTTTAGAAAGGTCAAACTATACCTGTATACCCGGTGAGGTCACACTATCACGTGACATGCATAGAAAACTTTGTACTCACCTGTCTGGCAGTGATAGTCTGTCCAATTGCCCAGACAACCTCCGTCACAGAAGGCTTTTCCACACTGTTTCCGGTCTACACAGTGACACTCGCCTCCACATTTAGTGTTTTGGTTCGGATCACAGTCTAAAACATAAAGTCCACGAAGTAAGTGGCATTGCCGTATGAAACATATTCATCAGCAAAACATAAGCAAACACCATAGAAATGTATTTAAACTTCATATAATCTGTTGCAGTTGTATTTAAAGTCATCACACCTTGGTGGCAGTCCTCGTGAAGATGAATCTTGGAAACCTCACCGTAAATGCACCAAATGATATTTACTTTGTGGTTGTTTTTGTGAATTAGATAGGCGTCGGTGGTTGGTTTCTCAGATTTCCACTTTTATCTATCTCGGGGTTCGACACAATTAGCCAATCGTATACTATTGGGCTTCCAAACTCAAGGTCTGCGTCAATATTAAGTAACCATGCCCTCGATTATGTTGGGTCCCCACATAATTTTGTCTGGTGATTTCAAAGTTTTTTTTATTCTTGAACATACAGCTTTTCACACACACACAAAAAAACAAACTCGGGTAAACTAACTCGGGGTGCGACATTTTGCTTTACCGTTGTCCGTTTTACAGGACTGTAACAAGGCGGCAAACAACCAGTATTTGTTTATATAATCGCTGCTTGACACAGTGCTCAAGAATTTTTCACCTACATTACGCCTATAGTGCAGGGGCATTTATTCACTGATTTATTTCTAGTATAACGTCCTACATTTCAGCCTATTAAAATGAGTAAAGCAAAGGGAACAAATGGGAAATCAGCGCACCTGACACACAACCGCTGCCAAACTAGACACAACAGTTTTGATGTGCAAATTTCTCGGTCAAGCGGTTGAAGACTTCCGGTAGAGCACATTGGCTTTCGGTCAAACAGGCCCATGCAGCACAGCTATGTAACAGCATTTGGTCAGTGGCAGTTTAATTTCCAGAATATACAATTGTTGTTATCATGTGTTAACAGTTCGAGGCACGATCTAGAAAATGTTAACAGTTGGAGACACGATTTACAAATGAATACTACTCAGGATGCATTGAAAGATGTTTTTATTAATTAATACAGTAAATCAGTATGCTCTTTTTATTTGCAGATTTCTTTAAGGCGCAGTTTACAGATCGAAGTTGTGAGCTGTTCTCATCTAGCAGAAATAGCAATGCATTTTAAGAGAATGTGTACTTTCAGTGAAGGTATTCTTTTCTACTTTTGTATTTATTTAATTGTTGCCTAACAATACACACAAGAATTCTGCACATGCTTGACTCGCAGATACTCACACCACAATAGAGAAAGACAAGTGCCCAAGTGTCACCAACGTCCGGCAAACAGCGAAGGAGGGACAATGTACAAATTCAAAGCACACGATCTCGATTTAAACGGTGCCTTGCGAGTTCTTGTGATTGAAAGACAAGTGCTTTTAATCACTCGCTTCCATACCATACGATAGACTAAATTATTACGATAAACTGTTTCCCTATGGCCAATGGTATATTTTAGGACGAGAATCTCTCGTACTAATTTGGCGAGAAGAGTATTAAATAATTAACGAAAAAAGTTATTGTGCATGTCCAAAAAATGTTTCGAATATCCTGTCTGTCTTAGATATTGTTAGTAAATACATTAACTGTAACTCAAAGAAACTAAAGTGTACGGATCAAACAGTCGCTCGTCTCAAGGCAGCCGAAAAACCTCCCAATTGCAAGCCGCATCTTTATATTTGGCGATGAAAGACCGCGCCTTGACCAACTTTTTCACAGAATCGCCAACAAATTTAAAATCTGATATTGCCATCCAGTAAGGATACCCGATAAAAATAGCACACCAAGCTATAGATGTGAGGTCTGGTTTCTCAAATATTGCGCATTTAGTGTTCGAAAGTAGAAGATTTATTTATTTAATTATTTAATTGGTGTTGGATGCCGTACTCACGAATATTTCACTTATACGAGGGCGGTCAAAATTATGGTGGGAGCAAAGCGGGCAAAGCCGGGAGGGAAACCCACAACCATCCGCCGATTGCTGGCAGAACTTCCCACTTACGACCGGAGAGGAAGCCAGTATGAGCTGGCCTTGAACTCACAGCATTGGTGGGAGGCTTCTGTGTCATTGTGCTGCCCTAGTGCGTTAACCAACTGAGACACAGAGATCCCGGTGGGAGATTTAATCCCAGAGGTTAATCAAGGAAAGATTTATTCGGTGCGGTAAGGCATCAATTGTTCCACCCCCGAAATCTGTCCTATTTAGCTACTTCATTAACTCTGCCAACGTGCACGCTAATGAAAAAACAAAAAGTTATACGTGTCGTTGGCATCATGGACGCGAAATATTTCACTGTCTTTCTCCGTGCAAATGCGTGGGTGATGCGTTGGGGGTTATGTAGTTTAGAACATGAAATGAACCAGCACGAATGCGGTGATGTAAGCCCCCGTGGTATATTACACAGGCCTTCGATTAACTGGGTTAGCATACTGTTCACTAGTGAACATCAATGTCATGCTATGTGTGAAGAAAAGCCAAACAATGGTTTATTTGTACCAAAGTTTTACCCGATTTATTCTCGCCAGGCTTACAAATCAATGTATGAGGAGAAAAGTACACGCCTGTGATTGCCTGCCCTTTTCCCATTCTTGTACACGAAAACTGGCACCGAAAGAGTCCAGCCCGATATATTTTCATTTATTAGGCGTAAGAGATTGTAACTTATAGACATATTGAAGTGTTTTAGGGAAGCAGGCCTGTACGCATAATATCATGTTTATATCATGACAACAAAAACAAGGAACAGGTCTGCCGAAGCAGTTCAATTCCAGGCTGCCAGCCACGTTATTCATTTTCACTTGTAGTCTGTGTTCTGTATCGTTCACAGATCCAGGGAAGTAAGCTCTACAGGGTGTAAAGGGACAATACATCCCGCTTCTAAAGACTACACGCCGTTACAAATCTAACCCCGTCGCCCTGGACTTGTTTCCACAGATGTTCACGGGGACGGAAAGCGTTGCATACATAACGCCAGTTTGATATATTAATACTTTGTGAGTAATTTATCCATACTCAGGCCCATAGTTCGAATCAGTGCCTTTTATTTACTCCCATAATTGTAAGTAGAGGTGACATTCTTTTGAGTGCATCAATTTTAACATTCTACATATCTGGACAAAACCGCGAAATTCAGGTCGGTACTGAGACAATGGAGAAACACGTAACTAGTATCTTTGAACTAATCTCGTGTCATAAGGCCTCGATTTTAGAGTTCTCTTACTTGATTGTCCGGTGATAAAAGTCTGAATTTCATCGTCAGTGGTTTCACCTGCAACAAATACGTTGTTGGCTCTCGATACAGTCGCACTAAAAAAATGTAACTGTCGGCTGTTCAATTTCTGGACTGGAAGTAGGTGATCGTTCAGCTCTTCCTACATGTCATAAGCGGTGACGGTCAGTTGGAAAATGAACCCGGCAGTTTGTTGAGTGTAGTATATTTTACACCGTCCTCTTCAAATACATTTCTAACCACTGCGTTCCCCGGTATAAAAATTTCAACAACCCAAAATGAAAGAAATACATCCGTCACAAATGCTTTCAATTTCAAAAACCTTCACGTTTAATGCACACGATCCGTCGTCTCAAAGCTTAAAATAAAAAACGTGCAGTTTAGTGTGTGAACAAAAGTATTGTACATTATAATGTATCAGTGTTTCTTCTGCACATTGGCAGTCGCAGAGCGGCATCGTCGGATCAACCTGTGGAAGCGAGCCAGTTAGACTGCCCCCAGCCTGCGCCAGGGAATCACGACCATGTCAAGACATGCAGAAGGATAGGGGTGGGTACATGGATACAGAATTGTTACTCTCCCACTGATTTGAAGATGGACGGAAAGCCACAATGTCCAAGATGCAGTGGTCGAGCGCAGTTCACCTGCCAAAATTGAAAACGAGCTCCTAAGGCAGGTTTCGTTTGAAGAGGGGTCATCTCTCATGATTATGGAGGAATATTAGCAGTGTACGAGACAGATGCTGGTAAGACGGTGTAAGACATGGCTTTCTTGCAAACCGGACTTTTAATTGAACAGTAATCCACTATTTTCCTCTGTGATGTTGAACCAGCGATCCGAGATTGCAAAGGCCCATTTAATAGCCACCGTACTTCTCTATTTTTCGCATTGCAGCTTTCCGTCTACCAGTATGTCGGTAAGAGGACCATGGTATTGTGTCTAGCGGACACGGTGTAATATCCCCATGCATAAATATAACGTGCAATTTAGAATGTACACCTAACTATACTGTATTATACTCCAACAAAGGGACCCTCGTGGGATGGATCACGTGACGCGTCGGGTGACGTCAGTGAACATGACAAAATGACTCGGCGGTTTGGATCACCTCAAGAGTCGAGCCATCGGATATGACAGTCTGGGAGATAGCGGAGGTATATCGGTCAGGTAGCGTACGACGGGTTTTAGGACCATGGTTAAAATACCCCAAAATGGTGATTCCTAACAGCGGTTCCCATGCACAATCCCCTGGGTGGGGGTGAGGTGGGGCTGGGGGGGGGGGAGAGGTTGAATGTACCCCAAAACTAATGTTATGGGTCACGGTTGACTACGAGGATGAAACTCACTTTATACCTCTATGACAACCTGATGACCAGAAGTCAATTCTTAATTTTCCAGCTCATGCTCTATTCCAATTAAGAACCACCTAATTAAAGTTCATTTTGACTTTTATCGGTCATGTCAGGATGTGACCAATGTGCTAAATTATAAATTGTGGAAGTCCATGTGATCAAAATGCTGCCGCCACTAAAAAGAGCATGTCGAAGACACCAGACATGACACAATGCAAAGTCATATTACTCCGTTTTCATTGATCTAACCTCTCAGTGCTGAGCGCAAAGCGAATGTCTTGTTTGAATCGGTATGACCCGATACGGGATTCATCCCGGATGTCCCGACCCTGAGGCGGTGCTCTAACTACCACCCCACCACTAGTACTATGAAGGACGACGTAGATCAAGGCCATGGTCCTTGGTTTATTTTTCCATTCATTTATTTGCTGTTTTAGGAATCAAGAACATTTCATTGATATGACGGCGGCCAGCATTATGGTGGGAGGAGACGGGACAGAGCACGGGTTAAACCCACGACCATCCGCACATTGTTGGCAGATCTTTCCACGTACGACTGGAGATGAAGTCAGCATGACCTGGACTTGAACACACCGATCGTACCAATTGGTGAACGGCTCTTGGGTCATTACGCTGCACTAGAGCGCTACCCCCCAGAACCACGCGCCCTCTCCATCATGCAGTCTTTGAGTCAAATCCCAGGATGTTGTGACAGTAATATTATCTTGACGCTTAGAATCCGTGGTTTGTGCATACGGTCTGCGCATCCGTACCACGGCCTCTAGGCCCTACCATGAAATCAGTTGAATAACGAATCTTAATATATTAATTTATCAGATTGGATCTAGTATAGGTCTGATCGGTGTTGATTAGGTTTTCAATTCAAATACTGTTATCGTTTCCTCCTCCACGATATAAATACGGCACAGTTTTATCAAAAGACATGTGAGGTAGATGAAATCAACAAGAAGTTGGTGCTTTTTACCTTGCCCATAGCAGACAGGAAATGACGTCAGAACAACCAGCACTAGCAGCAGTGGCGAAAGCATGGTCAGGAAATTTGGACAGTCCGGGGGTACCGTCATGTGACAGTTACAGGCAGTGAACTGAGCGAGCAGTGCCTGACCTTAGCCCGATTAAAATTAGGCCTGCTCAAAGTTGCTTGAGGAGAAAGTAAATTATATTTTTCACAAATCTTAGTCTTTGTGACGGGAGGCGCAAAGGGTGCTGCTTTTTTGTTCCATATAAAAGTAGATTTCTGTGGGGTATCTTCGAGGAAACAGAAGCATGGCCGTATTAAAGCCCAGAGTTCTCGAATAGGGCGTTGATGTGTATAGAGTTGTATAGGCCTATATTAGACAGCTCTAAAGATATTTATTAAAAGCGGGTAGAAGTTTATGACAATCTTAACACGGCTGTATACACACTGGAGAATACGTTTTATCAGCCTACTATAGTGAGTCTCACACAGGGCTGTTTATGTGCTGATCTTGTGACCTACATGTATTAATTTTACATTAGCAGAAACATGTCTGACATTCACAAAGGTACCTTGAAGTATTGAAATACCAAAGGTCGGGGGATGAGTTGAGGCAGCGAGGTGGGGGTAGAGAAATATTTGTATTCAGCCTTAGAAAATACAAGAAGATATCTAGCTATACAATATACTACAGTCAAATAGAAAAAGAAAGCATAATATGTGTTCTTTACCTTTCCACAGAGCCCTATTTGGCCTTTGCATTGCACTTATGAAGATAAAGATCCATATATTTTCATTGTATTGTTTCATTATTTTGAAACATATTTAAGTGTGTCGAGGGCGGAGGGTGAGGGATGGACTTGCATCCATCGTTCTCATCTTAAGTGCCGTTGCTGCTGGACGAAGATAATCGGTGGGCTAGGCCACGCGTTCGAATCCCCCTTCGTCTAGTTCAGATCTGGCTAACATGACATCCGTCGTGCTACTTACTTTATGTGAACAGTTATGTAGTACCCAGGGTTACTATTACCGAAGTTAAACGGGATCATCCGAAGCGTGATGCTCAGTGTAAGCTAGCTGACATAAATATTTGTATTTATTGAAAATATTAATACTTGTATTCTTTACTAGAAACTGTGTCCTTTTGAGAGAGATTAGTTGTAATTTTGAGTCGGCAAACCAGACTAAAATTGTCTCGTACCTTGCTCAGCGAAGTCACTGTCTGACGACCAGGTCAGCGGCGATCCAACCAAATTTGTTTGGCAAGTTTACGGATTCTTCATGTAAGTAAGAATTTTTTCTTCATGTGTGCAGATCTTTGTAAAGGTCTGGTTGTGTAGATTGGTGGCATGAAGATGTACGCTAAGTTGTTGTTGTAATTGGCGTACAGAAATTGTTGATTGACGATCGAGCCAATAATTGTTTCCTTTACAGTCTGATGTAATGACCACCCGTAAGAGCGAAATTAATATTAGTCGCATGAAAATGTCTTTCATATCACATGATGTTATGATTTTCATATGGCGGGATACTAGATAAAACAGTGTTTTGCAGATATGTTGAATCTAGCACTATTTTCATTGTTTTTCATAATTGGTAGTATGTAATGTGCATTCTGCATCGCATTATTGTATTAGGGTAATGTCATGTGGTTGTAGACATGAACCATTGATGTACACGGTGACCGTCGACGTTTCGGTCTATTCTTTGACGCACTGTGAGTTAAATCGTGATGCTCTGTGAACCTCAGTTGGTGTAGTGCGGTACGGACTTCTTCAGTGCCAGGGGGTACGTTCATGCAACACATGTTCATATGGCTATGTTGTTATTCAAAATAAGCATTTTAAAACTGTTCAGTTTTCTTGGAGTTACATGTTTCAATTGTAAAATGAAAGAGCAAGTTGGGTTACTCCCTTGCCAAGGTATTTAACAGATTGGTGTTACGTAAATGTAACTATACGATTACAGGTGAAAATGGTGCAACATTTCCCTAAGTTGCCACAAGTGCATTCAGATCACATCACTAGAAATGATTGAATGTGTAGCTTGTACAGCCGTTGTAATATATTTACCTGCTAGTATTCAAGTGGTAAGAAGGAAATAATAACTGAAAGATGTTCTTGCATGTTATTCATTACCGTTAGAAATCCGAAAAATGACTCTGTATCGTTCCAGGAAATTATTTCACCCTATAAAGATCCCACGGAAGTTTAAGGCATGAGTTGTGTTCTTTCCCGAATCCACAACCTTACAGTGTGCTTTCCTCGATTACATTTACAAGAAACTGCACTTTTCCCCGTGCTCGGTCATATTTTCTTCCACCCATTAACTTGGGAGTGGTCGCCAAATTAAAACATAATACCACAAAACTCTAAAAATATATGTAAATTAAAAATGTGTACACTTTCTGCGCCGTACAAATCCAGGCGTGTATGTTGACTCTTCAAGGACGAAATGTCAGCGCTAATTAAGCCTGACAGCTGGCTTTGTAGGCTTAAATAAATACGTCAAACACTAGGAGTGTATATAGATGTGGTTTAATTCTGTTTGATGTATTTCTATGCGGGGCAATCCGACCATAAAGCACGGGGTATAGATGCCAACAAGGTAACGCGGAGGGGGGTATTTTACGTGCTGAAACGGCTTTACCTCAAAGTGAAGAGAAGGTCAGAATGTTTTTAAGCATAAAATGAGCATAGAATCTCACACACAGATGACACCAGGGACCCGTCAAAGTTACGAAGAGGATGCAACGTTACGACAAAGAGACGTATCTCTACAGTATACAAACATTTCTGTCGTCATAACAGTTACGTTTGACACAACTGACAGCCTGGTTGTAAAACGGGTCCTAGGTCACCATTAGGAGGACGGTCATTCCAGCGTGTCTTGTCACCACCATGTGATACCAGCGTGTCTTGTCACCACCATGTGCCACCAGCGTGTTCATGCCCTTCTCGTTTTGGGAGAATATATAGAAATAGAAGACGACATTTACCCGTGTTACACGGAGCAGCCTTTGACATATATGTGGTGTAAGAGTGCGAAACTTATTTCAGCTGATGATCTTCAGTTGGAATAATACTTGCATAAATTAATTTAAACTCTGAACATTCCGCACTGCGCTGACCTCTTGGTGCCTCTTCCCATGACCCTCAAAACTGTAGGGGAGATATCATCGGTGACGATTGCCCCACAAGGTGGTGTCTCATTTATTTCACTTCTACCACGGGGACCAGCATTATGGTGGGAGGAAGCCGAACCGAGCCCGGGAGAAACCCACTACCATCCTCAGCTTGCTGGCAGACCTTCCACGTACGACCGAAGGGGAAGACCGCATGAGCTGGATTTGAACTCACAGGGACCGCATTGGTGGGAGGCTTATAGGTCATTGCGCCACGCTAGCGCGCTAACCGACTTAGCCAAGGAGGCCCACATAAGATTGAAGGAGACGTTATAGCACAAGTTAACAACAACTATAAACAACGAAATAAAACCTCCGTGGCTGCTTAAGAATTGGAAATTCTTGAAATCCGCTTGAGGTCACATGCTCCAGAAGATCCCCGCTTCCTTCCTCCTTTCTCTTCCACATACTCGCCTAGCCTGACTGCTTGGTGATCCGGGAAGATTGCCAGGTTTTCTGTTCTCGTTTCCTCTGGCTGTGTGTGCTTTCTCTCACCTGTAAACTCATCGAGCCTCTACAGTGTAGGTAGTTTCGGGGTTAGGCGATGTGTGTGTTTGAACTTATCAACTTTTATTTATTCATTTATTGATTTTTCATAGATATATATATATTTATTTATTTATTTTTTTTAAATGACTGGTGTTTTATGTCGTACTCAAGAAAATGTCATATCAGTATGGTAGGAGGAAACCGGGCAGCGCCCGGGGGAAAAACACGACCATCAGCAGCTTGCTGGCAGACCTTCCCATTTACAGTCAGAGAGGAAGCCAGCATGAGCTGGATTTGAACTCACAGCGACCGCATTGGTGGGAGGCTTCGGGTCACTGGGATGCGCTAGCGCGCGCTAGCAGACTGAGGCACCGAGGCCCAGTTTCAAAAGAGTTATAAGGCATTATATGTTATTGGTTGCTGGCCGACCTTCCCACGTATGAATGAATTTGTTGAGCCTTTATGTGACTTACAAGTTAATGACGAGTTTTGGCGACCCACCTTAGAGCCAAATATAGCAAGAAGACATCCCCCCACTTACAACCGACCCCACCTCACCCACACACCCACACAAAAACAGCTAAAACAAATCTAACAGGTGTGATATGGCACAGGTGTGATATGACACAGGTGTGATATGACACAGGTGTGATATGACAATTCAATGTTTTAATCAGATGAAATGTAGTATTATTATTTAGGCATATTGAATTCCTGAATGAATGACTTTTGTTACATTTGTTTTTAGTTGTCTTTGGGAGGGGGATGGGGGTGGGGTGGGCTCGAAAGTAATGGGGTGGTCTTCTTGCCGTATTTGGCACTCAGGATGGTGCGCAAAACTTTTCATTAAACGTGTAAGTCACACATAAGCTCAACAATATGGCCACCATGTAATAAAAATTCCTTAAGTTCAAGAACACACACACCCTGAGCCCGTGACTACCTTCACAGCTCACAGCCTTCCTCTACTTACTGTACCGGTATATATATATATGTATGTATGTATATATATATATAGCCGTTGCACTCTACATCCAGACTTGATCAACCTATATTGACAAGGAGTCGGCTTTTGTCGAAGTTCAACAAAACTCTTCAACTTGTGAATATGAAAGAGAGTGTAAGGCCTGAATAGTGTGGCGCACACATTCTATAAATGGCGTCTCCATTCAAACAACACGATGTCAAATACCCTGTCCTGGGTGCGAGTGTGTAGGTCTATTTGCAAAGGTACAACCGCGCGTCAGACGTTCACAAAGTCAGAATGTTTTAAATGTAGGTTATAAGAAGCTCCAGAAAAGCCTGTTGTTCAGGCGTTGGATGGGAGGTCCAGGAATCCAGCGGGGATTCCCCTACTGTCAGCAATTCACATTCATTTGAATTATGTATTCGAAATGATGGCTAGGTGGCGCTAGCGTGAAGGAGGACTTGGAGCCATTGTTACATTAAAAAGGGATTTCGCTCACGGAAACAAGATCACCAGCATTAATATGGCAGAACTTAAGCTAATGTTTGCAAGTATGGAGACCAGAGTAATCGCAAAATTGGAAGATGTGACTTCCGAAAAGTGACACGATATTCAGCAATCCGTGGACAACATATGTGCCACTATTAGAGAGCATGGGGACATGCTGAAATAACACGAAGCTGACATCCAGAATGTAAAAATCAAGATAGTTCCTAATTCCGAGACAGCCCTTAAACAGAGACTTACTGACCTAGAAAACCAGCTGACAGCACTCGAAATTTATCAGCGCACACGAAATTTAACTAGTCATGGTTTACCCCTCTTAGGATCGATCTATGAAGAAAATACGGACAAAGTTGTGAGAGAACTTCTAGAGAATCCTCAGAAGAGCCCCATCAACACCTGGATTTATTCCACCACCACCACCCCTCCCCCCACGCACGTGAATGTTGCCTTCGTGGCCTGTCGAGACGGAGACGTCATCTTATATGCAGCTGCGCACATGAAAGGGACAGTCAGGGATGTGGTTGGGCCTGCCTAAAAAGCTGAACGCAGAGCGCAATGTGCTAGCTAAAAAAGCATACCAAATTAGAGAGTGCACTTAAAACAAAACCAGGATTAAACTTTATGAGTCCAAACTAGCCCTTGAAATCAACAAAATAGACAATGGGTATCAGCAAACAACTTGCAGGTTCCGACACATCCCTGATCAGGTAACCATCTGCGATCTGCACAAAGAGGCTTTCACTTGGTCACCTCCATATCAACACTGATGTGATTTTACTTCCATTCCGCTAAGAGAAGCTTCACTATCTCCATGATTTCTTGTTTGTCTTTCACAAATATGTATGACTGTTTACTTAGTAATGTCTTTGATCAGATTTTGACTTTATACGCCCAGCCGATTGCGGCTACTAACCTTAACAACCAAACAGGTAAATCTCCCGACTTTTTTTCATCATGTGACAGCGTTTTCTATCCAGGTGTATATGACACCATTCCCGTTCATCACTGGTATGTATAACATAAGGTCGTTTTATTTTTTTTTCATCATGGTAATATTGTCCTTCCTGGCATAGCTTCGGCCTCGATAAAGCTCCTGAATCCCATCTTATGACCAAACTTTTCTTTCCTAAAAGTTCATATGCCTATATTTGTATATGCCATTCTGGAAACTCTTTTGAGGCTATGGTTTTTTCTACAATTGTAATGTTGAGCAAAGAGAAGCACATGTATGATGTTTGCATCCTTACTTTTTCCCAGTGATTGACTACTTGCAGGATGAGGGCAAATGCAATAATCTGTTGTCATATTCACCTTTTCTCATCACAGATGATACAATTTCTCCCCAAACACTACCCACTCCAGAACATGAATCTTACGTGGCTGATTTTGAAACCCTGTGTTTTAACCACTTTAACCTTAACGAATCTGATCATCATAACTATCAGACTGACGACAATTTGTCTGAACAGGCCTTCTGGCATAGTATTGGCAAACACCGCTCTAATTATTACTTGGAATGTATCCATTTTCTTTCATTGGGATCTCTGAGAGTTGATTAAACCCTAACACAGAATCACTATTTGATATTCCTGGCTATACACCATATATTTCTCCTAGGACTAATAGAATTACTGATCGAATAGTGTTGTCTGTTAGCGATAGCATACGGGGCTGTAAAATCTGTCTTTCCACGCTGATGATGGTGAATATGAATCTCTTTTTTTTTCGGATCACTGATATTGAAACCTAGATTGCAGGAATTTCATGTTATGGGTGAGTTCAACATATACCTTTTCCAAACAGACAGTAACGAACCATTAAAAATCTTTCTATAAACTCTCCAGTCCTATTATATTTTTTCCAACAAATTTCAACTTACAGGAATAAAGCATAATTCCGCTACTCTTATTGATAATATTTTTACTTATTTTCATGAAGGTATATTAGATTCTGGTATTCTGGTAATTGATATAACTGACCATTTCTCCATATTTTATTTCAGTAAACAACAACCAAGTGTATATATTTCATCGGATACAATAATGTAACATAAAGTAAATGAATTGCGTGAAGATATCCTTAAGGAAGAAGTAAAGGAATTTCAATGGGACACTACCCTTGGTGAATCCAATGATCCCAATCAAGCCTATAGTGCATGTCTAGGTAGCTTTACCCGCCTCTGTGAAACCTGTTTCCCATTAACATCTGGCGCAGTCTGGTCCATCAACACAAACCATGGATTACATGGGCTCCTCAGATATCAGTCAAAGAAAAAATAAATTAAATAAGCGGCACCTACGCTCATATGATTCTTACATTTCCGAAACATATAAATTAAACAGAAACAAACAAAACCATACTCTCAGAACAGCAAAACGATCTTGTTCTGAAAACAAATTCAGCGATAATAATAATGATATTAAAGGCACATAGAAACTAATAAATGAATTGACAAGTGGAAAAGAACACCTAGGTTTATCTAAAAAAATTTGTATTAGTGAAGAATTGTGTTCTGATCCCCAAGAAGGTGTTGAAGATTTTGAAAATCATTTCGCAACTGTAGCATCAAAATTATCATATTCCATCCCGTACACAACTCAATTATTTGAATGAAACTTTTCTGAACCATTTCTCAATCAATCGAAAGCTGCACAGAGGATAGATAACAGTCTGTCAGATAATTATGGACCTAACAACGCTTCGTCTGGTTCAGATGGCATAAAAACCTCTCTCCTACAGCTGGTGACTAGTCAATGTGTGCGTAGTACTAATGGAGATACTGAGCAGACAGTTATTCATTTAGAAAAACACTAAAACATAGCCTTACTATTTATTTAGTCATTTCACAAAAAAACACCCTAGTAATTTTTTTGGCCCAAATGACACATACTGTCAAATAACTAGATGCCAGACCTACAACATGTCAACTATCATCAGGGGTTGACCACTATTTTCTCAAAATAAATCAGCTGGAATGCAGGTACTAGCGTCCTATCGTTAAAGAAACAGGGTGTAGGGGGCACTTGCTCATTGGATAATATTTTTCTCTGTTTAATTTTAGCCACAAGTAATAGACTTTTTTCAACCATTATTCGTCACAGTTTATACCCGCGAAATTACCTGGCAGTACTTCACACACTTCAGAGATACAGCCAATTCCTACCCGTCTCCACCGTTTTCTATGCGCCTGAACCTTGGATACAAAATGGACTTAATGTTTTTATACGTTCAGACAGTTATTTGAAGAGGCGATCCCTGGTGGTGGAATATTGAACTATGTACATCACTTGATAGCCCATATAAATTTTGTTTAATGGACTAAATTTCAAGCCTATATGTGTAGTCATAATGGAGGTACAGAGTATACAGTTATTCGAAAAGTTATTCGCAGAGGCGCCCCTTCGTGTTGGAATTGGAAACTAAGTACATTACCTCGTAGCCCGTATAAAGTTTGTTTAATATATTAAGTTTGAAAAATGTATGTGTAGTATTAATGTAGATACAAAGTAGGCAGTTATTCAGACAGTTATTCGCAGAGGCGCCCCTGGTGTTGGAATTGGGAACTATTTATATCACGTGATACCCCGTATAACTCAACCAATAGTGGAAGACCTTTAAAGTTGCATAGCTAATCAGAGTCATTTACTACGTTCGCCTCAAGGATTTGCCTATTTCATAGCAGAGCAACACTGAGCCGAATCTCATTGAATTTTAAAAGGGTGTGTTAAAAACATTGTTGATTCCTCCCAAAAGGTTTCCTGTGTGGAAGGCGGTGAGACATAGCAGTCTTGCATATACAGCGCTACGCCTACTTCCCCCTGAGAGTACATCATCTATGTGACAGTCCTGCCCCTTATATCCCATATTACGGAGAGATAACCAGGCAACGCTCAGCCGATCACAGTTGTTCGTCAATCGGTGAGGGCAGTCACGGTTCACTTCACACCTGACGCCATATTTACCGTCAATGCAGACCGAAGCTATAGTAGAGAATGCTTCTGTTGGGAGAGAGCAGACACGGATACAAATTGATGTGATTAACCTATAAACAAAAGTAGACGAACGCTTCACCAGCAATTTTGCCGGATCCTGTACTTTTCTTTTCTCTACAAGCTGTCAAGAAAACACTCAGAGTAAAGCTCCACTTGTTCACTCGTGGAACTCGATGGAAGATGAGAGACCAGTCTTGCCGTGGATGACACACCGGTCATAAATGTTATAACTGTCAGAGATATGGCACCTGTCACTACATGTACTACAGTTACTTATCACACATGTGACACATATCATATATATCCTACATGTACTTATCACGCATATCATACATATTCAACACACACGTGACACATCTACATATGATGGCAATATTCCCAGCTTTCATTCCACATTAACCACTCCGGGTTCATTTGTAAACACGAGTTATGCCCCAAACCCATACGTCTAAAACCTAATGAATAATCACGCATGAGAGATAATGAGACATATGTACACGAATTTGATCATGTTATACCGAAAACCGCTATTCCTGGATTCTCGTCGCCCGTCTGACAGTCAGGCCCCCAAAATCCAGTATTGCATGGAGATAAACAGGTATCGCTCAATCAGTCACAGTTGTTCGTCTTTCAGTTAGGGCAGTCACAGTTACCGTGACAATTGACGGCACATATTCCTTGTAGCTCCTTAACAACCTCTGATTGTTTAAGGTTTACCTTCTGACACCGGGCCGATCAATCCTGTTACCTTGATCTAAATTTTCAGTGCCGAGCGCAGAGGGAGACAGCAAAAAGTATTATTTTTGAAGTCTTTGGTATGACCTCACAGGGGATGCATTTCTTAGTGAACGCCTGAAAATTAACGAGTGGTCTTTATGAAATCTTCATCCCTGGCTATTCTTTACTACAATTTACGTCATACTTCCCCAGCACTTTCCTCTAAAAGAAAAGACAACACTTAAAACAAAAGCCTGGGCGAAACGCACGACTATCCGCAGGCTGCTCGGAGAACTTCCCACTTAATTATTCGCTAATTTTAGGCTGTATACTACTATAATCCTCTCGCTGAAATGTGGTGACATACACAGTAACCTAGGGCCACGCCCATCAAAATGTGGTGACATACACAGTAACCGTGGGCCCCGCCATCGAAATATCTTGCCATGTTGCCACATCAACGCAAGGAGTTTGCATGATCAGCTTTCCTCGTACTTCAAAGTGAATTTAATCACGTGATTGTGACTATGGCTTCATCTGTGTCAGGGAAATTTGGCTAAGTTGTCAAAGTTCTGATGACTTAATGAACATTGATGGGTATTTTATCGAAAGAGAAGAGAAGAACATGTACATGCATGCAGAAGGCGTAGCCATTTACTGTAAAATATCTCTTAATGTAACTCGATGGAAAAATTTGGAAATTGCAATGGTGTGGATCAATGCGAATATAAGGAAAAACGCGTGTTTACTACTGTCTGCTACCGCCGGGCTATTCAATCCGCTATTGAACGGGAGGTCTTCATTAATGATCTAGATGACCCTGTCACCTGTTTCAACATAAAATCCACATGTATAATTAATGGTGTGTGACTTTAATGACACGTACTAAATGGGACGAAGTCCACGGCAAAAGTGAACTGAAGGGAGTTTGTTTGTCGTGGTAATGGGCAACAAACTCTTTCAGCTTACTGATAAACCCACTATATAGAAAGGAGAAAGTGGTTATATTTTGGACGTCATTATTATTGAGGTGGCGGCGCCATTGGTCAAACTTGACCACTGTACTATTGTAGCCCACAAATCGCTCGATATCACACACTTAGAATTTGTCAAAGACATGTTTGGGACGTCGGGTGTGCCTGTTCAATTAGTTCACACAATTTTCTACCCGTTTTGATGAAACTTTTACCCACGTTAGTGACAAAATTGACGGTTGCTATAAACTATACCTGCCGTGTTGAAGTGAGTGTATAGCAAACAAAGCTGACACATCTTACACTCGTGACAAGCCTTGGATGACGAATGATGTTCGTTTTAAACTACGGGTCAGAGATAGACTTTTTCCACACTTCAAAAGCGCCAACACAGAGGAAGACAAATTCCGCTACTATTTTGCCAGACGTTAACTTAATACTGCTAAACCTTATGTAATATCACCCTCTTCCTTAGGTTTAAAACTATCTAACCCTGCATTAGATAAAAAAAAATACGCGCTCTTAAAAAATGAAATAATTATAGGTCCCTAGAGGAAAATCACTATCCATCTTAACCATAAAAATGTGTCGAACTATCATGGCAAAACCCGTGAATTCTGCAATTTGTTTGCCTCCCACTCTAGTCAATCTCATACATTACTAGATCTACCCCCAGTTACACGCTTTACCAACGTGCCATTTCGAAATACACAAATTCATGAAAAGAACAGGATATATTTCCTTAGGATATTAAACATAAGAAAATGGTCCGGTTGGGAGGGTATAAATAACTGCATGCTGAAACATAGTGCCGAAAGTACCTTCCCCGTCTCTTGCTAATATTTTACAATATTTTTCAGCGCTCTGGAGTGTTCCATTTTCCATGGAAGCTCTCTTATGTCAGCCCAGTATTTAAGAAAGGAAACAGATATGATACTCAAACTACTCAGGAGCATCTGTGAAACCTTTTCTCTCCAAGTATTGGGGAAAAGTTGTATTATTATTATTATTATTTCTTTTTTTTTTTTGGTTTTTTACCTACTTACTGACCATAAAGGTCTCCAATAGCCTATAACCATTGTATTTAATCTATGAAATACTCAAGTGGTTGCGCCGATAGGGGGCTATTTACTTATGTACTGGTTTTCTTCTTATCATTATTACTTACGGAAAGAACATCCAACAACCTATGAACAAGGTTACTTCAGGGCACGTTACTGTCGGCATTACACCTGACTCTGAAGTTTCGAAAGTCTGTTCCCCAGAACAAAGCCTGTGTAACCTGTAAAAAAATGAAGTCATGGCGAGTTTTTACCCATTTCCCTGTTCTTGAATGTATCACTTTCTACCCTGATAATATTAGTATGCCCACTTATAGTGAAAACTGTACTTAGTATTCTATAAAAATACAAGTAATGCTCAATACCAACCCATTGTTAAAAAGCTTCAATAGCACTTCAAATAATCCCTTTCCTTCCCTTTTACCCATATTTTCTTATTTAGTTCATTGAATGGTGTTTTACACCATGCTCAGGACTAGTTCACCAACACGACGGCGACCAGCAGTATGGTGGCAGGAAACCGGGCACAGCCTAAGGGAAGCCTGCCACCATCCTCTGGCTGCTGACAGACCTTCCCACGTGCAGATCACTACAATATAACACAAATGTAAACAAAATTATATGCATCCCAAAATCATGAAATTCAAGTTTTGAGGAAGAACTGCGAATGATGAAATGTGTCTCACCTGAAGCATACCGATATCCACAGTACTCTTGTAAAGAGAGCATGCGCCGTTGAACTGTACTGCTGATCCGGCACACGTTCCGTTGTCAACACTGCACCTACAGTCAATAGGAACGGTGTCTTCCGGGCAATTTACCTCCACGAAATCAAACGGCGTTGTTGTTGAGGATCCGTTCACAAATGTTACACCTGCGAAATGTGAAAGATGCTTGTAGCAAAGATAAGTAGCAAATATATTTCCTGTTCCTTGCCACAGTTATATAGAAGTCTATCACAATTTCATTCAATATGATACTTTAATAAGCGCAGGTTTTTGTCAGATAATCATATAAAGTGAAGTTCTGAGTTAAGTTTGCTAAAAAGGTTGGACAATATTATGTCTATTTCACTAAAGTACTTTTTCTAACAACTACTAAGACAGTACTCCATGGAATAGCCTAAAACCCAGCCATTCTGTTTGGGCTGTCACCTAATTCTTTCCAGCGCGAAACATTCTTGTCACCGGAAACTCTACATGTATTATGCTCTAAAGGTTGAAACTTAAGTATATATACGGTCTTGTCGTATAAAGGCTAATTTCTTTTTCCTTGAGGAAAACAGGAAAATGTTTCTTAAATATAACGTTCAATAACTGCAATATTTCTCTGAAAAACGGATTGTGATTCACACCTTTTATTTCATCTCAAGGCAAATGTAAGGCGTAAAGAAAAATTTCGCTATTTTAAGGCCATTTAAAAAAAGAAATAATAAAAAATATATAAAATAATTGTAATAATCATAATAAAAATATGATTACACGAACCAAAATTAATTGTGCAAGATACTTTTTTTAATTTATAAAATATCGCCTCATGGGTTTTATGAATGGAAATAAAAAGAATTATTTTCCAGGGTGGAACTGTACATTCACAATAAACATTCAAGACTTGCAAGTGGTTGTCTCTCTTGATACAGAGAGGCCTTACAACCCAGCTGTCCCATAAGATGATGAGTTCCATTCCCATCATGGTCGTGTCTTTTAGTTCTTTATAAGTGTTCATGAAAAATTAATTAAACAACACGACAAACTAGTCTTTTCATACTTATTCCAATAATATGTCAGATAAGTTTCCAGTTATACCTAGTTATGTCTGCCGTTTTAGAGCTCTTAAGCCGCCATCATCAATGCTTTCCAGCTTCTGCTTCAGCAAAGATAAACATTTAACTTTAGAGGATAACTATGTAACAGTCAAGAATACACTGGGACTGACATTTTGAGATACATAGCCATATACCTGCTCTTACTGGATGACATTCGATTCAGTTAATGACTTTCTTTTCCAAACCGAAAGGTAGTAAAGGTTACAATAACAATAGAACTCTGTCAAATCACCACTCAGATCCCTCATGCTGATGGGCAATTTCGATTGCCCTTTTCCTATCCGCGCCATCTTATCTTCTGAACTTTTTACCACAGCTGAACAATGGGGAGCCTATCCCGCCAAAGGTAAATCGGGTCAAAGCTGTGATTCCTGTATTAACGATGCCGTTTTGTAAGTAAACTGATAACGTATTACTCGTCCAGTGCGAGAGAACGAGAGTAGATTCAGCTTGGGACTGAACCGCCATTACACGGTTGAATGGAAGACGAAATATTGTTCTTGATTGTCAACCACTTACAGCTTCATAGAGGTATTGGGTTTCGGGTCAAGTGACCTTCAGAAATAACCAAACCGCGCCATTTTGATCTGTCATTGAAATGTACAGGAAAATTTTATACAGACTTTAAATTTCGGACTTCAAAAACAGGTGATCACGTCAAGTTTGACCATCCAAATCAATCACGTCAAGTTGTGATCTTCCACAATTTTCAGCCGATTTGAATAAATTTATTTTCATACTTCATAGCCACTAAATGTCAACATATAATATTAATATCCGAGGCAATGAGATATGGCTTCTGGAAAAGAAATTCCTTCAACTATTTATTTTATCTCCAATAGGGCCGCTATGTAGCTCAGAGGGGCTTTAGTTGTCTGTATGCAGGTAAGCTACCAAAAGGATTTGTTCATAAAAAGCTTAAGTGAACAAAAGGCAAAGTATGAAAGGAATAAAAATCAGATAGTGATTTTTTGTTTTTTGTGTTTGTTTTTTTTAAATATTTTTGGGAGGGGGGGGTCAGATTGTACATTCACTGTCCATTATAAAAGAGTGTAGAAAAAGAAACATTATAGATACACTGGAGAATAAAATCCGAGCAGTGACAGCAGGGTGGCAAATGGTCACACATACTCGGTGATATCCCACCTCCTGTCACTTTCGGTTAGGGTTTCATTCTAACTGCTCCTTTCAGTGAGTAAAAAGTAACAATTTACACTCAATAAGCAGTAGGACTTAAGTAGAATTAGTTACATACTGTGATGTTAACTGAAATTTGTTACAAGTCGACGGTCTAGAAATTCCAGTACTCAAAATCTATAGTGTGGTCATCACTTTTAATAAAACCAGTCCCAAAAGAATAACGCAAAGGAACCAGATCTCGGGGATCCTTATATGAAACATTTACCTGCAGGACAGAGGGCTTTATCCACCTTCTCGTCTATCTGTCTTAAGTACTTCAGAGTGTCTTCAAATCCAGACGAAACACCGGAGGACAATAACAGATTTCAAACCCAGTTTTAGAGTCATTATATCAAAAGAGTCATATCATGTTCTATCCCTAGGCGATGCGCCTTTGTACACAGTCACATCCATCCTCACAACGCACACAGCAACAAGACTCAACACAAACTGACCTTTGCAATTCAGCAATCACTCTAAAGGAAAGGTTTATCATGGAGTTATTATAAGGGGTGCACGCTTTTCTGGCAGAGCACGTATTGAAATCGTTCGGATTTCTATGTTTGTACACTTTCACCTCCATTATTTCAAAAACTGCCCGAGGTAAAGAACCTAAACTTGACAGTTAGATATATGTACTTCAATGACTAAAAAAACTTTTGACATTTTCGATTTTTCACCGCTCACGTGGTTTGGCAGCTGTTTTGAATTTTATACAAAATTTAAAAAGCTTTATAAATCATGAATCAAATGTAATATACTGTTACTACATGTAAAGACCTACTCTCAAGGCAAAACGTTTTGAATTCCATATGCAAATTAGCATCTATCAAACAAATGAACATGGCTCAAAACTAGGCTACCTCTAAAAACTATCTAAACTGACTGAACGAAAACATTTTCGACCTCCTTGACATCTGGACATTGAAATTGCAAGTAATATTCTCGATTCTTGGGTTATAGTCCAGCTCGTTCGTTTTCAATTTCATATTTCTTTTTTCTTTTTTTCACTACCATGATGTCAATATAGGGCTACCAGAAGTTTCAATTATATATGCCATGCAATATGACATCGTAGTGATACCCTGTATTGGGGCAAATCGGTGAAATTTAGCATTAGTTTGCAAATACTAGCACCCCAAACCTAATGATTTCAAAGTTTATGTCTAGTACGAGTGTAAGTTGTTAGAAGAAAAGCTATATGAGGGCAAAAATATGGTGGCAACGGGACAAAACAGTAGAAAGCCCGACTGTGACTTTTCTCAGTGAAAAGTGACAGCGTATTAAGTATCAATTCCAAATAAGGAACAAACTATTTAAATTTTCAGTTTTGAGAATATAAATGTCCACTCAAGGACTGAGAGGCCAAGTTCTTAGTTGAAACGGAAAAAAAGTCCGTCAATCCGCAAGCATGTGTTTCCTTAAAAAGTGTACTCATGTTCTCAGTATGTCAGACCGTGCGCATGTTTTTTTCGGCAGGAAGTAATGGACTACAACTTGTACGCATCTATTTCCGTGAGAAGTGTAGGTTAATGCCTTGTTGGCCAGACAGTACGCCTGTGTTTTCCGTGAGGAGTATAGATTTAACATCGTATGTAAATCAGTAAGTATTCTTACTTTCCACACCTCCTCCGCCAGTACATACGCATGTGTTTTCTGTTAGAAGTATAGATCTATACCTCGTACGTAAGTTTGAGCGCATGTTTCCCTTAGGAGTACAGGACAACACCTCGTTCGTCAGTCCGGAGGCATCCGTTTGCGTACTTTTCTCAACACTGTTCATCATAATGAATTGAAATTCGCTAGAAGCACAAGCAATGGGAGCTTGGGATTGCACAACCTTTCAACCAAAGGCCAGGGTCGAACTGATACTTTGCCAGTCCTTGAGATTTAAAGACAAGCGGCTTTAACCACTGGGCCATAACCCCCTCCTACACTAATCTATCATGGACTAGAATGTTACGAGAAACTGGGTATTAAATATGCTCTAGCGCTGGTAGTTATTATACAATGTTTATGATTGGCTATCATTCATATACATGCAGTTAAGTACAATTCAACGAAAACAGTTATTCCGCATGTCCAGAAAGTGTTTCGAATACCCCGTCTGTCTTAGATATTTTCAGTCAATACATTAACTGTAACTCAAAGAAACTGGAGTATTCCGGAGGAAACATTATGGTGGCCAGCATTATGGTTTGAGGAAACCTGGCAGAAACCAGGGAAAAGCCACCAGCGTACAATGATTGCTGGTGGACTTTCCCAAGTACGACCGGAGGGGAAGCCAGTGTGAGCTGTGGTTTGAACTCACAATGACAACATTGATGAGAGTCGCCTGGGCCATTACTCTGCACTGACGCGTTAAACCCCTCGGCCGCTGAGGCCATCGGTTCCAATATAAATATATTCCAGGTGTATTAGGCGTAAGAGATTGTAACTTGTGGACTCGGTGAAGTGGTTTGATGAAGTAGGCCTGTGCGCATGATCCCATAAATGTGGCCAAGAACATGATGTATAACGGGTGGCATAAATATCGTATGTACTCTTTTGTCAACAATGTTTTTCTTGATTGGCTCACGACCTTTCCTTGACAAAAAGTAGACAATCAAGACACACACACAGAACTACTTTGTTTTACTACGTATTTTTGTCGTCTGCGTTGAGTGGAATTGTCGGTAGATATGTAGGCTGTGGCCGTAGATAATTTGGAGATTGCATGATCTGTTTCTCTCTGCTGCGTCAGAATGATATGGCCGTTAAATTTCTTTACTTTTCTTGCCGGGTATGGACACATGTATCTGTATTTCAGCTGTATTCCCACACAAGATGACGTGCACGCTACGCACGCCTGTCGCATCACTTGTTGACAGTTGAGTAGTGTCTCCTGTGACCTCTTGTTGTCTTTCTCTCTCTGACAAACATGTTCGTAAACTGTTTCAAAACCATTATCTGCTACTTAGTTTTAACTATAAAGGTGAAAATGTAAAAAAATCCAGTCAGACTTGAGTTGGTAAAGCCAGGTTTAAATTTGAGCTGTTGTGTGTAGCATATATTTTATTCTTTGTTTAAATGTTGCGCTTTGGTCAGCGGACGAATCGGTGACGTCACATATTTAAATTAAGCAAGGGCGTTTATAAACAGCGATAAATCCAGCTGACTTGAGGCCCAATGTTGTGGTTTTGTTCGCCGTAACATTTATGAGATGAGCAGAATCTTCAATTGGTTATCCTGTAGTATCAAATTTATTAAACTCGAGTCAAACTTTCCGTTTGTTTCGAGCTGTTTCGATACTATAGGATCACTCGTTGAGGTCCAAAATGAACATAGAAGGTGTTCTGCCCAAGCAGTTCGGTTTTAAGCTGCCAACCATGTTGCTCATTTTTACTTGTAGATGTGTTCTGTGTCGACCAAAGTCCCGGGGATTAAGCTCTACAGGCTATGTATAGAAAGTGTATAATCGTGTTAGAGGACAGCTAACTCCTCTAAAGACTACCCGTCATTACAAATCCCCACCCCTCTCCTCCCACCTTCTTTTTACTTCTCGCTTTTAAAAACGTTCACAGGGACGGAAAGCGTGACATGCATATCGGCGATAACACATACTAATACATTATGAGTACTGTATCCATACCCAGGCCTATAACTTGCTACAGGCCGGGAAGAACACCCTAGTTTTTACCTACTCGCATAGTTATACGTGGAGATGATATTCTTGTGTATGCATCATTGAGTAATATTCGATATAACTGTACAAACCGGCCACACCCAGGACAGTAGTGAGCCAATGCAAGGCGCGTGAATAATTTTTATTTCATAAGTGCCTGTGTATGTTACATGTACGATGCAAGTATTTCTACATTCTTACTAAATATTTATAAAAAAAAAGCCCCCTTATACATGTGTTGGCTTTCTGCTGCTGAAGACGTTAGTTTCCTGCTGTCCTCTTTTGTAACGCCATGCTACTTGCTATTCGCATCACTACTCCTTCACTGCTGTGATCTTGGCAAATACGACTTTCAACTTGATCAATACTAACAATATACACAGTCAATTAATAAACGAAGGATCTCGCACGAGTGGTCATCGCATATGCGTAAATTTAATTTTAGAAAATTAGGCCGTGGGCCAGTATACACTGTAGCATAAAACAATAAACTCTAAAGAATACTGATTGGCAGTTATGATACAGAGAAAGGGCTCAGTCCGTTAGCGCACTAGCGCAGCGTAATGACCCGAAGCCTGCCACCAATGCAGCTCATGCTAGCTTCCTGTCCGGCCGTACGTGGGAAGATCTGTCAGCAGCCTACGGATGGTCGAGGATTTCCCCCGGTCTCTGCCCGATTTCCTCCCGTCATATCGCTAGCCGCCGTCGTATGAAATATTCTTGATTATATCGTAAAACACCAATCAAATAAATAAATAAATGATACCGAACTGGCTGCTGACCTTCAATTCCTCGATTTCTGGGTTAGTTATTGGGTCAGCTATTTTTGAAGGATTCTCTACTCATCCCTCTTTAAACATTTTCTGCTTTGCTTTTAATACTTAGCAGTTCGAATTCCATCATAAAGGTGAGACTAGAGCACACAGTTAAATCTCTTTAGCTTCCTTTCAGTTGAATGAATAATGCCTCACAGTGAGTTAGTGTCATAATATGGCCCATCAGACTTTTTTATGGTTATTAGGAAGTTGCACAAGATAGTATTCTGTTGTATATGAATGGCATTTCACGTGAATGGCGACGCTCATACTCGCTAAAAACTACTGTGTAAGAGTGGTGCATATTATAGTGACAAAAATGCGCCTCTATGTAATTATTTGCGTACCATCAGTACACAATTCGTGTAATGTGTGTAATAAATCCACAATGGCGTGTGCAACAGTAATACACGTGTCTTATTGATGTGTAAATTTGTACACCGGTGTTTTGCAGAGTATCTTTCACCAGCCAAAATTCAAAACGACGCACCAAGGCAAATTTCATTTCAAAAGGCGCTATCTCTCATGATTAAGGAGGAATATAAGCAGTGTGTGGAAGACAAGGCGGTGTACGACACAATTTTCTTGACTCCGCACTTATTTTTATTGAACAGCAATCCACTAAGAGTCTCTCTGTGATGTTCAACCAGCGATTCGCTATTGTACAGCTCTTTTTAATACCCGTCCAATTTCGCTTTGCAGCTCTCCGTCTATCAGCATGTCAGCAAACGAACCACAGTATTGTATCTATGGCATATGGTGTAATAAACTCATGCATAAACATAACGTGCAACTCAGGATGTACACCTAACTATAATGTATTATACCCCTACAAAGGGACCCTCGCGGGTTGGATCACGTGACGCGTCGGGTCACGTCAGTGAACATGACAAAATGACTAGGCAATCATGTCAAATGTTAAACCCAGCCCAAAATGGTCTCTTCTTTCCACACCTTTCTAATGTGCTTTCAATTCAAAATTCTACTATGGCACATTGTTATAGGCTAAGGAATATTGCTGATCGTCGTCTTTTCAAAACTAGAGTGAACTGATTCTTCCTTTCGATCCAACGACGTAGAAATCGGTGAAAATCGGCTTTTGCTTAACTTTGTTCATAAGTACATCCTGGACACACAAAGATTTAGCCAGTGAGTACATGGGAATACACTTGTTGTGATGTTCTGTGAAGGACTATATATGTGTGAGACACGGCACCCTTGTATAGCCAGTTGTCCTATGTATTTCTCTTGTAAAGGTGTCTGTCAGTACTTGTATCTGTTATCTGTTGGGGGAGGGGGCAGGAGAGGAGGAGGATTTTTTAGATTTACCCCTTGAATAAATAAATTTATTTATTTAATTTATTGGATTTGTGGCTGACCTTCCCACTTACGATGGGTGAGGAAGCCAAGCAAAGCTATTCTTCGACTCTTCAGTATTTCAGAAAAGGACCCACACATAGAGGATGCAGATGAGGCAAGATGTATTCTGGTTATCAGTAAGTCCACATGTACTTCCATTACTGTTGTCAAGCATGGCGGAGACCCTCACTCGTACTTTACTCACTCGTACATTTACAGCGTGTACATTGTATAAGACACAGTGACTCACAGCGACCGCTTTGCAGAGCGGCTCCTGGATCATTGTGCTGCGTTACCGCACACTAATCAATATACCACAGGACTGTAAAGTCATTTTTCACTTATGTAACTTCGACCAGCATTATGGTGGGAGGAAACCGGGCAGAGCCCGGGGGAAATCCACGACCACCAGCAGCTTCCTAGCGGACCTTCCCACGTACGGCAGGAGGGGAATCCAGCGTGAGTTTTACCTGAATTTACACCGACGGCTTTGGAGACATCGAGGCTCCGGGGCCATTGTACTATACTACTGAACGCTAACCAATAGGCCACAGAGGCCCCATTGAAAATTTAAATATATACGTGACCATACATTAAAAAGGAAGTAAATACAGCGCATAACCCCCGAGATGTAATGCTGTACATAATGGTCTGTGAGATGGTGTGATCGGGATATTTTACAAAGCGTAAATATGCGTTTCAGTGAGTCTGCACTGTTTAGTTTTATGTTTTCACGGGGTGGTCGTTATGAGTGTGACTATAGTACCATGTATGCATGCATGCTTAATTGGTTTAACAGCGTACTCAGCAATTATTCACTCATTTGACGACGAGGAATCCTTATAATGTATATATTATGTCTTTCTGTGGCAGGCCGAGTCCATGCCGCCAAGGTGCTGCCGCCATTGGAACATCATGCCGAAGACACTAGACATGACACCTCAACCAGTCACATGATATATTAGTCTTGTTTCCTTGATGTATCCTCCCAGTGCTGAAGGCCAAGCGAGTCAGTAACAAGTAACATATTTAAAGACTTTCCTATAACCCTACCCGGGGTTTGATCCCGGATCAGTGATCTCACAACCCTGAGATGTGCGTTCAAACCACCAGGCCACCGAGGTTGTGACTGATATGAAGAACGACGTAGATCAAAGCCCCAGTCTTTTATTTATTCCCTTTTTTGACTGAATATTCCACTTATCCGACGGCGGCCAGCATTATGGTAGGAGGAAACCGGACACCCACGACCATCCGCAGGTTGCTGGCAAAGAGCAAGGGAGTAGAGAAAGCAAGTAAGAGTTGGGCTTGAACTCACATCCATCGTGTTGGTAAGAGGCTTTTGAGTAATTTCACTGCACTAGCGCGCTAACCCCCCTCGACAACGCCCTCACCCTCGTCTTTCGCCGTTTTGGACTCTGAACTCAGAATCAAAAGCTCAGAATCCGTACGCAGATGTGTAGAGTCTGTTCATCCGTACCATGGCCTGTAGGCCTGTAGGCCATGATATCAGTTGAATAACGAATCTTAATATATTAATTTATCAGATTGGATGTAGTGTAGGCCTGATCGGTGTTGATTAGGTTTTCACTTTAAAGACTGCTCATCGTTTACTTTCCCACAGTATTAACATGGCACAGTTTCATCGAAAGGCCTGTGAGGTAGATGAAATGAACAAGAAGTTGATGGGTTTTACCTGGTTGAGAGCAGACCGAAAGTGACGTCAGAACCACCGGGATCTGCAGCAGTGGCGAGAGCATGATCAACAAGTTTGGACAATCCTGCGGTACCATCCCGTGACAGGTATAGAGCGAGCAGTGCCTGTCATCAGCCCGATCAAACTTAGGCCTACCAAAAAGTGGCTTGAGCAGGAAGTAAAGTTATATTCTTCACAAGTATTGGTCTTTTTGACGGTATACCTCTTCAGAAAATAGAAATATTTATATTTAGCCTCAGGAAATGTAATAAAACGTTTAGGTGTACATTACGCTACATGTAAGCAATGTCAAATGGGGAAAAAGCATAACATATATGTTCTTTATATTTCTGCAGAGCCTCATTTGGCCCCTGTATAATGCCTATGAAGCTAAAGATCCATTTATTTCCAGTGTATTAATTTATTAATTTGATCCACACAATTATCTGAGTGTGTGGACGTGATGGGGGGGGGGGGTTGGAGGGGGGACTGTGTTCGAATCCTGCTTCGTCCAGTTCGGATTTGGCGTACATGAGATCTGTCGCACGACGTACTCGGCAAGAAACTGTACTTTCCCCTGGGTCAGTCAAATTTTTCCCCACCAATTACCCTGACAGTGGTTGCCATGGTGAAACATAATAAAACCCTAACAATATGTGTAAATTGAAAAAGTGTACACTTTCTGCACCGTACAGACCCATGCCTGTATGTTGAGTCTTCAGGGACGAGATGTTATCGCTAAGACTGAGAGCTGAAAATGTAGGATTCAAGAAATACATAAAACACTGAGAGTGTATACATGTATATGTGGTTTTATTGTCTTTGATGTGTTTTTATATGGTGCAATCCGATCCAGAAACGTGGCATATATAGGTGCCAATAAAGTAACGCTGAGGTGAAGTTTTTACCCGCTGAAGCTCCTTTAACTCAAAGCAGTCTGTCCCAGCCATGTTACCCAATGATAGAGAAAGTCAGAATGTTCGTAATCATTAAATAAGCCCAGACGCGCAATGACAGCTGAGACTCGTTAAATTCACGTAGAGGGCGTAAAGCTAGGCCAAAGATAAATTACCATATCTCTACAGCATATAGGTGTCGTCAGGACAATTACGTTTGACACAACTAACACCGTGTTTGTAAAACGGGCCCAGATCACAATTACATTCGTAATAACGTTGATCTCAGGGTGTCTTGTCAACACAATGCGCGTGAAACATGCCCTTATCTTTGTGGGAGGATATATAGAAGTGGAAGACAACATTTCCCTGTGCTACACCAAGCCGCCTAAGAGTCGGAAACTGATTTCGGCTGATGCTCACTTCTCCACTTCTATTGGAATAACTAATATAACTGAGCTTCAACTCCAGAGATTCCACATCGACTCCGCTCTTGCCAAACCACTTGGCAAATAAAGATGAGGAATCTTCGTGCCTCCTTTCTTGACCCTCAAAGCAGGGGGAGATTCTGCCGGTGTCGGTTGCCCCACAAGGTGGTGTCTCATTTCAAGGTCAAGGCGTTACAGTGAGGGAGAATTACAGAGAGACGCAGAGGACTCTTTTGCCGTTGGTGAGGTCTCCAACAGAAGATTGAAGGCGACGATCACAAGGTAACGGCAGCTATAAACATAAAATCTCCGTCCCTGCTTAAGATTAGCTAACAGGAGGTGATCCGCTTGAAGTTACATTCTCCAGGAGATTCCCGCTTCCCTAACCCTTTCTCTTCCCCATCCCCACCTAGCTTGACTCTGCTTGCTCAGGCGGGAAGACTGCCAGGTCTCCTTTTCTGGTTTCCTCTGGCTGTGTGTGCTTTCTCTCACCTGTAAACTCATCGACAGGGAAAGTAGTCTCGGGGTCAGGGGATGTGTGTGTTTGAACTTATAAACTTTTATTTATTTATTTATTTAAATGATTGGTGTTTTCTGTCGTACTCAAAAATATTTCACTGATACGACCGTGGCCATCATTATGGTGGGAGTTAAGCAAGCAATGTCCGGGGGAAACCCAACGCTATCCGTAGATGGCTGGCAGACCTTACCGCGTATGTATTTTATTAACTGGTGGCCATTTTGTTGAGCCGACATATAACTTACAAGTTAATGACAAGCTTTGGCCACACACCTTTTCGTCAAATATAGCAAGAAGACATCCGACCCACTTACACCCGACCCCACCCCACCCACACACCCACCCAAAGACAACTAAAACAAATGTAACAGGTGTGATATGAGACAGGTGTCATATGACAATTCAATGTTGTAATCAAATGAAATGTACTATTATTATTCAGGCATGTTGTATTCCTGAAGATGTGATTTATGTCACATTTGTTTTTAGTTGTCTTTAGGTGGGGGATGGGGGTGGGGTTGGAACGTATGTAGTGGGGTTGAGGTCTTTTTGCCGTATTTGGCGCTCAAGAGACCGTGACTCACAATTTGAAGACATCCTCCTGTTACTGTATATATATATATATACCACCAAGTCTCAGACATAACAATCAGACGTCTTCAATCTGTGTTCATCGCGAAGGTTTGTGTTGAAGTTTTCCTTTACTTGTAAATATCAAAGAGAGAGCAAGGCCTGAATAATGTGGCACACAACATTCTATAAATAGAGCCGCCATCCAAACAACGCCATGTCAAATACCAAGCTCTCAATGCTAGTGTGTAGACCTATTTCCAAAGGTACAACGACGCGTCACATGTTCACAAACTTATAATACATTACACAAAATCCTGTTGTTGCAGCGGGGGATAGAAGGTCCAGGATACCAGCAGGGATTCCCCCACGGCCAGCAGTTCACATTTATTTGATTTATATATTCCAGACGACGACTAGGTGGCGTTCGCATTCGGCTGACATGTGATATGAGAAGAAGCTTTCAGGCTGTCATCCAGGCACACGGCAGATGCACCCGATATTGACGTAAACCGCTTTACGAGATACCAAATGACGTTTTCATTGAATAATTTCAACCACTACTTCAACACTACTCACTCCAGAACCATACTTGTAAAAGCCATGGTTTGGCCTCAAAACCAGTGATGATAGAAAATACACGTATATTATCATTAAAGCACATGGATTCCAATCATTTTGCCGTTTTTATTGTTAGTTAAAAAAATCATACATAAAACCTATTAGCATAAAACGTGTTAAATCCACACTTCGTAAATACACATGTTTAACATATTTAGATCTGAACCCTGTGTAATTTAAGCACTTTGCTTTAAAACAATGAAACTGTTACAGAAGAATACTGTTACACTTTAATGACAGTAGTTAAAGATATAAATATTTCACAAACAATGTACAGAAACCCTCTTTCCTGGGCAAAATTGATCGTTACACCTACCAGGTACATGTATAAAGAAAAAGGCTTTAGAAAAAATCTAACTTCCAGTGCCCAGTTACGCACAGCTGTCACAGGAAAAACTGATTGTGAAAGCAAAACAAATTTTATTACCACGTGTTGCGATTCTTGCTAGATTTTACAATAGCTTTGTTGAACATAGTCTAAGACATTAAGGTGTGTTACATATGCTCTTCACCAGAAATCCACCACCACCACCTCTGACATAGGCTATGATATTTAGGCCTAGGTTTACATATATGAATGATTGTGTGTTTATGTCGTCACACTAACGATATCGTGTGATCCACATAGGCCAAGGCAGTTGTCATTTTACATTCATAAACGATGGTAAAGGGCAGAATTCAAATATGAATATACCCAAAATACTAAAAACAGACCAAACAGCATTCCAGGGCCAAGCACAGAGCATTTCTTTCTATCGCTAAGGGGAACAGAATTAAAATTTATTCATAACTCATCAATGTCAACATGTCTTTACTGTTTCTGTGCCATAACATCAAGCCATACTCTAACAGCATACAGGGCGCTGCACCGCATAATTTTTTTCTGCGTAAGTCCTGTTTCACGCTGAAGTAACCAATGTCTTTATTCCACGGCGTTGTCCATTTAGTTAGTTAGTTATTTTATTTCATTGGTATTTTACGTCATACTCAAGAATATTTCACTTATCCGAAGGCGACCAGCATTATGGTGGAAAGAAACCCGACAGAGCCCAGGGGAAACCCACGATCAGATTAGACTTGATTCTGTATCTCTTTGTCTGAATATATGCTAGAGAAAAACAATAAATCATGAGGACAAAACTGAAGATAAAGGG
Source organism: Acanthopleura granulata (assembly GCA_016165875.1). NCBI lineage: Eukaryota > Metazoa > Mollusca > Polyplacophora > Chitonida > Chitonidae > Acanthopleura > Acanthopleura granulata. Next base: position 1,664,409 of record JABBOT010000013.1, read on the forward strand.
CAATTAAAAAGTCCAAAATTGATTGCCTGAAACATTTACAAAACTTCACATTATAAAAATAAAATCGCCATACACAAATGCCGCCTCTCTGCAGAAAGTTTACTGGGTTCGTTATCACAGTCCTTTATATTCATGTAGTAATAGGTTTTAAATGTTAACATAATTAAAATATAACATTTTCCATACAATCTATCTAAAGGTTTTAAAATTAAAAGAGAAAGAACAGATATAATGGAAACCAGTCAATAACAGGGTAACATTACAATAATTTATTTATTTATTTTTTGGTTTTAGGCCGTATTTAACAGTAACAGTACATGCAACATAAAGGGCAAAGTCGGACACTGATTTCTAACAGTGTTTTACGGTTTAAATCCTGGACTGCACAGAGAACAACACATTGACTATTATTTAGAAAAAATAATAATCGTCGCAATGAAATACATCAATTGCATACACGGAGAATAAAATAGACGCTATAAAAGCTTGTCGGCCAAACGGCTGGCTCTCGTCAGACGCAAAAATATAAAATGTCAAGAGGACCAATACAGTAATAAAAGATATCAAAATCTGATCACATCAGACTTATTTGGAATTTGAATAAAATATTACCCCTTAAACAACTGCAAAAAAGCGATAGGAAAACCTGATTATACACAGATATATGTATTAAAATATATCCTGCCATTTGGAAAAGTATTACACATATTAAGGACAATATTATTATATTCGTAACTTTAACATTAAAATAGGCCCTAAAACGTCACTATTTGATACATAACAAAAAGCTGCGAATATATGTGTGAGTGTGCATATCATACAGTTTTAGTGTGTTAAATAGGGAGTTCACGAACCAGAAGTGTGCAAACTAGTCATAACTATGTGAGCAGCACAATCTCTGGGGTCAACAGAAATCAGTGAGGCCACATGAACCGCTAGCACCTTTTGACATTGGTTATTATGGAATGCCAGTCACACTTTATTGTGCTCCGCGACACTATACTGGAAGTCTATACATGCACAATATGGAATTTTTGCGGATGCTTTTCTTTCTTAGCCTCAAATACCTTTTAGCCAGCTTGGTTTTTGTTAAAACCTCAACTCTGCTGAGTCATCCTTACACACGAGTTAAACATTGTTCACACAACTCCACCATGTCAGATAACCCTTGACGCCAAGTAAGCTTTATCAATTCCATAATTGCATAGAGAGGTACTGATTTCTTGTGCACTGGTAAACATTCCAGTCGAAAGCCTAAAAAAAGTCACAAATCTTCAAAAGTCCGAGTTCACTTGCCTGGTTCGTTACATATTGCTGAGAGCAAATGTAAGACATATACTATCGGAGCTTTCTGCCAACCGTTGTGTGGGGCCGTTGTGAAAACTCACGGAGGTCCGAGTTCACTTTATGGTCGAAAGTGTTCACTTAGAGGACAAAGTTAGCATAAGTGTCGAAGCTCTCAATGAACGTTCTGACCACTTCATAGCAGAATCTATACTGCTCCTGTAAAACAGAAAGTCAACAGAACCTTCCAAGTCGGTGATATCAATTAAGACCCATTTTCCAAACAACTAAACTGACATGATGGAAAGACAAAGAATCTTGTTTAGATCAAAATATAACAAATCCCTCCTGAAAGGGCCACTGAAGATAGGAACGGCAAATCCCTACATCGTAATGGCTAACACTTTAGTTTCTACTCCATCTAAAATAAACGCCATGGTATTGAGCTAAATGTAAAACACGCCTCAACGGGAGATACATATCAAAACGGTGACCTTGCCAAAGCCAATCGACCTCTGACCAGTCACAGGGTTTCTCTCCGATGCACCTATCAGTACAATAACTTTTCCAGTACACTAACGTAACGTTAGGCAGAGCTCCAGGTCGGTGTTTCCTCATAGTGTTCACAATATACAGTACCATAGCGTACTACGTTAGGCAGAGCTCCGGGTCCGTGTTTCCTCATAGTGTTCAAAGTAAACAGTAGAACGACTTACCAGGTTAGAGAGAGCTCCCGGGTACGTGTTTCCTCATAGTGTTCACAATATACAGTACAATAACTTACCACGTTAGGCAGACCTCCGGGTCGGTGTTTCCCCATGATGTTCCACAGTATACAGTACAATAACTTACTACGTTAGGCAGACCTCCGGATCCGTGTTTCCTCATAGTATTCACAGTATACAGTATAATAACTTACCACGTTAGGCAGAGCTCCAGGCCGGTGTTTCCTCATAGTATTCACAGTATACAGTACACTGATCGTGTGTTCCGCTTTCAGTTTTTCCAGCAGACTAAAACAGGTACACAACAGCACGGTTCTATCCACGCCATTCCTGCCATAAAGAAACACACAGATATAAACCTTTGGCAAACTGACGTTACCTGAAGCAACACTTTGTGATATTTTGAATAATTTGTTTCACTTGTAAGCGAAAAATACCGCTACATAAGGCTTTCATCTGAGTGAAGATTTTGTTCAGAGACATACATTTATCTAGGCACCGGGTGATTCCTCTAGAACATTGGTTAGAATGAAACATGGTAAATGATATTACATGCTGTAATATCACAGGTTGAAATGTTTCAAGAGTCATTCTGGTATGTATCGTGTTGAGTGAGCTCCAGGGCAAATGCACCCCCAAAGAACAAGAGGAATATAAGCTTGTCTGTACGCATGCGCAGAGTTGCAAGCATTGGTGGGCTCCTAAAACTCCTTCGCGCCTTCATTAAAAGGGTCCAAAGTTGTGTACTCCTTTGTCCTTTCCAAGAATACGTCTCACCTTTTGTGCACAAAACACATGGGTGGTAGGCTACACAAACACAGCGGAGTCACAGCAGAAAACGATGTGCCTTTACTGTGATTGTGCTTCCCGTCAGCCTCTCATTCAAGGTCAAACCTTTCAGTTTGACGAGCTTTGGCTAATGGCCGTCCACAAATGGCAAGAGACATCGCTATTTCCTCTCTTTATTCAACTCACTTTAAGGGAACAAACGATTTAAAAGCTACGGAAGATGTTGGCCTTTTCGAAACGAGCAGTCAAGATTTTATTTCTGTCATACAGGACTGCTTTTTACCACCATGAAAGAAAGGTGTTGGAACAATGTCGAGTGAGAATCGCTTAATGTAAAACTGTTAGTTAATATTTAATATTGTATTGTTAAATAATACCTGTTTGTTACAATAATCAGGAATGATGAATTTATATCTCGTTTTTGTGTTCCTTAAACGTTAACACATTCCGGTAAGAACTTATGCCTTGATTAAACATGGATAGAATAGAATTCGACTGAGCCGTGATGTCCGTCTTGTTGTTCTTACACGCAGTGAACGATGATGGGCCTGTTGTTGTTCTGTTTCTGCCACTCCTCGACACTCTTCTGTAGGTTGATGACCCGCTCCGCGGACGCTGGCACCAGCGATCCAGGCTTCCACATGTTCACACAGAACTGTCGTACTGTCTGGTCTTTTTTCTGCTCCTGGAAAAACCATAAAACATAAAATCAGCGAAACTTTTATGAAATAGGAAACAAAGACCAACAATCACTTTATCGAAAAACTAAGAAACCGAAATCATGTTTATCAGAGAGACGAATGAAGATTATGTGCGAATATGGGGAACCATTCTTGAATGTAATAATTCGGGCCAAGGGCGGTACGTGTAGTCGATTGCCCGTTCCTGTTTTTGCGTTCACTTTTATGAAAACTGAATAATTGATTATGGCCAGCTGCTTCTTTGGTCCCATCGTACGGAACCAGTAACGTGTTGTTCCTGCACTCCAGGAGAACAATGGTCAATTCCTGTTGGATCCGGGGCACCACTGTGCAGGAAAAGGTGTCCAATGACTTTCGCTCATTTTTAATGAAATACTTCACAGAATTAAAGCGGGTGTACATGTTTGAGTTCTATGGCTGGCTTTATGAACCACACCGCCAATGACAAAGTGCACTGACATCACATAGCCTTTCTTTTGTTATTGTCGCCCACAAAATATTCTTCTGTGAAAGTTATTTAAATACTCTTCTTCTCATTCATAATAAAAGCTAGTAAAATAATAAAAGCTGTGTTTGGAATTTTATATCTTTTACTTATTTTTTTATTTCTACCAGGCTACTATCTGAGCAGCAGGAAATGTAAGACAGTGTGAGTTTGTACGACACATTTTCTATTCTTTTGCTTCCGTACGGTAGCTGTGAGTTCAAGTCCAGCTCATGTTGGCTTCCTCTCCGGCCGTTCGTGGGAAGGTCTGCCAGCAACCTGGGAATGGTCGTGGGTTTCCACCGGGCTCTGCCTGGATTCCTTCCACTATAATGCTGGCCGAAGTCGTATAAGTGAAATAATCCTCAGAGTACCACGTGAAACACCAATGAAATAAATAGATACATAAATATTTTGGTACTGTCGACTGTATAAGGGGAGACAATCACATCTGGCTAAAAACCAGCCACACTTCCAGACTGGTACCTGTCGCAGCACCATCGGCTGAATCAAAACACACTGTCTCACTATAGTCACAAAAGAGTAATGGTGTCACTCCAGGCTGATTGAACAGCTTGTCATCAGGTTCTTTTTAAACACTTTTTTCTTTTTTCTAATCATAAATAATCTTAGCAGAGCGTAGTCTTTGTAATGTTTCTGTAATAAATAGTCTTACCAGAGTTAGTCTTTGTAATGTTTCTGTAATAAATAGTCTTAGCAGAGTTAGTCTTTGTAATGTTTCTGTAATAAATAGTCTTACCAGAGTTAGTCTTTGTAATGTTTCTGTAATAAATAATCTCAGTAGAGCTAGTCTTTGCACTGTTTTTGTGGTTCTGATATCTTCCCAACAAGACGACATAAGGAGTCCAACAAAAATCAGAGACAAATGTAAAGCAAATACCTCCCTCGAGGTTTTACCTCACTGCCACAACGAGACAAGTTTGACCTTTGTACACCGCTTGCCACACCTTGGATTGTTCAGGCTTAGGCCCATCACTATGACGTCCTTGCGCGGAATTCAGAGTTCATCAATAAAATTCCCTTAGGCACACGTTAGGCTGATGTTGTGCACACTTTATATAAAGAGAGTGTGTATGTATCAAGCAGGATTAGTAATGAGAAACTAAGCAGAGAAAGATCTTTTGTTTTCTTGTTTGTTGCTTTCTTTTTTTTCTCTTTTTTTTCTTTCGACTAGGCTGTGGTTAGGGGTATTCTGAAACGACTTCCTGCCTCATCACGATTAGCCCATTCACCTTGGGCATGTTTGCGTTGTTCACGATTTCTGTACAAAATTTATTACAGGTGGAAGTGATGTAAGCGAGGGTAGAGATCGGTGCATGCCTTATAAGGAATACTGACCCCCTTTACATAAATAAGGTTGAGCTGCCGGAGAAGATTCCCCGCATCTGACGTGGTCCATTGATGCTGTACCTCAAATGGGCCGAGGTGTAGAGTTTCGTCATCCGCTGGCCAGTATAGACTGTCCTATCGGAGAGAAAGACGAACACACAGACCATGACAACAACAGCAGTGATGGTAGTAGCAACAATTCGCGTTGATTGAAATGAATCTCACAATGAGCTGTAGAGAGCTGCGCATTAACTGATGATAGCCATAACAGAGCGGAATAGTGACTGAGCAGGGCCGTGTGTTAGTTAAATAGATCTACATGATGAATGTTATGCGCAGGCGTTAGCTGGAGGAAACAAAATAACGCACACGTATAATACCTGAACAGCACAGCATCATGGCGCTTTTGCTGAACATAGAAGCACATTAATCGGACAACATAGCGCGTTTGTTGGACATAACCGCATGTCAATTGGACAACAAGGCGCGTTTGCTGAACACACCCGCATGTCAACTGGACAACATGGCGCGTTAGGTGAACATAACCGCACACCAACTGGAAACCATAGCCCGTTAGCTGAACATAACAGCACCACAACTGTACAGCATGGCGCGTTAGCTGAACATACCAGCACACTATCTCTGAGGGCACAGCGCGTTAGCTGAATAGAACCGCACCAAGCACCACACAGCTCACCTCGTTTTGTCCCGTGTTCAGCATTATAATCGTCGACGACCCCTGCTCGTAAACCAGACGCCAAAAGTCAACGACAGTGTCCGGTAGAGGCATCTGGGTCGAGACGTAAGCGAACTTGTTCTGGTAACCCTTGAAACCAAGAAAACGTACATATTCATGAACTGGTTTATCTTGCCTTTAAAGACAGTCATAGAAAACCATTATTTAAAATTCACAGAAATCATTCCAAAATTCGCCATCCACATGCTTACTCTTTACCAATATATATTTAGTTTAAATACATTGACCTACTCAGTTCTGAAGTTCGAAAATTTACACTTCAATTCACCATTAAAATAATCGGATAGCATACTCCAATATACCAATGTACACCTAACTAGTTTGAATTCATTAATTCTTTGCATACATGTAACTTTACCAAGTCTATACATAAATTCACTGATTTACTCTCAGCTTCCATTTACCACTCCACTTATATTTATTTATTAATTTCATTGCTGCTTTACGCTGTAATCAAGGTTATTCCATTTATAAAATGACGGGCAGTAGTAAGGTGGGGGGAAACCCGGCAGATCCCACGAACGGCCTGAGAGGAAACCAACATGAGCTAAACTCAGAGAGACCTCATTGCTGAGAGGCTCCTGAATCTAACCACACGGCTACGGAACCACCACCCACATCACCCCTCCTATTAAACATCTTTCGGAATGAAAATGGAAGAATTATTTTTGTAACCTGATTTTTGAGGAATACCTTACAAAATTCCGAAGGCTGAAAAAGAATGGTAGGTTTTATTACATCATGTAAACTACTCTTGATTAATTTAAGGTAAGGTCAGCTCTTTATTGAGACAACTGCATTTTTAACACCTAACAGAACTCAGCAGTACGTAACCATGGGCTAGTGACATGTGAAGAGATGTTAAATAAAACAAGCAGTTGCCATTTCTTCCTGCGAGGTGATGCGGTCTGCATAGGCAAAGGGAGATTACTCGGCCTTACCGGCAGATAAACAGCGTTTATGTAGTCAGTCCTTCCGGGAATGTACATAGACAGGAATGTACGACTTCTGTCAGCTGGAATAATAGTGGGTACATAAATAGCTCAGTGTTTACATAAGTATAACATAAAGAGTGTCTTGGAGGGTTTTATTTTATTGTGTACTGAACGTGATGCTAACATAGCAGTTTGAGTCATTCCAGATCAGTAGGGGGATAGCTGGTAAATAGACACGCGCTGCCCGTGAAATCCTGCCGTTTGTCAGTTTACCTCAGTTAGGGTTTTATTTTAACTCTTTATATAAGTATTTAAGAGGTAACAACTTACATCCCTCTTGGGAACATGGTTTAAGCAGATTAAGGTAAAACAAAATTGCAGTGATACAAGTCATTAGACGTGTATTAGGGGGGATAAGTTGCTATTATTCAGGCATTTATCTGAACAGTTAACATAAAGCGCCAGGTGAGGTAAGCTCGCAAGAGGCCGGATTTTACCGGTAAGGTGTGACCATTAATACCACGTGTCACACTGTCTTCGCTGGTCTGGTTTTCTATTCCATACTCTTGTCTTTAACAGCATATTTTGGTTGGGCAAATACATATGAGTTTTGATTGCTGCCCTGGAAAACCGTTAAACAAGTAAGAAGAGCATACGTGACGGCTGTAAAGAATGAGGTAGATTATAGAATCCGGCTTATTTGTTAATTAAAAGGATACAGAATCGCTTGGTGTAAGGAATAGGAGAATGTTTAGGGATTGCACATAACCACAACCAAGGCTTTCAGATTTAATCCACGTCACTCCACCGGCATTGCGAGTCCATTCTGTATCCATTTAGAGTTTATTTTTATAATATTCATGTAGCTGCCTAAAGCCTCTCGAAGTGGTTTAACATGGGACTAACAGGTGCTAATACGTCGTGTTGAATAAAAATCACCACGTTCGATATATGAACATGTAGTTGTGTTCGAAGCGCAGCTAAAATACATACAGTCAGGTTTCGTAGGTCTCTTGACAACTTATGAACCAACATGCAACAAGATTTCGATACTGGTGCTCCTGTGACAATTCTTGTGCCTTTCCAGGCATCATTTAATCTGTAAACGGCATTTCCTTATTGCCTCCTTCGTAATGGAGTCGCACTGTTCTTGTTACCTACGGCTAGAAGTAGTCATAGTTGCCATATCTCATTATGTTTGATAAATACTGTGTTTACTTAATTTAATAATTTTTGGTATCATTGAAAGAAAGTTTGCTGAATCAATTGTCCTTGTGTGCTTTTCAGATTGTACATACGTGGCAGATGGTCTGTATCTCGGTTTTTAGACAAGTTTTTCTCCGTAGTCGCGGAGCCGAAAGCTTCAGGGTTCGGCTCAGTTTGTAGGAATCCCAGCGCCTGAGGAAGCAATCATATCACAGTTGAGTATACAAAAGCTCAAGTATCTGAGTGCAAACAAGCAAACGCACGGCTCAATATAAGAGAGCCCAAATGTCTGAGAGGAAACAAGCAAAATCACATCTCAATATAAGACAGATCAAGTGTATGAGAGGAAACAAGCAAAATCACAGTTCAGTACAAGACAGTTGGAGTATCTGAGAGCAAGTATGCAATAGCAATGTCCAATATAGGACAGTTCAAGTGTCAGAGAGCAAACAACAAACATCATGGTTCAGTATAAATCAGTTCAAATCTCTGAGAGCAAACAAGCAAAAGCAAGTTTCAGTACAAAAAGCTCAGGTCCCGGAGAGCAAGTGAGTAAAATCAAACTTCAGCATACAACAGCTCATGTGTCTGAGAGTGAAGAAGCAAAATCACACCTCAGTATAACCAGCATGCCCTATTCTTTGACACGATGACCATTATCTATTTACACAGATGTTGCACGTTCATTGAAAGGTTTGTGCACAACAATTATCAATAATGGTGCCCATTTTTACAGGCTTCCGTTTTTAATCCAAACAACATATTGTCATCCTGAACACATATATCAAGCATTATACAGCTGTTTTAGTATATTCCATTTGCTTTCATATTTATTTTCTTAAGAAAATGCCAAGTACCTCAAATTCCGACTGGATCTTTGACACATTACTAGGCGGCACAGGCCGGAAGTAAAATGTGGATTTCTGCGCAAACTCCGGTGTTGTGAGAATGCTGTCGGCTCCAACCCAGGCATCAAGGAGTGCACGGTGGAGGAAAATGAACTGACCCTACAGAAAGGAGGAACAAAGTAACGTCCACAAGTCCCCAGGGCAGGTATAAGTCTTCAGACAAAATCAAAAAATGAAAGAATGGTCTAAAGGACTAGAGAACATGTTAGCCTGGTACCAGTTTGTCAAACTGATCGGGATTGCTTTGAGATATGACATCATACCGTTATGTGGGACAGCCGTATGACTAGTGGTCGGAACCTTTCCCCTGTTCTGTTAAAGAATTATTCGCGAGACGTTAGACGGCACGAGATTTTGGGAGACTCTTAATCTGAATCTGGATAATGTTTTCCCTCAGTGACCGGAAGTCAGTTACACACTTCGAAATGTCCACGTGGCTCTCACGCCATTTAACGCAAGACGACAGGAGATTTTGTGGGACTAACCTGAGTCTGGATCATGTTCGACCTCTGCGACCGGATGTCCGTCACACACTTAAGAATGTCCACGTGATTCTCAGCGCAAGCCTGCTCCAGTAGGATATCCAGGGCGATGTAGGTACCGGTCCGGCCCACCCCAGCACTGTAGCAGTGTATAGTCAATCCGGTTAGGACGTATTCACATCAGTGAGAGATTTTAAAGTACCTGACAAGAAACTTACAGTTGGATGGGGCATATATATATAGTTGTGCAAGATTCAGTTTTGCAAAGAATCAGTTCTTTTTACACCAAAATGGAATAAAAATGTCGCTTTCATAAATGTTATGAAAAATAGATTTTAAGGTGAAAGTTTAACCCAGCAATAAGCAAGTGTTGAAAGATGAAAGCATCCATTTGATTTAAATCCGTTACGAATGTAAATAAATAAATTAGGCGAATAGACCCTTTGAGGCATAATTCTGACACATGCGTAGTGGTTTACGTTGTGTGGCAAAACATGGAAACAATAGCTAATTCTTTTGCCATGGGCAAGATAACTTTGCATCAAAAGAACGGTTTTGTCAAGTTTGATGCTACAATTACGACCTGCATCATAGCCCGATGCAACAATGACGTAACGTGAATGCCATACAAAGCAGAACAGCATCATACGCTTGGGTGGTTATGCCGATCTCGTCCATTATCAAAGTGGAAGAGATTATATGCCAATTATGTGAAGATGTATGATGCATCTTAAGGTGTGATATCTTGTATAATTTTCGATATAAATTACTGATTTCACGTGCTTCTGGGGGAATATTTCACCAATACTATAGTACTGGGAAAGCAAGGAGTACCTAAGGGACAATACTGCCCCTTGACAGGTACCCGACACACAAAAGTCTCTACATCAAAGTAGCCGCCGGCCTAGTGAGAAGAGAAATCGAGCACGTGACCTCTTCCGCCTTCACATTCTTGATCAGCAATCGTCCTTCCTGGTCTAAAATAACCAAGGTGTTACCTGCAGTGGACGACAACGGGCCCCTTGTCCTCGTCCTTGGCTTCCTGTACTCGGCTCAGTAAGGAGATTACTCCGGTGGTCTCATCCGGGGCGTCGTGATCGCCCCAGTGGGTGAAGTGAAAATGCTTGATCGTCCGCACCTTGCCATCCTACAACAACAACAACAACAACAGACCTCACTTGGCGACACAGAAAACTCCCGTGGTTGAAAATACAGATCTCTCTTAAACTGCAAGACATTCAGAAGACACAAAGATTGCCTTGCAACGGGTTTAGAGGCAGTACTCTACGGTTCTGTTCTATCCGTCAACGCTGAAAAACCGGTGAAGAGATTGCTAGATCAATGTATGGATTACCACCAGAACTTAAAACATCGGCCCTTACCCCAAGGTCAACCTCTACCCAGTTCCCACCTAAATCCATGCTTGTTTCCCCGTGAACTTACTGACAGATGGACGGACGAAAGGCAGGCAAAAAACAAATGCTCCTTTGTGGAAGTAATTATATGCATATCCAAACTAATGCCGCAGTCATTTTCATAAGCACGCAATATCTTTCGTGATTTCCTGTACAGTGTAAATAATTGAGCTCCGCCAAGTCTTGTCTGCCTAATCTATTTATCTGTTTATCTGATTCCGTTTTCAAGACTCTTGTCACTTATATTCGGATATTTCATTCCCTGTTTTCATTGCGCAGACTCTCACCGCGCGGACTGTCAGGGTGCGCACACAGAAGTCGTCAAACTGGTGAGTGGCTAGGAGTTCCACGGTGATGTGACCGTAAATCGTGCTTCCGGAATCGGGCCAGTATTGGTCGCATTTGGTCTAAAACAGACAGGTTAGATGACTGTACTGTATAAAATCCAGTCAGCACTAAAACCACTCTTCACAAAAAAGGACTGGCGAAGAATTCATGATTTAAGACTCAAATAAAGCTTACAGGTATAGTTTCTACAAAAAGCGTTTCACGACACTGACTTACAGTGTGGTCATTTAGCTTGCTTTGGGAAGATGTGAAACCCTTGTGTTCCGAGTGTTTGGTTTAGTATTCCCGACTTGCGATATCGGTGTTTTTGCACGTCATATTGTTTTGCATAAGGATTGAGTGTGTGGTACAAATCTGTCACATCAAGGCAAGTAATTTTAACTGCGCGTCCCTTCACCTTGAGAATATTAGAGAGAGATAAATTACTCAGGTCTTCAAAAATAGATGAATGTACATAAGATCTTTAACACAGGCTCACCGGTTCACATCGAAGACCTGAACATATATATAAGACAGACCAGTACATGAAATTATCAAGTTGAGACAAAGACCTTGTTTCCTTCCTTTAGTTTTGTCAGCATGATGATGATGTCTGTGTTCAGCTGCCAAATCATCCGCCAGAAATCCTCCATGATGAACGTCGTGGGTCCTGTGGACACAAGTGCCATGTTATTGTTCGGCACGTTTAGGACTAAAATGTTAAAGGTGGAACAGATTTTTTTTCAATCATAGGAACTAATACGTGGCACATGGTGGTGTATGTATGTATGTTTGGGTTTATATACTCAACAACTTTTCAGTTATATGACGACGAGGAATATTTAGAGTGTAAGTATATACTGTGACTTCTTGTGACAGGTTGAGTCCATACCACCCAAGTGCTGCTGACACAGAAACATCATCCCAAAGACACCAGACATGACACCCTATCCCGTCACATTATACTGACACTGGGCCAACCAGCTCTGTTTCCTTGCTTTAAACCTCCCAGTGCTATTAATGCCAAGAGAGGTTGCGACACAAACTGGCAGTGACATCAGACGCCGGTGTACACATACTCTTATGCCCCCCCCCCCCCGTCTCATCGCTGAATGAACTTCTCTCGCTCATGTTATGGTGACATTCTGACTCTCTCTGATAATAACAGACTATCAAATTAATTAATCTCCATGTGAACTGTCAAACAGATATACAAGCCGAATAAATAAGCCATATAATGAAAACCCGGATGTATTAAGGCACTCGATTCTCGTTCAACTTACCTTGCGCCGCTACAAATTTCTTTTTCTTATGATACCCCTGGAACAAAACAAGAAGAGGAATTTATAAGTTAAGTGAAGCCTTGCTCTCGAGAGAATTATAAGGACAGCCAAAGAACTTTCAGCATTTAATTCCCAGGCCTTCTGGCTATCGTCACGATCAGTCAGCAAAGGCTAAATTATTATATGAAAGACAACTGTAAAAGATGAAAGAAGGAACCTTTACACCATTCTTGAAAAGAATTTTCCAATCAATTATATACCGTCTGTAATGTTTCATTTATCTGATGACGTTGGACATTTAATACCCACATTAATGTAACTGGCATTGATGAAATCCGAATAAGGATCACTGTCACGTGGCTCCAAGACAACGCGAGAGTGGTCATCTGTAACGGGAAATTAAACATGACGGAAAATAGTATGAAAAATATGACTGAATTTTCCGCCGGTCTGGCATGCAATAGTAAGTCATTATAATTTACAGTCTGTCGTTTTTACTGTACTATATTTTCTCTTGATAGGGGGCGAAATAAAACCTCTCCAGAAGACACTCTCTTATACACAATAATTCTGGCAATAAGTTCAAATTTCAGGCAAAAGATGGCACACAAATGAACTCGGTATCATAAAAAAGTCCTTGGACAACATCGCCTCTTAGACTATTTTTTAGATTTTCTTCACTGAATCATATAGCAGTCAAATGGTCGAAGTGTCAAGTGGGCTTTATAGGCCTTCACCTACACATGTATCTTCTGGGAACAGTAGAGAGATATCTTTTAATGGTGGTTAATAAGGGCTTTTCCAGTAATAAACGCAGTAGTTAGATTGGGAAACTTCTTGTGACCTCAGCTACATGGTTCATACAGCCCACCATAAAATTCTACGTTAAAAGAAAAATGCGATTATTCTGGAGGTCAGGCAAACAGGCAGACTTGGATTGCTTCTTTGTAAGGTGATTCACTGTCTGCCGGGATTCTTTCGATCATTCGAAAAACGGTGTCACCTTGTAGCCGGTCGGACACAATGATACATACTTATGGCGCTGCCTCACTGAAACTCCCTGCCGAAGACAGGCAATCACAGTTCACCGACCACGACCCGACTAGTGTTGATGAGCACCAACTAAGGAAATATCAGGACGGCTGATTTATGAGTCAAATGCCACAACAGGGCCCATGTTTAAAACAACAATAGTACACGGTATTACAAAAGTGAATGAATGGTATAAAGAGTACGTACACGGAAACATTCCTTTGTAGCGGCATTTGTGAGCGTGTTGGGGTAAGAAGGCTGTGTTCGAGGCCTTCGACACACCACCCGGTAAAGCCTGACAAAAAGATGCTGCCATTAGAGCCTACACATCTAGCAACTGGGGACAAACATATCGTCGTGCATAACGAAACTGCGTCGAAATTATTATATGTGCCAAGAACTTATTACTCTCTTTATGCTGCCATTTTCGACTAACATTTCCGCAAGGAAAATAGAATCCCAATCGCAGAAATGCGGAAACACAGAAAACTAGCTTTGGTATGATTTCCGTCCGAATGACCATATCTCAATTGGTTTTATGCTGGAACTTTCGATGAAAGTTTTACATAATGATTTCTTTAGCAAGCCTCAATCCGTTTTATATTCCTTGATAAAAATCATCCTTCACACATGCACACACACACGCATACCCATCTCATCTCCCACCCCGAGTCCATCCTACTCGTACCTTATACACTCTCACGTCTACAGGTAACACAACTCAGCATTTTGAGTAATTCTACAGACCAGTGATGTCTAGTATATTGCTTTTATCATCAATGCAGTTTTTGTACTGTTTACCTAATTCTGCTTAAGCCTTGGTCGTAGGGGGCGTTCAAGTTGTTACTTCTAAAACAAATACATGAACGGTTAGAATGAAACCCTGAGCGAGGTAAACTGACAAGAGGTCGAATTTCACCAGTAGCGTGTGACAATTTGCCAACTATCACACTGTCGTCGCTGCTCTGGTTTTACTCTCCCTGCTGTAGTCTTTTATATTTACCTCAAATTCGTTCTCCAGTGCGTCAGGATCTGCATTGCAACACCCGACAATCCTCACCAGTTCATTCAGATCGATAACCTTAGATAACACGACCGAAACCGGAACATGGCTCCCACTTTTCTTTGGGCCTTTCGGGCTGTCTGAAATATAGAACAATGGGTTATATGTATACGAAGTGAATGTTGCTAATGTTTCGCCGTACTCGAGAATATTTCACATGTACGACGGCGGCCAGCAATATGGTGGGAGGAAACCGGGGAGAGCCCGGTGGAAACAAACGATCATGAGCAGGTTGCTGGCAGACCTTCCCACGTACGGCCGGAGAGGAAACTAGCATGAGCTGGACTTGAACTTGGTGGGAGGTTTCGGGTCACTGCGCTCCGTTAGCGTGCTAAACAACTGAGGTTAAATATATATGTCCATTGCTCTGTCAACGTGATGAAAGTGTAAACCTGATCAAACTTGGTCCTGTTTCTTTCTAGCCCCACGTGATTTTCGGCATGAACAGGCTGCCTTGACTGGGTGACAAACAGGACGACGTGCAGAACTTCCGGCTCGGGGTAGGGAGATCCGGGGACAATCTTGAGTCAGGTCACACCAAAATCTTTAAAATGGTTACTGCCTCGCTCAGCCCTCATCACTGAGAGGTTGGAGTATCAAAACAGAACAGGTCGGCCCGGTGGTAGTATAGTGTGTCTGAGTGGGGTGTCATGTCCGATGTTTTCGGCATAATGTTCCAGTGGCGCCAGCACTTTGGCGACATGGGTTTGCCCTGCCAGAAGCCGCTTGTGGTTTAGTTATTGCAGGCGATCCGGTTTTATCCAACAGTAATATGTCACCGCCTCATCGGTAACGAATTCTTTTATACGGCTCAAACATCAGCCAAATATATAAATAAAGATAGGACTGAGGAAGGTGTCACCCTGTGAGCTCGTGGTGTTCGGTTGACTTTTAAAGCCACATATTAGACTCAAAATTATCAGAAAATTTCGAATTTAATAACATTTTTTAAAGCATATGCATACACTTTCCCTGAGTCTTTAACAACTACTCGAAAATTCTTCTGTAAAAATAGGTTCCTGGATGAAAAGTCTTGTCTACTTAGTCTTTTTTCCTTGAAGAAACCAGATTCTGAATTGCCATGGAGTTCTATCAGAAGAAAGCGTCTGTGCAGTGGTTTAAAAGAATAGATGAATAGAAGTAAGACTCAACCAATACTGATATGTACACACCTGTTACATTGAATGGCCTGTTGAAAATGCTGCCCCTACCAGATGCCGAGTTCGTGCTTTTGTCTCGCCTGAGGAATGAGCGGGAATATATAATATATATACACACATATATATATATATCGATACAACGATTACAGTTATTTTGGCAAATGAAAGCACATTTACACTTTGCATTTACTCATTTCATTTATTTCTCTTTGTTTTAACGTGGTACTCAAGATTATTCCATTATTGGGTGATTAATGGTTGGAGGAAAGCGGAATGATGCACTGGGTAAAAATCCACTCGCCTTTGGCAAGCTACTGAAGAACTCGCCTAAGTACGCTCTTTATATCAATATATTACATGTCACTGACAAAAGACAATTTTGGGAGCGAGTATGTAAGTTAAAAGACGCAGAATATAGTGTGTTGACTCAGTGTATATTAACGGGTAAGGAAAGCTTACCATCATCACCATTAGTGTTATAATCATCAGTATTATCATTATTATTATCGTTATTATTATCATTATTATCATTATAGTGCGTCTTTAGCCATCTTCATGGTGTCAAGACATTCATATATATCCCATGTCCGCTCAGTTACATGTCTTAACCGAGTAAGCCCGGCGTAAAGTACTTCCGGAGGCGTATTCAAATTACCCACGGGTAACAATATCCCAGTCACTCGTCTGTACGTACTGTCTTCGCCGTACGAGTACCACAACAACAACCACAAGCGCCACTAAGACCACGAAGCCGAGCACTCCTCCTACAATGGCCCCGATCATGGGCGAGGGTAAAGGGGCGGCAGTGACTCCTGCAGCTGACAACATAGAGGAGGAAGAGCATGAGGACAGAGGATGTTAATAGCACGGGAACAGTGGGAACACGAAGCCGATCACTGGGTGTTTCACGAGAACTGGATATTGTGATAAAATGAAAACAGTTAGACTGAATGGTTGCACGAGAAAAATGATATCATATAGACGGAATGGTTGCAAGAGAACTGTGCATTGAGATAAAATGAATACAAACATAAGATGAGAATTGTAGTATTCAGATAAGGTAATAAGATATCAATGGGTAACTGTTGCGAAATGAAGTCAAAAGCCATAAATATACCGTGAAACCAGGGCCGGTTAAGCATCAATCGAACAAATGACTAAATAAAAAAATAAATAAATGAATACCAGTAAAACAAGTGAGTAGAAATCTGCACATCTACAATGCCTGTGTATCAGTGGTACATAAATTGCCTGCCACTCGTACACACGTCATTGTGGATATATGACATCACTTACATAAATTGTGTACTGCTGCATGGTACATAAAAAATATGTGGATGTGCATTTTTGGCACGAAAATGTGTACCGCTCGAACGCCGTAGTTTTTAGAGAGCATGTTGAGACACACAGTATGTTATTTTACCTGCGGTTGCGTTACAATGCGGTCCAATATGACCCAAGATACACTGTCCTGTACATTGCCCAGTCGTCTTGTCACAGGCGGTTGATTGTCTGTTCGGACAGCTGCAGTTGTTCTGACATTTGTATCCGTATTTACCATCTGGGCATGGCCCTGTAACAGGTTGACAGTCTGCTCCAGTATAGCCCTGGTTACAAAGTTCTGTACATGCCCCAGACGTCTTGTCACAGGCGGTTGATTGTCTGTTCGGACAGCTGCAGTTCTTCTGACATTTGTATCCGTATTTACCATCTGGGCATGGCCCTGTAACAGGTTGACAGTTCTGTCCAGTATAGCTCTGGTTACAAAGTCCTGTGCATGCCCCAGACGTCTTGTCACAGGCGGCTGATTGTCTGTTCGGACAGTTGCAGGATTTTCCACATGTGGGTCCGTACCACCCATCTGTACACGTGACAGGTTGACAGTTCTGTCCGGCATAGCCCTGGTTACAAAGTCCTGTACATGTCCCGTTCGTCTTGTCACAGGCGGCTGTTTGTCTGTTCGGACAGTTACAGGATTTTCCACATGTGGGTCCGTACCATCCCTCTGTACACGTGACAGGTTGACAGTTCTGTCCGGTATAGCCCTGGTTACAAAGTCCTGTACATGCCCCTTTCGCCTTGTCACAGGCGCCTGATTGTCTGTTCGAACAGTTACAGTATAGCTGACATCTGTCTCCGTATTTACCATGTGGACATTGCCCGGTAACAGCTAAAAGAAATGGAAAGACTATTTTAACCAGTCATGTCAGGATTTGTGATATTTATCTAACGTGTAATTGACAGCAGTAGAATTGGGAAAAAATTATCAATAATCATAATACAAGTTAGGTGAGAACACTTTCAATTTCTAGTATCCAAAAAATTGGTATTAAAATCAGACTTAAAGTCTGAAGTCAAAACCGTACTTCGGGTTATAGGCCCTGATAATTGCTGACATGTAGACAGTGAAGCATAACCATTTGACATTTGTTCCTCGGTCAGGCTAATATTTTTATGACTGTCCATAAAGCCTCACCCTACTCGGTGAGTCCCATAATGACATTGAGTGCTGGCTATCGGGTCACAGGCTCAGTCAAAGAATCACACCTGAACTGACATTTCCAGTAATAATAATTCTTTAAAACTTTACACAATAATGTTTCTTTTTCATAGCCCGCTGAAAATGTACTAAAAGTCTTTCACACGATTCTATTAATGTCGTATAAATCTTCGATAACTAGTGGTAAATTAATTAAGTCAGGCAGCAAATGCACAGAAGATCTAAAACAACAAGCAAAAACAAATCTTTTCCAGAGTTCCGTAACAATTCCGCAATGTGTATCCTATGGTATTATTATAGATACCGTATGTAAGGCACAATAAATCCAGTTAGAAATGAATTTACCCTCCATATTTACAGTTTCAAATAGTTTTTACTACAGTAATGGTAGTTACTGCACATTATCGTTAATGTCAACTATTCTGCTCTAACGCTGCATTGTTTCAAGAGCTCCAATAGCGTTACCCTGTCCAGCACGATGAAACCATTTTATGACACAGCAAAGCGGTACATGCCTACAATTCTCCTCTCCCACCTATTATCAGTCTCACAGTCTTATCTGAGTGGGAAGGCCCGCCAGCAACCTATGGATGGGAGCTCTGTCCGGTTTTCTTTCAACATAAGGCTGGCAGCCGTCATATAGGTGAAATATTCTTCAGCACGGCATAAAAACACAAATCAAATAAATAAATCAATCTTTGATCTAGGTGTTTGACAGTTTCTCCCCTCCTATCCGTCATCACATCTTCTCAGTCTTACCTCTAAGTGTCAGACAGGTTCTCCCTTCCCACCCGGCAGCACACCTTCCCAATCTTACACGCAGGTTTCTGACACCTTCTCTCCTCCCATCCGTCATCACAGCCACCCAATGTTACATCTAGGAGTCTGAAAGGTTCTCCCCTCCCACCCGTTTTTATAGCTTCCCAATCTTACATGTAGGTGTCTAACAGGTTCTGTCCTCCCACCCGTCAACACGGCTTACCAGCCTCACCTGTAGGTGTGGCACAGGTTTGGCCCTTCCACCCGTCATCTCAGCCCCACAGTCTTACCTGTCTGACAGGATTCCCTATTCCCACCCGTCATCACAGCTTTCCAATCTCACCAGTAGATGCCTAGCAAGTTCTGCCCTCCCACCCGTCAGAACGACCTCTCAGTCTTTTCTGTAGATGTCAGGCAGATTCTCGACTCCCACGCGTCAGCACAGCCTCAGAATCTTTCCTCAAGGTGTCTCAACGATTCCCCAGGCCACCTGTAAGTGTCTGACAGGTTCTACCCTCCCATCCGTCAACACAGCTGCCCAGTCTCACCTTTAGGTGTCTGACACGCTCTCTCCTTGCACCCTACCGCACGACCTCTCAGTCTTACCGTAGATGTCGGAGAGGATTCCCCCACCCCTCCCCACCCGTCATCACATTTTCCTAATCTCACCTGTATGTGCCTGACAGATTCAGCCCTCGCAACTGTCAGAACGACCTCCCAGTCTTTTCTGTAGATGTCTGACAGGTTCTCCCATCCCACCCGTCATCATAGTTTACCAGCCTCACCTTTAGGTGTCTCACAGGTTCTCTCCTCGCACTCATCAGCACAACCTCTCAGTCTTATCTCTATATGTCGGACCTGTAGTTGGCTGACAAGTTCTCCACTCCCAACTGTCTTCACAGCTTTCCCAACTTACCTGTAGGTGTCTGACAGGCTCTCCCCTCCCACTGTTATGACAGCCCAAAAATCTCACCTGTAGGTGTCCGACAAGTTTTCTTCTCCCACCCGTCAATACACCTTCCCTCTCTCACCTGTAGTTATCTGGCACGTTGTGCCTTCCCACCCATCAATAGAGCTTTCCAGTCTTACCTCTAGTTCCCCTCCCACCCATCAATACAGCTTCCTGTTCTGACCTGTAGGTATCTGTCAGGTTCTCCCTTCCCACCGGTCAATACAACTTCCAGTTCTTACCTGTAGGTTTCTGACAGACTTTCCCTTCCCATCCAGCAGTACATCCTCCACTACATACGTCACCACCACAAGAGGCGGGATGTTCACAATGACAGTCTTCTCCG
The DNA here is from genome assembly GCA_016165875.1 of Acanthopleura granulata. Classification (NCBI taxonomy): domain Eukaryota; kingdom Metazoa; phylum Mollusca; class Polyplacophora; order Chitonida; family Chitonidae; genus Acanthopleura; species Acanthopleura granulata. The sequence goes on from JABBOT010000013.1 coordinate 1,684,864, forward strand.
CATTTGGTGGCTCTCTGTAGCTGGACGTTGGTGCACTCTGCAGTAGGGAGTTACCACACAGTTAATACCATAGCAAATGGTGATAAAATCTCCACTCGACACAATAGAGATGAAAATCGCAGAAAATTTTGGGCTGCTTTAATTGTTCTGCACGTCGGCTTGAAGTGCTATTTCTAACATAAGAATAGATAGTTAGTAGTAGCCTACATGCCAAACTTTGGCAATGGACCAAAGTCATCAGAGATTTAAGGCACATGTATGAACCTTTGGAGGTTACTATATGTTGAGAAAGGTCAAACTATACCTTTATACCCGGTGACGTCACACTATCATGTGACATGCATGGAAAACTGTGTACTTACCTACCTGGCAGGCTCCACCGCTATAATTCCCCAGACAGCCTCCGGTACAGAAGACTTCTCCACACTGCTTCCTATCTGCACAGTGACACTCGTCTCCACATTTAGTGTTTGAGGTATCAATACAGTCTAAAACATAATATCCTCAAATTAAGTGGCGTGGCCGTTAGAAACATCTGCATATGCAAACATCTGCAAACTGCATAGAAATGTATTTAAACTTCATATAATCTGTAGCAGTTGTATTTAAAGTAATCACACCTTGGTGGCAGTCCTCATGATGATGAATCTTGATAAGTCGCCGTAAATGCACCAAGTGATACTTACTTTGTGGTGGTTTTTGTAAACCAGATAGGCGTCGGTGGCGGGGCAAGTAACTCAGATTTCCGTTTTTAATTACCACGGGATCAGACATAATTAGCTAACCGTAAACTCTTGGGCTTCCAAAACCAAGGCCTACGTCAATATTAAGTTACCATGATTATGTTGAGGCCCCACAACACCAATCTCTGGTGATTTTAAAATGTTGTATACTTGAGCATACAGCTTTTCCAAGAAAAAAACCCAAAAAAAAAAAACCAAAAAAAAACAACAAAATAACAAACTCGGATTAACAAACTCAGGGTGCGACATTTTGTTTTAGTGTTGTCCGTTTTACAGGTCTGTAACAAGTCGTCAAACAATCAGTATTTGCTTATTTAATTGCTGCTTGACACAGTGATCAAGAATTTTTCACCTACATTACGCCTATAGTGCAGGGGCATTTATTCATTTATTTATTTCGAGATTAACGTCCTACATTTTAGCCTATTAAAATGAGTAAACCGAAGGGGTCCATTGAGAAATCAGCGCACCAGACATACAACCGCAGCCAAACGAGACACAACAGGGTTGATGTGCAAACGTATTGGTCAAGGGGTAGAGAACTTCCGGTGGAGGACATTGGTTCTCGGTCAAACAGGCCCATGTAGCAGAGTTATGTAACAGAGTTTGGTCACTTGGATTTTCATTTCCAGAATATGCAATTGTTGTTATCATGTGTTAACAGTTTGAGACACGATTTACAAATGAATACAACTCAGGATGCATTGGAAGCTGCTTTTATTCGTTAATACAGCAAATCAGTATGCTTTCTTATTTGTTGATTTCTTTAAGGCGCAGCTTACAGATTGAAGTTGTGAGCTGTTCTCATCTAGCAGAAATAGCTGATTGCAGTTTAAGACAATGCGTACTTTCAGTGAATGTATACTTTTCTACTTTTGCATTTATTTAATTGTTGCCTAACGCTACACACAAGAATTCTGCACATGCTTGACCCGCAGATATTCACAGCACAATAGAGGAAGACAAGTACGCAACCTTAAACGAAAAAAAGTCTGCGAAAACGGTCATGCGAACGTCCTTGACTACCTCTAATGTCACCAATGTCCCGCAAACAGAGAAATAGGGACAATGTACAAATTCCAAGTACACGTTCTCCATTGAAACGGTGCCTAGCGTGTTCTTGTGATTAAAAGAAAAGCACTTTAACCACTCGCTTCCATACCATACGATAGAGTAAATTGTTACGATAAACTAATTCCCTATTGTCAGTGGTATATTTTAGGACGAGAATCTCTCATACTGAATTGGCGAGAAGAGTATTAAATAAATAACGGAAACATTTATTCCGCATGTCCAGAAAATGTTTCCAATATCCTGTCTGTCTTAGATATTGTCAGCAAATCCATTAACTGTAACATAAAGAAACTGGAGTATCCGGAGCAAACAACCGCTCTTCTTAACTCAAGCCAAAAACCTCCCAACTCCAAGCCTCATCTTTATATTTGGCGATGAAAGACTGCGGCTTGTCCAACGTTTTCACAGAATCGCCAAGAAATATAAAATCTGATATTGCCATCCAAAAAGGATACCTGATAAAAATAGCACAGGAAACTATACATGTGATTCCTGGCCTTTCAAATATTACACAAGTAGGGGGAGAAAGTGGAGGATTTATTTATTTATTTATTTGATTGGTATTGGATGCCGTACTCAAAAATTTCACATAGACGACGTCGATCAGCATTATGGTGGGAGCAAAGCGGGGAGAGCCCGGATGGAAACCGACAATCATCCGCAGGTTGCTGGCAGACGTTCCCACACATGAGTTGGACTTGATCTCACAGCCACCACATTGGTGGGAGGCTTCTGTGTCATTGTGCTGCGCTAGTGCGTTAGCCAAGTGAGCAAGAGTTGATCAAAGAATGGTTTATTCCGTAAGGCATTAATTGTTCCACTCCCGAGATGTGTCAGGTTTAACTACGTCATTAACTCTGCCAACGTGAACGCTTATGAAAAAAAAGGTATACGTGTCGCTGCCATCATGGATGCGAACTATTTTATTGTCTTTCTCCGTGCAAATACGTTGGTGATGCGTTGGGAGTTATGTAGTCTAGAACATGAAATAAACCAGCACAAATGCGGTGATGTAAGCCCCCGTGGTGTATTTTACGGGCCCCGGGTTAGCATCCTGTTCACTAGTGAACATCAATGTCATGCATTAAGTGAAGAAAAGCCAAACAATGGTTTGTTTGTACCAAAGTTTTACCGGATTTATTCTCGCCTGGCTTATGTGGAGAAAAGTACACGAATGTGATTACCTGCCCTTTTCCCACTCTTGTACACGAAAACTGGCACCAAAAAAGTCCAGCCTGATGTATTTTCAGTAATTGGGCGTAAGAGATTGTAACTTATAGGCGTGGGGAACTGTCTTGGGGAAGCAGGACTGTACGCATAATATAATTTTTATATCATGACAACATAAACAAGGAACAAGTTCTGCCCAAACACTTCAATTCCAGGCTGTCAGCCCTGTTATTCAATTTCGCTTGTAGTCTGTGTTCTGTATCGTTCACAGGTCCAGGCATTAAGCTCCACAGCGTGTAAAGGGACAATACGTCCCGCTTCTAAAGGCTACGCTGCGTTACAAATCCACTCCCACCACTCCACTTCTTGCTTCTAAAGATGTTCACTGGGACGGAAAGCGTACCATACATAACGTCAGTTTTATATATTAATACATTGTGAGTAATTTATCCATACTCATGCCCATAGCTCGCATCAGCGCCTTAAAACACCCTAGTTTCGGCCGATCTCCTTCGAATTCTTGATGTCTGGGTTAGTTATGAAGTCAGCGCTTTTTAGGCAGATTCCGCTTATCCACTATTCACAAGTGCTCTCTAAAAACTACTCTGTACGAGTGGTACTCATTACAGTGATAAAAATGCACATACACGCAATCTTTTATGTACGAGCTGTACACAATTTATGTAATTTGTGTAATACATACACGATTTGTGCTACACTGATACACATGCATTGCAGATGTCCAAACTAATACACTGTCGTTTTAGCGAGTATCTTTGAACTAATCTGGTGTCATATAAGGCCTCGCTTATAGAGGTCTCTTACTTGATTGTCCGGTGATAAAGGTCTGAATTTCTTCGTCAGTTGTTTCACCTTCAAAAACTACGCTGTTGGCTCTCGATACAGTCGAGCTAAAAAATGCTAAAAAAACTGTCGTCTGTTCAGTTTGTTGACAGGAACTAGGTGATCGTTAAGCTCTTCCTACGTGTCATAAGCGGACACGGTCAGTTGGAAAATGAACCAAGCAGTTTGTTGAGTGTAGTATATTTTACATCGTCCTCTTCATTTCTAACCATTGCCTTCCCCAGTATAAAAATTTCAAGAACCCAAAATGAAAGAAATACATCCGTCACAAATACTTTCAATTTCAAAGCCCTCTACGTTTAACGCACACGATCCGTCGTCTCAAAGCTCCAAAGCAAAAACGTGCAGTTTAGTACGTGAACAAAAGTCTTCTACCTTATAATACATCAGTGTTTCCTCGGCACATTGGCCGTCACAGAGCGGCATCTTCGCACCAGCCTTCGGCAGCGGGCAGGTTAGGCTGTCCCCAGCCTACGCCAGGGCATCACGACCATGTCAAGACATGCAGAAAGGTAGGGGTGGGTACATGGATACAGAATTATTACTCTCCCACTGATATGAAGATGGACGGGAAGCCACAAGGTCAAAGATGCAGTGGTCGAGCGCAGTTCACCAGCCAAAATTCAAAACGACTTACTAAGGCAGGTTTCATTTGAACAGGGGTTATCTCTCATGATTATCGAGGAATATTAGCAGTCTACGAGAAAAGTGCTGGAAAGACGGTGTAAGACATGACTTTCTTGCAAACCGGACTTTTAACTGAACAGTAACCTACTATTTTCCTCTGTGATGTTCAACCAGCGATCCGAGATTGCACAGGCCTATTTAATACCCGCCGAACTTCGCTATCTTTCGCATTGCAGCTCTCCGTCTACCAGCATGTCGGTAAGAGGACCATGGTATTGTGTCTAGCGGACACGGTGTAATAAACTCATGTATAAATATAACGTCAATCTCAGGATATACACCTAACTATACTGTACTATACTCCTAGAAAGGGACCCTTGCGGGTTGGATCACGTGACGAGTCGGGTCAGTGAACATGACAAAATTACTAGGCGGTTTGGATCACGTCAAGAGTCGAGCCATTGGATATGACAGTCAAGGAGATAGCGGAGGTTTATCGGTCAGGTAGCGTACGAAAGAATTGACAAATGGAACATTTAGGACCATAGCTGAAATCCCCGAAATGGGGATTCTTAAGTGCGGCTCCCATACACAATCACCTGGGGGGGAGGGATTGAAAGTACCATAAAATAATGTTATCGGTCACGGTTGACTACGAGGATGAAACTTACTTTATACCTTTATGACAACCTGATGACTAGAAGTCAATTCTTAATTTTCCAGCTCATGCCTTATGCCACTTAAGAACGACCTAATTAAAGTTTATTCTGACTTTTGTCGGTCATGTTAGGATGTGACCAATGTGCTAAATTATAAAAATAGATGTGCTAATTACGAAATAATAATTCTTAAGACCCAACTCCATCACTAAACCCACTTAAAAACGGGTCAAAAGTTAATACTTACGCTTATTTACCTAAACAACGAGCATATCGGTCACGGTAACGCTGATTGTGAGTTTATCGGTCATATCGAATACAAGGGATTTTCAAGAACCTAAAGGTACCTTCGGATACACTGGTTATAATGTAATGATTTTTCATTTTTAATTCTATGCACAAATCCAACCAAGAAAGGCTGATGGGCCAACAATTGGGCTAAATTATATCAAAATAATGGTATCTGTCATAACTGAGTAGGGGGATGAATTTATTTTATATGTCCCTCATGATAACCTCACCCCTCACAATTCCAGCTCATACACTGTGACACTCAAGAATGCTAATTGTTGCTTTTATTGACCCGTCATGTCGATGATGTTTTACTAAAAGACACCTGAGATACAATCATTGTAAGATGCTGAAAGAGTCGTAAGTCATCATTTGACTTTAATTGTTCTCAAGAATTCAGGCTCACCGTGAAAATATGGGAGCCAAGGAATGTTCGATTTCATACATTGTTCACTTTTTTCAGGCATGCTTAAATAAGTTGACAAAGTCCAAAAAATACTATTTTCACCTCACTTAAGAGTCTGGTAGAGCACAAGCATCACACCGTGTTTATGTGATTAACGGGAAGGCAGAACTACAAAACACGGTCCTAAACTCTGCCACTAATGAATTAAGTCACTTAAGAACGATTTTTGCAACACTTTTGCATGGTGTCATCTGATGGTTTTGTCAGTTACGTAAATGAACTTGTGCAACAAGATGTGCCAAAACAGGCTGAACCAATAAAAAAAAGCAATTAACAGGTAAAATTTTCTGTCTGTGTTTGCTTGGCTTTAACGTCAATCAACAATTTCAGTTTCATGAGGACGAGGAGTCCTTAGAATGTATATTTATATTGTGTCTTCTTGTGGCAGTCCATGCGGCCAGAGTCCTGCCGCCACTGGAACATCATGTCGAAGACACCAGACATGACACCCTACCCAGTCACATTACACGTTAGTCCTGCTTCATTGATCTAACCTCTCAGTGCTGAGCCCAAAGCGAATGCCATTTTTGAACTTTTCTGTATGACCCGATACGGGATTGATCCCGGATGTCCCCACCCCGAAGCGGATTCTCTAACTACTACGCCATCAGACTGGATCTAGTGTAGGTCTGATCGGTGTTAATTAGGTTTTCACTTCAAATACTGTTTTCATTTACCTCCCCGCGATATAAATAGGGCGCAGTTTTATCAAAAGGCATGTGAGGTAGATGAAATCAACAAGAAGTTGGCGGTTTTTACCTTGCCCATAGCAGACCGGAAATGACGTCAGAACAACCAGGACAAGCAGCAGTGGCGAAAGCATGGTCAGCAAGTTTGGACAGTCCTGGGGTACCGTCATGTGACAGCTACAGACAGTGAACTGAGCGAGCAGTGCCTGTCTTCAGCCCGATCAAACTTGGACCTGCTCAAATGTTGCTTGAGCAGGAAGTAACATTATATTTTCACAAATCTTGGTCTTTGTGACGGCAGGCGCAAACTGTGCTGCTTTTTTGTTCCCGATAAAGTCAGACCTCTATGGGGTATCTTCGAGGAAACAGAGGCATGGCGGGGTTAAAGCCTAGAGCTCTGGAATCGGGCCTAAATGGGCGTTCATGCGTATAGAGGTGTATAGGTCTACATTAGACAGGTCTAAAGATATTTATTAAACGCAGGTATAAGTTTATGACAATCAACACGGCTGTATAAACATGGGAGAATATATCCTATCAGCCTACTATAGCGAGTCTCACACAGGGCTGTTTATGTACTGATCATGTGGCCTGCAAGTATTAAGTTACATAGGCAGAAACATGTCTGACAGGCACAAATTTACCTTGACGTATTGAAATACCACAGGTCGGGGGATGAGGGGTGGCAGCGAGGTAGGGGTAGAGAAATATTTGTATTCAACCTTAGAAAGTACAAGAAGATATCTAGCTACGCAATATACTACAGTCAAATAGAAAAAGAAAACATAATATGTATGTTCTTTACCTTTCCGCAGAGCTCTATTTGGCCGTTGCATACCACTTATGAAGCTTAAGATCCATTTATATCCATTGTATTGTTTCATTATTTTGACACATATTTAAGCGTGTGGAGGACGCAGGGTGGGGGATGGACTGTAGCTTGCATTCGTCGCTTTCATCTTAAGTGCCGTTGTTGCTGGAGATAATCGGTGGGCGAGGTCACGCGTTTGAATCCCGATTCATCTAGTAGAGATCTGCCTAACATGACATCCGGCGCGCTGTTAACTTTACGTGAACAGTTATAGAGTACCTGAGGTTACTATTCCCGAAGTTAACCGCAATCCGAAGTGTGATCCTCAGTGTAAGCTAGCTGACATAAATATTTGTATTTATTGAAAACATAAGTATTTGTATTCTCTAAAAGAAACTGTGTCTTTTTGACAGAGATTAGTTGTGATTTTGAGCCGGCAAACCAGACTATATTGTCTCGTACGTTCCTCAGCGAAGTCACTATCTGACGGCCAGGTCAGCGGCGATTCAACCTAATTTGTTTGTCAAGTTTATGGATTCTTCATGTAAGTTAGAAGTTTTTCTTCATATGTACAGATCTTTGTAAAGGTCTGGTTGTGTAGATTTGTGGCATTTAGATGCACACTAGCCCTGCAACAGTGAATTTTGACGATTTTTTTCCGCTCATCATTATTCACAAGTTGTTGTTGTAATTGGCGTACAGAAAATGTTGTTACCGGGGCCGGTTTTTTTCCTTTCTTTCTTCTTTTTGTTCTTTGCGACTTCATAATGAGATCACTTGGTTGAATGAAGAGTATATTTAGTCGGTAACACCAGCTGATTAGGTGATATTTCGTACTCGTCACAATACACTGTTTTCTTTTTGTTTGTTTGTTTTTTTTTGTCGGAATGGACGATCGAGCCAGTATTTTTTGTCTTACGGTCTGATGAATGAATGATTATGGCTTAACGCCACATCGGCAATATCTCAGCCATATCGTGGCGAGAACGGCCTGATGTAATGACCACCTGTAAGCGTGAAGTTAAAAGTTAGTGGCATGAAAGTGTCTTTCATATCACATGATGTTATGATTTTCATGTGGCGGGATACGAGATAAAACAATATTTTGCAGATGTGTGGAATTTAGCACTATTTTCATTGTTTTTCATAATTGGTAGCATATAATGTGCATTCTGCGTCACATTATAGTATTAGGGTAATTTCATCTGGTTGTAGATATTAACCATTGATGTACATGGTGAAGGTCGACGTTTCGGTCTATTCTTTGAGGCACGGTGAGTGAAATCGTGATGCCCCGTGAACCTTAGTTGGTGTAGTACGGTACCGACTCCTTCAGTGCCAGGGGGTACGTTCATGCAACTCATTTGTCGTTTGTATTAAACCATCATGTTTGCGTCAAAACACATGTTCATTTGGCTATGTTGTTATTCAAATAAAGCATTTTGAAACTGTTCAATTTTCTTGGAATTACATATTTCAATTGTAAAATGAAAGAGCAGGTTGGGTTACTCCCTTGCCAGGGTCTTTAACAGATTGGTGTTATGTAAATGTAGCTATAAGATTATAGGTGAAAAGTGTGCGACATTTCCCCATGATGCCTGTAGTGCATTCAGATCACATCACTAGAAATACTTGAATGTGTAGCTTGTATAGCTGTTGTAATATATTTACCTGCAAGTATTCAAGTGGTAAGAAGGAAATAACAACTGAAAGATGTTCTTACGTGTAATTCATTTACTGTTAGAAATTTGAAAAATGACTCTGGATCGTTAGAGGAAATATTTCACCCTATAAAGACCCCATGGAAGTTAAAGCCATGAGTTGCGTTCTTTCCCGAGCCCACAACCTTACAGCGTGCTTCCCTCGATTACATTTACAAGAAACTGCACTTTTCCCCATGCTGGGTCAAATTTTCTTCCACCCATTAACTTGGGAGTGGTCACCAAATTGAAACATAATACCACAAAACACTAACAATATATGTAAATTAAAACAGCTGGCAATGTAGGCTTAAAAAATACGTCAAACACTAGGGGTGTATCTAGATGTGGTTTAATTCTCTTTGATGTATTTCAATACGGGGCAATCCGACCATAAAGCACGGGGTATAGGCGCCAACAAGGTAACGCTGAGGGGGATGTTTTACGTGCTGAAACGGCTTTACCTCAAAGTAAAGAGAAGGTCAGAATGTCTGTAAGCATAAAATGAGCACAGAATCCCACACAGCGATGACACCAGGGATCCGTTAAAGTTACGAAGAGGATGCAACGCTACGACAAAGGTAAACCACCACAGAGACGTATCTCTACAGTATACGGACACATATGTCGCCACGGCAGTTACGTTTGACACAACTTTCATACAGCCTGATTGTAAAACGCGTCCCAGGTCACAATTAGGATGAGGATCAGCCGAGCGTGTCTTGTCACCACCATATGTGCCACCAGCGTGTACATGTCCTTCTCGTTTGGGGAGAATATATAGAAATAGAAGACGACATTTTCCCGTGTTACACGAAGCAGCCTTTGACATATATGTGGTGTAGAGTGGGAAACTGATTTGACCTGATGGGCACGCCCGACCTTCTGTTGGAATAATACTTGTATAATTTAATTTAAACTCTGAAGATGCCGTACTGTGCTGACCTCGTTATGGGACCGACTCCTCTGATGACAAACCACTTATCAGTTAAAGATGACCAGTCTTGGTGCCTCTTTCCATGACCCTCAAAACTGTAGGGGAGATATCGTTGGTAACGGTTGCCCCACAAGATGGTGTCTCGTTTATTTCACTTATACCACGGCGGCCAGCATTATGATGGGAGGAAGCTGGGCCGAGCCCGGGGGGAAACCCACGGCCATCCGCAGGTTGCTAGCGACTGAGCCACGGAGGCCAAAATAAGACTGAAGCAGAGACGTTATAGCACAAGTTAACAACAACTATAATAAGGAAATAAAACCTCGGTGGCTGCTTAAAAACAGGAAAACTGGAGGAAATCCGCTTGAGGTCACATGCTCCAGGAGATTCCCGCTTCCTTCCTCCTTTCTCTTCCCCATCCCGCCTAGCCTGACTGGTTACTGAGCCGGGAAGATTGCCAGGTTTTCTGTTCTCGTTTCCTCTGACTGTGTGTGCTTTCTATCACCTGTAAACTCATTGAGCCTCTACAGTGTAGGTAGTTTCGAGGTAAGGGGATGTATGTGTTTGAAATTATCAACTTTTATTTATTCATTTATTGATTTTTTCATGGATATGTATATATTTATTTATTTATTTAAATGATTGGTCTTTTATATCGTACTCGAGAGAGGAAACCGGGCAGTGCCGGCGGACCTTCCCACGTATGAAGGAATATGTTGAGCCTATATGTGACTTACAAGTTAATGACAAGTTTTGGTGACCAACCTTAGCTCCAAATATAGCAGGAAAACATCCCCCCCACTTATAATCGACCCCACCCCACTCACACACCCACCCAAAGACAAGTAAAACAAATGTAACAGGTGTGATATGACACAGGTGTGATATGACACAGGTATGATATGACACAGGTGTGATATGACACAGGTGTGATTGACACTTCAATGTTTTAATCAGATGAAATGAAGTATTATTATTCAGGCATATTGTATTCCTGAAGGAATGACCTTTGTTACGTTTGTTTTTAGTTGTCTAAGGGTGGGGGATGGGGGTGGGGGATGGGGGTGGGGGTGGGGTGGGCTCGGATGTGGTGGGTGGAGATCTTCTTGCCATATTTGGCACTCAGGATGGTCCGCAAACATTTCATTAACGTGTAACCTACACATAAGCTCAACAATATGGCCACCATTTAATAAAAACTGCTTAAGTTCAAACACCAACACACCCTGAGCCCGTGACTACCTTCACAGGTCACAGTTTGCAGCCTTCCTCTACTTACTGTACCGGTATATATATATATATATATACACCGGTACAGTAATATATACATATATATATGTATAGATAGAGCCGTTTCACTCTACATCCAGGCTTGATAAACCTGTATTCATAAGGAGCCGTCTTTTGTTGAAGTTCTCTTCAACTTGTGAATATGAAAGAGATTGTAAGGCCTGAATAATGTGGCACACAGCATTCTATAAATGGAGTCTCCATCCAAACAACACCATGTCAAATATCCAGCTCTGGGTGCGAGTGTGTAGGCCTATTTGCAAAGGTACAACCGCGGGTCACATGTTCACAAAGTTATAATGTTTTATATGTAGTTTATGAGAAGCTCCACAAAAGCCTGTTGCAGCGAGGGATGGGAGGTTCAGGAATACAGTGGGGATTCCCCTACTGTCAGCAATTTACCTTCATTTGAATTGTGCATTCGAGATGATGACTGGGTGGCTCTAGCGTGAAGGAGGACTTGGAGCCATTGTTACATTGGAAATGGATTTCGCGGAACAACAGACGGAAACAAGATCAGCAACATTAATATGGCAGAACTTAAGCGAATGTTGCAAGTATGCAGACTAAAATAATCGCAAAATTGGAAGATGTGATGTCCGAAAAGTGACAGGATTTTTAGCAATCTGTGGACAACATATGTGCCACTATTAGAGAGGATGGGGACGTGCTGAAATAACACGAAACTGACATCTAGAATATAAAAATCAACGTAGTTCCTAACACCAAGACAGCCCTTAAACAGAGAGATACTGACTTAGAAAACCAGCTGACAGCACTCGAAATTCATGATCGCACACGAAATTTAATTAGTCCTGGTTTACCCCTCTCAGGATCGATCTATGACGCAAATACTGACAAAGTTGTGAGGGGATTTCTACAGAATCTGCAGAAGGGCCCCATCAACATCTGGGGTTATTACACAACCACCACCACCCCTCCACCCTGTTGCCTTCGTGGCCTGTCGAGACGGAGACGTCATCGTATATGCAGCTGCGCACAGATTATGAATCTTACGTAGCTGATTTCCAAACCCTGTGTTTTAACCCCTTTAACCTTAGCAAGTCTGATCATCATAACTATCCGACTGATGACAATTTGTCTGAGCACGCCTACTGGCATAGTATTGGCAAATACCGCTCTAATTATTACTTGGAATATATCTATTTTCTGTCATTGGGATCTCTGGGAGTTGATTAAACCGTAACACAGACTCACTATTTGATATTCCTGACTATACACCATATATTTCTCCTACGACTAATAGAATTGTTGATCGAAGAGTGTTGTCTGTTAGCGATAGCATACCGGACTGTAAAATTCCTGAGGATCTGTCTTTCCTTGATGATAATGGTGAATATGAATCTGTATATTTTTTTTTTGAGATCACTGATATTGAAACCTAGATTGCAGGAATTTCATATTATGGGTGAGTTCAACATAGGCCTTTTCCAAACAGACAGTAACGAACCATTAAAAATCTTTCTAGGAACTCTCCAGTCCTATTATCTTTTTTCCAACAAATTTCAACTTACAGGAGTAAACCATAATTCCGCTACTCTTATTGACAATATTTTTACTTATTTTCATGAAGGTATAATACATTCTGGTATTCTTATAATTGATATAACTGACCATTTCACCATATTTTATTTCAGTAAACAACAACCAAGTGTATATATTTCATCGGATACAATAAAGTATCATAAAGTAAATCAAATGCGTAAAAGTAAATGAATTCCGTTGCCACACTACCCTTAGTGAATCCAATGATCCCAATCAAGCCTATAGTGCATGTTTAGGTAGCTTTACCCCTATCTGTGAAAACTGTTTCCCATTAACATCTGGGGCATTCTGGCCCAACAACAAAAACCGTGGATTACATGGGCCCTTAAGATGTCAGTCAAAGAAAAAATAAATTTCATAAGCGGCACCTACGCTCAAATGATTCTTACGTTTCCAAAACATATACATTACACAGAAACAAACAAAACCATACTCACAGAACAGCAAAACGATCTTGTTATGAAAACAAATTCAATGATGTTAATAATGATATTAAAGGCACATAGAAACTAATAAATGAATTGAAAAGTACAAGAAAACACCTAGGTTTACCTAAAAAACAATATATTATTGAAGAATTGTCTTCTGATCCCCAAGAAATTGCTGAAGATTTTGATAAATATTCCGGAACTGTAGCAATAAAATTATCATATTCCATCCCTTACACAACTCGCAGTCCGCGTGATTATTTAAATGAAACTTTTCTAAACCATTTCACAATCAATCGAGAGCTGCTCAGCAGACGATGTTTATCACATAATTATGGACCTAAAACGGTCCGTCTGGTTCAGATGGCATAAAAACCTCTCTCGTACAGGTGAGAGACTGGGATATTTCCAGACGGAATGAAACCAAGAGTAATACCACTCTAAAAATCTGGTGAAAAAAGACTTTGGCAATTACAGACCTTTTCCTGTTCTCTCATGTTTCAGCAAAATCCTGGAAAAAATTGCTGTTTGTCCACAGTCTGCTTAGTGAATGCCAATTTGGATTTCACTCTTTTCATTCTACTTCCCTGGCAGCCGTCTTCCTTAAAGAAAAAATGACTTGTTTAAAAGAAAATAAACACACTGTAGCTCTATTCTTAGACCTGTCTAAAGCTTTGATACTGTGGATCATAATATTTTACTGACAAAAATTAGAACACTACGGCTTCCGAGGAGAAACTAATGATTGGTTGAAAAGTTATATCACAGGCAGGCAACAATGTGTTCAAATCAATGACATTGCTTTTTCAATTTCATAAATAACATGTGGTATGCCACAAGGATCAATATTAGGACCTGTCTTCTTCCTTATATATATCAACTGTGTAGCAAAAGGCTTCCCCACTACTGGAAATCCTCTGGTTTGCTGACGACACCAGTGCTTTCGCCTCCAGTGATGATTTTCAAGATTTGTTTACATTTATGTCAAATGAATTAGATAATCTTTACATCTGGCTATGCGCTAATAAACTTTCGCTTAATATCAATAAAACTAAATGCATGTACATTCATTTTCCTCAAAGCACCACATTAAATATCCCAACACTAAGGCTACTTGAAAAACCAGTAAAATACATAGATTCATTTAAATTTCTAGGAGTGGCTTTTAAAACTAGACTAAATTGAAAAACCCATATAGTGATGTCTGTAACAAAGTGTCTGGAAATGTTGGGATTATAAACCATATCAAGGATAATCTGATCTCATTTATCCCTGTCAATCAAACTGTAACATTCTCTGGGGAAATACTTACATAACTCATTTGTTAGCTTTATTTTTTCTACAGAAAAGACCTTTACGCATTATCACACTCTCCGATAGACTTGCACTCCCCATTTCACTTATTGTTCAACAAATGACACTCCTGTTGTATAGTCTCAGTAAACTATTGATGTCTCAGCTAACTTACGAGATTTTCCATCATCCTGAAATTTAACCTACTTCCTTTAGAACCTATTTGCTCAGACTCTCGCAAACACATATGTATACAACTACATATGTAGCAGTCCTCTATAACCTGGACAGACCGTTTAGCACTGGAGACGTTTAATTTTATACTTACAGAATACAAGGTCCAATTGTCTGGAATATCTTGCCCTCTCACCGGAAGTGTTGTGACTCATTTTCATTGTTCAAGATTACGAGGACGTCCTATCTGCTAACGGATATATAAACCAACATCTCGGCTTTGTTCACATAAAACATCGTAATTACTAAAACTTATTTGCTATTTTCTGAGATTATATGTTTTGTCCACCAATGCGAAATTAGTACATGCCGTTTCTGTTTAGACGTTATTATTTTAAAGCGTTGCAGAGATAATACAAGCCCTTAACATACAGTACCTTAGACAGCAGTATGCACTTAGCGATATCGCTATTCAAGAGGGACCGGTCATTATTTAAATAAAGATATAATAGGCAGTAGAGCCATTACACCTCCACCTATAGGCTTCAAATGTAGCACATTAATCAAACTTTACAGGTTATGGGCTATCACGAGATGTACTTAGTTCCCAATTCCAAAACTAGGGGGCGCCTCTGCGAATAACTGTCTGAATAACTGTCCAATCTGTATTTCCATTAATACTACACATCTAGGCTTCAAACTTAGTCTATTAAACAAACTTTATACGGGCTACCACTTGATGTACATAGTTCCCATTTCCAACGCCAAGGGGCGCCTCTGCGAATAACTTTCTGTATCTCCGTTATGACTAAACATACAGGCTTCAAATTTAGTCCATTAAACACATTTTAGTCGATTTATATGGGCTATCAAGAGATGTACATAGTGCATAATTCCAACTCCCGAGGGGGGGGGGGGCATACAGGCTTTCAAATTCAACCTATTATACAGACTTCCTACGGGTTATTTCGTCATGCGCATAGTTTTCAATTTCTACTCCATGAGAGCTCTTCTGCGAATAACTGTCTCAATAACTGTCTTCTCTGTACCTCCATTAATACTACACATACAGGACTTTCAAATTTAGGCCATTGAGCAAACTTCATACGGGGCTATCACCAATACTCAACAATGTATTAAGGAGTCTAAGCGTTTCCATATACAACGGTCATATATCATGGTCAGATCACCTTAAAATACAATTTCTGTAAAACACTTCATTCCTACCGTATGTACAACTGTATTTTATTTCTTATGTCACATTCACTGATGTTATGTACTATTGTTAATATTTACTTCAAAATCGTTGTGCCTTATATTTTATGGGAAATTATTTTCATTGTGTTACACTGTCTGCCATGCATGTGCTTAAATTGGGGAAGCAGTTTAAATAATTTTTCACTACTTGACAGGAAATCCCTTTTTTTTCTGAAAACGATAAGAAAAAAGTTAAAATTAAGCTAAGAATATAGGTGCATTATTAATGGAGACACAGAGTAGTCAGTTATTAGGACATTTATTCGCACAGGCCGTCCCTGGTTTTGGAATTGGAAACTAAGTAAATCACGTGATAGCCCGCGTGAATCAATCGACAGCTGCTCAACAGACGATGTCTGTCACATAATTATAGACCTAAAACATAGACATGAGATGTGTTTTGCATCTCGGCCCTGAGTCAGGTTCATGCACCTGCTATCACAGTTCCTGGAGCATTAATCACAATATGGAGTCTTCGACGCCTGCTGGTTTCGGCTAGCTAACGTACCTGTAGCCTTTTACCTATAAGGTGCGCATGTCGGCACGTCACAGGTGGGGAAGTTCATCGGGGACCCGTTCTCCGAAGTGGGTGTAACGCTACTCCAACGGCAACTACCATGGCGACGTATCTCTACAGTATGTGCTACCATGACAGTAACGTTTGTCATATCACCCTGTGTGTAAAACGGGCGACTGGAACTTTTTTGGACCGTGACTTCGATTTCCTTCGTGATAGGAATTAACGGCAGTCCAAGATGTTAGCGGTTTCCTTCATAAAAGGATTTAAGGGCAGTTCAAAAAGTGAACAATTTCTTTCACCCAAAACATTAGCCTCAATCCAAGAATTGAACACTTGTTCAGTATGGCGAAATAAAAGGAATACATTAAAATATCACGAGATTAAGGGAATGAGAACAATATAAATGGAGATAACTCCATTTGCCTTGCATGAATAAATCTTCTGTTCATGACCTCGGTATTATTATGTATTCGGATTATTGGTCTGGACCCAAATTTTCGGCTTCAATGAAAATTTCTGCTGAAGCAAAGTTACTAAGGTATTTACACAGCCGCTGGCGCAGGCTTGTTTTTACTTTTTTTTCTCTCAAACAGAGAGCCATGTTAGATTTAAGGCATGAAACTACCGATTTAAGCAACTGGATTGGATTTCAATAAATAAATGAGCTGAGAGTTTTTTCCTCAACAATATACACTTAATTAGAAAGAGCGAAATAAAAGTTGTTAGGGGATAGGATACAGTTTAGGAATAATAAACCAATCACTAGCAATAAAACAGTTCCATTTTACGATGGCCATGTTTTGTTATGCTCTATTGAATATTGCAGTATCGTGCAGTTATTAGCACTACCATGTCCATAAACAAAACACACCCATGGTGTAAAACCGGTACATTGGGTACAATAATTGAGTCAGTCTCTGAAAGAATCTGTGAAATGCCCGTTGCTGTGCATATGAGAGGAGCATTTATTATTATTATTATTATTATTATTATTATTATTATTATTATTATTATTATTATTATTATTAACCTACTTACTAACCATAAAGGTCTCCTTAACCTATAATCATTGTATTTAATTTATGAAGTACTCCAGTAGTCGCGCCGATAATGGGCTATTTACCTATTTACTGGTTTTCTTCTTATTATTATTACTCACGGAAAGAACATCCAACAACCTATGATCATGGTTCCTTCAGGGCACGTTACTGTCGGCATCGCCCCTGGAACTGAAGTTTCGAAAGTGTATTTCTCAGAACATGTTGGCCTGTGAAACCGGTAAAAAATGCAGTCACGGCGATTTTTTACCCATTTCCCTGTTCCTGAATGCATTACTTTCTACCCTGATAATATTAATATGCCCACTTAATGCCCGTTACCAACCCATTGTTAAAAAAGCTTCAATAGCACTTCAAATAATCCCTTTCCTTCCTTTTCACCCATATTTACTTATTTAGTTCATTGCATGGTGTTTTACACCATGCTCAGGACTAGTTCACCAACACGACGACGACCAGCGGTATGGTGGCAGGAAACCGGGCACAGCCCAAGGGAACCTGCCACCATCCCCAGGCTGCTGACAGACCTTCCCACACACAGATCACTACAATATAACACGAATGTAAATAAAATTATATTCATCTCAAAATCATGAAATTCAGTTTTTGAAGAACAACTGCGAATGATGAAATGTGTCTCACCTGAAGCTTGCCGGTATTCACAGTACTCTTGCCAACAGAGCATGCGCCGTTGAACAGTACTGCTGATCCGGCACACGTTCCGTTATCAACACTGCACCTACAGTCAATAGGAACGGTGTCTTGGTGGCATTTTACCTCCACGACATCAAGCGGCGTTGCTGTTGAGGGTCCACTCACAAAAGTTACACCTGCGAAATGTGAAAGATGCTTGTCATAATAAGCAGCAAATATATTTCCTATTCCTTGCCACAGTTACATAGAAGTCGATCACAATTTCATTCAACATCATACTTTAATCAGGGCAGCTTTTTGTCAGATAATCGTTTAAAGTGAAAGACAGTACATGTTCTGAGTTAAGTTTGCTAAAAAGGCTGCACAATATTATGTTTATTTCACGAAAGTATTTTTTCTAACAGCTACTAGGACAGTGGAAATTAACATTTAAGTATTCCATATATTGTTCATCCCTGGATAAACGATGGCGTTTTGCAAATGAACGTATTACTCGTCCAGTTCGGGAGAACGAGGGTCGAGTCAGCTTGGGACTGAATCGCCATTACACGGTTGAAGTGGAGACGACATATTGTTTTTGACTGTCAACCACTTACAGCTTCATAGAGGTATTGGGTTTCGGGTCAAGTGGCCTTCAGAAATAACCAACCCGCGCGATTTTGATTTGTCATTGAAATGTACAGGAAAATTTTATACTGACTTTAAATTTCGGGCTTCAAAAACAGGTGATCACGTCAAGTTCGACCTTCCAAGTCAAACACGTCAAGTGGTTATCTTCCACAATTTTCAGCCGATTTGGATAATTTATTTTCATACTTCATAGCCACTGAATGCCAACATATAATATTAATATCCGAGGCAATGAGATACGGCTTCTGGAAAAGAAATTCCTTCAACTACTTAATTTATCTCCAATAGGGCCGCTATGTAGGTCAGAGGTGCTTTAGCTGTCTGTATACAGGTAAGCTACCCAAAGGATTTGTTCATATAAAGCTGAAGTGAACAAAAAGCAAAGTATGAAAGGAATAAAAATCCGATGGTGGCAATGAAATGAGCCGGCAAAACACTACTAAACAATCTGGTCGACAACTTGCTTTATCTTTGTTTTTGTTTTTTGTTGTTTTTTTTGGTATTTTTATTTAATTTTGTGGGGGAGGTGGCTTCAAATTGTACATTCACTGTCCATTATAAAAGAGTGTAGAGAAAGAAACACTGTGGATACACTGGAAAATAAAATCAGAGCAGTGACAGCAGGGTGGCAAATGGTCACACATACTCGGTGAAATCCCACCTCCTGTCACTTTCGGTTAGTGTTTCATTCTAACTGCACGTTTCAGTGAGTAAAAAGTAATAATTTACACTCCCCAAGCAGTAGGACTTAAGTAGAATTAGTTACATACTATCATGTTAATTGAAATTTGTTAGACGTCTCTGGTCTAGAAATACCGGTACTCAAAATCTATAGTGTGGTCATCACTTTTAATAAAACCAGTCCCAAAAGAACAATACAAAGGAACCAGATCTCGGGGATCCTTATATGAAGCATTTACCCGCAGGACAGAGGGCTTTATCCACCTTCTCGTCTATCTGTCTTAAGTACTTCAGAGTGTCTTCAAATCCCGACGAAACACTTTAAGACCATAACAGTTTTCAAACCCAGTGTTAGAGTCATTATATCAAAAGAGTCATATCGTGTTCTATCCCAATGCGATGCACCTTTGTACATAGTCACGTCCATACTCACAACGCACACAGCAACAAGACTCAACATAAATTGGCCTTTGCAATTCAACAATCACTCTAAAGGAAAGGTGTAACATGGAGTTATTATAAGGGGTGCAGGCTTTTCTGGCAGAGCACCTATTGAAATCGTTCGGATTTCTATGTTTGTACACTTTCACCTCCATTATTTCAAAAACTGCCCAAGGTAAAGAACCTAAACTTGACAGTTAGATACATGTACTTCAATGACTAAAAAACTTTTGACATTTTCGATTTTTCACCGCTCACGTGGTTTGGCAGCTGTTTTGAATTTTATACAAAATTTAAAAAACTTTATAAATCATGAATCAAATGTAATATACTGTTACTACGTGTAAAGACCTACTCTCAAGGCAAAACGTTTTGAATTTCATATGCAAATTAGAATTTGTCAAACAAATGAACATGGCTCAAAACTAGTCTACCTCTAAAAACTATCTAAACTGACTGAACGAAAACATTTTCGACCTTCTTGACATCTGGACATTGAAATTGAAAGTAATATTTTCGATTCTTGGGTTTCAATCTAGCTCGTTCGTTTTCAATTTCATATTTCTTTTTTCTTTTTTTCACTACCATGATGTCAACATAGGACTACCCGAAGTTTCAATTATATATGCTTTGCAATATGACATCGTAGTGACACCCTGTATTGGGGCAAATCGGTGCAGTTTAGCTTAGTTCGCAAATACTAGCACCCCAAACCTAATGATTCCAAAGTTTATGTCTAGTACGAGTGTAAGTCGTTAGAAGAAAAGCTATATCAGGGCAAAAATATGGTGGCAACGGAACAAAACGGTCCAAAGCTCGACTATGACTTTTCTCAGTGAAAAGTGACAGCGTATTAAGTATCGATTCCAAACAAGGAACAAACTATTTAAATTTTCAGTTTTGAGAATATAAATGTCCACTCAAGGACTGAGAGGCCAAGTTCTTAGTTGAAACGGAAAAAAAGTCCGTCAATCCGCACGCATGTGTTTCCTTAAAAAGTGTACTCATATTCTCAGTATGTCAGACCGTGCGGAGGAAGTATTGGCCTACAACTTGTACGCATCTATTTCCGTGAGGAGTGTAGGTTTAACCTCGTATGTAAATCAGTAAGTATTCTTACTTTCCATAAGAAATATTGGTTCACACCTTCTCCGCCAGTCCATACGCATGTGTTTTCCGTTAGAAGTATAGATTTACACCTTGTACGTCAGTTTGAACGCATGTTTCCCTTAGGAGTACAGGATAACACCCCGTTCGTCAGTCCGGAGACATCCGTTTCCGTACTTTTCTCAACACTGTTCATCATAATGAATTGAAATTCGGCAGAACTACAAGCAATGGGAGCGAGGGAATGCACAGCCTTTCTACCAAAGGCCGGGATCGAATCGATACTTTGCCAGTCCTTGAGATTAAAAGACAAGCGCCTTTAACCACTGGGCCATAACCCGCTCCTACACTAATCTATTATGGACTAGAATGTTACGAGAAACTGAGTATTAAATATGCTCTAGCGATGGTCGTTATTATACAATGTTTATGATTGACTATCATTCATATACATGCAGTTAAGTACAGTTCAACGAAAACAGTTATTCCGCATGTCCAGAAAGTGTTTCGAATACCCCGTCTATCTTAAATATTGTCAGTCAATACATAAACTGTAACTCAAAGAAACTGGAGTGTCCGGAGCAAACATTATGGTGGCCAGCATTATGGTGTGAGGAAACCTGGCAGAAATCGGGGAAAAGCCACCAGCGTACAGTGATTGCTGGTGGACTTTCTCAAGTACGACCGGAGGGGAAGCCATTGTGAGCTGATTTTGAACTCACAATGACAACATTGATGAGAGGCCCCTGGACTACTCTGCACTGGCGCGCTAAACCCCTCGGCCGCTGAGGTCTTCGGTTCCAAAATAAATATATTCTGGGTGTATTAGGCGTAAGAGATTGCAACTTGTGGACTCGGTGAAGTGGTTTGATGAAGTAGGACTGTGCGCATGATCCCATAAATGTGGCCAAGAACATGACGTATAGCGGGTGGCATAAATATCGTATATACTCTTTTGTCAACAATGTTGGTTTTTTCTTGATTGGCTCACGACCTTTCCTTGATAAAAATTAGCCAATCAAAACATACACACAGAACTACTTTGTTTTACTACGTATTTTTGTCGTCTGCGTTGAGTGAAATTGTCAGTAGATATGTAGGCTGTAGCAGTAGATAATTTGGAGATTACATGATCAGTTTCTCTCTGCTGCGTTAGAATGATATGGCCGTTAAATTTCTTTAATTTTCCTGTCGGGTATGCACACATGTATGTGTGTTTCAGCTGTATTCCCACACAAGATGACGTGCAGGCTACGCAGGCCTGTCGCATCACTTGTTGTCAGTTGAGTAGTGTCTCCTGTGACCTCTTGTTGTCTTTCTCTCTCTGACAAACATGTTCGTAAACTGTTTGAAAACCATTACCTGCTACTTAGTTTTAATTATAAAGGTGATAATGTAAAAAAATCCAGCCAAACTTGTGCTGTAAAGCCTTTTGTGTAGCATATATTTTATTCTTTGTTTAAATGTTGCGCTTTGGTCAGCCGACGAATTAGTGACGTCAGTTACTTAAATCAAGCACGGGCTTATATAAGCAGCGATAAATCCGGCTGACTTGAGGTCCAATCTTGTGGTTTTGTTCGACTTAACATTTATAAGATAAACAGAATCTTTAACTGGTTATCCTGTAGTATCAGATTTATTAAACTCGAGTCAAACTTTCCGTTTGTTTCGAGCTGTTTCGATAGTATAGGATCACTCGATGAGGTCCAACATGAACATAGAACTGGTTCTGCCCAAGCAGTTCGGTTTTAGGCTGCCAAACCTGTTGTTCATTTTTACTTGTAGATATGTTCTGTATCGACCAAAGGCCCGGGGATTAAGCTCTACAGGCTATGTACAGATAGTGTATACTCGTGTTAGAGGACAGCTAACTCTTCTAGACTACCCGCCATTACAAATCCCCCCCCTCTCCCCCCACCTTCTTTTTACTTCTCTCTTTTAAAGACGTTCACAGGGACGGAAAGCGTGACATGCATAACGACCATTATACATACTAATCCATTGTATGTACTGTATCCATACTCAGGCCTATAACTTGCTACAGGACCAAAAGAACGCCCTAGTTTTTACCTACCCGTATAGTTGTACGCAGAGATGACATTCTTGTGTATGCATCATTGTGTAACACTCGATATAACTGTACAAAACGGCCACATCCAGGGCGGTAGTGAGCCAATGCAAGGCGCGTGAATAATTTTTCTTTCATAAGCGCCTGTATATGTTACATGTACGATGCAAGTATTTCTACATTCTTACTAAAAAAATTTAAAAAAACCCTCTTACACATGTGTTGCCTTTCAGCTGCTGAAGACGTCAGTCGTCTGCTGTCCTCATTTGTAACGCCATGCTACTTGCTATTCGCATCACTATTCCTTCACTGCTGTGATCTTGGCAAATAAGACTTTCAACTTGATCAATACTAACAACATACACAGTCAATTAATAAACGAAGGATCTCGCACGAGTAGTCATTGCATATGCGTAAATTTAATTTTAGAAAATTAGGCCGTGGGCCAATATACACAGTAGCATAAAACAATAAACTCTAAAGAATACTGTTTGCTGTTATGATACAGATGAAGGGCTCAGTCGGTTAGCGCACTAGCGCAACGTAATGACCCGAAGAATGTCACCAATTCGATCGCTGTGAGTTCAAGTGCAGCTCATGCTAGCTTCCTCTCCGGCCGTACGTGGGAAGATCTGTCAGCAGGCTGATGATGGTCGAGGGTTTCCGGCGGTCTCTGCCCGGTTTCCTCCCACCATAATGCTGGCCGCCGTCGTATGAAATATTCTTGAGTATATCGTAAAACACCAATCAAATAAATAAATAAATGATACCGAACTGGCTGCTGACCTTCAATTCCTCGATTTCTGGGTTAGTTATGGGGTCAGCTATTTTTGGCAGATTCTCTACTCATTACTCTTTAAACATTTTCTGGTTTGCTTTTAATACTTAGCTGTTCGAATTCCACCATAAAGGTGACACTAGAGCACACAGTTAAACCTCTTTAGCTGCCTTTCAGTTGAATGAATAATGCCTCACAGTGAGTCAGTGTCATAATATGGCCCATCAGACTTTTTTATATTTATTAGGAAGTTGCACAAAATAGTATTCTGTTGTATACGAATGGCATTTCACGTGAATGGCGACGCTCATACACGTTAAAAACTACTGTGTAAGAGTGGTGCACATGATAGTGACAAAAATGGGCCTCTATGTAATCACTTGCGTACCAGCAGTACACAATTCGTGTAATTTGTGTAATAAATCCACAATGGCGTATGCAACAGTAATACACATGTCTTATTGATGTGTAAATTTGTACACCGGTGTTTTGCAGAGTATCTTTCACCAGCCAAAATTCAAAACGACGTAACAAGGCAAATTTCGTTCAAAAGGCGCTATCTCTCATGTTTAAGGAGGAATATAAGCAGTGTATGGAAGACAAGGCGGTGTACGACACAATTTTCTTGACTCCGCACTCTTTTCATTGAACAGCAATCCACTAAGAGTCTCTCTGTGATGTTCAACCAGCGATTCGCTATTGTACAGCTCTTTTTAATACCCGTCCAATTTCGATAACTTTCGCTTTGCAGCTCTCCGTCTCTCAGCATATCAGTAAGCGAATCACAGTGTTGTACCTATGGGATATGGTGTAATAAACTCATGCATAAATATAACGTGCAACTCAGGATGTACACCTAACTATACCGTATTATACCCCTACAAAGGGACCCTCGCGGGTTGGATCACGTGACGCGTCGGGTCACGTCAGTGAACATGACAAAATGACTCGGCAATGATGTCAAATGTTAAACCCAGCTCAAAATGGTCTCTTCTCTCCATACCTTTCTGATGTGCTTCCAATTCAAAATTCTGATATAGCCCATGGTTATAGGTTAAGGGATATTGCTGATCGTCGTCTTTTCAAAACTAGAGTGAAATGATTCTTCTTTTGGGTCCAACGACGTAGAAATCGGTGAAAATCGGCTTTTGTTTAAATTTGTTCATAACTACATCCTGGACACATAAAGACTTAACCAGTGAGTTCATGGGAATACACTTGTTATGATGTTACGATGATGTTAGCAGTTACGCACAGCTTTCATAGGAAAAACTGATTGTGAAGACAAAACAAATTTTTATTACCACGTGTTGCGATGCTAGCTAGATTGTACAATAGCTTTGTTGAACATAGTCTAAGACATTAAGGTGTGTTACATATGTTCTTCACCAGAAATCCACCACCACCACCTCTGACATAGGGTATGGTATTTAGGCCTAGGTTTACATATATGGATGATTGTGTGTTTATGTCGTTACACTAACGATATCGTGTGATCCAAACAGGCCAAGGCAGTTGTCATTTTACATTCATACACGATGGTAAAGGACAGAATTCAAATATGAATATACCCAAAATACTAAAAAGAGACCAAACCCATAGACAAAGCATTTCTTCCTATCGCCGAATGGAACAGAATTAAAATTTATTCATAACTCATCAATGTCAACATGCCTTTATTGTTTATGTGCCATAACGCCAAGCCATGCTCTGACAGTATAGAGGGCGCTGGGCCGCATCAATTTTTTTCTGCATAACTCCTGTTTCGCGCTGAAGTAACCAATGTCTTTCTTCTTCGGAGTTGTCTATTTAGTTAGTTAGTTATTTTATTTGATTGGTGTTTTACGGCATACTCAAGAATATTTCATTATTCGACAGCGGCGGGCATTATGGTGGGAGGAAACCGAGAAAAACCCGGGGAAACCCACGACCATCCGCAGGTTGCTGGGCGATGTCTATATACATGCAGCTATAATAAAGGTGGAAAAGATTGAGAATGCTGTGATGAAAAATGAAAGCTTAGGCTACAATGGATTTTACATCCAGGTACTGTGGTTGTATTTCCCTTAGACTCAAGTATGACCAAAATCAGAGGCTCAAACCAAGCATCTCCTGTTTCCATTGAGAGACAGATCAGACTTAATTCTAAATCTCTTTGTCTGAATATCTACTACAAAAAAGCAACCAATCATGAGGACAAAACTGAAGATGAGGGGCAATTAAAAAGTCCAAAATTGACTCCGTGAAATAATTAGAAAAAACTTCACATTACAAAAATAAAATCTCCATATACAAAAGCAGCCTCTCTTTAATGAGCTTGTTATCACAGTCCTTTATATTCATGTAGTAATGGGTTTTAAATGTTAACATAATTAAAATATATAATCTATACAAGGTTTTAAACTTAAAAGAGAAAAAACAGATAACAATCGTCGCAATGAAATATAGAATAAAATCGATGGTATAAAAGCTTGTCACCCAAACACCTGACGCTCGTGAAACGCAAAAGTATAAAATCTCAAGAGGCCCAACTACTAATACAAGGTATCGAAATCTGATCACACAGAATTATTTGGAATTTGAATAAAACATTACTCTTTAAGCAATTGCAAAAAAAGTAATAGCAAAGCCTGATCATATACCTATATCTGTATTAAAATATATCATGCCATTTGGAAACGTTCATAACTTTAACATCATAATCTGCCCCCAAAAGTCACTATTTGATACATAACAAAAGCTGTGAATATATATGTGAGTGTGCATATCATGCAGTTTTAGAGTGTTAAATACGGAGTTCATGAACAAGAAGTGTGCAAACTAGTCATAACTATGTGAGCAGCACAATCTCTGGGGTCACCAGAAATCAGTGAGGCCACATGAACCGCTGGCACATTTTGACATTGGTTATTATGGAATGCCAGTCACACTTTATTGTGTTCCGTGGCTCTATATAGGAAGTATATACATGCACAATTTGGAATTTTTGCGGGGGGGGGGGGGGGTCTTTCCCAGTCTGAAACACCTTTTAGCCAGCTTGGTTTTTGTTAAGACCTCAACTCTGCTGAGTCATCCTTATGCATGAGTTAAACATTGTTCACACAACTACACCATGTCAAATAACCCTTGACGCCAAGTAAGTTTTATTAATTCTATAATTGCCTAGAGAGGTACTGATTTCTTGTGCATAGGTAAATATTCCAGTCGAAAGCGTAAAAACATTCAACAATCTTCAACCTGGCTCGTTACATATTGCTGAGAGCAAAAGTGAGGCATATACCATCGGAGCTCTCTGCCAACCATTGTTTGGGGCCGTTGTGAAAACGGAGGTCCGAATTCACTTTGTGGTCACTCAAAGTTAGCGTAGGTGTCGAAGCTCTCAATGAACGTTCTGACCACTTCATAGCAGAATCCATACTGCTCCTGTAAAACAGAAAGTCAACAGAATCTTCCAAGTCGGTGATATCAATCAATTTTCCAAAGAGCTAAACTGACATGATGGAAAGACAAAGCATCTAGTTTAGATCTAAATAGAATAGGAAACACCTGAAAGGGCCACTGAAGATAGCAATGGCAAATTCCTACACCGTAA
Source organism: Acanthopleura granulata (assembly GCA_016165875.1). Taxonomy (NCBI): domain Eukaryota; kingdom Metazoa; phylum Mollusca; class Polyplacophora; order Chitonida; family Chitonidae; genus Acanthopleura; species Acanthopleura granulata. The sequence goes on from JABBOT010000013.1 coordinate 1,712,432, forward strand.
TGGCTAACACTTTCGTTTCTACCCCATCTAAATAAATGCCATGATATTGAACTAAATGTAAAACACGCCCCATCGGGAGATACAAATCAAAAGGGTGACCTTGCCAAAGCCAGTCGTCCTCTAACCAGTCACAGGGTTTCTCTCTGATGTACCTATCAGTACAATAAATTTTACAGTACAATAACTTACCACGTTGGGCAGGGCCCCTGGTCGGCCTTTCCTCATAGTGTTCACAGTGTACAGTACAATAACTTACCACCTTGGGCAGACCTCTTGACCGCTGTTTCCTCATAGTGTTCACAGCATAGATTACAAAAAAAAAACACGTTAGGTAAAGCTCCCGGGTCCGTGTTTCCTCACAGTGTTCCCCAGTATACAGTACAATAACTTACCAGGTTAGAGAGAAATCCCGCGTACGTGTTTCTTCATAGCGTTCACAGTATACGGTAAAATAACTTACTACGTTAGGCAGAGCTCCGGGCCGGTGTTTCCTCATAGTGTTCACAGTGTACAGTACACTGATCGTGTGTTCCGCTTTCAGTTTTTCCAGCAGACTAAAACAGGTACACAACAGCACGGTTCTATCCACGCCATTCCTGCCATAAAGAAACACACAGCGTACAGAAATATACCTTGGCAAACTGACGTTACCTGAACAACACTTTGTGATATTTTGGATAATTTGTTTCATTTGAATATAAGTTCGTGTGTACGCATGCGCATAGAGACCAGTACAGGCGGGCTCGTGAAACTCCTTCCCGCCTTGATTAAAAGGGTCCAAAGCTGTGTACTCCTTTGTCCTTTTCTTGAGTACCTCTCACCTATTGTGCACAAAACACATGGGCAGTACGCAAACACAGCGGAATCACAGCAGAAAACGATGGGCTTTTACTGTCATTTGAACCCTATTGTCAGCCTCCCATTCAAGGTCAAACATTTCAGTTTGACGAGCTTTGGCTAATGGCCACCCACAAATGGCAAGAGACATCGCTATTTCCGCTCTTTATTCAACTTAGCAATATTTATAAATTTGAACAAACAATTTAAAAGCTACGGAAGATGTTCGCCTTTTCCACACGAGCAGTCAAGATTTTATCTCTTTTATACAGCACTGCTGCTTTTACCACCATTTAAGAAAGGTGCAGAAACAATGTTGAGTGACAATCGCTTAATGAAACACTGTTTGTTGGTTAATATTTAATATTGTATTGTTAAACAATACCTGTTTGTTACAATAATCAAGAATGATGAATTTACGTCTTGTTTTTGTGTTCCAGTAAGAACTTATTCCTTTATTAAAAATGGATAGGATAAAGTGCACAGAATTCGTCGGACTGAGCCGTGATGTCCGTCTTGTCGTTCTTACAAGCAGTGAACGATGATGGGCCTGTTTTCGTTCTGTTTCTGCCACTCCTCGACACTCTTCTGTAGGTTGATGATCCGCTCCGCGGACGCTGGCACCAGCGATCCAGGCTTCCACATGTTCACACAGAACTGTCGTACTGTCTGATCTTTCTTCTGCTCCTGGGAAAAGAATGAAACAATAAAACAGCAAAACTTTTATGAAATAGGAAACAATAGCCAACAATCACTTGTGTGACTGAAAACTGACTGAAAAGCTGAAACTGAAATCATGTTTATCAGACAGAAGAATGAAAATTATGTGCAGAAATGGGGATACATTCTTGAAAGTAATAATTCGGGCCAAAGAGGTACGTGTAGTTCATTGCTCGTTCCTGTCTTTGCGATCACTTGTATGAGAAATGAATAATTGATTAAGGCTTGCTGCCTCTTTGACCCCCTCGTGCGGAACCAGTAACGTGTTATTCCTGTACTGTAGGAGAACAATGGTCAATTCCTCAAGGACCCGGGTCGCCACTGTGCAGGAAAAGGTATTCCATGACTTTTACTCATTCTTAATGATTTACTTTACAGAATTAAAGCGGGTGTACATATTTGAATTCTATGGCTGGCTTTATGAACCACACCGCCAATGACAAAGTGCACTGACATCACATAGCCTTTCTTAAGTTATTGTCACCTACAAAATAAGTTTTTGTGAACGTTATTTAAGTGCTCTTCTCACTGATAATAAAAGCTAGCAAAATAATAAAAGCTTTGTTTGGAATTTTATATCTTTCGCTTATTTGTTTATTTCTACCAGACCACTATCTGAGCAGCAGGAAATGTAAGACAGTGTGAGTTTGTATGGCACTTATTTTGCTCCCGTGACATCGCTGTGAGTTCAAGTCCAGCACATGCTGGCTCCCTCTCCGCCGTACTTGGGAAGGTCTGTCAGCAACCTGCGAATGGCCGTGGGTTTCCGCCGGGCTCTGCCCGGTTTCCTTCCACTACCATGCTGTGCGCCGTCGTATAAGTGAAATACTCCTCAGAGTACGGCGCAAGACACCAATGAAATGAATAAATACATAAATATTTTGCTCCCACCGACTGTATAAGGGGAGACAATCACATCTGACTAAACACCATCCTCATTTCCAGAACGGTACCTGTAGTAGCATCCTCAGCTGAATCAGAACAAACTGTCTCACTATAGTAACGAGAGACTTATAGTGTCACTCCAGGCTGACTGAACAGCTTGTCATCAGGTACATTTTAAGCATTTTCCTCTTTATCTAATAATAAATAGTCTTAGCAGAGTTCGTCTTTGCACTGTTTCTGTGGTTCTGATATCTTCCCAAAAAGACGACAGAAGGAGTCAAACAAAAATCAGAGGCAAATGTAAAGCAAATACCTCCCCCGAGGTTTTACGTCACTGCCACAACGAGACAAGTTTGACCTTTGTACCCCGCTCGACACACCTTGGATTGTTCAGGCTTAGGCCCATCACTAAGGAATACTGACCCCCTTTACATAAATTAGGCTGAGCTGCCGGAGAAGATTCCCCGCATCTGACGTGGTCCATTGATGCTGTACCTCAAACGGGCCGAGGTATAGAGTTTCGTCATCCGCTGGCCAGTACTGACCGTCCTGTCGGAGAGAAAGACGAACACACAGACGATGACAACAACAGCAGTGATGGTAGCAGCAACAATTCGGATTGCTTGAAATGAATCTCACAATGAGCTGAAGAGAACTGCGCATTAATTGATGATAGCCATAACAGAGCGGAACAGTGAGTGAACAGGGTAAAGTGTTAGTTAAATAGATCTGCATGATGAATGTAATGCGCATGCGTAAGCTGGAGGAAACAGAAACGCACACTTATAATACCTGAACAGCGCAGCATCATGGCACCTTTGCTGAACATAGCCGCAACTCAGCTGGACAACATGCGCGGTTGTTGGACATGACCGCACGTAACCTGGACAGAATGTCGCGTTTCCTGAACATATCCGCAATGCAGCTGAACAACATAGCAAGTTAGGTGAATATAGCCTCACCTTAACTGGACAGCGTGGTGCGTTTGTTGAACACAACCGCACGTCAACTGGACAGCACAGGACGTTTCGTGCACATAACCTCACGTCAACTGGACACCATAGCCCGTTAGCTGAACATAAACGCACCTCAACTGTACAACATGGCGCGTTAGCTGAACATACCAGCACACTATCTCTGAGGGCACAGCGCGTTAGTTGAATAGAACCGCACCAAGTACCACACAGCTCACCTCGTTTTGTCCCGTGTTCAGCATTATAATCGTCGACGACCCCTGCTCGTAAACCAGACGCCAAAAGTCAACGACAGTGTCCGGTAGAGGCATCTGGGTCGAGACGTAAGCGAACTTGTTCTGGTAACCCTTGAAACCAAGAAACGTACATATTCATGAACTGGTTTTTCTTGCCTTTAAAGTCAGTCGTAGAAAACCATTATTTAGAATTCACGAAAATCATACCGAAATTCGCCAGCGACAAGCTTACTCTTTACCAATATATATTTAATTCAAATACATTCACCTACTCAGTTCTGAAGTTCAAAAATTTACACTTCAATTCACCATTAAAATAATCGGATAGCATACTCCAATATACCAATGTACACATAACTAGTTTGAATTCACCAATTCTTTGCATACATTTAATTTTACCAAGTCCATACATAAATTCACTGATTTACTCTCAGCTTCCATTTACCACTCCACTTATATTTATTTATTAATTTCATGGCTATTTTACGCTGTAATCAAGGTTATTCCATTTATAAAATGACAGTAAGGTGGGGGGAAACCCGGCAGATCCTAAGAACGGCCTGAGAGGAAACCAACATGAGCTAAACTCACAGACACCTCATTGCTGAGAGGCTCCTGAATCTAACCACTCGGCTACGGAACCACCACCCACATCACCCCTCCTATTAAACATCTTTCGGAATGAAAATGGAAGAATTATTTTTGTAACCTCATATTTGGGGAAAACCTCAGACAATTCAGAAGGCTAAAAAAGAATGGTAGGTTTTATTACATCATGTAAACTACTCTTGGTTAATTTAAGGTAAGGTCAACTTTGTATTGACAAAAGTGCATTTTTAACACCTCACAGAGCCTAGCAGTACGTAACCATCGGCTCATGACGTGTGAAGAGCTGTTAAAATAAAACAAGCAGTTGCCATTTCTTCCTGCGAGGTGATGCGGGCTGCATAGGCAAAGGGAGATTACTCGGCCTTACCGGCAGATAAACAGCGTTTATGTAGTCAGTCCTCCCGGGAATGTACGTAGACAGGAATGTACGGCTGCTGTCAGCTGGAATAATAGTGGGTACATAAAAATCTCAGTGTTTACATATGTATAACATAAGGTGTGTCTTGGAGGGTTTCATTTTATTGTGTATTGAATGTGATGCTAACATAGCAGTTTGAGTCATACCAGATCATCAGTGGGATAGCTGGTAAATAGTCACGCGCTACTCGTGAAATCCTGCCACTTGTCAGTGTACCTCAGTTAAGGTTTTATTTTACTCTTCATATAAGTATTTAAGAGGTAACAGCTTACACTCCCCGTGGGAACATGGTTTAAGCAGATTAAGGTAAAACAAAATTGCAGTGATACAAGTCATTAGACGTGTATTAGGGGGGATAAGTTGCTACTATTCAGGCATTTATCTGAACAGTTAACATAAAGCGCCAGGTGAGGTAAGCTCGCAAGAGGCCGGATTTTACCGGTAAGGTGTGACCATTAATACCACGTGTCACACTGTCTTCCCTGGTCTGCTTTTCTACTCAATGCTGTTGTTTTTTTACAGCATATCTTGGTTGAACAAAAACATATGTAACATCAGCTGAGTTTTGATTGCTGCCCTGGAACACAGTTATATAAGTAAGAATGGCATATGTACCGGCTGTAAAGAATGAGGTAGATTATAGAATCCGGCTTATTTGTTAATTAAAAGGATACAGAATCGTTTGGTGTGAGGAATAGAGGAATATTTAGAGATTGTATATAACCACAACCAAGGCTTTCAGCTTTAACCCACGTCACTGTATCGGCATTTCCAGTCCATTCTGTATCCATTTAGAGTTTATTTTTTATAATATTCTATAGCCTCTTGAAGTGGCTTAACTTGGGACTAAGAGGCGCTAATACGTCGTCTTGAATAAAAATCCCCACGTTGGATATGAGAACAGGCAGTTGTGTTCAAAGCGCAGCTAAAATACATACACGCAGGTGTCTTAGGTGTCTTGACAACTTATGAACCAACATGCAGCAGAGATTTCGATACTGATGCTCCTGTGACACTTCCTGTGCCTTTCCAAGCATCAATTATTCTGTAAACGGCATTTTTTTTGGGCCTCCTTCGTAATGGAGTCGCGGTGTTCTGGTTACTTACGACTAGAAGTAGTCAAAGCTTTCATATCTCATTATGCTTGATAAATAGTACATTAACTTAATTTAATATAATTTTCATACCAATTTTGCTGAATCAATTGTCCTTGTGTGCTTTTTAGATTGTACATACGTGGCAAATGGTCTGGATCTCGGTTTTTAGACAAGTTTTTCTCCGTAGTCGCCGAGTCGAAAGCTTCAGGGTCCGGCTCAGTTTGTAGGAATCCCAGTCCCTAAGGAAACAATCAAATCACAGCTGAGTACACAAAAGATCAAGTACCTGAGTGCAAACAAGCAAATCACAGCTGAGAACACAAAAGATCAAGTATCTAAGAGCAAGCAAGCAAAATCACATCTCAAAATAAGACAGTTCAATTGTATGAGAGCAAACAAGCAAAATCACAGCTCAAAATAAGACAGTTCAAGTGTATAAGAGCAAACAAGGAAATCGCACTTCAGTACAAGACAGTTGGAGTATCTGAGAGCAAGCATGCAAAAGCAAGGTTCAACATAAGACAGTTCAAGTGTTTGAAAGCAAACAAGCAAAATCACGGTTGAGTATATGACAGTTCAAGTGTCAGAGAGCAAGCAAGCAACATCATGATTCAATATAAAACAGTTCAAATCTTTGAGAGCAAACAAACAAAAGCAAGGTTCAGTACAAAAAAAACTCAGGTGTCGGAGAGCAAGTCGGTAAAATCACAGCTCAGTATACAACAGATCAGGTGTCTGAGAGTGAAGAAGCAAAATCACAGCTCAGTATACAACAGATCAGGTGTCTGAGAGTGAAGAAGCAAAATCACAGCTCAGTATGTAACAGCTCAGGTGTCTGAGAGTGAAGTAGAAAACTCACACCTCAGTATGCAACAACTCAGGTGTCTGAGAGTTAAGAAGCAAAATCACATCCCAGTGTGCAACAGTTCAGGTGTCTGAGAGTGAAGAAGCAAAATCACACCTCAGTATCCAACAGCTCCGGTGTCTGAGAGTGAAGTAGCAAAATCACAACTCAGTGTAACCAGCATACCTTATTCTTTGGCATGATGACCATTACCTATTTACACAGATGTTGCACGTTCATTGAAAGGTTTGTGCACAACAATTATCAATAATGATGCCCATTTTTACATGCTTCCGTTTTTAATCCAAAGAACATATTGTCATTCTTATCACATATATCAAGCATTATACAACTGTTTTAGTATATTCCATTTACTTGATATTTATTTTCTTAAGAAAATGCCATGTACCTCAAATTCCGACTGGATCCTTGACACATTACTAGGCGGCACAGACCCGAAGTAAAATGTGGATTTCTGCGCAAACTCCGGTGTTGTGACAATGCTGTCCGCTCCAACCCAGGCATCAAGGAGTGCACGGTGGAGGAAAATGAACTGACCCTAGAGAAAGGAGGAACAAAGTAACGTCCACAAGTCCCCAGGGCAGGTATAAGTCTTCAGACAAAATCAAATAATGAAAGAATGATCTAAAGGACTAGAGAACATGTTAGTCTGCTACCAGTTTGTCAAAGTGATCGGGATTGCTTTCAGATATGACATCACACTGTTATGTGGGGGAGCCGTATAACTAGTAGTCGGAATCTTTCCCCTGTTCTGTGACAGAATTATTCGCTGGACGCCAGTTAACGTGAAACGGCACGAGACTTTGGGAGACTATTAATCTGAATCTGGATAATGTTTTCCCTATGTGACCGGAAGTCAGTTACACACTTCGAAATGTCCACGTGGTTCTCATGCCATTTAACACAAGACGACACGAGACTGTGGGGCTAACCTGCGTCTGGATCATATTCGCCCTCTGCGACCGGATGTCCCTCACACACTTAAGAATGTCCACGTGATTCTCAGCGCAAGCCTGCTCCAGTAGGATATCCAGGGCGATGTAGGTACCGGTCCGGCCAACCCCAGCACTGTAACAATGTATAGTCAATCCGGTTAGGACGTATTCACATCAGTGAGAGATTTTAAAGTACATGAAAAGAAACTTACAGATGGATGGGGCATATATATAGTTGTGCAAGATTCAGTTTTGCAAAGAATCAGTTCTTTTTATGCCAAAATATAATAAAAATGTCGCTTTCATACATGTGAAAACTAGATTTTAAGGTGAAAGTTTAACCCTGCAAGCAGCAAGTGCTGAAAGATGAAAACACCCATTTGATTTAAATCCGTTACGAATGTAAATTAATAAATTAGGCGAATAGACCCTATAAGGCACAATTCTGACACAAGCGCAGTCGTTTACGTTGTGTGGCAAAACATGGAAACAATAGCCAATTCTATTGCGATGGGCAAGATACCTTTACATCAAAAGAACACTTTTGTCAAGTTTGATGCTACAATAACGGCCTGCATCATACCGCGATGCAACAATGACGTAACGTGAATGCCGTACAAAACAGAACAGCATCATACGCTTGGGTGGTTATGCCGATCTCGTCCATTATCAAAGTGGAAGAGATTATATGCCAATTATGTGAAGATGTATGCTGCATTATAAGGTATGATATCTTGTATACTTTTCGGTATAAATTATTGATTTCACGTGCTTCTGGGGGAATATTTCACCAATACGGCAGTGCACTAGAACATGTCTTTCTTATGGATACAACTTCTTGGTTTCGATGTAGATACTGGCATCGTTATCAAGTGAGTGAAATCAAAACATCAACGCTCTTAAATATAACAAGTAGAGATGCAAGTGTCAACATTTAGAACAATATTCAGGGGGATTAGGCTCGATGGGGTTCCAGGGCAGTTTGGAGGATTAATAGGCCTTAGGCTGAGGGAAGGTAAATCCCTCGATCTCTGCAGAGACTAGGCTTTAATCTCTTAATCTGGATGGCTTCTTGTAGGTTACGCTTTTCCCAGTTGGGTTGATTAGAGTTTAGTGTCCTGATTGTGTTCCCTTTGATGTTATTGTGCGGGTTTTCTTGGATGTGGTCACTTATGGCGGATTTGGAATCAGATTTTTCGACAGATGACTTGTGTTCTTTGATTCGGTTTCCTAGAGGTCTTCTCCGATGTAGGACGCGTTGCAGTTGCATTTTATTTGGTATACAAATCCTTTGGGTGGTGAGGGCTTAGTGGCTCTCCTCTTCCCTGTGGCATGGAGGAGTGATTTGAGTGTAGTCTGGTTTTTAAAGAAGGTTCCTATTCCTGTGGATTGTTTTAATAGGCGGGCAATTTTGTGGCTGTTTGGACCGATATATGGAAGGCTTATTCGCTTATTCACTAATGTCCCCACTAACCTAGCTCTCGATCTAATCAAGCCAAAAATAACAGACAACCCACCCGTTACCCCGCTATACCCAGGAAGCATTGCTAGAATACTTCTTGTCATCCACATAATTCACATGGGGTGACACAATTTACTAGTAGATTCATGGCCTCCCCATGGGATCCCCACTCTCCCCGATAGTCTTCGAGATCTACCTGACAGAACTAGAGAACAAAGCCCTATCGACATCACCTATCCAACCCATTTGTTGGATACGTAAAGTCGACGACACTTTTGTAGCTCTACACCAGAACGATGATCCGACCGAATCACTAGACCACCTGAAGTCACAACACCAGCGCATGAAATTTACAATGGAAACAGAAAAAGACCGTGAAATACTCTTCCTAGATGTCCAAGTAAAGAGAACCACATATGACCTACAAACCACAGTCTATCGCAAAGCAACCCACTCTGACCAGTACATCCACTACAAGTCCAACCACCCACCCAAGACTAAGACTGACATCCTTTCAACCCTCAATGGGAGAGCCATGCACATCTGCACCAACAACCTGGATGAGGAGATAGCACACCTGCGAGCGGTCTTCACCCAACACAATGGATACCCAGCAGACAAAGTCAACAAAGCAATCCAGAAAGTTATACACCCGCCACCCAACCAACTGACAAGAATCAGAGATGAAGGCCCTTCCATGTATCTACATTGAAACGTCGTGATAATAAACCAAGAAGTTGTATATCCATAAGAAAGACATGTTCTAGTGTACTTCCATCCCAACTTCTAAATGCCACTTAAACAAGTAATACGACAGTGCTGGAAAAGCAAGGAGTACCTATAGGGCAATACTGCCCCTTAACAGGCACCAGACACACAGAGTCCCTACATCAAAGTAGCCACCGGCCTAGTGGAAGGCGACATCGAGCACGTGACCTCTTTCGCCTTCACATTCTTGATCAGCAATCGTCCTTCCGGGTCTAAAACCACCCAAGTGTTACCTGCAGTGGACGACAACGGGTCCCTTGTCCTCGTCCTTGGATTCCTGTACTCGGCTCAGTAAGGAGATTATCCCCGTGGTCTCCTCCGGGGCATCGTGATCGCCCCAGTGGGTGAAGTGAAAATGCTTGATCGTCCGCACCTTGCCATCCTACAACAACAACAACAACAACAACAACTGACCTCATTTGGCGACACAGAAAACTCCGGTGGTTGAAAATGCAGATCTCTCTTAAACTGCAAGGTATTTCGAGGGCGCAAAGATTGCCCTGCAACAGGTTTAGATGCTATACCCTACGGTTCTGTTCTATCTGTCAACGTTGAAAAACAGATGAAAAGAATTCTAAATCAATGTATGGATTACCACCAAAACTTAAAACATTGGCCCTTACCTCAAGGTCAACCTCTACGCAGTTCTTACCTACACCCATGCTTGTTTTCCCGTGGACTTGATGACAGACAGACGGACGGACGAAAGGCAGGCAAAAAACAAATGCTCCTTTGTGGAAGTAATTATATATAGATCCGACCTAATGCCGCAGTCATTTTCAAAAGCATGCAATATCTTTCGTGATTTCCTGTACAGTGTAAATAATTGAGCTCCACCAAGACTTGTCTGCCTAACCTTTTTATCTATTTATCTGATTCTTGTTTAACACCGTTTTCAAGACTCTTGTCACGTATATTCTGATATTTCATTCCCTGTTTTCATTGCGCAGACTCTCACCGCGCGGACTGTCAGGGTGCGCACACAGAAGTCTTCAAACTGGTGTGTGGCTAGGAGTTCCACAGTGATGTGACCATAAATCGTGCTTCCGGAGTCGGGCCAGTATTGGTCGCATTTGATCTAAAACAGACAAGTTAAATGGCTTTACTATATAAAATCCAGTCAGCACTAAAACCACTCTTCACAAAAAGGGCTGTCGAAGAATTCATGATTTAGACTTACAGTGTGGTCATTTAGGCTGAACTTATTAACTGAAAATTGTTTGGTGGTCGTCAAGTATTGTAAACTTGCTTCGGGAAGATGTGAAACCCTTGTGTTCCGAGTGTTTGGTTTAGTTTTCCCGACTTGCGATATCGGTGTTTTTGCATCTCATATTGTATGGAGTGGATAAGGAGTGAGTGTGTGGTACAAATCCGTCACATTATGGCAAGTAATTTTAACTGCGCCTCCCCTTACCTTGAGAATATTAGAGAGAGAGAAATTACTCAGGTCTTCAAAAATAGATGAATGTACATAAGATCTTTAACACAGGCTCGCCGGTTCACATTGAAGACCTGAACATTTATATAAGACAGACCGGTACATGAAAGCATCAAGTTGAGACAAAGACCTTGTTTCCTTCCTTTAGTTTTGTCAGCATGATGATGATGTCTGTGTTCAGCTGCCAAATCATCCGCCAGAAATCCTCCATGATGAACTTCGTGGGTCCTGTGGACACAAATGCCAGGTTATTGTTCGGCACGTTTAGGACTAAAACGTTAAATGTGGAACAGATTTTTTCTCAATCATAGGCACTAATACATGGCACATGGTGGTGTATGTATGTTTGGGTTTATGTACTCAACGATTTTCAGTTATATGAGGACGAGGAGTATTTAGAGTGTAAGTATATAATGTGACTTCTTGTGACAGGTTGAGTCTATACCACCCAAGTGCTGCTGACATAGAAACATCATCCCAAAGACACCAGACATGACACCCCACCTAGTCACGTTATACTTGCACTGGGCCAACCAGCGCTGTTTCCTTGCTTTAACCTCTCAATGCTATTAACGCCAATCAAGGCTGCGACACAAAGTGGTGGTGACGTCAGACGCTGGTGTACACATACTCTTATGCCCCCCTGGTCTCATCGCTGAATGAACTTCTCTCGCTCATGTTATGATGCCATTCTGGCTCTCTCTGAAAATAACAGACTATCAAACTAATTATCTCCATATGATCTGTCAAACAGATATACAAGCCGAATAAATAAGCCATATAATGAAAAGCCGGTTGTATTAAGGCACTCGATTCTTGTTCAACTTACCTTGCGCCGCTACAAATTTCTTTTTCTTATGATACCCCTGGAACAAAACAAGAAGAGGAATGTATAAGTTGAGTAAAGCCTTGGTCTTGAGAGAATTACAAGGACAGCCAAAGAACTTTCAGGATTTAATTCCCAGGCCTTCTGGCTATTGTCACGATCAGTCAGCAAAGGCTAAATTCTTAAATGAAAGACAACTGTAAAAGATGAAAGAAGGAACCTTTACTCCATTCTTGAAAAGAATTTTCCAATCAATTAAATACCGTCTGTAATGTTTCAATTATCTGATGACGTTGGACATTTAAAACCCACATTTATGTAACTGGCATTGATGAAATCCGAATAAGGATCGCTGTCACGTGGCTCCAAGACAACGCGGGAGTGGTCATCTGTAACGGGAAATTAAACATTTTGGAAAATAGTATGAAAAATATGATTGAATTTTCCGCCGGTCCGGCATGCAATAGTAAGTAATTATAATTTCTAGTCTGTCGTTTTTACTGTACTGTATTTTCTCTTGATATGGGGAGAAGTAAAATCTCTCCAAAAGACAAACTCTTATACACAATAATTCTGGCAATAAGTTCAAATTTCAGGCAAAAGATCACACACAAATGAGCTGGGTATCGTGAAAAACTCCTTGGACAACATCGCCTCTTAGACTATTTTTTAGATTTTCTTCACTGCATCATATAGCAGTCAAATCGTCGAAGTGTTAAATGGGCTTTACAGGCCTTCACCTACACATGTATCTTCTGGGAACAGTAGCGAGAAATCTTTTAATGGTGGCTAATAAGGGCTATTCCAGTAATAAACGCAGTAGTTAGATTGGGAAAACTTCTTGTGACCTCAACTACATGGTTCATAAAGCCCACCATAAAATTCTACGTTAAAAGAAAAGTGAGATTATTCTGGAGGTCAGGCAAAGAGGCAGACCTGGATTGTTTCTTTGTAATGTGATTCACTGTCTTCCGGGATTCTTTCGATCATTCGAAAAACGCTGTCACCTTGTAGCCGGTCGGACACAATGATACATACTTATGGCGCTGCCTCACTGAAACGCCCTGCCGAAGACAGCAGGCAATCAGACAGCTCACCGACCACGACCCGCCTAGTGTTGATAAGCACCAACTAAGGAATTAGCAGGGCGGCTGACTTATGAGTCAAATGCCACGACAGGGCCCATGTTTAAAACAATAGTACACGGTATTACAAAAATGAATGAATAGTATAAAGAGTACGTACACGGAACCATTCCTTTGTAGCGGCATTTGTGAGCGTGTTGGGGTAAGAAGGCTGTCTTCGAGGTCTTCGACACACCACCTGGTAAAGCCTGAGAAAAAGAAACTTCCATTAGAGCCTACACATCTAGCAACTAGGGACAAACATATCGCCGTGCATAACAAAACTGCGTCGAAATTATTATATGTGCCAAGAACTTATTACTCGCTTTATACTGCCATTTTCGACTAACATTTCCGCAAGGAAACTAGAATCCCAATTCCAAATGCGGAAACACAGAAAACTAACTTTGATATAATTTCCGTCAGAATGACCATATTTTCCTTTGTTTTATGCCGGCATTTTCGATGAAATTTTTACATAATGATTTCTTTAGCAAGCCTCAATCCGTTTTATATGCCTTGATAAAAACCATCCTTCACACACGCACACATACACTCATACCCATCTCATCCCCACCCCCTGCCCATCCTACTCGTACCTTATACACTCTCACGTCTAAAGGTAACACAACTCAACATTTTGAGTAATTCTATAGACCAGTGATGAAAGTATATTGCATTTATCATCAATGGAGTTTTTGTTCTGTGTACCTAATTCTGCTTAAGCCTAGGTGGTAGAGGGCTTGTAAGTTGTTACTTCTTAAACAATTACATCAACAGTTAAATTAAAACCCTAACCAAGGTAAATCAACAAGAGGTCGAAATTCATCAGTCACGTGTGAAAATTTGTCAACCATCACACTGCCGTCGCTGCTCTGGTTTTACTCTCCGTGCTGTAGTCTTTTATATTCACCTCAAATTCGTTTCCCAGTGCGTCAGGATCTGCATTGCAACACCCGACAATCCTCACCAGTTCATTCAGATCGATAACCTTAGACAACACGACCGAATGCCGTTTCTTTGGGCCTTTGAGGCTGTCTGAAATATAGAAGAAAGGGTCTTATCTATACGAAGTAAATGTTGCTAATGTTTTCTTAAATTCATATGTCCATTGCTCTGTTAACTTGGTAAAAGTGTCAAACTGATTAAACTTTTTTTCCTGTTTTTTCTAGCCCCACGTGATTTCCGGCATGAACAGGCTGCCATGGAGGGATGACAAAGAAGACGACGTGCAGAACGCCCGACTCGGGGTCTGGGATCCCGGGACAATCCTGAGTCAGGTCATATCAAAGACTTTAAAAATGGTACAGGTTGTTGCCATGGCTGGCGCTCAGCACTAAGAGGTTAGAGCAAGGAAACAGGACTGGCCGGCCTCATGTCCCTTTCTTCCTAGATTATTGTATACTAGGGAATGATTTATAATGTCAGACAGGTATTTGACAGACACTGGTTATTTATCGCAGTCGCATCGGTTTTCGCCTTCAGTAATATTTATTTATTTCTTTATTTGATTGGTTTTTTACGCCGTACTCAAGAATATTTCATTTACACGACGGCGACAAGCATTATCGTGGGAGGAAACCGGACAGAGCCCGGGGAAAACCACGACCATCCGCAGGTTGCTGGCAGACCTTCCCACTAACGGCCGGAGAGGAATCCAGCATGAGCTGGTCTTGAACTCACAGAGACCGCATTGGTGGGAAGCTTCGGGTCATTGTGCTGCGATAGCGCGCTAACCGACTGAGCCACGGAGGCCCCCTTCAGTAATATGCCACCGCCTAATCAGAGACGAATTTCTTATTACGGCTCAAACATCAGCCAAAAATATAAATAAATATAGAACCGGGGAACTTCTCACCCTCTGAACTAGTAGTGTCCTATTGACTTTTAAAGCCAAATAAAAGATTCCAAATAATCAGAAAATTTGGCATCTAATCATACTTTTAATCGGATATGCATCGGTTTTCGTTTGGACATACCCTGTCCACCATTAACAGTCTGTAAAATCTTTTAAAATAGGCTCCTGTGTAAAAAGGCTAGTCTATTTGCTTCAAGAAACCAGATTCTGATTAGCCATAGAGTTCTATCAGAAGAAAGCGTCTGTGCAGTGGTTTGAAAGAATAGACGAATAGAAGTAAAACTCCACCAATACTGATATGTACACACCTGTTATAATGATTGGACTGTTGAAAATGCTGACCCCACCAGATGCCGAGTTCCTGCGTGTGTCCCGCCTGAGGAATGAGCGGGAATGTATATATATATATATATATATATATATATATATATATATATATATATATATATATAAAGATTGTACTTATTTAAGCAAATGAAAGCACATTTATACTTTGCCATTTACTTATTTCATTCATTTCACTTTGTTTTAACACAATACTCAAAATATTTCCATTTTTGGGTGATTAATGGTTGGAGAAAAGAGGGTTGATGCACAGGGTAAAAACCTCCCGCAGGATGACAAGTCACTGAAGAACTGTCCTGCGTACGCCCGCTGGGGTTGCATGCAACATTGGTCGAAGACAGCTGGTTTTTAGTGAACAGACACCTGTGTGAAGCGCTGCACGACGAGTTTACTGCCCCCAGCCGAGGGTCCCATGAACAATGACAGCTGTGGAATCTACACATTCTCTTTCCATGGCCGGGTTTGAGCTCGCGCCTTGTGCGTTTCATGGCGAGATATCACGCCCCTAATCACTGAGAGACCTCTTATGTCCGAATAATTTTACGAAACCACGCACAGTACAAATCAGACTCTAGGTTATCACTAGTTATAAGACATGTACTGAAAATTTGACCCCGTGTGTTAACATAGATTTAGGATGTCAATGTACAGTATACCTACAATGATATTATACAGACCATGTCATATAAATGTATTTCTATCGCTGGTACGTGTATGCAGGCATACAGACACTGTTTATAAATAGGAACAAAAACTATTAACTTATGTACTTTTTTACATAATTCTTGTAAGGCAGGGTGAAGGTTTGTGTGAATGTGCGGGTGAAAAGTCCTGAGGGAAGATCCACAATAGTCCGTTTCATTTAACTTATATACGGCCTATAAACGGCTCTGTGTAAAATCACTCTTAACAAAATTGACCGATCGACGGCTGAGAATCTCAGTTTATCTCTAGCCAATGTAGAAGCGCGATAAAATGACCGCAGTGAGAGCACGAAGCCTGTCCCACAGACTGCACAACACATTACCTGTTATGGCACAGGCAATAATGATTCAAAACACAGAAAATCGTTTATATCAATACAGCTCTTGTCAAGATATTAAAATAAACATTGTAATAAGACTGACGAAAATTCTGTGAAAATTTTTATATCAAATATCCGATAATAAATGAAAGAGTTATGACTGGCGTAGATGGTACCGCAACTCGGCTGCCGTTTGTTTTATTGCAGCGGTATATGTAGCCTTTTATGTGGATCACGTGTTCGCTACACTGGAGAATATAGTCATTCGGTATCAAGGCCGTTTAGTCCGTGCGGTAGCATTGCTCTAATTGCGAAACCGGTCAGGAGTGTGGAAAAATGAAATTAAAATCCATCCTGTGAATCAGTTCTGCAATTACACCAGCCAGAGCAAATGTGAGGGTGCTTGAGTTAGATTAAATGGGAGGGAAAAACTGCAAGTGCCTGGTAGTTATCACACATGTACAAAACTTAAATTTACATATATACTCTTACCGTGTATTGGAATATATATTCAGGGATGTCACTTTTCAGCAATATCATTCTATGGTTATGAGGAGTAATAAGCGTTTTTTCGGCACATACACATTGCTAAATATTATTTCCACACGTGGATAGACTGAATTAAAACGACAAATTTACACGAAAATCAAAAATGACTGGTACATTCAAAAATAATGTGCAACAAAACTATATAATACACAGTAAAACCATTTTTGTTTTCAAAATAAATAAAACTGGAAACCATCTACTTAGACTACACATCTGTACACAATAGGAAACACAGAAAAGAAAATGTTTTGGAATGCGTATACACATATGGCTTGGGTGGAAATATGGAGGATATTATCTTTTGACAAACTTGATAATTTGGGGTATTTTAAATAAAACTCATTCACGATTATTGTCGCTCGAGAGAGAAATGTTATGTAGTTCAGGTCTAACAAACTGAGTGAGTGACGGTTCTGAGACAAAATTACCTCTCTTGTTTCGTGTAGCTGTTATTGACGTGCCTTTGGGCTCAGTTAACTCTCCGCCGTCGATTGGCCAGTTGCCTTTAGTTAAGGATACGTAACACTACAAGCTCTACACCATGTGTTGAACATCCATTTTAATACAGGGAAAATGCAGTTAGAGCACTTTTTTCTAATACATAATATTAAACTTTATAAGATTGTTTTGACCCGAAGGCTTCATTGCCTCGAGTGACGTTATAAGTAAAAAAAAAGAGCAGTAGAGTCGGCGTTGAGACTATTTTGTCTTATGATAGCCGCACTCCATGAGGCTAGAACAAACTCCTAACAGTACCAAAGCCTGGGATAATATCTCCGGTTATGGAATATTTCGCTTTTTATAACAGAATATTATAACACATAAATCTAAAGCCATACTAGCCTGGGTTTATATAGCTACAAGAAATGAAACAAATTTCGTTCATTAAGGCTATGTTATACTAAAACTTGAAAACAACTCCTTCTGGTGTCCAGCATGCCCCGGACTGTTTGAATAATTATGACGCCAGCTGAGGCAATGGATTTTGGGTGTCGAGTTTATTTATTCCATTGGAGTGTTACGCCGTACTCAAGAATGTTTCACTTATATGACATCGGCCAGCATTATGGTGGGAGGAAACTGGGCTAAGCCCGGTGGAACCGACGACCATCCCCAGGTTGCTGGTGGATCTTCCCACGTAAGGCCGTACAGAAAGACAGCCTGAGCTGCACTTGAATTCCCAGCGAAAGCATTGATAGAAGGCACCTAGGCAATTTTGGCAGCGAGTGTGACTGATTTTACATTGTTGAATATCGGCCAGAATTGAAAAGAAACAGACTATAGTTTGTTGCCTGAGTTTATATTACCCTCTGTAAATAAAGTTTATCATCATCGTCATCACCATCATCATTATTGTTATTATCATTGTTAGTATAATTGTGATGATGAAGATGAAGAGGAGGAGGAGGAGGGGTGGTGCTGATGGTAATGGAGATGGTGGTGGTGGTGGTGGTGATGATGATGATGATGATGATGATGACGACGACGACGACGACGGCGATGGTGATGGTGGTGGTGGTGGTGGAGATGATGACGACGGCGAAGATGATGATGATGGTGGGGAGGGGTGGGAGTGGTGCTGATGGTAATGGTGATGGTGATTGTGGTGGTGGTAATGATGATGATGATGACGACGACGAAGATGATGATGATGATGGGGAGGGGTGGTGGTGGTTGTGATAATGAGGAGGAGGAGGAGGAGGACGTCGACGACGACGGCGATGCCTATTCAGCCATCTTCACGGTGTGAACACATTTACATATACTATACACCAGGTTCGGGGACATGTCTTGACCCAGTCTGTCATAGTGTTTCCGGAGGCGTATCCGTGAGGCAGATTGTTCATAGCTAACACTATCCCAGCCACTCGTGTGTACGTACCGTCTTCGCCGTAGGAGTACCACAACAACAACCACAAGCGCCACTAAGACCACGAAGCCGAGCACTCCTCCGACGATGGCCCCGGTCGTGGACGAGGATAAAGAGGCGGCAGTGGTGATCCCGATCGTGGACGAAGACAAAGGGGCGGCAGTGGTGGCCCCGATCGTGGAGGAGGATAAAGGGGCCGCAGTGGTCTTCTCAGTGGCCCCTACTGCTGAGAACATAAAGGATGAAGAGCATGAGGGTATGGCATGGGAACATTGGGAACACACGAGAATTGAATCATGAGGTATAGGCATAACACCACGCGGAGTAGTAGCATGTGTCACAAGCATGAAACTGAGGGATCTGAATGATGAGGTATAGACACAAAGTCGGCATAGAAGCATGAAACAAAGGGGACTTAATTATGTGATGCAGACACAAATGCTGGAATAGTAGCATGAAACAAAGGGAACTCAATGATGAGGTATAGACATAACACCACGCAGAGCAGTAACATATGTCACAAGCATGAAACTAACTGATCTGAATGCTGAGTAATAGACACAAATGCCGAACATTAGCATCAAACAAGGGGAACTCAGTGATGAGGTATAGACACAAAGGTGGAATATTAGCATGAAAAAAAGGGAACTCACTGATCAGGTATAGACATAACACCACGCAGAGCAGTAGCATGTGTCACAATCATGAAACAAAGGGAACTCATTGATGAGGTATAGGGAAAAAGGCGGAATAGTAGCAAGAAACAAAGGGAACAAAAAGCTGAGTGTTGTGGTAAAATGAAAACATATAGAAAAAACTGCTGGGAAGGTTTACCAGCAATCTGTGGATCGTCGTCGGTTTTACTCAAGTTTCTACTGGGTTTCGTCCCACGATAATGCTCGCCGCCGTCTTATAAGGGAAATATTCTTGAGTACGGCGTTAAACACCAATCAAGTCAATAAGTAAGTAAATAATTAAATAAGTAAATAAATAAATAAATACCATAAAGTTGGGCTCAATGCCTTCCTCAATATCGTGTACGTGCGCTCGTCAAGTTTCAAGAGACGCTGGGACAATTATTAACATTTCACCGAGAAAAGGCGCGATTTTTAATCAGCGCTTGCGTGGCGATGATGCAAGAGACAGGGGCCTATTATGTCGTGACTGTGTATCATTGGAACTGTGATTCTGGTTATGTTTCATGAGTGGTTGTTGATCACATAGCATAGTGGAAAATTATCGAGATATATGTATATTTCATTTACCACTATCTATATTAATAGTTTCTTTTTATTCATTATTAATAGTTATTAGTTACAGGTTTCGTTTCGAATTTGTTTTGTTTTTTCGCCATCAGTTGTTAACACCGACAGGTTGTCTAATAAAGCATGCCCTTTACCTGTTGTTCCATCACAGCCTGGTCCTGTATAACCGGAGTTACACCGCCCTGCACATGTCCCATTCGTCTTGCTACAGATGACTGATTGTCTGTTAGGGCAGTTACAGTTCTGCTGACATCTGTCTCCGTATTTACCATCTGGGCATGGCCCTGTAACAGGTTGACAGTCCGCTCCAGTATAGCCGGAGTTACACCGCCCTGTACATGTGCCGGTCGTCTGGTCACAGGCGGTTGATTGTCTGTTGGGACAGATACAGTCGTGCTGACATATGTCTCCGTATTTACCATCTGGGCATGGCCTTGTAACAGGTTGACAGTCCGCTCCAGTAAAGCCCTGGTTACACCGCCCTGTACATGTCCCATTCGTCTTGCTACAGATGACTGATTGTCTGTTGGGACAGTTACAGTTGTGCTGACATATGTCTCCGTATTTACCATCTGGGCATGGCCTTGTAACAGGTTGACAGTCCGCTCCAGTATAGCCGGGGTTACACTGTCCTGTACATGTCCCATTCGTCTTGGCACAGGCGGTTGATTGTCTGTTGGGACAGTTACAGTTGTGCTGACATATGTCTCCGTATTTACCATCTGGGCATGGCCTTGTAACAGGTTGACAGTCCGCTCCAGTAAAGCCCTGGTTACACTGTCCTGTACATGTCCCAGTCGTCTTGTCACAGGCGGCTGATTGTCTGTTGGGACAGCTACAGTTGTGCTGACATGTGGGTCCGTATCTCCCTATCGCGCATCGATCACAGCTCTGTCCAGTAAAGCCCTGGTTACACTGTGCTGTACATATCCCTGTCGTCTTGTCACAAGAGGTTGGTTGTCTGTTCGGACAGTTACAGTCCAACTGACATCCGTCTCCGTATTTACCATCTGGGCATGGCTCTGTAACACCTAAATATTAAAAAGTGCATTTTAACCCGTCTCGGAAAACCATAATCAAAACAATGTTGGATGGAGTTGGTCCCTCGGTACAGTGGACTACGAAAAAAATATTTCTTTTTAATTAAGTCACGGTTTACGATGTCTAAATAGCGTGTAGTTTACAGCAAGCGAATTGAAATAAAAAAAACATTTAAGAAAGATATAAATAACCATAGTGCAAATAAGGTGAGTACCATTTCAATTTCTCGTATAAAAAAATCAGTGTTATAATCAGAGTGGAATCAATGTTAGATTTCAGTTAAAATCTTCCTTCTCGGTCCTGATAACTGGTGATGTGTAGACAGTGAAGCACAAGTATACCGCATTATTTGTTCCTCAGTCAGGCTGATGTTTTTATAACTGTGCATAAAGCCTCGCACTGCTCAGTGATTGTCTGAACGACACTGAGTGCTTGCTGTTGGGTTACAGGCTAAGTCAAAGATCCACACCCGAAATGACATTTAATAT
The DNA here is from genome assembly GCA_016165875.1 of Acanthopleura granulata. Taxonomy (NCBI): domain Eukaryota; kingdom Metazoa; phylum Mollusca; class Polyplacophora; order Chitonida; family Chitonidae; genus Acanthopleura; species Acanthopleura granulata. The sequence goes on from JABBOT010000013.1 coordinate 1,734,066, forward strand.
AGGAATTAATAAGTATTATAATGTCTTAAAACTGTGTGCAACTCTGTTTATTCTTCATAGCCCACTGAAGATGTACTAAACGTCATTCACACGATTCTATTAATATCCTTTAAATCTTCAATAACTAGTGGTAAATTAAGTGATGGGAGCGAATGAACAAAAGGTCAAAAACAACAAGCAAAAACAAACCGTTTCCAGAGTTACGTAACAATTCCCACATGTGTATCCTATGGTATTATAACAGATATGTAAATAACAACAAAATCAGTTAGAAAAGAAAGTTTTTGCAGTTTCGGGTAGGTTTCACTGCAATTATGGTAGTTACTGCACAATATCGCTACTGCCATATATCCTTCCCTATCGCTGTATTGTTTCCAATATGTCCCCATAGCGTTACGCTTTCCAGCACGATGAAAAACATTTTATGACACAGCAAAGCGGAACGTGCCTACAATTCTCCCCTCCCAACCACTATCAACCTCTCACCCTTACCAGCGTGGGAAGGTCCAAGAGAGACCTTGGCAGAGTCGTCGGTTTCCCCCGGGCCCTGTCTGGTTTCCTCTCACCATAGTGTTGGCCGCCGTCGTGTACATATATATTCTTGAGTACGGCGTAAAAAAACATTTCATATACATGATTCATTCCTACCTATTGATGTCTGATAGTTTCTCCCCTCCAACCTGTCATCACAGATTCCCTGTCTCACCTGTAGGTGTCTGATAGTTTCTCCCCTCCTACACGTCATCACAGATTCCCTGTCTCACCTGTAGGTGTCTGATAGTTTCTTCCATCCCACCCGTCATCACAGATTCCCTGTCTCACCTGTAGATGTCTGATAGTTTCTCCCCTCCTACACGTCATCACAGATTCCCTGTCTCACCTGTAGGTGTCTGATAGTTTCTCCCCTCCTTCCCGTCATCACAGATTCCCTGTCTCACCTATAGATGTCTGATAGTTTCTCCCCTCCTACCCGTCATCACAGATTCCCTGTCTCATCTGTAGGTATCTGGCAGGTTCTCCCCTCCTACACGTCATCACAGATTCCCTGTCTCACCTATAGGGGTCTGATAGTTTCTCCCCTCCTACACGTCATCACAGATTCCATGTCTCACCTGTAGGTGTCTGATATTTCTCCCCTCCTACACGTCATCACAGATTCCCTGCTTCACCTGTAGGTGTCTGATAGTTTCTCCCCTCCCAGCCGTCACCATAGTTTCCCAGTCTTCTACGTAGGTGTCTGAGAGGTTCTCCCCTCCCACCCGTCACCACAGCTTCTCAACTGTAGATATCTCACAAATTCTCCCCTTTGACCCGTCATCACAGCTTCTCACTCTTCCCTGTAGGTGTCTGGCAGGCTCTCCCCTCCTACCCGTCATCACAGATTCCCTGCCTCACCTGGCATGTTCTCCCCTTCTATCCGTCATTACAGATTCCATGTCTCACCTGTAGGTGTCTGATAGTTTCTCCCCTCCCAGCCGTCACCATAGTTTCCCAGTCTGCTACGTAGGTGTCTGAGAGGCTCTCCCCTCCCACCCGTCACCACAGCTTCTCACCTGTAGATGTCTCACAAATTCTCCCCTTTGACCCGTCACCACAGCTTCTCACTCTTCCCTGTAGGTGTCTGATAGTTTCTCCCCTCCTATCCGTCATCACAGATTCCCTGTCTCATCTGTAGGTGTCTGGAAGGTTCTCCCCTTCTATCCGTCATTACAGATTCCATGTCTCACCTGTAGGTGTCTGGCAGGTTCTCCCTGCCCACAGCTTCGCACTCTTACCTGTAGGCATATGACAGGTTCTCCGCGCACCAGCACCCGCCATCAAAGCTTCCCTGTCTGACCTGTAATTCCTCTCCCATCCGCGATCACATGTTCGCCTTCTTACCTGTCGGTGTCTCACTGGTTCTCCCCTCCCACCCGTCATCACAGTTTCCCATTCTTACCTGTAGGTGTCTGACGTGCTCGCACCTCCCACTCTCATCACAACCCAACAATCTCACCTGTGGGTGTCTGACAGGTTCTCCTCATCCACCCGTCAATACAGTTTCCCACCCTGACCTGTGGGTATCTGGCAGGTCCCCCCCCTCCCACCTGTCATTACACCTTTCCACTCTTACCTGTAGTTCCCCCTCCCACCGGTCAATACAACTTCCAGTTCTTACCTGTTGGTGTCTGACAGGCTTCCCCTCCCCATCCAGCAGCACATCCTGCGAGGCACATCTTAGCGCCACAAGAGGCGGGCTTTTCACAGTGACAATCTTCCCCGCATTTGGTAGCCCTCTGTAGCTGTACAACTTCACACTCTGCATTAGAGAGATACCAAACACGCTGTTAATATCATAGCAAATGGTGATAAAATCTTCACTCCACACATCAGAGACGAAAATCACAGGAGACTTTCTACTGCCTTAATTGTTCCGCCCATCGGCTTGAAGTGCTATTTGTAAATATGTAATAATAGTCTCAAAGCCATGAAAGGTCCAGGCGTTATTTTCTTCTTTACGTCAAAAGATAATAATTTAAATGCAGGTATACACATTTGTGTTCTTGACAGGAAATGAGGGAAAAGGCTCAAAGATGTTATTGGACGTCACCATCTTTCCTGTTGAAATCTCAGTCATAATGACAGTAAGTGTCAGCGTGAGGGCAAGTGCGCCTATGGGCCCCCCTTTGTGGCTGTGGAGAGTGATAGGGAAATGGCAGACGTCGGAGCCGACGTCAGCGAAAGCGGCTTTCGTCTTGTCACAGTGATTGACAGGTATATAGCACTGTCTAGTTACAGACAAAGAATACAATCTGCATTTTGTAACACGTCACATTCGGCGTGTGAGTTACTTGCTCTGATCAGAACCTCTTTAATGTCATGTGAACCGCACCGTCTTCTCAACTTCAGCTATATATTTAAGACATTAACACCGCCAAATCACTTAGACGGTTTGTTTATTTTTATTTATTTTTGATTGTTGTTAAACACCATTATAAAGAATTTTTCACTTATACGATGACGGATAGTCTCGTGAGTGGAGGAAACGGTGAGGAGAGACGGCTAAACCACCGACATTTGGCAAGTTACTGACTAACTTCCCCACGCGTGACATACAGACATGTACAACATATTGGATGGAGACCAGTGGTCTTCAACAAACAACAGACATCGCAAATCGCAAGTTCGTATCTGTAACTGACATCCACTGAATACATTTTGTTACGGGAGCAGGTAGGCCGCGCGTCTCACTAGGCTCGTAAGATTAACTAACTATATGACATGTCAAGCCAGACAAGACGTATCCATTTGGAAAAAATATGTAAATCTTCTTCAATAATATTGATATATATTAATATAATAGTAATAATATTAATAAAGAAATTAAAAACTGCCAGTATTCGGATTCGAGCTGTTGAATTAAGCAGCCATATAGATCATTTACATAGGGTTCTCATATCATTATTTACAGAAATCTGCATTTTAAATCAACAATAAGTGTCTTACATAAAGCTGTTTTTGAACAAACAACATCAACCCATTCCATCACAGCTAGCTATGTACGATTTTGTTCTGGTTATTGATATAAGTATTCATACTGCAATTCTTACATCGATTCTGTGGTGTGGATAAAATTGAATGAAAACAAGTCAGTAAACTTCTTGGAAAATTCAGTGTTTTTAACAAACAAACGTATGAGCCCCTCAGGCGAGGCCAATATTGTATCCACCCGAAGCCGGAAGATTGGGAGACTCAGGAGATTGGGAAACAACAATTATAATTATATCTGTTCATGTCTGTCGTTGTCTTATCTGTAGGTTTCAATTTCAAAGTAATATTAACTGTAAGTTACTGTTGGAGAGACTAAAACTTTATTCTGGATTACCAAATCATTTTGTTGTTTTGATTGATTGATTGATTGATTGGTTGATTGATTGATTGATTACTTGTTTATTTATTTATTCATTCATTCATTATTTTTCATTTATTTATTTACTTATTTATTTATTTTTCTGTGCGATATACACAGAAATTATGCTTTGTAGTGTAGTGTAGGGGGGATCAGTGGCATTTAAAATCTTTAAAAGTAGCCTAATTCATCCTGTTGGAATCTTTAACCCGTTTCTATGAAAAGTTAATGGATGAATGGTGTTGTGTTTATCTCAGTGTAATGGGAGTCATGTACTGATATGGGATACGAATTTACCTATTTAGACACCTAATTATGTCTTTTAAGGTCTTTTCTACGAAATGGAGAGAGATAAAGACATTGATATTGTGTTGATTTCAATAACTAATCAGAGTCTGTCATAAATCTCAGGTACATATTTCACCAATGATTTTCCATAAATTAAATGACAATTGAAAGCATTTTTTCTGTCTTTATAACATTTTGAGATGTATAATTTCCCAATCTAGTAAAAGATTTCCAACTTTATTTAAAACACTACAGCAGTATATTTAATAAACGACCATCTGGACATTTAGAGACGTAACCTTCTGTAAAATCAATAAGTAGGCTAAAACTTTCCTGTATTAAAAACAAAATAAGTTACGGACAAATGTTCAACATTTTTCCGGATTTGTTTTAATATTAGCGTTAATTTGAAAACCTAAAAATGTAACGCAAAGCAGTGTATTTCGGCTTCTAGAGGTAGCAATTTATACGTCACCGGGTAAACGTGTCATTCAATTTAACAAACATCACTTATGAAAGATGTACCATTTACACAAGAAAGACAATCACTAACTCTTGGGTATAAATTTCAACATCTTTTCTATTTTTCTCATTACATAGACGATAGTCTGAAAATGGAAAAAATGTAAGAAAAACTGGGGCATTTAGACATCTGGGGCAGTATGATGCGCTGAGCTAGCTACCTCGGGAGAACCCGTACAGGGTCCGAAATGGGCTGAGCGCACTGAAAAACCGCGTGAGACACAATCAGAGGGGAGTTGATGGCCGTTGATCATTTCTCCCCAAACCACCCTCTCAGTGAGCCAGGAGAGCCATTCAGTCTGATTATAGGAAGAAGGATGAGTTTGGACAGTATGGAGTCAGTATGAGGTCAAAGGAAATTATTTATGTAACACGGGTTGGGGACTGTCGCAAAGGGCGTTTCACGCCTTTCCATCCTGCCCATATATTTGGATGGCGATCACGTCATGCGCCTGTGCTGACAGCAATTCACGCCAAAAATTGTAGCCCTCATGATTTATGTGCAGAAATCAATTCCTAGCCCATGACCTACATATATATCCCTCTATAAATCTGGCAAAACTATGGCAATGGACCAAAGTCATCAGAGTGTTAAGGCACATGTATGAACCTTTGGAGGTTACTATTTGTTGAGAAAGGTCAAACTATATCTGTATACCCGGTGACGTCACACTATCATGTGACATGCATAGAAAACTATGTACTAACCTGCCTGACAGTGATAGCCTGTCCAATTGCCCAGACAGCCTCCGTCACAGTAGGCTTTTCCACACTGATTCCTGTCTACACAGTAACACTCGTCTCCACATTTAGTGTCTTGGTTCGGATCACAGGCTAAAACATAAAGTCCACAAGGTAAGTGGCATTGCCTTAAAAAATATATTCATGTGCAAAACATCTGCAAACATCATAGAAATGTATTTAAATTTCATATAATCTGTTGCATTTGTATTTAAAGTCATCACGCCATGGTGGCAGTCCTCATGAGGATGAATCTTGGAAACCTCGCCGTAAATGCACCAAAGGATATTTACTTTGTATTGGTTTTTGTGAACTAGATATGTGTTGGTTGTTGGTTTCTCAGATTTCCACTTATTTATCTCGGGGTTCGACACAATTAGCCAATCGTATACTATTGGGCTTCCAAAACTAAAGTCTGCGTCAATATTAAGTAACCACTCAAACGATTATGTTGAGGCAGCACATAATTTTTTCTGGTGATTTCAAAGTTTTTTATTTTTAAACATACATGTTTTCACAAAAAAAATAAAATAAAAAAACACACTCTGGTAAACCAACTCGGGGTGCGACATTTTGTTTTAGTATTGTCCGTTTTACAGGTCTGTAACAAGGCGTCAAACAACCAGTGTTTGTTTTTTTTATCGCTGCTTGACACAGGGCTCAAGAATTTTTCACCTACTTTATGCCTATAGTGCAGCGGCATTTATTCATTTATTTATTTCCAGTTTAACGTCCCACACTTCAGCCTATTAAAATGAGTAAACCAAAGGGGGCCATTGGGAAATCAGCGCACCTGACACAGAACCGCAGCCAAACTAGACACAAGAGGGTGGATGTGCAAACCTATTGGTCAAGGGGTAGAGGGCTTCCTGTGGAGGACAATGGTTCTCGGCCAAACAGGCCCAAGCAGCAGAGCTATGTAACAGCCTCTGGTCACTGGCAGTTTAATTTCCAGACTATAGAATTGTTGTTATCATGTGTTAAGAGTTTGAGACACGATTTAGAAATGAATACAACTCAGGATGCATTGAAAGATGTTTTTATTCAGTAATACAGTAAATCAGTAATCTTTCTTTATTTGCAGATTTCTTTTAGGCGCAGTTTACAGATTGAAGTCATGAGCTGTTCTCATCTAGCGAACGTCCTTGAATACCTCTACTGTAACCAATGTGCCGCAAACAGCGAAGTAGGGACAATGTACAAATTCCAGTGACACGGTCGGGATTGAAACGGTGCTTGCATGCTCCTGTGATTGAAAGACAAGCACTTTTAACCACTCGCTTCCATACCATACGATAGACTAAATTATTACGACAAACTGTTTCCCAATGGTCAATGGTATATTTTAGGACAAGAATCTCTCATACTGATTTAGCGAGAAGAGTATTCAAGAATTAACGAAAACAATTATTCCGCATGTCCAGAAAATGTTTCCAATATACTGTCTGTCTCAGATATTGTCAGTAAATACATTAACTGTAACTCAAAGAAACTGGAGTGTCCGGAGTAAACAATTGCAATTCTCAACGCACCCGAAAAACCTCCCATCTGCAAGCCGCATCTTTATGTTTGGCGACGAAAGAATGCGGCTTGAGCAATGTTTTCACAGAATCGCCAACAAATTTAAAATCTGATATTGCCATCCAATAGGGACACACAGTACAAATAGCTCAGGAAGGTATAGATGTGACGTCTGGTTTCTCAAATATTCTCAAGTAGTGGGCGAAAGTGAAAGATTTATTTATTCATATATTTGATTGGTGTTGGATGCCGTACTCAAGAATATTTCACTTATACGACGGAGGTCAGCTTTATAGTGGGAGGAAAGTGGGTAGAGCCCGAAGGGAGCCCCACGACCATCCGCAGTTTGTTGGCAGACCTTCCACATACGCCCGAAGAGCAAACCAGCATGAGCTGGACTTGAACTCATAGTGACCGCATTGGTGGGAGGCTTCTGTGTCATTGTGCTGCGCCAATGCGCTAGCCAACTGAGTCACAGAGGCCACCGTGGAAGATTTAATCTAAATAGTTTATCAAAGAATGGTTTATTGATTTATTTATTTCTATTTTAACGTCCCACACTTCAGCATATTGGTTTCCTTAACATACCATTCGGTCCACCATGAGTTTTTGAGACACGATTTAGAAATGAATACTACTCTGGCTGCATTAAAAGCTGCTTTTATTCATTTATACAGTACATCAGTATACTTCTTTATTTGCTGGGTTTTTCAAGGTGCACATTACAGATTGAAGTTGTGAGTTGTTCCCATCTAGCAGAATTAGCTGATTGCATTTTAAGACAATGCGTACTTTGAGTGAAGGTATACTTTTCTACTTCTCTATTTATTTAATTGTTGCCTAACGCTACACTCAATAATTTTGCACATGCTTGACGCGCAGATACACACAACACAATAATGGAGGACAAGTACGCAGCCTTCAACGAAAAAAAGTCTGCGTTTTTTGACCACCTATGCTGTCACCAATGTCCCGCAAACAGCGAAATACGGACAATGTATGAATTTAATGTACACGGTCGGGATTGAAACGGTACCTTTCGTGCTTTTGTGATTCAAAGACAAGCACTTTTAATCTCCCCGATAGAAACCGCTTCCATATCATACGATAGACTAAACTGTTACGATACACTGTTTATCTATGGTCAGTGGTACATTTTAGGACGAGAACCTCTCGTACTGATTCGGCGAGAAAACTATTAAATATGCACTGGAGCTGGTAGTTATTATACAATGTTAATGATTGGCTATCATTTACCGTATCTCCCTATCGTGCATCGATCACAGCTCTGTCCAGTAAAGCGCTGGTTACACTGCAATGCACATGTCCCAGTCGTCTTGTCACAGGCTGCTGATGGTCTGTTGGGGAAGTTACAGTTGGACTGACATGTGGCAAACAGCCAAATACGGACAATGTATGAATTTTATGTACACGGTCGGGATTGAAACGATACCTTGCGTGTTCTTGTGATTGAAAGATACACACATTTAATCACTCGGATACAAACCGCTTCCACACCATACGATGGACTAAATTGTAAAGATACAGTGTTTTCCTATGGTCAATGGTATATTTTAGGACGAGAATTTCTCGTACTGATTTGGCGAGAAGACTATTAAATATGCACTAGAGCTGGTAATTATTATACAATGTTTATAATTGGCTATCATTTACACATATGTTCTTAAGTACAATCCAAGGAAATATATGAAAATATATGTATTAAAAAATATCAAATACATCATATGTGTCTTAGATGTTTTCAGCAAATACATTAACTGTAGGTGAAAGAACCTGGAGTGTCTGGAGCAAACAAGCGCCCTTCGCAAGGGGCCAATAAACCTTCTAACTGCAAGTCGCATCTTTATATGGTGATGAAAGACTGCGGCTTGACCAACGTTTTCACAGAATCGCCAACAAATTTAAACTCTGATATTGCCATCCAGTTAAGGGTACACGATAAAAATAGCAGAAGAACCTATAGAAGTGAGATGTGAGATTTGCTTTTTCAAATATTACGCAAGTAGGGAGTAAAAGTGAAAGATTTATTTATTTATTTATTTATTTATTTGATTGTTCTTTAATGTCGTACTCGAGAATATTTCACTTATACGACTGCGGTCAGCATTATGATGGAAAACCCACGACCAAACGCAGCTTGCCGCCAGATCTTCCCACATACGGCCGAAGAGGACTTGAACTCACAGCGACCGCGTTGGTGGGAGGCTTCTGTGTCACTGTGCTGCGCTAGTGCGTTAACCAACTAAGACACAGAGGACCCGGTGGAAGATTTAATCTCAGTAGTTGATCAAAGAATGGTTTCTTCGTTATGGCATCAATTGTTCCACTGCCCAAACCTGTCACGTTTAACTACTTCATTAACTCGGCCAACGTGAAGGCTGATGAAAAAAAAAGTTATACGTGTTGCTGCCATCATAGACGCGAACTATTTTATTGTCTTTCTCCGTGCCAATACGTTGGTGATGCGTTGGGAGTTATGTAGCCAAGAACATGAAATAAACCAGCACAAATGCGGTGATGTAGGCCCCCGTGGTGTATTTCACGGGGCCTCGATTAACTGGGTTAGCATCCTGTTCACTAGGCGACATCAATGTCATGCAATGAGAGAAGAAAAGCCAACCAGTGGTTTGAGTGTACCAAAGATTTACCTGATTTATTCTCGCCTGGCTTACAAATCAATGCATGAGGAGAAAAGTACATGCCTGTGATTGCCTGCACTTTTCCCATTCTTGCACACGAAAACTGGCACTAAAAGTGTCCAGCCCGATATATTTTCATTTATTAGGCGTAAGAGATGGTAACTTATGGGCGTGGTGAAATGTCTTGGGGAAGCAGGCCTGTACGCATAATATCATTTTTATATCATGACAACATAAACAAGGGACAGGTTCTGCCCAAACAGTTCAATTCCAGGCTGCCAGCCCTGTTGTTCATTTTCACTTGAAATCTGTGTTCTGTATCGTTCACAGGTCCAGGGATTAAGCTCTACAGGGTGTAAAGGGACAATACATCCTGCTTCTAGAGATGTTCAGTGGATCGGACAGCGTGGCATACATTACGCCAGTTTTATATATTAATACAGTGTGAATAATCTATCCATACTCAGGCCCACAGCTCGCATCAGCGCCTCAAAACACCGTAGTTTTTATCTACTCGCATAATTGTAAGTAGAAACGACATTCTTTTGTATGCATCAATATTAACATTCTGTATATCTGGACAAAAGTATCTTTGAACTATGCTAGTGTCATATAAGGCCTCGCTTATAGAGTTCTCTTACTTGATTGTCTGGTGATAAAGGTCTGCATTTCATCCTCAGCGGTTTCACCTTCAACTCCTACGTTCTTGGCTCTCGATACAGTCGAACTAAAAAATATAACTGTCGTCTATTCAATTTCTGAACTGGAACTATGTGATCGTTCATCTCTTCCTACATGTCATAAGCGGTGAGGGTCAGGTGGAAAATGAACCCGGCAGTTTGTTGAGTGTAGTATATTTTACACCGTCCTCTTCAAATACATTTCTAACCACTGCGTTCCCCCGGGTAAAAATTTCAACAACCCAAAATGAAAGAAATACATCCGTCACGAAAGCTTTCAATTTCAAAAACCTTTACGTTTAATGCACACGATCCGTCGTCTCAAAGCTCCAAAGAAAAAACCTGGACTTTAGTGCATGAACAAAAGTTTTGTATATTATAATACATCTGTGTTTCCTCGGCACCTTGGCAGTCGCAGAGCGGCATCGTCGGATCAGCCTTTGATAGCGGGCCAGTTAAGCTGTCCCCAGCCTACGACAGGGCATCAAGACCATGTCAAGACATGCAGAAGGGTAGAGGTGGGTACATGGATACAGAATTCTTACTCTCCCACTGACGGAAAGCCACAAGGTCAAAGAAGCCATGGTCGAGCGCACTTCACCAGCCAAAATTCAAAACGACGTACAAAGGCAGGTTTCATTTGAAGAGTGGTTATGTCTCATGGTCCATTTAATACCCGCCGAACTTCGCTATTTTTCAGCATGTCAGTAAGAAGACCATGGTATAATAAAACCATGCATAAATATATCGTGCAACTGAGGATGTACACCTAACTATACCGTATTATACACCTACAAAGGGGACCTCGCGGATTGGATCACATGACGTGTCGGGTCACGTCAGTGAAACATGACAGAATGACTAGACAATGATGTCAAGCGTTGTGCATTGGGATATGACAGTCCAGGAGATAGCGGAGGTTTATCGCTCAGGTAGCGTTCGAAAGGTTTGACAAATGGAACAATTACGCTGCTGGCACATGGTGGTGACAAGACACGCTGGGATGATCCTCCTCCTAATTGTGACCTAGCACATGTTTTACAACCAGGTTGTAAGTTATGTCAAGCGTAACTGTCATGGCGACACATATGTATGTACACTGTAGAGAAGCTGACACCCCCAAGAAATGGTGATTCTTAAGCGCGGCCCCCGTGCACAATCCCCTGGGTGGGGGTGAGGTGGGGCTGGGTTGCTGAGAGGTTGAAAGTACCCCCAAACTAATGTTATGCGTCAAGGTTGACTACCAGGATGAAACTTACTTTATACCTCTATGACAACCTCATGACTAGAAGTCAATTCTTAATTTTCCAGCCCATGCTCTATGCCACTTCAGAACGACCAAATTTAAGTTTATTCTGACTTTTATCGGTCATGTCAGGATGCGACCGATGTGCTAAATTATAAACTTATATGTGCTAATTACGAAATAAGAATTCTTAAGACCCGGCTCCATGACTAAACCCACTTAAAATGGGTCAGAGGTTAATACTTTGGCTTATTGGCTTCAAAAACAAGGGTATGGATCACCGTAACGCTGATGGTGAGTATCGGTCATGTCGAATACATGGGATTTTCAAGAACCAAAAGATACCTTGAGATATACTGATTATAAAATAATGATTTTTCAGTTCCAATTCTATGCACATATCCAAGTAAGAAAGGATGATGGGCCAACATTTGGGTTAAATTACATCCAAATAATGGTATCTGTCATAATTGAGTTCTTAGATAAATTTATTTTATATGTTCCTCATGATAACCTCACCACCGACAATTCCAGCTAATACACTGTGACACTCAAAAATGCTAATTGTTGCTTTTATTAGTCCGTCATGTCGATGGTGTTTTACCAAAAGACACCTGAGATACAATCATTGTAAAATGCTGAAAGGGTCGTAAGACATCATTTGACTTTAATTGTTCTCAAGATTTCAGGCTAACTGTGAAAATATGGGAGACAAGGAATGTTCGATTTCATATTTTCACCTCACTTAAGAGTCTGGTAGTGCACAAGAATCAAACCCTGTATATATGAATACCGGGAAGACAGAACTACAAAACACGGTCCTAAACTTTGCCACTAATGAATAAAGTCACTGAAGAACGATTTTTGCAACACATTTGCATGGTTTCATCCTATGGTAATGTCAGTTACTTAAATGAACTTGTGTAACAAGATGGGCAAAAATAGGTTGAACGAAAAAAAATCGAAGTGAACGGGTAAATTTTTCTGTTTATGTATATTTGGTTTGAGCGTTAATCAAAAATTTCAGTAACATAAGGACGAAGAGTCCTTAGAATGTATATACATTGTGTCTTCTTGTGGCAGTTCATGCTGCCAAAGTGCTGTCGTCACTGGAACATCATGCCGAAGACACCAGACATGACACCCTACCCAGTCATATTACTCATTAGTCCTGTTTCATTGATCTAACCTCTCAGTGCTGAGCGTAGAGCGAATGCTATTTTTGAAGTCTTCGGCATGACCCGTTACGGGATTGATCCCGAATGTCCCGACCCCGAGGCGGATGCTCTAATTACCACTCCACCTCTAGTACTATGAAGGATGACGTAGATCAAGACCATGGTCTTTGGTTTATTGATTCATTCATTTAATTGATGTTTTGGGAATCAAGAATATTTCACTGATATGACGGCGACCAGTATTATGGTGGGAGGCAACCGGACAGAGCACGGGTTAAACCCACGACCATGCGCACATTGTTGGCACACCTTCCCACGTACGACTGGAGATGAAACCAGGATGAGCTGGACTTGAACTCACACCGATCGTATCAATTGGTGAGAGACTATTGGGTCATTACGCTGAATTGCCCCCAGAACCACGCCCACCTCTCCATCATGCAGTCTTTGAGTCGAATCTCAGGATGTAATGACAGTAATATTATATTGAAGCTTAGAATCCTTGGGTTCTGCATACAGTCTGTTCATCCGTACCACGGCCTGTAGGCCCTACCATGAAATCAGTTGAATAAGGCCTCTTAATGTATGAATTTATCAGATTGGATCTAGTGTAGGTCTGATCGGTGTTGATTAGGTTTTCACTTCAAATACTGTTATCGTTTACTCCCTACTATATAAATAGGGCGCCGTTTTATCAAAAGGTATGTGAGGTAAATGAAATCAACAAGAAGTTGGCGGCTTTTACCTTGCCCATAGTAGACCGGAAATGACGTCAGAACAACCAGGACCAGCAGTAGTGGGGAGAGCATGGTCAGCAAGTTTGGACAGTCCGGGGTACCCTCATGTGACAGCTACAGACACTGAACAGAGCGAGTAGTGCCTGTCTTCAGCCCGATCAAACTTAGGCCTGTTCAAAAGTTGCTTGAGCAGGAAGTAAAATTATATTTTTCACAAATCTTGGTCTTTGTTCCGGATAAAGCTAGACCTCCATGGGGTATCTGAGAGAAAACAGAGGCATGGCGGGGTTAAAGCCTGGAACTCTCGAATCGGGTCTGAATGGGCGTTCATGCGTAGAGAGATGTATAGGTCTACATTAGACAGCTCTAAAGATATTTATTAAACGCCGGTATAAGTTTATGACAATCTTAACACGGCTGTATAAACATGGGAGAGTACATCTTATCAGCCTACTATAGTGAGTCTCACACAGGGCTGTTTATGTGCTGATCTTGTGGCCTGCATGTATTGAGTTACATAAGCAGAAACATGTCTGACAGGCACAAAGGTACCTTGACGTACTGAAATACCACAGTTCGGGGGATGAGGGGAGGCAGCGAGGTGTGGTAGAGAAATATTTGTATTCAGCCTTAGAAAATAGAAGAAGATATCTATCTATGCAATATACTACAGTCAAATAGGAAAAAAAACCATGATATGTATGTTCTTTATCTATCCACAGAACCGTATTTGGCCTCTAATAGCACCTATGAAGCTTAAGATCCATTTATTTCCATTGTATTGTTTCATTACTTTGACACATATTTAAGTGTGTGGAGGACGGAGGGTGGGGGATGGACTGTAGCTTGCATTCATCGCTTTCATCTTAAGTGTCGTTGTTACTGGACGGAGATAATCGGTGGGCGAGGTCACGCGTTCGAATCCCGCTTTTTCTCGTTCGGATCTGGCTAACATGACATCCTTCGCCCTATTTACTGTATGTGAACAGTTGTGTAGTACCTGAGGCTACTATTCCCTAAGTTAACTGGAATCATCCCAAGTGTGATGCTCAGTGTAAGTTAGCTGACATAAATATTTGTATTTTTTGAAAACATAAATATTTGTATACTTTACTGGAAACTGTGTCCTTTTGACAGAGATTAGTTGTAATTTTGAGCCGGCAAACCAGGCTAAAATTATTTCGTACGTTGCTAAGCGGAGCCACTGTCTGACGGCCAGGTCAGTGGCGATAGAAACTAATTTGTTTTTCAAGTTTAAGGATTCGTCATGTAAGTAAGAAGTTTTTCTTCATATGTACAGATCATTGTGAAGGTCTGGTTGTGTAGATTTATGGCATTTTAGATGCACACTAGCCCTTCAACAGTAAATTTTGACGATTTCGTTCCGCTCATCATTATCCATAAGTTGTTGTTGTAATTGGTGTACAGAAATTGTTGATTGACGATCGAGTTGTTTGTCTTACGGTCTGATGTAATGACCAAACGTAAGCGTGAAGTTAAAGTTAGTGGCATGAAAATGTCTTTCATATCACAGGATGTTATGATATTCATTTGACGGGATACTAGATAAAACAGTATTTTTCAGATGTGTTGAATCTAGCACTATTTTCATTGTTTTTCGTAATTGGTAGTATATAATATGCATTCTGCGTCACATTATTGTATTAGGGTAATTTCATGTGGTTGTAGACATGAACCATTGATGTACACGGTGACCGTCGACGTTTCGATCTATTCCTTGACCCACTGTGAGTGAAATCGTGATGCCCTGTGAACCTTAGCTGGTGCACTACGGTACCGACTCCTTCAGTGCCAGGGGGTATGTTCATGCAACTCATTTGTCGTTTGTATTCAACCATTATGTTTGCATCAAAACACATGTTCATTTGGGTATGTTGCTATTCAAATTATGCACTTTTAAACTGTTTAGTTTTCTTAGAGTTACATATTTCAATTGTAAAATGAAAGAGCAAGTTGGGTTACTCTCTTGCCAGGATCTTTAACTCATTGGTGTTATGTAAATGTAACTATAAGATTATAGGCAAAAAGGGTGCGACATTTCCCCATGTTGCCTCTAGTGCATTCAGATCACATCACTAGAAATAATTGAATGCGTAGCTTGTACAGCCGTTGTAATATATTTACCTGCTAGTATTCAAGTGGTAAAAAGGAAATAACAACTGAAAGATGTTCTTACGCGTAATTCATTTAGTGTTAGAAATCTGAAAAAGGACTCTGTATCGGTACAGAAAATTATTTCACCCTATAAAGATCCCATGGAGGCTCAAGGCATGAGTTGTGTTCTTTCCCGAGCCCACAACTTTACAGTGTGGTTTCCTCGATTGCATTTACAAGAAACTGTACTTTTCCTCGTGCTGGGTCAAATTTTCTTCCACCTATTAAGTTGGGAGTGATCGCCAAATTGAAACATAAAATCACAAAACACTAACAATATATGTAAATTAAAAATGTGTATACTTTTTTCGCCGTACAAATCCAGGCGTGTATGTTGACTCTTCAAGAACGAGATGTCAGCGCTAATTAAGCCTGACAGCTGGCAGTGTAGGCTTAAATAAATACGTCAAACACTGGGAGTGTATATAGCTGTGGTTTAATTTTGTTTGATGTTTTTCTGTATGGTGCAATCCGACCATAAAGCACGGGTATAAGTGCCAACAAAGTAACCTTGAGGGGTGGGGGGGGGGGGTTACCTGCTGAAACGGCTTTACCTCAAAGTAAGGAGAAGGTCAGAATGTCTGTAAGGATAAAATGAACACAGCGATGACACCAGGGACCCGTTAAAGTTACGAAGAGGATGCAACGCTACAACAAAAGTAAACCTCCACAGAGACGTATCTCTACAGTGTACATACATATGTGTCCACATGACAGTTACGTTTGACACAACTGACAGCCTGGTGTAAAACAGGTCCCAGGTGACAGTTAGGAGGACGGTCATCCCAGTGTGTCTTGTCACCACGACGTGCCACCAGCGCACATGCCCTTCTCGTTTAAGGAGGATATATAGAAATAGAAGTCGACATCTTCCTTGCACGAAGGAGCCTTTGACAGATATGTGGTGTAAGAGTGGGAAACTGATTTCAGCTGATGCGCACGCCCGACCTTCTGCTGGAATAATACTTCTATAATTAATTTAAACTCTGAAGATTCCACACTAAGTAGACCTCGTTATAGGACCGACTCCTCTGATGACTTGGTACCTCTCTCCATGACCCTCAAAACTATAGGGGAGATATCGTTGGTGACGGTTGCCCCACAAGTTGGTGTCTCCTTGAGGTGGCCAGCATTGTGGTGGGAGGAAGCCGGGCCGAGCCCGGGGAAAACTCACGACCATCCGCAGCTTCCTGGCAGACCTTCCCACGTACGGCCGAAGGGGCAGCCAACATGAGCTGGACTTGAACTCACAGCGACCGCATTGGTCGGAGGCTTCTAGGTCATTGCGCTGCGCTAGCACGCTAACCGACTGAGCCAAGGGGGCCCACATAAGATTGAAGGAGACGTTATAGCACAAGTTAACAACAACTATAAAGAAGGAAATAAAAGCTGGGTGGCTGCATAAGAATAGGAAAACTGGAGGAAATCCGCTTGAGGTCACATGCTCCAAAAGATTCCCGCTTCCTTCCTCCTTTCTCTTCCCCATCCCCGCCTAGCCTGACTGGTTGGTGATCCGTTAAGATTGCCGGGTTTTCTGTTCTCGTTTCCTCTGACTGTGTGTGGTTTCTCTCACGAGTAAACTCATCGAGCCTCTACAGTGTAGGTAGTTTCGGGGTTAGGGAATTTGTTTGAACTCATCAACTTTTATTTATTCATTTATTGATATTTTTCATAGATGTATTTATTTATTTATTCATTTATTTATTTAAATGATTGATGTTTTGTGTCGTACTTAAGAATTTATCATATCAGTATGGTGGGAGGAGGCCGTGCAGCGCCCGGAGGAAACCCACGACCATGCGCAGGTTGCTGGTGGACCTTCCCACGTATGAATGAATTTGTTGAGCCTATATGTGACTTACAAGTTAATGACAAGTTATGGTGAACCATCTTAGTGCCAAATACAGCGAGGACATCCCCCCACTTGAACCCGACACCAACCCAGAAACACACCCACCCAAACACAAGTCTAACAAATGTAACAGGTGTGATATGACACTTCAATGTTTTAATGAGATCAAATGTAGTATTATTTTTCAGACATATTCTATTCCTAAAAAAAATGATTTATGTTACGTTTGTTTTTAGTTGTCTTTGGGTGGGGGTTGGGGTAGGGGTGGTGGTGGGGAGGGATCGGAAGTAGTGGGGTGGGGTGGAGGTCTTCTTGCCGTATTTGGAACTCAGGATTGTGCGCAAAACTTTTCATGAACGTGTAAGCTACACATAAGCTACACAATATGACCACCGTTTAATAAAAATTGCTTAAGTTCAAACACACACACACCCTTAGCCCGTGACTACCTCCACAGTTCACAGTTTGCAGCCTTCCTCTGCTTACTGTACCGGGATATATATATAGCCGTTTCACTCTACATCCAGGCTTGATAAACCTGTATTGATAAGGAGCCGGCTTTTGTTGAAGTTCTCTTCAACTTGTGAATATGAAAGAGAGTGTAAGGCCTGAATAATGTGACCCACAGCATTCTATAAATGGAGTCTCCATCCAAACAACACCATGTCAAATACCAAGCTCTGGGTGCGAATGTGTGGGTCTATTTGCAAAGGTACAACCGCGCGTCACATGTTCACAAAGTTATAATGTTTTATATGTAGTTTTTAAGAAGCTCCACAAAAGCCTGTTTTAGCAGCGAGGGATGGGAGGTCCAGGAATCCAGCGGGGATTCCCCTACTGTCAGCAATTCACATTCATTTGGAATATGTATTCGAGATGATGACTAGGTGGCGCTACCGTGAAGGTGGACTTGGAGCCATTGTTACATTCAAAACAGATTTCGCTCAACAACAGATTGAAACAAGATCACCAGCAATAATATGGCAGAACTTAAGCGAATATTTGCAAGTATGGGGACCAAAATAATCGCTAAATTTGAAGATGTGATGTTCAAAAAGTGACACGATTTTTAGCAATCTGTGGACAATATATGTGCCACTATTAGAGAGCGTGGGAACATGTTGAAATAACACGAAGCTGACATCTAAACTATAAAACTCAACGTAATTCCAAGACAGCCCTTAAACAGAGAATTACTGACCTAGAAAACCACCTGACAGCACTCGGAATTCATCATCGCACAAGAAATTTAATTAGTCATGGTTCACCCCTCTCAGGATCGATCTATGACGAAAATACCGACAAAGTTGTGAGAGAATTTCTACAGAATCTTCAGAGGGGCCCCATCAACATCTGGATTTATTACACAACCACCACCACCACCACCCCTCCCCCACGCACGTGAATGTTTTTTTCGTGGCCTGTCGAGACGGAGACGTCATCTTATATGCAGCTGCGCACAGATTATGAATCTTACGTAGTTGATTTGGAAACCCTGTGTTTTAACCCCTTTAACCTTAGCAAGTCTGATCATCATAACTATCCGACTGATGACAATTTGTTTGACCAGGCCTACTGGCATAGTATTGGCAAACACCGCTCTAATTATAACTTGGAACAGTCATTCGAAATATTTATAAATCAACATATAAATCAAACGCCTCATCAGTTGTATCTACGATACATTTTAACACAAGAAGCCTTAAGAAAAACTCCTCAGGAATTGTGCCATATTTACAAAGCTTAGATTATCCGTTTTCTGTCATTGGGATCTCTGAGACTTGGCTAAACCCTAAAACAGAATCACTGTTTGATATTCCTGGCTATACACCATATATTTCTCCTAGGACTAATAGAATTGCTGATCGAATAGTGTTGTCTGTTAGCGATAGCATAAGGAGCTGTAAAATCCGTGAGGATCTGCATTTCCTTGATGAAGACGGTCAATATGAATGTCCTTTTTTTTTTGGATCACTGATACTGAAACCTACATTGCAGGAATTTACTATCAACCATCAGGGAAAAGTGTCGTATATTTTAACAAACACTTATCAGTACCACTCCAAACAATCAAATCCGGTCAGACTAAATGTTTTTTTTAATATTATTGGTGAGTCCAACATAGACCTTTTCCAAATAGACAGTCATGAACCATCAAAAATATTTCTAGAAACTCTCCAGTCCTGTTATTTTTTGCCCAACAATTACTCAACCTACAAGGGTAAACCATAATTCCGCTACTCTTATTGATAATATCTTTACTAATTTTCATGAAGCTACATTACATTCTGGTATTCTTGTAATTGATATAACTGACCATTTCCCCATATTTTATTTCAGTAAACAACAACCAAGTGTATATATTTCATCGGATACAACTATGTACCATAGAGTAAATCAAATGCGTAAAGGTATCTTTAAGGAAAAAGTAAATGAATTCCAATGGGACACTACCCTTGGTGAATCCAATGATCCCAATCAAACCTATAGTGCATGTTTAGGTAATTTTACCCCTATCTGTGAAAACTGTTTCCCATTAACATCTGGGGCAGTCTGGCCCATCGACACAAACCATGGATTACATGGGCTCCTCAGATATCCGTCAAAGAAAAAATATATTATATAAGCGGCACCTATGCTCAAATAATTCTTACATTTCCAAAACATATAAATTAAACAGACACAAACGAAACCATACTCTCAGAAGAGCAAAGCGATCTTGTTATGAAAACAAATTCATTGATGTTAATAATGATATTAAAGGCACATAGAAACTAACAAATGAATTGACAAGTAAAAAAACACCTAGGTTTATCTAAAAAATATTTATATTAATGAAGAATTGTCTGCTAATCCCCAAGAACTGTTGAAGATTTTGAAAATTATCTAGGAACTGTAGCCTCAAAGTTATCACATTCCATCCCTGACACAGCTCGTAGTCCGAGTGATTATTTGAATGAAACTTTTCTAAACCATTCCTCAATCAATCGGAAGCTGCCCAACAGACGATGTCTGTCACATAATTACGGGCCTGAAAACGGTTCATCTGGTTGAGATGGCATCAAAACCTGTCGTACAGCTGGTGACTAGTCAATGTGTGTGTAGTGGAGATACTGAGCAGACAGTTATTGATTTATAAAAACACTAAAACATAGCCTTACTATTGATGTAGTCATTTCACAAAGAACACCCTCCTAATTTTTGTTGGCCCAAATGACACATACTGTCAAATAACTAGATGCCTGACCTACAATATATCCAAATATCATCAGGGGTTCACCACCATTTTCTCAAAATAAATCAGCTGGAATGCAGGTACTAGCGTCCTATCGCTAAAGAAACAGTTTGTAGGGGGCACTTGCTCATTGAATAATATTTTTCTCTGTTTACTTGTAACCACAAGTAACAGACTTTTTCCAACCCTTATTTGTCATAGTTTATGCCTGCAAAATTACTTAGCAATACTTCAACACACTTTAGAGATACAGCCAATCCCTACCCGTCTCCACCGTTTTCTGTGCGCCTGAATCTTGCATACAAAATCGACTTAGTATTTTTATACCTTCAGACAGTTATTCGAAGAGGCGTTCTCTGGTACTGGAATTTTGAACTATGTACATCACTTGATAGCCCATATAAAATGTGTTTAATGGACTAAATTTGAAGCCTGTATGTGGATTCATAATGGAGGTACAGAGTATACAGTTATTCAGAAAGTTAATCACAGGGGCACCCCTTGGTGTTGGAATTGGAAACTAAGTAAATTACGCCGTAGCCCGTATAAAATTTGTTTAATAGACCAAGTTTGAAGCCTGTATGTGTAGTATTAATGGAGATACAAAGTAGACAGTTATTCAGACAGTTACTCGTAGAGGCGCCCCTGGTGTTGGGATTGGGAACTATTTACATCACGTGATACCCCATATAACTCAACCAATAGTGGAAGACCTTTAAAGTTACCGGGCCTCGGTTTTACATAGCTAATCGGAGTCATTTACTTCGTTCGCCTCAAGGATTTGTCTATTTCACAGCAGAGCAACACTGAGCCGAATCTCATTGAGTTTTAAAAGGGTGTGTTAAAAACATTGTTCATTCCTCCCAAAAAGTTTTCTATGTGGAAGGCGGTGAGACATAGCAACGAATGTAACAGTCTTGCATATAGAGCGCTACGCCTACTTGCACCTGAGTGTACATCATCTCTCTGACAGTCCTGCCCCTTATATACGGGTATTAATGAGAGATAACCCTGCAACGCTCAATCGGTCACAGTTGTTCGTCACTCGGTGAGGACAGTCACAGTTCACGTCACATCTGGCGCCATATTTACCGTCAGGGCAGACCGAAGCTATGGTAAAGGATTATTCTGTTGGGAGAGAGCAGACATGGAGACAAATTGATGAGAGGAACCCATAAACAAAAGCAGACGGACGCTTCGTGAGCAGTTTTGCCCGATCCTATACTTCTGTTTTCTCTACAAGCTTTCGAGAAAACATTCAGAGTAAGCTCCACTTGTTCACTCGTGGAACTCGATGGGAGATGAGAGACCAGTCTTGCTGTGGATGACACACCGGTGTCAGAGATATGGCACCTGTACTACAGTTACTTATCAGGCATGTAACACATATCATATATATCCTACATGTATTTATCACGAATATCGCTACATATCCTACAGGCACTAATCACACATATAACACATATCACATACCCTACAGGTACTTACCAGGCGTCTGATACATATTTTGCATGTGATTATCACACATGTGAGACATATTATTACATATCCTACGTGTACTTATCACACATATCATACGTATTCAACACACACGTGACACATCTACATATGATGGCAATATTCCCAGCTTTGCTTCCACATTAACCACTCTGGGTTGGTTTGGAAACATGAGTTATGCTACAAAATTTTAGGTCTAAAATGCAATGAATAATACGCATGAGAGATAATGAGACATATGTAAACGAATGTTATACCTAAGATCGCTTTTCCTGCATTCTCGTCACCCGTCTGACAGTCCTGCCCCCTATACCCGGTAATGCAGGGAGATAAACAGGCACCGCTCAGACGGTCACAGTTGTTCGTCTTTTATTTAGGGCAGTCACAGTTTACGTAACTACTGACGTCACGCACTCCTTGTAGCTCCTTAACAACCTGTGATTGTAATAGGTTTACCTTCTGACACAGGGCCGATCAGTCCTGTTACCTTGCTCTAAATTTTCAGCGCCGAGCGCAAAAAGAGAGAGCAAAAAGTATCATTTTTACAGTCTTTGGTATGACCTCGCAGGGGATATATTTCTTAGAGAACGTCTAAAAATTATCGGATGGTGTTTATTAAGTCTTCAGACCTGATTACTCTTTACTACAATTTACGTCATACTTCTCCAGCAGTTTCCTCTAAAAGAAAAGACCACACTGAACCAAGGAGACCGGGCAGAGCCCAGGCGAAAAGAATGACTATCCGCAAGCTGCTCGGGGAACATCCCACTTAATTACTGGCTAATTTTAGGCTATATACTACTATGATCCTCTGGCTGAAATGTGGTGACATACACACTAATCTAGGGTTCCGCCCATCAAAATGTGGTGACATACACAGTAACCTAGGATCCGGCCCATCAAAATGTGGTGACATGGACACTAACCTAGAGCCCCGCCTATCAAAATGTGGTGACATACACAGTAACCTGGAGCCCCGTCCATCAAAATGTGGTAACATACACAGTAATCTAGGGCCCCGCTCAACAAAATATCTTGCCATGTTGAAATATTAACGCAAGGAACATGTACATGCATGCAGAAGGCGTAGCTATTTACTGTAAAACATCTCTTCATGTTACTCGATGAAAATATTGGGAAAATGCAATGGTGTGGATCAATGCGAATATATTGAAAAACGCGTGTTTATTACTGTCTGCTATCTCCTGCCTATTCAATCCGCTAATGAACGGGAGTTCTTCATTAATGATCTAGATGACCCTGACACCTGTTTCAACATAAAATCCACATGTATAATTAATGGTATGTGACTTTAATAACACACGTACTAAATGGGACGAAGTCCACGGCAAAAGTGAACTGAAGTGAGTTTGTTTGTCTTGGTAATGGACAACAACCTCTTTCAACTTATTGATAAACACACTACATAGAACCAAGAAAGTGGTTATATGTTGGACTTAATTATTACTGAGAGTATTGGACATGTAGATGGCCATGGTGTAGCGGCGCCATTGGTCAACCTTGACTATTGTACCCTACAAATCCCTCGATACGACACACTTTGAACATGTCAAAAGACATGTTTGGGACGTCGGGTGTGCCTATTTAGTTAGTGCACACAATCTTCTACCCGTTTTGATGAAACTTTTACCCACGTTAATGACAAAATTGACGTTTGCTATAAACTATACCTGCCGTGTTGAAGTGAGTGAATAGCAAACATAGCTGACCCATCTTAACCTCGTGACAAACCTTGGATGACGAATGATGTTCGTTTTAAACTACGGGTCAGAGATAGATTTTTTCCACACTACAAAAGCACCAACACCGAGGAAGACAAATTCCGCTACTATTTATCCAGACGTTAAGTTAATACTGCTAAACGTTATGTAATATCACACTCTTCCTTTATGTTTAAAACTATCTAACCCTGAATTAGGTAAAAAAAACGTAGCAGTAAGAAACGAAATCCTTATTGGTCTCAAGAGCAAAACCACTATTCATCTTAACGATAAAAATGTGTCGAACAATAATGGCTAAACCCATGAATTCTGCAGTTTGTTTGCCTCTCACTGTAGTCCACCTCATACATTACTAGATCTACCCCCTATTACAGGCTTTACCAAAGTGCGATTTCGAAATACACAAATTCATGAAAAGGACATGATTTATTAACTTAAGAACATAAACATAAGAAAATGGTCTGGTTTGGAGGGTATAAATAACTTCATGCTGAAATGTAGTGCTGACAGTAGCTTCCCCGTCTCTGGAGTGTTCCATTTTTGATGGAAACTCTCTTATGTCAGCCCAGTATTTAAGAAAGGAAACAGACATGGTATCTCAAACTACTCAGGAGTATCTGTGAAGCTTTCTCTCCACATATTGGAGAGAAGTTGTACATAAACACCTGTGTGAATATTGTATCAATAACATTGTATCCATAAAATATATCAAAGCCTTGACATCAAAAACGACATACATGTCTGGTCTTTATGTCTGTAAAACACTTGATAAATTATGGCGTAAAGGGCTTGTGTTGAAGTTGGAACAAATTTTTACAACTTTGTATTAATGGTATTGAGTCCGTTGCTAAACCTATCCACAGTGGGTGGCCTCAGGGTTCTGTACTTGGACAGTATTTTACCTTATTTTAAGATTTGCCAATGACATTACTAAAATATTAGACCTCACATTAACATTTTAGCCCACGACATCATGCCCTTGTGGACAAATGTCAATAAGTTAGGTACCTCGGGAGCTAAAGTGAATCGAGATTTTGATCGTTTATCAGAAAAAGACCAACCAATGAATCGTTAATATTATTGCTCTTAAAACTGTCTTATACCCTTAAAATGGGAAACTTCCAAACCTAATAAGTATTCAAACGAAGTTCATGCAAAGAACCTTCGGTCCCTCAAAAACTTTGGTATTATTAGGCTGACCTAATGGTAAATGAAATGAACACATTAGGGCTGTACAAAAGAAACCATACATGATAATAAGTACTCTTTTTAGAGCAAAGAAAACTGTTACTGGAAAATGTTGTGTGACTCTCTGGCAAAGTTTTTTGAGGTCGCCGATCGAATATGGCAACGCTGTGTACGATAACTGCGATTTTATATCGTCAAACTGTGAGTTCAAGTCCACCTCATGCTGGCTTCCTCTCCGGCCATACGTGGGAAGGTTTGCCACCAACCAGCGGATGGTCGTGGGTTTCCGCCGGGCTCTGCCCGGTTTCCTGTCACCATAATCTGGCCGCCGTCGTATAAGTGAAATATTCTTGAGTACGGTGTAAAACATCAAGTCAAGTAAATAAATAAATAAATCTTTTGAAGCTATACAAAGGCATGCACCATTCCTCTGTACTGGGAGATTACGGCAAACGTGGTGCAGCACTTTATTAATTGATCTCAAATCGCGACCTTCATGCATTCGACATAGATGCCAGTAAATTTTACTCTTCTCCAAACCCTCCTCTTCGGTTTCAAAAGCTGCCAAAGATTGTAACCTTATACCGTCTCATGCGCGAAATGCCTCTTTGGGAGCAGTAAAGTAATTTCCGTTCTCCAAAAAAATAAAGAACTAATTCCACTGCACAACATGTTTGATTCCTACAGCTTTGAATGCAGAATGAGAATGGGAGAATGGCGCTCTGAAATGTTGTGACAAACCTGCCATGGCTAAATAAGTACTGTCTCTGAATCCTCACAGCATCCTACCCCAGCGAAACGATTGGCGTCCAGATCTTATTTATTTTTTCATTTGATTGAGATCTCATGCCGTGTACACAGGAATGTTTCAGTTATACGACGTCGACCTGCATTATAGTTGGAGGGTGCCGAGCAGAACCAAGGGAAACCCCACGACCCTCCACAGGTTGCTTTCAAATCTTCCAACGAGAGAAACCAGAATAAGCAGGATTTGGTGTCAACAGCAAGGGCATTGGTGCCGTCCTGAATCGTTGTACTGAACTAACATGCTAAGTACTAACTCTACATGTAAGCATGCCTTGATGAAACGAAGAAATTTGCCACCCTATGGAACACGATTTCTCTCAGGCAGACTTTGTTTTGGTTTATTTTCAAAAAGTTCAATATTGGAATTCATTTTTTTTTTCAGGTTGGCGTGAAATATATTTTTGGCGTAAAATATTTTAACTATCAAGCAAAGAGGACGATCAAATATAATTTAAACAGTTTCAAGTAAGATTTTTTTCACATTCTCTTCAAACCAAGAAAACTGGAACGTATGAGAGAAATACAGCAACCACTCTCACGTCTACTCCTTGACCATGAAAACCTGCACGGCGCTCTTTATGACTGTCACTGACTTTGGTTCTAATCTCCGTCACTTGGCAATGTCGCTTAATTACACGGTCTATGTCACTGGAGGCTTGGCGAGGACACTCAAAGTCTTTTCGACGTGTTGGGCTTCCTCTGCCGGACATGAACACGAGGGTACAAGATCCATCATCACGGCGTTGCTCTAGGTTTTCATGGCCCAGACGACGTGAAGGGAGAGCACTGTCGCCTTGCTCATCTCCATTGTGTACCGTTCATATACAAAGGCGATGAAATACTGATTCCCGGTACGATTTCCAGGGAATATCCCCTACAACCACAGTTATTTTGTCAAGACAAGCATAGGGTCTGGCTACGGACTAGCCAGGGAATTCCACAATTGGCTGGCCACGGAACTCTCTGGCTTGGTTCTGACCACCCGTGAACTTGATGCTGGCTCTAGGGCTTTACAGACGACTTGGACTCTACACACTGGATCGCATATATTAGCAGGCTGGCATGATCTTGCGTCAGGGTCTATCAGCGTGCTGAGGGAAGGGACTGCTGGTACCTGTAAGAAGCTAAATAAGGAATAGAAAAATCAATTTGTCTCCCAATAGATCGTTCGAGATCGAACTCTTTTATCGCTAAAGGTACCAAAAATGCTCCTGTACCACGTGGCTTGACAGAAGTGTCAAGCAACTATTTCTGATTACATTTGCTATAAGAAAAGTGTCTAAAAAACTGTGATAAAAAGTTATTTAGACTTGGACGAACTTGAGGACGTGAAGGTTTGTGAACTTCAGAAGTTACTGAAGAAAAGCAATGTCATTTGTACCTCCTGAACACGGTGAGATGGATGATGAGCAAAGTAAAGTCAACAAACGTTGCCAAGTCACATCATACAGTAGGACTTTTTACCTTTAGCGACAAAACAGTTCGAACTCGGAACCTCCCTCCCTCAAGCAAATAACTAAAACTGGGATATGCTCTCACATTTGTGACGTGGACCGGCTGGAGCGAAGCTCCCTTAGCGTTACGTCCACTCAGCTAACATGACAGCTAGCACTCAAGACATCACGACAGTTACGTGCTCGTAACGTTAAGAAGCTCGTAACTTGGAGCAAGTGGCCACAGGTATCTAATATATATGTTATAAAATTGTACAAAAAACTATTAAAAAAATGAGGTGAGAGGGCATTGGCCAGGGGGTTAAGACGCTTGTCTGTCAGTCTCTAGGACACAGGCCATGCGGACTGTAATATCAACTAACAACTTTGGTCTCGTACACGTGATAGATGTATATTAACAATTGCTGCAGAACAATTTCATTTTCTTTATTTTGGTAACTGGATCATCACGTGTTAAACACGTGCGAATAATTCTCAGGTGAAGGGAAGATCTCATTTTCTTCTTGACCTTCTGCCACTAACAGCTTCAAAGAGGTAATGGCTTCCAGACCAGGACCTTCAAAATGCCAAGAAGCAATTTTCAGCCTTCGCCCACAGATATCTGTCTCTCAGTCTCTAGGAGACATGAGATGCGGTTTGCATCCCGGCCCTGGGTCAGGTTCATGTACCTGCTATCGCAGTTCCTGGAGCCTTAATCACAATATGGAGTCCTCGACGCTAGCTGGTTTCGGCTAGCCTTTTACCTATAAGGTGCGCATGTCGGTACGTCACAAGTAGGGAAGTTCATCGGGGACCCGTTTTACGAAGCGGGTGTAACGCTACTCCAACGGTAACTACCATGGCGACGTATCTCTACAGTATGTGTTACCATGACAGTAACGTTTGTCATATCTTACAACCTGTTTGTAAAAGTGGCGACTGGAACTTTTCTGGACCGTGACTTCGATTTCCTTCGTGATAGGAATTAAGATGTTAACGGTTTCCTTCATCAAAGGATTTAAGGGCAGTTCAAAAGTGAACAATTTCTTTCACCCCAAAAACAAGAAATGAACACTTATTCAGTATGGCGAAATAAAAGGAATACATTAAAATACCACTAGATGAAGGGAATGAGAACAATATAAATGGAGATAACTCCATTTGCCTTGCATGAATAAATCTTCTGTTCATGACCTCGGTATTATTATGTATTCGGATTATTGGTCTGGACCCAAATTTTCGGCTTCAATGAAAATTTCTGCTGAAGCAAAGTTACTAAGGTACTTACACAGCCGCTGGCGCAGGCTTGTTTTTACTTTTTTTTTCTCTCAAACAGAGAGCCATGTTAGATTTAAGGCATGAAACTACCGATTTAAGCAACTGGATTGGATTTCAATAAATAAATGAGCTGAGAGTTTTTTCCTCAACAATATACACTTAATTAGAAAGAGCGAAATAAAAGTTGTTAGGGGATAGGATACAGTTTAGGAATATTAAACCAATCACTACCAATAAAACAGTTCCATTTTACGATGGCCATGTTTTGTTATGCTCTATTGAATATTGCAGTATCGTGCAGTTATTAGCACTACCATGTCCATAAACAAAACACACCCATGGTGTAAAACCGGTACATTGGGTACAATAATTGAGTCAGTCTCTGAAAGAATCTGTGAAATGCCCGTTGCTGTGCATATGAGAGGAGCATTTATTATTATTATTATTATTATTATTATTATTATTATTATTATTATCATTATTATTATCATTATTATTATTATTATTATTATTATTAACCTACTTACTAACCATAAAGGTCTCCTTAACCTATAATCATTGTATTTAATTTATGAAGTGCTCCAGTGGTTGCGCCGATAATGGGCTATTTACCTATTTACTGGTTTTCTGCTTATTATTATTACTCACGGAAAGAACATCCAACAACCTATGACCATGGTTCCTTCAGGGCACGTTACTGTCGGCATCGCCCCTGGAACTGAAGTTTCGAAAGTGTATTTCTCAGAACATGTTGGCCTGTGAAACCTGTAAAAAATGCAGTCACGGCGAGTTTTTACCCATTTCCCTGTTCCTGAATGCATTACTTTCTACCCTGATAATATTAATATGCCCACTTAATGCCCGTTACCAACCCATTGTTAAAAAAGCTTCAATAGCACTTCAAATAATCCCTTTCCTTCCCTTTCACCCATCTTTACTTATTTAGTTCATTGAATGGTGTTTTATACCATGCTCAGGACTAGTTCACCAACACGACGGCGACCAGCAGTATGGTGGCAGGAAACCGGGCACAGCCTAAGGGAAACCTGCCACCATCCTCTGGCTGCTGACAGACCTTCCCACGTACAGATCATTACAATATAACACGAATGTAAATAAAATTATATTCATCACAAAATCATGAAATTCAGTTTTTGAAGAAGAACTGCGAATGATGAAATGTGTCTCACCTTAAGCTTGCCGGTATTCACAGTACTCTTGGGAAAAGAGCATGCGCCGTTGAATTGTACTGCTGATCCGGCACACGTTCCGTTGTCAACACTGGACCTACAGTCAACAGGAACGGTGTCTTCGGGGCAATTTACCTCCACGACATCAAACGGCGTTGTTGTTGAGGGTCCATTCACAAAAGTTACACCTGCGAAATGTGAAAGATGCTTGTCATAATAAGCAGCAAATATATTTCCTATTCCTTGCCACAGTTACATAGAAGTCGACCACAATTTCATTCAACATCATACTTTAATCAGGGCAGCTTTTTGTCAGATAATCGTTTAAAGTGAAAGACAGTACATGTTCTGAGTTAAGTTTGCTATAAAGGCTGCACAATATTATGTTTATTTCACGAAGGTATTTTTTCTAACAGCTACTCGGACAGTGGAAATTAACATTTAAGTATTCCATATATTGTTCATCCCCGGATAAACGATGGCGTTTTGCAAATAAACGTATTACTCGTCCAGTACGAGAGAACGAGAGTCGAGTCAGCTTGGGACTGAATCGCCATTACACGGTTGAAGTGGAGACGACATATTGTTTTTGACTGTCAACCACTTACAGCTTCATAGAGGTATTGGGTTACGGGTCAAGTGGCCTTCAGAAATAACCACACCGTGCCATTTTGATCTGTCGTTGAAATGTACAGGAAAATTTTATACTGACTTTAAATTTCGGGCTTCAAAAACAGGTGATCACGTCAAGTTCGACCTTCCAAGTCAAACACGTCAAGTGGTTATCTTCCACAGTTTTCAGCCGATTTGGATAATTTATTTTCATACTTCATAGCCATTAAATGCCAACATATAATATTAATATCCGAGGCAATGAGATATGGCTTCTGGAAAAGAAATTCCTTCAACTATTTAATTTATCTCCAATAGGGCCGCTATGTAGGTCAGAGGTGCTTTAGTTGTCTGTATACAGGTAAGCTACCCAAAGGATTTGTTCATATAAAGCTGAAGTGAACAAAAAGCAAAGTATGAAAGGAATAAAAATCCGATCGTGGCAATGAAATGAGCCGGCAAAACACTACTAAACAATCTGGTCGACAACTTGCTTTATCTTTGTTTTTGTTTTTTG
Organism: Acanthopleura granulata; assembly: GCA_016165875.1. Lineage (NCBI taxonomy): Eukaryota > Metazoa > Mollusca > Polyplacophora > Chitonida > Chitonidae > Acanthopleura > Acanthopleura granulata. The sequence goes on from JABBOT010000013.1 coordinate 1,765,054, forward strand.
TTGGTTTTTTTGGTATTTTTATTTAATTTTGTGGGGGAGGTGGCTTCAAATTGTACATTCACTGTCCATTATAAAAGAGTGTAGAGAAAGAAACACTGTGGATACACTGGAAAATAAAATCAGAGCAGTGACAGCAGGGTGGCAAATGGTCACACATACTCGGTGAAATCCCACCTCCTATCACTTTCGGTTAGTGTTTCATTCTAACTGCACGTTTCAATGAGTAAAAAGTAACAATTTACACTCCCCAAGCAGTAGGACTTAAGTAGAATTAGTTACATACTATGATGTGAATTGAAAGTTGTTAGACGTCGCTGGTCTAGAAATACCGGTACTCAAAATCTATAGTGTGGTCATCACTTTTAATAAAACCAGTCCCAAAAGAACAATACAAAGGAACCAGATCTCGGGGATCCATATATGAAACATTTACCTGCAGGACTGAGGGCTTTATCCACCTTCTCGTCTATCTGTCTTAAGTACTTCAGAGTGTCTTCAAATCCCGACGAAACACTGGAAGACCATAACAGTTTTCAAACCCTGTGTTAGAGTCAATATATCAGAAGAGTCATATCATGTTCTATCCCAATGCGATGCGCCTTTGTACATAGTCACATCCATCCTCACAGCGCACACAGCAACAAGACTCAACACAAACTGACCTTTGCAATGCAGCAATCACTCTAAAGGAAAGGTTTATCACCGAGTTATTAAAAGGGGTGCACACCTTTCAGGCAGAGCACCTATTGAAATCGTTCGGATTTCTATATTTGTACACTTTCACCTCCATTATTCCAAAAACTGCCCAAGGTAAAGAACCTAAACTTGACAGTTAGATACATGTACTTCAATGACTCAAAAACTTTTGACATTTTCGATTTTTCACCGCTCACGTGGTTTGGCAGCTGTTTTGAATTTTATACAAAATTTAAAAAACTTTAGAAATCATGAATCAAATGTAATATACTGTTACTACGTGTAAGACCTACTCTCAAGGCAAAACGTTTTGAATTTCATATGCAAATTAGAATCTGTCAAACAAATGAACATGGCTCAAAACTAGGCTACCTGTAAAAACTATCTAAACTGATTGATCAAAAACATTTTCGACCTTCTTGACATCTGGACATTGAAATTGAAAGTAATATTTTCGATTCTTGGGTTCCAATCTAGCTCGTTCGTTTTCAATTTCACATTTCTTTTTTTCACTACCATGATGTCAACATAGGACTACCAGAAGTTTCAATTATATATGCCATGCAATATGACATCGTAGTGACACCCTGTATTGGGGCAAATCGGTGGAGTTTAGCATTACTTTGCAAATACTAGCACCCCAAACCTAATGACTTCAAAGTTTATGTCTAGTACGAGTGTAAGTCGTTAGAAGAAAAGCTATATCAGGGCAAAAATATGGTGGAAACGGGACAAAACGGTCCAAAGCTCGACTATGACTTTTCACAGTGAAAAGTGACAGCGTATTAAGTATCAATTTTAAATAAGGAACAAACTATTTAAATTTTCAGTTTTGAGAATATAAATGTCCACTCAATACCTGAGAGGCCAAGTTCTTAGTTGAAACGGAAAAAAGTCCGTCAATCCGCACGCATGTGTTTCCTTAAAAAGCGCACTCATATTCTCAATATGTCAGACCGTGCGGAGGAAGTATTGGCCTACAACTTGTACGCATCTATTTCCGTGAGAAGTGTAGGTTTATACCTTGTTGGCCAGACCGTCCGCCTGTGTTTTCCGTGAGGAGTATAGATTTAACATCGTATGTAAATCAGTAAGTATTCTTACTTTCCGTAAGAAATATTGGTTCACACCTCCTCCGCCAGTCCATACGCATGTGTTTTCTGTTAGAAGTATAGATCTATACCTCGTACGTCAGTTTGAGCGCATGTTTCCCTTAGGAGTACAGGACAACACCTCGTTCGTCAGTCCGGAGGCATCCGTTTGCGTACTTTTCTCAACACTGTTCATCATAATGAACTGAAATTTGGTAGAAGCACAAGCAATGGGAGCGAGGGAATGCACAACCTTTCAACCAAAGGCCGGGGTCGAACCGATACTTTGCCAGTCCTTGAGATTTAAAGACAAGCGGCTTTAACCACTGGGCCATAACCCTCTCCTACACTAATCTATCATGGACTAGAATGTTACGAGAAACTGGGTATTAAATATGCTCTAGGGCTGGTAGTTATTATACAATGTTTATGATTGGCTATCATTCATATACATGCAGTTAAGTACAATTCAACGAAAATAGTTATTACGCATGTCCAGAAAGTGTTTCGAATACCCCGTCTGTTTTAGATATTTTCAGTCAATACATTAACTGTAACTCAAAGAAACTGGAGTATTCCGGAGCAAACATTATGGTGGCCAGCATTATGGTGTGAGGAAACCTGGCAGAAACGGGGGAAAAGCCACCAGCGTACAATGATTGCTGGTGGACCCAAGTACGACCGAAGGGGAAGCCAGTGTGAGCTGTGGTTTGAACTCAAAATGACAACATTGATGAGAGGCGCCTGGGCCATTACTCTGCACTAACGCGTTAAACCCCTCGGCCGCTGAGGCCATCGGTTCCAAAATAAATATATTCTAGATGTATTAGGCGTAAGAGATTGTAACTTGTGGACTCGGTGAAGTGGTTTGATGAAGTAGGCCTGTGCGCATGATCCCATAAATGTGGCCAAGAACATGATGTATAACGGGTGGCATAAATATCGTATGTACTCTTTTGTCAACAATGTTGAGTTTTTCTTGATTGGCTCACGACCTTTCCTTGATAAAAATTAGCCAATCAAGACACACACACAGAACTACTTTGTTTTACGACGTATTTTTGTCGTCTGCGTTGAGTGCAATTGTCGGTAGATATGTAGGCTGTGGCCGTAGATAATTTGGAGATTACATGATCAGTTTCTCTCTGGTGCGTGAGAATGATATGGCCATTAAATTTCTTTACTTTTCTTGTCGGGTATGGACACATGTATCTGTATTTCAGCTGTATTCTCAAACAAGATGACCTGCACGCTACGTACCCCTGTCGCATCACTTGTTGACAGTTGAGTAGTGTTTCCTGTGACCTCTTGTTGTCTTTCTCTCTCTGACAAACATGTTCGTAAACTGTTTGAAAACCATTACCTGCTACTTAGTTTTAACTATAAAGGTGACAATGTAAAAAAATCCAGTCAGACTTGAGTTGGTAAAGCCAGGTTTAAATTTGAGCTGTTGTGTGTAGCATATATTTTATTCTTTGTTTAAATGTTGCGCTTTGGTCAGCGGACGAATCGGTGACGTCACATATTTAAATTAAGCAAGGGCGTTTATAAACAGCGATAAATCCAGCTGACTTGAGGCCCAATGTTGTGGTTTTGTTCGACGTAATATTTATGAGATGAGCAGAATCTTCAATTGGTTATCCTGTAGTATCAAATTTATTAAACTCGAGTCAAACTTTCCATTTGTTTCGAGCTGTTTCGATACTATAGGATCACTCGTCGAGGTCCAAAATGAACATAGAACGTGTTCTGCCCAAGCGGTTCGGTTTTAAGCTGCCAACCCTGTTGTTCATTTTTACTTGTAGATGTGTTCTGTGTCGACCAAAGTCCCGGGGATTAAGCTCTACAGGCTATGTATAGAAAGTGTATAATCGTGTTAGAGGACAGCTAACTCCTCTAAAGACTAAACGTCATTACAAATCCCCACCCCTCTCCTCCCACCTTCTTTTTACTTCTCGCTTTTGAAGACGTTCACAGGGACGGAAAGCGTGACATGCATATCGGCGATAACACATACTAATACATTATGAGTACTGTATCCATACCCAGGCCTATAACTTGCTACAGGACGGGAAGAACACCCCAATTTTTACCTGCTCGCATAGTTGTACGCAGAGATGATATTCTTGTGTATGTATCGTTTTGTAACTTGATATAACTATACAAAACGGCCACACCCAGGACGGTAGTGAGGCAATGCAAAGAGCGTGAATAATTTTTATTTCATAAGTGCCTGTGTATGTTACATTTACGATGCAATTATTTCTACATTCTTTCTAAAAAATTTTAAGAAAAGCCCTCTTATACATGTGTTGCCTTTCTGCTGCTGAAGACGTCAGTCGTCTGCTGTCCTCATTTGTAACGCCATGCTACTTGCTATTCGCATCACTATTCCTTCACTACTGTGATCTTGGCAAATACGACTTTCAACTCCGACAATGATTTTCTACTCGGCAAATACGACTTTCAACTTGATCAATACTAACAATATACACAGTCAATTAATAAACAAAGGATTTCTCACGAGTGGTCATCGCATATGCGTAAATTTAATTTTAGTTTATTAGGTCGTGGGCCAAAATGCAGAGTAGCATAAAACAATAAACTCTGAAGAATACTGTTTGGAGTCATGATACAGAGGAAGGGCTCGGTTGAGTAGCGCACTAGCGCGGCGCAATGACCCGAAGCCTGTCACCAGTCCGGTCTCTGTGAGTTCAAGTCCAGCTCCAGAAGCTTCCTCTCCGGCCGGATGTGGGAGGGTCTCTCAGCAGCCCACGGATGGTCGTGGGTTTCCGCCGGTCTCTGCCCGGTTTAATCCCACCATAATGCTGGCCGCCGTCGTATAGGTGAAATATTCTTGAGTATATCGTAAAACACCAATCAAATAAATAAATAAATAAATGATACCTCTATTTCTGGGTTACTTATGGGGTCAACTCTTTTTGGCAGATTCCCTACCCTTCCCTCTTTAAACATTTTCTGCTTTGCTTTTAATACTTAGCTGTTCTAATACCATCATAAAGGTGACACTAGAGCACACAGTTAAATCTCTTTAGCTGCCTTTCAGTTGAACTAATAATTCCCCACAGTGAGTTATTGTCATAGTATGGCCCATCAGGCTTTTTTATATTTATTAGGAAGTTGCACAAAATAGTATTCAGCTGTATATGAATGGTATTTCACGTAAATGGCGGCGCTCACATTCGCTAAAAAATACTGAGTAAGAGTGGTGCACATTATAGTGACAAAAATGTGCCTCCATGTAATTATTTGCGTACCAGCAGTACACAATTCGTGTAATTTGTGTAATACATCCACAATGGCGTGTGTAACAGTAATACACAATTTGTATACCCCTGATACACATGTATTGTTGATGTGTAAATTTGTACACAGTTGTTTTACAGAATATCTTTCACCAGCCAAAATTCAAAACGACGTACCAAGGCGGATTTCATTTGAAAAGGCGCTTTCTCTCATGATTAAAGAGGAATATAAGCAGTCTACGGAAGACAAGGCGGTGTAAGACACGGTTTTCTTGACTGCGGACTCTTTTTATTGAACAGCAAACCACTAAGTGTCTCCGTGATGTTCAACCAGCGATTCGCTATTGTATACCTCTCTTTAATACCCGTCCAATTTCGCTAACTCTCGCTTTGCGAACCACAATGTTATATCTATAGGATATGGTGTAATAATAGTGTAACACTCATACATAAATATAACGTGCAACTCGGGATGTACACCTAACTATACCGTATTATACTCCTACAAAGGGATTCAAAATACAAAATTCTGCTATGGCACATTGTTATAGGCTAAGGAATATTGCTGATGGTCTCCCTTTCAAAACTAGAATTAAGTGATTCTTCTTTCGGGTCCAACGACGTAGAAATCGTTGAAAATCGGCTTTTCCTTAACTTTGCTCATAACTGCATCCTGGACACACAAGGATTTAGCCGGTGAGTTCATGGGAATACACTTGTTGTGATGTTCTGGCTAGGACTATATATGTGTCAGACACGGCACCCTTGTATAGCCCGTTGTCCTATGTATTTCTCTTCTAACCGTGTCTGTCAATACTTGTATCCGTTATCTGTTCTTGTTTGGGGGGGGGGGGGAGTAGGAGGTTAGGATTTTTTAGATTTACCCCTTGAATAAATAAATTCATTGATTTAATTTATTTGATTTGTGGCTGACCTTCCCACTTACGATGGGAGAGGAGGCCAAGCAAAGCTACTCTTCGACTCGGTAGTATTTTAGAAAAGGACAAACACATAGAGGGCGCAGATAAGGCAAGACGTATTCTGGTTATTAGTACAAGTCCACATGTACATCCATCACTGTTGCCAAGCATGGCGGAGATCCTCACTCGTACTTTACTCACTCGTACATTTACAGCGTGTACATTGTATAAGACACAATGACTCACAGCGACCGCTTTGCAGAGCGGCTCCTGGATCATTGTGCTGAGTTACCGCACACTAACCAATATGCCACAGGACTGTAAAGTCATTTTTCACTTATGTAACTTCGGCCAGCATTATGGTGGGAGGAAACCGGGCACAGCCCGGGGGAAACCCACGACCACCAGCAGCTTCCTAGCGGACCTTCCCACGTACGGCAGGAGAGGAATCCAGCATCAGCTTTACCTGAATTTACACCGACGCTTTGGATCGAGGCTCCTGGGCCATTGTACTATACTACTGCACGCTAACCAATAGGCCACAGAGGCCCCATTGAAAATTTAAATATATACGTGACCATACATTAAAAAGGAGGTAAATACAGCGCATAACCCCCGAGGTGTAACGCTGTACATAATGGTTTGTGAGATGGTGTGATCGGGATATTTTAGAAAGCAGAAATATGCGTTTCAGTGAGTCTGCACTGTTTAGTTTCATGTTTTCACGGGGTGGTCGTTATGAGTGTGACTATAGTACCATGTATGAATGCATGCTTAATTGGTTTAACAGCGTACTCAGCAATTATTCAGTCATTTGACGACGAGGAGTCCTTATAATGTATATATTATGTCTTTCTGTGGCAGGCCGAGTCCATGCCGCCAAGGTGCTGCCGCCATTGGAACATCATGCCGAAGACACTAGACATGACACCTCAACTAGTCACATGATATATTAGTCTTGTTTCCTTGATCTAACCTCCCAGTGCTGAAGGCCAAGCGAGTCAGTAACAAGTAACATATTTAAAGACTTTCCTATAACCCTACCCGGGGTTTGATCCCGGATCACTGGTCTCACAACCCTGAGATGTGCGCTCAAACCACCAGGCCACCGAGGTTGTGACTGATATGAAGAACGACGTCTTTTATTTATTCCCTTATCCGACCTCGGCCAGGATTATGGTAGGAGGAAACCGGACAGAGGGGGGGGGGAGGAACCCACGACCATCCGCAGGTTGCTGGCAGAGAGCAAGGGAGTAGAGGAAGTTGGGTTTGAACTCACATCCATCGTGTTGATGAGAGGCTTTCGAGTAATTTCACTGCACTAGCGCGCGAAACCCCCTCGACAACGCCCTCACCCTCGTCTTTCGCAGTTTTGGACTCTGAACTCAGGATCAAAAGCTCAGAATCCGTAGGCAGCTGTGTAGAGTCTGTTCATCCGTACCATGGCCTGTAGGCCTGTAGGCCATGATATCAGTTGAATAACAAAAATTAATATATTAATTTGTCAGATTGGATGTGGTGTAGGTCTCATCGGTGTTGATTAGGTTTTCACTTTAAAGACTGCTCATCGTTTACTTTCCCACAGTATAAACATGGCACAGTTTCATCGAAAGGCCTGTGAGGTAGATGAAATGAACAAGAAGTTGATGGGTTTTACCTGGTTGAGAGCAGACCGAAAGTGACGTCAGAACCACCAGGATCTGCAGCAGTGGCGAGAGCATGGTCAGCAAGTTTGGTCCTGCGGTGCCATCCGGTGACAGCTATAGAGCAAGCAGTGCCTGTCATCAGCCCGAGCAAACTTGGGCCTACCAAGAAGTGGCTTGAGCAGGAAGTAAAGTTATATTCTTCACAAGTATTGGTTTTTGTGACGGCATAGCTCTTCAGAAAATAGTATCATTTATATTCAGTCTCAGGAAATCTAATAAGACGTCTAGGTGTACCATACGCTACATGTAAGCAATGTCAAATGGGGAAAAAAGCATAACATATATGTTCTTTACATTTCTGCAGAGCCTCATTTGGCCCCTGTATAACGCCTATGAAGCTAAAGATAAATTTATTTCCAGTGTATTAATTTATTAATTTGATCCACACAATTATCTGAGTGTGTGGAACTGATGGGGGGGATTTGGGGGGGATTTGGAGGGGGGACTGTGTTCGAATGCCGCTTCGTCCAGTTCGAATTTGGCGTACATGAGATCTGTCGCACGACGTACTCGACAAGAAACTGTACTTTCCCCTGGGTCAGTCAAATTTTTCCCCACCAATTACCCTGTCAGTGGTTGCCAAAGTGAAACATAATAAAACCCTAACAATATGTGTAAATTGAAAAAGTGTACACTTTCTGCACCGTACAGACCCATGCCTGTATGTTGAGTCTTCAGGGACGAGATGTTATCGCTAAGACTGAGAGTTGAAAATGTAGGATTCAATAAATACATAAAACACTAAGAGTGTATACATGTATATGTGGTTTTATTTTCTTTGATGTGTTTTTATATGGTGCAATCCGATCCAGAAACATGGCACATATAGGTGCCAATAAAGTAACGCTGAGGTGAAGTTTTTACCCGCTGAAGCTCCTTTAACTCAAAGCAGTCTGTCCCAGCCATGTTACCCAATGATAGAGAAAGTCAGAATGTTCGTAATCATTAAATAAGCGCAGACGCGCAATGACAGCTGAGACCCGTTAAATTCGCTTAGAGGGCGTAAAGCCAGGCCAAAGATAAATTACCATACAGCGACATATCTCTACAGCATATAGGTGTCGTCAGGCCAATTACGTTTGACACAACTTACACCCTGTTTGTAAAACGGGCCCAGGTCACAATTACATTCGTAATAACGTTGATCTCAGGGTGTCTTGTCAACACAATGCGCGTGAAACATGCCCTTATCTTTCTGGGAGGATATATAGAAGTGGAAAACAACATTTCCCTGTGCTACACCAAGCCGCCTAAGAGTCGGAAACTGATTTCGGCTGATGCTCACTTCTCGACTTCTATTGGAATAACTAATATAACTTAGCTTCAACTCCAGAGATTCCACATCGACTCCGCTCTTGCCAAACCAATTGGCAAATAAAGATGAGGAATCTTCGTGCCTCCTTCCTTGACCCTCAAACAGGGGGAGATTCTGCCGGTGTCGGTTGCCCCACAAGGTGGTGTCTCATTTCAAGGTCAAGGTGTTACAGTGAGGGAGAATTACAGAGAGACGCAGAGGAGTCTTTTGCCGTTGGTGAGGCCTCCAAAAGAAGATTGAAAGCGACGATCACAAGGTAACGGCAGCTATAAACAAGAACATAAAACTCCATGGCTGCTTAAGATTACCTAACAGGAGGGGATTCGCTTGAGGTTACATTCTCCAGGAGATTCCCGCTTCCCTAACCCTTTCTCTTCCCCATCCCCACCTAGCTTGACTCTGCTTGCTCAGCCGGGAAGATTGCCAGGTCTCCTTTTCTGGTTTCCTCTGGCTGTGTGTGCTTTCTCTCACCTGTAAACTCATCGACAGGGAAAGTAGTCTCGGGGTCGCTGAACTTGTATTTATTTATTTATTTATTTATTTACTTATTCATTTAACTGATTGGTGTTTTATGTCGTACTCAAGGACATTTCACTTATACGACGGCGGCCATCATGATGGTGGGAGTTAAGCAGGCAGTGTCCGAGGGAAACCCCAGACTATCCGTGGATGGCTGGCAGACCTTCCCAGGTATGATTTTTTTAGCTGGTGGCCATTTTGTTGAGCCGATATGTAACATACAAGTTAATGACAAGCCTTGGCCACACACTTTAGCGCCAAATATAGCAAGAAGACATCCGTCCCACTTACACCCGACCCAAACCCACCCACACACCCACCCACCCAAAGACAACCAAAACAAATGTAACAGGTGTGATATGACACAGGGGTGATATGACACAGGTGTGATATGACAATTCAATGTTGTAATCAAATGAAATGTACTATTATTATTCAGGCATGTTGTAATCCTGAAGATGTGATTTATGTCACCTTTGTTTTTAGTTGTCTTTAGGTGGGGGATGGGGGTGGGGTTGGACGCGGATGTAGTGGGGTTGAGTTCTTTTTGCCGTATTTGGCGCTCAAGAGACCGTGACTCACAATTTGAAGACATCCTCCTGTTACTGTATATATATATATATATACCACCAAGTCTCAGACATAACAATCAGACGTCTTCAATCTGTGTTCATCGGGAAGGTTTGAGTTGAAGTTTTCCTTTACTTGTAAATATCAAAGAGAGAGCAAGGCCTGAATAACGTGGCGCACAACATTCTATAAATAGAGCTGCCATCCAAACAACGCCATGTCAAATACCAAGCTCTCAATGCTAGTGTGTAGACCTATTTCCAAAGGCACAAAGACGCGTCACATGCTCACAAAGTTATAATACATTACACAAAATCCTGTTGTTGCAGCGGGAGATAGAAGGTCCAGGAAACCAGCAGGGATTCTTCCAAGGCTAGCAGTTCACATTTATTTGATTTATATATTCCAGATCACGACTAGGTGGCGTTCGCAGGCGGCTGACAAGTGATATGAGAAGAAGCTTTCAGGCTGTCATCCAGGCACACGGCAGATACACCCGATATTGACGTAAAACGCTTTACGAGATACCAAATGACGTTTTCATTGAATAATTTCAACCACTACTTCAACACTACTCACTCCAGAACCATACTTGTAAAGCCATGGTTTCGCCTCAAAACCAGTGATGATAGAAATACATGTGTGTTATCATTAAAACACATGGATTCCAATCATTTTGTCGTTTTTATTGTTAGTTAAACAATCATACATAAAACCTATTACCATAAAACATGTTAAATCAACACTTCTTAAATACACATGTTTAACATATTTAGATCTGAACCCAGTGTAATCTAAGCACTTTGCTTTAAAACAATGAAACTGTTACAGAAGAATACTGTTACACTTTAATGACAGTAGTTAAAGATATAGATATTTCACAAACAATATACAGAAACCCTCTTTCCTGGGCACAATTGATCGTTACACCTACCAGGTACATGTATAAAGAAAAAGGCTTTAGAAAAAATCTAACTTCTAGTGCCCAGTTACGCACAGCTATCACAGCAAAAACTGATTGTGAAAGCAAAACCAATTTTATTACCACATGTTGCGATTCTTGCTAGATTGTACAATAGCATTGTTGAACATAGTCTAAGACATTAACGTGTGTTACATATATTCTTCACCAGAAATCCACCACCACCACCACCACCTCTGACATAGGCCTAGGTTTACATATATGAATGATTGTGTGTTTATGTCGTCACACTAACGATATCGTGTGATCCACATAGGCCAAGTCAGTTGTTATTTTACATTCAAAAACGATGGTAAAGGGCAGAATTCAAATATAAATATACCCAAAATACTAAAAACAGACCAAACAGCATTCCAGGGCCAAGCACAGAGCATTTCTTTCTATCGCCAAGTTGAACAGAATTAAAATTTATTCATAACTCATCAATGTCAACATGTCTTTACTGTTTATGTGCCATAACATCAAGCCATACTCTAACAGCATAGAGGGCGCTGCACCGCATAAATTTTTTCTGCGTAAGTCCTGTTTCACGCTGAAGTAAGCAATGTCTTTCTTCCACGGCGTTGTCCATTTAGTTAGTTAGTTATTTTATTTCATTGGTATTTTACGTCATACTGAAGAATATTTCACTTATCCGAAGGCGACCAGCATTATGGTGGGAAGAAACCCGACAGAGCCCAGGGGAAACCCACGATCAGCTCAGACTTGATTCTGTATCTCTATCTGAATATCTACTAGAGAAAAACAATAAACCATGAGGACAAAACTGAAGATAAGGGGCAATTAAAAAGTCCAAAATTGATTGCCTGAAACATTTACAAAACTTCACATTATAAAAATAAAATCGCCATATACAAATGCCGCCTCTCTGCAGAAAGTTTACTGGGTTCGTTATCACAGTCCTTTATATTCATGTAGTAATAGGTTTTAAATGTTAACATAATTAAAATATAACATTTTCCATACAATCTATCTAAAGATTTTAAAATTAAAAGAGAAAGAACAGATAAAATGGAAACCAGTCAATAACACGGTAACATTACAACAATTTATTTATTTATTTTTGGGTTTTACGCCGTATTTAACAGTAACAGTACATGCAACATAAAGGGCAAAGTCGGACACTGATTTCTAACAGTGTTTTAAGGTTTCCAGCCTGGACTGCACAGAGAACAACATATTGACTATTATTTAGAAAAAAAAAATAATCGTCCCAATGAAATACATCAATTGCATACACGGAGAATAAAATAGACGGTATAAAAGCTTGTCGGCCAAACGGCTGGCTCTCGTCAGACGCAAAAATATAAAATGTCAAGAGGCCCAATACAGTAATAAAAGATATCAAAATCTGATCACATCAGACTGATTTGGAATTTGAATAAAATATTACTCCTTAAACAAGTGCAAAAAAGCGATAGGAAAACCTGATTATACACAGATATATGTATTAAAATATATCCCGCCATTTGGAAAAGTATTACACATATTAAGGGCAATATTATTATATTCGTAACTTTAACATTAAAATAGGCCCCAAAACGTCACTATTTGATACATAACAAAAAGTTGCGAATATATGTGTGAGTGTGCATATCATACAGTTTTAGTGTGTTAAACAGGGAGTTCACGAACAAGAAGTGTGCAAACTAGTCATAACTATGTGAGCAGCACAATCTCTGGGGTCACCAGAAATCAGTGAGGCCACATGAACCGCTAGCACCTTTTGACATTGGTTATTATGGAATGCCAGTCACACTTTATTGTGTTCCGCGACACTATACTGGAAGTGTATACATGCACAATTTGGAATTTTTGCGGATGGTTTTCTTTCTTAGTCTCAAACACCTTTTAGCCAGCTTGGTTTTTGTTAACACCTCAACTCTGCCGAGTCATCCTTACACACGAGTAAAACATTTTTCACACAACTCCACCATGTCAGATAACCCTTGACTCCAAGTAAGTTTTATTAATTCCAAAATTGCATAGAGAGGTACTGATTTCTTGTGCACTGGTAAACATTCCAGTCGAAAGCGTAAAAAAAGTCACAAATCTTCAAAAGTTCGAGTTCACTTGCCTGGTTCGTTACATACTGCAACGTAAGAGAGCAAATGTAAGACATATACTATCGGAGCTCTCTGCCAACCGTTGTGTGGGGCCGTTGTGAAGACTCACGGAGGTCCGAGTTCACTTTATGGTCGAAAGTGTTCACTTAGAGGACAAAGTTAGCATAGGTGTCGAAGCTCTCAATGAACGTTCTGACCACTTCATAGCAGAATCCATACTGCTCCTGTAAAACAGAAAGTCAACAGAATCTTCCAAGTCGGTGATATCAATTAAGACCCATTTTCCAAACAACTAAACTGACATGACGCAAAGACAAAGAATCTTGCTTAGATCAAAATACAACAAATCCCTCCTGAAAGGGCCACTGAAGATAGGAACCGCAAATCCCTACATCGTAATGGCTAACACTTTAGTTTCTACTCCATCTAAAATAAACGCCATGACATTGAGCTAAATGTAAAACACGCCCCAACGGGAGATACAGATCAAAACGGTGACCTTGCCAAAGCCAATCGACCTCTAACCAGTCACAGGGTTTCTCTCCGATGCACCTATCAGTACAATAACTTTTACAGTACAATAACGTCACGTTAGGCAGAGCTCCGGGTCGGTGTTTCCTCATAGTGTTCAAAGTATACAGTAGAATGACTTACCAGGTTAGAGAGAGCTCCCGGGTACGTGTTTCCTTATAGTGTTCACAATATACAGTACAATAAAAAAACTGCGATAGGCAGGGCTCTCGGGTCGGTGTTTCCCCATGGTGTTCCACAGTATACAGTACAATAACTTACTACGTTAGGCAGACCTCCGGGTTAATGTTTCCTCATAGTGTTCACAGTATACAGTATAATAACATACCACGTTAGGCAGAGCTCCGGGCCGGTGTTTCCTCATAGTGTTCACAGTATACAGTACACTGATCGTGTGTTCCGCTTTCAGTTTTTCCAGCAGACTAAAACAGGTACACAACAGCACGGTTCTATCCACGCCATTCCTGCCATAAAGAAACACACAGAAATAAACCTTTGGCAAACTGGCGTTACCTGAAGCAACACTTTGTGATATTTTGAATAATTTGTTTCATTTGTAAGCGAAAAATACCTTTACATAAGGCTTTCATCTCAATGAAGATTTTGTTTATAGACATACATTTATCTAGGTCCCGGGTGATTTCTCTAGAACATTGGTTAGAATGAAACAAGGTAAATGCCATTACATGTTGTAATATCCCAGGTTGAAATGTTTCAAGAGTCATTCTGCTATGTATCGTGTTAATTGAGCTCCAGGGCAAATGCAGCACCAAAGAACAAGAGGAATATAAGCTTGTGTGTACGCATGCGCAGAGGGACAATTACTGGTGGGCTGCTAAAACTTCTTCCCGCCTTGATCAGAAGGGTCCAAAGCTGTGTACTCCTTTGTCCTTTCCTAAAGTACGTCTCACCTTTTGTGCACAAAACACTTGGGTGCTACACAAACACTGAAGAATCACAGCAGAAAACGATGAGCTTTTACTGTGATTTGGACACTTTTGTGCATTCCTACAATCTTCCATTCAAGATCAAACATTTCAGTTTGACGAGCTTTGGCTAATGACCGCCCACAAATGGTAAGAGACATCGCTGTTTCCGCTCTTTATTCAACTCACCTTAAGGACTTAGCAACATTTATCAACTTGGAACAAACGATTTAAAAGCTACGGAAGATGTTCGCCTTTTCGAAACGAGCAGCCAAGGTTTTATTTCTTTTATACAGGACTGCTTTTTTTTACCACCATTTAAGAATGTCGAGTGAGAATCGCTAAATGTAACACTGTTTGTTGGTTAATATTTAATATTGTATTAAATTAAATAATACCTGTTTGCTACAATAATCAGGAGTGATAAATTTACATCTTGTTTTTGTGTTCCTTAAACGTTAACAGATTGCTGTAAGAACTTATTCCTTGATTAAACATGGATAGGATAATGTGAGCAGAATTCGACGGACTGAGCCCTGATGTCCGTCTTGTCGTTCTTACACGCAGTGAACGATGATGGGCCTGTTGTTGTTCTGTTTCTGCCACTCCTCGACAGTCTTCTGTAGGTTGATGACCCGCTCCGCGGACGCTGGCACCAGCGATCCAGGCTTCCACATGTTCACACAGAACTGTCGTACTGTCTGGTCTTTCTTCTGCTCCTGGAAAAACCATGTAACAATAAAACAGGAAAAGTTTTATGAAATAGGAAGCAAAAGCCAACAATCACTTGTGTGATTGAAAACTGATTGAAAAGCTAAGAAACTGAAATCATGTTTATCAGAGAGACGAATGAAAATTATGTGCCAAAATGGGGATCCATTCTTGAATGTAATAATTCGGGCCAAAGCGGCACGCGTAGTTCATTGCTCGTTCCTGTCTTTGCGATCACTTGTATGAGAAATGAATAATTGATTAAGGCTTACTACCTCTATGACATCATCGTACGGAACCAGTAACGTGTTGTTCCTGTACTGTAGGAGAACAATGGTCAATTCCTCGAGGACTCGAGCCGCCATTGTGCAGGAAAAGGTATTCCAGGACTTTTACTCATTCTTAATGATTTACTTTACAGAATTAAAGCGGGTGTACATGTTTGAATTCTATGGCTGGTTTTATGAACCACACCGCCAATGACAAAGTGCACTGACATCACAAGGCCTTTCTTAAGTTATTGTCACCTACAAAATAAGCTTTTGTGAACGTTATTTAAATACTCTTCTTCTCATTGATAATAAAAGCTAGCAAAATGATAAAAGGTGTGTTTGCAATTTTATATCTTTTACTTATTTATTTATTTCTGCCAGGTTATTATCTGAGCAGCAGGATATGTAAGACAGTGTGAGTTTGTACGACACGTATTTTGCTTCCGTGCCGTCGCCGTGAGTTCAAGTCCAGCTCATGCTGGCTTCCTCTCCGGCTGTTGGTGGGGGGGTCTGCCAGAAACCTGCGAATGGTCGTGGGTTTTCATCGGGTTCTGCCCGGTTTCCGTCCACTATCATGCTGGCCGCCGTCGTATAGGTGAAAGACTCCTCAGAGTACGACGTAAAACACCAAGGAAATAAATAAACACATGAATATTTTGCTCCCGCCGACTGCATAAGGGGAGACAATTACACCTGGCTAAAGACCACCCTCTTTTGCAGACCGGCACCTGTCGTAGCATCCTCAGCTGAATCAGAAAAAACTGTCTCGCTATAGTAACGAGAGACTAATGGTGTCACTCAATGGTGACAGGCTGACTGAACAGCTTGTCATCAGATACATTTTAAGCATTTGGGGGGGGGGGTTCTAGTCATAAATAATCTTAGCAGAGCTAGTCTTTGCATTGTTTCTGTAATAAATAATCTTAGCAGAGCTAGTCTTTGTAATGTTTCTGTAATAAATAATCTGTAATAAATAAATGCACTGTTTCTGTGGCTGTGATATCTTCCCAAGAAGACGACATAAGGAGTCAAACAAAAATCAGAGATAAATGTAAAGCAAATACCTCCCCTCGAGGTTTTACCTCACTGCCACAACGAGACAAGTTTGACCTTTGTACCTCTCTCTACACATCTTGGATTGTTCAGGCTTAGGTCCATCGCTGTGATGTCCTTGCGCGGACTTAGCATTCATCAATAAAATTCCTTTAGGTACCAGTTAGGATGATGTTGTGCCCACTTGATATAAAGAGAGTGTATATGTATCAAGCAGCATTATTAATGAGAAACTAAGCAGAGAAAGATCTTTTGTTTTCTTGTTTGTTTCTTTCTTCTTTTTTTCTTTTTCTTTGAGTAGGTTGTGGTTAAGGGGATTCTGAAACGACTTCTTGCCTCATCACGATTAGCCCATTCACCTTGGCGTATTTGCGTTCTTCAAGATTTCTGTACAAAATTTGCTAAAGGAGGAAGTGATGTAAGCGAGGGTAGAGATCGGTGCATGCGTTATAAGGAATACTGACCCCCTTTACATAAATTAGGTTAAGTTGCCGGAGAAGATTCCCTGCATCTGACGTAGTCCATTGATGCTGTACCTCGAATGGGCCGAGGTATAGAGTTTCGTCATCCGCTGGCCAGTACTGACCTTCCTGTGGGAGAGAAAGACGAACACAGAGACGTTGACAAGAACAGCAGTGATGGTAGCAGAAACAATTCGCGTTGGGTGAAATGAATCTCAAAATGAGCTGAAGAGAGCTGCGCATTAATTGATGATAGCCATAACAGAGCGGAATAGTGACTGAGCAGGACCGTGTGTTAGTTAAATAGATCTGCATGATGAATGTTATGCGCATGCGTTAGCTGGAGGAAACAGAATAACGCACACTTATAATATCTGAACAGCACAGCATCATGGCGCCTTTGCCGAACATAACCGCACCTTAATCGGACAACATAGCGCGTTTGTTGGACATAACCGCATGTCAACTAGATAACAAGGCGTGTTTGCTGAACATAGCCGCAAGTCAACATAGCACGTTACGTGAACCTAACCTAACCTTAAGTGAACAGCGTGATGCGTTTGTTGAACATAACCGCACGTAAACTGGACAGCACAGGACGTCAGGTGAACACAACCGCACGTCAACTGGACACCATGGCCCGTTAGCTGAATTTAACCGAACCTCAATTGTACAGCATGGCGCGTTAGGTGAACATACCAGCACACTATCTCTGAGGGCACAGCGCGTTAGCTGAATAGAACCGCACCAAGCACCGGACAGCTCACCTCGTTTTGTCCCGTGTTCAGCATTATAATCGTCGACGACCCCTGCTCGTAAACCAGACGCCAAAAGTCAACGACAGTGTCCGGTAGAGGCATCTGGGTCGAGACGTAAGCGAACTTGTTCTGGTAACCCTTGAAACCAAGAAACGTACATATTCATGAACTGGTTTGTCTTGCCTTTAGGGACAGTCATAGAAAACCTTTATTTAAAATTCACGAAAATCATACCTAAATTCGCCTTATGCTTTGCCAATATATATTTGATTTAAATGCATTGGTCTACTCCATTCTGGGGTTCAAACATTTACATTTCAATTTACCATTAAAATAATCGGATAGCATACTCCAATATACCAATGTACATATATCTAGTTTGAATTCACCAATTCTTTGCATGCATTTAATTTTACCAAGTCCATACATAAATTCACTGATTTACTCAGCTTCCATTTACCACTCCTCTTATATTTATTTATTAATTTCATTGCTTTTTTACGCTGTAATAAAGGTTATTCCATTTATAAAATGACGGCCAGCAGAATGGTGGGAGGAAACCCGGCAGACCACACGAATGGCCTGAGAGGAAACCAACATGAGCTAAACTCACAGACAAATCATTGCTGAGAGGCTCCTGAATCTAACCACACGGCTACGGAACCACCACCCACATCACCCCTCCTATTAAACATCTTTCGGAATGAAAATGGAAGAATTATTTTTGTAACCTCATTCTTCAGGAATACCTCAGACAATTCAGAAGGCTGAAAAAGAATGGTAGGTTTTATTACATCATGTAAACTACTCTTGGTTAATTTAAGGTAAGGTCAGCTCTTTATTGAGACAACTGCATTTTTAAACCTAACAGAGCTCAGCAGTACGTAACCATTGACAGCTAGTGACATGTGAAGAGCTGTTAAAATAAAACAAGGAGTTGCCATTTCTTCCTGCGAGGTGATGCGGTCTCCATAGGCAAAGGGAGATTACTTGGCCTTACCGGCAGATAAACAGCGTTTATGTAGTCAGTCCTTCCGGGAATGTACGTCGACAGGAATGTACGACTTCTGTCAGCTGGAATAATAGTGTGTACATAAATAGCTCAGTGTTTACATATGTATAACATAAGGAGTGTCTTGGAGGGTTTCATTTTATTGTGTATTGAACGTGATGCTAACATAGCAGTTTGAGTCATTCCAGATCAGTAGGGTGGGTAGCTGGTAAATAGTCACGCGCTGCCCGTGAAATCCTGCCGTTTGTCAGGTTACCTCAGTTAGGGTTTTATTTTAACTCTTCATACAAGTATTTATGAGGTAACAACTTACATCCCTCTTGTGACTATGGTTTAAGCAGATTAAGGTAAAACAAAATTGCACTGATGCAAGTCATTAGACGTGTGTTATGGGGGAGAAGTTGCTACTATTCAGGTATTTATCTGAACAGTTAACATAAAGCGCCAGGTGAGATAAGCTCGGAAGAGGCCGGATTTTATCGGTAAGGTGTGACCATTAATACCACGTGTCACACTGTCTTCGCTGGTCTGGTTTTCTACTCCACACTGTTGTCTTTTACAGCATATCTTGGTTGGGTAAATACATATGAGTTTTGGTTGCTGCCTTTCAAAACAGATATACAAGTAAGAGTAGCATATGTGACAACTTATGAACCAACATCCAGCAAGATTTCGATACTGGTGATCCTGTGACACTTCCTGTGCTTTTCTAGACATCAATTAATCTGTAAACGGCATTTTTTATTGCCTCCATCGTAATGGCGTTGCAGTGTTCTGATCACTTACGACTAGAAGTAGTCAAAGCTGTCATATCTCATTATGCTTGATAAATAGTACATTAACTTAATTTAATATAATTTTCATATTCATTTTGCTGAATCAATTGTCCTTGTGTGCTTTTCAGATTGTACCCACGTGGCAGGTGGTCTGGATCTCGGTTTTTAGACACGTTTTTCTCCGTAGTCGCCGCGCCGAAATCTTCAGGGTTCTTCTCATTTTGTAGGAATCCCAGTGCCTGAGGAAACAATCAAATCACAGCTGAGTACACAAAAGATCAAGCATCTGAGTGCAAACAAGCAAATCACAGCTGAGAATAAAAAGATCAAGTATCTCAGAACAAAGAAGAAAAATCACAGCGCAAAATAAGACAGGCCAAGAGTCTGAGAACAAACAAGCAAAATCACAGCTCAATATAAGACAGTTCAAGTGTATGAGAGTAAACATCAAAATCACGGTTCGGTACAAGACAATTAGAGTATCTGAGAGCAAGCATACAAAAGCAAGGTTCAATATAAGGGCGTTTGAGAGCAAACAAGCAAAATCACGGTTGAGTATATCAGAGTACAAGTGTCAGACAGCAAACAAGCAACACCATGGTTCAATATAAAACAGTTCAAATCTCTGAGAGCAAACAAGCAAAAGCAAGTTTCAGTACAAAAAGCTCAGGTCCCGGAGAGCAAGTTAGTAAAATCACACCTCAGTATACAACAGCTCAGGTGTCTGAGAGTGAAGAAGCAAAATTACAGCTCAGTATGCAAGAGCTCAGGTGTCTGAGAGTGAAGAAACAAAATTACAGATCAGTATGACCAGCACACCCTATTCTTTGGCACGATGACCATTACCTATTTACACAGATGTTGCACGTTCATTGAAAGATTTCTACACAACAATTATCAATAAGGATGCCCATTTTTACATCCTTCCGTTTTTTAATCCAATCAGCATATTGTCATCCCGAACACATATATCAAGCATTATACAGCTCTTTTAGTATATTAGATTTGCTGTGATATTTATTTTCTTAAGAAAATCCCAAGTACCTCAAATTCCGACTGGATCTTGGACACATTACTAGGCGGCACAGGCTCGAAGTAAAATGTGGATTTCTGCGCAAACTCCGGTGTTGTGACAATGCTGTCCGCTCCAACCCAGGCATCAAGGAGTGCACGGTGGAGGAAAATGAACTGACCCTAGAGAAAAGAGGAACAACGTAACGTCCACAAGTCCCCAGGGCAGGTATAAGTCTTCAGACAAATTCAAAAAATGAAAGAATGATCTAAAGGACTAGAGAACATGTTACCAATTTGTCAAACTGATCGGGATTGCTTTCAGATATGACATCATACCGTTATGTGGGACAGCCGTATAACTAGTGGTCGGAACCTTTTCCCCTGTTCTGTTAAAGAATTATTCGCGAGACGTTAGACGGCACGAAATTTTGGGAGACTATTAATCTGAATCTGGATAATGTTTTCCCTATGTGACCGGAAGTCAGTTACACACTTCGAAATGTCCACGTGGTTCTCACGCCATTTAACACAAGACGACAGGAGATTTTGTGGGACTAACCTGAGTCTGGATCATGTTTGCCCTCTGCGATCGGATGTCCGTCACACACTTAAGAATGTCCACGTGATTCTCAGCGCAAGCCTGCTCCAGTAGGATATCCAGGGCGATGTAGGTACCGGTCCGGCCCACCCCAGCACTGTAGCAATGTATAGTCAATCCGGTTAGGACGTATTCACATCAGTGAGAGATTTTAAAGTACCTGACAAGAAACTTACAGTTGGATGGGGCATATATATATAGTTGTGCAAGATTCAGTTTTGCAAAGAATCAGTTCTTTTTACACCAAAATGTAATAAAAATGTCGCTTTCATAAATGTTATGAAAAATAGATTTTAAGGTGAAAGTTTAAGCCAGCAATAAGCAAGTGTTGAAAGATGAAAACACCCATTTGATTTAAATCCGTTACGAATGTAAATTAATAAATTAGGCGAATAGACCCTTTGAGGCATAATTCTGACACATGAGTAGTGGTTTACGTTGTGGGGCAAAACATGGAAACAATAGCCAATTCTTTTGCCATGGGCAAGATAACTTTGCATCAAAAGAACGGTTTTGTCAAGTTTGATGCTACAATTACGGCCTGCATCATAGCGCGATGCAACAATGACGTAACGTGAATGCCGTACAAAACAGAACAGCATCATACGCTTGGCTGGTTATGCCGATCTCGTCCATTATCAAAGTGGAAGAGATTATATGCCAATTATGTGAAGATGTATGATGCATCTTAAGGTGTGATATCTTGTATACTTTTCGATATAAATTACTGATTTCACGTGCTTCTGGGGGAATATTTCACCAATACTATAGTACTGGGAAAGCAAGGAGTACTAAAGGGACAATACTGCCCCTTGACAGGTACCCGACACACAAAAGTCTCTACATTAAAGTAGCCGCCGGCCTAGTGAGAGGAGAAATCGAGCACGTGACCTCTTCCGCCTTCTCATTCTTGATCAGCAATCGTCCTTCCTTGTCTAAAATAACCAAGGTGTTACCTGCAGTGGACGACAACGGGTCCCTTGTCCTCGTCCTTGGCTTCCTGTACTCGGCTCAGTAAGGAGATTACTCCGGTGGTCTCCTCCGGGGCGTCGTGATCGCCCCAGTGGGTGAAGTGAAAATGCTTGATCGTCCTCACCTTGCCATCCTACAACAACAACAACAACAACAGACCTCACTTGGCGACACAGAAAACTCCCGTGGTTGAAAATACAGATCTCTCTTAAACTGCAAGGCACTCCGAAGACACAAAGATTGCCTTGCAACGGGTTTAGATGCAATACTCTACGTTTCTGTTCTATCCGTCAACGCTGAAAAACCGGTGAAGAGATTGCTAGATCACTGTATGGATTCCCACCAGAACTTAAAACATCGGCCCTTACCCCAAGGTCAACCTCTACCCAGTTCCCACCTAAACCCATGCTTGTTTCCCCGTGAACTTACTAACAGATGGAAGGACGAAAGGCAGGCAAAAAACAAATGCTCCTTTGTGGAAGTAATTATATGTATATCCAAACTAATGCCGCAGTCGTTTTCATAAGCGTGCAATATCTTTCGTGATTTCCTGTACAGTGTAAATAATTGAGCTCCGCCAAGTCTTGTCTGCCTAATCTATTTATCTGTTTATCTGATTGTTGTTTAACACCGTTTTCAAGACTCTTGTCACTTATATTCGGATATTTCATTCCCGGTTTTCATTGTGCAGACTCTCACCGCGCGGACTGTCAGGGTGCGCACACAAAAGTCGTCAAACTGGTGAGTGGCTAGGAGTTCCACGGTGATGTGACCGTAAATCGTGCTTCCGGAATCGGGCCAGTATTGGTCGCATTTGGTCTAAAACAGACAGGTTAGACGACTGTACTGTATAAAATCCAGTCAGCACTAAAACCACTCTTCACAAAAAAGAACTGGCGAAGAATTCATGATTTAAGACTCAAATAAATGTTACAGGTACAGTTTCCACAAAAAGCGCTTCACGGCACTGACTTACAGTGTGGTCACTTAGGCTGAACTTATTGAAAATTGCTTGGTTGTCGTCAAGTATTGTAAACTTGCTTTGGGAAGATGTCAAACAGTTGTGTTCCGAGTGTTTGGTTTAGTATTCCCGACATGCGATATCGGTGTTTTTGCAAGTCATATTTTTTTGGATAAGGAGTGAGTGTGTGGTACAAATCCGTCACATCATGGCAGGTAATTTTAAGTGCGCCTCCCCTTACCTTGAGAATATTAGAGAGAGAGAAATTACTCAGGTCTTCAAAAATAGATGAATGTACATAAGATCTTTAACACAGGCTCGCCGGTTCGCATCGAAGACCTGAACATTTATATAAGACAGACCGGTACATGAAAGCATCAAGTTGAGACAAAGACCTTGTTTCCTTCCTTTAATTTTGTCAGCATGATGATGATGTCTGTGTTCAGCTGCCAAATCATCCGCCAGAAATCCTCCATGATGAACTTCGTGGGCCCTGTGGACACAAATGCCATGTTATTGTTCGGCACGTCTAGGACTAAAGGTTACAAGTTGAACAATTTTTTTCTCAATCATAGGCACTAATACGTGGCACATGGTGGTGTATGTATGTGTGTTTGGGTTTATGTACTCAACAACTTTTCAGTTATATGACGACGAGGAGTATTTAGAGTGTAAGTATATACTGTGACTTCTTGTGACAGATGGGGCCTATACCACCCAAGAGCTGCTGCCACAGAAACATCATCCCAAAGGCACCAGACATGACACCCTATCCCGTCACATTATAATGACACTGGGCCAACCAGCTCTGATTGCTTACTTTAACCTATCAGTGCTATTAACGCCAAGCGAGGCTGCAGCACAAACTGGCTGTGACCTCAGACGCCGGTGTACACATACTCTTATGCCCCCCTGGTGTCATCGCTGCATGAACTTCTCTCCCTCATGTTATGGTGACATTCTGATTCTCTCTGAAAATAACAGACTATCAAATTAATTATGTCCATGTGAACTTTCAAACAGATATACAAGCCGAATAAATAAACCATATCATGAAAAGCCGCTTGCATTAAGGCACTCGACTCTTATTCAACTTACCTTGCGCCGCCACAAATTTCTTTTTCTTATGATACCCCTGGAACAAAACAAGAAGAGGAATGTATAAGTTGAGTAAAGCCCTGGTCTTGAGAGAATTACAAGGACAGCCTAAAAACTTCAGGATTTAATTCCCAGGCCTTCTGGCTATCGTCACGATCAGTCAGCAAAGGTTAAATTCTTAAATGAAAGGCAACTGTAAAAGATGAAAGAAGGAACCTTTACACCATTTTTGAAAAGAATTTTCCAATCAATTAAATACCGTCTGTGATGTTTCATTTATCTGATGATGTTGGACATTTAAAACCCACATTTATGTAACTGGCATTGATGAAATCCGAATAAGGATCACTGTCACGTGGCTCCAAGACAACGCGGGAGTGGTCATCTGTAACGGGAAATTAAACATTTCGGAAAATAGTATGAAAAATGTGGCTGAATTTTCCGCCGGCCTGGCATGCAATAGTAAGTAATTATAATTTCTAAGTCTCTCGTTTTGATTGTACTATATTTTCTCTTGATATGGGGCGAAGTAAAACTTCTCCAGAAGACAAACTCTTATACACAATAATTCTGGCAATAAGTTCAAATTTCAGGCAAAACATCACACACAAATGAGCTCGGTATCGTGAAAAAATCCTTGGACAACATCGCCCCTTAGACTATTTTTTAGATTTTCTTCACTGAATCATATAGCAGTCAAATGGTCGAAGTGTAAATGGGCTTTACAGGCCTTCACCTACACATGTATCTTCTGGGAAGAGTAGCGAGAAATCTTTTAATGGTGGCTAATGGTGGATATTTCAATAATAAACGCAGTAGTTAGATTGGGAAAACTTCTTGTGACCTCAGCTACATGGTTCATACAGCCCACCATAAAATTCGAACAACTGACTCCATTTATCTCTCTCTCAAGAAAAAATATAAATAGAAAAATGTTTTTACCCATAGTTATCCTTGAGCATGATTTGATGTTTTAGCTTTCTTTCACGATTAACGAAAATGAGATTATTCTGGAGGTCAGGCAAACAGGTAGACCTGGATTGCTTCTTTGTAAGGTGATTCACTGTGTGTCGGGGTTCTTTCGATCATTTGAAAAACGTTGTCACAATGTAGCAGGTCGGACACAATGATACATACTTATTGCGCTGCCTCACTGAAACGCCCTGCCGAAGACAGTAGGCAATCACAGTTCACCGACCACGACCCGACTAGTGTTGAAGAGCATCAACTAAGGAAATATCAGGGCGGCTGACTTATGAATTAAATGTCACGACAGGGCCCATCTTTAAAACAACAATAGTACACGGTATTACAAAAGTGAATGAATGGTATAAAGAGTACGCACACGGAACCATTCCTTTGTAGCGGCATTTGTGAGCGTGTTGGGGTAAGAAGGCTGTCTTCGAGGTCTTCGACACACCACCTGGTAAAGCCTGACAAAAAGAAGCTGCCATTAGAACCTATACATCTAGCAACTAGGGACAAACATATCGCCGTGCATAACAAAACTGCGTCGAAATTATTATATGTGCCAAGAACTTATAACTCGCTTTATGGTGCCATTTTCGACTAACATTTCCGCAAGGAAAATAGAATCCCAGTCGCAGAAATGCGGAAACACAGAAACCTAGCTTTGGTATAATTTCAGTCAGAATGACCATATCTTCCTTTGTTTTACGATTTCGATGAAATTTTTACATAATGATTTCTTTAGCAAGCCTCAATCCGTTTCATATGTCTTAATAAAAATCAACCTTCATACACGCACACATACACGCATACCCATCTCTTCCCTCACCCCCTGCCCATCCTACTCCTACCTTATACCCTCTCAAGTCTACAGGTAACACAACTCAGCATTTTGAGTAATTCTATAGACCAGTGATGTCCAGTATATTGCTTTTATCATCAATGCAGTTTTTCTTCTGTTTACCTAATTCTGCTTAAGCCTTGGTCGTAGGGGGGTGTAGGTTGTTCCTTCTAAAACAATTACATGAACAGTTAAAATAAAACCCTGACCGAGGTAAATTCACAAGAGGTCAATTTTCACCAGTAGCGTGTGACAATGTGCGAACTATGACACTGTCGTCGCTGCTCTGGTTTTACTCTCCGTGCTGTAGTCTTTTATATTTACCTCAAATTCGATCTCCAGTGCGTCAGGATCCGCATTGCAATACCCGACAATCCTCACCAGTTCATTCAGATCGATAACCTTGGACAACACGACCGAATCCGTAACACGGCTCTCCCCTTTCTGTGGGCCTTTCAGGCTGTCTGAAATAGAGAAGAATGGGTCAAATGTATATGAAGTAAATGTTGCTAATGCTTTCTTAAATTCATATGTCCATTGCTCTGTTAACGTGGTAAAAGTGTCAACCTGATTAAACTTGGTAATGTCTTTTTCTAGCCCCATGTGATTTCCGGAATGAACAGGCTGTCATGACTGGATGACAAACAAGATGACGTGCAGAGCGCTCGACTCGGGGTCGGAGATCCCGGGACAATCCTGAGTCAGGTCATACCAAAGACTTTAAAAATGGCACAGGTTGTTGACTTGCCTGGCGCTCAGCACTGAGAGGTAAGAGCAAGGAAACAGGCCGGCCTCATGTCACTTTCTTCCTGAATCATGGTATACTAGAGAATGATTTATAATGACAGACAGGTATTTGACACACGCTGATTATTTATCGCAGGCGCACCGTTTTTTGCCTTCAGTAATATGCCACCGCCTAATCAGAGACCAATTTCTTATTACGACTCAAACATCAGCCAAAATAAAATAAATATAGAACCGGGGAACATCTCACCCTCTGAATTCGTAATGTCCTGTTAATTTTTAAAGCCAGATACAAGATTCCAAATAATCAGAAAATTTGGAATCTAATGATATTTACATCGATTTTCGTTTGGACATACTCTGTCCACCGCTAGCAGTCTTTAAAATTCTATTTTAAAATTCCTCTTTTAAAATAGGTTCCTGTATAAAAAGGCTTGTCTATTTCCTTCAAGAAACCAGATTCTGATTTGCCATAGAGTTCTATCAGAAGAAAGCTTCTGTGCAGTGGTATAAAAGAATAGACGAATAGAAGTAAGACTCCACCAATACTGATATGTACACACCTGTTATACTGATTGGACTGTTGAAAATGCTGCCCCGACCAGGTTCCGAGTTCCTGCGTGTGTTCCGCCTGAGGAATGAGCGGGAATGTTATATAAGCAAATGAAAGCACATTTATATTTTAAATTTACTTATTTCATTCATTTCACTTTGTTTTAACACAATACTCAAAATGTTTTCATTTTTGAGTGATTAATGGTTGGAGAAAAGAGGGTTGAAACACTGGGTAAAAACCTCTGGAAGGATGACAAGTCACTGAAGACCTGTCCTGCGTACGCCCGCCGGGGTTGCATGCAATATTGATCGAAGACAGCTGGTTTTTAGTGAACGGAAACCTGTGTGAAGTGCTGCACGATAAGTTTACTGGCCCCAGCCGAGGGTTCCATGAACAATGGAACCTCGCGCTTTGTGTCGAGATGTCACGCCCCTAATCACTGAGAAACGTCTTATGCCCGAATAATTTTATAAAATCACGCACAGTACAAATTAGACACTAGGTTATCACTAGAGGTTACACATGTACTGAAAACTCGACTCCTTGTGTTAACATAGATTTAGGATGTCAATGTACAGTATACCTACAATGATATTATACAGACCATGTCATATAAATGCATTTCTATCGCTGGTACGTGTATGCAGGTATATAGACACTGTTTATACATAGGAACAAAAACTATTAACTTATGTACTTTTTTACATAATTCTTGTAAGGTAGGATGAAGGTTTGTGTGAATGTGCGAGTGAGAAGTCCTGAGGGAAGATCCGCAATAGCCTGTTTCATTTAACTTGTCGCATATATTCGGCTCTGTGTAAAATCACTCGTAACAAAATCGACCGATCGACGGCTGCGAATCTCAGTTTATCCCTAGCCAATGTGGAAGTGCGATAAAATGACCGCAGTGAGAGTACGAAGCCTGTCCGACAGACTGCACGACACATTACCTGTTATGGCACAGGCAATAATGATTCAAAACACAGAAAATGGTTAATGTCAACACAACTCATGTCAAGATATTAAAACAAACAGTGTAATAGGACTGCCGAAAATTCTGTGAAAATTTTTATACCAAATATCCGATAATAAATGAAAGAGTTATGACTGGCTTAAATGATATCGCAACTCGTTTGCTGTTTGTTTTATTGCAGCGGTATATGTAGCCTTGAATGGGGATTACTTGTTCGCTACACTGGAGAATATAGACATTCGGTGTCCAGACCGTTTAGTCCGTGAGGTAGCATTGCTCTAGTTCGACACTCAGGAGTGTGGAAAAATGAAATTAAAATCCATCTTGTGAATCAATTCTGCAATTGTACCAGTCGGAGCAAATGTGAGGGTGCTTGAGTTAGACTAAATGATGATGGTAATGGTGGTGGTGATGATGATGGTGGTGGTGGTGATGATGATGGTAATGGTGGTGGTGGTGGTGATGGTGATGGTGGCGGTGCTGGTGGTGGTGGTGGTGATGGTGATGGTGGTGGTGGTGATAATGATGGTGGTGGTGGTGATGGTGGTGGTGGTGATGATGGTGGTGGTGGTGGTGATGGTAATGGTGGTGGTGATGGTGGTGGTGATGGTGGTGGTGATGGTGATGATGATGAAAAGGAGGAGGAGGAGAAGGACGAAGACGACGACGACGATGCTGCTGCTGCTGTTGCAGAGCCTATTCAGCCATCTTCACCGTGTCAACACATTTACTATATATCAGGTTCGGGGACTTGTCTTGACCGAGTCTGCCATCAAGTGATTCCCGAGGTGTATCCGGGAGGTAGATTGCTCATAGCTAACACTATCCCAGCCACTCGTCTGTACGTACCGTCTTCGCCATAAGAGTACGACAACAACAACCACAAGCGCCAGTAAGACCACGAAGCCGAGAACTCCTCCGACGATGGCCCCGATCGTGGACGAGGATAAAGGGGCGGCAGTGGTCTTCTCCGTGGCTCCTGCTGCTGACAACGAAGAGGAAGAAGAGCATGAGGATACAGCATGGGAACACTGGAACCACGTACATGACCACACGAGAACTGAATGATGAGGTATAGACATAACACCACGCGGAGTAGGAGCGTGTGTCACAAGCATGAAACAAAGGGAACTGAATGATGAGGTATAGACACAAAGGCGGCATAGAAGCATGAAACAAAGGAAACTCAATTGTGTGGTACAGACAGAAAGGCGGATTAGTAGCAGCAAACGAACTGTATGATCTGGTATAGACACAAAGTTGGAACAGTAGCATGAAACAAAGGGAACTGAATGATGAGGATTGGACACATTGGTGGAATAGAAGAATCAAACAAAGGGAACTCAGTGATGAGGTATAGATATAACACCACAGTAGCATGTGTCACAAGCATTAAACTAAGGGATCTGAATGCTGAGGAATAGACACAAAGGCCGAATAGTAGCATCAAACAAAGTGAACTGAATGATGAAGAATAGACACAACGATGGATTAATAGCATGGAAAAAGGGAACTCAGTGATCAGGTATAGACATAACACCACGCAGAGCAGTAGCATGTGTCACAAGCATGAAACAAAGGGATGTCAATGATAATGCATAGATATAACACGTGGTGAAGTAACATATGTCACAAGCATGAACCAAACGGATCTGAAGGGTGACGTATACACACAAAGGCCGAATAGTAGCATGAAACAAAGGGAAATGAATAATGAGGTGTAGACACAAAGGCGGAAGAGAGGCACGAAACAAAAGGAAGTCATTGATGGGGTACAGACAAAAAGGGGGAATAGTAGCATCAAAGAGAGGGAACTGAATAATGAGGTATAGACACAAAGGCGGAAGAGTAGCACGAAACAAAGGGAACAAAAAGCTGAGTGTTGTAGTAAGACGAAAACATATAGAAATAACTGCTGGAAAGGTTTGCCAGAAATCTGTGGATCGTCGTGGGTTTTACCCAAGTGTCTTCCCGGTTTCGTCCCAGCATAATGCTGGCCGCCGTCGTATAAGTAAAATATTCTTGAGTACGGCGTTAAACACCAATCAAGTCAATAAGAAAGTAAACAATTAAACAAGTAAATAAATAAATAAATACCATAAAATGGGGCTCTGCTCAATAGCTACCTCAATGTCGTGTACGTGCGCTGGTAAAGTTCCAAGAAACGCTAGAACGATTATCAACATTTCGCGGAGAAACTGTGCGATTTTCAATCAGCGCATGCGTAGCGATGATACAAGAGACAGGGGCCTGTTATGTCGTTTCTGTGTATCATTAAAACTGTGATTCTGGTGATGTTTCATGAGTGGTTGGTGATCAGATAGCATAGTGTAAAATTATCGAGATACATGTACATTGCTTTTACCACTATCGATATTAATAGCTTCTTTTTATGCATTATTAATGGTTATTAGTTACAGGTTTGGTTTCGATTTTGTTTTGTTTTGTCGCCACCAGTTTGTGGCACTGACTGATTGTCTGTTAGTTACAGTTCTGCTGCATGTCTCCGTATTTACCTTTGGGCATGGCCCTGTATCAGGTTGACAGTCTGGTCCATTATAGCCGGAGTTACACTGCCCTGTACACAGTCTGGTCCAGGGCAGTTATGACATCTGTCTCCGTATTTACCCATGGGTAACTGGTTACACAATCCTGTACATGTCCCATTCGTCTTGGCACAGATGACTGATTGTCTGTTAGGGCAGTTACAGTTCTGCTGACATCTGTCTCCGTATTTACCATTTGGGCATGGCCCTGTATCAGGTTGACAGTCTGGTCCATTATAGCCGGAGTTACACCGCCCTGTACATGTCCCAGTCGTCTTGGCACAGATGACTGATTGTCTGTTAGGGCAGTTACAGTTCTGCTGACATCTGTCTCCGTATTTACCATTTGGGCATGGCCCTGTAACTGGTTGACAGTCTGGTCCAGTATAACCGGGGTTACACAATCCTGTACATGTCCCATTCGTCTTGTCACAGGCGGCTGATTGCCTGTTGGGACAGATACAGTCGTGCTGACATGTGGGTCCGTATCTCCCTATTGTGCATCGATCACAGCTCTGTCCAGTATAACCCTGGTTACACTGTCCTGTACATGTCCCTGTCGTCTTATCACAGGCGGTTGATTGTCTGTTCGGACAGTTACAGTTGTACTGACATGTGGGTCCGTATCTCCCTATCGTGCATCGATCACAGTTCTGTCCAGTAAAGCCCGGGTTACACTGTCCTGTACATCCCCCAGTCGTCTTGACACAGGCAGTCGATTGTCAGTTGGGACAGTTACAGCTGTGCTGACATCTGTCTCCGTATTTACCATCTGGGCATGGCCCTGTAACAGCTAAAAATTAAAAAGTGCATTTTAACTCCTCTCGGAGAAATGTAACCATAATCAAAACAACGTTGGCCCCACGGTACAGTGGACTACGAAAAAAATATTTCTTTTTAATTAAGTCACGGTTTATGATGTCTAAATAGCGTGTAGTTTACAGTAAGCGAATTGAAATAAAAAAACATTTGAGAAAGATATAACTAATCATAACGCAAATAAGGTGAGTACCATTTCAATTTCTCGTATAAAAAAATCAGTGTTATAATCAGAGTAAAATCAATGTTAGATTTCAGTTAAAATCTTCCTTCTCGGTCCTGATAACTGCTGATGTGTAGACGATGAAGCACAAGTATGCCACATTATTTGTTCCTCAGTCATTCTTATGTTTTTATAACTGTGCATAAAGCCTCGCACTGCTCAGTGAGTGTCTAAACGACACTGAGTGCTTGCTGTTGGGTTACAGGCTAAATCAAAGATCCACACCCGAAATGACATTTAATATCCGAATTAATAAGAATTATATTGTCTTAAAACTGTGTGCAACTCTGTTTATTCTTCATAGCCCACTCAAGATGTACTAAACGTCTTTCACACGATTCTATTAATATCCTATAATCTTCAATAACTAGTGGTAAATTAAGTGGGCTGCAGCGAATGAACAAAAGGTAAAAAACAACAACCAGAAACAAACCGTTTCCAGAGTTACGTAACAATTCCGACATGTGTATCCTATGGTATTATAACAGATATGTAAGTAACAGCAAAATCAGTTGGAAAAGAAACTACCCTCCATTTTGGCAGTTTCGAGTAGGTTTTACTGCAGTAATGGTAGTTACTGCACATTATCGCTGCTGTCATATATCCTTCCCTGACGCTGCATTGCTTCCAAAATGGCCCCATACCGTTACATTTTCCAGCACGAGGAAAACTATTTTATGACACAGCAAAGCGGCACATGCCTACAATTCTCCTCTCCCAACCATTATCAGCCTCTCAATCTTACCAGCGTGGGAAGGTCTAAGAGAAACCTTCGCATGGTCGTCGGTTTCCCCCGGCCTCTGCCCCGTTTCCTCTCACCATAGTGTTGGTCGCCGTCGTGTACCTATATATTCTTGAGTACGGCGTAAAAAATTAACATAAATAATTTATTCCTACCTATTGGTGTCTGATAGTTTCACCACTCCTACGCGTCATCACAGATTCCCTGTCCCACCTGTAGGTATCTCCCCTCTCACCCGTCGCCACAACTTTCCACTCTTGCCTGTAGGTGTTCAACAGGTTATCCCCTCCTACCCGTCATCACAGCTCCCCAGTCTTCTCTGCATGTGTGTGACATGTTCTCTCCTCCTACCCGTCATCACAACTTACCACTCTTACCTCTAGGTTACAGGTTCTCGCCTACCACCCCTCATCACAGCTTTCCAATCTTGAGGCTAGGTGTCCGACAGGCCCTCCCCTCCCCCCGTCATCAGAGGCTCCCAGTATCACGTGTAGGTGTCTCACAAATTCTTCCCTCCAGCCCGTCATCACAGCATCTCACTCTTGCCTGTTTGGTGTCTGCCAAGTTCTCCTCTCCTACCAGTCATCCCGTGTTTCCAGTCTCACCTGTAGGTGTCTGACAGGTTCTCACCTCGCACCCGTCATCAGGGTTTCGCTACATCACCTGTAGGTGTCATCACAACTTCCAACTCTTCCTTGCAGGTGTCTGAGAGTTTGTCCGCTGCCACCCATCATCACAGCTTCCCAGTCTCACCTGTGTGTGTCTTGCAAATTCTCTCTCCCATCCGTCAGTACGACCTCTCAGTGTTACATGTAGCTGTATAACCGGCTCTCCTCTCCTACAATTCAAGTCTGACACGTTCTTCCCTCCCACCCGTCATCACAGCTTCCCACTCTCACCTGTGTGTCTCACAGATTCTCCCTTGAGACTCGTGGTTACAGATTCTCAGTCTTCTTTGTAGTTATCTAACTGGTTCTCCCTGCTATCATCATAGGTTCCCAGTCGCACCTGTAGGTGTCTGAAAGATTCTTTCCTCCTACCCGTCATCACAGCTTTTCAATCTTACATGTAGGTGCCTGACAGGTTCTTCCCTTCCACGCGTCATTAGTACTTCCCACTCTTCCCTGTAGGTGATTGACAGATCGTCGTCTCCGACCCGTCATCACAGCTTCCCACCCTTGCCCGTAGAAGTATGGCAGATTCTACCCCTCCAAACGACCCGTCACCAAAATTCCCACTCTTGCCTGTAGCTCTCTGACAGGTTCTCCCCTCTTTGATGTCATCACAACTTCTCAGTCTTCTCTGTTGGTGTCTGACAGGTTTTCCTCTCTTACCCGTCATAGCAGGTTCCCAATCTTACATGTAGGTGTCTGACAGGTTCTTCCCTCGCACTCGTCAAAACAGCTTTCCAGTTGTTCATGTAGGTGTCGGACAGGTTCTACTCTCTCACCCGTCACCACAGCATCCCTATCCTACGCGTAGGTGTCGGACAGGTTCTTCCTCCTACCCGTCATCACAGCATCCCAATCTTACTTGTAAGTGTCTGACAGTTTCTCCCGTCCCATTCTTCAACACAACATCTCAGTCTTACCTATGGGTGTCTGACGGGTTCTCCCCTACCTTCCGTCATCACAACTTCTCAATCTTCTCTGTAGGCGTCTACCAGGTTCTCCCCTCCCACACTTTCTCAGAGCTTTGCAATCTTCCAGAAGGAGTCTGTCAGGGTCTCTGCTCCCACAAGTCATCACAGCTTCCGAATTTTACTCGCATTTGTCTAACAGGTTGTCCCCTCGAATCCGTTATCACAGCTACATGTAACAGTCTAACTGTTTTACCCCCCCCCCATCCGTCACCACAACGTCCCGATTTTACCTGTTGGTGTCTAACAGATTCTCGCTTCACACCCATCATCAGAACA
Organism: Acanthopleura granulata; assembly: GCA_016165875.1. Lineage (NCBI taxonomy): Eukaryota > Metazoa > Mollusca > Polyplacophora > Chitonida > Chitonidae > Acanthopleura > Acanthopleura granulata. The sequence goes on from JABBOT010000013.1 coordinate 1,799,662, forward strand.
TCCCAATCCTACCTGTAGGCGTCTGACAGGTTCTCCGCTCCCTCCCGTCACAACTTTCCTATCTCACCTGTAGGTGTCTTGCGGGTTCTACCCTCCGACCAATCAACAGCTTTCCAATCTTACAAGTAGGTGTCTGGCAGTTTCTCCACGTCATCGCAGCTTCCCAATGTTGCGTGTAGGTGTCTGACAGTTTCTCCCCTCCCACAGGTCATCACAGCTTCCCATTCCCATTAGAGAGATACCAAGCAAGCAGTTAATGTCATAGCAAATGGTGATAAAATGTCCGTTCCACATAAGAGACGAAAATGACAGGAAATTTTCAACTGCTTTAATTGTTCTGCACATGGCTTGAGGTGCTGTGTGTAATATAACAATAGATATGTAATAGTAGCCTACATGCCATGAAAGGTCAAAGTAGCATTCTCTTGTTTACCTAAAACATAATAATTTAACTACAGGTATGCACATTTGTATTCATGTCAGGAAATCAGGGAAAAGTCTCAAAGAACTTATTGGACGTCACTATATTTCCTGTTGAAATCTCAGACATAAAGCCAATAAGTATCAGCGGTAGGGCAGGTGCGTTTAATCCGCTCCTTTTGTTGCGATGGAGAGTGAGAGGGAAATTACAGCCGTCGGAGCGCCGACGTCAGCGAAAGTGCGTTTCGTCTTGTCACAGTGATAGACATGTATATAGTACTGTCTTCTTGCAGACAAAGAATAAAATCTGTATTTTATAACATTGCGTACCTGCCACAAGTCAACGCCCACACGGCACATCCGGTGTGGGAGTGTTTGTCCTGATCAGCATTTCTTTAATGCCATGTGAATCGCATCTTTCTTTCAACTTCAGCAACACATTTAAAAAACTTGGCACTACAAATCACTTAGCGTATATCAATACCCCCAAGTCACTTATACGGTTTACTTATTTGCCTATTTTTTTCTTACATCATAATAAAGAATTCTTCACTTATAGGATGAAGGTTAGTTTCATGGATGGATGAAAATGCGGGAGGGGGCGGCGTAAACCACCGACAATTGGCAAGTTGCTCACTAACTTCCCCACGCGTGACATACAGATATGCACAACATATCGGAGGAAGACCAGTGGTCTTCAGCAAACAACAGACATCGCAAATCGCAAGTTCGTATCTGTAACTGACATCCACTGGATACATTTTGTTACTGGAGCAGATAGGCCACCCGTCTGACTAGGCCTGTAAGATTCACTAAATATATGACACGTTAAGCCAGGGAAGACACATCCATTTGGCAAAATATGTAAATCTTCTTCAATAATGTTGATATATATTAATATAATAGTGATAATATTAATAAAAAAAAATCAAAAACTGCCAATATTCATATTCGAGCAGGTTAATTAAGCAGCCATTTAGATCATTTACATAGGAATCCCACATCATTATTAAGAGTAATCTACATTTAAAGTCAACGATAAATGTCTTACATAAATCTGCTTTTGATCAAACAACATCAATCCGATGATAGGCGCCGATGATTTTTTTCTCAGATTTCCACTTTTATTTATCTCGGGGTCCAACACAATTAGCCAATCGTATATTATTGCGCGTCTGCGTCAATATTAAGTAACCACGCAAACTATTATGTTGGGGCAGCACATAATTTTGTGTGGTGATTTCAAAGTTTGTTATCTTTGAACATACAGCTTTTCACAAAAAAATAAACCAACTCGGAAATGCTAACTCCGGGTGCGACATTTTGTTTTACCGTTATCCGTTTTACAGGCCTGTAACAAGGCATCAAACAACCAGTATTTGTTTATTTAATCGCTGCTTGACACAGTTCTCAAGAATTTTTCACCTACATTACGCCTATGGTGCTCAAGAATTGTTCTCCTATATTACGCTTATAGTGCAGGGGCATTTGTTCATTCATTTATTTTGAGTTTAACGTCCTACACTTCAGCCTATTAAATGGGTAAACCCAAGGGGGCCACTGGGAAATCAGCGCACCTGACATACAGCCGCAGCCAAACTAGACACAAGAGGGTTGATGTGCAAATTTATTGGTCAAGGGATAGAGGACTTCCGGAAGAGAACATTGGTTCTCCATCAAACAGGCCCATTCAGCACAGCTATGTAACAGAGTTTGGCCACTGGCAGTTTAATTTCCAGAATATACAATTGTTGTTATTATGCGTTAACAGTTTGAGACACGATTTACAAATGAATACAACTCAGGAAGCATTGGAAGCTGCTTTTATTCATTAATACAGTAAATCAGTACGTTTTTTTTTACTTGCAGATTTCTTTCAGGTGCAGTTTACAGATTGTTAGCTGATTGCATTTTATGACAATGCGTACTTTCAGTGAAGGTATACTTTTCTACTTTTGTATTTATTTAATTGTTGCCTAACGATACACACAAGAATTCTGCACGTGCTTGACTCGCAGATACTCACGACACCATAGAGGAAGACAAGTACGCAGCCTTCAACGAAAAAAGTCTGCGCAAACGATCATGCGAACGTCCTTGCTGTCTGCTGTCAACAATGTGCCGCAATCAGCGAAATAGGGACAATGTACAAATTCCAAGTACACGGTCGGGATTGAAACGGTCGCTTGCGAGTTCTTGTGATTGAAAGACAAGCACTTTTAATCACTCGCATCCATACCATACAATAGACTAAATTGTTACGATAAACTGTTTCCATATGGTCAGTGGTATATATTAGGATGAATGTCTGTAATACTGATTCGGCGAGAAGAGTATTAAATAACTACTGAAAACAATTATTCCGAATGTCCACAAAATGTTTCGAATATACTGTCTGTCTTAGATATTCTCAGTAAATACATTAACTGTAACTGAAAAAAAAACTAGAGTGTCCGGATCAAACAACCGCTCTTCTCAAGGAGCCGAAAAACCCCCCAACTGCAAGGCGCATCCTTATATTTGGCGACGAAAGACTGCGGCTTGACCAACGTTTTCACAGAGTCGCCAACAAATTTAAAATATGATATTGCCATCCAAAAAGGATACCCGATAAAAATAGCACAGGAAGCTAGTAGGGGCGAAAGTAGAAGATTTATTTATTTATTTATTGATTGATTTGATTGGTGTTGGATGCCGTACTCAAGAATATTTTCATGCTCCCATCGTCAGCATGATGGTGGGAGGAAAGCGGGCAAAGCCTGTAGGGAAACCCACGACTTCCTGCCGATTGCTGCCAGACTTTCCCACTTACCACCCTAGAGGAAGCCAGTATGAGCTGGCCTTGACCTCACGGCAATGGTGAGAGGCTTCTATGTCATTGTGCTGCACTAGTGTGTTAACCAAGTGAGACACAGAGATCACCGTGGAAAATTTAATCGACGAAGTTAACCAAAGAATGATTTATTCGGTGTCCTAAGAGATCAATTGTTCCACTCCCGAAACTTGTCCCGTTTCACTACTTCATTAACTCTGCCAACGCTAATGGAAAAAAAAGTTATACATATCTGCGTTCTGTATCGTTCACAGATCCAGGGATTAAGCTCTATAGGCCGTAAAGGGACAATACATTCAGCATCTAAAGACTACACGCCGTTACAAGTCTACCCCCTACCCCACAATCATCATCACCACCACTACCTGCTTCTAAAGATGTTCACTGGGACGGAAAGCGTGGCATACATATCACCGATTTTATATATTAATACATTGTGAGTAATTTATCCATACTCAGGCTCGTAGCTCGAATCAGCACCTCAAAACACCCTAGTTTTTACCTACTCTCACCATTGTAAGCAGAGGTGACATTCTTTTGTGGGCAGAAATTTTTACATTCTATACATCTTGACAAAACAGTGAAATTCAGGTCGGTACTGAGGCAATGGAGTAACACGTGACTAATATTTCTTTTACAAGTGCCTGTGTATGTTACATACAGATCAAAATATTGCTACATTCTTACTAAAACTGAACAAAACGCTCCTATAAGACGTCTTTCGTCTGCTATCCTCACTTGTAACGTCATGCTACTTTCTATGCGGATCACTATTGCTGCACTGCCCTGTCTTGGCCAATACAATATGACTTCCCACTCGGCTAATACAACTTTCAACTCCGACAATATGACTTTCTGCCCAGCCAATACGACTTTCAAATTGATCAATACTAACAACATATACAGTCAATTAATAAATACAGGAGCCCGCACGAGTGGTCATCGCACATAAAAGTTATGAAGCACGTTGAGTAAATTTCATTTCAGAAAATTAAGCAAAGGGAATAATAGGGACACAGGTTGCCTATTAATAGGGCATATCGATAACATGACAATATACGCACAGGCCTGTATCACAAGAACTGGGTAATGACATAATATGACAACACTTTATACACCACGAGAGCTGGGTGTTGTGCTAAAATGAAAACATATAGAAATAACTGCTGAGAAGGTTTGCCAGCTATCTGTGGATGGTCGTGGATTTTACGCAAGTCACTGTCCATTTTCCTCTCACGATAATGCTGGACGCCGTCGTATCAGTCAAATATTCTTGAGTACGGCGTTAAACACCAATCAAATCAATAAGCAAATAAATACGTTAAATAAGTTACAATTCCCCCTCTCAACCATTAGCAGCCTCTCACTCTTACCTCCTTGGGAAGTTCGAGAGCAACCTGTGGATGGTCCCTCCGTTCCCCAAGGGTTCTGCCTGGTTTTCTCTCACCATAGTGTTGGCCGATGTCGTCTATATAATTATTCTTGAGTACAGCATAAAAAACAAATCAAATTAATAAATCAGTCTTACCTGTAGGTGTCTCATAGTTTCTCATCTCCTACCCGTCATTACAGCTTCCCAGTCTTCTCTGTAGGTGTCTCACAGGTTCTCCCCTCCCACCCGCTATAACAACTTCCCACTTTTGACTCTAGGTGTGTGACAGGTTTTCTCCTCCTACTAGTCATCACGGCTTCGCAATCTTACCTGCAGGTGTCTGAAAGTTTTTCACCTATCTCCTGTCATTGCAACTTCCAAATCTTACCTGTAGGTTTCTGCCAGGTTCTCCCCTCCCACTGTCATCACAGCCCAACAATCTCACCTGTAGTTGTCTGACAAGTTCTCCTCTCCCATCCGTCAATACAGATTTTCACTCTGACCTGTCGGTGTCTGACAGGTTCTTCCGTCCCACCCATCATTACAGCTTTCTAGTCTTACCTGTAGCTCCCCCTCACACCCGTCAATACAACTTCCAGTTCTTACCTGTAGGTATCTGGCAGCTTCTCCCCTCCCACAGGTCAATACAGCTTCCAGTTCTTACCTGTAGATTTCTGACAGGCTTCTCCTTCCCATCCAGCAGCACATCCTCCATTACATACGTCACCACCACAAGAGGCGGGGTGTTCACAATGACAGTCTTCTCCGCATTTGGTAGGTTTCTGTAGTTGGTCGTTGTTACACTCTGCAGTAGAGAGATACCACACAGTTTATGTCATAGCAAATGGTGAAAAAATCTCCACTCCACACATCAAAGACGAAAATCAGAGAACATTTTGGACTGCCTTAACTGTTCTGCCCTTCGGCTTGGAGAGCTATTTGTAAATATGTAATAGTAGCCTACATGCCATGAAAGGACCAGAAGTTATTTTATTATTTACGTCAAAAGATAATGGTTTAAATGCAGATATACACATTTGTGTTCCTAGCAGGAAATGAGGGATAAGGCTCAAAGAAGTTATTGGACGTCAGCATATTTCCTGTTGAAATCTCAGACACAAAGTCAGTAAGTGTCAGCGTTAGGGCAGGTGCGCTTAACGGGCATCATTTGTGGCTGTGGAGAGTGAGAGGGAAATGGGAAATGTTGGAGCGCCGACGCCAGCGAAAGCGGGTTTCGTCTTGTCACAGTGATTGACCTATATATAGCACTGTCTAGTTACAGACAAGAATACCATCTGTATTTTGTAACACGTCACATCTGGCGTGGGAGTGACTTGCCCTGACCAGCACCTCTTTAATGTCAAATGAACCGTATCTTCTTCTCAACTTCAGCAATACATTTAAGACATTTGGCACCACAAATCACTCAGCATATATCAACACCACCAAGTCACTTATACGGTTTATTTATTGATCTACTTTTTGATTCTTGCTAAACACCATTATAAAGAATTCTTGACTTATACTATGACGGTTAGTTTCATGAGTAGAGGAAACGGTGAGGAGAGACGGTGTAAACCACCGACATTTGGCAAGTCGCTTACTTACTTCCCTACGCGTGACATACAGATATGCGCAACGTATTGGAGGAAGTCCTGTGGTCTTCAACAAACAATACGCATCGCAAATTTCAAGTTCGTTTCTGTAACTGACATCAACTGAATACATTTTGTTACGGGAGCAGATAGGCCACCCGTCTGACTAGGTTCGTAAGATTCACTAACTATATGACAGCTTAAGCCTGACAAGACATATCCATTTGGCAAAATATGTAAATCTTCTTCAATAATATTGATATATATCAATATAATAGTAATAACATTGATAAAAAAATTAAAAACTGCCAATATTCAGACTCGAGCTGTTGAATTAAGCAGCCATTTAGATCATTTACATATGAATCACATCTTGTTAAAAGAAATCTGCATTTAAAATCAACGATAAGTGTCTTACGCAAATCTGTTTTTGATCAAAGAACATCAACCCATTCTATCACAGCTAGCTATGTACGATTTTGTTCTGGTTCTTGATACAAGTATTCATACTGCAATTCTTACATCGGTTCTGTTGTTTCGGTAAAATTGAATGAAAACAATCAATCAGTCAATTTCATGAAAAATTCAGTGTTTTTAACAAACAAACGTATGAGTCAATCTTACGAGGCCAGTGTTGTATCCACCAGAACCCAGCTTCGGGAGGTTGGGAGACTCAGGAAACAGGGAAACAACAATTATAATTATATCTGTTAATATCTGTCGTTGTCTTATCTATAGGTTTCAATTTCAGAGTAATATTAACTGTAAGTTACTGTTGGAGAGACTAAAAATTTGTTCTGCATTACCATATCATTTTTTTGCTTATTGGGTGGTAGATTGATTGATTGATTGATTGATTGATTGATTGATTGATTTATGTATTCATTCATTCATTTATTTTATTCATTTATTTATATTTTTTCTGTTCGATATACACAGTAATTTTGCTTTTTAGTGTAGATTTTTTTCGATAATTAATTTCCACTATGGGGTAATAAATTGTGTTATCTAATTAAAACTTGAGTGAAACATGACATCACGTTTAACACTAAACTGGCATTCCAGCCATATCTTCATGACAAATACTTGAAATTCTATGTTTGATATGTTATATTATATTCAAATGGTACGGGGAGTGGGCGGGGGGGAGTGAGTGGCATTTAAAATCTTTAATAGTACCCTATTTCATCCTGTTGGGATCTTCAACACCTCTCTATGAAAAGTTAAAGGGTGAATGGTGCTGTGTTTATCGCAGTGTATTGGGAGTCTTGTACTGACATGCGATACGATTTGTCTATTTAGACACATGATTATGTCTTCAAAGTTGTTTTCCACGAAATGGAGAGAGTTAAAGAGATTGATATCGTGTTGATTTCAATAACTAATCAGGGTCTGTCACAAATCCCGGGTACATATTTCACCGATGATTTTTCATAAATTAAATGACAATTGAAAGCCTTTTTTCTGTCTTTATGACATTTTGAGATGTATTATTTCCCATTCTAGTAAAAAAATTCCACCTTGATTGAAAACGCTACTGCATTATATTTAATAAACGACCATGTGGACATTTAGAGACGTAAACTTCTGTAAAATCACGAATTAGGCTATACTTTCATATGTTAATAAACAAAATAAGTGATGGACAACATTTATCCCGATTTGTTTTAATATTTGGGTTAATTTGAAAACCTAGAAATGTAACGAAAAGGAGCGTATTTCGGCTTCTAGAGGTAGCAATTTATACGTGTCTTTCAATTTAACAAATATACTTTATGAAAGATGTACCATTCACACATGTAAGGCAATCAGTAACTTTTGGTATAAAGACATTGGTATAAAGTTCAACATCTTTTCTATTTTTCTCATTACATTGACGATAGTCTGAAAATGGAAAAAATGTAACAAAAGCTGGGGTATTTAGGCATCTGGGGAAGTATGATTCGCTGAGCTAGTTACCTCGGGAGAATCCGAAGAGGGTCCGAAATGCGCTGAGCGCACGGGAACAAACGAGTGGGACACATTCAGAGGGGAGTTGATGGCCGTTGATCATTTCTCCCCAAACCACCCTTTCAGTGAGGCAGGAGCGCCTTTCAGAAGGATGAGTTTGGACAGTATGGAGTCAGTTTGAGGTCAAAGGGGATTGTTTGTGTAACACGGGAAAGGGACTGTCGTAAAGGGCGTTTCTCGCCTTTCCGTCCTGCCCATACATTTGGATGCCGATCACGTCATGCGCCTGTGGTGGCAGCAAATCCCGCCAAAAATGGTAGCCAAAATGATTTAGGTACAGAAATCAATTTCTAGCCCATGACACACATATATATCCCTCTGTAAATATGGCAAAACTGTGGCAATGGACCAAATTCAACAGAATTTTAAGGCACATGTTTGAACCTTTGAAGGTTACTATATGTTGAGAAAGTTCAAACTATACCTGTATACCCGGTGACGTCACACTGTCATGTGACATGCATAGAAAACTCTGAACTCACCTGTCTGGCAGGTAGTGTTTGTCCAATTCCCCAGACAGCCTCCGGCACAGACGGCTTTTCCACATTGCTTCCTGTCTACACAGTGACACTCGTCTCCACATTTAGTGTTTTGGTTTGGATCACAGTCTAAAACATAAAGTCCGCAAAGTAAGTGGCATTGCCGTAAGAAACATATTCATCTGCAAAACATCTCCAAGCTGCACAGAAATGTATTTCAACTTGATATAATCTGTTGCAGTTGTATTTAAAGTCATCACACCTTGGTGGCAGTCCTCATGAAAATGAATTTTGGAAACCTCACCGTGAATGCACCAACTGATATTTACTTTGTGGTGGTTTTTGTGAACTAGACAAGTGCCGATGATTTTTTTCTCAGATTTCCACATTTATTTATCTTGGGGTCCAACACAATTAGCCAATCGTATATTATTGGGTTACATTAAGTAACCACGCCCACGATTATGTTGGGGCCGCACATAATTTTGTCTGGTGATTTCAAAGTTTTTTATCTTTGAACATACAGCTTTTCACAAAAAAATAAACCAACTCGGAAAAGCTAACTCCGAGTGCGACATTTTGTTTTACCGTTGTCTGTTTTACAGGCCTGTAACAAGGCGTCAAACAACCAGTGTTTGTTTATTTAAAACACTGCTTGAAACAGTGCTCAACAATTTTTCACCAACTTTACGCCTATGGTGCATGGGCATTTACTCATTTATTTATTTCGAGTTTAACGTCATACATTTCAGCCTATTAAAATGAGTGAACCGAAGGGGGCCACTGGGAAATCAGCGCACCTGACATACAATGGCAGCCAAACTAGACACAAGAGGGTTGATGTGCAAACTTATTGGTCAAGGGGTAGAGGGCTTCCTGTGGAGGACAATGGTTCTGGGCCAAACAGGCTCATGTAGCAGAGCCATGTAACAGAGCTTGGTCACTGGCATTTTAATTTCCAGAATATAGAATTGCTGTTATTATGTGTTAACAGCTTGAGATACGATTTAGAAATGAATACTACTCAGGATGCATTGGAAGCTGCTTTTATTCATTATTAAAATAAATCAGAATGCCTTTTTTATTTGCAGATTTCTGTAAGGCGCAGCTTACAGATTGAAGTCATGAGCTGTTCACATCTAGCAGAAATAGCTGATTGCGTTTTAAGAGAATGCGTACTTTCAATGAAGGTGTACTTTTCTACTTTTGTATTTATTTATTTGTTGCCTAACGATACACACAAGAATTCTGCACATGCTTGATGCGCAGATACTCACGCCACAATAGAGGAAGACAAGTACGCAGCCTTCAACGAAATAATGTCTTCCTAAACGGTCAGGCGGACGTCCTTGACTACCTCTACTGCCACCAATCTGCCGCAAACGGCGAAATAGGGACAATGTACAAATTCCAGTTACACGGTCGGGATTGAAACGGTGCCTTACGTGTTCTTGTGATTGCGAGACAAGCTCTTTTAACCACTCGCTTCCATACCATACGATAGACTAAATTGCTACGACAAACTGTTTCCCTATGGTCATTGGTATATTTTAGGACGAGAATCTCTCGTACTGATTAAGAGCATTAAATAAATCGCCAACAAATTTAAAACCTGATATTGCTACACGACAAGCATACCCGATAAAAATAGCACAGGAAGCTATAGATGTTTCTCAGATATTACGCAAGTAGTGGGCGAAAGTGAAAGATTTATTTATTTATTTATTTATATGATTGGTGTTGGATGCCGCACTCATACGACGACAATCAGCAATATGGTGGTAGAAAGCGGGTAGAGCCCAAAGGGAAACCCATGACCATCCACATCTTGCTGGTAGACCTTCCCACATGCGGCCGAAGAGGAAGCCAGCATAAGCCGGATTTGAACTCACAGCGACCGCATCGGTGGGAGGCACATATGTCACTGTACTGCGCTAGTGCGCTAACCAAGTCAGCCACAGAGATCCCCATGGAAGATTTTATCTCAATAGCTGATCAAAGAATGGTTTGTTCGGTAAGACATCAATTGTTCCACTCCCGAAATCTGTCACGTTTAAATACTTCATTAACTCTGCCAACGTGAACGCTGATGAAAAAAAAGTTATACGTGTCGAAGCCATCATGGACGCGAACTATTTTATTGTCTTTCTCAGTGCAAATACGTTGGTGATGCGTTGAGAGTTATGTAGCTTAGAACATGAAATAAACCAGCACGAATGCGGTGATGTAGGCCCCCGTGGTATATTTCACAGGCCCTCGATTAACTGGGTTAGCATCCTGTTCACTAGTGAACATCAATGTCATGCAATCGTTGAAGAAAAGCCAAAAAATGACTTGTTTGTACCAAAGTTTTACCGGATTGATTCTCGCCTGGCTTACAAATCAATGTATGAGGAGAAAAGTACACGCCTGTGATTGCCTGCCCTTTTCCCATTCTTGTACACGAAAACCGGCACCAAAACAGTCCAGCTAGATATATTTTCATTTATTAGGAATAATAGATTGAAATTTATAGGCTTGGTGAAGTGTCTTGGGGAAGCAGGCCTGTACGCATAATATAATTTTTATATCATGACAACATAAACAAGGAACAGGCCCTGCCCAAAGACTTCAATTCCAGGCTGCCAGTCCTGTTGTTTATTTTCACTTGTAATCTGTATTCTATATCGTTCATAGGTCCAGGGATTAAGCTCTACGGGGTGTAAAGGGACAATACATCCCGCTTCTAAAGACTACACGCCGTTACAAATCTACTCCAACACCTCCACTTCTTGCTTCTAAAGATGTTCACTGGGACGGAAAGCGCGCCATACATAACGTCAGTTTTATGTATTAATACATTGTGAATAATCTATCCATACTCAGGCCCATAGCTCAAATCAGCACCTCAAAACAGCCTAGTTTGTACCTACTCTCATCATTGTCAGTAGAGGCGACATTCTTTTGTGTGCAGAAATTTTAACATTCTATATGTCTGGACAAAACCGCGACATTCAGGTTGGTACTGAAGCAATGGAGAAACACGTGACTAATATTTCTTTTACGAGTGCTTGTGTATATTACATACACATCCAAATATTGCTACATTCTTACTAAAACTTAACAAATCGCTCCTATATAGGAATTGCCTTTCGTCTGCTATCCTCATTTGTAGCATCATGCTACTTGCTGTGCGTATCACTATTGCTGCACTGCACAGTGTTCTTGGGCATTGCAGCCTTCAACTCCGACAATACGACTTTCCACTTGGATAATACAACTTTCAACTCCGACAACACGACTCTCTGCCCAGCGAATACAACTTTCAAATTGATCAATGCTAACAACATATACAGTCAATTAATAAATACAGGAGCTTGCACGAGTGGTCATCGCACATAAAAGTTATGAAGCACGTTGAGTAAATTTCATTTCAGAAAATTAAGCCGCATGCCAGAGTACTATAGACCAATAAACCTTTAAAATCACTGTTTGGAGTTTGATACCGAACTGGCCAATGTCCTCCGATTTCTTGATTTCTGGGTTAGTTATGGAGTTAGCGCTTTTTTGGCAGATTCCCTTTCCCTTCCTTCTTTAAACATTTTCTGCTCTGTTTTTGATACTTAGCTGCTCGACTTCCATGATCGAGTTGAGACTAGTACACACAGTTAAATCTCTTTAGCTGCCTTTCAGTTGAACGAATAATGCCTCACAGTGAGTTAGTCTCATAATATGAACCATCAGACATTTTAATATTTATAAGGAAGTTACACAAAGTAGTATTCTGCTGTATACGGGGGAAATTTCGCGTAATTTACGCCGCTTATTCACTGTTGACAAGTGCTCTCTGAAAACTACTGTGTACGAGTGATACACATTACAGTGACAAAATTGCATATGCACGCAATGTTTTGTGTACGAGCAGTACATAATTTGTGTAATTTGACCTGTGTATCAGTGACACAAAATTTACAGAGTATCTTTGAACTAATCTGGGGTCATATAATGCATTGCTTATAGAGTTCTGTTACTTGATTGTCCGGTGATAACGGTCTGAATTTCATCGTCAGTGGTTTCACCTTTAACAACTACGCTGTTGGCTCTCGATACAGTCGAACTAAAAAATGTAACTGTCGTCTGTTCATTTTCTGGACTAGAACTAGGTGATCGTTCAGCTCTTCCTACATGTCACGAGCGGTGACGGTAAGTTGGAAAATGAACCCAGCAGTTTGTTGAGTGTAGTATATTTTACACCGTGCTCTTCAAATACATTTCTAACCATTGCGTTCCCCCGTAAAAATTTCAACAACCCAAAATGAAAGAAATACATCCGTCACAAATGCTTTCAGTTTCAAAGCCCTTTACGTTTAACGCACACGATCCGTCGTCTCAAAGCTCCAAAGAAAAAACATCCAGTTAAGTGTATGAACAAAAGTATTGTACATGATAATACATCAGTGTTTCTTCAGCATATTGGCCGTCGCAGAGCGGCATCGTCGCATCAACTATTCGGGTCATCAACTATTCGGTGGCGGGCCAGTTAGGCTGCCCCCAGCCAACGCCAAGGCATCACGACCATGTCAAGACATGCAGAAGGGTAGGGGTGGGTACATGGATACAGAATTGTTATTCTCCCACTGCCGTGAAGCCCCAAGGTCAAAGATGCAGTGGTTGAGCGCAGTTCACCAGCCAAAATTCAAAACGACGTACTGAGGCAGGTTTCATTTGAAGAGTGGTTATGTCTCATGATTATGGAGGAATAGTAGCAGTCTACGAGACAGGTGCTGGAAAGACGATGTAAGACATGATTTTCTTGTAAACTGGGCTTTCAATTGAACAGTAATTCATTATTTTCCTCTGTGATGTTCAACCAGCGATCCGAGATTGCACAGGCCTATTTAATACCCACCGAACTTCGCTATCTTTCGCTTTGCAGCTCCCGGCCTACCAGCATGTCGGTAAGAGGGCCACGGTATTTTGTCTAGGGGACACGGTGTAATAAACTCAAGCATAAATGTAACGTGCAACTCAGGTTGTACACCTAACTATACCGTATTTTACCCCTACAAAGGGACCCTCGCGGGTTGGATCACGTGACGCGTCGGGTCAGTGAACACGACAAAATGACTAGGCGGTTTGGGTCACGTCAAGAGTGGAGCCATCGGATATGACAGTCCGGAAGAAAGCGGAGGTTTATCGGTCATGGAGCGCACGACGGGTTTGACAAATGGAACATTTGGATTATGGCTACCGCCCCCCCCCCCCCCAAATGGTGATTCTCAAGTGCGGCTCCCATGCACAATCCCCTGGGGGGGGGGGGGGGTGGGGGGGATGAGGGGTTGAAAATACCCGACAACTCATGCTCTATGTCACTTAAGAACGACCTAATTAAAGTTTATTCTGACCTTCATGGGTCATATCAGGATGTGACCAATGTGCTAAATTATAAAATTAGATGTGCTAATCACGAAATAAGAATTCTTAAGACCCAACTCCATGACTAAACCCACTTAAAAACGGGTCAAAGGTTAATACTTAGGCTTATTTACCTCAATGTCAAGGGTATCGGTCACGGTAACGTTGATTGTGAGTTTTTCGGTCATGTCGAATACATGGGATTTTCATGAACCAAAAGATACCTTCGGATATACTGGTTATAATGTAATGACTTTTCATTTCCAATTCTATGCACACATCCAATTAAGAAAGGATGATGGGTCAACATTTGGGCTAAATTACATCAAAATAATGGTATCTGTCATAACTGAGTACGGGGATAAATTTATTTTATATGTTCCTCATGATAACCTGACCACTCACAATTCCAGCTCATACGCTGTGACACTCAAGAATGCTAATTGTTGCTTTTACTGGTCCGTCATGTCGATGATGTTTTACCAAAAGACACCTGAGATACATTCATTGTAAAATGCTCAAAGGCTCGTAAGCCATCCTTTGACTTTAATTGTTCTCAAGAGTTCAAGTTTAGTGTGAAATTATGGGAGACAAGGAATGTTCGATTTCATACATTCTTCCCTTTTTTCACGCATGCTTAAATAAGTTGACAAAGTCCAAAAAATATTATATTTTTGAGAGTTTGGTAGCGCACAAGGATCAAACCGTGTTTATGTGCTTAATGGGAAGGCAGAACTACAAAACACGGTCCTAAAATCTGCCACTCTGTGAATTAAGTCACTTAAGAACGATTTTTATAACACTTTTGCATTGTGTCACCTGATGGTAATATCAATTACTTACATGAACTTGTGCAACAAGATGTGCCAAAATAGGCTGAACAAGAAAAAAAAAAGAAAAGAAAGCCAATTGAACAGGTACGATTGTCTGTGTATGTATGCTTGGTTTTAACGTTTTCAACAATATCAGTTACATGGCGACGAGGAGTCCTTAGAATGAGTATACATTGTGTCTTCTTGTGGCACTGGAACATCATGCCGAAGACACCAGACATGACACCCTACCCAGTCACATTACACGTCAGTCCTGTTTCATTGATCTCACCTCTCAGTGCTGAGCGCAAAGCGAATTCCCTTTATGAAGTCTTCGGGATAACCCGACAGAGGATTGATCCCGGATGTCCCGACCCCGAGGCGGATTCTCTAACTACCACGCCACCACTAGTACTATGAAGGACGACGTAGATCAAGGCCATGGTCTTTGGTTTATTTATTCATTCATTTAATTGATGTTTTAGAAATCAAGAATATTTCACTGATATGACGACTATGGCGTGAGGAAACCGGACAGAGCACGGGTTAAACCCCCTACCATCCGCAGATTGTTGGCACACCTTCCCACGTACGACTGGAGAGGAAGCCAGCATGAGCTGGACTTGAACTCACACCGATTGTGTCAACTGGTGAGAGGCTCTTGGTTCATTACGCTGCACTAGCGCGCTACCGCCAGAACCACGCCCCCTCTAAACCATGCAATCTTTGAGTCGAATCTCAGGATGTAATGACAAAAATACTATCTTGAAGCTTAGAATCCGTGGATTCTGCATACAGTCTGTTCATCTGTACCATGGGCTGTAGGCCCTACCATGAAATAAGGTAAATAAATCCTCTTAATATATTAATGTATCAGATTGGATCTAGTGTAGGCCTGATCGGCGTTAGTTAGGTTTTCACTTCAAATACTGTTATCGATTACTTCCCCACGATACAAATAGGGCGCAGTTTTATCAAAAGGCATGTGAAGTAGATGAAATCAACAAAAAGTTGGCTGTTTTTACCTTGCCCATAGCAGACCGGATATGACGTCAGAACAACCAGGACCAGCAGCAGTGGCGAGAGCATGGTTAACAAGTTTGGACGGTCCGTCATGTGACACCTACAGAGAGTGAACTGGGCGAGCAGTGACCGTCTTCAGCCCGGTCAAACTTGGACCTGCTCAAAAGTTGCTTGAGCAGGAAGTAAAATTATATTTTTCACAAATCTTGGTCTTTGTGTCGGCAGGCGCAAACTGTGCTGCTTTTTTGTTCTGGATAAAGCCAGACCTCTATGGGGTATCTTCGAGGAAACAGAGGCATGGCGTTATTGAAGCCCAGAGCTGTCGGCGTTCATGCGTATAGAGGTGCATATGTCTACATTAGGCAGCTCTAAAGATATTTATTAAACGCAGGTATAAGTTTATGACAATCTTAACACGCCTGTATAAACATGGGAGAATACATCTTATCAGCCTACTATAGTGAGTCTCACACAGGGCTGTTTATGTGCTGATCACGTGACCTGCATGTATTAAGTTACATAAGCAGAAAACATGTCTGACAGGCACAAAGGTACCTTGACGTATTGAAATACCACAGGTCGGGGGGGAGGGGAGGCAGCGAGATGGGGGTAGAGAAATATTTGTATTCAGCCTTAGAAAATAGAAGAAGATATCTAGCTATGTAATATACTGCAGTAAAATAGAAAAAGATATTCTGTATGTTCTT
Source organism: Acanthopleura granulata (assembly GCA_016165875.1). Classification (NCBI taxonomy): domain Eukaryota; kingdom Metazoa; phylum Mollusca; class Polyplacophora; order Chitonida; family Chitonidae; genus Acanthopleura; species Acanthopleura granulata. The sequence goes on from JABBOT010000013.1 coordinate 1,816,307, forward strand.
TCTTTTTTCCGCAGAGCCCTATTTGGCCGTTGCACAGCACCTAGGAAGCTTAAGATCCATTTATTTCAATTGTATTGTTTCATTACTTTGCCACATATTTAAGTGTGTGGAGGACGGAGGGTGGGGGATAGACTGTAGCTTGTATTCATCGCTTTCATCTTAAGTGGCGTTGTTGCTGGACGGAGATAATCGGTGGGCGATGTCACGCGTTCGAATCCCGCTTCGTCTAGTTCGGATCTGGCTAACGTGACATCCGCCGCGCTCCGTACTGTATGTAAACTGTTATATAGTACCCCAGGTTACTATTTCCGAAGTTAACCGCAATCATCCGAACTGTGATACTCAGTGTAAGCTAGCTGACATACATATTTGTATTCTTTATGAGGAACTGTGTCTTTTTGACAGAGATTAGTTGTATTTTTGAGTCTGCACACCACACTAAAATTGTCTCGTACGTTGCTCAGCGAAGTCACCGTCTGACGGCCAGGTCAGCGGCGATCGAACCTAATTTGTTTGTCAAGTTTACGGATATTTCATGTAAGTAAGAAGTTTTTCTTCATATGTACAGATCTTTGTGAAGGTCTGTGGCATTTAGATGCACACTTGCCCTGCAACAGTAAATTTTGACGATTTCGTTCGGCTTATCATTATTCATAAGTTGTTGTTGTAATTGGCGTACAGAAATTGTTGATTGACGATTGAGCCAACATTGTTTGTCTTACGGTCTGATGTAATGACCACCCGTAAGCGTGAAGTTAAAGTTAGTGGCTTGAAAATGTTTTTCATATCATATTATGTTATAAAACAGTACTTTGCAGATATGTTTAAGTTACCACTATTTTCATTGTTTTTCATAATTATTAGTATATAATGTGCATTCTGAGTCACATTATTGTATTAGGGTAATTTCATCTGGTTGTAGACATGAACCATTGATGTACACGGTGACCGTCGACGTTTCGGTCTGTTCTTTGACGCACTATGAGTGAAATCGTGATGCCCTGTGAACCTTAGCTGGTGTAGCACGGTACCGACTCCTTCAGTGCCAAGGGGTACGTTCATGCAACTTATTTGTCGTTTGTATTCAACCATCATGTTTTCATTAAAACACGTGTTCGTTTGGCTATGTTGTTATTCAAATTAAACATTTTAAAATTGTTCAGTTTTCTTGGAGTTACATTTATCAATTGTAAAATGAAAGAGCAAGTTGGGTTACTCCCTTGCCAGGGTCTTTAACACATTGGTGCTATGTAAATGTAACTATAAGATTTTAGATGAAAAGGGTGCGACATTTCCCTATGTTACCTCTAGTGCATTCAGATCACATCACGAGAAATAACTGAATGTGTAGCTTGTATAGCAGTTGTAATATATTTACCTACTACTAACCAAGTGGTAAAAAGGAAATAACAATTGAAAGATGCTCTTACATGTAATTCATTTACTGCTAGAAATCTGAAAAAATGACTCTCTATCGTTACAGGAAATTATTTCACCATATAAAGATCCCATGAAGCACCATTTGACATATATGTGATGTAAGAATGGGAAACTTATTTCAGCCGATACTCGAGCCCGATCTTCTGTTGGAATAATACTTGCATAATCTAATGTAAACTCTGAAGATTCCTCACTGCGCTGACCTCGTTATAGGACCCACTCCTCTGATCACAAACCACTTGGTGATTAAAGATGACCAATCTTGATGCCTATTTCCATGACCCTCAAAACTATATGGGAGATATCATCGGTAACGGTTGCCCCACAAGGTGGTTCTCCTTTATTTCACTTATACCACGGCGGCCAGCATTGTTTTGGGAGGAAGCCGAGCAGAGCCCGGGGGAAACTCAAGACCATCCGCAGGTTGCTGGCAGACCTTCCACGTACGGCCGGAGAGGAAGCCAGCATGAGCTGGACTTACAGCGACTACATTGGTGGGAGGCTTTGGTGGGAACCGACCGAGCGACGGAGGCCCAAATAAGACTCAAGGAGACGTTACAGCACAAGTTAACAACAACTATAAACAAGGAAATGAAACCTCGGTGGCTGCTTAAAAACAGGAAAACTGGAGGAAATCCGCTTGAGGTCACATGCTCCAGAAGATTCCCGCTTCCTTCCTCCTTTTTCTTCCCCATACCCGCCTAGCCTGACTGCTTGGTGATCCGGGAAGATTGCCAGGTTTTCTGTTCTCGTTTCCTCTGGCTGTGTGTGCTTTCTCTCACCTGTTAACTCATCGAGCCTCTACAGTATAAGTTTCGGGGTTAGGGGATGTGTGTGTTTGAACTTGTCAACTATTATGTACTCATTTATTGATATTTTTCATATATGTATATTTATTTATTTATTTATTTAATTGATTGGTGTTTTATGTCGTACTCAAGAATATTTCATGCCATTGTGGTGGGAGGAAACCGGGCAGTGCCCTGGGAAACCCACGACCATCCGCAGCTTGCTTGCGGACCTTCCCACGTATGAATGAGTTTGTTGAGCCTATATGTGATTTACAAGTTAATGACAAGTTTTGGCGACCCACCTTAGCGCCAAATATAGCAAGAAGACATCCTCCCATTTACAATCGAGCCCCACCCACCCACACGCCCACCCAAAACAAGTAAAACAAATGTAACGAGTGTGATATGACACAGGTGTGATATGACACTTCAATGTTTTAATCAGATGAAATGTAGTATTATTATTCAGACATATGGTATTCATGAAGGAATGACTTACATTACATTTGTTTTTAGTTGTCTTTGGGTGGGGGATGGGGGTGAATAGGCTCGGAAGTAATAGGGTGGAGGTCTTCTTGCCGTATTTGCCACTCAGGATGGTTCGCAAAACTTTTCATTAAAGGTGTAAGTTACCCATAACCTCAACAATATGGCCACCATTTAATAAAAATTGCTTAAGTTCAAACACGCACACACTCTTAGCCCGTGACTACCTTCACAGGTCACAGTTTGCAGCCTTCCTCTACTTACTGTACCGGTATATATATATATAGCCGTTTCACTCTACATCCAGACTTGATAAACCTGTATTGATAAGGAGACAAGGCCTGAATAATGTGGCGCACAGCATTCTATAAATGGAGTCTCCATTCAAACAACATCATGTCAAATACCCAGTTCTGGGTGCGAGTGTGTAGGTCTATTTGCAAAGGTAGAACCGCGCGTCACATGTTCACAAAGTTATAATGTTTTTATGTAGTTTATAAGAAGCTCCACAAAAGCCTGTTGTTGCAGCGAGGGATGGGAAGTCCAGGAATCCAGTGGGGATTCCCCACTGTGAACAATTTATTTGAATTATGTGTTCGAGAAGATGATTAGGCGGCGCTGGCGTGAGGCAGGACTTGGAGCCATTGTTACATTAAAAATAGATTTCGCTCAACAACAGACGAAAACAAGATTACCAGTATTAATATGGCAGAACTTGAGCGAATGTTTGCAAGTATGGAGACTAAAATAATCGCAAAATTGGAAGATGTGATTTCCGAAAAGTGACACAATATTCGGCAATCTGTGCACAACATATGTGCCAGTATTAGACAGCATGGGGACAGCAACGTAGTTCCTAATTCCAAGACAGCCCTTAAACAGAGAATTACTGACCTAGAAAACCAGCTGCTAGCACTCGAAATTCATCATCGCACACTAAATTTAATTAGTCATGGTTTACCCCTTTCAGGATCGATCTATGACGAAAATACCGACTTGTGAGTTGTGAGAGAATTTCTACAGAATCCTCATAAGGGCCATATCAACATCTTAGATTTTAATCCACCGCCACCACCACCCCTCCCCCCACGCACGTGAATGTTGCCTTCGAGGCCTGTCGAGGCGGAGACGTCATCTTATATGCAGCTGCGCACATGAAAGGGACAGAGTTAGGGATGTGGTTGAACCTGGCTAAAAAGCAGAACGCAGAGTGCAGTGTGCTAGCTAAAAAAAGCATACCGAATAAGAAAGTACACTTGTAACGAAACCAAGATTAAACTTTATGAGTCAAAACTAGCCCTTGAAATCAACAAAATAGACAATGGGTACCAGCAAACAACTTGCAGGTTCCGGCACATCCTTGATCAGGTAACCATCTGCGATCTGCACAAAGAGGTTTTCACTTGGTCAACTCCATATCAACACTGATGTGATTTTACTTCCTTTCTCCTCAGAGAAGCTTCACTATCTCCATGATTTCTTGTTTGTCTTCCACCCAGTTGTATGACTGTTTACATAGTAATGTCTTTGATCAGATTTGGACTTTATACGCCTCGCCGATTGCGGCTACTAACTTTCACAGCCAAATAGGTACATCTCCCGACCTTTATTCATCATGTGACAGCGTTTTCTGTCCAGGTGTATATGACCCATTACCCTACATCACTGGTATGTGTAATGTCAGGTCGTTTTTTTTTCATCCTGGTAATATTGTCCTTCCTGGCATAGCTTTGGCCTCGATGAAACTCCTGAATCCCATCTTATGACCGAACATTTCTTTCTTGCAAATTGATATGCCTGTATTTGTATATACCATCCTGGCAACTGTTTTGAGGCTATGGTTTTTTCTACAATTGTAATGTTGAGCAATGAGAAGCACATGGATGATGTTTGCATTCTTACTTTTTCCCAGTGATTGACTACTTGCAGGATGAGGGCAAATGTAATAATCTATTGTGATTTTCACTTTTTTTCTCCACAGATGATACAATTTCTCCCCAAACACTACCCACTCCAGAACATGAATCTTACTTAGCTGATTTCGAAACCCTGTGTTTTAACGCCTTTAGCCTTAGCAAGTCTGATCATCATAACTATCGACTGATGACAATTTGTCTGAGCAGGCCTTCTGGCATACTAGTGGCAAACACCGCTCTAATTATTACTTGGAACAGTCATTCGCAACATTAATAAATTCACATATAAATCAGACGCCTCATCAGTTGTATCTATGATACATTTTAACACAAGAGGCCTTAAGAAACGCAACTCAGGAATTGTGTTATATTTACAAAACTTAGACTATCCATTTTCTGGGATCTCTGAGACTTGGCTAAACCCTAACACAGAATCACTATTTGATATTCCTGGCTATACACCATATATTTCTTCTAGGACTAATGGAATTGCAGATCGAATAGTGTTGTAAGTTAGCGATAGCATAAGGGGCTGTAAAATCCGTGAGGATCTCTCTTTCCTTGATGAAGACGGTGAATAAGAATCTCTTTTTTTCAGATCACTGATATTGAAACATACATTGCATGAATTTACTATCAACCACCAAGGAAGTGTGTTGCATATTTTAACAAACACTTAACAGTAATTCTCCAAACGATTCAGTCTGGTCAGAATAAATGCCATAATATGGTTGAGTTCAACACAGACCTTTTCCAAACAGTATTTTTATACCTCCAGACAGTTATTCGAAGAGGCACCCCCTGGTGGTGGAATTTTCAACTATGTACATCACTTGATAGCCCATATAAAGTTTGTTTAATGGGCTAAATTTGAAGCCTGTGTGTGCATTCATAATGGAGGTACAGAGTATACAGTTCTTCAGAAAGTTATTCGCAGAGGTGTCCCCTGGTGTTGGAATTGGGAACTGTTTACATCATGTGGTAGCCAATAGTGGAACACCTTTAAAGTTACCGGGTCTAGGTTTTACATAGCTTATCGCAGTCATTTACTTCGTTCGCCTCAAGGATTGGTCTATTTCACAGCAGAGTAACACTGAGCCGAATCTCATTGAATTTTAAAAGGGCGTGAGAAAAACATTGTTGATTCCTCCTAAAAAGTTTTCTATGTGGAAGGCGGTGAGACATAGCAAATGAATGTAACAGTCTTGCATCTAGAGCGCTACGCCTACTTCCACCTGAGTGTACATTATCTCTCTGACAGTCCTGTCCCTTATATCCTTTATTAGTGAAAGATAACCCGGTAACGCTCAGTCGGTCACAGTTGCTCGTCACTCGTTGAGGGCAGTCACAATTTACGTCACATCTGGCGCCATATTTACTGTCAGGGCAGACCGAAGCTATGGTAGAGCATGGTTCTGTTAGGAGAGAGCAGACACGGAGATAAATTGATGAGAGGAACCCATAAACAAAAGCAGCCGGACGATTCGCGAGCAAATTTGCCCGATCCTGTGCTTCTGTTTTCTCTACAAGCTTTCGAGAAAACATTCAGAGTAAAGCTCCACTTGTTCACTCGTGGACCTCTATGGAAGATGAGAGACCAGTCTTGTCGTGGATGACACACCGGTCATAAATGTTACAACTGAGATATGGCACCTGTCACTACATGTACTACAGTCACTTATCAGGCATGTGACACATATCATATATATCGCACATGTATTTATCACGAATATCGCTACATATCCTACAGGCACTAATCACACATGTGACACATATCATCACATACCCTACACGTACTTACCATGTGACATATATTTTACATGTGATTATCACACATGTGAGACATATCATTACATATCCTACGTGTACTTATCACACATATCATACATATTCAACACACACGTGCCACGTCTACATATGACGGCCATATTCCCATCTTTGCTTCAACATTAACCACTCTGGGTCTGTTTGGAAACATGAGTTATGCTAATTTTACGTCAAAAATGCAATGAATAATACGCATGAGAGATAATGAGACATATGTAAACGAATGCTATACTGAAGATCGCTTTTTCCTGCATTCTCGTCACCTGTCTGACAGTCCTGCAGTACTGCAGGGAGATAAACAGGCACCGCTCAGTCAGTCATAGTTGTTCGTCTTTCAGTTAGGGCAGTCACAGTTTCCGTAACTACTGACGTCATAAATTTCTTCTAGCTCCTTAACAACCTGTGATTGTTATAGGTTTACCTTCTAACACCCGGCCGATCAGTCCTATTACCCTGCTCTAAATTTTCAGTGCCGAGCGCAAATCGAGAGAGCAAAAAGTATCATTTTTGAAGTCTTTGGTATGATCCCACAGGGGATATATTTCTTAGAGAACGCCTAAAAATTATCGGATGGTGTTTATTAAGTCTTCAGACCAGATTACTCTTTACTACAATTTACGTAATACTTCCCCAGCAGTTTCCTCAAAAAGAAAAGACAACACTGGACCAAGGAGACCGGGCAGAGACCGGGCGAAACGAATGACTATCCGCAGGCTTCTCGGGGAACTTCCCACTTAATTACTGGCTAATTTTAGACTATATACTACTATGATCCTCTGGCTGAAATGTGGTGACATACACAGTAACCTAAGGCCCCGCCCATCAAAATGTGGTGACATACACACTAACCTAAGGCCCCGCCCATCAAAGTATCTTGCCATGTTGCCACATTAACGCAAGGAGTTTGCATGATCAGCTTTCCTCGTTCTTCAAAGTGAGTTCAATCACGTGATTATGACGAAGGCTTCATCTGTGTCAGGGAAACTTAGCTAAGTTGTCAAAGTCCTGATGACTTAATGAATATTGATGAGTATTTTATAGAAAGAGAAGAGAAGAACATGTATATGCATGCCGAAGCCGTAGCTATTTACTGTAAAATATCTCTTAATGTCACTCGATGAAAAGATTTGGAGACTGAAATGGTGTGGATCAATGCGAATATATTGAAAAACGCGTGTTTATTGTTGTCTGCTCTCTCTCGCTTATTCAATCCGCTAATGAACGGGAGGTCTTCATTAATGATCTAGATGACTCTGTCATCTGTTTCAACATAAAATCCACATGTATATTTAATGGTGTTTGACTTTAATGAGACGTGCACTGAATGGGACGAAGTCCACGGCAAAAGTGCACTGAAGTGAGTTTGTTTGTCTTGGTAATGGCCAACAAGTTCATTCAACTTATTGATAAACCTACTAGAAGAAAGTGGTTGTATGTTGGATTTAATTATTACTGAGAGTATTGGATATGTAGATGACCATGGTGTAGCGGCACCATTGGTCAGTATTTGGCAGTATTTAAGAAAGGAAACAGACATGATATCTCAAACTACTCAGAAGTATCTGTGCAACCTTCTCTCTCGAAGAATTGGAGAAAAGTTGTATATAAACACCTGTATGAATATTGTATCAATAACAATGTATCCTTAAAATATATAAAAGTCTTGACATCAAAAACGACATACATGTCTATGGTCTTTATGTCTGTAAAACACTTGATAAAGTATGGCATAAAGAGCTTGTGTTTAAGTTGGAACAAATTTTTACAACTTTGTATTAATTGCATTGAGTCCGTTGCTAAACCTATTCACAGTGGGTTGCCTCAGGGTTCTGTACTTGGACAGTTATTTTACCTTATTTTAAGATTTGCCAATGACATTACTAAAAATATTAGATCTGACATTAACATTTTAGCTGACGACATGCCCTTGTCAACAAATGTCAATAATTTAGGTAACTTAGAGCTAAAGGAAATCGAGATTTTGATCGTTTATCAGAAAAAGACCAAGCAATGGATTGTTAACATTAATGCTCTTAAAACTGTTTACTTGCTTATATCCTTAAAAAGGAAAACTTCCAAACCTAATAAGTATTCAAACGATGCTCATGCAAAGAACCTTCGGCCCCTCAAAAACCTTGGTAGTATTAGGCCGACCTAATGGTAAATGAAACGAACGCATTAGGGCGGTAGAAAAGAAACCACACAAGACTATAAGTACTATTTTTAGAGTAAAGAAAACTGTTACTGGAAAATGTTGTGTGACTCTCTGGCAAAGTATGGTAAGGTTGCCGATCGAATATGGCAACGCTCTGTACGATAACTGCCGTCTTATATCGTCAAACTCTTTTGAAGCTGGGGCCTCCGTGGCTCCGTTGGTAAGTGCGCTATCGCAGCACAATGACTCGAGGCCTCCCACCAATGCTGTAGGAAGGCTGTGCATTCTCTCGCTCGTGTTGCTTGTGCAGTTTTGGGACAGTAAATGGTCGACAAAGCTGATAGGACCGTTTGCGTACCTTCACTGAGGGTTTTTATTTCTCTTAAATGCAATACGTCGCCTATTTATTTCACTCAAGGCTAACAACTTACAATCATCAACTGCGCCATAAATGACACAGTAATTAAGAGGTGTACTGATTTGCTGTGTTTGAAGTTGAATACACAGAATTTTCAGAGTATCCTGATTAGTGTTTATCTATTAATCGTGTTTCACACCTTTAAATCATAATGAGCCGGGATCGAAACGGTACTTTGCCAGTCCTTGAGATTCGAAGACAAGCGTCTTTAACCACTTGGCCATAACCCGCTCCTGTACTTATCTATTATGGACTAGAATGTTACGAGAAACTGAGTATTAAATATGCACTAGAGCTGGTAGTTATTATATAATGTTTATGTTTGACTCTCATTCATATACATGTAGTTAAGTACAATACAAGGAAAACAGTTATTCCGCATGTCCAGAAAATATTTCGAATATCCTGTCTATCTTAGATATTGTCAGTCAAAAAACTGTAGTGTCCGGAGCAAACAACCGCCCTTCGCAACGCACCCTAAAAACGTCACAACTACAAGTTACATCTTTATATTTGGTGACGTAAGACTGCGGCTTGACCAACGGTTTCACAGAATCGCCAATAAATACGTGACAAAAATAGATGTGAAATCTGGTTTCTCAAAAATTGCCTAATTAGGCTTATGTAACACAGTATGTGTGTATCTATGCTTGGATTTTACGCCATACTTAACAATTTTTTAGTCATTGACGTTGAAGGGTATATATAATGTATACATTATATACAATGAATATATTTTCAGCATATCCTTGTGGTAGGGCGAGTCCATGCCACCAACACCATGCCGAAGACACCAGACATGATACCCCACCCAGTCACGCTATAAGCTTATTGACATCGGGCCGACTAGACCTGTTTCCTGGTTCTAATCTCTAAGTGGGATTCTTGGGCGCCAAGCGAGGCAACAACAAGTACCATTTTTAAAATCTTTGATATGACCCGACCCACGGGGTGGATCCCTGATCTTCCGGCCTCGAAGAGGGCGCTCTAACCACCAGGCCACCGAGGCGACCAATGATTTAACACAGAAAGTGAAAGTGGGTGATTTAATCGCAATTGTGGACGCTAAAAGCGTTTATTTGGTAAAGAATCATTTGTTCCAATCCGATTACGCTAATGAAAAAATAAAAAAACAAGTTCTACGTGGACTGCCATATTGGACGCAAACTACTTTATTGTCTTACTGCGCGCATACACAGGTAATTATGTAGTCTAGAACATAACCTAACCCAGCAAAAATGATATGAAGAAGGTCTATATAAGGAAAATAGATTTCATTTGATTGATGTTTTTGGCCATACTCAAGAATATTTCGCTTATACGACGGCGGCCAGCATTATGGTGTGAAGAACCATGACAGACCACGGGGAAAAGCCACCAGCGTACAATGATTGCTGGCGGACCTCCCCACGTACGGCCGGAGTGGAAGCCAGTGTGAGCTGGGTTTGAACTCACAATGACAACATTGATGAGAGACGCCTGGGCCATTACTCAGCACCAGCGCCCTAACCTCCTCGGCCGCTCAGGTTCACGGTTCGAAGATAAGTATATTCTAGGTGTATTAGGCGTAGGAGATTGCAACTTGTGGGCTCGGTGAAGTGGTTTGATGAAGTAGGTCTGACTGTATAATATATCTTTTTAGCCCATAAATGTGGCCAAGAACATGACATATAGCGGGTGGCATAAATATCGTATGTGCTCTTTTGTCAACAATGTTGAGTTTTTCTTGATTGGCTCACGACCTCTCCTTGATAAAAATTAATCAACACACACACACAGAACTACATTGCTTTACTACGTATGTTTGTCGTCTGCGTTGAGTGCAAATGTCCGAAGATATGTGGACTGTAGTCGTAGATAAATTGGAGATTGCATGATCTGTTTCTCTCTGCTGCGTCAGAATGACATGGCCGTTAAATTTCTTTACTTTTCTTGTCGGATATGCACACATGTATCTGTATTTTAGCTGTATTCCCACACAAGATGACGTGCACGCTACGCACGCCTGTCGCATCACTTGTTGACAGTTGAGAAGTGTCTCCTGTGACCTCATGCTACCTTTCCATATCTGACCAAACTGACTGAAAACCATTACCTGCTACTTAGTTTTAACTATAAAGGTGACAATGTAAAAAAAATCCATCCAAACTTGAGTTGGTAAAGCCAGGTTTAAATTTGAACTCTTTTGTGCAGCATATATTTTATTCTTTGTTTAAATGTTGCGCTTTGGTCAGCGGACGAATTAGTGAAGTCACATATTTAAATTAAGAAAGGGCGTTTATAAACAGCGATAAATCCAGCTGACTTGAGGCCCAAACTTTTGCTTTTGTTCGACGTAACATTTATGAGATGAACAGAATCTTCAATTGGTTATCCTGTAGTATCAGATTTATTAATCTCGAGCCAAACTTTTCGTTTGTTTCAAGTCTTTGATACTGTAGGATCACTCGTTGAGATCCAACATGAACATAGAAGGGGTTCTGCAAATGCTATTCGGTGTTAGGCTGCCAACACTGTTGTTCATTTTTACTTATAGATGTATTCTGTATCGATCAAAGGCCCGGGGATTAAGCTCTACAGCCTATGTACAGATAGTGTATACTCGTGTTAGAGAACAGCTAACTCTTCTAAAGACTACCTGCCATTAAAAATTCCCCGCCCCCTCCTTCCGCCTTCTTTCACATCTCGCTTTTAAATACGTTCACAGGGACGGAAAGCGTGACATGCATAACGACCATTACACATACTAATACATTGTGAGTACTGTATCCATACTCAGGCCTATAACTTGCTACAGGACCGAAAGAACACCCTAGTTTTTATCCACTCGCACAGTTATACACAAAGGTGATATTCTTGTGTATACATCATTTCGTAACATTCGATATAACTGTACAAAACTGCCACATACAGGACGGTAGTGAGGCAATGCAAGGCGAGTGAATAATTTTTCTTTCATAAGTGCCTGTGTATGTTACATGCACGATACAAATATTTCTACATTCTTACTGAAAATTTAACAAAACTCTCCTATACATGTGTTGCCACTCTGTTGGTGAAGACGTCAGTCTTCTGTTGTCCTCATGTGTAACGCCATGCTACTTGCTATTCGCATCACTACTCCTTCACTGCTGTGATCTTGGCAAATACGACTTTCAACTCCGACAGTGATTTTCTACTAGGCAAATACAACTTTCAACTTGATCAATACTAACAAAATACAGAGTCAATTAATAAACAAAGGATCTCGAACGAGTGGTCATCGCATGTGTGTAAATTTAATTTCAGAAAATTAAAAAATTGGTCGTGGGCCAAAATGCACAGTAGTATAAAACAATAAACCCCGAAGAATACTTTTTGGAGTTTTGAAACAGAGCTAGGGGCCTCCGTGGCTCAGTTGGTTAGCGCACTAGCGCAGCACAATGACCCGAAACCTCCCGCCAATTCTTTCGCTGTGAGTTCAAGTCCAGCTCATGCTGGCTTCCTCTCCGGCCGTACTTGGGAAGGTCAGTCAGCAACCTTCGGATGGTCGTGGGTTTCCCCCGGTTTCTTCCTACCATAATGCTGGCCGCCGTCGGAGAGGGGAAATATTCTTGAGAATATCGAAAAACACCAAGAAATAAATAAATAAATAAATGATACCGAACTGGCTCCTGACCGTCAATTCCTCGATTTCTGGATTAGATATGGGGTCAGCTCTTTTTGGCAGATTTCCTTTCCCTTCCTTCTTTAAACATTTTCTGCTTTGCTTTTAATACATAGCTGCTCGGCTCCATGATCCACTTGAGACTAGAACACACAGTTAAATCGCTTTAGTTGCAATGCACTTGAACGAATAATGCCGCACAGTGAGTTAGTGTCATAATATGACCCATCAGACATTTTAATATTTATAGGGAGGTTACACAAAATAGTACTCTGTTGTATATGAATGGTATTTAACGTAAATGGCGGCGCTCATACTCGCTAAAAACTACTTTGTAAGAGTGGTGCATATTATAGTGACAAAAATGCGCCTCCATTTAATTATTTGCGTACACAATCCGTGTAATTTGTGTAATACATCCACAATGTTGTGTGTACCAGTAATCCTCAATTTGTGTACCCCTGATACACATGTATTGTTGATGTGCAATTTTGTACACAGTTGTTTTACAGAGTATCTTTCAGCAGCCAAAATTCAAAACGACGTACCAAGGCGGATTTCATTTGAAAAGACGCTTTCTCTCATGATTAAAGAGGAATATAAGCAGTGTACGGAAGACAAGGCGGTGTAAGACACGGTTTTCTTGACTGCGGACTCTTTTTATTGAACAGCAAACCACTAAGTGTCTCCGTGATGTTCAACCAGCGATTCGCTATTGTATACCTCTCTTTAATACCCGTCCAATTTCGCTAACTCTCGCTTTGCGAACCACAGTGTTATATCTATAGGATATGGTGTAATAAACTCATACATAACTACAACGTGCAACTCAGGATGTACACCTAACTATACTGTATTATACTCCTACAAAGGGATTCAAATTTCAAAATTCTGCTATGGCACATTGTTATAGGCTAAGGAATATTGCTGATGGTCTCCTTTTCAAAACTAGAATCAACTGATTCTTCTTTCGGGTCCAACGACGTAGAAATCGTTGAAAATCGGCTTTTCCTTAACTTTGCTCATCCTTTCCTTACTACATCCTGGACACACAAGGATTTAGCCAGTGAGTTCATGGGAATACACTTGCTGTGATGTTCTGACAAGGACTATATATGTGTGAGACACGGCACCCTTGTATAGCCCGTTGTCCTATGTATTTCTCTTGTAACCGTGTCTGTCAATACTTGTATCCGTTATCTGTCCTTGTTTGGAGGGGGCGCGGGTTTAGGTTATGATTTTTTAGATTTACCCCTTGAATAAATAAATTCATTGATTTAATTTATTTGATTTGTGGCTGACCTTCCCACTTACGATGGGAGAGGAAGCCAAGCAAAGCTAGTCTTCGACTCTTCAGTATTTCAGAAAAGGACAAACACGTAGAGCGTGCAGATGAGGCAAGACGTATTCTGGTTATCAGTACAAGTCTACGTGTACATCCATCACTGTTGCCAAGCATGGCGGAGACCCTTACTCGTATCTTACTCAGTGGTGCATTTTCGCCGTTCTACAAAAGAGTTTCCTTTATAAAACAAGAGACAATAATTGTAATTGTCCTTAAGGCTGAATTAGGAGAAAGCACATAGTGTACTTATAATCAACCGAACTCAGCAATGTTGCCTTTTTTTGAAACGCTACTTGTTAAAACCAATCTAAGGCATGTAAACTACCTTGTTACAATGCTGAACAACTGGAAAAGAAAATATTCTCAATATCTGACAAATTCCCATCCTCGTCGCCAGTTGTAGTATTTCAGAAAAAGACAAACACATAGAGGGTGCAGACGAGGCAAGATGTATTCTGGTTATCAGTACAAGTCCACGTGTACATCCACCACTGTTGCCAACCCTGACTCGTACCTTACTCACTCGTACATTTACAACATGTACATTGTATACGACACTACAGACTTACAGCGACAACTTTGCAGAGCGTCTCCTGAATCATTGTGCTGTATTACCGCATAGTAACCAATATGACACAGGGGCTGTAAAGTAATTTTTCACTTATGTAACTTTGGCCAGCATTATGGTGGGAGGAAACCGGGCAGAGCAATGGGGAAACCCACGACCATCCGTAGCTTCCTAGCGGACCTTCCCACGTACGGCAGGAGAGGAATCCAGCATGAGCTTTACCTGGATTTAGACCGACGGCTTTGGATAGATGGAGGCTCCTGGGCCATTGTACTATACTACTGAACGCTAACCAATAGGCCACAGAGGCCCTATTGAAAATTTAAATATATACGTGACAATACATTAAAAAGGAAGTAAATACAGCGCATAAACCCCGAGGTGTAATGCTGTACATAATGGTCTGTGAGATGGTGTGATCGGGATATTTTAGAAAGCGTAAATATGCGTTGCAGTGAGCCTGCACTGTTTAGTTTTATGTTTTCACGGGGTGGTCGTTATCAGTGTGACTATAGTACCATGTATGAATGCATGCTTAATTGGTTTAACAGCGTACTCAGCAATTATTCAGTCATTTGACGACGAGGAATCCTTTTAATGTATATATTATGTCTCTCTGTGGTAGGGCGAGTCCATGCCGTCAAGGTGCTGCCGCCATTGGAACATCATGCCGAAGACACTAGACATGACACCTCAACCAGTCACATGATATATTAGTCTTGTTTCCTTGATCTAACCTCCCAGTGCTGAAGGCCAAGCGAGTCAGTAACAAGTAATATATTTAAAGACTTTCGTATAACCCGACCCAGGGTTTGATCCTGGATCACTGATCTCACAACCTTGAGATGTGCGTTCAAACCACGAAGCCACCGAGGTTGTGACTGAAATGAAGAACGCCGTAGATCAAAGCCCCATTCTTTTATTTATTCCCTTTTTTGACTGAATATTCCACTTATCCGACGGTGGCCAGCATTATGGTAGGAGGAAACCGGACAGAGGGGGTGAGGAACCCACGACCATTCACAGGTTGCTGGCAGAGAGCAAGGGAGTAGAGGAAGCAAGTAAGAGTTGGGCTTGAACTCACAGCCATCGTGTTGATGAGAGTCTTTTGAGTAATTTCACTGCACTAGCGCGCTAAACCCCCTCGACAACGCCCTCACCCTCGTCTCTCGCAGTTTTGGACTCTGAACTCAGAATCAAAAGCTCAGAATCCGTAGGCAGCTGTGTAGAATCTGTTCATCCTTACCATGGCCTGTAGGCCTGTAGGCCATGATATCAGTTGAATAACGAATCTTAATATATTAATTTATCAGATTGGATGTAGTGTAGATCTGATCGGTGTTGATTAGGTTTTCACTTTAAAGACTGCTCATCGTTTACTTTCCCACAGTATAAACATGGCACAGTTTCATCGAAAGGCCTGTGAGGTAGATGAAATGAACAAGAAGTTGATGGGTTTTACCTGGTTGAGAGCAGACCGAAAGTGACGTCAGAACCACCAGGATCTGCAGCAGTGGCGAGAGCATGGTCAACAAGTTTGGTCCTGCGGTGCCATCCGGTGACAGCTATAGAGCGAGCAGTGCCTGTCATCAGTCCGATCAAACTTAGGCCTACCAAAAAGTGGCTTGAGCAGGAAGTAAAGTTATATTCTTCACAAGTATTGGTCATTGTGACGGTATAGCTCTTCAGAAAATAGAAATATTTATATTCAGCCTCAGGAAATGTATTAAAACGTTTAGGTGTACAATACGCTACATGTAAGCAATGTCAAATGGGCAAAAAAGCATAAAATATATGTTCTTTACATTTCTGCAGAGCCTCATTTGGCCCCTGTATAACGCCTATGAAGCTAAAGATCCATTTATTTCCAGTGTATTAATTTATTAATTTGATCCACACAATTATCTGAGTGTGTGGACGTGATGGTTGGGGGGGGGGTGATTTCGAGGGGGAACTGAGTTCGAATCCCGCTTCGTCCAGTTCGGATTTGGCTTACATGAGATCTGTCGCACGACGTACTCGGCAAGAAACTGTACTTTCCCCTGGGTCAGTCAAATTTTCCCCCACCAATTACCCTGACAGTGGTTGCCAAGGTGAAACATAATAAAACCCTAACAATATGTGTAAATTGAAAAAGTGTACACTTTCTGCACCGTACAGTCCCATGCCTGTATGTTGAGTCTTCAGGGAGGAGATGTTATGGCTAAGACTGAGAGCTGAAAATGTAGGATTCAATAAATACATAAAGCACTAAGAGTGTATACATGCATATGTGATTTTATTGTCTTTGATGTGTTTTTATATGGTGCAATCCTATCCAGAAACATGACATATATAGGTGCAAGTAACGCTGAGGCGAAGTTTTTACCCGCTGAAGCTCCTTGAACTCAAAGCAGTCTGTCCCAGCCATGTTACCCAATGATAGAGAAAGTCAGAATGGTCGTAATCATTAAATAAGCTCAGACGCGCAATGACAGCTGAGACCCGTTAAATTCACGTAGAGGGCGTAAAGCCAGGCCAAAGATAAATTACCATATAGCGACATATCTCTACAGCATATAGGTGTCGTCAGGACAATTACGTTTGACACAACTAACACCGTGTTTGTAAAACGGGCCCAGGTCACAATTACATTCGTAATAACGTTGATCTCAGGGTGTCTTGTCAACACAATGCGCGTGAAACATGCCCTTCCCTTTCTGGGAGGATATATAGAAGTGGAAGACAACATTTCCCTGTGCTACACCAAGCCGCCTAAGAGTCGGAAACTGATTTCGGCTGATGCTCACTTCTCGACTTCTATTGGAATAACTAATATCTAGCTTCAACTCCAGAGATTCCACATCGACTCCGCTCTTGCCAAACCACTTGGCAAATAAAGATGAGGAATCTTCCTGAATCCTTCCTTCACCCTCAAAGCAGGGGGAGACCCCACAAGGTTGTGTCTCATTTCAAGGTCAAGGTGTTACAGTGAGGGAGAATTACAGAGAGACGCAGAGGAGTCTATTGCCGTTGGTGAGGTCTCCAACAGAAGATTGAAGGCGACGATCACAAGGTAACGGCAGCTATAAACAAGAACATAAAACCTCGGTGGCTGCTTAAGATTAGCTAACAGGAGGTGATCCGCTTGAGGTTACATTCTCCAGGAGATTCCCGCTTCCCTAACCCTTTCTCTTCCCCATCCCCACCTAGCCTGACTCTGCTGGCTCAGGCGGGAAGATTGCCAGGTCTCCTTTTGTGGTTTCCTCTGACTGTGTGTGCTTTCTCTCACCTGTAAACTCATCGACAGGGAAAGTAGTCTCGGGGTCAGGGGATGTGTGTTTTTGAACTTATCAACTTTTATTCATTTATTTATTTATTTATTTACTTATTCATTTAACTGATTGGTGTTTTACGTCGTACTCAAGAACATTTCACTTATACGACGGCGGCCATCATTATGGTGGGAGTTAAGCAGGCAGTGTCCGGGGGGAAACCCCAGGCTATCCGTGGATGGCTGGCAGACCTTCCCACGTATGATTTTTTTAGGTGGTGGCCATTTTGTTGAGCCGATATGTAACATACATGTTAATGACAAGCCTTGGCCACACACTTTAGCGCCAAATATAGCAAGAAGACATCCGCCCCACTTACACCCGACCACACCCCACCCACACACCCACCCACACAAAGACAACTAAAACAAATGTAACAGGTGTGATATGACACAAGGGTGATATGACACAGGTGTGATATGACAATTCAATGTTGTAATCAAATGAAATGTACTATTATTATTCAGGCATGTTGCATTCCTGAAGATGTGATTTATGTCACATTTGTTTTTAGTTGTCTTTAGGTGGGGGATGGGGGTGGTGTTGGAACGGATGTATTGAGGTTGAGGTCTTTTTGCCGTATTTGGCGCTCAAGAAACCGTGACTCACAATTTGAAGACATCCTCCTGTTATTGTGTATATATATATATATATATATATATATATATATATATATATATATATACCACCAAGTCTCAGACATAAAAATCAGACGTCTTCAATCTGTGTTCATCGGGAAGGTTTGTGTTGAAGTTTTCCTTTACTTGTAAATATCAAAGAGAGAGCAAGGCCTGAATAATGTGGCGCACAACATTCTATAAATAGAGCCGCTATTCAAACAACACCATGTCAAATACCAAGCTCTCAATGCTAGTGTGTAGACCTATTTCCAAAGGTACAACGACGCGTCACGTGTTGCAGCGGGGGATAGAAGGTCCAGGAAGCCAGCGGGGGATTCCCCCACGGCCAGAAGTTCACATTTATTTGATTTATATATTCCAGATGATAACTAGGCGGCGTTCGCAGGCGGCTGACAAGTGATATGAGAAGAAGCTTCAGGCTGTCATCCAGGCACACGGCAGATACACCCGATATTGACGTAAAACGCTTTACGAGATACCAAATCACCTTTTCATTGAATAATTTCAACTACTACTTCAACACTACTCACTCCAGAACAGTACTTATAAAGCCATGGTTTCGCCTCAAAACCAGTGATGATAGAAATACATGTGTGTTATCATTAAAGCAAATGGATTCCAATCATTTTGTCGTTTTTATTATTAGTTAAACAATCATACATAAAACCTATTAGCATAAAACGTGTTAAATCCACACTTCGTAAATACACATGTTTAACATATTTAGATCTGAACCCTGTGTAATCTAAGCACTTTGCTTTAAAACAATGAAACTGTTACAGAAGAATACTGTTACACTTTAATGACAGTAGTTAAAGATATAAATATTTCACAAACAATATACAGAAACACTCTTTCCTGGGCACAACTGATCGTTACACCTACCAGGTACATGTATAAAGAAAAAGGCTTTAGAAAAAATCTAACTTCCAGTGCCCAGTTATGCACAGCTGTCGCAGGAAAAACTGACTGTGAAGACAAAACAAATTTTATTACCACATGTTGCGATTCTTGCTAGATTGTACAATAGCTTTGCTGAACATAGTCTAAGACATTAAGGTGTGTTACATATGTTCTTCACCAGAAATCCACCACCTCCACCTCTGACATAGGCTATTGTATTTAGGCCTAGGTTTACATATATGAATGATTGTGTGTTTATGTCGTCACACTAACGATATCGTGTGATCCACATAGGCCAAGGCAGTTGTCGTTTTACATTCATAAACGATCGTAAAGGGCAGAATTCAAATATGAATATACCCAAAATACTAAAAACAGATCAAACAGCATTCCAGGGCAAAGCACAGAGCATTTCTTTCTATCGCCAAGTGGAACAGAATTAAAATTTATTCATAACTCATCAGTGTCAACATGTCTTTACTGTTTATGTGCCATAACATCAAGCCATACTCTGACAGCATACAGGGCGCTGCACCGCATAAATTGTTTCTGCGTAAGTCCTGTTTCACGCTGAAGTAACCAATGTCTTTCTTCTACGGCGTTGTCCATTTAGTTAGTTAGTTATTTTATTTGATTGGTGTTTTACGTCATACTCAAGAATATTTCACTTATCCGAAGGCGACCAGCATTATGGTGGGAAGAAACCCGTCAGAGCCCAGGGGAAACCCATGATCAGATCAAACTTGATTCTGTATCTCTTTATCTGAATATATACTAGAGAAAAACAAAATCATGAGGACAAAACTGAAGATAAGGGGCAATTAAAAAGTACAAAATTGATTGTGTGAAACATTTACAAAACTTCACTCTATAAAAAAAAATCTCCATATACAAATGCCGCCTCTCTGCAGAAAGTTTACTGGGTTCGATATCACAGTCCTTTATATTCATGTAGTAATAGGTTTTAAATGTTAACATGATTAAAATGTAGCATTTTCCATGCAATCTATCTAAAGGTTTTAAAATTAAAAAAGAAAGAACAGATAAAATGGGAACCAGTCAATAACACGGTCACATTACAATAATTTATTTCTTTATTTTTTTGGTTTTACGCCGTATTTAACAGTAACAGTACATGCAACATAAAGGGCAAAGTCGGACACTGATTTCTAACAGTGTTTTACGGTTTCCAGCGTGGACTGCAAAGAGGACAACATATTGACTATTATTTAGAAAAAAATAATCGTCGCAATGAAATACATCAATTGCATACACGGAGAATAAAATAGACGGTATAAAAGCTTGTCGGCCAAACGGCTGGCTCTCGTCAGACGCAAAAATATAAAATGTCAAGAGGCCCAATACAGTAATAAAAGATATCAAAATCTGATCACATCAGACTTATTTGAAATTTGAATAAAATATTACTCCTTAAACAACTGCAAAAAAGCGATAGGAAAACCTGATTATACACAGATATATGTATTAAAATATATCCTGCCATTGGGAAAAGTATTACACATATTAAGGACAATATTATTATATTCGTAACTTTAACATTAAAATAGGCCCCAAAACGTCACTTTTTGATACATAACAAAAAGCTGCGAATATATGTGTGAGTGTGCATATCATACAGTTTTAGTGTGTTCAATAGGGAGTTCACGAACCAGAAGTGTGCAAACTAGTCATAACTATGTGAGCAGCACAATCTCTGGGGTCACCAGAAATCAGTGAGGCCACATGAACCGCTAGCACCTTTTGACATTGGTTATTATGGAATGCCAGTCACACTTTACTGTGTTCCGCGACACTATACAGGAAGTGTATACATGCACAATTTGGAATTTTTGCGGATGGTTTTCTTTCTTAGTCCCAAACACCTTTTAGCCAGCTTGTTTTTTGTTAAAACCTCAACTCTGCTGAGTCATCCTTACACACGAGTTAAACATTGTTCACACAACTCCACCATGTCAGATAACCCTTGACGCCAAGTAAGTTGCATAGAGAGGTACTGATTTCTTGTGCACTGGTAGACATTCCAGTCGAAAGCCTAAAAAAAGTCACAAATCTTCACTTGTCCGGGTTCACTTGCCTTCTTCGTTACATATTGCTGAGAGCAAATGTAAGACATATACTATCGGAGTTCTCTGCCAAACGTTGTGTGGGGCCGTTGTGAAAACTCACGGAGGTCCGAGTCCACATTATGGTCGAAAGTGTTCACTTAGAGGACAAAGTTAGCATAAGTGTCGAAGCTCTCAATGAACGTTCTGACCACTTCATAGCAGAATCTATACTGCTCCTGTAAAACAGAAAGTCAACAGAATCTTCCAAGTCCGTGATATCAATTAAGACCCATTTTCCAAACAACTAAACTGACATGATGGAAAGACAAAGAATCTTGCTTAGATCAAAATAGAACAGATCCCTCCTGAAAGGGTCACTGAAGATAGCAACGGCAAATCCCTACATCGTAATGGCTAACACTTTAGTTTCTACTCCATCTAAAATAAACGCCATGACATTGAGCTAAATGTAAAACACGCCTCAACGGGAGATACATATCAAAACGGTGACCTTGCCAAAGCCAATCTACCTCTGACCAGTCACAGGGTTTCTCTCCGATGCACCTATCAGTACAATAACTTTTCCAGTACAATAACGTAACGTTAGGCAGAGCTCCAGGTCGGTGTTTCCTCACAGTGTTCACAATATACAGTACCATAGCTTACTACGTTAGGCAGAGCTCCGGGTCGGTGTTTCCTCATAGTGTTCAAAGTAAACAGTAGAACGACTTACCAGGTTAGAGAGAGCTCCCGGGTACGTGTTTCCTCATAGTGTTCACAATATACAGTACAATAACAAAATACGATAGGCAGGGCTCTCGGGTCGGTGTTTCCCCATGATGTTCCACAGTATACAGTACAATAACTTACTACGTTAGGCAGAGCTCCGGGCCGGTGTTTCCTCATAGTGTTCACAGTATACAGTACACTGATCGTGTGTTCCGCTTTCAGTTTTTCCAGCAGACTAAAACAGGTACACAACAGCACGGTTCTATCCACGCCATTCCTGCCATAAAGAAACACACAGATATAAACCTTTGGCAAACTGACGTTACCTGAAGCAACACTTTGTGATATTTTGAATAATTTGTTTCACTTGTAAGCGAAAAATACCGCTACATAAGGCTTTCATCTCAGTGAAGATTTTGTTCAGAGACATACATTTATCTAGGCACCGGGTGATTTCTCTAGACCATTGGTTAGAATGAAACATGGTAAATGATATTACATGTTGTAATATCACAGGTTGAAATGTTTCAAGAGTCATTCTGCTATGTATCGTGTTAAGTGAGCTCCAGGGCAAATGCACCCCCAAAGAACAAGAGGAATATAAGCTTGTCTGTACGCATGCGCAGAGTTGCAAGCATTGGTGGGCTCCTAAAACTCCTTCGCGCCTTCATTAAAAGGGTCCAAAGTTGTGTACTCCTTTGTCCTTTCCAAGAATACGTCTCACCTTTTGTGCACAAAACACATGGGTGGTAGGCTACACAAACACAGCGGAATCACAGCAGAAAACGATGTGCCTTTACAGTGATTGTGCTTCCCGTCAGCCTCTCATTCAAGGTCAAACCTTTCAGTTTGACGAGCTTTGGCTAATGGCCGTCCACAAATGGCAAGAGACATCGCTATTTCCTCTCTTTATTAAACTCACTTTAAGGGTTTGGAACAAACGATTTAAAAGCTACGGAAGTTGTTCGCCTTTTCGAAACGAGCAGTCAAGATTTTATTTCTGTCATACAGGACTGCTATTTACCACCATGAAAGAAAGGTGTTGGAACAATGTCGAGTGACAATAGCTTAATGTAAAACTGTTAGTTAATATTTAATATTGTATTGTTAAATAATACCTGTTACAATAATCAGGAATGATGAATATATGTCTCGTTTTTTGTGTTCCTTAAACGTTAACACATTCCTGTAAGAACTTATGCCTTGATTAAACATGGATAGAATAGAATTCGTCGGACTGAGCCCTGATGTCCGTCTTGTCGTCCTTACACGCAGTGAACGATGATGGGCCTGTTGTTGTTCTGTTTCTGCCACTCCTCGACACTCTTCTGTAGGTTGATGACCCGCTCCGCGGACGCTGGCACCAGTGATCCAGGCTTCCACATGTTCACACAGAACTGTCGTACTGTCTGATCTTTCTTCTGCTCCTGGAAAAACCATGAAACAAAATAACAGCGAAACTTTTATGAAATAGGAAACAAAGACCAACAATCACTTTATCGAAAAACTAAGGAACCGAAATCATGTTTATCAGAGAGACGAATGAAAATTATGTGCGAATATGGGGAACCATTCTTGAATGTAATAATTCGGGCCAAGGCCGGTACGTGTAGTCTATTGCCCGTTCCTGTCTTTGCGTTCACTTTTATGAAAACTGAATAATTGATTATGGCTAACTGCTTCTTTGGCCCCATCGTACGGGACCAGTAACGTGTTGTTCCTGCACTCCAGGAGAACAATGGTCAATTCCTGTTGGACCCGGGGCGCCACTGTGCAGGAAAATGTATCCCATGACTTTCGCTCATTTTTAATGAAATACTTCAAAGAATTAAAGCGGATGTACATGTTTGAATTCTATGGTTAGCTTTATGAACCACACCGCCAATGACAAAGTGCACTGACATCACATAGCCTTTCTTTTGTTATTGTCGCCCACAAAATATTCTTCTGTGAAAGTTATTTAAATACTCTTCTTCTCATTGATAATAAAAGCTACTATAATAATAAAAGCTGTGTTTGGAATTTTATATCTTTTACTGATTCATTTGTTTCTACCAGACTACTATCTGAGCAGCAGGAAATGGAAGACAGTGTGAGTTTGTACGACGCATTTTTTTTTCTTTTGCTTCGGTACGGTCGCTGTGAGTTCAAGACCAGCTCATGCTGGCTTCCTCTCCGGCCGTTCGTGGGAAGGTCTGCCTGCAACCTGCGGATGGTCATGGGTTTCCACCGGGCTCTGCCAGGATTCCTTCCACTATAATGCTGACCGCCGTCGAATGAGTGAAATACTCCTCAGAGTACCACGTGAAACACCAATGAAATAAATAGATACATAAATATTTTGCTCCTGCCGACTGTATAAGGGGAGACAATAACACCTGGCTAAAAACCAGCCACACTTCCAGACTGGTACCTGTCGTAGCACCCTCAGCTGAATCAAAACACACTGTCTCACTATAGTCACAAGAGAGTAATGGTGTCACTCCAGGCTCACTGAACAGTTTGTCATCAGGTTCTTTTTAAGCATTTTTTCTCTTTTCTAATCATAAATAATCTTAGCACAGCGTAGTCTTTGTAATGTTTCTGTAATAAATAGTCTTAGCAGAGTTAGTCTTTGTAATGTTTCTGTAATAAATAATCTTACCAGAGCTAGTCTTTGTAATGTTTCTGTAATAAATAATCTTAGCAGAGCTAGTCTTTGTAACGTTTCTGTAATAAATAATCTCAGTAGGGCTAGTCTTTGCACTGTTTCTGTGGTTCTGATATCTTCCCAAAAATACGACACATGGAGTCAAACAAAAATCAGAGACAAATGTAAAGCAAATACCTCCCTCGGGGTTTTACCTCACTGCCACAACGAGACAAGTTTGACCTTTGTACCCCGCTCGACACACCTTGGATTGTTCAGGCTTAGGCCCATCACTATGATGTCCTTGCGCGGACTTCAGAGTTCATCAATAAAATTCCTTTAGGTACCAGTTAGGATGATGTCGTGCACACTTCATGTAAAGAGGGGGTGTATGTATCAAGCAGGATTAGTAATGAGAAACTAAGCAGAGAAAGATCTTTTGTTTTCTTGTTTGTTGCTTTCTTTTTTTTTTCTTTCGACTAGGCTGTGGTTAGGGGTATTCTGAAACGACTTCCTGCCTCATCACGATTAGCCCATTCACCTTAGCCGTGTTTGCATTGTTCAAGATTTCTGTACAAAATTTGCTAAAGGAGGAAGTGAAGTAAGCGAGGGTAGAGATCGGTGCATGCGTTATAAGGAATACTGACCCCCTTTACATAAATTAGGTTGAGCTGCCGGAGAAGATTCCCTGCATCTGACGTGGTCCATTGATGCTGTACCTCAAATGGGCCAAGGTGTAGAGTTTCGTCATCCGCTGGCCAGTACTGACCCTCCTATCGGAGAGAAAGACGAACACACAGACGATGACAACAACAGCAGTGATGGTAGTAGCAATCATTCGCGTTGATTGAAATGAATCTCACAATAAGCTGAAGAGAGCTGCGCATTAACTGATGATAGCCATAACAGAGCGGAATAGTGACTGAGCACGGCCGTGTGTTACTCAAATAGATCTACATGATGAATGTTATGCGCAGGCGTTAGCTGGAGGAAACAAAATAACGCACACTTATAATACCTGAACAGCACAGCATCATGGCGCTTTTGCTGAACATAGAAGCACAGTAATCGGACAACATAGAGCGTTTGTTGGACATCACCGCATGTCAAATGGACAACATGGCGCGTTAGCTGAACACACCAGTACACTATCTCTGAGGGCACAGCGCGTTAGTTGAATAGAACCGCACCAACTACCACACAGCTCACCTCGTTTTGTCCCGTGTTCAGCATTATAATCGTCGACGACCCCTGCTCGTAAACCAGACGCCAAAGGTCAACGACAGTGTCAGGTAGAGGCATCTGGGTCGAGACGTAAGCGAACTTGTTCTGATAACCCTTGAAACCAAGAAAACGTACATATTCATGAACTGGTTTATCTTGCCTTTAAAGACAGTCATAGAAAACCATTATTTAAAATTCACAGAAATCATTCCAAAATTCGCCATCCACATGTTTACTCTTTACCAATATATATTTAGTTTAAATACATTGACCTACTCAGTTCTGAAGTTCAAAAATTTACATTTCAATTCACCATTAAAATAATCCGACAGCATACTCCAATATACCAATGTACATATATCTAGTTTGAATTCATTAATTCTTTGCATACATGTAACTTTACCAAGTCCATACATAAATTCATTGATTTACTCCCAGCTTCCATTTACCACTCCACTTATATTTATTTATTAATTTCATTGCTGCTTTACGCTGTAATTAAGGTTATTCCATTTATAAAATGACGGCCAGCAGTAAGGTGGGGGGAAACCCGGCAAATCCCACGAACGGCCTGAGAGGAAACCAACATGAGCTAAACTCACAGACACCTCATTGCTGAGAGGCTCCTGAATCTAACCACTCGGCTACGGAACCACCATCCACATCACCCCTCCTATTAAACATCTTTAAAAAATCTAAGAATTATTTTTGTAACCTCATTCTTGAAGAATACCTCA
Organism: Acanthopleura granulata; assembly: GCA_016165875.1. Lineage (NCBI taxonomy): Eukaryota > Metazoa > Mollusca > Polyplacophora > Chitonida > Chitonidae > Acanthopleura > Acanthopleura granulata. The sequence goes on from JABBOT010000013.1 coordinate 1,843,142, forward strand.
GACAATTCAGAAGGCTGAAAAAGAATGGTAGGTTTTATTACATCATGTAATCTACTCTTGGTTAATATAAGGTAAGGCCAGCTCTTTATTGAGACAACTGTATTTTAACACCTAACACAACTCGGCAGTACGTAACCATTGACAGCTAGTGACATGTGAAGAGCTGTTCAAATAAAACAAGCAGTTGCCATTTCTTCCTGCGAGGTGATGCGGTCTGCATAGGCAAAGGGAGATTACTCGGCCTTACCGGCAGATAAACAGCGTTTATGTAGTCAGTCCTCCCGTGAATGTACGTCGACAGGAATGTACGACTTCTGTCAGCTGGAATAATAGTGGGTACATAAATAGCTCAGTGTTTACATATGTATAACATAAGGAGTGTCTTTTAGGGTTTCATTTTATTGTGTATTGAACGTGATGCTAACATAGCAGTTTGAGTCATTCCAGATCAGTAGGGGGATAGCTGGTAAATAGACATGCGCTGCCCGTGAAATCCTGCCGTTTGTCAGTTTACCTCAGTTAGGGTTTTATTTTAACTCTTCATATAAGTATTTAAGAGGTAACAACTTACACCCCCCGTGGTAATATGGTTTAAGCAGATTAAGGTAAAACAAAATTGCAGTCATGCAAGTCATTAGACGTGTGTTATGGGGGATAAGTGGCTACTATTCAGGTATTTACCTGAACAGTTAACATAAAGCGCCAGGTGAGATAAGCTGGCAAGAGGCCGGATTTTACCGGTAAGGTGTGACCATTAATACCACGTGTCACACTGTCTTGGCAGGTCTGGTTTTCTACTCCATAATCTTGTCTTTAACAGCATATTTTGGTTGGGCAAATACATATGAGTTTGGATTGCTGCCCTGGAAAACCGTTAAACAAGTAAGAAGAGCATGTGCTGGCTGTAAAGAATGAGGTAGATTATAGAATCCGCCTTATTTGTTAATTAAAAGGATACAGAATCGCTTGGTGTGAGGAATAGGAGAATGTTTAGGGATTGCACATAACCACAACCAAGGCTTTCAGATTTAACCCACGTCACTCTATCGGCATTGCCAGTCCATTCTGTATCCATTGACAGTTTATTTTTATAATATTCATACAACTGCCTAAAATCTCTCGAAATGGTTTAACATGGGACTAAGAGGTGCTAATACGTCGTCTTGAATAAAAATCCCCACGTTGGATATATGAACATGTAGTTGTGTTCGAAGCGCAGCTAAAATACATACACGCAGGTGTCTTAGGTGTCTTGACAACTCATGAACCAACATGCAGCAAGATTTCGATACCGGTGCTCCTGTGACATTTCCTGTGCCTTTCCAGGCATCATTTAATCTGTAAACGGCATTTCTTTATTGCCTCCTTCGTAATGGAGTCCCACTGTTCTTGTTACCTACGGCTAGAAGTAGTCATAGTTCCCATATCTCATTATGTTTGATAAATACTGTGTTTACTTAATTTAATAAATTTTCCTATCATTGAAAGAAAGTTTTCTGATTCAATTGTCCTTATGTGCTTTTCAGATTGCACTTACGTGGCAGATGGTCTGGATCGCGGTTTTTAGACAAGTTTTTCTCCGTAGTCGCGGAGCCGAAAGCTTCAGGGTTCGGCTCAGTTTGTAGGAATCCCAGTGCCTGAGGAAGCAATCAAATCACAACTGAGTGCACAAAAGATCAAGTATCTGAGTGCAAACAAGCAAACGCACGGCTCAATATAAGAGAGCCCAAATGTCTGAGAGCAAATAAGCAAAATCACATCTCAATATAGGACAGTTCAAGTGTATGAGAGCAAACAAGCAAAATCACAGTTCAGTACAAGAGATCTGGAGTATCTGAGGGCAAGTATGCAATAGCAAGGTTCAAAGTTCAAGTGTCAGAGAGCAAACAAACAACATCATGGTTCAGTATAAAACAGTTCAAATCTCTGATAGTAAACAAGCAAAAGCAAGGTTCAGTACAAAAAGCTCAGGTCCCGGAGAGCAAGTAAGTAAAATCAAACCTCAGTATGCAACAGCTCATGTGTCTGAGAGTGAAGTAGCAAAATCACACATAGTGTGTAACAGCCCAGGTGTATCAGAGTGAAGAAACAAAATCACACCTCAGTATGCAACAGCTCAGGTGTCTGAGAGTGAAGCAGCAAAATCACACCTCGGTATACAACCGCTCAGGTGTCTGAGAGTGAAGTAGCAAAATCACACATAGTGTACAACAGCTCAGGTGTCTCAGAGTGAAGAAACAAAATCACACCTCAGTATGAAACAGCTCAGGTTTCTGAGAGTGAACAAGCAAAATCAGACCTCAGTATAACCAGCATACCCTATTCTTTGGCACGATGACCATTACCTATTTACACAGATGTTGCACGTTCATTGGAAGGTTTGTAGATTACAATTATCAATAATGATGCCCATTTTTACATCCTTCCCTTTTTAATCCAAACAGCATATTGTCATCCCGAACACATATATCAAGCATTATACAACTGTTTTAGCATATTCCATTTGCTTTGTTATTTATTTTCTTAAGAAAATACAAAGTACCTCAAATTCCGACTGGATCTTGGACACATTACTAGGCGGCACAGGCCGGAAGTAAAAGGAGGATTTCTGCGCAAACTCCGGTGTTGTGACAATGCTGTCCGCTCCAACCCAGGCATCCAGGAGTGCACGGTGGAGGAAAACGAACTGACCCTAGAGAAAAGAGGAACAAAGTAACCTACACAAGTCCAGAGGGAAGGAATGTGTCTTCAGACAAAATCAAATAATGAAAGAATGATCTAAAGGACTAGAGAACATGTTAGTATTCCACCAGTTTGTCAAAGTGATCGGGATTGCTTTCAGATATGACATCACACCGTTATGTGGGGGAGCCGTATAACTAGTAGGCGGAATCTTTCCCCTGTTCTGTTACAGAATTATTCGCTGGACGCCAGTTAACGTGAAACGGCACGAGATTTTGGGAGACTATTAATCTGAATCTGGATAATGTTTTCCCTCCCTGACCGGAAGTCAGTTACACACTTCGAAATGTCCACGTGGCTCTCACGCCATTTAACGCAAGACGACAGGAGATTTTGTGGGACTAACCTGCGTCTGGATCATGTTCGCCCTCTGCGATCGGATGTCCCTCACACACTTAAGAATGTCCACGTGATTCTCAGCGCAAGCCTGCTCCAGTAGGATATTCAGGGCGATGTAGGTACCGGTCCGGCCCACCCCAGCACTGTGGCAATGTATAGTCAATCCGGTTAGGACGTATTCACATCAGTGAGAGATTTTAAAGTACTGACAAGAAACTTACAGTAGGATGGGGCATATATATATAGTTGTGCAAGATTCAGTTTTGCAAAGAATCAGTTCTTTTTATGCCAAAATGTAATGAAAATGTCGCTATCATAAATGTTATGAAAAATAGATTTTAAGGTGAAAGTTTAGCCGAGCAAGCAGCAAGTGTTGAAAGATGAAAACACCCATTTGATTTAAATCCGTTACGGATGTAAATTAATAAATTAGGCGAATAGACCCTTCCAGCATAATTGTGACAAATGCGCAGTGGTTTACGTTGTGTGGCAAAACATGGAAACAATATCCAGTTCTTTTGCCATGGGCAAGATAACTTTGCATCAAAAGAACGGTTTTGTCAAGTCTGATGCTTCAATTAAGGCTTGCATCATAACGCGATGCAACAATGACATAACGTGAATGCCGTACAAAACAGAACAGCATCATACGCTTGGCTAGTTATGCCGATCTCGTCCATTATCAAAGTGGAAGAGATTATATGCCAATTATGTGAAGATGCATGCTGCATTATAAGGTATGATATCTTTTTCGGTATAAATGACTGATTTCACGTGCTTCTGGGGGAATACTTCACCCAAGGCAAGGAGTATCTACATGACAATACTGCCCCTTGACAGGTACCCGACACAGTCCCTGCATCAAAGTAGCAGCCGGCCTAGTGAGAGGAGAAATCGCGCACGTGATCTCTTTCGCCTTCACATTCTTGATCAGCATTCGTCCTTCCTGGCCTAAAATAAACGAGGTGTTACCTGCAGTGGACGACAACGGGCCCCTTGTCCTCGTCCTTGGCCTCCTGTACTCGGCTGAGTAAGGAGATTACCCCAGTGGTCTCCGCCGGAACGTCGTGATCGCCCCAGTGAGTGAAGTGAAAATGCTTGATCGTCCGCACCTTGCCATCCTACAACAACAACAACAGACCTCACTTGGTGACACAGAAACCTCCTAAAATGCAAGGCATTCCGAGGGCACAAAGATTGCCTTGCAACGGGTTTAGATGCAATACTCTAAGGTTCTGTTCTATCTGTCAACGTTGAAAAACCGGTGAAAAAAGTGCCAGATCAATGTATGGATTACCACCAAAATTTAAAACATTGGCCCTTACCCCAAGGTCAACCTCTACGCAGATTTTACCTAAATCCATGCTTGTTTCCCCGTAAACTTGCTGACAGACAGACGGACGAAAGGCAGGCAAAAAACAAATGCCCCTTTGTGGAAGTAATTATATATAAATCCAACCTAATGCTCCAGTCATTTTCAAAAGCATGCAATATCTTTCGTGATTTCCTGTACAGTGTAAATAATTGAGTTCCGCCAAGACTTGTCTGCCTAATCTCCTTATCTATTTATCTGACTCTTGTTTGACACCGTTTTCAAGACTCTTGTCACTTATATTCGGATATTTCAATTCCCCATTTCATTGCGCAGACTCTCACCGCGCGCATTGTCAAGGTGCGCACACAGAAGTCGTCAAACTGGTGAGTGGCTAGGAGTTCCACGGTGATGTGACCGTAAATCGTGCTTCCGGAATCGGGCCAGTATTGGTCGCATTTGATCTAAAACAGACAGGTTAGATGACAGTACTGTATAAAATCCAATCAGCACTAAAACCATTCTTCACAAAAAGTAACTGGCGAAGAATTCATGATTTAAGACTCAAATAAAGGTTACAGGTATAGTTTCTACAAAAAGCGCTCCACGACACTGACTTACAGTGTGATCATTTAGGCTGAACTTATTAATTGAAAATTGTTTTGTCGTCGTCAAGTATTGTGAACTTGCTTTGTGAAGATGTGAAATTCTTGTGTTCCGAGTGTTTAGTTTAGTATTCCCGACATGCGATATCAGTGTTTTTGCATGTCAAATTGTTTTAGATAAGGAGTGAGTGTGTGGTACAAATCCGTCAAATTATGGCAAGTAATTTTAACTGCGCCTCCCCTTACCTTGAGAATATTAGAGAGAGAGAAATAACGCAGGTCTTCAAAAATAGATGAATGTACATGAGATCTTTAACACAGGCTCGCCGGTTCACATCGAAGACCTGAACATTTATATAAGACAGGCCAGTACATGAAATTATCAAGTTGAGACAAAGACCTTGTTTCCTTCCTTTAGTTTTGTCAGCATGATGATGATGTCTGTGTTCAGCTGCCAAATCATCCGCCAGAAATCCTCCATGATGAACGCCGTGGGCCCTGTGGACACAAATGCCATGTTATTGTTCGGTACGTCTAGGACTAAAATGTTACAGGTTGAACAGATTTTTTTTCTCAATCATAGGCACTAATACGTGGCACATGGTGGTGTATGTATGTATGCTTGGGTTTATGTACTCAACAACTTTTCAGTTATATGACGACGAGGAGTATTTAGAGTGTAAGTATATACTGTGACTTCTTGTGACAGGTTGAATCTATACCATCCAAGTACTGCTGCCACAGAAACATCATCCCAAAGACACCAGACATGACACCCTATCCAGTCACATTATACTGACACTGGGCCAACCAGCTCTGTTTCCTTGCTTTAAACTCTCAGTGCTATTAACGCCAAGCGAGGCTGAGACACAAACTGGCGGTGACATCAGACGCTGGTGTACACATACTCTCATGAACTGGTGTCATCGCTGAATGAACTTCTCTTCCTCATGTTATGATGCCATTCTGACTCTCTCTGAAAATAACAGACTCTCAAATTAATTATCTCCATGTGAACTTTCAAACAGATATACAAGCCGAATAAATAAACCATATAATGACTAGCCGCTTGTATTAAGGCACTCGATTCTTGTTCAACTTACCTTGCGCCGCTACAAATTTCTTTTTCTTATGATACCCCTGAAACAAAACAAGAGGAGGAATTTCTAAGTTGAGTGAAGCTTTGGTCTTGAGAGGATTATAAGGACAACCAAAGAACTTTCAGGATTTAATTCCCAGGCCTTCTGGCTATCGTCACGATCAGTCAGCAAAGGCTCAATTCTTAAATGAAAGACAACTGTAAAAGATGAAAGAAGGAACCTTTACTCGATTCTTAAAAAGAATTTTCCAATCAATTAAATACCGTCTGTGATGTTTCATTTATCTGATGATGTTGGACATCTAAAACCCACATTAATGTAACTGGCATTGATGAAATCCGAATAAGGATCGCTGTCACGTGGCTCCAAGACAACGCGGGAATGGTCATCTGTAACGAGAAATTAAACATTTCGGAAAATAGTATGAAAAATATGACTGAATTTTCCGCCGACCTGGTATGCAATAGTAAGTAAGTATAATTTCTAAGTCTGTCGTTTTTACTGTACTATATTTTCTCTTGATAGGGGGCGAGGTAAAACCTTTCCGGCAGACAAACTCTTATACACAATAATTCTGGCAATAAATTCAAATTTCAGGCAAAAGATCACACACAAATGAGCTCGGTATCATGAAAAAACCCTTGGATAACATCTCCACTTAGACTATGTTTTAGATTTTCTTCACTGAGTCATACTACAGTCAAATGGTCGACGTGTAAAATGGGCTTTACAAGCCTTCGCCTACACATGTATCTTCTGTCAGCAGTAGCGAGAAATCTAACACGGTAGTTAGATTGGGAAAACATCTTGTGACCTCAGCTACATTGTTCATAAACCCACCATAAAATTCAAACAACTGACTCCATTTATCTCTCCCTGAAGAAAAAAAATATATATAAAAATATATTTACCCAGAGTTATCCATGAGCATAATTTGATGTTTTAGCTTTCTTTCACGTTAAAAGAAAAATGCGATTATTTTTTAGGTCAGGCACTGAAACGCCTTGCCGAAGACAGCAGGCAATCACAGTTCACCGACCACGACCCGACTAGTGTTGATGAGCATCAACTAAGGAAATATCAGGGCGTCTGACTTATGAATTAAATGTGACGACAGGGCCCATCTCTAAAACAACAATAGTACACGGTATTACAAAAGTGAATGAATGGTATAAAGAACACGTACACGGAACCATTCCTTTGTAGCGGCATTTGTGAGCGTGTTGGGGTAAGAAGGCTGTCTTCGAGGTCTTCGAAACACCTCTGGGTAAAGCCTGACAAAAAGAAGCTGGCATTAGAGCCTACACATCTAGCAACTGGGGACAAACATATCGCCGTGCATAACAAAACTGCGTCGAAATTATTATATGTGCCAAGAACTTATTACTCTCTTTATGCTGCCATTTTCGATTAACATTTGCGCAAGGAAACTAGAATCCCAATCGCAGAAATGTGGAAACACAGAAAACTAGCTTTGGTATGATTTCAGAATGAATGTCAGAATGACCATATCTTCCTTTGTTTTATGTTAGAGCTTTCGATGAAATTTTTACATAATCATGTCTTTAGCAAGCCTCATTCCGTTTCATATGATAAAAATCATACGCATGATACGCATACCCATCTCATCCTCCACCTCCCCCTCTGCCCACCATATCCGTACCTTACACACTCTCACGTCTACAGGTAACACAACTCAGCATTTTGAGTAATTCTATAGACCAGTGATGTCTAGTAAATTGCATTTATCTTCAATGCAATTTTTGTTCTGTGTACCTAATTCTGCTTAAGTCTTGGTCGTAGGGGGCGTGCAAGTTGTTACTTCTTAAACAAATACATGAACAGTTTGAAATAAAACCCTAACCAAGGTAAATTGACAAGAGGTCGAATTTCACCAGTAGCGTGTGACAATTTGCCAACTATGACACTGTCGTCGCTGCTCTGGTTTTACTCTCCCTGCTGTAGTCTTTTATATTCACCTCAAATTCGTTTCCCAGTGCGTCAGGATCCGCATTGCAACACCCGACAATCCTCACCAGTTCATTCAGATCGATAACCTTGGACAACACGACCGAATCAGGAAAACGACTCTCCCGTTTCCTTGGACCTTTGAGGCTGTCTGAAATATAGAAGAATGGGTCAAATGTATACGAAGTAAATGTTGCTAATGGTTTCTTAAATTCATATGTCCATTGCTCTGTTAACGTGGTGAGAGTGTCAACCTTGATTAAACTTGGTCCTGTTTTTTCTAGCCCCAGGTGATTTCCGGCATGAAGAGGATGCCATGACTGGATCGCAAACAAGATGACGTGCAGAGCGTCCGACTCGGTGTCGGAGATCCCGGGACAATCCTGAGTCAGGTCATACCAAAGACGTTAAAAATGGTACAGGTTGTTGTCTCGCCTGGTGCTCGGCACTGAGAGGCTAGAGCAAGGAAACAGGACTGGCCGGCCTCATGTCACTTTCTTCCTGTGTCATTGTATACTAGGGAATGATTTATAATGTCAGACAGGTATCTGACACACGCTGGTTATTTATCCCAAGCGCATCGGTTTTCGCCTTCAGCAATATGCCACCGCCTAATCAAAGACGAATTTCTTATTACGGCTCAAACATCAGCCAAAAATATAAATAAATATCGAACCGGGGAAAGTCTCACCCTCTGAACTCGCAGTGTCCCGTTAACTTTTAAAGGCAGATGCAAGTTTCCAAATAATAAGAAAATTTGGAATGTAATCATATTTTTAATGGGATTTGCATCGGTTTTCGTTTGGACATTCTCTGTTCACCATTTGCAGTCTTTAAAATTGTATTTTAAAATTCCTCGTTTAAAATAGGTTCCTGAATAAGAAAGAGTTGACAATACACCAGATTCTGATTCGCCATAGATTTCTATCAGAAGAAAGCACCTGGGCAGTGGTTTAAAAGAATAGATGAATAGAAGTAAGACTCAACCAATACTGATATGTACTCACCTGTTACATTGATTGGCCCGTTGAAAATGCTGCCCTGACCAGATGCCGAGTTCCTGCTTGTGTCTCGCCTGATAAATGAGCGGGAATATATAATATATATACATATATGTATATATATATATATATATATATATAAAGAATATAGTTATTAAAACAAATGAAATCACATTTATGCTTTGCCATTTACTTATTTCATTCATTTCACTTTGTTTTATCACAATACTCAAAATATTTCCGTTATTGAATGATTAATCTTTGGAGAACAGAGGGGGATGCACTGGGTGAAAATCTCCCGCAGGATGACAGATCAGTCAGTGAACAACTGTCTTGCGTGTGCCCGCCGGGGTTTGATGCCATACTGATCGAAGACAGCTGGTTTTTAGTGAACGGAAGCCTGTGTGAGGTGCTGCACGAAGAGTTTATTGTCCTCAGCCAAGGGTTCCATGATCAATAACAGCCGTGGAATCTACACAATCTCTTTCCATGGCAGGGTTTGAGCGCGCGCCTTGTGCGTTTCATGGATAGATATCACGCCCCTAATCACTGAGAGACCTCTTTTGTCTGAATAACTTTATAAAATCACGCACAGTACAAATCTAGGTTATCACTAGTTATCAGAGGTTATACATGTACTGAAAACTTGACTCCTTGTGTTATCATACATTTAGCCGTCGGAGGGCCAGTACACCCACAATGATATTATACATACCATGTCACATAAATGTATTTCTATCGCTGGTACGTGTATGCAGGTATATAGACACTGTTTATAAATTTAAATAAAAACTATTAACTTATGTAGTTTTTTACATAATTCTTGTAAGTCAGGGTGAAGGTTTGTGTGAATGTGCGAGTGAAAATTCCTGAGGGAAGATCCGCATTAGTCTGTTTATTTTAACTTGTCGTCTATATTTTGCTGTCTGTAAAATCACTCCTAACGAAACTGTTCAACGACTCCGAATCCCAGTTTATCCCTAGCAAATGTGGAATCGCGATAAAATTACCGGTAAATGTAGCCTTTTATGGGGATGACTGTACACTATAGGACACACAGAAAAGAAAGTGTTTTGGAATGCATACAGACGTATGGCTTCGGTGGAAACAGAGGGGATAATGTCATTTGACAAGCTTGATAATTTGGGGAATTTTAAATAAAACTCATTCACGATTATTGTCGCTCGAGATAGAAATGCTGTGCGGTCCAGTTCTGACGGGGTCAGTGAGTGACGGTGTAGCTGTGATTGACGAGCCTTATGGAGCAGTTAACTCTCCGCTGTCGATTGGCCAGTTGCCTGTAGTTAAGGACACGTAACACTACAAGCTGTGCACCATGTGTTGAACATCCATATTATTACTGGAAAAGTGCAGTTAGAACACTTTTTCTAAATCATTACATTAGACTTCATGTGATTGTTTTAGAACGAAGACTTCATTGCCTCGGGTGACGTCATAATTACAAAACGCCCTGCTGGAGAGAAGGCGTTGAGAATATATTGCATTACGCTAGCCGCACCCCATGGGGTTAGAACAAACTCCGAACCGTACCAAAGGCCGGGATAATATCTCCGGGTATGGACTATTTCGCTTTTTATAATAGAATTTTCTAACACATAAAACTAAAGCCATAATAGCCTAGGATCATATAGCTACAAGAAATGAATTAAATTTCATTCATTAACGCTACGTTATGCTACAACTTGAAAATAACTTCAAACATGGCAGCGTCAGAAGGAGGGATTAGAGTAAAGACGATCACAGTTTTAGGTAACTGATGTAGCTCTACTACGCCCATTGTCCACTGTCTGTGGACTCTGCCCGCTGTTCAGCATGCCAGTGGCTGTTTAAAGTTAAGACGATCACAGTTTTTGGTTACTGATGTAGCTCTACTACGCCCATTGTCCACTGCCCGCTGTCCATCATGCCGCTGGCTGTTTAAATAATTATGATGCCACCTGAGGCAATGGATTTTGGGTGTTGAATTTTGTTTATTTCATTGGAGTTTTACACCGTATTCAAGGATATTTCTCTCATACGACGGTGGAAGGAAACTGGGCTAAGCCCGGGGGAACCAACGACCATCCGAAGGTTGCTGGCGGAGATACGGCCGTATAGAAAGGCAGCATGAGCTGGCCTGAACTCCCTGCGAAAGCATTCATACAAAGCATCTGGGTAATTACGTTGAGCTGGCGCGCTATCTACCTCTTGGTGACGAAAACATTGTGAATTAGAAGTCCTGAATATGGACGTCCCACAAACCATCGTGTAAAGTATGAGGTGTTACATGTCACTGACAAAAAGGCACTTTTGGCAGCGAGTATGACGAATTTTACATTGTTGAATAGTGGCGAGAAGTTAAAAGAAACGGACTATAGTTTTTTGCCTGAGTTTGTATTACCGTCTATAAATAAAGTTTATCATCATCGTCATTATCACGTCATCGTTATTGTTATTATCCTTGTAATGGTGATGATGGTGGTGATAATGGTGATGATGGTGGTGGTGGTGGTGGTGGTGGTGATGATGAAGGCGATGATGATGATGATCATGGTGATGATCATGATGATGGCGATGGTGGAATGCTAATGGCGTCCTTACAGTGCATATGTAGACATTTAGATATACTCCATTTCTCTTTGGTGACATGTCCTGACCGAGTCTGCCATAAAGTTTTTCCGAGAGCGTATCAGCGAGACAGATTGCTCATAACTAAAACTATCCCAGCCACTCGTCTGTACGTACCGTCTTCGCCTTAGGAGTACCACAACAACAACCACAAGCGCCACTAAGACCACGAAGCCGAGCACTCCTCCGACGATGGCCCCGATCGTGGACGAGGGTAAAGTGGTGGCAGTGGTGGCCCCGCTCGTGGACGAGGATAAAGGGACGGCAGTGGTGGCCCCGCTCGTGGACGAGGGTAAAGTGGCGGTAGAGGTGGCCCCGCTCGTGGACGAAGGTAAAGCGGCGGTAATGGTGGCCCCGCTCGTGGACGAGGGTAAAGTGGCGGTAGAGGTGGCCCCGCTCGTGGACGAGGGTAAAGTGGCTGTAGAGGTGGCCCCGATCGTGGACGAGGGTAAAGTGGCGGTAGAGGTGGTCCCGATCGTGGACGAAGGTAAAGTGGCGGTAGTGGTGGCCCCGCTCGTGGACGAGGGTAAAGTGGCTGTAGAGGTGGCCCCGCTCGTGGACGAGGGTAAAGTGGCTGTAGAGGTGGCCCCGATCGTGGACGAGGGTAAAGTGGCGGTAGAGGTGGCCCCGCTCGTGGACGAGGGTAAAGTGGCTGTAGAGGTGGCCCCGATCGTGGACGAGGGTAAAGTGACTGTAGAGGTGGCCCCGATCGTGGACGAGGGTAAAGTGGCGGTAGTGGTGGGCCCGCTCGTGGACGAATTTAAAGTGGTGGCAGTGGTGGGCCCGCTCGTGGACGAGGATAAATGGACGGCAGTGGTGGCCTCGCTCTTGGACGAGGGTAAAGTGGTGGCAGTGGCCACCCCGCTCGTGGACGAGGGTAAAGTGGCTGTAGAGGTGGCCCCGATCGTGGACGAGGGTAAAGTGGCGGTAGTGATGTTCTCCGTGGTCCCTGCTGCTGACAACAAAGAGCAAGAAAAGCATGAGGACATAGCTTGGAAACATTGAAACTACGTACATGACCGCACGAGAATTGAATGATGAGGTATAGACACAACACCACGCGGAGTAGAAGCGTGTGTCACAAGCATAAAACAAAGGGAACTGAATGATAAGGTGTAGACATAAAACCACTCGGATTAGTATCACGTATCACAAGCATGAAACAAAGTGAACTCAGTTTTGAGGAACATACACCATGCCTTGCGGAAGAGTAGTATAAAACAATGGGAACTGAATAATGAGATCAGAACAGGAAGTGAGAAGATTTAAGGACAAATAGAGACTGAAAGGTTGCCTAGGAATAGGGCACATCGACAGCATGACAATATACGCACAGGCCTGTATCACAAGAATTGGGTAATGACATAATATGAGAACACTTTATACACCACGACACCTGGGTGTTGTGCTAAAATGAAAACATACAGAAATAACTGCTGGGAAGTTTACCAGCTATCTGTGGATGGTTGTGGATTTTACTCAAGTCTCTCCCGGTTTCATCCCACGATAATGCTGGGCACCGTCATATAAGTGAAATAATCCTTAGTACGGCGTTAAATCAAATCAAATCAAATCACCAATCAAATCAATAAGTAAATAAGTTATAATCTCCCCTACCAAGCATTATCATCAGTCTCTCAATCTTACTTCCAGGGGAAGTTGGAGAGCAACATCTGGATGGTCGTCGGTTTCCCGAAGGGCTCTGCCCGGTTTTCTCTCACCATAGTGTTGGCCGATGTCGTCTATATAATTATTCTTGAGTACAGCGTAAACATATCAAATTAATAAATCTGTCTTACCTGGAGCTGTCTCGTACTTTCTCATCCCCTATCTGTCATCAAACTTTCATATTCTTACCTGACAGGTTCTCCTCTCTCACTGTCATCACACCCCAAAAACCTGACCTGTAGGTATCTTACAGGTTCTCCTCCCCCACGATTAGGTTGGAGCCCCATATAATTTTGTCTGATGATTTCAAAGTTTTTTATTCTTGAACATACAGCTTTCCACAAAAAAAACTCGGATAAACTACCTTGGAGTGCGACATCTTGTTTTACCGTTATCCGTTTTACAGGCCTATAAGAAGGCGTCTAACAACCAGTACTTGTTTATTTAATCGCTGCTTGACACAGTGCTCAAGAATTTTTCACCTATATTACGCCTATAGTGCAGGGGCATTTATTCATTTATTTACTTGGAGTTTAACGTTCTACATTTTAGCCTATTAAAATGAGCAAACCGGGCCATTGGGAAATACAGCCGCAGCCGAACCAGACACAACAGGGTTAATGTGCAAACTTATTTGTTCAAGGGGTAGAGGACATCCGGTAGAGGACATTGGTTCTCAGTCAAACAGGCCCTTGCAGCAGAGCTATGTAACAGCCCTGTGGTCACTGGCATATTGATTTCCTGAACATAACATTGGGCCGGCCATGAGTTTTTGAGACACGATTTAGAAATGAATACTACTCAGGATGCATTGAAAGCTGCTTTTATTCATTTATACAGTACATCAGTATACTTCTTTAGTTGCTGGGTTTTTTAAGATACACATTACAGATTGAAGTTGTGAGCTGTTCTCATCTAGCAGATTTAGCGACAATGTGTACTTTCAGTGAGGTATACTTTTCTAGTTTTTTTTTTATTTAGTTGTCGCCTAACGCTACACGCAATAATTTTGAGCGTGCTTGACTCGAAGATACTCACGCCCCAACAGGGGAGACAAGTACGTAGCCTTCAACGCAAGAAAGTCTGCGCAAACGGTCATACGGAGGCTCTTGACCACCTATGCTGTCACCAATGTCCCGCAAACAGCCAAATACGGACAATGTATGAATTTTATGTACACCTTCAATGTACACATTCAATCACTCGGCTACAAACCGCTTCCATACCATACGATGGACTAAATTGTTACGATATACTGTTTCCCTATGGTCAATGGTATATTTTACTGATTTGGCGAGAAGACTATTAAATATGCACTAGAGCTGGTAGTAATTATACAATGTTTATAATTGGGTATCATTTACACATATGTTCTTAAGTACAATCCAACGAAATATATGAAAATATATATATTAAAAAAATATCAAATACATCCTATGTGTCTTAGATGTTGTCAGCAAATACATTAACTGCAGATGAAAGAACCTGGAGTGTAAGGAGCAAACATGTGCCCTTCGCAAGGCGTCCGATAAACCTTCTAACTGCAAGTCGCATCTTTATATGGTGATGAAGGAATGCGGCTTGACCAACGTTTTCACAGAATCGTCAACAAATTTAAAATCTGATATTGCCTTCCAGTAAGGGTACGCGATAAAAATAGCACAAGAACCTATAGAAGTGAGATGTGAGATCTGGTTTTTCAAATATTACGCAAGTAGGGGAAGAAAGTGAAAGATTTATTTATTTATTTATTTGATTGTGCTTTAATGCCGTACTCAAGAATATTTCACTTATACGACGGCGGTCAGCATTATGATGGAAACCCCACGACCAAACGCAGCTTGCTGGCAGACCTTCCCACTTAGGGCCGAAGAGGAAGACAGCATGAGCTGGGCTTGAACTCACAGCGACCGCGTTGGTGGGAGGCTTCTGTGTCACTGTGCTGCGCTAGTGCGTTAACCAACTAAGACCCAGAGGTCCCGGTGGAAGATTTAATCTCAATAATTGATCAAAGAATGGTTTGTTCGTTATGACATCAATTGTTCCACTCCCAAAATCTGTCACGTTTAACTACTGCATTAACTCTCCCAACGTGAACGCTGATGAAAAAAAGTTATACGTGTCGCTGCCCTCGTGGACGAGAACTATTTTATTGTCTTTCTCGCATTTCTCAAATTCGTCGGTGATGCGTTGGGAGTTATGCAGTCTAGAACATGAAATAAACCAGCACAAATGCGGTGATGTAGGCCCCCGTGGTGTATTTCTCGGGCCCTCGATTAACTGGCTTAGCATCCTGTTCACTACTGAACATCAATGTCATGCAATCAGCGAAGAAAAGCCAAGTAATGGTTTGTTTGTACCAAAGTTTTAAAGGATTTAATCTCGCCTGGCTTACAAATCAATGTATAAGGAGAAAACTACACGAATGTTATGGTCTGTCCTTTTCCCATTCTTGTACACGAAAACTGGCACTAAAAGTATCCAGCCCGATATATTAGGCGAGAGAGATTGCAACTTATAGACGTGGTGAACTGTCTTGGGGAAGCAGGCCTGTACGCATAATATCATTTTTATATCATGATAACATAAACAAGGAACACGTTCTGCCCAAACAGTTCAATTCCAGGCTGCCAGCCCTGTTGCTCATTTTCACTTGAAGTCTGTGTTCTGTATCGTTCACAGGTTCAGGGATTAAGCTCTACAGGGTGTAAAGGGACAATACGTCCCCCTTCTTAAGACTACACGCCGTTACAAATCTAACCCCCCCCCCCACCCCACTTCTTGCTTCTAAAGATGTACAGTGGATCGGAGAGCGTGGCATACATAACGCCAGTTTTATATATTAATACATTATGAATAATCAATCCATACTCTGGCCTCAAAACACCCTAGTTTTTATCTATTCCCATAATTGTAAGCAGAGGCGACATTCTTTTGTGTGCATAAATTTTAACATTCTATACATCTGGACAAAAGTATATTTGAACTAATCTGGTGTCATATAAGGCCTCGCTTATAGAGTTCTCTTACTTGACTGTCCGGTGATAAAGATCTGAATTTTATCTTCAGCGGTTTCACCTTCAACAACTACGCTCTCGGCTCTCGATAGAGTCTAACTAAGAAATGTAACTGTCGTCTGTTCAATGTCTGAACTGGAACTATGTGATCGTTCAGCTCTTCCTACATGTCATAAGCGGTGACGGTCAGGTGGAAAATGAACCCAGCAGTTTGTTGATTGTAGTATATTTTACACCGTCCTCTTTAAATACATTTCTAACAATTGCCTTTCCCCGTATAAAAATTTCAACAACCCAAAATGAAAGAAATACATCCGTCACAGAAGCTTTCAATTTCAAAAACCTTTACGTTTAATGCACACGATCCGTCGTCTCAAAGCTCCAAAGAAAAAACGTGCAGTTCAGTGCATGAACAAAAGTTCTGTATATTATAATACATCTGTGTTTCCGCGGCACCTTCGCAGTCGCAGAGCGGCATCGTCGGATCAGCCTTTGGTAGCAGGCCAGTAAGGCTGCCCCAGCCTACGACAGGGCATCAAGGCTTTTGCACCCCTGCAAAAGGGTAGGGGTGGGTACATGGATACAGAATTGTTACTCTCCCACTGACGGAAAGCCACAAGGTCAAAGAAGCCATAGTGGAGGGCAGTTCACCAGGCAAAATTCAAAACCACGTACTAAGGCAGGTTTCATTTGAAGAGAGGTTATGTCTCATGGTCCATTTAATACCCGCCGAACTTCGCTATTTTTCCCATTGCAGCTCTCGGCCTACCAGCATGTCGGTAAGAGGACCATGGTATTGTGTCTAGGGGACACGGCGTAATAAACTCATGCATAAATATAACGTGCAACTCAGGATGTACACCTAACTATACTGTATTATACTCCTACAAAGGGATCCTCGTGGGTTGGATCACGTGACGCGTCGGGTCAGCGGATCAGTGAACATGACAAAATGATTAGGCGGTTTGGATCACCTCAGAGTCGAGTCATCGGATATGACAGTCCGGGAGATAGCGGAGGTTTATCGGTCAGGTAGCGTACGAAGGGTTTGACAAATGGAACATTTAGGACTATGGTTGAAACCCCCCAAAATGGTGCTTCTTAAGTGCAGACTCCATGCACAATCCCCTGAGGGGAGTGGTTGAAACTACCCCAAAACTAATGTTATGGGTCACGGTTGACTATGAGGATGAAACTTACTTTATACCTTCATGGCAACCTGATGATTAGAAGTCAATTCTTAATTTTCCAGCCCATGCTCTATGCCACTTAAGAACGACCTAATTAAAGTTTATTCTGACTTTTATCGGTCATGTCAGGATGCGACCGATGTGCTAAATTATAAACTTATATGTGCTAATTACGAAATAAGAATTCTTAAGACCCAACTCCATAAATAAATCCACTTAAAAACTGGTCAAAGGTTAATACTTAGGCTAATTTACCTCAATATCAAGGGTATCTGTCCCGGTAACGCTGATTGTGAAGTTATCGGTCATGTCGAATACAAGGGATTTTCAAGATCTAAAAGATGCCAGCATTATGGCGGGATAAAACCGGACAGAGCACGGGTTAAACCCACGACCATCCGCAAATTGTTGGCAGACCTTCCCACGTATGACTGGAGATGAAGCCAACATGAGCTGGACTTGAACTCACACCGATCGTATCAATTGGTGAGAGGCCCTTGAGTCATTACGCTGCACTAGCGCGCTACCCCAAGAACCACGCCCCTTCTCCATCATGCAGTTTTTAGTCGAATCTCAGGATGTATTGACAGTAATATTATCTTGAAGCTTACAATCCGTGGGTTCTGCATACGGTCTGTTCATCTGTAGCACGGCCTGTACGCCCTACCATGAAATCGGTTGAATAACGCCTCTTAATATATTAATGTATCAGATTGGATCTAGTGTAGGTCTGATCGGTGTTGATTAGGTTTTCCCTTGAAATACTGTTATCGTTTACTTTCCCACGATATAAATAGGGCGCAATTTTATCAAAAGGCATGTGAGGTAGATGAAATCAACAAGAAGTTGGTGGTTTTTACCTTGTCCATAGCAGACCGGAAATGACGTCAGAACAACCAGGATCAGCAGCAGTGGCGAGAGCATGGTCAGCATGTTCGAACAGTCCTGCGGTATCGTCGCGGGACAGCCACAGACAGTGAACACTGAGCAAGCAGTGTCTGTCTTCAGCCCGATCAAACTTAGGCCTACTCAAAAGTTGCTTGAGCAGGAAGTAAAAATATATTCTTTACAAACACTGGTCTTTGTGACGGCATAGCTCTTCAGGCGCAGGCTGTGCTGCTATTCTGTTCCGGATAAAGCCAGATCCCCATGGTATCTCTTCGAGGAAAAAGAGGCACCGCAGTGTGAAAGCCCTGGCTCAGTCAAATTTTCCTCCGTCTATTAAATTGGGAGTGGTCGTCAAACTGAAACATAATAAAACGTGGGGTGTTTAAAACCATAAATATAGATGTAAATTAAAAATGTGTACACTGTCTGCACCGTGTAAATCCATGCGTGTGTGTTGACTCTTCAAGGACGAGATGTCAGCGTTAATTAAGACTGAGAGCTGACAATGTAGGGTTAAATAAATATATCAATCACTAGGGGTGTATATATATGTTGCTGAATTTCGTTTAATGTATAGCTATTTGGTGCAATCCGACCGTAACGTATGGGGTATAGGTGCCAGAAAGTAACGCTGAAGGGGATGTTTTACCTGCTGAAAGGGCTTTCCCCCAAAGTAAAGAGAAGATCATAACATCCGTAAGCATAAAATGAACACAGAATCCCACACAACGATGACACTAGGGTCCCGTTTAAGTTACGAAGAGGGTGTAACGCTATGATAAAGGTAAACCACCACAGAGACGTATCTCTACAATATACATATATATGTGTCGCCAGAACAGTTACGTTTGACACAACTTACAGCCTGGTTGTAAAACGTTCCCCAGATCAGAATTGGGAGGAGAGTAATCCCAGCGTGTCTTGTCACCACCATGTGCCACCAGCGTGTACATGCCTTTCTCGTTTTGGGAGAATATATAGAAATAGAAGACGACATTTTCCTGTGTTACACAAAGCAGCTTTTGACTGATTTCAGGTCACGTGCTTCAGAAGATTCCCGCTGCCTCCCCCCTTTCTCTTCCCCATCCCTAAGTTGTCTGACTCTGCTTGTTGAGCCGGGAAGATTGCCAGGTTTTCTGTTCTCGCTTCCTCTGACTGTGTGTGGTTTCTCTCACCTGTAAACTCATCGAGCCTCTACAGTGTAGGTAGTTTCGGGGTTAGGGGATGTGTGTGTTTGAACCTATCAACTTTTATTTATTCATTTATTGATTTTTTCGTTGATATGTATATTCATTATTTATTTACATGATTGGTGTTTTATGTCGTACTCAAGAATATATCAGGTCATAATGGCGGGAGAAAACCGGGCAGTGCCCGGGGGAAACCCACAACAATCCGCAGAGTGCTGGCGGACCTTCGCACGTATGAATGAATTTGTTGATCCTATATGTGACTCAGGAGTTAATGACAAGTTTTGGCGACCCACCTTAGCGCCAAATATAGCAAGAAGACATCCCCCCCCCCCCCCACTTAAAACCGACCTCACCCCACCCACACACCCACCCAAAGACAACTAAAACAAATGTAACGAGTGTAATATGACACAGGTGTGATATGACACTTCAATGTTTTAATGAGATAAAATGTAGTATTTTTATTCAGGCATATTGTATTCCCGGAGGAATGACTTCATCCAGACTTGAACAGCCTGTGTTGATAAGGAGCCGGCTTTTGTTGAAGTTCTCTTCAACTTGTGAATATGAAAGACAATGTAAGGCCTGAATAACGTGGCACACAGCATTCTATAAATGGAGTCTCCATCCAAACAACTCCATATCAAATACCCAGCTCTGGGTGCGAGTGTGTAGGCCTATTTGCAAAGGTTCAACCACATGTTCACAACGTTACAATGTTTTACACGTAGTTTATAAGAAGCTCCACAAATGCCTGTTCTTGCAGCGAGGGATGGAAGTTCGAGGAAGTCAGCGAGGATTATCCTACTGTCAGCAATTCACATTTATTTGAATTATGTAATCGAGATGATGACTAGGTGGCGCTAGCGTGAAGCAGGACTTGGAGCCATTGTTACATTAAAAATGGATTTCATTCAACAACAGACGGAAACAAGTTCACCAGCATTAATATGGGACAACTTAAGCGAATGTTTATGGACACCAAAATAATCGCAAAATTGGAAGATGTAATGTCCAAAAAGTTACACGATATTCAGCAATCAGTGGACAACATATGTGCCACTATTAGAGAGCATGGGAACAAGCTAAAATAACACGAAGGTGACTTCCAGAATATAAAAATCAACGTAGTTCCTAATTCCGAGATAGCCCATAAACAGAGAATTGCTGACCTAGAAAACCAGCTGACAGCACTCGAAATTCATCATCGCGCACGAAATGTAATTAGTCATGGTTTACCCCTCCCAGGATCGATCTATGACGAAAATACTGACAAAGTTGTGACAGAATTTCTACAGAATCTTCAGAAGGGCCCCATCAACATCTGGAGTTATTACACAACCACCATCACCCCCCCCCCCCTCTCCACTCACGTGAATGTTGACTTCGTGGCCTGTCGAGACGGAGACGTCATCTTATATGCAGCTGCGCACATGAAAGGACAGAGTTAGGGATGTGGTTGGACCTGTCTAAAAAGCTGAACGCAGAGCGCAATGTGCCAGCTAAAAAAACAGACCAAATTAGACAGTACACTTGTAACAAAACCAGGATTAAACTTTATGGATCAAAACTAGCCCTTAAAATCAACAAAACAGACAATGGGTACCAGCAGACAACTTGCAGGTTCCGGCACATCCCTGGTAACCATCTGCGATCTGTCCAAAGAGGCTTTCACATTGTCACCTCCATATCGACACTGGTGTGATTTTACTTCCATTCTTCTAAGAAAAGCTTCACTATCTCCATGATTTCTTCATTATCTTCCACCCAGTTGTATGACTGTTTACTTAGTAATGTCTTTGATCACATTTTGACTTTATACGCCTAGCCGATTGCGGCTGCTAATCTTCACAACCAAATAGGTATATCTCCCGCCCTTTTTTCATCATGTGACAGCGTTTTCTGTCCAGGTGTATATGTTCCATTGTCGCCCATCACTGATATGGGTAATGTCAGGTGTTTTATTATTTTTTCTTATCATGGCAATATTGTCCTTTCTAGCATAGCTTTGGCCTCGATAAGACCCCTGAATCCCATCTTATGACCAAACTTTTCTTTCTTGAAAGTACATATGCCTATATTTGCATAATGCCATCCTGACAACTCTTTTGAGGCTATGGTTTTTCTACAATTATAATGTTGAGCAATGAGAAGCACATGGATGATGTTCCCATCCTTATTTTTTCCCAGTGATTGACTACTTGCAGGATGAGGGCAAATGTAATAATCTATTGTCATGTTCCCATTTTTTCTCCACAGATGATACAATTTTTTTCCCAAAACATTACCAACTCCAGATCATGAATCTTACGTTGCTGATTTAACCCCTTTAGCCTTAGCAAGTCTGATCATCATAACTATCCGACTGATGCCAATTTATCCGAGCATGCCTTCTGGCATAGTATTGGCAAACACGGCTCTAATTATTACTTGGAACAGTCATTCGAAACATTTATAAATCCACACATAAATCAAACGCCTCATCAATTGTATCTATCATACATTTTAAGACAAGAAGCTTTAAGAAACACAACTCAGGAATTGTGTTATATTTACAAAACTTAGACTATTCATTTTCTGGGATCTCTGAGACTTGGCTAAACCCTAACACAGAATCAAAATATTTCTAGAAACTCTCCAGTCCTATTATTTTTTTCAACAAATTTAACAAATTTCAACCTACAAGAGTAAACCATAATTCTGCTACTCTTATTGGTAATATTTTTACTAATTTTCCTGAAGTATATTACATTCTGGTATTCTTGTAACTGATATAACTGACCATTTCCCCACATTTTGTTACAGTAAACAACAACCAAGTGTATATATTTCATCCAATACAATAATGTATCATAAAGTAAATCAAGTGCGTAAAGATATCTTTAAGGAAAGAGTAAATGAATTCCAATGGGACACGACCCTTGGTGAATCCAATGATCCCAATCATGTTTACGTAGCTTTACCCCTATCTGGGAAAACTGTTTCCCTTAACATCTGGGGCAGTCTGGCCCATCGACACAAATCATGGATTACATGGGCTCCTCAGATATCAGTCAAAGAAAAAATAAATTATATAAGTTGCACCTACGCTGAAATGATTCTTATATTTCCAAAACGTATAAATTAAACAGAAAGAAAGGAAACCATACTCTCAGAACAGCAAAACAATCTTGTTATGAAAATAAATTCAATGATGTTAATAATGATATTAAAGGCACATAGAAACTAATAAATGAATTGGCAAGTAGAAGAAAACACCTAGGTTTATCGAAAATTTTTTTATATAAATGAAGAATTGTCGTCTGATCCCCAAGAAACTGTTGAGGATTTTAAAATTATTTCGGAACTGTAGCCTCAAAATTATCACATTCCATCCCTGACACAACTCGTAGCCCGCGTGATTATTTGAATGAAACTTTTCTCAACCATTTCTAAATCATACCGAAAGCTGCTCAACCGACGATGTTTGTCACATAATGATGCACCTAAAAACGTTTCGTCTGGTTCAGGTGGCATAAAAACCTTTCTCCATAGTACTAATGGAGATACTGAGCACACAGTTATTCATTTATAAAAACACTAAAACATGGCCTTACTATTTATGTAGTCATTTCACAAAGAAAATTCTCCTAATTTTTGTTGGCCCAAATGACACATACTGTCAAATAACTAGATGCCTGACCTACAACATATCAAATATCATCAGGGGTTGACCACCATTTTCTCAAAATAAATCAGCTGGTATACAGGCACTTGCGTCCTATCGCTAAAGAGACAGGGTGTAGGGGGCACTTGTTCATTGGATAATATTTCTCTCTGTTTAATTGTAGCCACAAGTAATAGACTGTTTTCAACAATTATTTGTCACAGTATATACCCCCAAAATTACCTGGCAGTACTTCCACACACTTCAGAGATACAGCCAGTCCCTACCAGTCTCCACCGTTTTCTGTGCGTCTGAACCTTGGATGCAAAATCGACTTGGTGTTTTTATACCCTCAGACAGTTCTTCGAAGAGGTGATCCCTGGTGGTGGAATATTGAACTATGTACATCACTTGATAGCCCATATAAAATTTGTTTAATGGACTAAATTTCAAGCCTGTATGTGTAGTCATAATGGAGGTACAGAGTATACAGTTATTCGAAAAGTTATTCACAAAGGCACCCCTTCGTGTTGGAATTGGAAACTATTTATATCACGTGATACCCCGTATAACTCAACCAATGCTGGAAGACCTTTAAAGTTGCATAGCTAATCAGAGTCATATAATTCGTTCGCCTCAAGGCTTTGCCTATTTCATAGCAGAGCAACACTGAATCTCATTGAGTTTTAAAAGAGTGTGTTAAAAACATTGTTGATTCCTCCCAAAAAGTTTCCAATGTGGAAGGCGGTGAGACATAGCAGTAAATGTAATAGCCTTGCATATAGAGCGCTACGCCTACTTTCCCCTGAAAGTACATCATCTTTGTGACAGCCCTGCCCCTTATATCCGGTATTACGGAGAGATAACCAGGCAACGCTCAGCCGATCACAGTTGTTCGTCACTCGGTGAGGGCAGTCACAGTTCACGTCACACCTGGCGCCATATTTACCGTCAATGCAGACCGAAGCTATGGTAGAGAATAGTTCTGTTAGGAGAGAGCAGACACGGAGACAAATTGATGTGATTAACCTATAAACAAAAGTAGACGAACGCTTCATTAGCAATTTTGCCAGATCCTGTGCTTTTGTTTTCTCTACAAGCTTTCGAGAAAACACTCACACTTGTTCACTCGTGGAACTCGATGGAAGATCGGAGACCAACCTTGCCATGGATGACACACCGGTCATATATGTTACAACTGAGATATGGCACCTGTCACTACATGTATCACAATTACTTATCAGGAATGTGACACATATCATACACCTAAGATATTGTGTTATACCTAAGATCGCTTTTTTCTGCATTCTCGTCACCTGTCTGACAGTCCTGCAGTCCTGCAGGGAGATAAACAGGCACCGCTCAGTCAGTCATAGTTGTTCGTCTTTCAGTTAGGGCAGTCACAGTTTCCGTAACTACTGACGTCACAAATTTCTTCTAGCTCCTTAACAACCTGTGATTGTTTTTATACCCTCAGACAGTTCTTCGAAGAGGTGATCCCTGGTGGTGGAATATTGAACTATGTACATCACTTGATAACCCATATAAAATTTGTTTAATGGACTAAATTTCAAGCCTGTATGTGTAGTCATAATGGAGGTACAGAGTATACAGTCATTCGAAAAGTTATTCACAAAGGCACCCCTTCGTGTTGGAATTGGAAACTATTTATATTACGTGATACCCCGTATAACTCAACCAATGCTGGAAGACCTTTAAAGTTGCATAGCTAATCAGAGTCATATAATTCGTTCGCCTCAAGGCTTTGCCTATTTCATAGCAGAGCAACACTGAATCTCACTGAGTTTTAAAAGAGTGTGTTAAAAACATTGTTGAGTCAGTCATAGTTGTTCGTCTTTCAGTTAGGGCAGTCACAGTTTCCGTAACTACTGACGTCACAAATTTCTTCTAGCTCCTTAACAACCTGTGATTGTTATAGGTTTACCTTCTGACAACGGGCCGATCAGTCCTGTTACTCTGCTCTAAACTTTCATTGCCGAGCGCAAAGCTAGAGAGGAAAAAGTATCATTTTTAAAGTCTTTGGTATGATCCCACAGGGGATATATTTCTTAGAGAACGCTTAAAAATTATCGGGCAGTGTTTATTGAATCTTCAGACCTGACTATTCTTTACTACAATTTACGTCATACTTCCCCAGCAGTTTCCTCTAAAAGTAAAATGTGATGACATACACAGTAACCTAGGGTTCCGCCCATCAAAATGTGCTGACATACACAGTAACCTAGGGTCCTGCCCATCAAAATGTGCTGACATACACAGTAACCTAGGGTCCCGCCCAGCAAAGTATCTTGCCATGTTGCCACATCAACGCAAGGAGTTTGCATGATCAGCTTTCCTCGTACTTCAAAGTGAATTCAATCACGTGATTATGACTATGGCTGTATCTGTGTCAGGGAAACTTGACTAAGTTGTCAAAGTCCTGATGACCCAATGAATATTGATGGGTATTTTATAGAATGAGAAGAGAAGAACATGTACTCGATGAAAAGGCTTGGAAAATGAAATGGTGTGGATCAATGCGAATATAATGAAAAACGCATGTTTATTGCTGTCTGTATTGCTCCCGCCTATTCAATCCGCTAATGAACGGGAGGTCTTCATTAATGATCTGGATGACCCTGTCACCTGTTTCAGCATAAAATCCACACGTACAAATAATGGAGTGTTACTTTAATGACACGTGTACTAAATGGGACGAAGTCCACGGCAAAAGTGCACTGAAGGGAGTTTGTTTGTCTTGGTAATGTGCAGCAAACTCTTTCAACTTACTGATAAACCCACTACATAGAACGAAGAAAGTGGTTACATTTTAGACTTAATTATTACTGAGAGTATTGGACATGTAGATGACCATGGTGTAGCGGCACCATTGGTCAACCTTGACCACTGTGCTATTGTACCCCACAAATCGCTCGATATGACACACTTACAACTTGTCAAAGACATGTTTGGGACGTCGGGTGTACCTATTTAGTTAGTTCACACAACCTTCTACCAGCTTTGATGAAACTTTTACCGATGTTTGCAAAATTGACGTTTGCTATAAACTATACCTGCCGTGTTGAAGTGAGTGTAGCAAACAAAGCTGACACATCTTAACCTCGCGGCAAACCTTGGGTTAAGAATGATGTTCGTTTTAAACTACGGGTCAGAGATAGATTTTTTGCACACTACAAAAGCGCCAACACAGAGGAAGACAAATTCCGCTACTATTTTTCCAAACGTTAAGTTAATACTGCTAAACGTTATATAATATCACACTCTTCTTTAATATTTAAAACGATCTCTCGATGAATTAGATCCAAAAAAAAAACGTACTGATAAAAAGTGAAATCCTTATTGGTCCCTAGAGCAAAACCAGTATTCATCTTAAGGATAAAAATGTGTTGAACAATAATGACAAAACCCATGAATTCTGCAATTTGCCTCTCACTCTAGTCTACCTCATACGTTACTAGGCCTACCCCATATTACACGCTTGACCAATGTGTCAAAGTCTTGACATCAAAAACGACATACATGTCTATGGTCCTTATGTCTGTAAAGCACTTGATAAAGTATGGCATAAAGAGCTTGTGTTTAAGTTGGAACAAATTGTTACAACTTTATATTAGTGGTATTGAGTCCGTTGCTAAACCTATTCACAGTGGGTTCTGTACTTGGACAGTTATGTTCTTATTTTAATGATTTGCCAATGACATTACTAAAAATATTAGACCTCACATTAACATGTTATCTGACGACATGCCCTTGTCGACAAATGTCAATAAGTTAGGTAACTCTCGAACTAAAGTGAATCGAGATTTTGATCGTTTATCAGAAAAAGACCAACCAATGGATTGTTAACACTAATGCTCTTAAAACTAGCTTATATCCTTAAAATGGAAAACTTCCAAACCTAATTAGTATTCAAACGATGCTCATCCAAAGAACCTTCTGTTCCTCACAAACTTTGGTAGTATTAGGCCGACCTAATGGTAAATGAAACGAACACATTAGGGCTGTACAAAGGGAACCACATATCACAATAAGTACTCTTTCTAGAGCAAAGAAAACTGTTACTGGAAAATGTTGTGTGACTCTCTGGCAAAGTATGGTAAGGTCGCCGATCGAATATGGCAACGCTCTGTACGACAGCTGTGGTCTTATATATGCAAACTCTTTTGAGGCTGGGGCCTCTGTGGCTCAGTCGCAGCAGAATGACCCGGAGCCTCCCACCAATGCGGTCGCTGTGAGTTCAAATCCACCAGCTCATGCTGGCTTCCTCTAAGGCCGAACGTGGGAAGGTTTGCCAGCAACCCGCGGATGGTCGTGGGTTTCCCCCGGGCTCTGCCCGGTTTCCTCCCATCATAATCTGGCCGCCGTCGTATAAGTGAAATATTCTTGAGTACGGTGTAAAACATCAACTCAAGTAAATAAATAAATAAATCTTTTGGAGCTATACAAAGGCGTGCACCATCCTTCTGTACTGGGAGACCACGGCAAACGTGGTACAGCACTTTATTAATTGAACTCAAATGGCGACCTTCATGCAATCGACGTAGATGCCAGTAAATTTTACTCTTCTCTAAATCCTCCTCTTTCGTTTCAAAAGCTGCCAAAGATTGTTACCTTATACCGTCTCATATGCGAAATGCCTCTTTCGGAGCAGTAAAGCAATCTCCGTTCTCCAAGAAGATAAATAACTAATTCCACTGCACAACATGTTTGATTCCTACAGCTTTGAATGCAGAACGAGAATTTGAGAATTGCGCTCTGAAATGTTCTGACAAAACTGCCATGGCTAAATAAGTACTGTCTCTGAATCCTCACAGCATACATCCCTAGCGACACGATTGGCGTCCAAATCTTATTTATTTTTTCATTTGATTGAGATCTCACGCCGTGTACACAAGAATGTTTCAGTTATACGACGTCGACCTGCATTATAGTGGGAGGGTGCCAAGCAGAACCAAGGGAAACCCCACGACCCTCCACAGGTTGCTTTCAAATCTTCCAACGAGAGAAACTAGAATAAGCAGGATTTGGTGTCAACAGCAAGGGCATTGGTGCCGTCCTGAATCGTTGTACTAAACTAGCATGCTAAGTACTAACTCTACATGCAAGCATGCCTTGATGAAACGAAGAAAATTTCCACCCGATGGAATACGATTTCACTCAGGCAGACTTTGTTTTGTTTTATTTTCAAAACGTTCAATATGGAAATTCATGTTTTTTTTTCAGTTTAGCGAAAAGTACATTTTTTGCCCTTAAATATTTTAACTATCAAGCAAAGAGGACGATCAAATATAATTTAAACACTTTCAAATAAAAATTTTTTCAGATTTTCTTCAAACCACGAAAACTGGAACGTATGAGAAAAATACAGTAAGCACTCTCACGTCTACCTTGGCCATGAAAAGCTGCACGGAGCTCCTTATGACTGTCACTGACTTTGGTTCTAATCTCCGTCACTTGGCAAAGTCGCTTAATTACACGGTCTACGTCACTGGAGGCTTGGCGAGGAGACTCAAAGTCTTTCCGACGTGTTGAGCTTCCTCTGCTGGACATGAACACGAGGGTACCAGATCCATCATTACGGCGTCGCCCTAGGTTTTCATGGCCGAGACGACGTGAAGGGAGACAACTGTCGCCTTGCTCATCTCCATTGTGTACCGTTCATATACAAAGGCGATGAAATACTGATTCCCGGTACGATTTCCAGGGAATATCCCCTACAGCCACCGTTATTTTGTCAAGACAAACCTAGGGTCTGGCTACGCACTAGCCAGGGAATTCCACAATTGTCTGGCCACGGAACTCTCTGGCTTGGTTCTGACCACCCGTGAACTTGACGCTGGCTCTTGGGCTTTACAGACGACTTGGACTCCACACACTGGATCGCATATATTAGCAGGCTGGCATGATCTTGCGTCAGGGTCTATCAGCGTGCTGAGGGAAGGCACTGCTGGTACCTGAAAGTCGCTAAATAAGGAATAGAAAAATCAATTTGTCTCTCAATAGATCGTTCGAGATCGAACTCTTTTATCGCTAAAGGTACCAAAAGCGATACTTTACCACGTGGCTTGACAGAAGTGTCAAGCAACTATTTCTGATTACATTTGCTATAAGAAAAGTGTCTAAAAAATTGTGATAAAAAGTTATTTAGACTTGGACGAACTTGAGGAGCTGAAGGTTTGTGAACTTAAGAAGTCACTGAAGAAAAGCAATGTCATTTGTACCTCCTGAACACGGTGAGATGGGTGATAAGCAAAGTAAAGTCAACAAACGTTGCCTAACATTTTTGACAAGTCACATCATACAGTAGGACTTTTTACCTTTTGCGACAAAACAGTTCGAACTCGGAACTTCCATCCTTCAGGCAAATAACTAAAACTGGGATATGCTCTCACATTTGTGACGTGGACCGGCTGGAACGAAGCTCCCTTAGCGTTACGTCCACTCAGCTAGCATGACAACTAGCACTCAAGACATCACGACAGTTACGTGCTTGTAACGTTAAGGCTCGTAACTTGGAGCAAGTGGCCACAGGTATCTAATATATATGTTATAAACTTGTACAAAAAACTATAAAAAATGAGATCACAGGGCTTTGTGCCAGGGGGTTAAGACGCTTGTCTGTCAATCTCTAGGACACAGGAGATGCGGATCGTAATATCAACTCACAACTTTGGTCTCGTACACGTGATAGATGTATATTAACAATTGTTGCAGAACAATTTCACTTTCTTTATTTTGGTAACTGGGTCATCACGTGTTAAACACGTGCGAATAATTCTCAGGTGAACGGAAGATCTCATTTTCTTCTTGACCTTCTGCCACTAACAGCTTCAAAGAGGTAATGGCTTCCAGACCAGGACCTTCAAAATGCCAAGAAGCAATTTTCAACCTTCGCCCCGAGATATCTGTCTCTCAATCGCTAGGAGACATGAGATGCGGTTTGCATCCCGGCCCTGGGTCAGGTTCATGCACCTGCTATCACAGTTCCTGGAGCCTTAATCACAGAATGGAGTCTTCGACGCCTGCTGGTTTCGGCTAGCTAACGTACCTCTAGCCTTTTACCTATAAGGTGCGCATGTCGGTACGTCACAAGTGGGGAAGTTCATCGGGGACCCGTTTTACCAAGTGGGTGTAACGCTACTCCAACGGTAACTACCCTGGCGACGTATCTCTACAGTATGTGTTACCGTGACAGTAACGTTTGTCATATCTTACACCCTGTTTGTAAAACGGGCGACTGGAACTTTTCTGGACCGTCACACGGGTTTCCTTCGTGATAGGAATTAAGGGCAGCCCAAGATGTTAACGGTTTCCTTCATCAAAGGATTTAGCGAAAGTTGACTAATTGAACGATTTCTTTGACT
This sequence comes from Acanthopleura granulata, assembly GCA_016165875.1. Taxonomy (NCBI): domain Eukaryota; kingdom Metazoa; phylum Mollusca; class Polyplacophora; order Chitonida; family Chitonidae; genus Acanthopleura; species Acanthopleura granulata. The sequence continues at coordinate 1,873,824 of JABBOT010000013.1, forward strand.
GAAGAAATTAGCGGCAATCCAAGAAATGAACATTTATTCATTATAGCGAAGTAAAAGGAATACATGAAAAATATCACGAGATTAAGGGAATAAGAACAAGATAAAGGGAGATAACTCCATTCACCTTGCATGAAGAAATCTTTTGTTCATGATCTCGGCATTATTTATGTGATCGGATTGTTGGTCTGGACCCAAATTTTCGGCTTCAATGAAGATTTCTGCTGGAGCAAGTCACTAAGGTACTTACACAGCGGCTGGCACAGGCTTGTTTTTACTTTTTTCTCTCAAAAAGAGAACCATGTTAGATTTAAGGCATGAAAGTACCGATTTAAGCAACTGGATTGGATTTCAATAAATAAATAAGCTGAGAGTTTTTTTCTCAACAATATACACTTAATTAGAAAGAGCGAAATAAAAGTTGCCAGGGGATAGGATACAGTTTAGGAATATTAAACCAATCACTACCGATAAAACAGTTCCATTTTATGATGGCCATGTTTTGTTACGCTCTATTGAATATTGCAGTATCGTGCAGATACGAGCACTACCATGTCCATAAACAAAACACACCCATGGTGTAAAACCGGTACATTGGGTACAATAATTGAGTCAGTCTCTGAAAGAATCTGTGAAATGCACAGGTTGCTGTGCATGTGAGAGGAGCATTTATTATTATTATTATTATTATCATCATTAACCTACTCACCAACCATAAAGGTCTCCTTAACCTATAATCATTCTATTTAATCTATGAAATGCTCCAGTGGTTGCGCCGATAGGGGGCTATTTATTTATTTACTGGTTTTCCTCTTATTATTATTACTTACGGAAAGAACATCCAACAACCTATGATCATGGTTCCTTCAGGGCACGTTAGTGTCGGCATCGCACCATCCCCTGAAATTTCGACAGTGTATTCCCCAGAACATGTTGGCACGCACGTTGCTAAGGCCTGTGAAACCAGTAAAAATGCAGTCACGGCGAGTTTTTACCCATTTCCCTGTTCTTGAATGCATTACTTTCTACCCTGATAATATTAGTATGCCCACTCATAGTGAAAACTGTACTCAGTATTCTATAAAAGTACAAGTAATGCCCAATACCAACCCATTGTTAAAAAGCTTCAATAGCACTTCAAATAATCCCTTTCCTTCCCTTTCACCCATATATACTTATTTAGTTCATTGAATGGTGTTTTATACCATGCTCAGGACTAGTTCACCAACACGACGGCGACCAGCAATATGGTGGCAGGAAACCGGGCACAGCCCAAGGGAACCTGCCACCATCCTCTGGCTGCTGACAGACCTTCCCACGTACAGATCACTACAATATAACACAAATGTAAATAAAATTATATGCATCACAAAATCATGAATTCAATTTTTTAAGAAGAACTGCGAATGATGAAATGTGTCTCACCTGAAGCTCGTCGGTATTTACAGTACTCTTGCCAACAGAGCATGCGCCGTTCGACAGTACTGCTGAGCCGGCACACGTTCCGTTGTCAACACTGCACCTACAGTCAATAACAACGGAGTCTTTCGGGCAATTTACCTCCACGAAATCAAGCGGCGTTGTTGTTGAGGGCCCACTCACAAAAGTTACACCTGCGAAATGTGAAAGATTCTTGTCACAATAAGCAGCAAATATATTTCCTAATCCTTGCCACAGTTACATAGATCACAATTTCATTCAATATCATACTTTAATCAGGGCAGCTTTTTGTCAGATAATCATATAAAATGAAAGACAGTACATGTTCTGAGTTAAGTTTGCTAAAAAGCCTGGACAATATTATGTTTATTTCACTAAAGTATTTTTTCTAACAGCTACTCGGACAGTGGAAATTGACATTTAAGTATTCCATATATTGTTCATCCCTGGATAAACTATGGCGTTTTGCAAGTAAACAGATAACGTATTACTCGTCCAGTGCGAGAGAACGAGAGTAGAATCACCTTGGGACTGAATCGCCATTACACGGTTGAAAGGGAGTCGACATATTGTTTTTGACTGTCAACCACTTACAGCTTCATAGAGGTATTGGGTTTCGGGTAAAGTGACCTTCAGAAATAACCAAACCGCGCCATTTTGATCTGTCATTGAAATGTACAGGAATATTTTATACAGATTTTAAATTTCGGACTTCAAAGACAGGTGATCACGTCACGTTCGACCTTCCAAGTCAATCACGTCAAGTTGTGATCTTCCACAATTTTCAGCCGATTTGAATAAATTTATTTTAATAATTCATAGCCACTAAATGCCAACATATAATATTAATATCCCAGGCAATGAGATATGGCTTCTGGAAAAGAAATTCCTTCAACTATTTAATTTATCTCCAACAGGGCCGCTGTGTAGGTCAGAGGTGCTTTAGTTGTCTGTATACAGGTAAGCTAAAAAGCTTAAGTGGACAAAAAGCAAAGCATGAAAGAAATAAAAATCCGATCGTGGCAATGAAATGAGCCGGCAACAAAACACGACTAAACAATCCGGTCGACATCTGGCTTTATCTTTGTTTCTATTTTTTGTTGTTTTCTTTGTTTTTATTTAATGTGGGGGAGGGGGCTTCAAATTGTACATTTATTGTCCATTATAAAAGAGTGTAGAGAAAGAAACATTATGGATACACTGGAGAATAAAATCAGAGCAGTGACAGCAGGCTGGCAAATGGTCACACACACTCGGTGATATCCCACCTCCTGTCACTTTCGGTTAGGGTTTCATTTTAACTGCACGTTTCAGTCTGTAAAAAGTAACAATTTACACTCCCCAAGCAGCAGGACTTAAGTAGAATTAGTTACATACTATCATGTTAACTGAAATTTGTTAGACATCGCTGGTCTAGAAATACCGGTACTCAAAATCTATAGTGTGGTCATCACTTGTAATAAAACCAGTCCCAAAAGAACAATGCAAAGGAACCAGTTCTCGGGTATCCATATATGAAACATTTACCTGCAGGACAGAGGGCTGTATCCACCTTCTCGTCTATCTGTCTTAAGTACTCCAGAGTGTCTTCAAATCCCGACGAAACACTGGAAGATCATAACAGATTTCACACCCAGTGTTAGAGTTATTATATCAAAAGAGTCATATCATGTTCTATCATTAGGCGATGCGCCTTTGTACATAGTCACGTCCATCCTCACAGCGCACACAGCAACAAGACTCAACACAAACTGACCTTTGCAATTCAGCAAAAAGACCTACGTGTAAACACCTACTGTCAAGGTAAAACGTTTTAAATTCCATATGCAAATTAGCATCTGTCAAACAAATGAAGATGGTTCAAAACTAGGCTACCTCTAAAAACTATCTAAACTGACTGAAAGAGAACATTTTCGACCTTCTTGACATCTGGACATTGAAATTGCAAGTAATATTTTCCATTCTCGAGTTCCAATCTAGCTTGTTCGTTTTCAATTTCATATTTTTTCTTCTTTTTTTCACTACCATGACGTCAACATATGATTACCAGAAGTGGCAAATGGGTAATAGCGAGGACCCCGGCAAATCTGTTGGATGAAAGCTTTTAATTATATATGCAATGCAATACGACATCGTAGTGACACCCTGTATTGGGGCAAATCGGTGCAGTTTAGCATTAGTTCGCAAATACAACTAGCATTCCAAACCTAATGCTTTCAGTGCTTGTCCATTACGAGTGTAAAACGGTCCACAGCTCGACTATGGCTTGTCACTTTTCTCCGTGAAAAGTCACAACGTATTAGGTATCAATTCAAAATAAGTAACAGGCTATTTAAATTTTGAGTTTTTAAATTGTAGATGTTCACGCAAGAACTGAGTGACCAAGTTCTTAGCTGAAACAGAAAAAACAATCGGACAATCGAAGATAATCTTTGCTCCATTACACCTTCATTACCAGGAAACTGAAATCATCCACAAAATTGTCTGACTTTCCTGGTAGATCGTCTAAAATAAATGTTTCCAGGGCCAAATCGTAGACCGTACGTGTTATTGTGTAACGGAACGACAGCTTTGATGGATTTCCAAATTCTCCTCCCACTAGTAACAGCAATCACCCTAAAGTCACTCTAGACTAGAGTCTAGGTTTACACATCGTCCGTCAATAAGTGTACTCATATTCTACCAATGTCAGTTCGTACGCATGTTTTTTTCGGCAGGGAGTATTGGGCTACAACTTGTACGCATCTATTTCCGTGAGGTGTGTAGGTTTACACCTTGTTGGCCAGACCGTACACCTCTGTTTTCCGTGAGGGGTATAGCTTTAACCTCGTATGTAAATCCGGAAGTATCTGCTTCCGTAAGAAATATTGGTTCACACCTCCTTTGCCAGCCCATACGCATGTGTTTTCTGTTAGAAGTGTAGATCTATACCTCGTACGTCAGTTTGAACGCATGTTTCCCTTAGGAGTACAGAATAACATCTCGTTCGTCAGTCCTTTTCCGCAATTTTCTCAACACTGTTCATCATGATGAATTGAAATTCGGCAGATGATGTGCACGTTGCGGTGGAAAAAAAACTTTGTTTCTTTATGTAGCAGTTTTCAATTATATGCGACAAAATTATTGTCGTTCTTGTCATAGATTGGAGCTTCTCTTCAAAAAAGATGGGTTATTCTAAATCAAGTCTTTGTGAGAAACCTCACCGTGACGAGTTACAGATCAAGTCCCAGTTTCGGGCCATCTCATTTACGTTAGAAAAAGATATCACATTTAAGAGCCACACAGTTCCTACATATTTACTTTTATTAAAAAAAAATAATTAACATAGTGGCAATCTGAAAATCAAAATTCTTCCGGTACGAACAACAAAATCAAGCATACTTACTCCTCGCAGATATCACAAGACAGAGGAGGTGGGGGAGGGGGATGAATCGGTGGATGGGGTGGGTAGGGTGGATAAAATCGGTGATGCCTGCCGTACGTGTTCTGTTCAGCGCCTCCTCCAGACTCTCCCGTAGATGGAGCTGTACTTGCTATTGTCGGCAAAAGGCTGAAATAAATAGTCATTGTCATTGTTTATTATACGTTATGACAACGAAGCATCATGGTTAATTCTACACCAGTGACATATAACAAATTATGATTAAACTCATTGAGTTTTTGTCAGTTTATTCCCTTTAGTCCGTGTGACACGTTAACAGCGAACTTTAAGCAGCTCAGGAATACCGCACATGTTATACAAACCAGATCACAAACAAAACTGGCGCGTCCACACCAGGGTTAGGTCCATAATGAACTGTCACAAGTAAGCAGTCACGTAATTATGGTTGATGACTACTATCATCTTGTTCTTGTGTTTATTTGAATCTTCTTAAGCAGCCATTAAACTTACTGAATGAGATTGAGAATGACTGTCAGACAGACGAAGAGATCAGTTCCGGTTTTCATGGCTGCTAACTGGAAAGAAGAAAGAGCGTCGTCAAGGAATTCTGTCACGTGAAAGTTTTTATTCTGTACCAATGACATCTATTGAATTGCAGGGAACACCGGTGCCTTATTGTACCTTGTGCAATGGGGTGTGTAACTTGCATTCAATCATTTCCATGAACATGAAAGAAGGGTTTTTGGCTACGTGTGACCATTAGTCAACCACTACACTGTCCTCGCTGCTCTCGTTTCACTCTCCATACTCTTGTCTTTTATATTTCGTTTCTACATACGCGGTCACAACGTTCAGGACCACCACCAGTTGGACAAGACGATGTGACCAGATGATATACCTGTATTCTCTCATGCTCTTGTTTACGCCCTGCTTAAGATGACTTCACTCAGGTGATGAAGTGCACAATGAATTGCTTTTGACACTGGGTATTAACAGCTATATAGAACAACTGGTCTCATTAGGTCTGGGTTAAAGGAAGCTTGCAAGAAATAGTGTTGGTCTGCGACATTGTCGAGTTGACTTCCAAGTACCGTGCAAAACCAGCTCATGTAGAGCATATGCCAACTAACCAATCGCGAGCCTCAGTAAAAAGAGACAATATGGCGTGCTTAATCAATCAGTCCGATGTCTGATTCTAAACAAGTTTTGGTATATGTAAGCGCAGTCTTCAAATTTATGGGATGTGAGAAAGGGTGTGCGTGGAATTCCCTGTAGCAGTGACCAGAAGCAAGTGAAATCCAGCTCGACATAAAGTCAAAACTAGGAACGCCATGCCTGGATTGACACAGACTCCCACAAGTTAGGTGGGCGTTACATGTGGCATGTCTGCATGACGAACGGGACAGATTCTGGGACGGGTTAACACTTTCTAACTGCTTTAAATAACCTTGGTTCCCTGATTTCTGGGAATTTAGTTTGCATACAAAAGATTGCAACATACAAATTATAACGAGACCAGCGAAAACTCTGATAATTGGCAAAAGGTTACACGTAACCGGTCAACTGTGGACATTTCTTGTTGGTCATACTGGTATCCTCGCGAACGCAGTCATAGGCGGGGCGTCCAGATACCCTATTGCCCCATTCAGTTTACATCATATAGAGTTTTATTTATCCGTTAATATAAATGTTTCCACTGGGTTTCTGGTAAACCAAAATTCAGAATTACACATAAACTGAAGCGCATAACCTTGAGAGTGTGTATCCAAAACATAACCAGAACTCTGTATGTCATATTTCAATCATATTAGAACGCATGTACATATACATATATACATATATACTGTAATCTTACTGTTCACTCATTGGACAATGTGTAATTCATGACAAGTGGCGCCTAAAAAATTGCATTTAAGATCACAGCAATGTTTTTCCTCATTCCGCTTAGGTCCTGTTACTATTGAACGTTTTAATTGCTACTGTTTATGCACTTACATCAACAGTTAGAATAAAACCCTAAGCGAGATAATTTGACATGAAACTGGATTCTCCCGTAACGTGTGACCAGTTGCCAACTATCACAGTGCCGTCGCTGCTAGTGTAGGGTTTTTGGACACCACATGTATACTAACAGCTGATACCTCTACTGTAACACATAGGGACTGGTGGATATTATCTCCTGCATAGAAACGTTGTGTACATGTACACAACATCCATCAACAAAACTGAAACTTGAATTATGACATACACTAAAATGCTATACATACCTTTGTTTTTCTTACAACGTCTTTTCTTTTCTCTTTGCCTGAAGTTGCTGTGTCAAGTTTTAACGTATGTGTGCTTTTATAAGGTTAACTGAATGTTTTTAAGTAGCAGTTCAGCTTTGCCCACGCCAGTGAGCCGGAGGGTGGATTAAAAGTCATATTGTAAGATTGCGCCGGACCATCTCAGTGGATTAAGTGCCCAAGTGTTTATGCTCTTAATGGTCATGTCAAAGACCTGGAGTATCAATTATATGTTCATTATCTTACCACAACGAATCAACAAGAAAATGTCAAACAACAGCTAAATTTAACCGAAGGGGCCATTGGGAAACCAGTGCACCTCGTCAGAAATCTGAGAAACCTTCTGACATAAAGCCACAGCCATACTAGACGCAACATGGTTGATCTGCACCCTTATTGGTCAAGGGTTATTGAACTTGCCATAGAGGATAATATCTCCCTCCGTCAACCAGGTATCACAGTGCTATGTACAGGCGTTTGGTTACTGGCATTATAATGTCCTGAATATACCAGTCAGCTCATTATGATTTAAAGGTGTGAAAAACACGATTAATAGATAAACACTAATCAGGATACTCTGAAAATTCTGTGTATTCAATTTCAAACACAGCAAATCAGTACACCTCTTAATTACTGTGTCCTTTATGGCGCAATTGATGATTATAAGTTGTGAGCCTTGATTCTAATCTTGCATAAATAGGAGACTTATTGCATTTAAGAGAAATAAAAACCTTCAGTGAAGGTACGCAGCTTGGTCGACCATTTACTGTCCCAAAGCCGCACAAGCAAAGGGAGCGAGGGAATGGACAACCTTCCTACCTAAGTCCGGGATCGAACCGGTACTTTTCCTGTCCTTCAGATTCAAAGACAAGCGTAATCTGTTACGCATAATCTATTATGGATTAGAATGTTATGACAAACTGAGTATTAAATATGCTCTGGAGCTGGTAGTTATTATACAATGTTTATGATCGACAATCATTCATATACATGTAGTTAAGTACAATTCAATGAAAACAGTTATTCCGCATGTCCAGAAAGTGTTTCGAATGTATCGTCTGTCTTAGACATTGGCAGCAAATACATTAACTGTAACTGAAAGAAACTGGACTCTTCGAATCAAACAGCCACCCTTCGAAACGAACCCGAAAAACCTCCCAACTGCAAGTTACATCTTTATATTTGGTGATGAAAGACTACGGCTCGACCAACGTTTTCACAGAATCGCCAACGAATTTAAAATGTGGTATTGTCATCCAATAAGTATCCCAACATGGTGCTAGGGGGCATGCAACAAAAAGTACCATATTTAAAGTCTTTGACATGACCCGACCCACTGGGTTGATCCCAGATCTCCCGACCTAAGCGCGGGTGCTCTAACCACCAGGCCACCGAGGCGGCCCCTGGTTAAACACAGAAAGCGAAAGTGGATGATTTAATCTCAATAGTCGATGTTAAAAGCGTTTATCTGGTAAAGAATCATTTGTTCCAATCCCTAAACCTGTCATGTTTACCGATTACGCTAAGGAAAAAATATAAAACAAGTTATACGTGGGCTGCCAGATTGGACGCGAACTACTTTATGGTCTTACTGTGCGCATATACAGTGATGCGTTGGTAGTTATGCAGTCTAAAGCATAACATAACCGAGTAAAAATGATACGAAGTAGGTCTATATGAGGAAAATAGATGTCATTTGATTGATGTTTTTCGCCGCACTCAAGAATATTTCTCTTACACGACGGCGGCCAGCATTATGGTGTGAGGAAACCTGACAGAACCCGGGGAAAAGCCACCAGCACCCAAGGATTGCTGGCGGACCTTCCCACGTACGACTGGAGAGGAAGCCAGTGGGCTTGAACTCACAATGACAACTTTGATGAGAGACGCCTGGGCCATTACTCTGCACTAGCGCGCTTAACCCCTCGGTGGCCGAGGCCCTGGGTTCCAATATAAATATATTCTAGGTGTATTAGGCGTAAGAGATTGCAACTTGTGGACTCGGTGAAGTGGTTTGATGAACTAGGCCTGTACGTATGATATATCTTTTTTGCCCATAAATGTGGCCAAGAACATGATGTATAGCGGCTGGCATAAATATCGTATGTACTCTTTTGTCAACAATGTTGAGTTTTTCTTGATTGGCTCACGACCTTTCCTTGATAAAAATTATCCAATCGAGACTCACACACAGAACTACTTTGTTTTACTACATATTTTTGTCGTCTGCGTTGAGTTTTAATGTCCTTAGCTATGTGTTCTGTAGTCGTAGATAATTTGGAGATTGCATGACCAGTTTCTGCGTCAGATTGATATGGCCGTTAAATTTCTTTAATTTTCCTGTCTGGTATGCACACATGTATCTGTGTTTCAGCCGTATTCCCACACAAGATGACGTGTCGCATCACTTGATGACAGTTGAGTAGTGTCTCCTGCGACCTCTTGTTGTCTTTCTCTCTCTGACAAACATGTTCGTAAACTGTGTGAAAACCATTACCTGCTACTTAGTTTTAACTATAAAGGTGACAATGTCAATAAAAATCTAGCCAAACTTCTGCTGTAAAGCCAGGTTTAAATTTGAACTCTTTTGTGTAGCGTATATTTTATTCTTTGTTTAAATGTTGCGCTTTGGTCAGCGGACAAATTAGTTACGTCACATACTTAAATTAAGCAAGGGCTTATATAAACAGCGATAACTCCAGCTGACTTGAGGCCCAATCTTGTGGTTTTGTTCGACGTAGCATTTATGAAATAAACAGAATGTTCAACTGGTTGTCCTGTAGTATCAAACTTATTAAACTCGAGTCAAACTTTCCGTTTGTTTCGAGCCTTCGATACTATAGGGTCACTCGTTGAGATCCAACATGAACATAGAACGGGTTCTGCCCAAGCTATTCGGTTTTAGGCTGCCAACACTGTTGTTCATTTTTACTTGAAGATGTATTCCGTGTCGATCAAAGGCCCGGGAATTAAGCTCTACGGGCTGTGCATAGATAGTGTATAGTCGTGTTAGAGGACAGATAACTCTTCTAAAGACTACCCGCCGTTACAAATCCCTCCCCTCTCCTCCCACCTTCTTTTTACTTCTCGCTTTTAAAGACGTTCACAGCCGCATAGATATACGCGGAGATGAAATTCTTGTGTATGCATCATTGTGTAACATTCGATATAACTGTACAAAACGGCCACACCCAGAACCTGTTGTCTTCATTTGTAAAGCCATGCCTCTTGCTATTCGCATCACTATTCCTTCACTGTTGTTTCACCCGGTCTCTCCCCGATTTCCTCCCAACATAATGCTGGCCGCCGTCGTATAAGTGAAATATTCTTGAGTATATCGTAAAACACCAATCAAATAAATAAATAAATGATACCGAACTGGCTGCTGACCTTCAATTATTCGATCTCCGGGTTAGTTATTGGGTCAGCTATTTTTGGCAGATTCTCTACTCATCCCTCTTTAAACATTTTCTGCTTTGCTTTTAATACTTAGCTGTTCGAATTCCACCATAAAGGTGAGACTAGAGCACACAGTTAGATCTCTTTAGCTGCCTTTCAGTTGAACGAATAATGCCTCACAGTGAGTCAGTGTCATAGTATGGCCCATCAGACATTTTAATATTTATAAGGAAGTTGCACAAAATAGTATTCAGCTATATATGAATGGCATTTCAGGTGAATGGCGACGCTCATACTCGCTAAAAACTACTGTGTAACGAGTGGCGCGCATTATAGTGACAAAAATGCGCCTCCATGTAATTATTTACGTACCAGCAGTACACAATTCGTGTAATTTGTGTAATACATCCACAATAGCGTGTGCAACAGTAATACACAATTTGTGTACCCCTGATACACATGTCTTGTTGATGTGTAAATTTGTACACAGTTGTTTCACAGAGTATCTTTCACCAACCAAATTCAAAACGACGCACCAAGGCAAATTTCATTTGAAAAGGCGCTATCTCTCATGATTAAGGAGGAATATAAGCACTCTATGGAAGACAATGCGGTCTACGACACAATTTTCTTGACTGCGGACTCTTTTTATTGAACAGCAATCAACTATGTCTCCGTGATGTTCTGTCAGCGATTCGCTATTGTACAACTCTCTGTAATACCCGTCCAATTTCGTTAACTTTCGCTTTGCCGCTCTCCGTCTATCTGCATGTCAGTAAGCGAACCACAGTGTTGTATCTATAGGATATGGTGTAATGAACTCATGCATAAATATAATGTGCAACGCAGGATGTACACCTAACTATACTGTATTATACTCCTACAAGGGGACCCTCGCGGGTTGGATCACGTGACGCGTCGGGTGACGTCAGTGAACATGACAAAATGACTAGGCAATGATGTCAAATGTTAAACCCAGCTCAAAATGATCTCTTCTCTCCATATCTTTCTGATCTGCTTCCAATTCAAAATTCTGATATAGCACATGGTTATAGACTACGGAATCTTGCTGATCGTCGTCTTTTCAAAACTAAAGTGAAATGATTCTTCTTTTGGGTCCAACGACGTAGAAATCGGTGAAAATCGGCTTTTGTTTAAATTTGTTCATAACTACATCCTGGACACATAAAGATTTAGCCAGTGAGTACATGGGAATACACTTGTTGTGATGTTACGATGATGTTAGCAGTTACGCACAGCTTTCATAGGAAAAATTGATTGTGAAGACAAAACAAACTTTATTACCACGTGTTCCGATGCCAGCTAGATTGTACAATAGCTTTGTTGATCATAGTCTAAGACATTAAGGTGTGTTACATCTGCTCTTCACAAGAAATCCACCACCACCACCTCTGAGATAGGCTATGGTATTTAGGCCTAGGTTTACATATATGAATGATTGTGTGTTTATGTCGTTACACTAACGATATCGTGTGATCCAAGGCAGTTGTCATTTTACATTCATAAAAGATTGGTAAAGGGCAGAATTCAAATATGAATATACCCAAAATACCAAAAACAGACCAACCAGCATTCCAGGGCCAAGCACAGAGCATTTCACCCTATCGCCGAAAGGAACAGAATTAAAATTTATTCATAACTCATCAATGTCAACATGCCTTTATTGTTTATGTGCCATAACATCAAACCATACTCTGACAGCTAGAAGGGCGCTGGGCCGCATCAATTTTTTCTGCGTAAGTCCTGTTTCACGCTGAAGTAACCAATGTCTTTCTTCTTCGACGTTGTCCATTGAGTTAGTTAGTTATTTTGTTTCATTGGTGTTTTACGCCATACTCAAGAATATTTCACTATTCGACAGCGGCCAGCATTATGGTGGGAGGAAACCGTGCAAAACCCGGGGAAAACCCACGACCACGCACTGTTTGCTGGGCGATGTCTATATACATGCAGCTATAATAAAGGTGAAAAAGATTGGGAATGCTGTGATGAAAAATGAAAGCCTAGGCTACAATGGATTTTACATCCAGGTACAGTGGTTGTATTTCCCTTATACCTAAGTATGACCAAAATCAGAGGTTCAAACCAAGCATTTCCTGTTTCGATTGAGAGTCAGATCAGACTTGATTCTGTATCTCTTTGTCTGAATATCTACTACAAAAAAGCAACCAATCATGAGGACAAAACTGAAGATGAGGGGCAATTAAAAAGTCCAAAATTGATTGCGTGAGACATTTAGAAAAACTTCACATTATAAAAATAAAATCTCCATATACAAAAGCAGCCTCTCTGTAGTGAGTTTGTTATCACAGTCCTTTATAACACATGAGGTAATAGGTTTTAAATGTTAACATAATTAAAATATAACATTTTCCATACAATCTATCTAAAGGTTTTAAAATTAAAAGAGAAAGAGCAGATAACCAGTCAATAACACGGTAACATTACAATAATTTATTTATTTATTTTTTGGTTTTACGCCGTAATTAACAGTAACAGTACATGCAACATAAAGGGCAAAGTCGGACACTGATTTCGAACAGTGTTTTACGGTTTCCAGCCTGGCCTGCATAGAGAACAACATATAGATTATTATTTAGAAAAAAATAATCGTCGCAATGAAATATAGAAATTGCATACAGGGAGAATAAACTCGATGGTATAAAAGCTTGTCTGCCAAACACCTGGCGCTCGTTAAACACAAAAGTATAAAATTTCAAGAGACCAACTACAGTAATAAAAGATATCAAAATCTGATCACATCAGACTTATTTGGAATTTGAATAAAATATTACTCCTTAAACAACTGCAAAAAAGCGATAGGAAAACCTGATTATACACAGATATATGTATTAAAATATATCATGTCATTTGGAAAAGTATTACACGTATTAAGGAATATATTGGCGTGTTCATAACTTTAACATCAAAATATGCCCCAAAAAGTCACTATTTGATACATAACAAAAAGCTGCGAATATATGTGTGAGTGTGTATATCATACAGTTTTAGTGTGTTAAATACAGAGCTCATGAACAAGAAGTGTGCAAGCTAGTCATAACTAACTAGCAGCACAACCTCTGGGGTCACCAGCAATCAGTGAGGTCACATGAACCGCTAGCACCTTTTGACATTGGTCAGCATGGAATGTCTGTCACACTGTATTGTGTTCCGTGGCTCTATACAGGAAGTATATAAATGCACAATTTGGAATTTTTGCCGATGGTTTTCTTTCCAAGTCTGAAACACCTTTTAACCAGCTTGGTTTTTGTTAAGACCTCAACTCTGCTGAGTCATCCTTACACACGAGTTAAACATTGTTCACACAACTACAATATGTCAAATAACCCTAGACGCCAAGTAAGTTTTATTAATTCTATAATTGCCTAGAGAGGTACTGATTTCTTGTGCATAGGTAAATATTCCAGTCGAAAGCGTAAATACATTCAACAATCTTCAAAATGGCTCGTTACATATTGCTGAGAGCAAAAGTGAGGCATACACCATCGGAGCTCTCTGCCAACCATTGTGTGGGGCCGTTGTGAAAACGGAGGTCTGAATTCACTTTGTGGTCACTCAAAGTTAGCGTAAGTGTCGAAGCTCTCAATGAACGTTCTGACCACTTCATAGCAGAATCCATACTGCTCCTGTAAAACAGAAAGTCAACAGAATCTTCCAAGTCGGTGATATCAATCAATTTTCCAAACACCTAAACTGTCAAAGCATCTACTTTAGATCTAAATAGAATAGGACCCTCCTGAAAGGGCCACTGAAGATAGTAACGGCAAATCCCTACACCGTAATGGCTAACACTTTAGTTTCTACTCCATCTAAATAAATGCCATGATATTGGGCTAAATGTAAAACACGCCCCATCGGGAGATACAAATCAAAAGGGTGACCTTGCCAAAGCCAGTCGTCCTCTAACCAGTCACAGGGTTTCTCTCTGATGCACCTATCAGTACAATAACTTTTACAGTACAATAACTTAACACGTTAGGCAGGGCCCCTGGTCGGCCTTTCCTCATAGTGTTCACAGTGTACAGTACAATAACTTACCACCTTGGGCAGACCTCTTGACCGCTGTTTCCTCATAGTATTCACAGCACAGAGTACAAAAAAAAACACGTTAGGCAAAGCTCCCGGGTTGGTGTTTCCTCACAGTGTTCCCCAGTATACAGTACAATAACTTACCAGGTTAGAGAGAAATCCCGTGTACGTGTTTCTTTATAGCGTTCACAGTATACGGTAAAATAACTTACTACGTTAGGCAAAGGTCCCAGGTCGGTGTTTCCTCATAGCGTTCACAGTATGCAGTACAACGACTTGGCAGGTTAGAGAGAGCTACCGGGTACGTGTTTCTTCAAAGTGTTCACAGTATAATAACTTACCACGTTAGGCAGAGCTCCGGGCCGGTGTTTCCTCATAGTGTTCACAGTATACAGTACACTGATCGTGTGTTCCGCTTTCAGTTTTTCCAGCAGACTAAAACAGGTACACAACAGTACGGTTCTGTCCACGCCATTCCTGCGATAAAGAAACACACAGCGTACAGAAATAAACCTTGGCAAACTGACGTTACCTGAACAACACTTTGTGATATTTTGGATAATTTGTTTCATTTGAATATAAGTTCGTGTGTACGCATGCGCAAAGAGACCAGTACAGGCGGGCTCGTGAAACTCCTTCCCGCCTTGATTAAAAGGGTCCAAAGCTGTGTACTCCTTTGTCCTTTCCTTGAGTACCTCTCACCTATTGTGCACAATACACATGGGCAGTACACAAACACAACGGAATCACAGCAGAAAACGATGGGCTTTTACTGTCATTTGGACCCTATTGTCAGCCTCCCATTCAAGGTCAAACATTTCAGTTTGACGAGCTTTGGCTAATGGCCACCCACAAATGGCAAGAGACATCGCTATTTCCGCTCTTTATTCAACTCACCTTAAGGACTTAGCAATATTTATAAATTTGAACAAACAATTTAAAAGCTACGGATGATGTTCGCCTTTTCCAAAGGAGCAGTCAAGATTTTATCTCTTTTATACAGCACTGCTTTCTTTTACCACCATTTAAGAAAGGTGCTGAAACAATGTCGAGTGACAATCGCTTAATGAAGCACTGTTTGTTAGTTAATATTTAATATTGTATTGTTAAATAATACCTGTTTGTTACAATAATCAAGAATGACGAATTTACGTCTTGTTTTTGTGTTCCTGTAAGAACTTATTCCTTGATTAAAAATGGATAGGATAACGTGCACAGAATTCGTCGGACTGAGCCCTGATGTCCGTCTTGTCGTTCTTACACGCAGTGAACGATGATGGGCCTGTTGTCGTTCTGTTTCTGCCACTCCTCGACACTCTTCTGTAGGTTGATGATCCGCTCCGCGGACGCTGGCACCAGCGATCCAGGCTTCCACATGTTCACACAGAACTGTCGTACTGTCTGGTCTTTCTTCTGCTCCTGGAGAAACCATGTAATAATGAAACAGCAAAACTTTTATGAAATAGGAAACAATAGCCAGCAATCACTTGTGTGACTGAAAACTGACTGAAAAGCTGAAAACTGAAATCATGTTTATCAGAGAGAAGAATGAAAATTATGTGCAGAAATGGGGAATCATTCTTGAAAGTAATAGTTCGGGCCAAAGAGGTATGCGTAGTTCATTGCTCGTTCCTGTCTTTGCGATCACTTGTATGAGAAATGAATAATTGATTAAGGTTTACTGCCTCTCTGACCCCATCGTACGGAACCAGTAACGTGTTATTCCTGTACTGTAGGAGAACAATGGTCAATTCCTCTAGGACCCGGGCCGCCATTGTGCAGGAAAAGGTATTCCATGACTTTTACTCATTCTTAATGATTTACTTTACAGAATTAAAGCGGGTGTACATATTTGAATTCTATGGCTGGCTTTATGAACCACACCGCCAATGACAAAGTGCACTGACATCACATGGCCTTTCTTCAGTTATTGTTACCTACAAAATAAGTTTTTGTGAACGTTATTTAAGTACTCTTCTCACTGATAATAAAAGCTAGCAAAATAATAAAAGCTCTGTTTGGAATTTTATATCTTTCACTTATTTGTTTATTTCTACCAGACCACTATTTGAGCAGCAGGATATGTAAGACAGTGTGAGTTTGTACGACACTTATTTTGCTTCCGTGCCGTCGCTGTGAGTTCAAGTCCAGCACATGCTGGCTCCCTCTCCGCCGTACTTGGGAAGGTCTGTCAGCAACCTGCGAATGGCCGTGGGTTTCCGCCGGGCTCTGCCCGGTTTCCTTCCACCACCATGCTGTCCGCTGTCGTATAAGTGAAATACTCCTCAGAGTACAGCTTAAGACACCAATGAAATGAATAAATACATAAATATTTTGCTCCCACCGACTGTATAAGGGGAGACAATCACACCTGACTAAACACCATCCTCATTTCCAGAGCGGTACCTGTCGTAGCATCCTCAGCTGAATCAGAACAAACTGTCTCACTATGGTAACGAGAGACTTATGGTGTCATTCCAGGCTGACTGAACAGCTTGTCATCAGGTACATTTTAAGCATTTTCCCCTTTATCTAATGATAAATAGTCTTAGCAGAGTTCGTCTTTGCACTGTTTCTGTGGTTCTGATATCTTCCCAAAAAGACGACAGAAGGAGTCAAACAAAAATCAGAGGCAAATGCAAAGCAAATACCTCCCTCGAGGTTTTACGTCACTGCCACAACGAGACAAGTTTGAACTTTGTACCCCGCTCGACACACCTTGGATTGTTCAGGCTTAGGCCCATCACTAAGGAATACTGACCCCCTTTACATAAATTAGGCTGAGCTGCCGGAGAAGATTCCCAGCATCTGACGTGGTCCATTGATGCTGTACCTCAAACGGGCCGAGGTATAGAGTTTCGTCATCCGCTGGCCAGTACTGACCGTCCTGTCGGAGAGAAAGACGAACACACAGACGATGACAACAACAGCAGTGATGGTAGTAGCAACAATTCCCATTGCTTGAAATGCATCTCACAATGAGCTGACGAGAACTGCGCATTAATTGATGATAGCCATAACAGAGCGGAACAGTGAGTGAACAGGGTAAAGTGTTAGTTAAATAGATCTGCATGATGAATGTAATGCGCATGCGTAAGCTGGAGGAAACAGAAACGCACACTTATAATACCTGAACAGCGCAACATCATGGCACCTTTGCTGAACATAGCCGCAACTCAGCTGGACAACATGGCTCGGTTGTTGGACATGACCGCACGTAACCTGGACTGAATGTCGCGTTTCCTGAACATATCCGCAATGCAGCTGAACAACATAGCAAGTTAGGTGAATATAACCTCACCTTAACTGGACAGCGTGGTGCGTTTGTTGAACATAACCGCACTTCAACTGGACAGCACAGGACGTTTCGTGTACATAACCGCACGTCAACTGGACACCATAGCCAGTTAGCTGAACATAACAGCACCTCAACAGTACAGCATGGCGCGTTAGCTGAACATACCAGCACACTACCTCTGAGGGCACAGCGCGTTAGCTGAATAGAACCGCACCAAGCACCACACAGCTCACCTCGTTTTGTCCCGTGTTCAGCATTATAATCGTCGACGACCCCTGCTCGTGAACCAGACGCCAAAAGTCAACGACAGTGTCCGGTAGAGGCATCTGGGTCGAGACGTAAGCGAACTTGTTCTGGTAACCCTTGAAACCAAGAAACTTACATATTCATGAACTGGTTTGTCTTGCCTTTAAAGACAGTCGTAGAAAACCGTTATTTAGAATTCACGAAATAATAACAAAATTCGCCAGCGACAAGCTTACTCTTTACCAATATATATTTAATTTAAATACATTGACCTACTCAGTTCTGAAGTTCAAAAATTTACACTTCAATTCACCATTAAAATAATCGGATAGCATACTCCAATATACCAATGTACACATAGCTAGTTTGAATTCACCAATTCTTTGCATACATGTAACTTTACAAAGTCCATACATAAATTCACTGATTTACTCTCAGCTTCCATTTACCACTCCACTTATATTTATTTATTAATTTCATTGCTGTTTTACGTTGTAATCAAGGTTATTCCATTTATAAAATGACGGCCAGCAGAACGATGGGAGGAAACCCGGCAGACCACACGAACGGCCTGAGAGGAAACCAACATGAGCTAAACTCACAGACACCTCATTGCTGAGAGGCTCCTGAATCTAACCACACGGCTACGGAACCACCACCCACATCACCCCTCCTATTAAACATCTTTCGGAATGAAAATGGAAGAATTATTTTTGTAACATCATTCTTGAGGAATACCTCATACAATTCAGAAGGCTAAAAAAGAATGGTAGGTTTTATTACATTATGTTTACTACTCTAGGTTAATTTAAGGTAAGGTCAGCTCTTTATTGAGACAACTGCATTTTTAACACCTAACAGAACTCAGCAGTACGTAACCATTGACAGCTAGTGACATGTGAAGAGCTGTTAAAATAAAACAAGCGGTTGCCATTTCTTCCTGCGAGGTGATGCGGTCTGCATAGGCAAAGGGAGATTACTCGGCCTTACCGGCAGATAAACAGCGTTTATGTAGTCAGTCCTCCCGGGAATGTAGGTCGACAGGAATGTACGACTTCTGTCAGCTGGAATAATAGTGTGTACATAAATAGATCAGTGTTTACATATGTATAACATAAGGAGTGTCTTGGAGGGTTTCATTTTATTGTGTATTGAACGTGATGCTAACATAGCAGTTTGAGTCATTCCAAATCAGTGGGGGGGGGAGGGGGGGTAGCTGGTAAATAGACACGCGCTGCCCGTGAAATCCTGCCGTTTGTCAGTTTACCTCAGTTAGGGTTTTATTTTAACTCTTCATATAAGTATTTATGAGAGAACAACTTACATCCCTCTTGTGAACATGGTTTAAGCAGATTAAGGTAAAACAAAATTGCACTGATGCAAGTCATTAGACGTGTGTTATGGGGGATAAGTTGCTACTATTCAGGTATTTATCTGAACAGTTAACATAAAGCGCCAGGTGAGGTAAGCTGGGAAGAGGCCGGATTTTATCGGTAAGGTGTGACCATTAATACCACGTGTCACACTGTCTTCGCTGGTCTGGTTTTCTACTCCATACTGTTGTCTTTTACAGCATATTTTGGTTTGGTAAATACATATGAGTTTTGATTGCTGCCCTGCAAAACAGTTATACAAGTAAGAAGAGCATATGTGACAACTTATGAACCAACATCCAGCAAGATTTCGATACTGGTGATCCTGTGACACTTCCTGTGCTTTTCTGGACATCAATTAATCTGTAAACGGCATTTTTTATTGCCTCCATCGTAATGGCGTCGCAGTGTTCTAATCACTTACGATTAGAAGTAGTCAAAGCTGTCATATCCCATTATGCTTGATAAATAGTACATTAACTTAATTTAATATAATTTTCATATTCATTTTGCTGAATCAATTGTATTTGTGTGCTTTTCAGATTGTACACACGTGGCAGGTGGTCTGGATCTCGGTTTTTAGACACGTTTTTCTCCGTAGTCGCCGCGCCGAAATCTTCAGGGTTCTTCTCATTTTGTAGGAATCCCAGTGCCTGAGGAAACAATCAAATCACAGCTGAGTACACAAAAGATCAAGCATCTGAGTGCAAACAAGCAAATCACAGGTGAGAATAAAAAGATCAAGTATCTCAGAACAAACAAGAAAAATCACAGCGCAAAATAAGACAGTTCAAGTGTATGAGAGCAAACAAGCAAAATCACGGTTCAAGTGTCTGAGAACAAACAAGCAAAAATCACAGCTCAATATAAGACAGTTCAAGTGTATGAGAGTAAACATCAAAATCACGGTTTGGTACAAGACAGTTGGAGTATCTGAGAGCATACAAAAGCAAGGTTCAATATAAGGGCGTTTGAGAGCAAACAAGCAAAATCACGGTTGAGTATATCAGAGTTCAAGTGTGAGACAGCAAACAAGCAACATCATGGTTCAATATAAAACAGTTCAAATCTCTGAGAGCAAACAAGCAAAAGCAAGTTTCAGTACAAAAAGCTCAGTTCCAGGAGAGCAAGTCAGTAAAATCACACCTCAGTATACAACAGCTCAGGTGTCTGAGAGTGAAGAAGCAAAATCACACCTCAGTATACAACAGCTCAGGTGTCTGAGAGTGAAGAAGCAAAATCACACCTCAGTATACAACAGCTCAGGTGTCTGAGAGTGAAGAAGCAAAATCACACCTCAGTATACAACAGCTCAGGTGTCTGAGAGTGAAGAAGCAAAATCACACCTCAGTATACAACAGCTCAGGTGTCTGAGAGTGAAGAAGCAAAATCACACCTCAGTATGCAACAGCTCAGGTGTCTGAGAGTGAAGAAGCAAAATCACACCTCAGTATACAACAACTCAGGTGTCTGAGAGTGAAGAAGCAAAATCACACCTCAGTATGCATCAGCTCAGGTGTCTGAGAGTGAAGAAGCAAAATCACACGTCGGTATACAACAGCTCAGGTGTCTGGGAGTGAAGAAGCAAAATCACACCTCGGCAACAGACAAATTACAGATCAGTATGACCAGCACACCCTATTCTTTGGCACAATGACCATTGCCTATTTACACAGATGTTGCACGTTCATTGAAAGATTTCTACACAACAATTATCAATAATGATGCCCATTTTTACATGCTTCCGTTTTTTAATCCAATCAGCATATTGTCATCCCGAACACATATATCAAGCATTATACAGCTCTTTTAGTATATTAGATTTGCTGTGATATTTATTTTCTTAAGAAAATGCCAAGTACCTCAAATTCAGACTGGATCTTTGACACATTACTAGGCGGCACAGGCCCGAAGTAAAATGTGGATTTCTGCACAAACTCCGGTGTTGTGACAATGCTGTCCGCTCCAACCCAGGCATCAAGGAGTGCACGGTGGAGGAAAATGAACTGACCCTAGAGAAAAAAGGAACAAAGTAACGTCCACAAATCCCCAGGGCAGGTATAAGTCTTCAGACAAAATCAAAAAATGAAAGAATGGTCTAAAGGACTAGAGAACATGTTAGCCTGGTACCAGTTTGTCAAACTGATCGGGATTGCTTTGAGATATGACATCATACCGTTATGTGGGACAGCCGTATAACTAGTGGTCGGAACCTTTCTCCCTGTTCTGTTAAAGAATTATTCGCGAGACGTTATACGGCACGGGATTTTGGGAGACTCTTAATCTGAATCTGGATAATGTTTTCCCTCCGTGACCGGAAGTCAGTTACACACTTCGAAATGTCCACGTGGCTCTCACGCCATTTAACGCAAGACGACAGGAGATTTTGTGGGACTAACCTGAGTCTGGATCATGTTCGCCCTATGCGATCGGATGTCCGTCACACACTTAAGAATGTCCACGTGATTCTCAGCGCAAGCCTGCTCCAGTAGGATATCCAGGGCGATGTAGGTACCGGTCCGGCCCACTCCAGCACTGTAGCAATGTACAGTCAATCCGGTTGGGATGTATTCACATCAGTGAGAGATTTTAAAGTACCTCACAAGAAACTTACAGTTGGATGGGGCATATATATACAGTTGTGCAAGATTCAGTTTTGCAAAGAATCAGTTCTTTTTACACCAAAATGTAATAAAAATGTCGCTTTCATAAATGTTATGAAAAATAGATTTTAAGGTGAATGTTTAACCCAGCAATAAGCAAGTGTTGAAAGATGAAAGCATCCATTTGATTTAAATCCGTTACGAATGTAAATAAATAAATTAGGCGAATAGACCCTTTGAGGCATAATTCTGACACATGCGTAGTGGTTTACGTTGTGTGGCAAAACATGTAAACAATAGCTAATTCTTTTGCCATGGGCAAGATAACTTTGCAACAAAAGAACGGTTTTATCAAGTTTGATGCTACAATTACGACCTGCATCATAGCGCGATGCAACAATGACGTAACGTGAATGCTATACAAAACAGAACAGCATCATACGCTTGGGTGGTTATGCCGATCTCGTCCATTATCAAAGTGGAAGAGATTATATGCCAATTATCTGAAGATGTATGATGCATCTTAAGGTGTGATATCTTGTATAATTTTCGATATAAATTACTGATTTCACGTGCTTCTGGGGGAATATTTCACCAATACTATAGTACTGGGAAAGCAAGGAGTACCTAAGGGACAATACTGCCCCTTGACAGGTACCCGACACACAAAAGTCTCTACATCAAAGTAGCCGCCGGCCTAGTGAGAAGAGAAATCGAGCACGTGACCTCTTCCGCCTTCACATTCTTGATCAGCAATCGTCCTTCCTGGTCTAAAATAACCAAGGTGTTACCTGCAGTGGACGACAACGGGCCCCTTGTCCTCGTCCTTGGCTTCCTGTACTCGGCTCAGTAAGGAGATTACTCCGGTGGTCTCCACCGGGGCGTCGTGATCGCCCCAGTGGGTGAAGTGAAAATGCTTGATCGTCCGCACCTTGCCATCCTACAACAACAACAACAACAACAACAACAGACCTCACTTGGCGACACAGAAAACTCCCGTGGTTGAAAATACAGATCTCTCTTAAACTGCAAGACATTCAGAAGACACAAAGATTGCCTTTCAACGGGTTTAGAGGCAGTACTCTACGGTTCTGTTCTATCCGTCAACGCTGAAAAACCGGTGAAGAGATTGCTAGATCAATGTATGGATTACCACCAGAACATAAAACATCGGCCCTTACCCCAAGGTCAACCTCTACGCAGTTCCCACCTAAATCCATGCTTGTTTCCCCGTGAACTTACTGACAGATGGACGGACGAAAGGCAGGCAAAAAACAAATCCTCCTTTGTGGAAGTAATTATATGCATATCCAAACTAATGCCGCAGTCATTTTCATAAGTACGCAATATCTTTCGTGATTTCCTGTACAGTGTAAATAATTGAGCTCCGCCAAGTCTTGTCTGCCTAATCTATTTATCTGTTTATCTGATTGTTGTTTAACACCGTTTTCAAGACTCTTGTCACTTATATTCGGATATTTCATTCCCTGTTTTCATTGCGCAGACTCTCACCGCGCGGACTGTCAGGGTGCGCACACAGAAGTCGTCAAACTGGTGAGTGGCTAGGAGTTCCACGGTGATGTGACCGTAAATCGTGCTTCCGGAATCGGGCCAGTATTGGTCGCATTTGGTCTAAAACAGACAGGTTAGATGACTGTACTGTATAAAATCCAGTCAGCACTAAAACCACTCTTCACAAAAAAGAACTGGCGAAGAATTCATGATTTAAGACTCAAATAAAGGTTACAGGTACAGTTTCCACAAAAAGCGCTTCACGACACTGACTTACAGTGTGGTCATTTAGGCTGAACTTATTAATTGAAAATTGCTTGGTTGTCGTCAAGTATTGTAAACTTGCTTTGGGAAGATGTCAAACAGTTGTGTTCCGAGTGTTTGGTTTAGTATTCCCGACTTGCGATATCGGTGTTTTTGCAAGTCATATTGTTTTGGATAAGGAGTGAGTGTGTGGTACAAATCCGTCACATCATGACAGGTAATTTTAACTGCGCCTCCCCTTACCTTGAGAATATTAGAGAGAGAGAAATTACTCAGGTCTTCAAAAATAGATGAATGTACATAAGATCTTTAACACAGGCTCGCCGGTTCACATCGAAGACCTGAACATTTATATAAGACAGACCGGTACATGAAAGCATCAAGTTGAGACAAAGACCTTGTTTCCTTCCTTTAGTTTTGTCAGCATGATGATGATGTCTGTGTTCAGCTGCCAAATCATCCGCCAGAAATCCTCCATGATGAACGTCGTGGGCCCTGTGGACACAAATGCCAGGTTATTGTTCGGCACGTCTAGGACTAAAATGTTACAGGTTGAACAATTTTTTTCTCAATCATAGGCACTAATACGTGGCACATGGTGGTGTATGTATGTGTGTTTGGGTTTATATACTCAACAACTTTTCAGTTATATGACGACTAGGAGTATTTAGAGTGTAAGTATATACTGTGACTTCTTGTGACAGATGGGGTCTATACCACCCATGAGCTGCTGCCACAGAAACATCATCCCAAAGACACCAGACATGACACCCTATCCCGTTACATTATAATGACACTGGGCCAACCAGCTCTGTTTCCTTGCTTTAACCTATCAGTGCTATTAACGCCAAGCGAGGCTGCAACACAAACTGGCTGTGACATCAGACGCCGGTGTACACATACTCTTATGCCCCCCCTGGTGTCATCGCTGCATGAACTTCTCTCGATCATGTTATGGTGACATTCTGATTCTCTCTGAAAATAACAGACTATCAAATTAATTATGTCCCTGCGAACTTTCAAACAGATATACAAGTCGAATAAATAAACGATATAATGAAAAGCCGCTTGCATTAAGGCACTCGACTCTTGTTCAACTTACCTTGGGCCGCTACAAATTTCTTTTTCTTATGATACCCCTGGAACAAAACAAGAAGAGGAATTTCTAAGTTGAGTGAAGCTTTGGTCTTGAGAGAATTATAAGGACAGCCAAAGAACTTTCAGGATTTAATTCCCAGGCCTTCTGGCTATCGTCACGATCAGTCAGCAAAGGTTAAATTCTTATATGAAAGACAACTGTAAAAGATGAAAGAAGGAACCTTTACTCCATTCTTACAAAGAATTTTCCAATCAATTAAATACCGTCTGTGATGTTTCATTTATCTGATAATGTTGGACATTTAAAACCCACATTAATGTAACTGGCATTGATGAAATCCGAATAAGGATCACTGTCACGTGGCTCCAAGACAACGCGGGAGTGGTCATCTGTAACGGGAAATCAAACATTTCGGAAAATCGTATGAAAAATATGACTGAATTTTCCGCCGGCCTGGCATGCAATAGTAAGTAATTATAATTTACAGTGTGTCGTTTTTACTGTACTATATTTTCTCTTGATATGGGGCGAAGTAAAACTTCTCCAGAAGACAAACTCTTATACACAATAATTCTCGCAATAAGTTCAAATTTCAGGCAAAAGATCACACACAAATGAGCTCGGTATCGTGAAAAAATCCTTGGAGAACATCGCCCCTTAGACTATTTTTTAGATTTTCTTCACTGAATCATATAGCAGTCAAATGGTCGAAGTGTAAATGGGCTTTACAGGCCTTCACCTACACATGTATCTTCTGGGAACAGTAGCGAGAAATCTTTTAATGGTGGCTAATAAGGGATATTTCAATAATAAACGCAGTAGTTAGATTGGGAAAACTTCTTGTGACCTCAACCTCATAGTTCATACAGCCCACCATAAAATTCGAACAACTGACTCCATTTATCTCTCTCTCAAGAAAAAATATAAATAGAAAAATGTTTTTACCAATAGTTATCCTTGAGCATGATTTGATGTTTTAGCTTTCTTTCACGATTAACGAAAATGCGATTATTCTTGAGGTCAGGCAAACAGGTAGACCTGGATTGCTTCTTTGTAAGGTGATTCACTGTCTGTCGGGGTTCTTTCGATCATTTGAAAAACGTTGTCACAATTTAGCAGGTCGGACACAATGATACATACTTATGGCACTGCCTCACTGAAACGCCCTGCCGAACACAGCGGGCAATCACAGTTCACCGACCACGACCCGACTAGTGTTGATGAGCACCAGCTAAGGAAATATCAGGGCGGCTGACTTATGAATTAAATGTCACGACAGGGCCCATCTTTAAAACAACAATAGTACACGGTATTGCAAAAGTGAATGAATGGTATAAAGAGTACGCACACGGAACCATTCCTTTGTAGCGGCATTTGTGAGCGTGTTGGGGTAAGAAGGCTGCCTTCGAAGTCTTCGACACACCACCTGGTAAAGCCTGACAAAAAGAAGCTACCATTAGAACCTATACATCTAGCAACTAGGGACAAACATATCGCCGTGCATAACAAAACTGCGTCGAAATTATTATATGTTCCAAGAACTTATAACTCGCTTTATGGTGCCATTTTCGACTAACATTTCCGCAAGGAAAATAGAATCCCAATCGCAGAAATGCGGAAACACAGAAACCTAGCTTTGGTATAATTTCAGTCAGAATGACCATATCTTCCTTTGTTTCAGGCCGGAATTTTCGATGAAATTTTTACATATTGATTTCTTTAGCAAGCCTCAATCCGTTTCATATGTCTTGATAAAAATCATCCTTCATACACGCACACGTACACGCATACCCATCTCATCCCCACCCCGAGCCCATCCTACCCGTACCTTATACATTCTCACGTCTACAGGTAACACAACTCAGCATTTTGAGTAATTCTATAGACTAGTGATGTCTAGTATATTGCTTTTATCATCAATGCAGTTTTTGTACTGTTTACCTAATTCTGCTTAAGCCTTGGTGGTAGGGGGGTGTAGGTTGTTCCTTCTAAAACAATTACATGAACAGTTAAAATAAAACCCTGACCGAGGTAAATTCATAAGAGGTCAAATTTCACCAGTACGGTGTGAGAATTTGAAAACCATGACACTGTCGTCGCTGCTCTGGTTTTACTCTCCGTGCTGTAGTCTTTTATATTCACCTCAAATTCGATCTCCAGTGCGTCAGGATCTGCATTGCAACACCCGACAATCCTCACCAGTTCATTCAGATCGATAACCTTGGACAACACGACCGAATCCGTAACACGGCTCTCCCCTTTCTGTGGGCCGTTCAGGCTCTCTGAAATAGAGAAGAATGGGTCAAATGTATACGAAGTAAATGTTGCTAATGTTTTCTTAAATTCATATGTCCATTGCTCTGTTAACGTGATAAAAGTGTCAACCTGATTAAACTTGGTAATGTCTTTTTCTAGCCCCATGTGATTTCCGGAATGAACAGGCTGTCATGACTGGATGACAAACAAGATGACGTGCAGATCGCTCGACTCCGGGTCGGAGATCCCGGGACAATCCTGAGTCAGGTCATACCAAAGAAATGGCACAGGTTGTTGACTTGCCTGGCGCTCAGCACTGAGAGGCTAGAGCAAGGAAACAGGACTGGCCGGCCTCATGTCACTTTCTTCCTGAATCATTGTATACTATTGAATGATTTATAATGTCAGACAGGTATTTGACACACGCTGATTATTTATCGCAGGCGCATCGGTTTTCGCCTTCAGTAATATGCCACCGCCTAATCAGAGACCAATTTCTTATTACGACTCAAACATCAGCCAAAATAAAATAAATATAGAACAGGGGAACATCTCACCCTCTGAATTCGTAATGTCCTGTTAATTTTTAAAGCCAGATACACGATTCCAAATAATCAGAAAATTTGGAATCTAATGACATTTACATCGATTTTCGTTTGGACATACTCTGTCCACCGCTAGCAGTCTAAATTCCTCTTTTAAATTAGGCTCCTGTATAAAAAGGCTTGTCTATTTCCTTCAAGAAACCAGATTCTGATTTGCCATAGAGTTCTATCAGAAGAAAGCTTCTGTGCAGTGGTATAAAAGAATAGACGAATAGAAGTAAGACTCCACCAATACTGATATGTACACACCTGTTATACTGATTGGACTGTTGAAAATGCTGCCCCGACCAGGTTCCGAGTTCCTGCGTGTGTTCCGCCTGAGGAATGAGCGGGAATGTTATATAAGCAAATGAAAGCACATTTATATTTTAAATTTACTTATTTCATTCATTTCACTTTGTTTTAACACAATACTCAAAATGTTTTCATTTTTGAGTGATTAATGGTTGGAGAAAAGAGGGTTGAAACACTGGGTAAAAACCTCTGGAAGGATGACAAGTCACTGAAGACCTGTCCTGCGTACGCCCGCCGGGGTTGCATGCAATATTGATCGAAGACAGCTGGTTTTTAGTGAACGGAAACCTGTGTGAAGTGCTGCACGATAAGTTTACTGGCCCCAGCCGAGGGTTCCATGAACAATGGAACCTCGCGCTTTGTGTCGAGATGTCACGCCCCTAATCACTGAGAAACGTCTTATGCCCGAATAATTTTATAAAATCACGCACAGTACAAATTAGACACTAGGTTATCACTAGAGGTTACACATGTACTGAAAACTCGACTCCTTGTGTTAACATAGATTTAGGATGTCAATGTACAGTATACCTACAATGATATTATACAGACCATGTCATATAAATGCATTTCTATCGCTGGTACGTGTATGCAGGTATATAGACACTGTTTATACATAGGAACAAAAACTATTAACTTATGTACTTTTTTACATAATTCTTGTAAGGTAGGATGAAGGTTTGTGTGAATGTGCGAGTGAGAAGTCCTGAGGGAAGATCCGCAATAGCCTGTTTCATTTAACTTGTCGCATATATTCGGCTCTGTGTAAAATCACTCGTAACAAAATCGACCGATCGACGGCTGCGAATCTCAGTTTATCCCTAGCCAATGTGGAAGTGCGATAAAATGACCGCAGTGAGAGTACGAAGCCTGTCCGACAGACTGCACGACACATTACCTGTTATGGCACAGGCAATAATGATTCAAAACACAGAAAATGGTTAATGTCAACACAACTCATGTCAAGATATTAAAACAAACAGTGTAATAGGACTGCCGAAAATTCTGTGAAAATTTTTATACCAAATATCCGATAATAAATGAAAGAGTTATGACTGGCTTAAATGATATCGCAACTCGTTTGCTGTTTGTTTTATTGCAGCGGTATATGTAGCCTTGAATGGGGATTACTTGTTCGCTACACTGGAGAATATAGACATTCGGTGTCCAGACCGTTTAGTCCGTGAGGTAGCATTGCTCTAGTTCGACACTCAGGAGTGTGGAAAAATGAAATTAAAATCCATCTTGTGAATCAATTCTGCAATTGTACCAGTCGGAGCAAATGTGAGGGTGCTTGAGTTAGACTAAATGATGATGGTAATGGTGGTGGTGATGATGATGGTGGTGGTGGTGATGATGATGGTAATGGTGGTGGTGGTGGTGATGGTGATGGTGGTGGTGGTGATAATGATGGTGGTGGTGGTGATGGTGGTGGTGGTGATGATGGTAATGGTGGTGGTGATGGTAATGGTGGTGGTGATGGTGGTGGTGATGGTGGTGGTGATGGTGATGATGATGAAAAGGAGGAGGAGGAGAAGGACGAAGACGACGACGACGATGCTGCTGCTGCTGTTGCAGTGCCTATTCAGCCATCTTCACCGTGTCAACACATTTACTATATATCAGGTTCGGGGACTTGTCTTGACCGAGTCTGCCATCAAGTGATTCCCGAGGTGTATCCGGGAGGTAGATTGCTCATAGCTAACACTATCCCAGCCACTCGTCTGTACGTACCGTCTTCGCCATAAGAGTACGACAACAACAACCACAAGCGCCAGTAAGACCACGAAGCCGAGAACTCCTCCGACGATGGCCCCGATCGTGGACGAGGATAAAGGGGCGGCAGTGGTCTTCTCCGTGGCTCCTGCTGCTGACAACGAAGAGGAAGAAGAGCATGAGGATACAGCATGGGAACACTGGAACCACGTACATGACCACACGAGAACTGAATGATGAGGTATAGACATAACACCACGCGGAGTAGGTGCGTGTGTCACAAGCATGAAACAAAGGGAACTGAATGATGAGGTATAGACACAAAGGCGGCATCGAAGCATGAAACATAGGAAACTCAATTGTGTGGTACAGACAGAAAGGCGGATTAGTAGCAGCAAACGAACTGTATGATCTGGTATAGACACAAAGGTGGAACAGTAGCATGAAACAAAGGGAACTGAATGATGAGGATTGGACACATTGGTGGAATAGAAGAATCAAACAAAGGGAACTCAGTGATGAGGTATAGATATAACACCACAGTAGCATGTGTCACAAGCATTAAACTAAGGGATCTGAATGCTGAGGAATAGACACAAAGGCCGAATAGTAGCATCAAACAAAGTGAACTGAATGATGAAGAATAGACACAACGATGGATTAATAGCATGGAAAAAGGGAACTCAGTGATCAGGTATAGACATAACACCACGCAGAGCAGTAGCATGTGTCACAAGCATGAAACAAAGGGATGTCAATGATAATGCATAGATATAACACGTGGTGAAGTAACATATGTCACAAGCATGAACCAAAGGGATCTGAAGGGTGACGTATACACACAAAGGCCGAATAGTAGCATGAAACAAAGGGAAATGAATAATGAGGCGTAGACACAAAGGCGGAAGAGAGGCACGAAACAAAAGGAAGTCATTGATGGGGTACAGACAAAAAGGGGGAATAGTAGCATCAAAGAGAGGGAACTGAATAATGAGGTTTAGACACAAAGGCGGAAGAGTAGCACGAAACAAAGGGAACAAAAAGCTGAGTGTTGTAGTAAGACGAAAACATATAGAAATAACTGCTGGAAAGGTTTGCCAAAAATCTGTGGATCGTCGTGGGTTTTACCCAAGTCTCTTCCCGGTTTCGTCCCAGCATAATGCTGGCCGCCGTCGTATAAGTAAAATATTCTTGAGTACGGCGTTAAACACCAATCAAGTCAATAAGAAAGTAAACAATTAAACAAGTAAATAAATAAATAAATACCATAAAATGGGGCTCTGCTCAATAGCTACCTCAATGTCGTGTACGTGCGCTGGTCAAGTTCCAAGAAACGCTAGAACGATTATCAACATTTCGCGGAGAAACTGTGCGATTTTCAATCAGCGCATGCGTAGCGATGATACAAGAGACAGGGGTCTGTTTTGTCGTTTCTGTGTATCATTAGAACTGTGATTCTGGTGATGTTTCATGAGTGGTTGGTGATCAGATAGCATAGTGTAAAATTATCGAGATACATGTACATTGCTTTTACCACTATCGATATTAATAGCTTCTTTTTATGCATTATTAATGGTTATTAGTTACAGGTTTGGTTTCGATTTTGTTTTGTTTTCTCGCCACCAGTTGTTAACACCGACAGGTTGTCTCATAAAGCATGCTCTTTACCTGTTGTTCCATCACAGTCTGGTCCAGTATAACCGGGGTAACACTGTCCTGTACATGTCCCATTGGTCTTGCTACAGATGACTGATTGTCTGTAAGGGCAGTTACAGTTCTGCTGACATCTGTCTCCGTATTTACCATCTGGGCATGGCCCTGTAACAGGTTGACAGTCTGGTCCAGTATAACCGGAGTTACACCGCCCTGTACATGTCCCATTCGTCTTGCTACAGATGACTGATTGTCTGTTAGGACAGTTACAGTTCTGCTGACATCTGTCTCCGTATTTACCATTTGGGCATGGCCCTGTAACAGGTTGACAGTCTGGTCCATTATAGCCGGAGTTACACCGCCCTGTACATGTCCCATTCGTCTTGCTACAGATGACTGATTGTCTGTTAGGACAGTTACAGTTCTGCTGACATCTGTCTCCGTATTTACCATTTGGGCATGGCCCTGTAACTGGTTGACAGTCTGGTCCAGTATAACTGGGGTAACACCGCCCTGTACATGTCCCATTCGTCTTGCTACAGATGACTGATTGTCTGTTCGGACAGCTACAGTTCTGCTGACATCTGTCTCCGTATTTACCATTTGGGCATGGCCCTGTAACAGGTTGACAGTCTGGTCCAGTATAGCCGGAGTTACACCGCCCTGTACATGTCCCATTCGTCTTGCTACAGATGACTGATTGTCTGTTAGGACAGTTACAGTTCTGCTGACATCTGTCTCCGTATTTACCATTTGGGCATGGCCCTGTAACAGGTTGACAGTCTGGTCCAGTATAGCCGGAGTTACACCGCCCTGTACATGTCCCATTCGTCTTGCTACAGATGACTGATTGTCTGTTAGGACAGTTACAGTTCTGCTGACATCTTTCTCCGTATTTACCATTTGGGCATGGCCCTGTAACAGGTTGACAGTCTGGTCCAGTATAGCCGGAGTTACACAATCCTGTACATGTCCCATTCGTCTTGCTACAGATGACTGATTGCCTGTTAGGACAGTTACAGTTCTGCTGACATCTGTCTCCGTATTTACCATCTAGGCATGTCCCTGTAACAGATAAAAATTAAAAAGTTTATTTTAACTCGTCCTGGACAAATGTAACCATAATCAAAACAACGTTGGATGGACTTGGTACCACGGTAAAGTGGAGTGCGAAAAAAATATTTGTTTTTAATTAAACCACGCTTTATGACGTCTAAATAGCGTGTAGTTTACAGCAAGCGAAATGAAATAAAAATACATTTGAGAGATATATAAATAATCATAGCGCAAGTATGGTGATTACCATTTCAATTTCTCGTGTATAAAACGCAATGTTAAAATCAGAGTGAAATCAATGTTAGATTTCAGTTAAAATCTTCCTTCTCGGTCCTGATAACTGCTGATGGGTAGACGATGAAGCACAAGTATGCCACATTATTTGTTCCTCAATCAGCCTTATGTTTTTATGACTGCGCATAAAGCCTCGCACTGCTCAGTGAGTGTCTAAACGACACTGAGTACTTCCTGTAGGGTTACAGGCTAAGTCAAAGATCCACACACGAAATGACATTTAATATCAGAACTAATAAGAATTATAATGTCTTAAAACTGTGTGCAACTGTGTTTATTCTTCATAGCTCACTGAAGATGTACTAAACGTCTTTCACACGATTCTATTAATATCCAGTAAATCTTCTGTTTCCAGTGGTAAATTAAGTGGGTGGCAGCGAATGAACAAAAGGTCAAAAACAACAAGCACAAATAAACCGTTTCCAGAGTTACGTAACGATTCCGACATGTGTATCCTCTGGTATTACAACAAATATGTAAGTAACAGTAAAATCAGTTAGAAAAGAAATTACCCTTCATTTTTGCGGTGTCGAGAGGGTTTTACTGCAATAATGGTAGTTACTGCACATTATCGCTACTGCAATATGTCCTTCCCTATACGCTTTCCAGCACGATGAAAACCATTTTATGACACAGCAAAGCGGCACATGTTTACAATTCTCCCCTCCCAACCACTGTCAGCTTATCACTCTTACCAGGTCCAAGAAGAGACCTTCACATGGTCGTCGGTTTCCCTCGGCCTCTGCCACGTTTCGTCTCACCATAGTGTTGGCAGCCGTCGTGTACATATATATTCTTGAGTACGGCGTAAAAAAAACATTTCATATAAATGATTCATTCCTACCTATTGGTGTCTGATAGTTTCTCCCCTCCTACCCGTCATCACAGATTCCATGTCTCACCTGTAGGTTTCTGATAGTTTCTCCCTTTCTACCCGTCATCACAGATTCCCTGTCTCACCTGTAGGTGTCTGAGAGTTTCTCCCCTCCTACCCGTCATCACAGATTCCCTGTCTCACCTGTAGGTGTCTGACAGGTTCTCCCTCCCACTCATCATCACAACTTCCCACTCTTACCTGTAGGTGTCTAGCAGATTCTCCCAATCTTACCAGTAGGTATGTGACAGGTTCTCCCCTCCAACCCGTCACCACACCCTCCCAATCTCACCTATAGATGTCTTAAAGGTTCTGCCTTCAGACCAGTCATAAGCTTCCCAATCTTATATGTAGGTGTCTGACAGTTTCTCCCCTCCCACAGGTCATCACAGCTTAGCACTCTTACCTGTTGGTGTCTGACAGGCTTCCTCTTCCCACCCAACAACACATCCTCCCAGACATACATCACTGTCACAAAAGGCGGGCTTTAAACAGTGGCAGTCTTCCCCGCATTTGGTAGGCCTCTGTAGCCTCTCGTTGGTACACTCTGCATTAGAGACATACCAAGCGCGCAGTTAATGTCATAGCAAATGGTGATAAAATCTCCGCTCCACACATAAGAGACGAAAATGACAGAAAATGTTCGACTGCTTTAATTGTTCCGCACATGGCTTGAAGTGCTATGTGTAACAGAATAGATATGTAATAGTAGCCTACATGCCATGAAAGGTCCAATCGACATGGTCTTGTTTACCTACAAAGATAATAATTTAAGTACAGGCATGCACATTTATGTTCTTGTCAGGCTCTAGGAAGTTAATGGACGTCACCATTTTCCCTGTTGAAATCTCAGACATAAAGCCAGTAAGTATCAGCGGTAGGGCAGGTGCGTTAAATCCGCTCCTTTTGTGGCGATGGAGAGTGAGAGGGATATTACAGCCGTCGGAGCGGCGACGTCAGCGAAAGAGGGTTTCGTCTTGTCACAGTGATTGACATGTATATAGCACTGTCTAGTTGCAGACAAAGAATAACATTTGTATTTTATGACATAGCGTACCTGTGACAAGTCAACGCCCACATGCCACATCCGGCATGTCCTGATCAGCACGTCTTTAATGCCATGTGAATCGCATCTTGTTTTTAACTTCAGCAATACATTAAAAAAACTTGACACTACAAATCATTGAGGATATATCAATACCGCCAAGTCACTTATACGGTTTATCTATTTAAATATTTTTCTTAACGTTGTTAAACATCATTATAAAGAATTCTTCATTTATACGATGACCTGTTAGTTTCATGGGTAGAGGAGACTGTGGAAAGCGGTGGGGTAAACCACCGACATTTGGCAAGTTGCTGACTAACTTCCCCACGCCTGACATACAGATATGCACAACATATTGGAGGAAGACCAGTGGTCTGCAACAAACAATAAACATCGGAAATGGCAAGTTCGTATCTGTAGCTGACATCCACTGAATACATTTTGTTACGGGAGCAGGTAGGCCACCCGTTTGACTAGGCTCGTAAGATTCACTAACTATATGACACCTTAAGCCAAACAAAACATATCCATTTGGCAAAATATGTAAATCTTCTTCAATAATATTGATATATATTAATATAATAGTAATAATATTAATAAAAAAGAATTAAAAACTGCCAATATCCAGCTCTTGAATTAAGCAGCCATATAGATAATTTATATCGCAATGTCATATCATTATTAAAAGAAATCTACATTTAAAATCAACGTGTCTTACATAAAACTGTTTTTGATCAAACAACATCAACCCATTCTATCACAGGTTTTGTTCTGGTTATTGATACAAGTATTCATGCTGCAATTCTTACATCGTTTCTGCGTTTTGGATAAAATTGAACGAAAACAAGTCAGTAAATTTCACAGTAAAAATTCAATGTTTTTAACAAACAAACGTATGAGTCCCTCAGGCTAGGCCAATATTGTATCCACCCGAACCCAGCTTCGGGAGATTGGGAGACTCGGGAGACTGGGAAACAACAATTATAACTATATCTGTTAATATCTGTTGTTGTCTTATCTATAGTTTTCAATTTCAAAGTAATATTCACTGTAAGTTAATATTGAAGAGAATTAAAAGTTATTCTGCATTAGCAAATCATTTTGTTGTTTTGATTGATTGATTGATTGATTGATTGATTGATTTATTGACTGATTGATTTATTGATTTATTTATTCATTCATTCATTTATTTTTTCATTTATTTATTTATTTGTCTGTGCGGTATACACAGTGATTTTCCATTTTAGTGTAGATTTTTTTCTATAATTTAATTTCCAATAAGGGGAAATAAAATGTGTTATCTAATTGAAACTTGAGTGAAACATGACATCATTTTAAACACCAAGCTGACATTTCAGCCATATCTTGATGACAAATACTTGAAATTCTATGTTTGATGTGTTATATTATATCCAAATGGTATGGGGGATCAGTTCAAAATCTTTAATATTTCATCCTGTTTGGGATCTTTAACCTCTCTCTATGAAATGTTAATGGATGAATGGTGTTGTGTTTATCTCAGTGTAATGGGAGTCTTGTACTGATATGGGATACGAATTTACCTATTTAGACACCGAATTATGTCTTTTAAGTTCTTTTCTACGAAATGGAGAGAGATAAAGACATTGATATTGTGTTGATTTCAATAACTAATCAGGGTCTGTCATAAATCTCAGGTGCATATTTCACCAATGATTTTCCATAAATTAAATGACAATTGAAAGCATTTTTTCTGTCTTTATAACATTTTGAGATGTATAATTTCCCAATCTAGTAAAAGATTTCCAACTTTATTTAAAACACTACAGCAGTATATTTAATAACCGACCATCTGGACATTTAGAGACGTAACCTTCTGTAAAATCAATAAGTAGGCTAAAACTTTCTTGTATTAAAAACAAAATAAGTTACGGACAAATGTTCAACATTTTTCCGGATTTGTTTTAATATTAGCGTTAATTTGAAAACCTAAAAATGTAACGCAAAGCAGTGTATTTCGGCTTCTAGAGGTAGCAATTTATACGTCACCGGGTAAACGTGTCATTCAATTTAACAAACATCACTTATGAAAGATGTTCCATTTACACAAGAAAGACAATCGCTAACTCTTGGGTATAAATTTCAACATCTTTTCCATTTTTCTCATTACATAGACGATAGTCTGAAAATGGAAAAAATGTAAGAAAAACTGGGGCATTTAGGCATCTGGGGCAGTTTGATGTGCTGAGCTGGCTACCTCACCCGTACAGGGTCCGAAATGCGCTGAGCTAGCTACCTCGGGAGAACCCGTACAGGGTCCGAAATGCGCTGAGCTAGTTACCTCGGGAGAACCCGTACAGGGTCCGAAAGGGGCTGAGCTAGCTACCTCGGGAGAACCCGTACAGGGTCCGAAATGCGCTGAGCTGGCTACCTCGGGAGAACCCGTACAGGGTCCGAAATGCGCTGAGCTAGTTACCTCGGGAGAACCCGTACAGGGTCCGAAAGGGGCTGAGCTAGCTACCTCGGGAGAACCCGTACAGGGTCCGAAATGCGCTGAGCTGGCTACCTCGGGAGAACCCGTACAGGGTCCGAAATGCGCTGAGCTAGTTACCTCGGGAGAACCCGTACAGGGTCCGAAATGCGCTGAGCTGGCTACCTCGGGAGAACCCGTACAGGGTCCGAAATGCGCTGAGCTAGCTACCTCGGGAGAACCCGTACAGGGTCCGAAATGCGCTGAGCTGGCTACCTCAGGAGAACCCGTACAGGGTCCGAAATGCGCTGAGCTGGCTACCTCGGGAGAACCCGTACAGGGTCCGAAATGCGCTGAGCGAAAGGGAACAACCCGGTGAGACACATTCAGAGGGGGGATGATGACCGTTAATCATTTCTCCCCAAACCACTCTCTCAGTGAGCCAGGAGCGCCATTCAGTCTGATTATATGAAGAAGGATGAGTTTGGACAGTATGGAGTCAGTATGAGGTCAAAGGAAATTATTTATGTAACACGGGAAGGGGACTGTCGCAAAGGGCGTTTCACGCCTTTCCATCCTGCCCATATATTTGGATGGCGATCACGCCATGCGCCTGTGCTGACAGCAATTCACGCCAAAAATTGTAGCCCTCATGATTTATGTGCAGAAATCAATTCCTAGCCAATGACCTACATATATATCCCTCTATAAATCTGGCAAAACTATGGCAATGGACCAAAGTCATCAGAGTTTTAAGGCACATGTATGAACCTTTGGAGGTTACTATTTGTTGAGAAAGGTCAAACTATATCTGTATACCCGATGACGTCACATTATCATGTGACATGCATAGAAAACTCTGTACTCACCTGTCTGACAGTGATAGCCTGTCCAATTGCCCAGACAGCCTCCGTCACAGTAGGCTTTTCCACACTGATTCCTGTCTACACAGTAACACTCGTCTCCACATTTAGTGTCTTGGTTCGGATCACAGGCTAAAACATAAAGTCCACAAGGTAAGTGGCATTGCCTTAAAAAATATATTCATGTGCAAAACATCTGCAAACATCATAGAAATGTATTTAAATTTCATATAATCTGTTGCAGTTGTATTTAAAGTCATCACGCCATGGTGGCAGTCCTCATGAGGATGAATCTTGGAAACCTCGCCGTAAATGCACCAAATGATATTTACTTTGTATTGGTTTTTGTGAACTAGATATGTGTTGGTTGTTGGTTTCTCAGATTTCCACTTATTTATCGCGGGGTTCGACACATTTAGCCAATCGTATACTATTGGGCTTCCAAAACTAAAGTCTGCGTCAATATTAAGTAACCACGCAAACGATTATGTTGAGGCAGCACAAATACATCCTATGTGTCTTAGCTGTTGTCAGCAAATACATTAACTGTAGGTGAAAGAACCTCGAGTGTCTGGAGCAAACAAGCGCCCTTCGCAAGGCGTCCGATAAACCTTCTAACTGCAAGTCGCATCTTTATATGATGATGAAAGAGTGCTACTTGACCAACGTTTTCACAGAATCGCCAACAAATTTAAACTCTGGTATTGCCATCCAATAAGAGTACGCGATAAAAATAGCACAAGAACCTATAGAAGTGAGATGTGAGATTTGCTTTTTCAAATATTACGCAAGTAGGGGGAGAAAGTGAAAGATTTATTTATTTATTTATTTATTTGATTGTGCTTTAATGCCGTACTCAAGAATATTTCACTTATACGACGGCGGTCAGCATTATGATGGAAAACCCACGACCAAACCCAGCTTGCTGGCAGATCTTCCCACATACGGCCGAAGAGGAAGCCGGCATGAGCTAGACTTGAACTCACGGCGACTGCGTTGGTGGGAGGCTTCTGTGTCACTGTGCTGCGCTAGTGCGTTAACCAACTAAGACACAGAGGACCCGGTGGAAGATTTAATCTCAGTACTTGATCAAAGAATGGTTTCTTCGTTATGGCATCAATTGTTCCACTCCCCAAACCTGTCACGTTTAACTACTTCATTAACTCTGCCAAAGCGAAGGCTGATGAAAAAAAAAGTTATACGTGTTGCTCCCATCATAGACGCGAACTATTTTATTGTATACGTTGGTGCAAATACCTTGGTGATGCGTTGAGAGTTATGTAGCCAACAACATGAAATAAACCAGCACAAATGCGGTGATGTAGGCCCCCGTGGTGTATTTCACGGGCCCTCGATTAACTGGGTTAGCATCCTGTTCACTAGTGAACATCAATGTCATGCATTCAGTGAAAAAAAAGCCAAATAATGACTTGTTTGTGCCAAAGTTTTAAAGGATTTAATCTCGCCTGGCTTACAAATCAATGTATGAGGAGAAAAGTACACGCCTGTGATTGCCTGCCCTTTTCCCATTCTTGTACACGAAAACTGGCGCTAAAAGTGTCCAGCCCGATATATTTTCATTTAGTAGGCGTGAGAGATTGCAACTTATAGACGTGGTGAAGTGTCTTGGGGAAGCAGG
Organism: Acanthopleura granulata; assembly: GCA_016165875.1. Lineage (NCBI taxonomy): Eukaryota > Metazoa > Mollusca > Polyplacophora > Chitonida > Chitonidae > Acanthopleura > Acanthopleura granulata. The sequence goes on from JABBOT010000013.1 coordinate 1,913,540, forward strand.
CCTGTACGCATAATATAATTCCATAAACAATGAACACGTTCTACCCAAAACAGTTTAATTCCAGGCTTCCAGGACTGTTGTTCATTTTCACTTGAAGTGTTCTGTATACTTTACAGGTCCAGGGATTAAGCTTTACAGGGTGTAAAGGGACAATACATCCCGCTTCTTAAGACTACACGCCGTTACAAATCTAACCCCCTCCCGCCCCACTTCTTGCTTCTAGAGATGTTCAGTGGATCGGAGAGCGTGGCATACATAACGCCAGTTTTATATATTAATACAGTGTGGATAATCCATCCATACTCCGGCCCACAGCTCGCATCAGCGCCTCAAAACACCCTAGTTTTTATCTACTCCCATAATTGTAAGTAGAAACGACATTCTTTTGTATGCATCAATTTTAATATTCTGTATATCTGGACAAAAGTATCTTTGAACTATGCTAGTGTCATATAAGGCCTCGCTTATAGAGTTCTCTTACTTGATTGTCCGGTGATAAAGGTCTGAATTTCATCCTCAACGGTTTCACCTTCAACAACTACGCTCTTGGCTCTCGATACAGTCGAACTAAAAAATATAACTGTCGTCTATTCAGTTTCTGAACTGGAACTATGTGATCGTTCAGCTCTTCCTGCATGTCATAAGCCGTGACGGTCAGGTGGAAAATGAGGCCAGCAGTTTGTTGAGTGTAGTATATTTTACACCGTCCTCTTCAAATACATTTCTGACCACTGCGTTCCCCCGTGTAAAAATTTCAACAACCCAAAATGAAAGAAATACATCCTTCACAAAAGCTTTCAATTTCAAAAATCTTTACGTTTAATGCACACGATCCGTCGTCTCAAAGCTCCAAAGAAAAAACGTGGAGTTTAGTGCATGAACAAAAGTTTTGTATATTATAATACATCTGTGTTTCCTCGGCACCTTGGCAGTCGCAGAGCGGCATCGTCGGATCTGCCTTTGATAGCGGGCCAGTTAAGCTGCCCCCAGCCTACGACAGGGCATCAAGACCATGTCAAGACATGCAGAAGGGTAGAGGTGGGTATATGGATACAGAATTCTTACTCTCCCACTGACGGAAAGCCACAAGGTCAAAGAAGCCATGGTCGAGCGCACTTCATCAGCCAAAATTCAAAACAACGTATTAAGGCAGGTTTCATTTGAAGAGTGGTTATGTCTCATGGTCCATTTAATACCGGCCTAACTTCGCTATTTTTTGCGTTGCAGCTCTCCGTGTACCAGGATGTCGGTAAGAAGACCATGGTATTGTGTCTAGCGGACACGGTGTAATAAAACCATGCATAAATATAACGTGCAACTCAGGATGTACACCTAAGTATACCGTATTATACACCTACAAAGGGGACCTCGCGGATTGGATCACATGACGCGTCGGGTCACGTCAGTGAAACATGACAGAATGACTAGACAATGATGTCAAGCGTTGAGCATTGGGATATGACAGTCCGGGAGATAGCGGAGGTTTATCGCTCAGGTAGCGTTCGAAGGGTTTGACAAATGGACCATTTAGGACTATGGCTGAAACCCCCAAGAAATGGTGATTCTTAAGTGCGGCCCCCGTGCACAATCCCCTGGGTGGGGGTGAGGTGGGGCTGGGTTGCTGAGAGGTTGAAAGTACCCCCAAACTAATGTTATGCGTCACGGTTGACTACGAGGATGAAACTTACTTTATACCTCTATGACAACCTGATGACTAGAAGTCAATTCTTAATTTTCCAGCCCATGCTCTATGCAACTTAAGAACCACCTAATTAAACTTTATTCTGACTTTCATCGGCCATGTCAGGATGCGACCGATGTGCTAAATTATGAACTAATTAACTAACTAATGAATTATGAACTATGCTAATTACGAAATAAGAATTCTTAAGACTCAACTCCATGACTAAACCCACTTAAAAACGGGTCAAAGATTAATATTTAGGCTTAGTGAACTCAAAAACAAGGGTATGGATCACGGTAACCCTGACTGAGAGTTTATCGGTAATGTCGAATACAAGGGATTTTCAAGAACCAAAAGATACCTTGAGATATACTGATTATAAAATAATGATTTTTCATTTCCAATTCTATGCACATATCCAAGTAAGAAAGGATGATGGGCCAACATTTGGGTTAAATTACATTCAAATAATGGTATCTGTCATAATTGAGTACGGGGATAAATTTATTTTATATGTTCCTCAGGATAACCTCACCACTAACAATTCCAGCCCATACACTGTGACACTCAAGAATGCTAATTGTTGCTTTTATTAGTCCGTCATGTCGATGGTGTTTTACAAAAGACACCTGAGATACAATCATTGTAAAATGCTGAAAGGGTCGTAAGACATCATATGACTTTAATTGTTCTCAAGATTTCAGGCTAACTGTGAAAATATGGGAGACAAGGAATGTTCGATTTCATATTTTCACCTCACTTAAGAGTCTTGTAGTGCACAAGAATCAAACCGTGTTTATGTGAATAACGGGAAGACAGAACTACAAAACACGGTCCTAAACTTTGCCACTAATGAATTAAGTCACTGAAGAACGATTCTTGCAACACTTTTGCATGGTTTCATCCGATGGTAATGTCAGTTACTTAAATGAACTTGTGCAACAAGATGGGCAAAAATAGGTTGAACGAAAAAAATCGATTTCAACGGGTAAGTTTTTCTGTTTATGTATACTTGGTTTGAATGTTAATCAAAAATTTCAATGACATAAGGACGAAGACTCATTAGAATGTATATACATTGTGCCTTCTTGTGGCAGTTCATGCTGCCAAAGTGCTGTCGTCACTGGGACATCATGCCGAAGACACCAGACATGACACGCTACCCAGTCACATTACTCATTAGTCCTGTTTCATTGATCTAACCTCTCAGTGCTGAGCGTAGAGCGAATGCTATTTTTGAAGTCTTCGGCATGACCCGTTACGGGATTGATCCCGAATGTCCCGACCCCGAGGCGGATACTCTAATTACCACTCCACCTCTAGTACTATGAACGATGACGTAGATCAAGACCATGGTCTTTGGTTTATTTATTCATTCGTTTAATTGATGTTTTGGGAATCAAGAATATTTCACTGATATGACGGCGGACAGCATTATGGTGGGAGGAAACCAGACAGACCACGGGTTAAATCCACGACCATCCGCAGATTGTTGGCAGGCCTTCCCACGTACGAATGGAGATGAAGCCAGCATGAGCTGGACTTGAACTCACACCGATCGTTTCAATTGGTGAGAGGCTCTTGGGTCCTTACGCTGCACTAGCGCGCTACCCCCAGAACCCTCTCCATCATGCAGTTTTTGAGTCTAATCTCAAGATGGAATGGCAGTAATATTATCTTGAAGTTTAGAATCCGTGGGTTCTGTGTATAGTCCGTTCATTAGTACCACGGCCCCAGGCCCTACCATGAAATAAGTTAAATAAGGCCTCTTAATATATTAATTTATCAGACTGGATCTAGTGTAGGTCTGATCGGTGTTGATTAGGCGTTTACTTCAAGTACTGTTATCCTTTACTTCCACACGATATAAATAGGGTGCAGTTTTATCAAAAGGCATTTGAAGTAGATGAAATCAACAAGAAGTTGGCGGTTTTTACCTTGCCCATAGTAGACCGGAAATGACGTCAGAACAACCAGCACCAGCAGCAGTGGCGAGAGCGTGGTCAGCAGGTTTGGACAGTCCGGGGGAACCATAATGTGACAGCTACAGGCAATGAACTGAGCGAGCAGTGTCTGTCCTCAGCCCGATCAAACTTAGGCCTGCTTAAAAGATGCTTGAACAGGAAGTAAAATTATATTTTTCACAAATCTTGGTCTTTGTTCCGGACAAAGCCAGACCTCCATGGGTTATCTTCGAAGAAACATATCCATGGCGATATTATAGCACAGAGTTCTCGAATAGGGCTTATATGGGCGTTCATGCGTATAGAAGTGTATAGGTCTACATTAGACAGTTCTAAAGATATTTGTTAAACGCAGGTATAAGTTTATGACAATCTTAACACGGCTGTGTAAACATGGGAGAATACATCTCATCAGCCTACTATAGTGAGCCTCACACAGGTCTGTTTATGTGCTGATCACGTGGCCGGCATGTATTAAGTTACATTAGCAGAAACATGTCTGACAGGCACAAAGGCACCTTGACGTACTGAAATACCACAGGTCGGGGGATGAGGGGTGGCAGCGAGGAAGGGGTAGAGAAATATTTGTATTCAGCCTTAGAAAATAGAAGAAGATATCTATCTCTGCAATATACTACAGTCAAATAGAAAAAAAAAACATGATATGTATGTTCTTTATATATCCACGCAGCCCTATTTGGCCGTTGCATAGCACCTATGAAGCTTAAGATCCATTTATTTCCATTGTATTGTTTCATTACTTTGACACTTATTTAAGTGTGTGGAGGACGGAGGGTGGGGGATGAACTGTAGCTTGCATTCATCGCTTTCATCTTAAGTGCCGTTGTTACTGGACGGAGATAATCGTTGGGCGAGGTCACGCGTTCGAATCCCGCTTTGTCTCGTTCGGATCTGGCTGACATGACATCCTTCGCCCTACTTACTGTATGTGAACAGTTATGTAGTACCTGAGGTTACTATTCCCTTAGTTAACGGGAATCATCCGAAGTGTGATGCTCAGTGTAAGCTAGCTGATATATATATTTGTATTTATTGAAAACATAAATATTTGTATACTTTACTAGAAACTGTGTCCTTTTGATAGAGATTAGTTGTAATTTTGAGCCGGCAAACCAGGCTAAAATTATTTCGTACGTTGCTAAGCGGAGCCACTGTCTGACGGCCAGGTTCTTGGCGATCGAAACTAATTTGTTTGTCAAGTTTAAGGATTCTTCATGTAAGTAAGAAGTTTTTCTTCATATGTACAGATCATTGTGAAGGTCTGGTTGTGTAGATTTTTGGCATTTAGATGCACACTAGCCCTGCAACAGTAAATTTTGACGATTTCGTTCCGCTCATCATTATTCATAAGTTGTTGTTGTAATTGGTGTACAGAAATTGTTGATTGACGATGGAGTTGTTTGCCTTACGGTCTGATGTAATGAGCACCCGTAAGCGTGAAATTAATGTTAATGGCATGAAAATGTCTTTCATATCACATGATGTTATGATATTCATTTGGCGGGATACTACATAAAACAGTATTTTTCACATGTGTTGAATCTAGCACTATTTTCATTGTTTTTCGTAATTGGTAGTATATAATATGCATTCTGCGTCACATTATTGTATTAGGGTAATTTCATGTGGTTGTAGACATGAACTATTGATGTACACGGTGACCGTGGACGTTTCGATCTATTCCTTGACCCACTGTGAGTGAAATCGTGATGCCCTGTGAACCTTAGCTGGTGTACAACGGTACCGACTCCTTCAGTGCCAAGGGGTACGTTCATGCAACTCATTTGTTGTTTGTATTCAACCATCATGTTTGCATCAAAACACATGTTCATTTGGGTATGTTGCTATTCAAATTATGCACTTTTAAACTGTTTAGTTTTCTTGGAGTTACATATTTCAATTGTAAAATGAAAGAGCAAGTTGGGTTACTCTCTTGCCAGGATCTTTAACTCATTGGCGTTGTGTAAATGTAACTATAAGATTATAGATGAAAAGGGTTCGACATTTCCCCATGATGCCTCTAGTGCATTCAGATCACGTCACTAGAAATAACTGAATGTGTAGCTTGTACAGCCGTTGTAATATATTCACCTGCTAGTATTCAAGTGGTAAAAAGGAAATAACAACTGAAAGATGTTCTTACATGTAATTCATTTACTGTTAGAAATCTGAAAAATCACTCTGTATCGTTACAGAAAATTATTTCACCCTATAAAGGTCCCATGGAAGCTCAAGGCATGAGTTGTGTTCTTTCCCGAGCCCACAACTTTACAGTGTGGTTTCCTCGATTACATTTACAAGAAACCGTACTTTTCCTCGTGCTGGGTCAAATTTTCTTCCACCTATTAAGTTGGGAGTGATCGCCAAATTGAAACATAAAATCACAAAACACTAACAATATATGTAAATTAAAAATGTATACACTTTCTTCGCCGTACAAATCCAGGCGTGTATGTTGACTCTTCAAGGACGAGATGTCAGTGCTAATTGAGCCTGACAGCTGGCAGTGTAGGCTTAAATAAATACGTCAAACACTGGGAGTGTATATAGCTGAGGTTTAATAATGTTTGATGTTTTCCTGTATGGTGCAATCCGACTATAAAGCACGGGTATAAGTGCCAACAAAGTAACCTTGGGGGGGGGGGGGGGGGTACCTGCTGAAACGGCTTTACCTCAAAGTAAGGAGAAGGTCAGAATGTCTGTAAGGATAAAATGAACACAGAATCGCACACAGCGATGACAACGGGGACCCGTTAAAGTTACGAAGAGGATGCAACGCTACAACAAAGGTAAACCACCCCAGAGACGCATCTCTACAGTATACATACATATGTGTCCACATGACAGTTACGTTTGACACAACTGACAGCCTGGTGTAAAAGGGGTCCCAGGTCACAGTTAGGAGGACGGTCATCCCAGCGTGTCTTGTCACCACGATGTGCCACCAGTGCACATGCCCTTCTCGTTTAAGGAGGATATATAGAAATAGAAGTCGACATCTTCCTTGCACGAAGGAGCCTTTGACAGATATGTGATGTAAGAGTGGGAAACTGATTTCAGCTGATGCGCACGCCGGATCTTCTGCTGGAATAATACTTCTATAATTAATTTAAACTCTGAAGATTCCACACTGAGTAGACCTCGTTATAGGACCGACTCCTCTGATGACTTGGTACCTCTCTCCATGACCCTCCAAACTATAGGGGAGATATCGTCGGTGACGGTTGCCCCACAAGTTGGTGTCTCCTTGTGGTGGCCAGCATTGTGGTGGGAGGAAGCCGGGCCGGTTCCGGGGGAAACTTACGACCATCCGCAATTTCCTGGCAGACCTTCCCACGTACGGCCGAAGGGGCAGCCAACATAAGCTGGGCTTGAACTCACAGCGACGGCATTGGTCGGAGGCTTCTAGGTCATTGCGCTGCGCTAGCACGCTAACCGACTGAGCCACGGAGGCCCACATAAGATTGGAGGAGACGTTATAGCACAAGTTAACAACAACTATAAACAAGGAAATAAAAGCTCGGTGGCTGCTTAAGAATAGGAAAACTGGAGGAAATCCGTTTGAGGTCACATTCTCCAGAAGATTCCTGCTTCCTTCCTCCTCTCTCTTTCCCATCCCGCCTAGCCTGACTGCTTACTGAGCCGGGAAATTTGCCAGGTTTTCTGTTCTCGTTTCCTCTGGCTGTGTGTGCTTTCTCTCACGAGTAAACTCATGGAGCCTCTACAGTGTAGGTAGTTTCGAGGTTAGGGAATTTGTTTGAACTCATCAACTTTTATTTATTCATGTATTGATATTTTTCATAGATGTATTTATTTATTTATTTATTTAAATGATTGATGTTTTGTGTCGAATATATCATATCAGTATGGTGGGAGGAAACCGTGCAGCGCCCGGGGGAAACCCACGACCATGCGCAGGTTGCTGGCGGACCTTCCCACGTATGAATGAATTTGTTGAGCCTATATGTGACTTACAAGTTAATGACAAGTTTTGGCGAACCATCTTAGTGCCAAATACAGCGAGAAGACATCCCCCCACTTGAACCCGACACCAACCCACAAACACACCCACCCAAAGACAAGTCTAACAAATGTAACAGGTGTGATATGACACAGGTGTGATATGACACTTCAATGTCTCAATGAGATCAAATGTAATATTATATTTCAGACATATTATATTCCTAAAAAAATGATTTATGTTACGTTTGTTTTTAGTTGTCTTTGGGTGGGGGTTGGGGTGTGGGTGGTGGTGGGGAGGGATCGGAAGTAGTGCGGTGGAGGTCTTCTTGCCGTATTTGGCACTCAGGATGGTGCCCCAAACTTTTCATGAACGTGTAAGCTACACATAAGCTACACAATATGGCCGCCATTTAGTAAAAATTCAAACACAAACACACACCCTTAGCCCGTGACTACCTTCACAGGTCACAGTTTGCAGCCTTCCTCTACTTACTGTACCGGTATATATATATATATATATATTTTCCGTTACACTCTACCTCTAGACTTGATCAACCTATACTGATAAGGAGCCGGCTTTTGTTGAAGCTCTCTTCAACTTGTGAATATCAAAGAGAGTGTAAGGCTTGAATAGTGTGGCGCACAGCATTCTATAAATGGAGTCTTCATCCAAACAACACCATGTCAAATACCCAGCTCTGGGTGTAGGCCTCTTTGCAAAGGCACAAGCGCGCGTCACATGTTCACAAAGTTATAATGTTTTATATGGAGTTTATAAGAAGCTCCACAAAAGCCTGTTGTTGCAGCGAGGGATGAGAAGGTCAGGAATCCAGCGGGGATTCCCCTACTGTCAGCAAGTCACATTCATTTGGAATATGTATTGGACTATGCGGCGCTAGCGTGAAGGAGGACTTGGAGCCATTGTTACATTCAAAACAGATTTCGCTCAACAACAGACTGAAACAAGATCACCAGCATTAATATGGCAGAACTTAAGCGAATATTTGCAAGTATGGGGACCAAAATAATCGCTAAATTGGAAGATGTGATGTCCAAAAAGTGACACGATATTCAGCAATCAGTGGACAACATATGTGCCACTATTAGAGAGCATGGGGACATGCTGAAATAACACGAAGCTGACATCCAGAATGTAAAAATCAAGATAGTTCCTAATTCCAAGACAGCCCTTAAACAGAGACTTACTGACCTAGAAAACCACCTGACAGACTCGAAATTCATCATCGCACACGAAATTTAACTAGCCATGGTTTACCCCTCTCTGGATCGATCTATGACGAAAATACTGACAAGTTGTGAGGGGATTTCTACCGAATCTTCAGAAGGGCCCCATCAACATCTGGAGTTATTACACAACCACCATCACCACCACCCTCCCCCCACGCACGTGAATGTTGCCTTCCTGGCCTGTCGAGACGGAGACGTCATCTTATATGCAGCTGCGCACAGATTATGAATATTACGTAGCTGATTTGGAAACCCTGTGTTTTAACCCCTTTAACCTTTGCAACCCTGATCACCATAACTCTCCGACTGATGACAATTTGCCTGATCAGGCCTACTGGCATAGTATTGGCAAAAACCGCTCTAATTATAACTTGGAACAGTCATTCGAAATATTAATAAATCAACATATAAATCAAACGTCTCATCAGTTGTATCTACGATACATTTTAACACAAGAAGCCTTAAGAAAAACTACTCAGGAATTGTGCCATATTTACAAAGCTTAGATTATCCATTTTGTGTCATTGGGATCTCTGAGACTTGGCTAAACCCTAAAACAGAATCACCATTTGATATTCGTGGCTATACACCATGTATTTCTCCTAGGACTAATAGAATTGCTGATCGAATAGTGTTGTAAGTTAGCGATAGAATAATGGGATGTAAAATCCGTGATGATCTGCATTTCCTTGATGAAGACGGTGAATATGAATGTCCTTTTTTTTGAGATCACTGATACTGAAACCTACATTGCAGGAATTTACTATCAACCACCAGGGTAGAGTATCGTATATTTTAACAAACACTTATCAGTAACACTCCAAACAATCAAATCCGGTCAGACTAAATGTTTTTTTTTTATATTATTGGTGAGTCCAGCATAGACTTTTTCCAAATAGACAGTCATGAACCATCAAAAATATTTCCAGAAACTCTCCAGTCCTATTATTTTTTCCCAACTATTACTCAACCTACAAGAGTAAACCATAATTCCGCTACTCTTATTGATAATATCTTTACTAATTTTCATCTGGGGCAGTCAAGCCTGTTTGTGTAGTCATAATGGAGGTACAGAGTACACAGTTATTCAGACAGTTATTCGCAGAGGCAACCCTTGGTGTTGGAATTGGAAACTAAGTAAATTACGTCGTAGCCCGTATAAAGTTTGTTTAATAGACCAAGTCTGAAGCCTGTATGTGTAGTATTAATGGCGATACAAAGTAGACAGTTATTCAGACAGTTACTCGTAGAGGGGCCCCTGGTGTTGGGATTGGGAACTATTTATATCACGTGATACCCCGTATAACTCAACCAACAGTGGAAGACCTTTAAAGTTACCGGGCCTCGGTTTTACATAGCTAATCAGAGTCATTTACTTCGTTCGCCTCAAGGATTTGCCTATTTCACAGCAGAGCAACACTGAGCCGAATCTCATTGAGTTTTAAAAGGGTGTGTTAAAAACATTGTTCATTCCTCCCAAAAAGTTTTCTATGTGGAAGGGGGTGACACATAGCAAGGAATGTAACAGTCTTGCATATAGAGCGCTACGCCTACTTGCACCTGAGTGTACATCATCTCTCTGACAGTCCTGCCCCTTATATGCGGGTATTAATGAGAGATAACCCTGCAACGCTCAGTCGGTCACAGTTGTTCGTCACTCGGTGAGGGCAGTCACAGTTCATGTCACACCTGGCGCCATATTTACCGTCAGGACAGACCGAAGCTGTGGTAAAGGATTATTCTGTTGGGAGAGAGCAGACATGGAGACAAATTGATGAGAGGAACCCATAAACAAAAGCAGACGGACGCTTCGCGAGCAGTTTTGCCCGATCCTATACTTCTGTTTTCTCTACAAGCTTTCGAGAAAACATTCAGAGTAAGCTCCACTTGTTCACTCGTGGAACTCGATGGAAGATGAGAGACCAGTCTTGCCGTGGATGACACACCGGTCATAAATGTTATAACTGTCAGAGATATGGCACCTGTCACTACATGTACTACAGTTACTTATCAGGCATGTGACACATATATATCCGACATGTATTTATCACGAATATCGCTACAGATCCTACAGGCACAAATCACACATGTGACACATATCACATACCCTACAGGTACTTACCAGGCATGTGATACATATTTTACATGTGATTATCACACATGTGAGACATATCATTACATATCATACGTGTACTTATCATACATATCATACGTATTCAACACACAAGTGCCACATCTACATATGATGGCCGCATTCCCAGCTTTGCTTCCACATTAACCACTCTGGGTTGGTTTGGAAACATGAGTTATGCTACAAAATTTTAGGTCTAAAATGCAATTTATAATACGCATGAGAGATAATGAGACATATGTAAACGGATGTTATACCTAAGATCGCTTTTCCTGCATTCTCGTCACCCGTCTGACAGTCCTGCCCCCTATACCCGGTAATGCAGGGAGATAAACAGGCACCGCTCAGACGGTCACAGTTGTTCGTCTTTCAGTTAGGGCAGTCACAGTTTACGTAACTACTCACGTCACGCACTCCTTGTAGCTCCTTAACAACCTGTGATTGTAATAGGTTTACCTTCTGACACCGGACCGATCAGTCCTGTTACCTGGCTCTAAATTTTCAGCGCCGAGCGCAAAAAGAGAGAGCAAAAAGTATCATTTTTACTGTCTTTGGTATGACCTCGCAGGGGATATATTTCTTAGAGAACGTCTAAAAATTATCGGATGGTGTTTATTAAGTGGTCAGACCAGATTACTCTTTACTACAATTTACGTAATACTTCCCCAGCAGTTTCCTCTAACAGAAAAGACAACACTGAACCAAGGTGCCGGGGGAAACGAATGACTATCCGCAGGCTGCTCGGGGAACTTCCCACTTAATTACTGGCTAATTTTAGGCTATATACTACTATGATCCTCTGGCTGAAATGTGGTGACATACACAGTAACCTAGGGTCACTCCCATCAAAATGTGGTGACACACACATTAACCTAGGGTTCCGCCCATCAAAATGTGGTGACATACACAGTAACCTAGCGACCCGCCTATTAAAATGTGTTGACATACACAGTAACATAGAGCCCCGCCTATCAAAATGTGGTGACATACACAGTAACCTGGGGCCTCACCCATCAAAATGACATACACAGTAACCTAGGGCCCCGTCCATCAAAATGTGGTGACATACACAGTAATCTAGGGCCCTGTCCATCAAAATGTGGTGACATACACAGTAATCTAGGGCCCCGTCCATCAAAATGTGGTGACATACACAGTAACCTACGGCCCCGTCCATCAAAATGTGGTGACGTACACTGTAACCTATGGCCCCGCCCATCAAAATGTGGTGACATACACAGTAATCTAGGGCCCCGCTCAACAAAATATCTTGCCATGTTGAAACATTAACGCAAGGAACATGTACATGCATGCAGAAGGCGTAGCTATTTACTGTAAAACATCTCTTCATGTTACTCGATGAAAAGATTGGGAAAATGCAATGGTGTGGATCAATGCGAATATATTGAAAAACGCGTGTTTATTGTTGTCTGCTGTCTCCTGCCTATTCAATCCGCTAATGAACGGGAGTTCTTCATCAATGATCTAGATGGCCTTGTCACCTGTTTCAACATAAAATCCACATGTATAATTAATGGTGTGTGACTTTAATGACACGTGTAGTAAATGGGACGAAGTCCACGGCAAAAGTGAACTGAAGGGAATTTGTTTGTCTTGGTAATGGGCAACAGCCTCTTTTAATTTACTGATAAACCCACTAGACAGAACAAAGAAAGTGGTTATATTTTCGACTTAATTATTACTGAGAGTATTAGATATGTAGATGACCATGGTGTGGCGGCACCATTGGTCAACCTTGACCACTGTACTATCTATTGTACCCTAATCGCTCGATACATGTTAAAGGCATGTTTGGGGCGTCAGTGTGCCTATTTAGTTAGTTCACACAATCTTCTACCCGTTTTGATGAAACTTTTACCGATGTTAATGACAAAATTGACGTTTGCTATAAACTATACCTGCCGTGTTGAAGTGAGTGTATAGCAAACAAAGTTTACACATCTTAACCTCGTGACAAACCTTGGATGACGAATGATGTTCGTTTTAAACTACGGGTCAGAGATAGATTTTTTGCACACTACAAAAGCGCCAACACACAGGAAGACAAATTCCGCTACTATTTTCCAGACGTTAAGTTAATACTGCTAAACGTTATGTGATGTCACACTCTTCCTTAATATTTAAAACTATCTCACCCTGAATTAGATAAAAAAAAACGTACTGGTAAAAAATGAAATCCTTACTGGTCCCTAGAGCAAAACCACTTTTCATCTTAACGATAAAAATGTGTCGAACAATAATGGCAAAACCGATGAATTTTGCAATTTGTTTGCCTCTCACTCTAGTCCACCTCATACATTACTAGATCTAACCCCTATTACAGGCTTTACCAACATGCAATTCGAAATACACAAATTCATGAAAGGGACATGATTTATTAACTTAAGAACATAAACATAAGAAAATGGTCTGGTTTGGAGGGTATAAATAACTTTATGCTGAAATATAGTGCTGACAGTAGCTTCCCCGTCTCTGGAGTGTTCCATTTTTCATGGAAACTCACTTATGTCAGCCCAGTATTTAAGAAAGGAAACAGACAGGATATCTCAAACTACTCAGGAGTATCTGTGAAACCCTCTTTCTCCAAGTATTGGAGACAAGTTGTATAGAAACACCTCTATGAATATTGTATCAATAACAATGTATCTGTAAAATATATCAAAGTCTTGACATCAAAAACGACATACATGTCTGGTCTTTATGTCTGTAAAGCACTTGATAAAGTATGGCATAAAGAGCTTGTGTTTAAGTTGGAACAAATTTTTACAACTTTGTATTAATGGCATTGAGTCCGCTGCTAAACCTATTCACAGTGGGCTGCCTCAGGGTTCTGTACTTGGGCAGTTATTTTACCTCATTTTAAGATTTACCAATGACATTACTAAAATATTAGACCTCACATTAACATTTTAGCTGACGACATGCCCTTGTCGACAAATGTCAATAAGTTAGGTAACACGGGAACTAAAGTGAATCGAGATTTTGATCTTTTATCAGAAAAAGACCAAGCATTGGATTGTTAACATTAATGCTCTTAAAACTGTTTTCTTGCTTATATCCTTAAAAAGGAAAACTTTCAAACCTAATTAGTATTCAAACGATGCTCATGCAAAGAACCTTCGCTCCCTCAAAAACCTTGGTAGTATTAGGCCGACCTAATGGTAAATGAAACGAACACATTAGGGCTGTACAAAAGAAAACATACATGATAATAAGTACTCTTTTTAGAGCAAAGAAAACTGTTACTGGAAAATGTTGTGTGACTCTCTGACAAAGTATGGTAAGGTCGCCGATCGAACATGGCAAAGCTCTGTACGACAACTGCGGTCTTATATGCGGTCAACCTCTTTTGAAGCTGGGGCCTCTGTGGCTCAGTCGGTAAGCGCGGTATCGCAGCACAATGACCCGAAGCCTGCCACCAATGCGGTCGCTGTGAGTTCAGCTCATGCTGGCTTCCTCTCCGGCCGTACGTGGGAAGGTTTGCCAGCAACCCGCGGATGGTCTTGGGTTTCCGCCGGGCTCTGCCCCGTTTCCTCCCACCATAATCTGGCCGCCGTTGTATATGTGAAATATTCTTGAGTACGGCGTAAAACATCAAGTCAAGTAAATAAATAAATAAATCTTTTGAAGCTATACAAAGGCGTGAACAATTCCTCTGTACTGGGAGACTACGGCAAACGTGGCACAGCACTTTATTAATTGAACTCAAATAGCGACCTTCATGCAATCGACGTAGATGCCAGTAAATTTTACTCTTCTCCAAATTCTCCTCTTTCGTTTCAAAAGCTGCCAAAGGTTGTAACCTTATACCGTCTCATATGCGAAATGCCTCCTTGGGAGCAGTAAAGCAATTTCCGTTCTCCAAGAAGATAAAGCAGTAATTCCACTGCACAACATGTTTGATTCCTGCAGCTTTGAATGCAGAATGAGAATGGGAGAATGGCGTTCTGAAATGTTGTGACCAACCATTGCTAAATAAGTACTGTCTCTGAATCCTCACAACATACATCCCTAGCGACACGATTGGCGTCCAAATCTTATTTATTTTTTCATTTGATTCAGATCTCATGCCGTGTACACAAGAATGTTTCAGTTACACGACGTCGACCTGCAATATAGTGGGAGGGTGCCGAGCAGAACCAGGGGAAACCCCACGACCCTCCACAGGTTCCTTTCAAATCTTCCAACGAGAGAAACTAGAATAAGCAGGATTTGGTGTCAACAGCAAGGGCATTGGTGCCGTCCTGAATCGTTGTACTGAACTAGCATGCTAAGTAAGCATGCCTTGATGAAATGAAGAAATCTGCCACCCGATGGAACACGATTTCACTCAGGCAGACTTTGTTTTCGTTTGTTTTCAAAAAGTTCAATATGGACATTCATTTTTTTTACTTTAGCGTGAAGTATATTTTTGGCCGTAAAATATTTTAACTATCAAGCAAAGAGATCAAATATAATTTAAACAGTTTTAAGTAAAAAAATTTTCAGATTTTCTTCAAACCAGGAAAACTGGAACGTATGAGAAAAATACAGTAAGCACCCTCCCGTCTACCCCTTGACAACGAAAACCTGCATGGAGCTCTTTATGACTGTCACTGACTTTGGTTCTAATCTCCGTCACTTGGCAAAGTCGCTTAATAACACGGTCTACGTCACTAGAGGCTTGGCGAGGAGATTCAAAGTCTTACCGACGTGTTGAGCTTCCTCTGCTGGACATGACCACGAGGGTACCAGATCCATCATTACGGCGTCGCTCTAGGTTTTCATGGCCGAGACGACGTGAAGGGAGACCACTGTCGCCTTGCTCATCTCCATTGTGTACCGTTCATATACAAAGGCGATGAAATACTAATTCCCGGTACGATTTTCAAGGAATATCCCCTACAGCCACCCTCATTTTGTCAAGACAAGCCTAGGGTCTGACTACGAGACTACCCAGGGCATCCCACACACGGCTGGCCACGGAACTCTCTGGTTTGGTTCTGGCCACCCGTGAACTTGACGCTGGCTCTAGGGCTTTACAGACGACTTGGACTCTACACACTGGATCGCATATATTAGCAGGCTGCTATGATCTTGTGTCATTGTCTATCAGCGTGCTGAGGGAAGTCACAGCTATCTGGAAGTCGCTAAATAAGCAAAAAATAAGGAATAGAAAAATCCATTTGTCTCCCAATAGATCGTTCGAGGTCGAACTCTTTTATCGCTAAAGGTACCAAAAGTGCTACTGTAACACGTGGCTTGACAGAAGTGTTAGGCAACTATTTGTGATTACATTTGCTATAAAAGTGTCTAAAAAAGTGTGATAAAAAGTTATTTAGACTTGGACGAACATGAGGAGCTGAAGGTTTGTGAACTTAAGAAGTTACTGAAGAAAGGCAATGTAATTTGTACCTCCTGGTACCCAAATTTTCGGCGTCAATGAACATTTCTGCTGAAGCAAAGTCACTAAGGTACTTACACAGCGGCTGGCTCAGGCTTGTTTTTACTTTCTTTCTCTCAAAAAGAGAACCATGTTAGATTTAAGCCATTAAAGTACCGATTTAAGCAACTGGATTGGATTTCAGTAAATAAATAAGCTGAGAGTTTTTTTCTCAACAATATACACTTAATTAGAAAGAGGGAAATAAAAGTTGTCAGGGGATAGGATACAGTTTAGGAATATTAAACCAATCACTACCGATAAAACAGTTCCATTTTATGATGGCCATATTTTGTTACGCTCTATTGAATATTGCAGTATCGTGCAGGTACCAGCACTACCATGTCCATAAACAAAACACACCCATGGTGTAAAACCGGTACATTGGGTACAATAATTGAGTCAGTCTCTGAAAGAATCTGTGAAATGCCCAACTTGCTGTGCATTTGAGAGGAGCATTTATTATTATTATTATTATTATTATTATTATTATTATTAACCTACTTACTAACCATAAAGGTCTTCTTAACCTATAATCATTGTATTTAATCTATGAAATGCTCCAGTGGTTGCGTCGATAGGGGGCTATTTACTTATTTACTGGTTTTCTTCTTATTATTTCTTCTTACGGAAAGAACATCCAACAACCTATGATCATGGTTCCTTCGGGGCACGTTACTGTCGGCATCGCACCTGACTCTGAAGTTTTGACAGTGTATTCCTCAGAACATGTTGGCACGCACGTTGCTAAGACCTGTGAAACCAGTAAAAATGAAGTCACGGTGAGTTTTACCCATTTCCCTGTTCTTGAATGTATTACTTTCTACCCTGATAATATTAGTATGCCCACTTATGGTGAAAACCGTACTGAGTATTCTATAAAAATACAAGTAATGCCCAATACCAACCCATGGTTAAAAAGCTTCACTAGCACATCAAATATTCCCTTTCCTTCCCTTTCACCCATATTTACTTATTTAGTTCATTGAATGGTGTTTTACACCATGCTCCGGACTAGTTCACCAACACGACGGCGACCAGCAGTATGGTGGCAGGAAACCGGGCACAGCCCGATGGCGGCCTGCCACCATCCTCTGCCTGCTGACAGACCTTCCCACGGACAGATCACTGCAATATAACACAAATGTAAACAAAATTATATGCATCACAAAATCATGAAATTCAATTTTTTAAGAAGAACTGCGAATGATGAAATGTGTCTCACCTGAATATTGCCGGTATTCACAGTACTCTTGCCAACAGAGCATGCGCCGTTGAATTGTACTGCTGATCCGGCACACGTTCCGTTGTCAACTCTGCACCTACAGTCAATAGGAACGGTGTCTTCCGGGCAATTTACCTCCACTAAATCAAACGGCGGTGTTGTTGAGGGTCCACTGACAAAAGCTACACCTGCGAAATGTGAAAGATGTTTGTCATAATAAGCAGCAAATATATTTCCTATTCCTTGCCACAGTTACACAGAAGTCGATCACAATTTCATTCAATATCATACTTTAATCAGGGCAGCTTTTTGTCAGATAATCATATAAAATGAAAGACAGTACATGTTCTGAGTTAAGTTTGCTAAAAAGCCTGGACAATACTATGTTTATTTCACTAAAGTATTTTTTCTAACAGCTACCCGGAGACTGGATATTGACATTTAAGTATTCCATATATTGTTCATCTCTGGATAAACGATGGCGTTTTGTGAGTAAACGGATAACGTATTACTCGTCCAGTGCGAGAGAACGAGAGCAGAGTCACCTTGGGACTGAATCGCCATTACACGGTTGAAAGGGAGACGACATATTGTTTTTGACTGTCAACCACTTACAGCTTCATAGAGGTACTGGGTTTCGCGTCAGATAACCTTCAGAAATAACCAAACCGCGCGATTTTGATCTCTCATTGAAATGTACAGGAATATTTTATACAGATTTTAAATTTCGGACTTCAAAGACATGTGATCACGTCACGTTCGACCTTCCAAGTCAATCACGTTAAGTTGTGATCTTGCACAATTTTCAGCAGATTTGAATAAATTTATTTTCACAATTCATAGCCACTAAACGCCAACATATAATATTAATATCCGAGGCAATGAGATATGGCTTCTGTAAAAGAGATTCCTTCAACTATTTAATTTATCTCCAACAGGGCCGCTATGTAGGTCAGAGGTGCTTTAGTTGTCTGTATACAGTTAAGCTCATCAAAGGATTTGTTCATAAAAAGCTTAAGTGAACAAAAAGCTAAGTATGAAAGGAATAAAAATCCGATCGTGGCAATGAAATGAGCCCACAAAACACGACTAAACAATCTGGCGGACAACTGGCTTCATCTTTGTTTTTGTTTTTTGTTAGTTTTTTTTTTGTATTTTTATTTAATTTTGTGGGGGAGGGGGCTTCAAATTGTACATTCACTGTCCATTATAAAAGAGTGTAGAGAAAGAAACACTGTGGATACACTGGAGAATAAAATCAGAGCAGTGACAGCAGGGTGGCAAATGGTCACACATACTTGGTGATATCCCACCTCCTGTCACTTTCGGTTAGGGTTTCATTCTAACTGCTCGTTTCAGTGTGTAAAAAGTAACAATTTACACTCCCCAAACAGTAGGACTTAAGCAAAATAAGTTACATACTACGATGTTAATGGAAAGTTGCTAGACGTCGCAAGTCTAGAAATACCGGTACTCAAAATCTATAGCGTGGTCATCACTTTTAATAAAACCAGTCCCAAAAGAACAATGCAAAGGAACCAGATCTCGGGGATCCTTATATGAAGCATTTACCTGCAGGACAGAGGGCTTTATCCACCTTCTCGTCTATCTGTCCTAAGTACTTCAGAGTGTCTTCAAATCCCGACGAAACACTGGAAGACCATAACAGTTTTCAAACCCAGTGTTAGAGCCAATATATCAAAAGAGTCATATCATGTTCTATCCCTAGGCGATGCGCCTTTGTACATAGCCACATCCATCCTCACAGCGCACACATCAACAAGACTCGACACAAACTGACCTTTGTAATGCAGCAATCACTCTAAAGGAAAGGTTTATCACCGAGATATTAAAAGGCTTGCACACCTTTCTGGCAGAGCACCTATTGAAATCGTTCGGATTTCTATATTTGTACACTTTCACCTCCATTATTCCAAAAACTGCCCAAGGTAAAGAACCTAAACTTGACAGTTAGATACATGTACTTCAATGACTAAAAAACTTTTGACATTTTCGATTTTTCACCGCTCACGTGGTTTGGCGGCTGTTTTGAATTTTATACAAAATTTAAAAAACTTTAGAAATCATGAATCAAATGTAATATACTGTTACTACGTGTAAGACCTACTCTCAAGGCAAAACGTTTTGAATTTCATATGCAAATTAGAATCTGTCAAACAAATGAACATGGCTCAAAACTAGGCTACCTCTAAAAACTATCTAAACTGATTGATCAAAAACATTTTCGACCTTCTTGACATCTGGACATTGAAATTGAAAGTAATATTTTCGATTCTTGGGTTCCAATCTAGCTCGTTCGTTTTCAATTTCATATTTCTTTTTTTCACTACCATGATGTCAACATAGGACTACCAGAAGTTTCAATTATATATGCCATGCAATATGACATCGTAGTGACACCCTGTATTGGGGCAAATCGGTGCAGTTTAGCATTAGTTTGCAAATACTACCACCCCAAGCCTAATGACTTCAAAGTTTATGTCTAGTACGAGTGTAAGTCGTTAGAAGAAAAGCTATATCAGGGCAAAAATATGGTGGAAACGGGACAAAACGGTCCAAAGCTCGACTATGACTTTTCACAGTGAAAAGTGACAGCGTATTAAGTATCAATTTTAAATAAGGAACAAACTATTTAAATTTTCAGTTTTGAGAATATAAATGTCCACTCAAGGCCTGAGAGGCCAAGTTCTTAGTTGAAACGGAAAAAAAGTCCGTCAATGCGCACGCATGTGTTTCCTTAAAAAGTGTACTCATATTCTCAGTATGTCAGACCGTGCGGAGGAAGTATTGGCCTACAACTTGTACGCATCTATTTCCGTGAGAAGTGTAGGTTTATACCTTGTTGGCCAGACCGTACGCCTGTGTTTTCCGTGAGGAGTATAGATTTAACATCGTATGTAAATCAGTAAGTATTCTTACTTCCCGTAAGAAATATTGGTTCACACCTCCTCCGCCAGTCCATACGCATGTGTTTTCTGTTAGAAGTATAGATCTATACCTCGTACGTCAGTTTGAGCGCATGTTTCCCTTAGGAGTACAGGACAACACCTCGTTCGTCAGTCCGGAGGCATCCGTTTGCGTACTTTTCTCAACACTGTTCATCATAATGAACTGAAATTCGGTAGAAGCACAAACAATGGGAGCGAGGGAATGCACAACCTTTCAACCAAAGGCCGGGGTCGAACCGATACTTTGCCAGTCCTTGAGATTTAAAGACAAGCGGCTTTAACCACTGGGCCATAACCCCCTCCTACACTAATCTATCATGGACTAGAATGTTACGAGAAACTGGGTATTAAATATGCTCTAGGGCTGGTAGTTATTATACAATGTTTATGATTGGCTATCATTCATATACATGCAGTTAAGTACAATTCAACGAAAACAGTTATTCCGCATGTCCAGAAAGTGTTTCGAATACCCCGTCTGTTTTAGATATTTTCAGTCAATACATTAACTGTAACTCAAAGAAACTGGAGTATTCCGGAGCAAACATTATGGTGGCCAGCATTATGGTGTGAGGAAAGCTGGCAGAAACGGGGGAAAAGCCACCAGCGTACAATGATTGCTGGTGGACCCAAGTACGACCGAAGGGGAAGCCAGTGTGAGCTGTGGTTTGAACTCAAAATGACAACGTTGATGAGAGGCGCCTGGGCCATTACTCTGCACTAACGCGTTAAACCCCTCGGCCGCTGAGGCCATCGGTTCCAAAATAAATATATTCTAGATGTATTAGGCGTAAGAGATTGTAACTTGTGGACTCGGTGAAATGGTTTGATGAAGTAGGCCTGTGCGCATTATCCCATAAATGTGGCCAAGAACATGATGTATAACGGGTGGCATAAATATCGTATGTACTCTTTTGTCAACAATGTTGAGTTTTTCTTGATTGGCTCACGACCTTTCCTTGATAAAAATTAGCCAATGAAGACACACACACAGAACTACTTTGTTTTACTACGTATTTTTGTCGTCTGCGTTGAGTGCAATTGTCGGTAGATATGTAGGCTGTGGCGGTAGATAATTTGGAGATTACATGATCAGTTTCTCTCTGGTGCGTGAGAATGATATGGCCGTTAAATTTCTTTACTTTTCTTGTCGGATATGCACACATGTATCTGTATTTCAGCTGTATTCCCACACAAGATGACGTGCAGGCTACGCACGCCTGTCGCATCACTTGTTGACAGCTGAGTAGTGTCTCCTGTGACCTCTTGTTGTCTTTCTATGTCTGACAAACATGTTCGTAAACTGTTTGAAAACCATTACCTGCTACTTAGTTTTAACTATAAAGGTGACAATGTAAAAAAATCCATCCAGACTTGAGTTGGTAAAGCCAGGTTTAAATTTGAGCTCTTTTGTGTAGCGTATATTTTATTCTTTGTTTAAATGTTGCGCTTTGGTCAGCGGACGAATCGGTGACGTTACATATTTAAGTTAAGCAAGAGCGTTTATAAACAGCGATAAATCCAGCTGACTTGAGGCCCAAACTTTTGCTTTTGTTCGACGTAACATTTATGAGATGAACAGAATCTTCAATTGGTTATCCTGTAGTATCAAACTTATTAAACTCGAGTTAAACTTTCCGTTTGTTTCAAGTCTTTGATACATTAGGATCACTCGTTGAGATCCAACATGAACATAGAACTGGTTCTGCTCAAGCAGTTCGGTTTTAAGCTGCCAACACTGTTGTTCATTTTTACTTGTAGATGTGTTCTGTATCGATCAAAGGCCCGGGGATTAAGCTCTACAGGCTATGTACAGATAGTGTATAATCGTGTTAGAGTACAGCTAACTCTTCTAAAGACTACCCGCCATTACAAATTCCCCCCCCCCCTCTCCTCCCACCTTCTTTTTACTTCTCGCTTTTAAAGACGTTCACAGGGACGGAAAGCGTGACATGCATACCGACCATTACACATACTAATACATTGTGAGTACTGTATCCATACCCAGGCATATAACTTGCTACCGGACCATAAGAACACCCTAGTTTTTATCTACTCGCATAGTTATACGTGGAGATGATATTCTTGTGTATGCATCGTTTTGTAACTCGATATAACTATACAAAACGGCCACACCCAGGACGGTAGTGAGCGAATGCAAAGCGCGTGAATAATTTTTATTTCATAAGAGCTTGTGTATGTTACATGTACGATTCAAGTATTTCTACATTCTTACTAAAATTTTTTCTGCTGCTGAAGACGTTAGTTTCCTGCTGTCCTCATTTGTAACGCCATGATACTTGCTATTCGCATCACTATTCCTTCACTGCTGTGATCTTGGCAAATACGACTTTCAACTTGATCAGTACTAACAATACACACAGTGAATTAATAAACAAAGGATTTCTCACGAGTGGTCACCGCATATGCGTAAATTTAATTTTAGTAAATTAGGTCGTGGGCCAAAATG
Source organism: Acanthopleura granulata (assembly GCA_016165875.1). Classification (NCBI taxonomy): domain Eukaryota; kingdom Metazoa; phylum Mollusca; class Polyplacophora; order Chitonida; family Chitonidae; genus Acanthopleura; species Acanthopleura granulata. The sequence continues at coordinate 1,936,658 of JABBOT010000013.1, forward strand.
CACAGTAGCATAAAAAAATAAACTCTGAAGAACACTGTTTGGAGTCATGATACAGAGCAAGGGCTCAGTTGTTTAGCGCACTAGCGCAGCGCAATGACCCGAAGCCTGTCACCAATCCGGTCTCTGTGAGTTCAAGTCCAGCTCCAGCTAGCTTTCTCTCCGGTCGCACGTGGGAGGGTCTCTCAGCAGCCTAGATGGTCGTGGGTTTCCGCCGGTCTCTGCCCGGTTTAATCCCACCATAATGCTGGCCGCCGTCGTATAAGTGAAATATTCTTGAGTATATCGTAAAACACCAATCAAATAAATAAATAAATAAATGATACCGAACTGGCTGCTGACCTTCTATACCTCGATGTCTGGGTTACTTTTGGGGTCAGCTGTTTTTGGCAGATTCCCTACCCTTCCCTCTTTAAACATTTTCTGCTTTGCCTTTAATACTTAGTCCCATCATAAAGGTGAGACTAGTGCACACATTTAAATCTTTTCAGCTGCCTTTCAATTGAACGAATAATGCCCCACAGTGAGTTAGTGTCATAATATGGCCCATCAGACATTTTAACATTCATAAGGAAGTTGCACAAAATAGTATTCAGCTGTATATGAATGGCATTTCACGTGGATGGCGACGCTCATATTCGCTAAAAACTACTTTGTAAGAGCGGTGCATATTATAGCGACAAAAATGCGCCTCCATGTAATTATTTTCGTACCAGCAGTACACAATTCGTGTAATTTGTGTAATAAATCCACAATGGCGTGTGTAACAGTAATACACAATTTTTGTATCCCTGATACACATGTCTTGTTGATGTGTAAATTTGTACACAGTTGTTTCACAGAGTATCTTTTAGCAGCCAAAATTCAAAACGACGTACCAAGGCGGATTTCATTTGAAAAGGCGCTTTCTCTCATGATTAAAGAGAAATATAAGCAGTCTACGGAAGACAAGGCGGTGTAACACACGGTTTTCTTGACTGCGGACTCTTTTTATTGAACAGCAAACCACTAAGTGTCTCCGTGACGTTCAACCAGCGATTCGCTATTGTATACCTCTCTTTAATACCCGTCCAATTTCGCTAACTCTCGCTTTGCGAACCACAATGTTATATCTATAGGATATGGTGTAATAAACTCATACATAAATATAACGTGCAACTCGGGATGTACACCTAACTATACCGTATTATACTCCTACAAAGGGATTCAAAATACAAAATTCTGCTATGGCACATTGTTATAGGCTAACGAATATTGCTGATCGTCGTCTTTTCAAAACTAGAGGGAACAGATTCTTCCTTTCGATCCGACGACGAAGAAATGGTTGAAAATCGGCTTTTGCTTAAGTTTGCTCATAACTACATCATGGACACACAAGGATTTAGCCGGTGAGTTCATGGGAATACACTTGTTGTGATTTTCTGACAAGGACTATATATGTGTCAGGCACGGCACCCTTGTATAGTCCGTTGTCCTATGTATTTCTCTTCTAACCGTGTCTGTCAATACTTGTATCCGTTATCTGTTCTTGTTTGGGGGGGAGTAGGAGGTTAGGATTTTTTAGATTTACCCCTTGAATAAATAAATTCATTGATTTAATTTATTTGATTTGTGGCTGACCTTCCCACTTACGATGGGAGAGGAAGCCAAGCAAAGCTACTCTTCGACTCTGTAGTATTTTAGAAGAGGACAAACACATAGAGGATGCAGATAAGGCAAGACGTATTCTGGTTATCAGTACAAGTCCACATGTACATCCATCACTGTTCCCAAGCATGGCGGAGACCCTCACTCGTACTTTACTCACTCGTACATTTACATCGTGTACATTGTATAAGACACAATGACTCACAGCGACCGCTTTGCAGAGCGGCTCCTGGATCATTGTGCTGAGTTACCGCACACTAACCAATATGCCACAGGACTGTAAAGTCATTTTTCACTTATGTAACTTCGGCCAGCATTATGGTGGGAGGAAACCGGGCACAGCCCGGGGGAAACCCACGACCACCAGCAGCTTCCTAGCGGACCTTCCCACGTACGGCAGGAGAGGAATCCAGCATCAGCTTTACCTGAATTTACACCGACGCTTTGGATCGAGGCTCCTGGGCCATTGTACTATACTACTGCACGCTAACCAATACGCCACAGAGGCCCCATTGAAAATTTAAATATATACGTGACCATACATTAAAAAGGAGGTAAATACAGCGCATAACCCCCGAGGTGTAACGCTGTACATAATGGTCTGTGAGATGGTGTGATCGGGATAGTTTAGAAAGCAGAAATATGCGTTTCAGTGAGTATGCACTGTTTAGTTTCATGTTTTCACGGGGTGGTCGTTATGAGTGTGAGTATAGTACCATGTATGAATGCATGCTTAATTGGTTTAACAGCGTACTCAGCAATTATTCACTCATTTGACGACGAGGAGTCCTTATAATGTATATATTATGTCTTTCTGTGGCAGGCCGAGTCCATGCCGCCATTGGAACATCATGCCGAAGACACTAGACATGACACCTCAACCAGTCACATGATATATTAGTCTTGTTTCCTTGATCTAACCTCCCAGTGCTGAGGGCCAAGCGAGTCAGTAACAAGTAACATATTTAAAGACTTTCGTATAACCCTACCCAGGGTTTGATCCCGGATCACTGATCTCACAACCCTGAGATGTGCGTTCAAACCACCAGGCCACCGAGGTTGTGACTGATATGAAGAACGACGTAGATCAAAGCCCCAGCCTTTTATTTATTCCCTTTTTTGACTGAATATTCCACTTATCCGACGGCGGCCAGCATTACGGTGGGAGGAAACCGGACAGAGAGGGGGGGGGGGACCCACGACCATCCGCAGGTTCCTGGCAGAGAGCAAGGGAGTAGAGGAAGTTGGGCTTGAACTCACATCCATCGTGTTGATGAGAGGCTTTCGAGTAATTTCACTGCACTAGCGCGCTAAACCCCCTCGACAACGCCCTCACCCTCGTCTTTCGCAGTTTTGGACTCTGAACTCAGGATCAAAAGCTCAGAATCCGTAGGCAGCTGTGTAGAGTCTGCTCATCCGTACCATGGCCTGTAGGCCTGTAGGCCATGATATCAGTTGAATAACAAAAATTAATATATTAATTTATCAGATTGGATGTGGTGTAGATCTGATCGGTGTTGATTAGGTTTTCACTTTAAAGACTGCTCATCGTTTACTTTCCCACAGTATAAACATGGCACAGTTTCATCGAAAGGCCTGTGAGGTAGACGAAATGAACAAGAAGTTGATGGGTTTTACCTGGTTGAGAGCAGACCGAAAGTGACGTCAGAACCACCAGGATCTGCAACAGTGGCGAGAGCATGATCAACAAGTTTGGACAGTCCTGCGGTACCATCCTGTGACAGCTATAGAGCAAGCAGTGCCTGTCATCAGCCCGATCAAACTTGGGCCTACCAAGAAGTGGCTTGAGCAGGAAGTAAAGTTATATTCTTCACAAGTATTGGTTTTTGTGACGGCATAGCTCTTCAGAAAATAGTATCATTTATATTCAGTCTCAGGAAATCTAATAAGACGTCTAGGTGTACCATACGCTACATGTAAGCAATGTCAAATGGGGAAAAAAGCATAACATATATGTTCTTTACATTTCTGCAGAGCCTCATTTGGCCCCTGTATAACGCCTATGAAGCTAAAGATCCATTTATTTCCAGTGTATTAATTTATTAATTTGATCCACACAATTATCTGAGTGTGTGGAACTGATGGGGGGGATTGGGGGGGGTTTGGAGGGGGGACTGTGTTCGAATGCCGCTTCGTCCAGTTCGAATTTGGCGTACATGAGATCTGTCGCACGACGTACTCGACAAGAAACTGTACTTTCCCCTGGGTCAGTCAAATTTTTCCCCACCAATTACCCTGTCAGTGGTTGCCAAAGTGAAACATAATAAAACCCTAACAATATGTGTAAATTGAAAAAGTGTACACTTTCTGCACCGTACAGACCCATGCCTGTATGTTGAGTCTTCAGGGACGAGATGTTATCGCTAAGACTGAGAGTTGAAAATGTAGGATTCAATAAATACATAAAACACTGAGAGTGTATACATGTATATGTGGTTTTATTGTCTTTGATGTGTTTTTATATGGTGCAATCCGATCCAGAAACATGACATATATAGGTGCTAATAAAGTAACGCTGAGGTGAAGTTTTTACCCGCTGAAGCTCCTTTAACTCAAAGCAGTCTGTCCCAGCCATGTTACCCAATGATAGAGAAAGTCAGAATGATCGTAATCATTAAATAAGCGCAGACGCGCAATGACAGCTGAGACCCGTTAAATTCACGTAGAGGGCGTAAAGCTAGGCCAAAGATAAATTACCATATCTCTACAGCATATAGGTGTCGTCAGGACAATTACGTTTGACACAACTAACACCGTGTTTGTAAAACGGGCCCAGATCACAATTACATTCATAATAACGTTGATCTCACGGCGTCTTGTCAACACAATGCGCGTGAAACATGCCCTTCCCTTTCTGGGAGTATACATAGAAGTGGAAGAGAATATTTCCCTGTGCTACACCAAGCCGCCTAAGAGTCGGAAACTGATTTCGGCTGATGCTCACTTCTCGACTTCTATTAGAATAACTAATATAACTTAGCTTCAACTCCAGAGATTCCACATCGACTCCACTCTTGCCAAACCACTTGGCAAATAAAGATGAGGAATCTTCGTGCCTCTTCCTTGACCCTCAAAGCAGGGGGAGATTCTGCCGGTGTCGGTTGCCCCACAAGGTGGTGTCTCATTTCAAGGTCAAGGTGTTACAGTGAGGGAGAATTACAGAGAGACGCAGAGGAGTCTTTTGCCGTTGATGAGGTCTCCAAAAGAAGATTGAAGGCGACGATCACAAGGTAACGGCAGCTATAAACAAGAACATAAAACCTCGGTGGCTGCTTAAGATTAGCTTACAGGAGGTGATCCGCTTGAGGTTACATTCTCCAGGAGATTCCCGCTTCCCTAACCCTTTCTCTCCCCCATCCCCACCTAGCTTGACTCTGCTTGCTCAGCCGGGAAGATTGTCAGGTCTCCTTTTCTGGTTTCCTCTGTTTGTGTGAGCTTTCTCTCACCTGTAAACTCATCGACAGGGAAAGCATTCTCGGGGTCAGGGATGTGGGTTTTTGAACTTATCAATTTTTATTTATTTATTTATTTATTTATTTATTTACTTATTCATTTAAATGATTGGTGTTTTATGTCGTACTCAAGAACATTTCACTTATACGACGGCGGCCATCATTATGCTGGGAGTTAAGCAGGCAGTGTCCGGGGGAAACCCCAGGCTATCCGTGGATAGCTGGCAGACCTTCCCACGTATGATTTTTTTAGCTGGTGGCCGTTTTGTTGAGGCGATATGTAACATACAAGTTAATGACAAGCCTTGGCCACACACTTTAGCGCCAAATATAGCAAGAAGACGTCCGCCCCACTTACACCCGACCCCACCCCACCCACACACCCACCCAAAGACAACTAAAACAAATGTAACAGGTCTGATTTGACACAGGGGTGATATGACACAGGTGTGATATGACAATTCAATGTTGTAATCAAATGAAATGTACTATTATTATTCAGGCATGTTGTATTCCTGAAGATGTGATTTATGTCACATTTGTTTTCAGCTGTCTTTAGGTGGGGGATGGGGGTGGGGTTGGAACGGATGTAGTGGGGTTGAGGTCGTTTTTAGAAAGTTATAATACATTACACAAAATCCTGTTGTTGCAGCGGGAGATAGACGGTCCAGGGAATCCCAGGGATTTCCCCACGGCCAGCAGTTCACATTTATTTGATTTATATATTCCAGATGATGACTACGTGGCGTTCGCAGGCGGCTGACGTGATATGAGAAGAAGCTTTCAGGTTGTAATCCAGGCACACGGCAGATACACCCGATATTGACTTAAAACGCTTTACGAGATACCAAATGACGTTTTCATTGAATAATTTCAACCACTACTTCAACACTCCTCACTCCAGAACCATACTTGTAAAGCCATGGTTTCGCCTCAAAACCAGTGATGATAGAAATACATGTGTGTTATCATTAAAACACATGGATTCCAATCATTTTGTCGTTTTTGTTGTCAGTTAAGCAATCATACATAAAACCTATTAGCATAAAACGTGTTAAATCCACACTTCTTAAATACACATGTTTAACCTATTTAGATCTGGACCCTGTGTAATCTAAGCACTTTGCTTTAAAACAATGAAACTGTTACAGAAGAATACTGTTACACTTTAATGACAGTAGTTAAAGATATAAATATTTCACAAACAATATACAGAAACACTCTTTCCTGGGCACAATTGATCGTTACACCTACCAGGTACATGTATAAAGAAAAAGGCTTTAGAAAAAATCTAACCTCCGGTGCCCAGTTACCCACAGCTGTCACAGGAAAAACTGACTGTGAAGACAAAACAAATTTTATTACCACATATGGCGATTCTTGCTAGATTGTAAGGTGTGTTACATATGTTCTTCACCAGAAATCCACCGCTACCACCTCTGACATAGGCTATGGTATTTAGGCCTAGGTTTACATATATGAATGATTGTGTGTTTATGTCGTCACACTAACGATATCGTGTGATCCACATAGGCCAAGGCAGTTGTCGTTTTACATTCATAAACGATGGTAAAGGGCAGAATTCAAATATGAATATACCCAAAATACTAAAAACAGACCAAACAGCATTCCAGGGCCAAGCACAGAGCATTTCTTTCTATCGCCAAGTGGAACAGAATTAAAATTTATTCATAACTCATCAATGTCAACATGTCTTTACTGTTTATGTGCCATAACATCAAACCATACTCTGACAGCATACAGGGCGCTGCACCGCATAAATTGTTTCTGCGTAAGTCCTGTTTCACGCTGAAGTAACCAATGTCTTTCTTCTACGGCGTTGTCCATTTAGTTAGTTAGTTATTTTATTTCATTGGTATTTTACGTCATACTCAAGAATATTTCACTTATCCGACGGCGACCAGCATTATGGTGGGAAGAAACCCGACAGAGCCCAGGGGAAACCCACGATCAGATCAGACTTGATTCTGTATCTCTTTGTCTGAATATATGCTAGAGAAAAACAATAAATCATAAGGACAAAACTGAAGACAATTGGCAATTAAAAAGTCAAAAATTGATTCCGTGAGACATTTACAAAACTTCACATTATAAAAATAAAATCGCCATACACAAAAGCAGCCTCTCTTTAGTGAGTTCGTTATCACAGTCCTTTATATTCATGTAATAATAGGTTTTAAATGTTAACATAATTAAAATATAGCATTTTCCATACAATCTATCTAAAGGTTTTAAAATTAAAAGAGAAAGAACAGATAAAATGAAAACAAGTCAATAACACGGTAACATTACAATAATTTATTTATTTATTTTTTGGTTTTACGCCGTATTTAACAGTAACAGTACATGCAACATAAAGGGCAAAGTCGGACACTGATTTCTAACAGTGTTTTACGGTTTAAAGCCTGAACTGCACAGAGAACAACACATTGACTATTATTTAGAAAAAAAAATAATCGTCGCAATGAAATACATCAATTGCATACACGGAGAATAAAATAGACGGTATAAAAGCTTGTCGGCCAAACGGCTGGCTCTCGTTTGACGCAAAAATATAAAATGTCAAGAGGCCCAATACAGTAATAAAAGATATCAAAATCTGATCACATCAGACTTATTTGGAACTTGAATAAAATATTACTCCTTAAACAACTGCAAAAAAGCGATAGGAAAACCTGATTATACACAGATATATGTATTAAATTATATCCTGTCATTTGGAAAAGTATTACACATATTAAGGACAATATTATTATATTCGTAACTTTAACATTAAAATAGGCCCCAAAACGTCACTATTTGATACATAACAAAAAGCTCCGAATATATGTGTGAGTGTGCATATCATACAGTTTTAGTGTGTTAAATAGGGAGTTCACGAACCAGAAGTGTGCAAACTAGTCATAACTATGTGAGCAGCACAATCTCTGGGGTCACCAGAAATCAGTGAGGCCACATGAAAAGCTACCACCTTTTGATATTGGTTATTATGGAATGCCAGTCTGCGACACTATACTGGAAGTGTATACATGCACAATTTGGAATTTTTGCGGATGGTTTTCTTTCTTAGTCCCAAACACCTTTTAGCCAGCTTGGTTTTTTTTAAGACCTCAACTCTGCTGAGTCATCCTTACACACGAGTTAAACATTGTTCACACAACTCCACCATGTCAGATAACCCTTGACGCCAAGTAAGTTTTATTAATTCCATAACTGCATAGAGAGGTACTGATTTCTTGTGCACTGGTAAACATTCCAGTCGAAAGCGTAAAAAAAAGTCACAAATCTTCAAAAGTCCGAGCTCACCTGACTGATTCGTTACATATTGCTGAGAGCAAATGTAAGACATATACTATCGGAGTTCTCTGCCAACCGTTGTGTGGGGCCGTTGTGAAAACTCACGGAGGTCCAAGTTCACTGTATGGTCGAAAGTGTTCATTTAGAGGACAAAGTTAGCATAGGTGTCGAAGCTCTCAATGAACGTTCTGACCACTTCATAGCAGAATCTATACTGCTCCTGTAAAACAGAAAGTCAACAGAATCTTCCAAGTCGGTGATATCAATTAAGACTCATTTTCCAAAAAACTAAACTGACATGATGGAAAGACAAAGAATCTTGTTTAGATCAAAATATAACAAATCCCTCCTGAAAGGGCCACTGAAGATAGGAACGGCAAATCCCTACATCGTAATGGCTAACACTTTAGTTTCTACTCCATCTAAAATAAACGCCATGACATTGAGCTAAATGTAAAACACACCCCAACGGGAGATACATATCAAAACGGTGACCTTGCCAAAGCCAATCGACCTCTAACCAGTCACAGGGTTTCTCTCCGATGCACCTATCAGTACAATAACTTTTACAGTACAATAACGTAACGTTAGGCAGAGCTCCAGGTCGGTGTTTCCTCACAGTGTTCACAATATACAGTACCATAGCTTACCACGTTAGGCAGAGCTACGGGTCGGTGTTTCCTCATAGTGTTCAAAGTATACAGTAGAACGACTTACCAGGTTAGACAGAGTACGTGTTTCCTTATAGTGTTCACAATATACAGTGCAATAACAAACTACGATAGGCAGGGCTCTCGGGTCGGTGTTTCCCCATGGTGTTCCACAGTATACCGTACAATAACTTACAACGTTAGGCAGACCTTCGGGTCCGTGTTTCCTCATAGTGTTCATAGTATACAGCTAGAGAGAGCTCAGGGGTACGTGTTTCCTCATAGTGTTCACAGTATACAGTATAATAACTTACCACGTTAGCCAGACCTCCTGGCCGGCCTTTCCTCATAGTGTTCACAGTATACAGTACACTGATCGTGTGTTCCGCTTTCAGTTTTTCCAGCAGACTAAAACAGGTACACAACAGCACGGTTCTATCCACGCCATTCCTGCCATAAAGAAAGACACAGAAATAAACCTTTGGCAAACTGACGTTAACTGAAGCAACACTTTGTGATATTTTGAATAATTTGTTTCATTTGTAAGCGAAAAATACCGTTACATAAGGCTTTCATCTCAATGAAGATTTTGTTCAGAGACATACATTTATCTAGGCACCCGGTTATTTCTCTAGAACATTGGTTAGAATGAAACAAGGTAAATGCCATTACATGTTGTAATATCCCAGGTTGAAATGTTTCGAGAGTTAATTGAGCTCCAGGGCAAATGCAGCCCCAAAGAACAAGAGGAATATAAGCTTGTGTGTACGCATGCGCAGAGGGACAAGTACTGGTGGGCTGCTAAAACTTCTTCCCGCCTTGATCAGAAGGGTCCAAAGCTGTGTACTCCTTTGTCCTTTCCTAAAGTACGTCTCACCTTTTGTGCACAAAACACCTGGGTAGTACACAAACACTGCAGAATCACAGAAGAAAACGATGTGCTTTTACTGTGATTTGGACCCTTTTGTGCATTAAGACAATCTTCCATTCAAGGTCAAACATTTCAGTTTGACGAACTTTGGCTAATGACCGCCCACAAATGGTAAGAGACATCGCTATTTCCGCTCTTTATTCAACTCACCTTAAGGACTTAGCAACATTTATCAACTTGGAACAAACGATTTAAAAGCTACGGAAGATGTTCGCCTTTTCCAAACGAGCAGCCAAGGTTTTATTTCTTTTATACAGACTGCTTTTTTTACCACCATTTAAGAAAGGTGTTGGAACAATGTCCAGTGAGAATCGCTTAATGTAACACTGTTTGTTGGTTAATATTTAATATTGTATTAAATTAAATAATACCTGTTTGTTACAATAATCAGGAATGATAAATTTACATCTTGTTTTTGTGTTCCTTAAACGTTAACAGATTGCTGTCAGAACTTATTCCTTGATTAAACATGGATAGGATTATATGCGCAGAATTCGACGGACTGAGCCGTGATGTCCGTCTGGTCGTTCTTACACGCAGTGAACGATGATGGGCCTGTTGTCGTTCTGTTTCTGCCACTCCTCGACACTCTTCTGTAGGTTGATGACCCGCCGGCACCAGCGATCCAGGCTTCCACATGTTCACACAGAACTGTCGTACTGTCTGGTCTTTCTTCTGCTCCTGGAAAAACCATGTAACAATAAAACAGGAAAAGTTTTATGAAATAGGAAACAAAAGCCAACAAACACTTGTGTGATTGAAAACTGATTGAAAAGCTAAGAAACTGAAATCATGTTTATCAGAGAGAAGAATGAAAATTATGTGCGAAAATGAGGAACCAATCTTGAAAGTAATAATTCGGGCCAAAGCGGTACGCCTAGTTCACTGCTCGTTCCTGTCTTTGCGATCACTTGTGTGAAAAATGAATAATTGATTAAGGTTTACTGCCTCTTTGACCCCATCGTACGGAACCAGTAACGTGTTATTCCTGTACTGTAGGAGAACAATGGTCAATTCCTCTAGGAGCCGGGCCGCCACTGTGCAGGAAAAGGTATTCCATGACTTTTACTCATTCTTAATGATTCCCTGTACCGAATTAAAGCGGGTGTACATGTTTGAATTCTATGGTTGGCTTTATGAACCACACCGCCAATGACAAAGTGCACTGACATCACATAGCCTTTCTTTCGTTATTGTCACCTACAAAATAAGTCTTTGCGAACGTTATTTAAATACTCTTCGTTAGCAACCTGCGAATGGCCGTGGGTTTCCACCGGGCTCTGCCCAGTTTCTATCCATCCGCCGTCGTACAAGTGAAATACTCCTCAGAACACGGCGTAAAACACCAAGGAAATAAATAAATACATAAATATTTTGCTCCCACCGACTGTATAAGGGGAGACAATCACATCTGGCTAAACACCACCCTCATTTCCAGACAGGTACCTGTCGTAGCATCCTCAGCTGAATCAGAACAAACTGTCTCACTATAGTAACGAGAGACTTATGGTGTCACTCCAGGCTAACTGAACAGCTTGTCATCGGGTACATTTTAAGCATTTCCCCCTTGATCTAATAATAAATATTCTTAGCAGAGTTAATCTTTGCATTGTTTCTGTGATTCTGATATCTTCCCCAAAATACGACACATGGAGTCAAACAAAAATCAGAGACAAATGTAAAGCAAATACCTCCGTCGAGGTATTACCTCACTGCCACAACGAGACAAGTTTGACCTTTGTACCCCTCTTGCCACACCTTGGATTGTTCAGGCTTAGGCCCAACACTATGATGTCCTTGCGCGGACTTCAGCATTCGTCAATAAAATTCCCTTAGGCACACGTTAGGCTGATGTTGTGCACACTTTATATCAAGAGAGTGTGTATGTATCAAGCAGGATTAGTAATGAAAAACTAAGCAGAGAAAGACCTTTCGTTTTCTTGTTTGTTGCTTTCTTTTTTTTCTTTCGACTAGGCTGTGGTTAGGGGTATTCTGAAACGACTTCCTGCCTCATCACGATTAGCCCATTCACCTTAGCCGTGTTTGCATTGTTCAAGTATTCTGTACAAAATTTGCTACAGGTGGAAGTGATGTAAGCTAGAGTAGAGATCGGTGCATGCATTATAAGGAATACTGACCCCCTTTATATAAATTAGGTTGAGCTGCCGGAGAAGATTCCCCGCATCTGACGTGGTCCATTGATGCTGTACCTCAAATGGGCCGACGTTTAGAGTTTCGTCATCCGCTGGCCAGTACTGACCGTCCTATCGGAGAGAGACGAACACCATAGACGATGACAACAACAGCAGTGATGGTAGCAGAAACAATTCCCGTTGGGTGAAATGAATCGCACAATGAGCTGAAGAGAGCTGCGCATTAACTGATGATAGCCATAACAGAGCGGAATAGTGACTGAGCAGGGCCGTGTGTTAGTCAAATAGATCTACATGATGAATGTTATGCGCAGGCGTTAGCTGAAGGAAACAAAATAACGCACACTTATAATACCTGAACAGCACAGCATCATGGCGCTTTTGCTGAACATAGCCGCACCTTAACCGGACAACATGGCGCGTTTGTTGGACATCACCGCATGTCAACTGGACAACAACGCGCGTTTCAGGAACACACCCGCAGGTCAGCTGGACAACATGGCGCGTTAGGTGAACATAACCGCACCTCAACTGTACAGCATGGCGCGTTAGCTGAACATACCAGTACACTATCTCTGAGGGCACAGCGCGTTAGTTGAATAGAGCCGAACCAAGTAGCGCACAGCTCACCTTGTTTTGTCCCGTGTTCAGCATTATAATCGTCGACGACCCCTGCTCGTAAACCAGACGCCAAAAGTCAACGACAGTGTCCGGTAGAGGCATCTGGGTCGAGACGTAAGCGAACTTGTTCTGATAACCCTTGAAACCAAGAAAACGTACATATTCATGAACTGGTTTATCTTGCCTTTAAAGACAGTCATAGAAAGCCATTATTTAAAATTCACGGAAATCATTCCAAAATTCACCATCGACATGCTTACTCTTTACCAATATATATTTAATTTAAATACATTGACCTACTCAGTTCTGAAGTTCAAAAATTTACACTTCAATTCCCTATTAAAATAATCGGATAGCATACTCCAATACACCAATGTGCACCTAACTAGTTTGAATTCATTAATTCTTTGCATACATGTAACTTTACCAAGTCCATACATAAATTCACTGATTTACTCTCAGCTTCCATTTACCACTCCTCTTATAATTATTTATTAATTTCATTGCTGTTTTACGCTGTAATCAAGGTTATTCCATTTATAAATTGACGGCCAGCAGAATGGTGGGGGGAAATCCGGCAAACCACGCGAACGGCCTGAGAGGAAACCAACATGAGCTAAACTCACAGACACCTCACTGCTGAGAGGCTCCTGAATCTAACCACTCGGCTACGGAACCACCACCCACATTACCCCTCCTATTAAACGTCTTTCGGAATGAAAATGGAAGAATTATTTTTGTAACCTCATTCTTGAGGAATACTTCAGACAATTCAGAAGGCTGAAAAAGAATGGTAGGTTATATTACATCATGTAAACTACTCTTGGTTAATTTAAGGTAAGGTCAACTCTTTATTGAGAAAACTGCATTTTTAACACCTAACAGAACTCAGCAGTACGTAACCATGGGCAGTGACATGTGAAGAGCTGTTAAAATAAAACAAGCAGTTGCCATTTCTTCCTGCGAGGTGATGCGGTCTGCATAGGCAAAGGGAGATTACTCGGCCTTACCGGCAGATAAACAGCGTTTATGTAGTCAGTCCTCCCGGGAATGTAGGCCGACAGGAATGCACGACTTCTGTCAGCTGGAATTATAGTGGGTACATAAATAGCTCAGTGTTTACATAAGCATAACATAAGGAGTGTCTTGGAGGGTTTCATTTTATTGTGTATTGAACGTGATGCTAACATAGCAGTTTGAGTCATTCCAGATCAGTAGGGGGATAGCTGGTAAATAGGCACACGCTGCCCGTGAAATCCTGCCCTTTGTCAGTTTACCTCAGTTAGGGTTTTATTTTAACTCTTAATATAAGTATTTAAGAGGTAACAACTTACATCCCTCTTGGGAACATGGTTTAAGCAGATTAAGGTAAAACAAAATTGCAGTGATACAAGTCATTAGACGTGTATTAGGGGGGATAAGTTGCTACTATTCAGGCATTTATCTGAACAGTTAACATAAAGTGCCAGGTGAGGTAAGCTCGGAAGAGGCCGGATTTTACCGGTAAGGTGTGACCATTAATACCACGTGTCACACTGTCTTGGCAGGTCTGGTTTTCTACTCCATACTCTTGCCTTTAACAGCATATCTTGGTTGGGCAAATACATATGAGTTTTGATTGCTGCCCTGGAAAACAATTAAACAAGTAAGAAGAGCACACGTGCCGGCTGTAAACAATGAGGTAAAGTATAGAATCTGGCTTATTTGTTAATTAAAAGGATACAGAATCGCTTGGTGTGAGGAATAGGAGAATGTTTAGAGATTGTACATAACCACAACCAAGGCTTTCAGCTTTAACCCATGTCACTCCACCGGCATTGCCAGTCCATTCTGTATCCATTTAGAGTTTATTTTTATAATATTCATGTAGCTGCCTAAAACCTCTCGAAGTGGTTTAACATAGGACTAACAGGTGCTAATACGTCGTCTTGAATAAAAATCACCATGTTGGATATATGAACATGTAGTTGTGTTCGAAGCGCAGCTAAAATACATACACGCAGGTGTCTTAGGTGCCTTGACAACTTATGAACAAACATACGGCAAGATTTCGATACTGGTGCTCCTGTGACACTTCCTGTGCCTTTCCAGGCATCATTTAATCTGTAAACGGCATTTCTTTATTGCCTCCTTCGCAATGGGGTCGCACTGTTTTGTTTACCTACGGCTAGAAGTAGTCATAGTTGCCATATCTCATTATGTTTGATAAATACTGTGTTTACTTAATTTAATAAATTTTCCTATCATTGAAGGAAAGTTTGGTGAATCAATTGTCCTTGTGTGCTTTTCAGATTGCACTTACGTGGCAGATGGTCTGGATCTCGGTTTTTAGAGAAGTTTTTCTCCGTAGTCGCCGAGCCGAAAGCTTCAGGGTTCGGTTCAGTTTGTAGGAGTCCCAGTGCCTGAGGAATCAATCAAATCTCAGCTGAGTACACAAAAGCTCAAGTGTCTGAGTGCAAACAAGCAAACGCACGGCTCAATATAAGAGAGCCCAAATGTCTGAGAGCAAATAAGCAACATCACATCTCAATATAGGACAGTTCAAGTGTATGATAGCAAACAAGCAAAATCACAGTTCAGTACAAGAGATTTGGAGTATTTGAGGGCAAATATGCAATAGCAAGGTTCAAAGTTCAAGTGTCAGAGAGCAAACAAACAACATCATGGTTCAGTATAAAACAGTTCAAATCTCTGAACAAGCAAAAGCAAGATTCAGTAGAAAAAGCTCAGGTCCCGGAGAGCAAGTAAGTAAAATCAAACCTCAATATACAACAGCTCATGTGTCTGAGAGTGAAGAAGCAAAATCACACATAGTGTACAACAGCTCAGGTGTCTCAGAGTGAAGAAACAAAATCACACCTCAGTATGCAACAGCTCAGGTGTCTGAGAGTGAACAAGCAAAATCACACCTCAGTATAACCAGCATACCCTATTCTTTGGCACGATGACCATTACCTATTTACACAGATGCTGCACGGTCATTGGAAGGTTTGTAGACTACAATTATCAATAATGATGCCCATTTTTACATCCTTCCGTTTTTAATCCAAATAGCATATTGTCATCCCGAACACATATATCAAGCATTATACAACTGTTTTAGCATATTCCATTTGCTTTGTTATTTATTTTCTTAAGAAAATACCAAGTACCTCAAATTCCGACTGGATCTTGGACACATTACTAGGCGGCACAGGCCCGAAGTAAAATGTGGATTTCTGCGCAAACTCCGGTGTTGTGACAATGCTGTCCGCTCCAACCCAGGCATCAAGGAGTGCACGGTGGAGGAAAACGAACTGACCCTAAAGAAAAGAGGAACAAAGTAACGTACACAAGGAATGTGTCTTCAGACAAAATAAAATAATGAAAGAATGATCTAAAGGACTAGAGAACATGTTAGTATGCTACCAGTTTGTCAAAGTGATCGGGATTGCTTTCAGATATGACATCACACTGTTATGTGGGGGAGCCGTATAACTAGTAGTCGGAATCTTTCCCCTGTTCTGTTACAGAATTATTCGCTGGACGCCAGTTAACGTGAAACGGCACGAGATTTTGGGAGACTATTAATCTGAATCTGGATAATGTTTTCCCTCCCTGACCGGAAGTCAGTTACACACTTCGAAATGTCCACGTGGTTCTCACGCCATTTAACACAAGACGACACGAGATTCTGTGGGACTAACCTGCGTCTGGATCATGTTCGCCCTCTGCGATCGGATGTCCCTCACACACTTAAGAATGTCCACGTGATTCTCAGCGCAAGCCTGCTCCAGTAGGATATCCAGGGCGATGTAGGTACCGGTCCGGCCCACCCCAGCACTGTAGCAATTTATAGTCAATCCGGTTAGGACGTATTCACATCAGTGAGAGATTTTAAAGTACCTGACAAGAAACTTACAGTTGGATGGGGCATATATATATAGTTGTGCAAGATTCAGTTTTGCAAAGAATCAGTTCTTTTTATGCCAAAATGTAATGAAAATGTCGCTATCATAAATGTTATGAAAAATAGATTTTAAGGTGAAAGTTTAACCCAGCAAGCAGCAAGTGTTGAAAGATGAAAACACCCATTTGATTTAAATCCGTTACGGATGTAAATTAATAAATTAGGCGAATAGACCCTTCCGGCATAATTCTGACACATGCGCAGTGGTTTACGTTGTGTGGCAAAATATGGAAACAATATCCAGTTCTTTTGCGATGGGCAAGATAACTTTGCATCAACAGAACGGTTTTGTCAAGTTTGATGCTACAATTTCGGCCTGCATCATAACGCGATGCAACAATGACGTAACGTGAATGCCATACAAAACAGAACAGCATCATACGCTTGGCTGGTTATGCCGATCTCGTCTGTTATCAAAGTGGAAGAGATTATATGCCAATTATGTGAAGATGCATGCTGCATTATAAGGTATGATATCTTGTATAATTTTTGGTATAAATTACTGATTTCACGTGCTTCTGGGGGAATATTTCACCCAAGGCAAGGAGTACATACATGACAATACTGCCCCTTGACAGGTACCCGACACACTGAGTCCCTACATCAAGTAGCAGCCGGCCTAGTGAGAGGAGAAATCGCGCACGTGATCTCTTTCGCCTTCACATTCTTGATCAGCATTCGTCCTTCCTGGCCTAAAAAAAAACGAGGTATTACCTGCAGTGGACGACAACGGGCCCCTTGTCCTCGTCCTTGGCTTCCTGTACTCGGCTCAGTAAGGAGATTACCCCAGTGGTCTCTGCCGGAACGTCGTGATCGCCCCAGTGAGTGAAGTGAAAATGCTTGATCGTCCGCACCTTGCCATCCTACAGCAACAACAACAGACCTCACTTGGTGACACAGAAAACTCCCGTTGTTGAAAATGCAGATCTCTCCTAAAATGCAAGGCATTCCGAGGGCACAAAGATTGCCTTGCAACGTCTTTAGATCCAATACTCTACGGTTCTGTTCTATCTGTCAACGTTGAAAAACCGGTAAAAAGAGTGCTAGATCAATGTATGGATTACCACCAAAATTTAAAAAATTGGCCTTTACCCCAAGGTCAATCCCTACTCAGTTCTTACCTAAATCCATGCTTGTTTCCCCGTAAACTTGCTGACAGACAGACGGACGAAAGGCAGGCAAAAAACAAATGCCCCTTTGTGGAAGTAATTATATATAAATCCAACCTAATGCTGCAGTCATTTTTAAAAGCATGCAATATCTTTCGTGATTCCCTGTACAGTGTAAATAACTGAGCTCCGCCAAGACTTGTCTGCCTAATCTATTTATCTATTTATCTGATTCTTGTTTAACACCGTTTTCAAGACTCTTGTCATTTATATTCTGACATTTCAATTCCTGTTTTCATTGCGCAGACTCTCACCGCGCAGATTTTCAGGGTGCGCACACAGAAGTCTTCAAACTGGTGAGTGGCTAGGAGTTCCACGGTGATGTGACCGTAAATCGTGCTTCCGGAATCTGGCCAGTATTGGTGGCATTTGGTCTAAAACAGACAGGTTAGATGACTGTACTGTATAAAATCCAATCAGCACTAAAACCATTCTTCACAAAAAGTAACTGTCGAAGAATTCATGATTTAAGACTGAAATAAAGGTACAGGTATAGTTTCTACAAAAAGTGCTTCACGACACTGACTTACAGTGTGGTCATTTAGGCTAAACTTATTAATTGAAAATTGTTTGGTCGTCGTCAAGTATTGTAAACTTGCTTTGTGAAGATGTGAAACCCTTGTGTTCCGAGTGTTTGGTTTAGAATTCCCGACTTGCGATATCAGTGTTTTTGTATGTCATATTGTTTTAGATAAGGAGTGAGTGTGTGGTACAAATCCGTCACATCAAGGCAGGTAATTTTAACTGCGCATCCCCTTACCTTGAGAAGATTAGAGAGAGAGAAATAACTCAGGTCTTCAAAAATAGATGAATGTACATAAGCCGAGTGTTTGGTTTAGTATTCCCGACTTGCGATGTCGGTGTTTTTGTATGTCATATTGTTTTAGATAAGGAGTGAGTGTGTGGTACAAATCCGTTACATTATGACAAGTAATCTTAGCTGCGCGTCCAATTACCTTGAGAATATTAGAGAGAGAGAAATAACTCAGGTCTTCAAAAATAGATGAATGTACATAAGATCTTTAACACAGGCTCGCCGGATTACATCGAAGACCTGAACATTTATATAAGAAAGACCAGTACATGAAATTATCAAGTTGAGACAAAGACCTTGTTTCCTTCGTTTAGTTTTGTCAGCATGATGATGATGTCTGTGTTCAGCTGCCAAATCATCCGCCAGAAATCCTCCATGATGAACGTCGTGGGTCCTGTGGACACAAATGCCATGTTATTGTTAAGCAGGTCTAGGACTGAAATGTTAAAGGTTGAACAGATTTTTTCTCAATCATAGGCACTAATACGTGGCACATGGTGGTGTATGTATGTGTGTTTGGGTTTATATACTCAACAACTTTTCAGTTATATGACGACGAGGAGTATTTAGAGTGTAAGTATATAATGTGACTTCTTGTGACAGGTTGAGTCTATACCACCCAAGACCTGCTGCCACAGAAACATCATCCCAAAGACACCAGACATGACACCCTATCCAGTCACAGTATAATGACACTGGGCCAACCAGCTCTGTTTCCTTGTTTTAAACCTCTCAGTGCTATTGACGCCAAGCAAGGCTGCGACACAAACTGGCGGTGACATCAGACGCTGGTGTACGCATACTCTCATGAACAGGTGTCATCGCTGAATGAACTTCTCTTGCTCATGTTATGATGCCATTCTGACTCTCTCTGAAAATAACAGACTCTCAAATTAATTATCTCCATGTGAACTTTCAAACAGATATACAAGCCGAATAAATAAACCATATAATGACTAGCCGCTTGTATTAAGGCACTCGATTCTTGTTCAACTTACCTTGCGCCGCTACAAATTTCTTTTTCTTATGATACCCCTGAAACAAAACGAATTTCTAAGTTGAGTGAAGCTTTGGTCTTGAGAGGATTATAAGGACAGCCAAAGAACTTTCAGCATTTAATTCCCAGGCCTTCTGGCTATCGTCACGATCAGTCAGCAAAGGCTCAATTCTTAAATGAAAGACAACTGTAAAAGATGAAAGAAGGAACCTTTACTCGATTCTTAAAAAGAATTTTCCAATCAATTAAATACCGTCTGTGATGTTTCATTTATCTGATGATGTTGGACATTTAAAACCCACACTAATGTAACTGGCATTGATGAAATCCGAATAAGGATCACTGTCACGTGGCTCCAAGACAACGCGGGAATGGTCATCTGTAACGAGAAATTAAACATTTCGGAAAATAGTATGAAAAATATGACTGAATTTTCCGCCGACCTGGCATGCAATAGTAAGTAAGTATAATTTCTAAGTCTGTCGTTTTTACTGTACTATATTTTCTCTTGATAAGGGGCGAGGTAAAACCTTTCCGGCAGACAAACTCTTATACACAATAATTCTGGCAATAAATTCAAATTTCAGGCAAAAGATCGCACACAAATGAGCTTGGTATCATGATAAAGCCCTTGGACAACATCGCCTCTTAGACTATGTTTAGATTTTCTTCACTGTGTCACACAACAGTCAAATGGTCGACGTGTAAAGTGGGCTTTACAAGCCTTCGCCTACACATGCATCTTCTGGGAACAGTAGCGAGAAATCTTTTAATGGTGGCTAATAAGGGCTATTCTAATAACAAACACAGTAGTTAGATCGGGAAAACATCTTGTGACCTCAGCTACATTGTTCATAAAGCCCACCACGACATTCAAACAACTGACTCCATTTATCTCTCCCTGAAGAAAAAAAATATATGTAAAAATATATTTACCCAGAGTTATCCTTGAGCATGATTTGATGTTTTAGCTTTCTTTCACGTTAAAAGAAAAATGCGATTATTTTTTAGGTCAGGCACTGAAACGCCTTGCCGAAGACAGCAGGCAATCACAGTTCACCGACCACGACCCGACTAGTGTTGATGAGCATCAACTAAGGAAATATCAGGGTGGTTGACTTATGAATTAAATGCCACGAGAGGGCCCATCTTTAAAACAACAATAGTACACGGTATTACAAAAGTGAATGAATGGTATAAAGAAGACGTACACGGAACCATTCCTTTGTAGCGGCATTTGTGAGCGTGTTGGGGTAAGAAGGCTGTCTTCGAGGTCTTCGAAACACCTCTGGGTAAAGCCTGACAAAAAGAAGCTGGCATTAGAGCCTACACATCTAGCAACTGGGGACAAACATATCGCCGTGCATAACAAAACTGCGTCGAAACTATTATATGTGCCAAGAACTTATTACTCTCTTTATGCTGCCATTTTCGACTAACATTTTCGCAAGGAAACTAGAATCCCAATCGCAGAAATGTGGAAACACAGAAAACTAGCTTTGGTATTATTTCAGAATGAATGTCAGAATGACCATATCTTCCTTTGTTTTATGTTAGAACTTTCGATGAAATTTTTACATAATCATGTCTTTAGTAAGCCTCATTCCCTTTCATATGATAAAAATCATACGCATGATACGCATACCCATCTCATCCTCCACCTCCCCCTCTGCCCACCATATCCGTACCTTACACACTCTCACGTCTACAGGTAACACAACTCAGCATTTTGAGTAATTCTATAGACCAGTGATGTCTAGTATATTGCATTTATCTCCAATGCAACTTTTGTTCTGTGTACCTAATTCTGCTTAAGTCTTGGTCGTAGAGGGCGTGCAAGTTGTTACTTCTTAAACAAATACATGAACAGTTTGAAATAAAACCCTGACCGAGGTAAATTGACAAGAGGTCGAATTTCACCAGTAGCGTGTGACAATTTGCCAACTATCACACTGTCGTCGCAGCTCTGGTTTTACTCTCCCTGCTGTAGTCTTTTATATTCACCTCAAATTCGTTCTCCAGTGCGTCAGGATCCGCATTGCAACACCCGACAATCCTCACCAGGTCATTCAGATCGATAACCTTGGACAACACGACCGAATCAGGAAAACGACTCTCCCGTTTCCTTGGACCTTTCAGGCTGTCTGAAATATAGAAGAATGGGTCAAATGTATAATGTTGCTAATGGTTTCTTAAATTCATATATCCATTGCTCTGTTAACGTGGTAAAAGTGTCAACCTGATTAAACTTGGTCCTGTTTTTTCTAGCCCCACGTGATTTCCGGCATGAAGAGGATGCCATGACTGGATGGCAAACAAGATGACGTGTAGAGCGCCCGACTCGGGGTCGGAGATCCCGGGACAATCCTGAGTCAGGTCATATCAAAGACGTTAAAAATGGTACAGGTTGTTGTCTCGCCTGGTGCTCGGCACTGAGAGGCCAGAGCAAGGAAACAGGACTGGCCGGCCTCATGTCACTTTCTTCCTGGGTCATTGTATACTAGGGAATGATTTATAACGTCAGACAGGTATCTGACACACGCTGCTTATTTATCCCAAGCGCATCGGTTTTCGCCTTCAATAATATGCCACCGCCTAATCAGAGACGAATTAATATGGAACCGAGGAAAGTCTCACCCTCTGAACTCGTAGTGTCCCGTTAACTTTTAAAGGCAGATGCAAGTTTCCAAATAATAAGAAAATTTGGAATCAAATCATATTTTTAATGGGATATGCATCGGTTTTCCTTTGGACATACTCTGTTCACCATTTGCAGTCTTTAAAATTCTATTTTAAAATTCCTCGTTTAAAATAGGTTCCTGAATAAAAAAGAGTTGACTATTTCCTTCAATACACCAGATTCTGATTCGCCATAGATTTCTATCAGAAGAAAGCACCTGGGCAGTGGTTTAAAGAATAGATGAATAGAAGTAAGACTCAACCAATACTGATATGTACACACCTGTTACATTGATTGGCCTGTTGAAAATGCTGCCCTGACCAGATGCCGAGTTCGTGCTTGTGTCTCGCCTGATAAATGAGCGGGAATATATAATATATATACATATATATATATATATATATATATAAAGAATATAGTTATTAAAGCAAATGAAATCACATTTATGCTTTGCCATTTACTTATTTCATTCATTTCACTTTGTTTTATCACAATACTCAAAATATTTCCGTTATTGAATGATTAATGGTTATAGAACAGAGGGGGATGCACTGGGTGAAAATCTCCAACAGGATGACAGATGATTCAGTGAAAAACTGTGTTGCGTGTGCCCGCCGGGGTTTGATGCCATACTGATCGAAGACAGCTGGTTTTTAGTGAACGGAAGCCTGTGTGAGGTGCTGCACGAAGAGTTTATTGTCCTCAGCCAAGGGTTACATGATCAATAACAGCCGTGGAATCTACACAATCTCTTTCCATGGCCGGGTTTGAGCGCGCGCCTTGTGCGTTTCATGGCTAGATATCACGCCCCTAACCACTGAGAGACCTCTTTTGCCCGAATAATTTTATAAAATCACGCACAGTACAAATCTAGGTTATTACTAGTTATCAGAGGTTATACATGTACGGCAAACTTGACTCCTTGTGTTATCATAGATTTAGCCGTCGGAGGGCCAGTACACCTACAATGATATTATACATACCATGTCACATAAATGCATTTCTATCGCTGGTACGTGTATGCAGGTATATAGACACTGTTTATAAATAGGAATAAAAACTATTAACTTCTGTACTTTTTTACATAATTCTTGTAAGGCAGGGTGAAGGTTTGTGTGAATGTGCGAATGAAAATTCCTGAGGGAAAATCCGCAATGGTCTGTTTATTTTAACTTGTCGTCTATATTTTGCTGTCTGTAAAATCACTCCTAGCGAAACTGATCAACGACTCCGAATCCCAGTTTCTCCCTAGCAAATGTGGAATCGCGATAAAATTACCGGTAAATGTAGCCTTTTATGGGGATGACTGTACACTATAGGACACACAGAAAAGAAAGTGTTTTGGAATGCATACAGACGTATGGCTTCGGTGGAAACAGAGGGGATAATGTCGTTTGACAAGCTTGATAATTTGGGGAATTTTAAATAAAACTCATTCACGATTATTGTCGCTCGAGATAGAAATGCTGTGCGGTCCAGTTCTGACGGGGTCAGTGAGTGACGGTGTAGCTGTGATTGACGAGCCTTATGGAGCAGTTAACTCTCCGCTGTCGATTGGCCAGTTGCCTGTAGTTAAGGACACGTAACACTACAAGCTGTGCACCATGTGTTGAACATCCATATTATTACTGGAAAAGTGCAGTTAGAACACTTTTTCTAAATCATTACATTAGACTTCATGTGATTGTTTTAGAACGAAGACTTCATTGCCTCGGGTGACGTCATAATTACAAAACGCCCTGCTGGAGAGAAGGCGTTGAGAATATATTGCATTACGCTAGCCGCACCCCATGGGGTTAGAACAAACTCCGAACCGTACCAAAGGCCGGGATAATATCTCCGGGTATGGACTATTTCGCTTTTTATAATAGAATTTTCTAACACATAAAACTAAAGCCATAATAGCCTAGGATCATATAGCTACAAGAAATGAATTAAATTTCATTCATTAACGCTACGTTATGCTACAACTTGAAAATAACTTCAAACATGGCAGCGTCAGAAGGAGGGATTAGAGTAAAGACGATCACAGTTTTAGGTAACTGATGTAGCTCTACTACGCCCATTGTCCACTGTCTGTGGACTCTGCCCGCTGTTCAGCATGCCAGTGGCTGTTTAAAGTTAAGACGATCACAGTTTTTGGTTACTGATGTAGCTCTACTACGCCGATTGTCCACTGTCCGCTGTCCAGCATGCCGCTGGCTGTTTAAATAATTATGATGCCACCTGAGGCAATGGATTTTGGGTGTTGAATTTTGTTTATTTCATTGGAGTTTTACACCGTATTCAAGAATATTTCTCTCAATATATGGTGGGAGGAAACTGGGCTAAGCCCGGGGGAACCAACGACCATCCGAAGGTTGCTGGCGGGGATACGGCGGTAGAGAAAGGCAGCATGAGCTGGCCTGAACTCCCTGCGAAAGCATTCATACAAAGCATCTGGGTAATTACGTTGAGCTGGCGCGCTATCTACCTCTTGGTGACGAAAACATTGTGAATTAGAAGTCCTGAATATGGACGTCCCACAAACCATCGTGTAAAGTATGAGGTGTTACATGTCACTGACAAAAAGGCACTTTTGGCAGCGAGTATGACGAATTTGACATTGTTGAATAGTGGCGAGAAGTTAAAAGAAACGGACTATAGTTTTTTGCCTGAGTTTGTATTACCGTCTATAAATAAAGTTTATCATCATCGTCATTATCACGTCATCGTTATTGTTATTATCCTTGTAATGGTGTTGATGGTGGTGATAATGGTGATGATGGTGGTGGTGGTGGTGGTGGTGGTGATGATGAAGGCGATGATGATGATGATCATGATGATGGCGATGGTGGAATGCTAATGGCGTCCTTACAGTGCATATGTAGACATTTAGATATACTCCATTTCTCTTTGGTGACATGTCCTGACCGAGTCTGCCATAAAGTGTTTCCGAGAGCGTATCAGCGAGACAGATTGCTCATAACTAAAACTATCCCAGCCACTCGTCTGTACGTACCGTCTTCGCCTTAGGAGTACCACAACAACAACCACAAGCGCCACTAAGACCACGAAGCCGAGCACTCCTCCGACGATGGCCCCGATCGTGGACGAGGGTAAAGTGGTGGCAGTGGTGGCCCCGCTCGTGGACGAGGATAAAGGGACGGCAGTGGTGGCCCCGCTCGTGGACGAGGGTAAAGTGGCGGTAGAGGTGGCCCCGCTCGTGGACGAAGGTAAAGCGGCGGTAATGGTGGCCCCGCTCGTGGACGAGGGTAAAGTGGCGGTAGAGGTGGCCCCGCTCGTGGACGAGGGTAAAGTGGCTGTAGAGGTGGCCCCGATCGTGGACGAGGGTAAAGTGGCGGTAGAGGTGGCCCCGCTCGTGGACGAAGGTAAAGTGGCGGTAGTGGTGGCCCCGCTCGTGGACGAGGGTAAAGTGGCTGTAGAGGTGGCCCCGCTCGTGGACGAGGGTAAAGTGGCGGTAGAGGTGGCCCCGCTCGTGGACGAGGGTAAAGTGGCGGTAGAGGTGGCCCCGCTCGTGGACGAGGGTAAAGTGGCTGTAGAGGTGGCCCCGATCGTGGACGAGGGTAAAGTCACTGTAGAGGTGGCCCCGATCGTGGACGAGGGTAAAGTGGCGGTAGTGGTGGGCCCGCTCGTGGACGAGGGTAAAGTGGTGGCAGTGGCGACCCCGCTCGTGGACGAGGGTAAAGTGGCTGTAGAGGTGGCCCCGATCGTGGACGAGGGTAAAGTGGCGGCAGTGATGTTCTCCGTGGTCCCTGCTGCTGACAACAAAGAGCAAGAAAAGCATGAGGACATAGCTTGGAAACATTGAAACTACGTACATGACCGCACGAGAATTGAATGATGAGGTATAGACACAACACCACGCGGAGTAGAAGCGTGTGTCACAAGCATAAAACAAAGGGAACTGAATGATAAGGTGTAGACATAAAACCACTCGGATTAGTATCACGTATCACAAGCATGAAACAAAGTGAACTCAGTTTTGAGGAACATACACCATGCCCTGCGGAAGAGTAGTATAAAACAATGGGAACTGAATAATGAGATCAGAACAGGAAGTGAGAAGATTTAAGGACAAATAGAGACTGAAAGGTTGCCTAGGAATAGGGCACATCGACAGCATGACAATATACGCACAGGCCTGTATCACAAGAATTGGGTAATGACATAATATGAGAACACTTTATACACCACGACACCTGGGTGTTGTGCTAAAATGAAAACATACAGAAATAACTGCTGGGAAGTTTACCAGCTATCTGTGGATGGTTGTGGATTTTACTCAAGTCTCTCCCGGTTTCATCCCACGATAATGCTGGGCACCGTCATATAAGTGAAATAATCCTTAGTACGGCGTTAAATCAAATCAAATCAAATCACCAATCAAATCAATAAGTAAATAAGTTATAATCTCCCCTACCAAGCATTATCATCAGTCTCTCAATCTTACTTCCAGGGGAAGTTGGAGAGCAACATCTGGATGGTCGTCGGTTTCCCGAAGGGCTCTGCCCGGTTTTCTCTCACCATAGTGTTGGCCGATGTCGTCTATATAATTATTCTTGAGTACAGCGTAAACATATCAAATTAATAAATCTGTCTTACCTGGAGCTGTCTCGTACTTTCTCATCCCCTATCTGTCATCAAACTTTCATATTCTTACCTGACAGGTTCTCCTCTCTCACTGTCATCACACCCCAAAAACCTGACCTGTAGGTATCTTACAGGTTCTCCTCCCCCACGATTAGGTTGGAGCCCCATATAATTTTGTCTGATGATTTCAAAGTTTTTTATTCTTGAACATACAGCTTTCCACAAAAAAAACTCGGATAAACTACCTTGGAGTGCGACATCTTGTTTTACCGTTATCCGTTTTACAGGCCTGTAAGAAGGCGTCTAACAACCAGTACTTGTTTATTTAATCGCTGCTTGACACAGTGCTCAAGAATTTTTCACCTATATTACGCCTATAGTGCAGGGGCATTTATTCATTTATTTATTTGGAGTTTAACGTTCTACATTTTAGCCTATTAAAATGAGCAAACCGGGCCATTGGGAAATACAGCCGCAGCCGAGCCAGACACAACAGGGTTAATGTGCAAACTTATTTGTTCAAGGGGTAGAGGACATCCGGTAGAGGACATTGGTTCTCAGTCAAACAGGCCCTTGCAGCAGAGGTATGTAACAGCCCTGTGGTCACTGGCATATTGATTTCCTGAACATAACATTGGGCCGGCCATGAGTTTTTGAGACACGATTTAGAAATGAATACTACTCAGGATGCATTGAAAGCTGCTTTTATTCATTTATACAGTACATCAGTATACTTCTTTAGTTGCTGGGTTTTTTAAGATACACATTACAGATTGAAGTTGTGAGCTGTTCTCATCTAGCAGATTTAGCGACAATGTGTACTTTCAGTGAGGTATACTTTTCTAGTTTTTTTTTTTATTTAGTTGTCGCCTAACGCTACACGCAATAATTTTGAGCGTGCTTGACTCGAAGATACTCACGCCCCAACAGGGGAGACAAGTACGTAGCCTTCAACGCAAGAAAGTCTGCGCAAACGGTCATACGGAGGCTCTTGACCACCTATGCTGTCACCAATGTCCCGCAAACAGCCAAATACGGACAATGTATGAATTTTATGTACACCTTCAATGTACACATTCAATCACTCGGCTACAAACCGCTTCCATACCATACGATGGACTAAATTGTTACGATATACTGTTTCCCTATGGTCAATGGTATATTTTACTGATTTGGCGAGAAGACTATTAAATATGCACTAGAGCTGGTAGTAATTATACAATGTTTATAATTGGGTATCATTTACACATATGTTCTTAAGTACAATCCAACGAAATATATGAAAATATATATATTAAAAAAATATCAAATACATCCTATGTGTCTTAGATGTTGTCAGCAAATACATTAACTGCAGGTGAAAGAACCTGGAGTGTAAGGAGCAAACATGTGCCCTTCGCAAGGCGTCCGATAAACCTTCTAACTGCAAGTCGCATCTTTATATGGTGATGAAGGAATGCGGCTTGACCAACGTTTTCACAGAATCGTCAACAAATTTAAAATCTGATATTGCCTTCCAGTAAGGGTACGCGATAAAAATAGCACAAGAACCTATAGAAGTGAGATGTGAGATCTGGTTTTTCAAATATTACGCAAGTAGGGGAAGAAAGTGAAAGATTTATTTATTTATTTATTTGATTGTGCTTTAATGCCGTACTCAAGAATATTTCACTTATACGACGGCGGTCAGCATTATGATGGAAACCCCACGACCAAACGCAGCTTGCTGGCAGGCCTTCCCACTTAGGGCCGAAGAGGAAGACAGCATGAGCTGGGCTTGAACTCACAGCGACCGCGTTGGTGGGAGGCTTCTGTGTCACTGTGCTGCGCTAGTGCGTTAACCAACTAAGACCCAGAGGTCCCGGTGGAAGATTTAATCTCAATAATTGATCAAAGAATGGTTTGTTCGTTATGACATCAATTGTTCCACTCCCAAAATCTGTCACGTTTAACTACTGCATTAACTCTCCCAACGTGAACGCTGATGAAAAAAAGTTATACGTGTCGCTGCCCTCGTGGACGAGAACTATTTTATTGTCTTTCTCGCATTTCTCAAATTCGTCGGTGATGCGTTGGGAGTTATGCAGTCTAGAACATGAAATAAACCAGCACAAATGCGGTGATGTAGGCCCCCGTGGTGTATTTCTCGGGCCCTCGATTAACTGGCTTAGCATCCTGTTCACTACTGAACATCAATGTCATGCAATCAGCGAAGAAAAGCCAAGTAATGGTTTGTTTGTACCAAAGTTTTAAAGGATTTAATCTCGCCTGGCTTACAAATCAATGTATAAGGAGAAAACTACACGAATGTTATGGTCTGTCCTTTTCCCATTCTTGTACACGAAAACTGGCACTAAAAGTATCCAGCCCGATATATTAGGCGAGAGAGATTGCAACTTATAGACGTGGTGAACTGTCTTGGGGAAGCAGGCCTGTACGCATAATATCATTTTTATATCATGATAACATAAACAAGGAACACGTTCTGCCCAAACAGTTCAATTCCAGGCTGCCAGCCCTGTTGCTCATTTTCACTTGAAGTCTGTGTTCTGTATCGTTCACAGGTTCAGGGATTAAGCTCTACAGGGTGTAAAGGGACAATACGTCCCCCTTCTTAAGACTACACGCCGTTACAAATCTAAGCCCCTCCCACCCCACTTCTTGCTTCTAAAGATGTACAGTGGATCGGAGAGCGTGGCATACATAACGCCAGTTTTATATATTAATACATTATGAATAATCAATCCATACTCTGGCCTCAAAACACATTAGTTTTTATCTATTCCCATAATTGTAAGCAGAGGCGACATTCTTTTGTGTGCATAAATTTTAACATTCTATACATCTGGACAAAAGTATATTTGAACTAATCTGGTGTCATATAAGGCCTCGCTTACAGAGTTCTCTTACTTGACTGTCCGGTGATAAAGATCTGAATTTTATCTTCAGCGGTTTCACCTTCAACAACTACGCTCTCGGCTCTCGATAGAGTCTAACTAAGAAATGTAACTGTCGTCTGTTCAATTTCTGAACTGGAACTATGTGATCGTTCAGCTCTTCCTACATGTCATAAGTGGTGACGGTCAGGTGGAAAATGAACCCAGCAGTTTGTTGATTGTAGTATATTTTACACCGTCCTCTTTAAATACATTTCTAACAATTGCCTTTCCCCGTATAAAAATTTCAACAACCCAAAATGAAAGAAATACATTCGTCACAGAAGCTTTCAATTTCAAAAACCTTTACGTTTAATGCACACGATCCGTCGTCTCAAAGCTCCAAAGAAAAAACGTGCAGTTCAGTGCATGAACAAAAGTTCTGTATATTATAATACATCTGTGTTTCCGCGGCACCTTCGCAGTCGCAGAGCGGCATCGTCGGATCAGCCTTTGGTAGCAGGCCAGTAAGGCTGCCCCAGCCTACGACAGGGCATCAAGGCTTTTGCACCCCTGCAAAAGGGTAGGGGTGGGTACATGGATACAGAATTGTTACTCTCCCACTGACGGAAAGCCACAAGGCCAAAGAAGCCATAGTGGAGGGCAGTTCACCAGGCAAAATTCAAAACCACGTACTAAGGCAGGTTTCATTTGAAGAGAGGTTATGTCTCATGGTCCATTTAATACCCGCCGAACTTCGCTATTTTTCCCATTGCAGCTCTCCGCCTACCAGCATGTCGGTAAGAGGACCATGGTATTGTGTCTAGGGGACACGGCGTAATAAACTCATGCATAAATATAACGTGCAACTCAGGATGTACACCTAACTATACTGTATTATACTCCTACAAAGGGATCCTCGTGGGTTGGATCACGTGACGCGTCGGGTCAGCGGATCAGTGAACATGACAAAATGATTAGGCGGTTTGGATCACCTCAGAGTCGAGCCATCGGATATGACAGTCCGGGAGATAGCGGAGGTTTATCGGTCAGGTAGCGTACGAAGGGTTTGACAAATGGAACATTTAGGACTATGGTTGAAACCCCCCAAAATGGTGATTCTTAAGTGCAGACTCCATGCACAATCCCCTGAGGGGAGTGGTTGAAACTACCCCAAAACTAATGTTATGGGTCACGGTTGACTATGAGGATAAAACTTACTTTATACCTTCATGGCAACCTGATGATTAGAAGTCAATTCTTAATTTTCCAGCCCATGCTCTATGCCACTTAAGGAACGACCTAATTAAAGTTTATTCTGACTTTTATCGGTCATGTCAGGATGCGACCGATGTGCTAAATTATAAACTTATATGTGCTAATTACGAAATAAGAATTCTTAAGACCCAACTCCATAAATAAATCCACTTAAAAACTGGTCAATGGTTAATACTTAGGCTAATTTACCTCAATATCAAGGGTATCTGTCCCGGTAACGCTGATTGTGAAGTTATCGGTCATGTCGAATACAAGGGATTTTCAAGATCTAAAAGATGCCAGCATTATGGCGGGATAAAACCGGACAGAGCACGGTTTAAACCCACGACCATCCGCAAATTGTTGGCAGACCTTCCCATGTATGACTGGAGATGAAGCCAACATGAGCTGGACTTGAACTCACACCGATCGTATCAATTGGTGAGAGGCCCTTGAGTCATTACGCTGCACTAGCGCGCTACCCCAAGAACCACGCCCCTTCTCCATCATGCAGTTTTTAGTCGAATCTCAGGATGTATTGACAGTAATATTATCTTGAAGCTTACAATCCGTGGGTTCTGCATACGGTCTGTTCATCTGTAGCACGGCCTGTACGCCCTGCCATGAAATCGGTTGAATAACGCCTCTTAATATATTAATGTATCAGATTGGATCTAGTGTAGGTCTGATCGGTGTTGATTAGGTTTTCACTTGAAATACTGTTATCGTTTACTTTCCCACGATATAAATAGGGCGCAATTTTATCAAAAGGCATGTGAGGTAGATGAAATCAACAAGAAGTTGGTGGTTTTTACCGTGTCCATAGCAGACCGGAAATGACGTCAGAACAACCAGGATCAGCAGCAGTGGCGAGAGCATGGTCAGCATGTTCGAACAGTCCTGCCGTATCGTCGCGGGACAGCCACAGACAGTGAACACTGAGCGAGCAGTGTCTGTCTTCAGCCCGATCAAACTTAGGCCTACTCAAAAGTTGCTTGAGCAGGAAGTAAAAATATATTCTTTACAAACACTGGTCTTTGTGACGGCATAGCTCTTCAGGCGCAAGCTGTGCTGCTATTCTGTTCCGGATAAAGCCAGACCCCCATGGTATCTCTTCGAGGAAAAAGAGGCACCGCAGTGTGAAAGCCCTGGCTCAGTCAAATTTTCCTCCGTCTATTAAATTGGGAGTGGTCGTCAAACTGAAACATAATAAAACGTGGGGTGTTTAAAACCATAAATATAGATGTAAATTAAAAATGTGTTCACTGTCTGCACCGTGTAAATCCATGCGTGTGTGTTGACTCTTCAAGGACGAGATGTCAGCGTTAATTAAGACTGAGAGCTGACAATGTAGGGTTAAATAAATATATCAATCACTAGGGGTGTATATATATGTTGCTGAATTTCGTTTAATGTATAGCTATTTGGTGCAATCCGACCGTAAAGTATGGGGTATAGGTGCCAGAAAGTAACGCTGAAGGGGATGTTTTACCTGCTGAAAGGGCTTTCCCCCAAAGTAAAGAGAAGATCATAACATCCGTAAGCATAAAATGAACACAGAATCCCACACAACGATGACACTAGGGTCCCGTTTAAGTTACGAAGAGGGTGTAACGCTATGAAAAAGGTAAACCACCACAGAGACGTATCTCTACAATATACATACATATGTGTCGCCAGAACAGTTACGTTTGACACAACTTACAGCCTGGTTGTAAAACGGGTACCAGGTCACATCAGGAAGACGGTCATCCCAGTGTGTCTTGTCACCACCATGTGCCACCAGGGTGTGTACATGCCCTTCTCGTTTTGGGAGAATATATAGAAATAGAAGACGACATTTTCCTGTGTTACACAAAGCAGCTTTTGACTGATTTCAAGTCACGTGCTTCAGAAGATTCCCGCTGCCTTCCCCCTTTCTCTTCCCCATCCCTAAGTTGTCTGACTCTGCTTGTTGAGCCGGGAAGATTGCCAGGTTTTCTGTTCTCGTTTCCTCTGACTGTGTGTGCTTTCTATCACCTGTAAACTCATCGAGCCTCTACAGTGTAGGTAGTTTCGGGGTTAGGGGATGTGTGTGTTTGAACTTATCAACTTTTGTTTATTCATTTATTGATTTTTTCATAGATATGTATATATTTCTTTATTTATTTAAATGATTGGTGTTTTATGTCGTACTCAAGAATATTTCATATCATTATGGTGAGAGGAAACCGCCCAGTGCCGACGGACCTTCCCACGTATGAATGAATTTGTTGAGCCTATATGTGACTTACAAGTCAATGACAAGTTTTGGCTTAGCTCCAAATATAGCAGGAAAACATCCCCCCACTTATAAACGACCCCACCCCACTCACACACCCACCCAAAGACAAGTAAAACAAATGTAACAAGTGTAATATGACACAGGTGTGATGTGACACTTCAATGTTTTAATGAGATCAAATGTAGTATTTTTATTCAGGCATATTGTATTCCCGGAGGAATGACTTCATTCAGGCTTGATCAACCTGTGTTGATAAGGAGCAGGCTTTTGTTGAAGTTCTCTTCAACTTGTGAGTATGAAAGAGATTGTAAGGCATGAATAATGTGGTCCACAGCATTCTGTAAATGGGGTCTCCAGCTAACCAACTCCATATCAAATACCCAGCTCTGGGTGCGAGTGTGTAGGCCTATTTGCAAAGGTACAACCACATGTTCACAACGTTACAATGTTTTACACGTAGTTTATAAGAAGCTCCACAAATGCCTGTTCTTGCAGCGAGGGATGGAAGTTCGAGGAAGTCAGCGAGGATTATCCTACTGTCAGCAATTCACATTTATTTGAATTATGTAATCGAGATGATGACTAGGTGGCGTTAGCGTCAAGCAGGACTTGGAGCCATTGTTACATTAAAAATGGATTTCACTCAACAACAGACGGAAACAAGATCACCAGCATTAATATGGGACAACTTAAGCGAATGTTTACAAGTATGGACACCAAAATAATCGCAAAATTGGAAGATGTAATGTCCAAAAAGTTACACGATATTCAGCAATCAGTGGACAACATATGTGCCACTATTAGAGAGCATGGGAACAGGCTAAAATAACACGAAGGTGACTTCCAGAATATAAAAATCAACGTAGTTCCTAATTCCGAGATAGCCCTTAAACAGAGAATTACTGACCTAGAAAACCAGCTGACAGCACTCGAAATTCATCATCGCACACGAAATGTAATTAGTCATGGTTTACCCTCCCAGGATCGATCTATGACGAAAATACTGACAAAGTTGTGACAGAATTTCTACAGAATCTTCAGAAGGGCCCCATCAACATCTGGAGTTATTCCACCACCACCACCACCACCTCCACCACCCACTCACGTGAATGTTGCCTTCGTGGCCTGTCGAGACGGAGACGTCATCTTATATGCAGCTGCCCACATGAAAGGGACAGTCAGGGATGAGGTTGGACCTGTCTAAAAAGCTGAACGCAGAGCTCAATGTGCCAGCTAAAAAAGCATACCAAATTAGACAGTACACTCGTAACAAAACCAGGATTAAACTTTATGGGTCAAAACTATCCTTTGAAATCAACAAAACAGACAATGGGGACCAGCAAACAACTTGCAGGTTCCGGCACATCCCTGATAGGTAACCATCTGCGATCTGTCCAAAGAGGCTTTCACATTGTCACCTCCATATCGACACTGGTGTGATTTTACTTCCATTCTTCTAAGAAAAGCTTCACTATCTCCATGATTTCTTCATTATCTTCCACCCAGTTGTATGACTGTTTACTTAGTAATGTCTTTGATCACATTTTGACTTTATACGCCTAGCCGATTGCGGCTGCTAATCTTCACAACCAAATAGGTATATCTCCCGCCCTTTTTTCATCATGTGACAGCGTTTTCTGTCCAGGTGTATATGTTCCATTGTCGCCCATCACTGATATGGGTAATGTCAGGTGTTTTATTATTTTTTCTTATCATGGCAATATTGTCCTTTCTAGCATAGCTTTGGCCTCGATAAGACCCCTGAATCCCATCTTATGACCAAACTTTTCTTTCTTGAAAGTACATATGCCTATATTTGCATAATGCCATCCTGACAACTCTTTTGAGGCTATGGTTTTTCTACAATTATAATGTTGAGCAATGAGAAGCACATGGATGATGTTCCCATCCTTATTTTTTCCCAGTGATTGACTACTTGCAGGATGAGGGCAAATGTAATAATCTATTGTCATGTTCCCATTTTTTCTCCACAGATGATACAATTTTTTCCCAAAAACATTACCAACTCCAGATCATGAATCTTACGTTGCTGATTTAACCCCTTTAGCCTTAGCAAGTCTGATCATCATAACTATCCGACTGATGCCAATTTATCCGAGCATGCCTTCTGGCATAGTATTGGCAAACACGGCTCTAATTATTACTTGGAACAGTCATTCGAAACATTTATAAATCCACACATAAATCAAACGCCTCATCAATTGTATCTATCATACATTTTAAGACAAGAAGCTTTAAGAAACACAACTCAGGAATTGTGTTATATTTACAAAACTTAGACTATTCATTTTCTGGGATCTCTGAGACTTGGCTAAACCCTAACACAGAATCAAAATATTTCTAGAAACTCTCCAGTCCTATTATTTTTTTCAACAAAATTAACAAATTTCAACCTACAAGAGTAAACCATAATTCTGCTACTCTTATTGGTAATATTTTTACTAATTTTCCTGAAGTATATTACATTCTGGTATTCTTGTAACTGATATAACTGACCATTTCCCCACATTTTGTTACAGTAAACAACAACCAAGTGTATATATTTCATCCAATACAATAATGTATCATAAAGTAAATCAAGTGCGTAAAGATATCTTTAAGGAAAGAGTAAATGAATTCCAATGGGACACGACCCTTGGTGAATCCAATGATCCCAATCATGTTTACGTAGCTTTACCCCTATATGGGAAAACTGTTTCCCTTAACATCTGGGGCAGTCTGGCCCATCGACACAAATCATGGATTACATGGGCTCCTCAGATATCAGTCAAAGAAAAAATAAATTATATAAGTTGCACCTACGCTGAAATGATTCTTATATTTCCAAAACGTATAAATTAAACAGAAAGAAAGGAAACCATACTCTCAGAACAGCAAAACAATCTTGTTATGAAAATAAATTCAGTGATGTTAATAATGATATTAAAGGCACATAGAAACTAATAAATGAATTGGCAAGTAGAAGAAAACACCTAGGTTTATCGAAATTTTTTTTATATAAATGAAGAATTGTCGTCTGATCCCCAAGAAACTGTTGAAGATTTTAAAATTATTTCGGAACTGTAGCCTCAAAATTATCACATTCCATCCCTGACACAACTCGTAGCCCGCGTGATTATTTGAATGAAACTTTTCTCAAGCATTTCTAAATCATACCGAAAGCTGCTCAACCGACGATGTTTGTCACATAATGATGCACCTAAAAACGTTTCGTCTGGTTCAGGTGGCATAAAAACCTTTCTCCATAGTACTAATGGAGATACTGAGCACACAGTTATTCATTTATAAAAACACTAAAACATGGCCTTACTATTTATGTAGTCATTTCACAAAGAAAATTCTCCTAATTTTTGTTGGCCCAAATGACACATACTGTCAAATAACTAGATGCCTGACCTACAACATATCAAATATCATCAGGGGTTGACCACCATTTTCTCAAAATAAATCAGCTGGAATACAGGTACTAGCGTCCTATCGCTAAAGAGACAGGGTGTAGGGGGCACTTGTTCATT
Source organism: Acanthopleura granulata (assembly GCA_016165875.1). Lineage (NCBI taxonomy): Eukaryota > Metazoa > Mollusca > Polyplacophora > Chitonida > Chitonidae > Acanthopleura > Acanthopleura granulata. The sequence goes on from JABBOT010000013.1 coordinate 1,973,582, forward strand.
GGATAATATTTCTCTCTGTTTAATTGTAGCCACAAGTAATAGACTGTTTTCAACAATTATTTGTCACAGTATTTACCCGCAAAATTACCTGGCAGTACTTCCACACACTTCAGAGATACAGCCAGTCCCTACCAGTCTCCACCGTTTTCTGTGCGTCTGAACCTTGGATGCAAAATCGACTTGGTGTTTTTATACCCTCAGACAGTTCTTCGAAGAGGTGATCCCTGGTGGTGGAATATTGAACTATGTACATCACTTGATAGCCCATATAAAATTTGTTTAATGGACTAAATTTCAAGCCTGTATGTGTAGTCATAATGGAGGTACAGAGTATACAGTTATTCGAAAAGTTATTCACAAAGGCACCCCTTCGTGTTGGAATTGGAAACTATTTATATTACGTGATACCCCGTATAACTCAACCAATGCTGGAAGACCTTTAAAGTTGCATAGCTAATCAGAGTCATATAATTCGTTCGCCTCAAGGCTTTGCCTATTTCATAGCAGAGCAACACTGAATCTCATTGAGTTTTAAAAGAGTGTGTTAAAAACATTGTTGATTCCTCCCAAAAAGTTTCCAATGTGGAAGGCGGTGAGACATAGCAGTAAATGTAATAGCCTTGCATATAGAGCGCTACGCCTACTTTCCCCTGAAAGTACATCATCTTTGTGACAGCCCTGCCCCTTATATCCGGTATTACGGAGAGATAACCAGGCAACGCTCAGCCGATCACAGTTGTTCGTCACTCGGTGAGGGCAGTCACAGTTCACGTCACATCTGGCGCCATATTTACCGTCAACGCAGACCGAAGCTATGGTAGAGAATAGTTCTGTTAGGAGAGAGCAGACACGGAGACAAATTGATGTGATTAACCTATAAACAAAAGTAGACGAACGCTTCATTAGCAATTTTGCCAGATCCTGTGCTTTTGTTTTCTCTACAAGCTTTCGAGAAAACACTCACACTTGTTCACTCGTGGAACTCGATGGAAGATCGGAGACCAACCTTGCCATGGATGACACACCGGTCATAAATGTTACAACTGAGATATGGCACCTGTCACTACATGTACCACAATTACTTATCAGGAATGTGACACATATCATACACCTAAGATATTGTGTTATACCTAAGATCGCTTTTTTCTGCATTCTCGTCACCTGTCTGACAGTCCTGCCCCTTATATCCAGTAGCGCAGGGAGATAAACAGGCACCGCTCAGTCAGTCATAGTTGTTCGTCTTTCAGTTAGGGCAGTCACAGTTTCCGTAACTACTGACGTCACAAATTTCTTCTAGCTCCTTAACAACCTGTGATTGTTATAGCTTTACCTTCTGACAACGGGCCGATCAGTCCTGTTACTCTGCTCTAAACTTTCATTGCCGAGCGCAAATCGAGAGAGCAAAAAGTATCATTTTTAAAGTCTTTGGTATGACCTCCCAGGGCATATATTTCTTAGAGAACGCTTAAAAATTATCGGGCAGTGTTTATTGAATCTTCAGACCTGACTATTCTTTACTACAATTTACGTCATACTTCCCCAGCAGTTTCCTCTAAAAGTAAAATGTGATGACATACACAGTAACATAGGGTTCCGCCCATCAAAATGTGCTGACATACACAGTAACCTAGGGTTCCGCCCATCAAAATGTGTTGACATACACAGTAACCTAGGGTCCTGCCCATCAAAATGTGCTGACATACACAGTAACCTAGGGTCCCGCCCAGCAAAGTATCTTGCCATGTTGCCACATCAACGCAAGGAGTTTGCATGATCAGCTTTCCTCGTACTTCAAAGTGAATTCAATCACGTGATTATGACTATGGCTGTATCTGTGTCAGGGAAACTTGACTAAGTTGCCAAAGTCCTGATGACCCAATGAATATTGATGGGTATTTTATAGAATGAGAAGAGAAGAACATGTACTCGATGAAAAGGCTTGGAAAATGAAATGGTGTGGATCAATGCGAATATAATGAAAAACGCATGTTTATTGCTGTCTGTATTGCTCCCGCCTATTCAATCCGCTAATGAACGGGAGGTCTTCATTAATGATCTGGATGACCCTGTCACCTGTTTCAGCATAAAATCCACACGTACAAATAATGGTGTGTGACTTTAATGACACGTGTACTAAATGGGACGAAGTCCACGGCAAAAGTACACTGAAGGGAGTTTGTTTGTCTTGGTAATGTGCAGCAAACTCTTTCAACTTACTGATAAACCCACTACATAGAACGAAGAAAGTGGTTACATTTTGGACTTAATTATTACTGAGAGTATTGGACATGTAGATGACCATGGTGTAGCGGCACCATTGGTCAACCTTGACCACTGTGCTATTGTACCCCACAAATCGCTTGATATGATACACTTACAACTTGTCAAAGACATGTTTGGGACGTCGGGTGTACCTATTTAGTTAGTTCACACAACCTTCTACCAGCTTTGATGAAACTTTTACCGATGTTTGCAAAATTGACGTTTGCTATAAACTATACCTGCCGTGGTGAAGTGAGTGTATAGCAAACAAAGCTGACACATCTTAACCTCGTGACAAACCTTGGATGACGAATGATGTTCGTTTTAAACTACGGGTCAGAGATAGATTTTTTGCACACTACAAAAGCGCCAACACAGAGGAAGACAAATTCCGCTACTATTTTTCCAAACGTTAAGTTAATACTGCTAAACGTTATATAATATCACACTCTTCTTTAATATTTAAAACGATCTCTCGATGAATTAGATCCAAAAAAAAAAACGTACTGATAAAAAGTGAAATCCTTATTGGTCCCTAGAGCAAAACCAGTATTCATCTTAAGGATAAAAATGTGTTGAACAATAATGGCTAAACCCATGAATTCTGCAATTTGCCTCTCACTCTAGTCTACCTCATACGTTACTAGGCCTACCCCATATTACACGCTTGACCAATGTGCGATTTCGAAATACACAAATTCATGAAAAGGACATGATTTATTTACTTAAGAACTTAAACATAAGAAAATGGTCTGGTTGGGAGGGTATAAATAACATCATGCTAAAATATAGTGCTGAAAGTACCTTCCCCGTCTCTTGCTAATTTTTACAGTTTTTCTCAGCACTCTGGAGTGTTCCACTTTTCATGGAAACTCTCTTATCTCAGCCCAGTATTTAAGAAATGAAACAGACATGATATCTCAAACCACTCAGGAGTATCTGTGCAACCTTCTCTTTCCAAGAATTGGAGAAAAGTTGTATATAAACACATATATGAATATTGTATCAATAACATTGTATCCATAAATTATATCAAAGTCTTGACATCAAAAACGACATACATGTCTATGGTCTTTATGTCTGTAAAGCACTTGATAAAGTATGGCATAAAGAGCTTGTGTTTAAGTTGGAACAAATTGTTACAACTTTATATTAGTGGTATTGAGTCCGTTGCTAAACCTATTCAGAGTGGGTTCTGTACTTGGACAGTTATGTTCTTATTTTAATGATTTGCCAATGACATTACTAAAAATATTAGACCTCACATTAACATGTTATCTGACGACATGCCCTTGTCGACAAATGTCAATAAGTTAGGTAACTCTCGAACTAAAGTGAATCGAGATTTTGGTCGTTTATCAGAAAAAGACCAACCAGTGGATTGTTAACACTAATGCTCTTAAAACTAGCTTATATCCTTAAAATGGAAAACTTCCAAACCTAATTAGTATTCAAACGATGCTCATCCAAAGAACCTTCGGTTCCTCACAAACTTTGGTAGTATTAGGCCGACCTAATGGTAAATGAAACGAACACATTAGGGCTGTACAAAGGGAACCACATATCACAATAAGTACTCTTTCTAGAGCAAAGAAAACTGTTACTGGAAAATGTTGTGTGACTCTCTGGCAAAGTATGGTAAGGTCGCCGATCGAATATGGCAACGCTCTGTACGACAGCTGTGGTCTTATATATGCAAACTCTTTTGAGGCTGGGGCCTCTGTGGCTCAGTCGCAGCAGAATGACCCGGAGCCTCCCACCAATGCGGTCGCTGTGAGTTCAAATCCACCAGCTCATGCTGGCTTCCTCTAAGGCCGAACGTGGGAAGGTTTGCCAGCAACCCGCGGATGGTCGTGGGTTTCCCCCGGGCTCTGCCCGGTTTCCTCCCATCATAATCTGGCCGCCGTCGTATAAGTGAAATATTCTTGAGTACGGTGTAAAACATCAACTCAAGTAAATAAGTAAATAAATCTTTTGGAGCTATACAAAGGCGTGCACCATCCTTCTGTACTGGGAGACTACGGCAAACGTGGTACAGCACTTTATTAATTGAACTCAAATGGCGACCTTCATGCAATCGACGTAGATGCCAGTAAATTTTACTCTTCTCTAAATCCTCCTCTTTCGTTTCAAAAGCTGCCAAAGATTGTAACCTTATACCGTCTCATATGCGAAATGCCTCTTTCGGAGCAGTAAAGCAATCTCCGTTCTCCAAGAAGATAAATAACTAATTCCACTGCACAACATGTTTGATTCCTACAGCTTTGAATGCAGAACGAGAATTTGAGAATTGCGCTCTGAAATGTTCTGACAAAACTGCCATGGCTAAATAAGTACTGTCTCTGAATCCTCACAGCATACATCCCTAGCGACACGATTGGCGTCCAAATCTTATTTATTTTTTCATTTGATTGAGATCTCACGCCGTGTACACAAGAATGTTTCAGTTATACGACGTCGACCTGCATTATAGTGGGAGGGTGCCAAGCAGAACCAAGGGAAACCCCACGACCCTCCACAGGTTGCTTTCAAATCTTCCAACGAGAGAAACCAGAATAAGCAGGATTTGGTGTCAACAGCAGGGGCATTGGTGCCGTCATGAATCGTTGTACTAAACTAGCATGCTAAGTACTAACTCTACATGCAAGCATGCCTTGATGAAACGAAGAAAATTTCCACCCGATGGAACACGATTTCACTCAGGCAGACTTTGTTTTGTTTTATTTTCAAAACGTTCAATATGGAAATTCATGTTTTTTTTTCAGTTTAGCGAAAAGTACATTTTTTGCCCTTAAATATTTTAACTATCAAGCAAAGAGGACGATCAAATATAATTTAAACAGTTTCAAATAAAAATTTTTTCAGATTTTCTTCAAACCACGAAAACTGGAACGTATGAGAAAAATACAGTAAGCACTCTCACGTCTACCTTGGCCATGAAAACCTGCACGGAGCTCCTTATGACTGTCACTGACTTTGGTTCTAATCTCCGTCACTTGGCAAAGTCGCTTAATTACACGGTCTACGTCACTGGAGGCTTGGCGAGGAGACTCAAAGTCTTTCCGACGTGTTGAGCTTCCTCTGCTGGACATGAACACGAGGGTACCAGATCCATCATTACGGCGTCGCCCTAGGTTTTCACGGCCGAGACAACGTGAAGGGAGACAACTGTCGCCTTGCTCATCTCCATTGTGTACCGTTCATATACAAAGGCGATGAAATACTGATTCCCGGTACGATTTCCAGGGAATATCCCCTACAGCCACCGTTATTTTGTCAAGACAAACCTAGGGTCTGGCTACGCACTAGCCAGGGAATTCCACAATTGTCTGGCCACGGAACTCTCTGGCTTGGTTCTGACCACCCGTGAACTTGACGCTGGCTCTTGGGCTTTACAGACGACTTGGACTCCACACACTGGATCGCATATATTAGCAGGCTGGCATGATCTTGCGTCAGGGTCTATCAGCGTGCTGAGGGAAGGCACTGCTGGTACCTGAAAGTCGCTAAATAAGGAATAGAAAAATCAATTTGTCTCTCAATAGATCGTTCGAGATCGAACTCTTTTATCGCTAAAGGTACCAAAAGCGATACTTTACCACGTGGCTTGACAGAAGTGTCAAGCAACTATTTCTGATTACATTTGCTATAAGAAAAGTGTCTAAAAAATTGTGATAAAAAGTTATTTAGACTTGGACGAACTTGAGGAGCTGAAGGTTTGTGAACTTAAGAAGTCACTGAAGAAAAGCAATGTCATTTGTACCTCCTGAACACGGTGAGATGGGTGATAAGCAAAGTAAAGTCAACAAACGTTGCCTAACATTTTTGACAAGTCACATCATACAGTAGGACTTTTTACCTTTTGCGACAAAACAGTTCGAACTCGGAACTTCCATCCTTCAGGCAAATAACTAAAACTGGGATATGCTCTCACATTTGTGACGTGGACAGGCTGGAACGAAGCTCCCTTAGCGTTACGTCCACTCAGCTAACATGACAACTAGCACTCAAGACATCACGACAGTTACGTGCTTGTAACGTTAAGGCTCGTAACTTGGAGCAAGTGGCCACAGGTATCTAATATATATGTTATAAACTTGTACAAAAACCTATAAAAAATGAGAACACAGGGCTTTGTGCCAGGGGGTTAAGACGCTTGTCTGTCAATTTTTAGGACACAGGAGATGCGGACCGTAATATCAACTCACAACTTTGGTCTCGTACACGTGATAGATGTATATTAACAATTGTTGCAGAACAATTTCACTTTCTTTATTTTGGTAACTGGGTCATCACGTGTTAAACACGTGCGAATAATTCTCAGGTGAAGGGAAGATCTCATTTTCTTCTTGACTTTCTGCCACTAACAGCTTCAAAGAGGTAATGGCTTCCAGACCAGGACCTTCAAAATGCCAAGAAGCAATTTTCAACCTTCGCCCCGAGATATCTGTCTCTCAATCGCTAGGAGACATGAGATGCGGTTTGTATCCCGGCCCTGGGTCAGGTTCACGCACCTGCTATCACAGTTCCTGGAGCCTTAATCACAGAATGGAGTCTTCGACGCTAGCTGGTTTCGGCTAGCCTTTTACCTATAAGGTGCGCATGTCGGTACGTCACAAGTAGGGAAGTTCATCGGGGACCCGTTTTACCAAGTGGGTGTAACGCTACTCCAACGGTAACTACCATGGCGACGTATCTCTACAGTATGTGTTACCATGACAGTAACGTTTGTCATATCTTACACCCTGTTTGTAAAACGGGCGACTGGAACTTTTCTGGACCGTCACACGGGTTTCCTTCTTTATAGGAATTAACGGCAGCCCAAGATGTTAACGGTTTCCTTCATCAAAGGATTTAGCGAAAGTTGACTAATTGAACGATTTCTTTGACTGAAGAAATTAGCGGCAATCCAAGAAATGAACATTTATTCATTATGGCGAAGTAAAAGGAATACATGAAAAATATCACGAGATTAAGGGAATAAGAACAAGATAAAGGGAGATAACTCCATTCACCTTGCATGAAGAAATCTTTTGTTCATGATCTCGGCATTATTTATGTGATCGGATTGTTGGTCTGGACCCAAATTTTCGGCTTCAATGAAGATTTCTGCTGGAGCAAGTCACTAAGGTACTTACACAGCGGCTGGCACAGGCTTGTTTTTACTTTTTTCTCTCAAAAAGAGAACCATGTTAGATTTAAGGCATGAAAGTACCGATTTATGCAACTGGATTGGATTTCAATAAATAAATAAGCTGAGAGTTTTTTTCTCAACAATATACACTTAATTAGAAAGAGCGAAATAAAAGTTGCCAGGGGATAGGATACAGTTTAGGAATATTAAACCAATCACTACCGATAAAACAGTTCCATTTTATGATGGCCATGTTTTGTTACGCTCTATTGAATATTGCAGTATCGTGCAGATACGAGCACTACCATGTCCATAAACAAAACACACCCATGGTGTAAAACCGGTACATTGGGTACAATAATTGAGTCAGTCTCTGAAAGAATCTGTGAAATGCACAGGTTGCTGTGCATATGAGAGGAGCATTTATTATTATTATTAATATTATTATTATTATTATCATCATTAACCTACTCACCAACCATAAAGGTCTCCTTAACCTATAATCATTCTATTTAATCTATGAAATGCTCCAGTGGTTGCGCCGATAGGGGGCTATTTATTTATTTACTGGTTTTCCTCTTATTATTATTACTTACGGAAAGAACATCCAACAACCTATGATCATGGTTCCTTCAGGGCACGTTAGTGTCGGCATCGCACCATCCCCTGAAATTTCGACAGTGTATTCCCCAGAACATGTTGGCACGCACGTTGCTAAGGCCTGTGAAACCAGTAAAAATGCAGTCACGGCGAGTTTTTACCCATTTCCCTGTTCTTGAATGCATTACTTTCTACCCTGATAATATTAGTATGCCCACTCATAGTGAAAACTGTACTCAGTATTCTATAAAAATGCAAGTAATGCCCAATACCAACCGATTGTTAAAAAGCTTCAATAGCACTTCAAATAATCCCTTTCCTTCCCTTTCACCCATATATACTTATTTAGTTCATTGAATGGTGTTTTATACCATGCTCAGGACTAGTTCACCAACACGACGGCGACCAGCAGTATGGTGGCAGGAAACCGGGCACAGGCTGAGGGAAACCTGCCACCATCCTCTGGCTCCTGACAGACCTTCCCACGTACAGATCACTACAATATAACACGAATGTAAATAAAATTATATGCATCACAAAATCATGAATTCAATTTTTTAAGAAGAACTGCGAATGAAGAAATGTGTCTCACCTGAAGCTCGTCGGTATTTACAGTACTCTTGCCAACAGAGCATGCGCCGTTCGACAGTACTGCTGAGCCGGCACACGTTCCGTTGTCAACACTGCACCTACAGTCAATAACAACGGAGTCTTCCGGGCAATTTACCTCCACGAAATCAAGAGGCGTTGTTGTTGAGGGCCCACTCACAAAAGTTACACCTGCGAAATGTGAAAGATTCTTGTCATAATAAGCAGCAAATATATTTCCTAATCCTTGCCACAGTTACATAGATCACAATTTCATTCAATATCATACTTTAATCAGGGCAGCTTTTTGTCAGATAATCATATAAAATGAAAGACAGTACATGTTCTGAGTTAAGTTTGCTAAAAAGCCTGGACAATATTATGTTTATTTCACTAAAGTATTTTTTCTAACAGCTACTCGGACAGTGGAAATTGACATTTAAGTATTCCATATATTGTTCATCCCTGGATAAACTATGGCGTTTTGCAAGTAAACAGATAACGTATTACTCGTCCAGTGCGAGAGAACGAGAGTAGAATCACCTTGGGACTGAATCGCCATTACACGGTTGAAAGGGAGACGACATATTGTTTTTGACTGTCAACCACTTACAGCTTCATAGAGGTATTGGGTTTCGGGTAAAGTGACCTTCAGAAATAACCAAACCGCGCCATTTTGATCTGTCATTGAAATGTACAGGAATATTTTATACAGATTTTAAATTTCGGACTTCAAAGACAGGTGATCACGTCACGTTCGACCTTCCAAGTCAATCACGTCAAGTTGTGATCTTCCACAATTTTCAGCCGATTTGAATAAATTTATTTTAATAATTCATAGCCACTAAATGCCAACATATAATATTAATATCCCAGGCAATGAGATATGGCTTCTGGAAAAGAAATTCCTTCAACTATTTAATTTATCTCCAACAGGGCCGCTGTGTAGGTCAGAGGTGCTTTAGTTGTCTGTATACAGGTAAGCTAAAAAGCTTAAGTGAACAAAAAGCAAAGCATGAAAGAAATAAAAATCCGATCGTGGCAATGAAATGAGCCGGCAACAAAACACGACTAAACAATCCGGTCGACATCTGGCTTTATCTTTGTTTTTATTTTTTGTTGTTTTCTTTGTTTTTATTTAATGTGGGGGAGGGGGCTTCAAATTGTACATTTATTGTCCATTATAAAAGAGTGTAGAGAAAGAAACATTATGGATACACTGGAGAATAAAATCAGAGCAGTGACAGCAGGCTGGCAAATGGTCACACACACTCGGTGATATCCCACCTCCTGTCACTTTCGGTTAGGGTTTCATTTTAACTGCACGTTTCAGTCTGTAAAAAGTAACAATTTACACTCCCCAAGCAGTAGGACTTAAGTAGAATTAGTTACATACTATCATGTTAACTGAAATTTGTTAGACATCGCTGGTCTAGAAATACCAGTACTCAGAATTTATAGTGTGGTCATCACTTTTAATAAAACCAGTCCCAAAAGAACAATGCAAAGGAACCAAATCTCGTGGATCCTTATCTGAAACATTTACCAGCAGGACAGAAGGCTGTATCCACCTTGTCGTCTATCTGTCTTAAGTACTTGAGAGTGTCTTCAAATCCCGACGAAACACTGGAAGATCATAACAGATTTCACACCCAGTGTTAGAGTCATTATATCAAAAGAGTCATATCATGTTCTATCATTAGGCGATGCGCCTTTGTACATAGTCACGTCCATCCTCACAGCGCATACAGCAACAAGACTCAACACAAACTGACCTTTGCAATTCAGCAAAAAGACCTACGTGTAAACACCTACTGTCAAGGTAAAACGTTTTAAATTCCATATGCAAATTAGCATCTGTCAAACAAATGAAGATGGTTCAAAACTAGGCTACCTCTAAAAACTATCTAAACTGACTGAAAGAGAACATTTTCGACCTTCTTGACATCTGGACATTGAAATTGCAAGTAATATTTTCCATTCTCGAGTTCCAATCTAGCTTGTTCGTTTTCAATTTCATATTTTTTCTTCTTTTTTTCACTACCATGACGTCAACATATGATTACCAGAAGTGGCAAATGGGTAATAGCGAGGACTCCGGCAAATCTGTTGGATGAAAGCTTTTAATTATATATGCAATGCAATACGACATCGTAGTGACACCCTGTATTGGGGCAAATCGGTGCAGTTTAGCATTAGTTCGCAAATACAACTAGCATTCCAAACCTAATGCTTTCAGTGCTTGTCCATTACGAGTGTAAAACGGTCCACAGCTCGACTATGGCTTGTCACTTTTCTCCGTGAAAAGTGACAACGTATTAGGTATCAATTCAAAATAAGTAACAGGCTATTTAAATTTTGAGTTTTTAAATTGTAGATGTTCACGCAAGAACTGAGTGACCAAGTTCTTAGCTGAAACAGAAAAAACAATCGGACAATCGAAGATAATCTTTGCTCCATTACACCTTCATTACCAGGAAACTGAAATCATCCACAAAATTGTCTGACTTTCCTGGTAGATCGTCTAAAATAAATGTTTCCAGGGCCAAATCGTAGACCGTACGTGTTATTGTGTAACGGAACGACAGCTTTGATGGATTTCCAAATTCTCCTCCCACTAGTAACAACAATCACTCTAAAGTCACTCTAGACTAGAGTCTAGGTTTACACATCGTCCGTCAATAAGTGTACTCATATTCTACCAATGTCAGTTCGTACGCATGTTTTTTTCGGCAGGGAGTATTGGGCTACAACTTGTACGCATCTATTTCCGTGAGGTGTGTAGGTTTACACCTTGTTGGCCAGACCGTACACCTCTGTTTTCCGTGAGGGGTATAGCTTTAACCTCGTATGTAAATCCGGAAGTATCTGCTTCCGTAAGAAATATTGGTTCACACCTCCTTTGCCAGCCCATACGCATGTGTTTTCTGTTAGAAGTGTAGATCTATACCTCGTACGTCAGTTTGAACGCATGTTTCCCTTAGGAGTACAGAATAACATCTCGTTCGTCAGTCCTTTTCCGCAATTTTCTCAACACTGTTCATCATGATGAATTGAAATTCGGCAGATGATGTGCACGTTGCGGTGGAAAAAAAACTTTGTTTCTTTATGTAGCAGTTTTCAATTATATGCGACAAAATTATTGTCGTTCTTGTCATAGATTGGAGCTTCTCTTCAAAAAAGATGGGTTATTCTAAATCAAGTCTTTGTGAGAAACCTCACCGTGACGAGTTACAGATCAAGTCCCAGTTTCGGGCCATCTCATTTACGTTAGAAAAAGATATCACATTTAAGAGCCACACAGTTCCTACATATTTACTTTTATTAAAAAAAAAATAATTAACATAGTGGCAATCTGAAAATCAAAATTCTTCCGGTACGAACAACAAAATCAAGCATACTTACTCCTCGCAGATATCACAAGACAGAGGAGGTGGGGGAGGGGGATGGATCGGTGGACGGTGTGGGTAGGGTGGATAAAATCGGTGATGCCTGCCGTACGTGTTCTGTTCAGCGCCTCCTCCAGACTCTCCCGTAGATGGAGCTGTACTTGCTATTGTCGGCAAAAGGCTGAAATAAATAGTCATTGTCATTGTTTATTATACGTTATGACAACGACGCATCATGGTTAATTCTACACCAGTGCCATATAACAAATTATAATTAAACTCACTGAGTTTTTGTCAGTTTATTCCCTTTAGTCCGTGTGACACGTTAACAGCGAACTTTAAGCAGCTCAGGAATACCGCACATGTTATACAAACCAGATCACAAACAAAACTGGCGCGTCCACACCAGGGTTAGGTCCATAATGAACTGTTACAAATAAGCAGTCACGTAATTATGGTTGATGACTATTATCATCTTGTACTTGAGCTTATTTGAATCTTCTTAAGCAACCATTAAACTTACTGAATGAGATTGAGAATGACTGTCAGACCGACGAAGAGATCAATTCCGGTTTTCATGGCTGCTAACTGGAAAGAAGAAAGAGCATCGTCAAGGCATTCTGTCACGTGAAAGTTTTTATTCTGTACCAATGACATCTATTGAATTGCAGGGAACACCGGTGCCTTATTGTACCTAATTTTGCTTTAGCCATTGTGCCAGGGGATGTGTAAGTTGCCTTTAATCATTTCCATGAACATGAATGCCGGGTTTTTGGTTACGTGTGACCATTAGTCAACCACTACACTGTCTTCGCTGCTCTCGTTTCACTCTCCATACTCTTGTCTTTTATATTTCGTTTCTACATACGCGGTCACAACGTTCAGGACCACCACCAGTTGGACAAGACGATGTGACCAGATGATATACCTGTATTCTCTCATGCTCTTGTTTACGCCCTGCTTAAGATGACTTCACTCAGGTGATGAAGTGCACAATGAATTGCTTTTGACACTGGGTATTAACAGCTATATAGAACAACTGGTCTCATTAGGTCTGGGTTAAAGGAAGCTTGCAAGAAATAGTGTTGGTCTGCGACATTGTCGAGTTGACTTCCAAGTACCGTGCAAAACCAGCTCATGTAGAGCATATGCCAACTAACCAATCGAGAGCCTCAGTAAAAAGAGACAATATGGCGTGCTTAATCAATCAGTCCGATGTCTGATTCTAAACAAGTTTTGGTATATGTAAGCGCAGTCTTCAAATTTATGGGTTGTGAGAAACGTTGTGTGTGGAATTTCCTGCAGCAGTGACCAGAAGCAAGTGAAATCCAGCTCGACATAAAGTCAAAACTGGGAACGCCATGCCTGGATTGACACAGACTCCCACAAGTTAGGTGGGCGTTGCCAATTGTTACATGTCTACATGACGAACGGGACAGATTCTGGGACGGGTTAACACTTTTTAACTGCTTTACATTACCTTGGTTCCCTGATTTCTGGGGATTTAGTTTGCATACAAAAGATTGCAACATACAGATTATGACGAGACCAGTGAAAACTGCCATAATTGGAGAAAGGTTACACGTAACCGGTCAAATCCCGACATTTCTAATTGGTCATACTGGTATCCTCGCGAACGCAGTCATAGGCGGGGAGACCATATACTCTATTCCCCAATTCAGTTTATATCATTAGGGTTTTATTCCGTTAATATAAATGTTTCCACTGGGTTTCTGGTAAACCAAAGTTCAGACATGAACGTGAATTGATGCGGAAAACCTTGAACATGTGTATCCAAAACTTAACCAGAACTCTGTATGTCATATTTCAATCATATTAGAACGTATGTCTGCACGTGGTGCGTACATCGCTCATTGGACAATGCGTAATTCTTGACAAGTGGCGTATAAAAAAAAATGCATTTAAAATCACAGCAATTTTTTCCTAAGTCCGCTTAAGCCCTGTTACTGGTGAAGGTGTAAATTTCTGCTATTTATGCATTTAAATCAGTAGTTAGAATAAAACCCTGACCGAGATAATCTCACATCAAACTAGATTCACCCGTACACTCTGTCGTCGCTGTTCGTTGTCTGATCCGATATGCCAGGGTACGGTTTTTGGACACCACATGTATAATAACAGCTGTTACCTCTACTGTGACACATAGGGATTGGTGGATATTATCTCCTGCACACAAACGCTGTCTACATGTACACAACATCCATCAAACAAAACTGAAAGTTGAATTATGGTGTACACTAAAATGTTATACATACCTTTGGGTTTCTTACAACGTCTTTTCTTTTCTCTTTGCTCGAAGTTGCTGTGTCAAATTTTAATGTATGTGTGCTTTTATAGGGTTAACTGAGTATTTTTAAGTAGCAGTTCAGTTTTACCTACGTCAGCTAACCGGAGGGTGGATTAAAGGTTATGTTGTACGATTGCGCTCGAGGAGGGGTACATCTTTTATTAGGCAATTCATAAAAAAATTGACTTTGTGTAACATTCCTGAAAAAAAAAATCCGTAGGTAGGTAGCCCGGAATTTTTTTTTTTTTTTTCGGGAATTTTTTTCCCATTTTTTTATCGGCTGGGAGGGACATAATGCACGACCCATCAAGTAAGGACTTAACAGAAATACATGTATTCTGCAGTAGTGGAACTATAAAGGATGTGGCATCTTCTTGTGACAGAAGTCCAGGCCTTCACTGATTATTTTGTTTCTAAGGTTGAGCAATACTTTGAGCTTAAACTTTAAATTAATCACATCAGAAATACGTCCTGATGTAGCCGGGCGATCTCAATAGATTAAATGCCCAAGGTTTTAAATTATTAATGGTTATGCCAAAGACCTGGAAAATCAATATCTTCCAACAAGGAATCAACAAGATTGCAGATTTTATATTTTAGCTAACTGAACCTAGAACAGAAATATTATGTCCAATTGACACATTCATTTATTAATGCAAGAAGCAAATAAAACAAGTTTTGCCACATACTTTAGGTGAAATGGTCGAAGATTACAAAACTAAGAAAAGTGAGGATATGTATGTATACTGTATTCCATAAAATTTCACGTCATGTAAACACTGAGCCTAAACGACGATTTTCAATATGAAGATGAAAAAATGAAATATTTCTGTTTTATTTTTAAGATTATTTGGGCTCTGCAATTAAAAAACAAACAACCAAAAAGCATGAGAAGTGTATTCCACATACAAGTACATTGCACATCCATAGCTATGTTGACTGTAAGCCCCCATGTAGGCCTTGGCTCATATGGCTGTCCTTTCTATTTTACAACACTTATATTAGGAACACGTGAGCCAGGATCATGTCACGTTGCATGAAGTTTAAAGGATGTAACTTTACAGCATTTTCCTTGCATATGAACTCCTACCACTCTGTAATGCATCTGTCTCTTTCAATTGACCCCAATCTTCAGTATTTACACATCACAACAGTGTATCAGTGAAATGATACATTTTGAATGTCCGGAATAAGTACTTTTTCTTTACCAGAAGACGGGAATCAGGAAGAGGCCTCAGACAGGCTAAGTGGGAGAATCATAATGGCTGAAGCCCTCATAAAAATGGAGGCTCTGTTGGGGGTCCTTTGATAGCTCAAGGACCAAACCAACAACTTGAACCTAGCCTGACTTTTGGCGGCCATGATAGCTTAGACAAGGAAGTTACTTCCCCTCAAAGTTTGGCCAAATCTATCTCCCTTGAATTTTGGATGAATTTTTAAAAAATGCCGAGGGTATTGTTTTTGGTTTTTGTTTTTTGCCGCAATTTTTCTGGGTCGGTCGGCTTACAGCAAAGACAAATATTATTGTGTATGACCTTACTGGAGTAAACAAAAAGATAATTAAGTTTAATTGGTCTTCTAAATTTCAACTCCGTCTACTGTACTGGTCGTGCATTAATCTAGGCATCAAAAACAGGTTACAGTATTGACTGTACAAACAGAACAACGACGACAGTGTGATAGTTGACATATTGCACGTCACCGGTGAAATACGACCTCTTGTCAGTTTACCTCAATTAGGATATTTTTCTAAGTGTCTAAGTGTTTCTTCGTGTCAATATTTAACGCCCTCTATCACCAAAGCTTAAGAAGAATTATGTAAGGAAATAAAATGAAAAAAATTCAAAGTTATAAGTTGTAATTTATTAGACGTTAATGCCCTAGAAATCCTCCGATTATACATGTGCCGTGTCCATTTCTTCACCCTATTTCGCCAAATCACATAAAAGGATGAGAATCTCATTGCATGTGTTGTGTTTCATGCATTCCCTACACTCTATACATGTCGATATAGTTATGGTCGCATCGCTCACCTCTCAGGGTTGTTTTATTATATCATAAATTGTCTCTGGTCATGTTAGTCCATCAGCATGCTCAGTTTGACTGCGTTCAGAATTTCACCAGTGGGCAGATTATTTGTAGAAGCTAACGAATCTTCATTATACGGCAGGTCTAGAAAACTCAAAGCTTCCCACATGTAGCTTAAAGCTCAACCAAACAAAAAAAAACATAATATTTATATTAGATACATATCAATTTAATAAATATTCTAAAAAGATGCGTCAAATTCATCTCTGTTATATAACAAGGACGATAAACAGTGATTAGTGGCTGGTGTAACCTGCAACATTTTAAAAATTTTCAATGGAGGTGTTTTGGGGGTGAAGTTTTGATAGAGCGCTTATGTTTAACTCTTGTATAATTGCATCGTAATAATTATATTGGTAGATAATACTTTTTATTTTACTGCGCTCTAAACATAAAATCTTGAAGTAATGCGCAGTGTGTCCCCCCAGGGAGATCGCGATTTTGTTTAATCTCATTAATTTTAAATTACATTCCCCTTGCAGAAAGCGTTTGTACGTTTTTTTAAAGTAACTTAAAAAGAGACTTTTTATTTTTAACCAGTGATTACTTTCCGCTGAGAGTTGTGACTTTAATTGGGAAGTAGGGGAGAAAGGCACTGGCTTGATGACAGACACTGTGTGGCACACACGTAACGCTGTGCGTAGTTAAGGTATCCATATATATGCACATGTTGTTATCAAGTATCTTCGTTATGTCAGCGATTGTTTTTTACTTCGCTGCTAACGACAACCTGTATAACTAGACCCCCACCCCACCCACCCCCAGCACATTAAATAAGCTTCGCTCTGGCAGTTCGTACCTGGTCCACAGTGTTACATCTAGTGGAACTGAATTCGAAATACCCACCATAGATGCAAGTCAGCGAAAGTTATGTCAGCGAGCAGCACGTCTGCTGGTACATAAAGACCATAACATGATAACTTTGACACCAACACTGATGATTTTTTTCCGGTAATACATTAATTAAACGTACCCCAATAATCTCGTTAAATGCCCTAAGAGGGGGTGAATCAATCAGAGCAAAGCAAAATGTTTCACTTGAAAATGCTAAACTTTAAGAGAAATTTTAGTATTCAACTCATTGGAGTTAAACACACAAGGGACTGCCCAGTGTCTTACATCTGCGGACAGTACACTGACAAGGCAACGTAAGGGAAGTCCTTCTGTTAACATCATGAATTTTGTGTTTAATGGCGTTAGGGTCGGAGCAAAGAGGCATTATCTCAGTATTTTTTCAACAGTCACCAGTTTAGTTGAATTACACATAGATAAAATGAAAACAGACGGTGGAGAAACAGCTCACAGAACAAGGATTGCCAGGAGGCTGTTTAGCCAGCAACAGTACTGTATCACAAGTCTTGTCTCTGGTATATTGATCCACGAAGGTAGATAATGTGGCCTCACGACCCCTTTCCTATCTTTTAGTCTGGTAGGGACGGCTATGACGTCATAAGGTTCCCTGGTCGAGTGGTCGAGTGGCGTGGTGTGATGTAGGCAGTCATTATATAAATTATGTTAAATTATAGATTGAAGTTGTTTTTAGTTTATAAAAAGATGTTATCTTTTCAGGGAGATACATACGATTATACGTGCATACAGACACAGGGCCTGTCAATGGGTTACCTGTGTGTACAGAAATATAATGAATACGGTGTGAAATATCAGCTTTTAGCTGACATAAATTTAATAATTAAAAAATATATACACTCGTAATATACATAATTTTTTCAGCATGGATGTAAATGCAACTGTTACATGCAGATGAAAACCTGGTATAATTTGCTATATGTATGTACATGTATGTACATCCCTGTCTTAAAGATCAACGTGGATGAGTGTGAGGGACTGATTTTGGTTTGGTTTACATAAAACGGACAAATCACAGACATTAAACGAGACATAAATAACTCATATATTGTGCTTAGATTTGAAGTCCTTTCGGAAGAATTGGTTGACCCTGAAAAGGGTCGTTGGAGAGGGTTTTTTGTAGGCTACGTTGGGGCTGGTTTACTTGTCCACTTCCCCGTTGTGCTGCTGGGCCGGCTGCTGGTTGTACTCCTGCTGCTTGGGCCGCCCCGATGCCACGAATGCTTCCCGCAACTCGTCCCATAGCACCTCCATCTCCCGCCGACAAAGCTCCATCTCCCTCGCACTCATCTCCATTAGGGTATGATGAATTCGCTCGCGAGCCTCATACCGGGAGTATGCTTTCGCATACTCATACCGGGCGTATGCGAAAAGTCGGTGTAGCTCGCCTTCAGTAGGTGTATCCAAAATAGTAGGGTGAGTGAATGAGTTGATACCGCTTAAGGCTGGTGCTTTCATATGATTCGGCCGGCTTGTGGACTCGTTTCTCGCTTGTTATTTTTGGAACGCGCGCCATCCAGCCAGCCAGCGCAGACCGAAGAGAAAACCATTCCAATCGTCGCAGCGCCATCTGTCGGGGGATTCCCCATTTGTGACATTTGTTAGGAGAAAGGATTGCACGAGCTGGCATTATGCCGAGATTTGAAAGCCCGTGCTCACAAGCGCGTTCATTTAGTTTTCTATATAAAGCCGTTCGTTTCCACACCTCACCCGTCAGTTTACCTTGGGGCTTCAGACCGTCAACTAATGCTGCCTGACTGACTCACTTTTTCGTCATTATGCCGGAAAATACTGTTCCAGCGGAGAAACAGCCGTTCGGACAAGAAGAAGAACATTTCGTTAAAAACTCGTGATATCGACATTTACAGCGGATGTCGTATTAGAGTTTCTGAACTCACAAACCCACCGAACAGAAACCGGATCTATACCAGCTAGTGAAGATGATGAGATTAGCGTACCGTCAGAACAGCTGTTTCGTTTGAGTGAGGACATTTTCCTCAGTTTGTCACCACATAAGAATCCGCAAACTGGGGACTGCTGGTGGTATGCGAATATTAAATAATGGATGCAATACAACAAGCAGGGAGAATATTATCCTAAGAAAGGCGATGTCACTTTTCGAGCTGACATGTGGAAAGACCTCACCAAGGCCTGTCATCTCATACGAGCCATACTTGGGAAAACAGATGAAGCAGTGTCCCAGCCAGATAGTACAGCATCTACGTTCCCACTCTCTCCAATTCCTCTCACCGCTGCGGAGAACACCATTTTAAATAATTTCACGAGGAGTGTGATGATGGGACATATGATTCCCCTTGTTAGTCAAGTAAGGGAAGAACAATGTGAAGGTCGTCGTGTGGATCATCCGAGTCAAAGTCGGCATCAGTGTCTCGAGTCATTACATTATATGGATGTGCAAAGCGAAATTACGGTTGACCAAGCACCATTGTGTTCATTGGATGAATCTAAGGTGATCAGCGATTTTCAGAATGCGGCTAAAGAGGGTGAATGTCCAGATGATAAAGTCCGCCAGTATCTACAAGGGAGTAATGTACAAAAGCGTAATCCTCATTTCAACAAAATGTACTTGCAGGTTTTGACAAGAGATGGAGAAGAAGTGTAAGTAAGTAATTAAAAAAATTTAAGTGATTTTTCGCTGATATATATATGTTTAATTAATTTACAAACTAATGTTTCCAGGCGTACTATGTACTGTTGTGGAAAGTCATGTGACCTTATACTGAATTAGGCGCATATATAGTTATTTTATTTATTTATTTATTTACAGACCACCTCTTTCCCTTCCCAAGCGATTGCAATTCAACTCAGGTCGAAGAGGGAATATAAGAGTACTCAATCTCGACAATTATACCGGTTTTTATTTGGGCAATACATCGCTGTAAACGGTGAATAGGTATCAGGGGAACGGTCGTGTGGGGAGAGTATAAGATGGCTAAGCCTTCGTACGGAGGACGAACTAAGGCGTTATATGGACGATTTATTGAATTTTGCGATTTGGTGAGAAAATGTTGTTAACTAATAGTTCAAGTTTATGAGTTCTCCATTTATTTTTCTGTTCATATCCCACAATGAAGGTTGAATTCTATAAAATATCGTCATATCGTTCACCGTGTTTGTAATGTAAAGTAAAAACAAAAGAAAATATAAGACTATGCCATTATATGAATAATTTATTGAATTTTGAGATTTGGTGAAAAAATGTTGTTGTTAACTAATAGTTCCAGTTTGTGAGTTCTCCATTTATCTTTCAGTTCATATCCCACAATGAAGGTTGAAGTCTATAAAATATCGTTATATCTTTCACCGTGTTTGTAATGTAAAGTAAAAACAAAAGAAAAAAAATTTGTAGAACACTGTGTGTTTGTTTGTTTTATGATTTAGCAGTTTACCCAGATAATTGCTCTTGATCTGATTGATGTTTATTCTTATTTGATTTATTATTATTATTATTATTAATTATTTTATTAATATTTATTATCTATCATGCAGTAAAAGATTGATGTTGATTTGGTGTTATTCATAGGGTATGTCGCTCATGTTTACAAGGTGGTTATGGTGCAAAGAGTATTTCCCCTTGAAACTATGAGTGAAAATCCTGTGAGTGACGGTCAGTGGGAGATAACTCATGCCAAACCTCACTCTGTCGGTTCTACATGTACGTGGAAAAATGTCTCTAAATATTGAAGATCTGTATATATATATACGTGTGTCGAGGATAGTATAAGACGTATGGTACTCTACAGTGTTTCATTATTATTCCACTGGCTACACAAGTGACAACACTCCTAAAATGAAATCGACGGTTATAGGATGGAAAGAACTTGTTGATTCAGTAACAGACCACCAAGCATATAAGGGCTTAGTGGAATCTATGTTTGAAAATCAGCTTGTGAACGAAGGCCGATGAACTATTCTCGGACTATTCACCAAAGACGTTTGTCACCGCTTAGAGAAGTCTAATATGATTCTCAAATATTATTACCGTGAAGTTATACCGAAACTCATGAAGTCGGCAGCTACAGCCCATATAAAACCCGAGTCAATATCTCTCACGCCTCTCTTACATCTCTAGCTGTCTTTATCACTTGTGCTGCTACTTGTTGGTGTTTAGTGAAATGTGTATAAAATAAACGTACGTATCCATTATGACTTACCGCCGACCGAGAAAGAGAGTTAGACTCTCTATACGAAGGCAAAGAAAAAAGCGAACAAAATAAAATCTCTGGATATCGTCGCGAAATTCTTAGAACAGCTATATTATGACCCCCAGAACCCAGCTGTTTATAGCGGGGTAGGTGCTTTCTTACCGGCAGCACGTCAGCATGATCTATCTGTGTCACGTTATGGTGTAAAGGCTTGGTTAGCAGAACAGGAGACGTATACACTTCATCGTTGAGCTTAGTGACACTATGCTCGTAATAGAGTTATTTTGGCAGGATAGACAGTCAGTGACAAGCTGATTTGGTTGACATGAGTAGACTAGCCAGGTATAATTGCTCACATGCATCGATATTCTGTCTAAATATGCTTGGGTATTTCCCGTTTCTACCAGACAGGTGCTAATCTCATTGAAGCGTTTAATAGGATTTTCAAGTCTGGACAAAAGTCATTATTTTTACAAACCGACGAAGGGAAAGAGTTTCTCAACAAGGCATTTCCGGCATTTTTAAAGGAACATGGGCTTTTTTTATTTTCACACATTTTATGAAACGAAGGCCTCCGTAGTTGAGCGGTTAATCGCACCTTTAAAGCTCGCATGTATAAACATTTCACTGCTAATAACACTCGACGTTACCTGGATGTTTTACCTGCCTTAACACGGGGTTACAATCGTATCACCTCAGCATTCGGCGAGCTCCGATTACCGTTATAGCTGACAATCAACATGAAGTTCTGGCTATATTATAGACCTCTATGGAGTCATGGTGCACTCGGAGAATTTATCGGTATAAAATGGGAGAACTCGTTCGTATTAGTGAAGTCAAGAGAACTTTTGAGAAGTCTTACCTATCTAACCGGAGTAAGAAATTTTCCGCGTTGTGGCACGGCATCCTCGGGAACCTGTGGTGTATACATTAGCTGATTTGAATGGAGAAAGACTCTCGGGGACGTTTTACGAGACGGAATTCCAGCCCGCTAAAACTACACCTGATGCGTACTATCAAGTGGAGACTGTATTAGACAGCAAAGCAAAAAGGAACGTGGCAAAACATATTACTTGGTGAAATGGCGAGACTGGCCGGCTAGTTTTAATTCGTGGGTGCCAGCGACAGTTGTTACAACGTTTTAAAAACGGTCTTCATCCTACCTGTGCTCAGTCTCCTCTCGCAATGCATAAGTGTGTAGATCATTGCGTGCGACGCCTGCGCGAGAATAAAGACACCACTATAATTGCAGGTGTCGCGGTGGTGTGCATCGGATTGTTAATAGGCGGATTCGGAATTGATTTAACATCCCAACTGAGCGAAGACAAATATTTGCTACGCATCCTACAAGAGCGATTGAACAAGATGCTATTTCACAAGCTATTGAGGAATGAGACGGACAAGTTTCTCTCGGTATTTACCAGGCGTATTAGACTGCTTGCGGCGACTGACATTACCCAGATTCCTTCTTCTCCGGTACCTACTCAGTCTTGGCCTTACCAAAGCCCGAACACATCACCTAGTAATCAAGATATTACTAGGGGAATTTGGCCCAGCGATATTACCGAGCAAACTAAGCACAAGACTGAGCCTACGAGCCCACCTGCACAGGTGAATTCATCGAAACACATCCCCGTATCTTACCACCCCCAGCCTTGTCAATCTCAGCCATTTTCCTTCAACTTGACTTTCCCACTAGACCCATGGATTTACGATGGAACCACCCATTTACCTGTCTTGTCAGCGGACCAACGGGAAGTGGCAAATCGGTCTTTGACAAACGTGTTATAGAGCATGCTAACGAACCTATTCATCCATCTCGTGTTGAATTTCAAGAAGGAGTACCTAGCCCGACAACATTTAATCCGGATGGACGAACTTTGATAATTGTTGATGATTTAACGGCCGAAGCAGACGATCGTGTAACAACACTCTTTGGCAAGGGGAGTTACCATCAGTGTGATCTACATTGTGCAGAATCTGTTTAACAAAAGCAAAGACCATAGAACCGTTAGCTTACACGCTCATTATTTGGTCGTATTTAAAAACCCCGAGATTCCGCTCAAATTACTACCATTGGCAAACAAATGGCCCCAGCAAAACCTCAGTACGTGCAAAGGGCCTTTAAAGCTGCCCTCCGAGCCTTACGCATATTTGCTTGTCGATTTCAACCAAACTAGCCCTGATCATCTCCGTTTGCGTACACACGTATTTCTGGATAAGGTGCAGTATGTCTATCTGCCCAATTCTTAAAAATATTAACTTTCAGGAATAACTCTCACAGACATATGCATTTAAACTCTTACTGCGTCATTATATAATTATACACTAACCATGTCAGCACGGTTACGTCGCTTTGCACCTTTGCTAAAACTCCTGGTCAATGGTCGCCCGCAGGTGAAGGAGAAATTTATTCGCGGACCTAATGCTGAATTTATCCGCTATGTATACGAGGTTTGTAAGAACATTTTAAATGGGAATATCCCATTGGCACCAGCTCATAAGGCACCGTTACGTCCGTACAAGACACATCTACGTACGCTAGTAAACAAGCGCGCTCCGCTACATCGCAAACGGACCATTATACAGAAAGGTGGAATATCACCTCTCTTGACAGCTATTCGGGCTACTGCCTCTCTTATAGGTGGACTGTTTTAGGAGTGGAAGTAAAGAAAAAGAAAAAATGACCCTAGGTGAACCTCGTCTGCTGGAGGGATTGCTTCAGCCGATTTCACCTTACCCCGTGCCCCTACTGTCAAATTTCTTAACACACTAGATGGAGATATGGAAAGAATTTTAAAGAATGGAACATTGTCAAATGAAGATAAAATTTACCAGTACCAACAAGTCCTCCAACGCTACTTGACATTTAGCAACCAGTATCAGCAAAGTCTCACGCCGCCACCTCCTGAGCCGACTACGACCCTACATGCGCCTTCACCTGCTACATCTGTGCCCCCTTAGGCAACCTTGCCCGTGCAAGAAAAGGAGAAGGGAGAAACGGGCTTTGACACCAGCCGGAAGGCATGTTGACACCTCATAAACCAAAGGTGTCAACTCCAATTTCCCTGTCTAAGAAGGGTAAATCAAAGCCTAAATCAAGAGATGAGTGGGAACGACTACAACGGGAGCAACGGTATAGTCCAATCCCAACCACAACCCCATCTTGCGGTAATTAAAATGTCAAACGTGAAACTACCCAACCTCCGCGGTGGTCTCATTAAAAACTGGGTTTTTCATGCTATAGAGTTAGTCGGACTCTAGTGAGGCGTAAGATAAAGAGCATGTTTATATGACGTTACCGAGCAACAGCTCATTGTACTATTTCCCAAATAATACGCTAGCCAATTACACTACCCAACTGCCTAGACCGATTCATCGCACAGGTTATTGGGAATGTGGCCTAGTGGAAATACATCACCCACGATTGTGGCCTAATGTCACAGCCGGTAAGATCTGGTTTACGATGTACTCGGAAGATCTCTCTCGTTACGATCGAGTTGTACTACCCAAAAGCCATTCCCCCATAGCTAACGCCATCACCTCAGGCCTCAATGCCCAACTGATGGCTAGCACTAGGCCTTCTCTTATGCCTAAAGCGGACCAAATTGTGTTTGGGTATGATAAACGTTCCGAAAGATATCCACTGGAATTTTAAATCCCCTCAAAATGTGGATTTAATCCGCGCATATACAAAATTTTCGCCCTCATTCCTGAAAAGGGTTGATCCCCACCTTTTAAATATATTCGGATGTGCTCGAACCTCCTGTAGTAGGGGATGTATTAGCCTCACTACTTCGTGCGGTAGTGGTTCGTGGAGCGTCTGGAGATTACGTTACCAAGTCCTTTTGCATATGTCAAGTACGTTCCTGTACTGAAGAGGGATTTTTCCACCAAGGAAATAGACATTAGGGACGACGCAGGTCAACTTGTTCCATTTGAGCACGGGAAAGTGTTGGTAACCCTTCATTTTCTAGAGCGGCGGAGTTTACCTCTTCTTTAACACGGGATAAAAAAGGGAAAGAAAAAATTTTTTTTGATTTGACGCTGACCACACGAGGATTCCAACCTGTGATCTCCCAATTGCTCATGTAGGATGTCAGATACACATCAATCTTACATCACGTACTACTGCAACCAAGCTGGCGGCGGTAATTTCCCTGTCTTTCATGGTGTTCTGGTACAACTAGGCCATGGAATGTTCTAGGTGCTTTTATCAAGGGATCTCTGATATCCAATGCCAAATCCGTGGGGAAAGTTGTGCTACGGACAGCTCTGGTGACTGTTGGTGATACGCTGGTTCGCTGCAAGTCACCCCGGGAAGCCCTGAAACAACGTAGTAAGGCTGCTGGTAAAGAACTTCTAGGTAAACGTGCACTAGCGGCGAAAGCCCGCCGTATTTTCGGTGTACTTACACCTGAGCCGGGGCGACGTTCACCAGGTAAACCAGCTCACAGGGGGTCTATAAAACGCCCCACTGCACTTCACTCCATCAGTCAGCGTAAAAGACGTGCTGGAACACACAAGGCCCGCAAAGCGATCAGCCACATTCCCCAGAGATATTTTTCCATAAAGTGTATATTCGTTCTACCATGGCTTTACAGCACCCAAATTCCTCCCCGTCAGTGAACAATGAATTTGATTTGTGGAC
Organism: Acanthopleura granulata; assembly: GCA_016165875.1. Lineage (NCBI taxonomy): Eukaryota > Metazoa > Mollusca > Polyplacophora > Chitonida > Chitonidae > Acanthopleura > Acanthopleura granulata. The sequence continues at coordinate 1,999,635 of JABBOT010000013.1, forward strand.
TTTACCTCCGATTCAAAGAAGTTTACAGGTAGGACGAAAGGATACCTACAACCCTATTGCCAGCATTATGGATGGTGGGCCTGTAGAATTTTTTATGAGCAATTGGGATCCGGACACGTACTTGGACTTGGCTAACTCGTATTTGTATGTGAAAGCCAAAATAGTGAAGGTAATGGGGATGATTTCTCGGAAAATGCCGCCGTGGCACCCGTTGATCTGTGGCTGCATTCTTTGTGGCACCAAGTAGACGTCGCTGTCAATGATAAATTGTTTATGCAAACAACGAATATGTACCCTTACCCTGCGTACATCGAAACCTTAATTAGCTATGAGCAGGATGCTAAAGAAACTCAGTTGACTGGGAGTCTGTGGTATAAGGATATTGCTGGACAAATGGAGACCAAAGGAAATCAAAACAACAGATTTCAGAAACGGAGGGCCTTGGCCGCTGGAAGTCGTTTGGTTAATATGATGGGGAGATTACATCGCGACTTGTTTCTACAAGACCGTTGTTTGTTAGACAACGTCAGGGTTCGAGTGCGTCTGACCCGAAACGGAGACAGCTTTGCAATTATGTCAACTGCACAACATGGGGAAGGAGACAATGCGGAGGCGACGGATTACAAGACAGTCCTTGAGGAAGTGACAATGTTTATACGGAAAATCAAAGTCGCCCCAGGTGTTCTGCTAGGGTATTTGAAAGCCTTGGAGAAAGCCCCAGCCAAGTACCCGTTTCGTCGTGTATTGAGCAAGTATTTTAACGTAGGTAAAGAACATACCACAGTGAACGAACAAAACCAATTTATAGGCACTCTTCCTCGGCGTCTCGTCATAGGGTGTGTACAAAACTCGACCTTTAGCGGGCAATATATGGAAAATCCCTTTGACTTCAACCACCGTTACATAAACTACCTTGCCTTACACGTGAATGGACGTCAGATACCAGCCAAGCCACTCACTCCGGATTTCCCGAATGATAATTACATTCGTTCTTACATGAACTTATTTGCTGCCACGGGAAAAGTTGGGTTAGATGAAGGAAACGATACCAAATATACCGATTTCGGAGCAGGCTTCGCTCTATTTGCCTTTGATTTGACTGCTGACTAACACGACGACTAGCAGTTTAAGGTCGGCCAGAAGGGTGATCTCCGCTTGGAAATGCGATTTTCCCAACCTCTACTTCAATCTACTACCGTCATTTGCTTCGCTGAATTTCAAAATATCATTGAGATTGATAAGACTCGCGCTGTGTTGTGTGATTTCACCAATTTAAAAAAAAAATCCACGTTGACCGCCCCGGGGTTTGAACTCACAGCCTTCACAGTCATCTCATACTCCTAACGGGCGACGTCATGAACAGCTAACAATTATTACAATGTCTTCAAACTGTCCCTAATACACGCCATTTGGTCGAAGGTGTGCTCCCTTTGAATGATTTATTCAAAGGGAGCACACCTTCGACCAAATGGCGTGTATTAGGGACAGTTTGAAGACGAACAAGAACGAACCTGCACGAATGCCATATCAACCTGCTATATATATTTTAAACACGGACCCCTGTACGAAAACTGGTTTGCATTGGATTGCCCTATACATAGATTATGAGGAAACCACACGTCACTTGTCTGGGGATTATTTTGACTCTTATGGTGTGCCACCCTGGCGTAAGGAGGTAGAGACGTGGCCAAATCACGTTACGGACCATTGGCAATCGAATCACCGCCCTGTACAATGCCTTAAATACCGCTGTGTGCGGTCAACATTGTTTGTATTTTGCTCTGCATGGAGCTAGAGGACGAACAATGAACTGTGTTACGCAAACATTTAATTCTCCATCCAGGGACTATACCGATGGTCTTTTGGTTTATGACTGAGCGAATGTTCGGTATTCATCCACCTTTCTTTGCTGTTTAAAAAAATATGTATAAGCAATTACGAGGATTGTAATAAGTCATAATCGAATGAAATCACAAGTTAATCAGACTTGTTTTTTTTTAAGTCTATTAAACAAACATGTGCTTATAACAATGATTTGTTAGTATAGCGTTGAACAGATGGGTATTTGGTGGTTAGAACTATGGATATATATATTCATGAACATTCTAAAAACAAATGACGTTTAATTCGGGTTGTTTGTTCTTGTTTTATTGTTGGAAAAAAATAATAAAAATAAGATCTCACCAAAAAATGTTCTTTTTTTCATTTTTATTTTGCACTTTATTTACAAAATAGTCGGAATCTGAGAACATATTGAGAAATGTATCTAAATATCGAGGTAAGTCGTGCTTGCTCCATCTGGCAAAACTTTACGTTTAGCATAAAACTGTGTGAAAACATCCCGATGCTGTGTATAGGAACATTTGATGAGCAAGTACACGCATGCCACAATTTACACCGGCTGCACTTTGTCGACCATGGAGCACCGAGAGATACAAGTCCTTTTGAGGGCTGTGACGCTTCACCCCTTTGCAAGAAAATTTTTCACCATCTCCACCGTCCCCAGCGTACCAGTAATATCTTTTGGAATATAAAGCGATAATGCCATCTCCGCTCCATTCTACTTTAAACAGACCTGGCGTACGTTTGTCGTGTTGATAATAATCAGTATAATAATCACGACGTGGTAACCAGCGGTAACGTTCGGCCTCGTAAACTTCTCGTAGCTCTGGTTTAGGCAAGGATCCCCAATCGGTGTCAAACCATGAAATGTAAGCTGAATCCGTATCTGTTTCGACAAGTTGAAAATCGCTGGAATGAAAATAATTCGCCAGGAAATCGTAATAGAATTCCATCATGCGGAGTTTGGCATACAGATATATCATACACCCTATCTGTAAGGGTAAATTATATGAGATTCATTTCTTAGTGGACGTGACCCCATAGGTATCATCGTCAATTTCCTCGACATTAATACACGAGTCTGAATTTACCAACTTGCGAGCCTTGTGTAGCGTGCACACTTTCACATTCACATTCACATGCCGATGTTGATTGGTAATTATATTTGCGTACCCCAAAATTCCTAATACCTTCATCGCTTCACCTATTAACGCCTTGCTCGGATCTACATCACCTTGACGTCGGGCCTGAGTCACGTGATCAGCAAAGGTGCGAAAGCAGGTTTCAGGCGTGTATTGCAGAGCTTGATACACGTGAGTTACAACCAGTCCGTGAGGCAAATACCATCTCAGTAGAGGCGTGCCCAAAGTTTTAAATAACCCAGACGCGTTAACAGCACAGTATACAGGGTGACCGTTGTGAGGTGAAAGGCTAAACAACGGAAGAAGCACAAATGATCATCGTAAGCTCCATGCTTCCCATTCACCATGCTGTACAAACCTTTGTTATTCCGCACCGAGTCAGGTAAGTCCACTGGCGCACCGAGGGGCGTGGCACGAGGTTTATCAGCGTAAAACGTAACATTAGTCACAGTGTCTATCAACCATTTGGTATTTGGGCGCTGCTCCCGGGCTGATTCCATTAGGTCGATGGCTGACAAATCAGCGGTAAGTGTTTGTATATCCTCGTAGGTGTGAATATACCGACATTCCGGGAGTATTCTTGTATTAGTACCATGATAGAAATAACGCATTTGGCCCGTATCTCGGTGACGTAAAATGAAACCATAAGCTATTTTGATACGAAAAGCCGAAGGCTGGTCAAGGAAAAACTGTTCTAGGTGTGTACCTAAAGGATAGGTCCCATGAATCGGAAATTATACACATCTTGCAAATGACGATAGCGATGAAATTGCTGGCGGATAGGGCCCAGTGACGCTGGTATACGTCCCGTAATGCCCGGTTTGTAGGTAACTCATCATATGGCGGTGTGATGGGGTCCGATCCAAACGAATTGGCGCTATGATTGAAATCAACCCAATCCTTTACATCACCGACAGAGGTGCTCTAAGATTCATCCTGATCAACCAAGTTGCTACCGGAACCCAGCGGGATAAACACAGCCTCAGGTGAGGCGGTTTGTGTGACAGGTAAGGCTAATGAAGATCCCTTGGAGTGCTCAGATCCGACAGAAGACTGAACCCTGGACTTTGAGGATGAAGCAGTTACACGACCTGCAGTCTGTGAAATGGGCTGCACTTGCATAGCAAAAACAGAAATAAAAATCGTAAATATATAAGTTTAACATCAAATTCAAGTTTTCAAGGGGGACAACTCATATCGGCGTATTTCCACTGTTTAATAGCTTGCAGTATGTACCTAAAACAAGACACAAAGTGTGCACCGCATCAGTTTAACCTAGAACAGGTGAGAACGGATGATATGCCTCTCAAGAAGAAACGAAATTGATCCAGGAAATACACTAAAAACAAGCGACGACCTCGGAAGAAAACTCGCAAGAATAATTTACAGCGAGCTATGTTACGAAAATTCCGACACCGACGACTTCGAAATAGCTATGAATCTCCTGGGGATTTCTACCGTCGTGTAACCCATACCGTGACTTAACAACCCAACGAAACAACCAACCAGCCAACCCGACCTGACCATAGACCTTGTAAAAAAAGGTCGCCCTATTCTGTTGATAGATTCTTTCTAATAGAAAAGCACTACATTTTTTCTTTTTTTTCTTTTGAGCGATCAATATATTTTTGGTGGGTGTTGTGTACATCGTAATTATACTCTGTTATATATATACACTCTTGGATTGTTTTATGTCTTTTAAAGTTTTACATGTGTGCTGGGAGTGTATATATACATTGTTTAAATACACAGTTGACATAGGCGAAATCGCTATACGGCCAAAACACCAGCATTGAAAATTTACAACCATCTCCGTAGCATAACCCGCTGCCAATCAATCAGACGCATGGAATTTTTCTTTCTCTTCGGTTCGCAATTATTGGCACGCTGCCAGACTTTACAAGCCTGCTGAATCATATAAAAGGCAAACTCACTTACATGTACTCATTCTGCAGAATTTATCTCAGCGATGTCATCATGCAAACCAGCCAGCAGAGACATGAAGGGAAATCGCTATTCCACCATGCTGAAGAAATGAGTGGCAAGACTAGAATCCCCATACAAAGAACTGTATCAAACATACAAGCAAGCATTAGCGAACGACGTTGGACTGTTCTCCTAAGTGAGGATGATAGATATCGAAGACGCCCACTCCACGTTGGGATTCGCTAGGGAGAACTTGGATAAAGCTGGGCAAATGTTACGAGAGCATACCCTGCCAGGACCAAACCACGGTCACTCGAACTAAAGCTAAGCTAAGCTGAAAACAAACCAAAATCAGCCCTTCACATTCACCCTCGTTGATCTTTATGATAGGAGTGTACATACATGTATATACAGCAATTATGCAGGTTTTCATCTGCATATAACACTTGCATTTACATCCATATTGAAAAAAATTATGTATATTATGAATCTGTATATATTTTTCTAATTATTAAATTTATATTTCTGTACACACAAGTAACCCACTGATAAGCTCGGTCTCTATATGTACGTATAATCGTATGTACCTCCGGAAAAGAGAACATTTTTAGCGCAATATCAGCACAATGTAATACGTCTACAGATATGCCTTGTTAGTTTCTTACACAAATGACACAATACAAGCCACATCGCTATGCTATAGTTAAACACACAGATTGAAAATTGCCTAGCCCTGTTGCCAGTGTGTCCGCTATCAACCAATCAGAACTGCGGAATTTGTTCTCTCTTCCGTTCGCACTTCTACAGTCTACATACAGCGAATTATAAACCTGTGTTTCCATATGGGTATAAAACACCGATTGTGTCTTTACCACTTTCATATTTTATACCCATCCTGAAAAATTTTGTATATTACGGACTTTTATTTCCTAATTATTAAGATTATATCTGACTAAAAGCTGATATTTGACGCTATATTCTTATATTTCCGTACAAAAAGAAACCACTGACCCACTCGGTGGAAATAGCTTCGATATATGAGCACTATTTCCTGTATGTGTGTATGTATGTATGGTTATTTTTTTGGGGTGATTTATCTATTTTGTGTACGCCTGACGTCGCCAACCCCAGTGTATTGTACACTAGGTCATAGCTAGTATTCACAGTGTATTATAATTTGTGAAGATTAGCGGGTCACTTAGTGCACGGTGGGCAACACTTCAGATGGATCATGCGGGAAAATTCGCTATGGGCTATCCATGTGTATCCACATTTTGTATTATAACTGTGGATTGCATAAATAGCCCATATTGTACGATAGATAATGCGAGCTACCGGAAACCTAAACCGGTGGATGGATATATGTCTCGTACGCTGTGGTTTACCTGTGTACACGCACAGATATTGTATTATAACTGCGGGTGTCGCAGATGAACTATATTGTGCAACGGGCAACGTCAGCTAGCTGAAACCTACACCGATGGATATATGTCTCGTACGCTATACTCTATCTATGTATATCGGCATTTTGTATTATAACTGTCGATGTCGCAGTGTATATTTCGCAACGGCCAACGACAGCTACTCGAAACCTACACCGATGGATAATGTCTTTATGTATTGTCTTTTTGTTATGTATTGTGTTTTGTTATTTATATGCCTGTGATTGTCATGACATCACGCACCGTGATGTCACATAACCATACAAAGATCAGCCCCTACCATTCACTGTTTTTTTTTAAAAATCCCCTTAACTGATCATATAAAAAATAATACTACATACTATGCTGTAAATGTATGCTAACAACAGAATAAAGAAAACATATACTTACCATTATTTCTCCGTCCATATAACCTCCCTCCCCATGCTGCATCCTTCGATGATGTCGTTTCAGGTTTGATATACGGGTAAAGTGCTTAGCACAGTCCTTACAACTATACGTAGATCCGCTCGAACGATGAACTTCCCGCTGGTGACGATTTAGATGTTGACGCTGGTTAAACAAACACGAACACAACTCGCCGGTAAATCCCAGCATAGAACTTCTTCCCTCTGTCATCCAGCACAACGTGTTCATACACCAGCAAACATACCAAAAATGACGACCAGCCCCAACCTTTTATACCTTTTAACGTTATTATCACATGCACCGCACGTGATAAAAATTATTATCACGTGCACCGCACTGTGAACAACTGTATCCGATAATACCTTCACTGAATATTTCACATTTGTTTTCACCAAATGAAATCCAGTCAAATGTTTTGATTATTTGGTGGGACTATATTGGACTATACTGATAGCGTGGTTTATTTGCCAAATTTGACAGCCGTGGCAAGACAGTGCGTTAATGTTCGCCAGATATTTTGCTTCCATTCCGTGAGCTATACTTTCTAAGATATTGCTGCTTAAAGATGGAATATAAACAAGAATGGAAGGAGACCTAGTCAAGGTAACTCCTAAAGTTTTCCACGAAACTTAACTGTTATGTTTACTGGCGACAACTTGCAGCTTTACAAAATCAACTCGATTGCTGACCGTGCATGACTCTCGTCGCTGCTAAGGCCCTGCACATATTCCACTAAGTGGTGTGTGAAAGCCTCGCTAGGTGCTCAGGCACAGGTCTAGTTATCTATGCTTGACGTTCAAGGAATGAATATCATGGAGGTTACACAAATTAGCACCATTTTCCACAACTCGTAGCTTGCGCATTTCAGTCAGCTAATCACCCGCGGTCTCAGTTAAAGCTGAGGCTGAATCTCGGAATACTACCCAGCTACTGCTGGACTGCCCATTGTGTAAACCAATATCGCACTGGTCTGACAAATATAGGTATTCGTAGTTTTGCCGTGATGCCATAGAAGCTGTGAACCAATCAACAGCACTGTCTTTGGTGACGTGACCAATTAACTGGAAGTGAACACAAATCCAAACTTACTCTAGGCGAGACAGGCATTCAAAAAGATATTGCCACAGAAATCAAAAAATAAGGTTTTTAGACAAGAACTTTTCCTGGAAAAGTAATATTTCAGTTTTTGTACATCTGTTGAAAAGTATTTTCAATAGATGTGTTAAGTCTTACACATCCATTGTGTCCGGCTACTATGTGATATATCCACAGGTAAACAATTGTAGCCAGGCCAATAATATATTATGGTATAGGCAGTGTCGGATCTGAACTTTTCTATATATGTGGGTGTTTTGTATGGATATTTTATTTACTTATATCCTCGATAAGACAGACTTAGGGCTTTTCAAAGACATGTTTGGGGCATAAAATTTAGTTAGTCCACATAATCTTCTACCCGTTGTTACACCATGGACTGTAATTGATGAAATATTTACCGATGGTAATGACAAAATTTATGTTTGGTAATGTAATGAGTGTAAAGATGTCACATTTTGCCCTCGTGACAAACCTTGGATGACGAATGATATTCGTTTTAAACTACGGGTCAGAAATAGATGATATGTAAAATACCAACTCGCCAACACAGAGGAAGGCAATATCCGCTTGTATATTTATTTATTTATTTATTTGATCGGTGGTTAACGTCGTACTCAAGAATATTTCACTTATACGACGTCGGCCAGCATCATGGTGGGAGGACCATCAGGAGCTTGCTGGTGAACCTTCACACATACGGCCAGAGAAGAAGCCAGCATGAGCCGGGCTCGAGCTCACAGCGACCGCATTGATTGCAGGTTTCTGGGTCATTACGCTGTACTCACGCGCTAACCAAATGGGTCACGTAGACCACTTCGCTTCTTTATTGCCAGACGTGACGCAATATTGCGGTCTTCCACATTTTTAAAACCAAATAAATTCGCCCTGAAAAGGAAAAAAATTGTACTGCTCAAACATGAAGTCTTTATTGGGCCCTAATCTTCCACTATTAATCTTCATGGTAAAATGTGTCGAACAATAATGACAAACCCATGAATTTTGGAGTTTCTTTCTCTCCCACTCTAGTCTACTTCATACATAACTAGATCTACCCATATGCGATTGCATTGTACACAAATTAATGAAAAAGACGTAACTTTACTGCAGAACTTCAACATAAGAAAATGGTCTGGATGGGAGGGTGTAAATATCTTCACACTGAAATATAGTGTCGAAAGTATTACCCCGCTTTTGCCTATTTTTCTTTTTTTTCTGGTTTTTTTTTTTTGTTTGTTTTAGTTTTTTGGTTTTGTTTTTTGTGTGTTGTTTTTTGTTGTTTTTTTTTTGTTTTTTTTTTTTTGTTTGTTTTTGTTTTTCTCTGCAGTCGGGAGTGTCCAGTATTTAGGAAGAGAGACATGATATTTCAAGCTATCAACGAGTATCCCTGCAACCGCTCTCCAAGTACTGGAGAAAGGTGTAATTAAACACCTCTATGAATATTGTATCAATAACAATCTTATAATACCTAATAATTTTGGTTTTAAACAAGGGACCTCTACCATATAACAATTAATGAAGATTTTCCATAAAATATATCGAAGTCTTGACATCAGAAACGATATGCATGTGTTTGGTCATTGTGTCAGTAAACTGTTTACTTGCTTATATCCCTAAAATTTAAAACTTCCCGGCCCAGTTAGTATTCAAACTGTACTTATTTAAAGAACTTTCGGTCTCTCAAACGTCTTGGTAATATTAGGCCGACCTAATGGTAAATGAAATGAACACAATAGGGCTGTACAAAAGAAACCACACATGACAATAAGTACTCTTTTTAGAGCATAGAAAACTGTTACTAGAAAATGTTTTGTGACTCAAAGTCTAGTAAGGACGTCGATCGAATATGACAGTGCACTGTACGACAACTGTAGCGCTATATCGTCACACTCTTTTGAAGCCATACAAAGACGTGCAGCATTGTTCTGTACTGGGAGACCGAGGCAAACGTTGTACAGCAGTTCATTAATTGAACTCAAATAGCGACCCTCATGCAATCGACGTAGATGCCATTGAATTTAACTTCTCCTCCAAATCCGTATTCGGGCTTTCTCCGATCAGTCTTATATTAGACGAGAGAAACAAATTGATACAAATACATACAACCTTCGCAAACTTTTAAAATCGCACTCAACTGTTTTCCTCCTCTTTCGTTTCTAAAACTATCAAAAATTGGAACCTTATACCGTCTCATTGAGAGCAATAAAGCAATTTCTGTTCTCCACGAAAACAAAGAACTAATTCCTCTGTACAACATGTTTGATTCCTCCCAACGTGTTATTCAACGCAGAATGAGAATCGGACTTGGCGCTCTGAAATGTTGCGATAAACCTGAACTAGCTAAATAAGTACTGTCCCTGAATCCCCATAGCATCTTCCCTAACGCTGCAAGCTAACGACAGGTTGGGCGTCCAAATCCTGCACTATAGTAGGAAGATACCGAGTAGAGCACGGGGGAGACACATGACCCTGCACTGGTTGTTTTCAGACCTTCCCAAGTACGGCGAGAGAGGAAGCCAGCTTGAGCAGGGTGTGAAGTCAACAGAGAATACACTGCAGAAAATCGTTCTCCTGGAGTAGCATGCTAACCACAAATCCTACATGTAAGCATGCCTTGATGAAACAAAGAAAATTCTTTAAGGTTGCCACGGGATGGAACACAATTTAAACCATGCAGAATTTGTTTTCCTTTGCTTTCAAGTACAACATAGAAATTCTATATTTTTTTTCCAGTTTAGCGTGAAGTATTTTTTTGCCCCCAAAGTATTTTAACTATCACGCAAAACCTCGGACCAAGTATAATTTAAATAGTTGTAACTAAAATGATACATTTTCCTGAAACCACTAAAACTTCAACGTTTAAGAGAAATACAGCAAGCACTCTCACGTCTACCCCTCGATCATAAAAACCTGCACGGACCTCCATATGGCTGTCACTGACTTTGGTTCTATTTTCCGTCACTTAGCAATGTCGCTTAATTACCCGGTCTACGTCACTGGAGGCTTGGCGACGAGACACAAAGTCTTTCCGACGTGTTGGCCTTCCTCCACTGGACGTGAACACGATGCTCCCAGTTCGCATCATTACAGCGTCGCCCTAGGTTTCCATGGCCGAGGCGACGTAAAGGGGAATGACTGTTAACCGGCTAGTCTACAACGTTTCAAGCTCCGGTTACGTATAACAAGGGCGAACTACTGATTCCTGGAAAGGTTTCCAAGGAATATTCCGGAGGGCCACAGATGTTTTGTACAGTTCATATCCTCTGTGGTGACCTACGGGTCCTCACTGTTGGCCAAGACATTCCTAGAGTCTGGCTACGGACCAGCCAGGATCTTACAAGGACGATTGAAGCCGGAGAGCGCTGGGCTTATTCTGACCACCTGTGAAACTGATTTACAGACGAGTTGTACACCACACGCTGGCTCGTAGTTGCAGGATGGCATAATCTTGCTTCAGGATCTATCAGCGTGGCGAGGGAAAGTCTGCTAGTGTCACTGAGATGGTAAATAACCCAAAATAAGGACAACAAAAATCAACTTGTGTCGCATTATCCGCAAATAACTAAAACTGACATATGCTCTCACGTCACGTGCACCTGCTGGAATGAAGCTCACCTGGCGTAACGTGCACGTCACTAACATGACAACTAGCATTGAAGACATCACGACAGTTTCGTGCTGGTAACGTTTGGAGGGCTTCGTGCAAATGACCCCAGGCCCACTTTTCGCAAAATTTCGTAAATCAGTTTCTCGTAACTTTTCTCCTAAATCTTAGGCCCTAAAGGCGTTATAACGTCTTTTACGAGAAAAGTTACGAAAAAAAGTGACTTCCAAAGCTTGGCGGTGTCTGACGTGATGAAATTTTCTGCCAGTGCCACCGTCCTGAAGGAAGAGTGCCTTGGCCAAGGGGTTAACCTGCCTATTTCTTAATCTGAATGACACTAAATTACTGATCAGGCTATCTTTCACTTCGCTTTACTCAGTGATATACATGTGGTATTTAAAAAATGATGACAATTAAAACATGCATCTTGTGAGTAGTTTTACTTGTAGAAAATAGAAACATTTTCAGCTCCAAAACTCCCGAGAACAAAATCGTCTATTGTCGGTCCTTAAATGGCGCTAGTGTGTCAAATATGTATGACATAACTGAGGCCTTCCCGTTTTTGAGGCGCAATCTTTACTAACCTATATATCGCATCAAAATATGTCTATGTAAAATGGCTAAGACCATAATTCAGAGTGCTTGTTCACTTCAAATTGGTTACGTGGCATGGCAATTATTCATTTTCGTCTTCTGACGCCATACACGCCGGGGACTTCAAGGGAAGATATGCGTTCACAGAATGCACAACTCAAGAAAATTATCTATTGTTCTTAAAAAAATCTATTTTTAAAAAATTAAGGGATTTTATTCTTTACATGACTTCGGCTCCGTGCTTCAGGTACCGCTAAGATATGCTAAACCAAAAATACACAAAATGCACCGGGAAAGTTCATCTTGTAGGGAATCGTGTACCTCCGTGGCTCAGTCGGTTAGCGCGCTATCACAGCGCAATGACCCAGGAGTCTCCCACCAATGCGGTCGCTGTGAGTTCAAATATAGCTCGTGCTGGCTTCCTCTCTGGCCGTCTGTGAAAATCTTCAATGATCTTCAATGATCGTTTTTGCTTCAGCAACATCATTATGACAATGGCTACCTTAGGAGTTTCTGTTTCCTTCCTTCCTTCTTATAAGCGCCTTCAACAACATATAATGATGGCTTTCATCGGTAAATACTCAAGTGGTTGCGCAGATAAGGGACATTTACTTATTTACCACTTTTATTATTATTGTCGTTTTCGGGTAGCCCATCCAACAACTTATGGCCATGGTTCCCTCAGGGCACATTGTTCTCGGCATCGCCCGATCGATGAAGTTACGAAAGTGTGCTCTCCAGAACATGTTGGTACACACGTGGCTAAGGCCTGTGAAGCCAGTAAAAATACGGTCACGAGCATTTTTTTTTTTTTACCCCTTTCTCTATATTTGAATGTAATACTTTCTACCCTTACTATGTCCACTGACAGTGAAAACTGTACTTAGTACTTTATGAAAATACATGTATTCCATCGACTAACCTGAAACGCAGCCGTTTTGTCTGGGCTGCTACGTAATTCTTCCAAGCGCGGAACACTCTTGTCACCTGAGACGGTATATGCATTGTGCTGTTAGCGTTGAAACTTAAGTATATATCTGAATTTATAACATTAAATGATATAAAAGCTTGAAAGCATAGTCGCATTCGGATCCTCAGTCGGCAGCAAAATACTCCACTCTTCAATGGAAAACAATTCAGCAAAGAATTCATAAAAATTCATATAGCTTTTGTGTTCAAAAGAGAATTTTGTAATCTCTTTAATGAAGAGTGCTTCAGTCCTGAGCTGTCTTTTATTTCAAACACATACCCACAAAATAGCGTGTGAGAGGACTAGATAGGATCGTTCCCACGGCGGAGTAGTATAAGTGGTAATTTTTTTCAAACAGGAAAACAGGAATATTTTTCACGATCAATAACTGTAATATTTTGTGTGAAAAATTTCGCTATCTTAAGGCCATTTATTAAAATAATAATAATATAATAATAATAAAAAATATATAAAAATAATGATAATGATTGTAATAACCGTAGTAAAAATGTGATTACGTGAACCAACATTAATTGTGCACGATACTTTTTTTAATTTATAAAAATAGCCACCGACCTGCATTATAGTCAGAGGGAACCGGTATAGTAGACGTGAACAATGCGCGAACAATAGCTACCCTTTTCGCCGCGCATTGCGTAGACTGTGCATTACTTCTGCGCGAACAGGGCGCAATCACGGCTTCACGCTCCGTTGTGTACCACCGAATTGGCACACCTTGCCAAGAGACATTGCGCGGCATTGCGGGGACAAAAATTCCCAAGCACTGTCCTCCGCTCCCGCCTTATCCCGTCCTCCTGAGTTTTATATCTACTACCACAGCATACGGTTTATCGGTTTCTTCCGCCCATTCTGCTGCTTCTGGATGGTTTTGTTTCACAGCCTTTCCGAAGGCGGGTTAAGTGTACTTCAGAATACTCACGTACATACCTCTAACTGCATAGATTCGTAGAGCTTAAAGTACGCCACTTGCACGAGTTTTAAGCCCAGGCCATTGCACTTCTTGCTTTGCATATATCCATATCATATATGCATGAAATTAATAGGATTTCAAATGTTGATATGTTGACTCTGAAGTTATCACTCTGAGGTTATTGTCCTCCCACGGAGGGGATGGTTTGTTAGAGACGTTAAAGGATTCGTGTCCAGATTTTGTTACTGGTTATAATTATAAAGATTATATCTTATTTATACAGTTTATTGTCCGGAGGGCTGGGAAACAATATAATGACTTTAAATCTGCCCAAAATAAGGGATTTACTGCCCTAGCCGATCTCCAGCCAGCGGCCCGGTACGGCTTAGCGTGTGGCGTCCTAAACGACGAAACCATGGGTGGCTGTGTAATATAGCCATGATAACCCGGGAATTCGTGTCAGAAAGATACCATTTTCGAGATGGATTCCAGCTACACAGAAACAGATATACACGCAGTATCAATCTGAACCCACAGTGGACGACATTGAAATCCCAGTTTATGACACTGACATCTCTGGCCAGACTTCGGATTCCGAGTTTTCAGACGATGCTTGTCACTCTTGTACCTTTAAACTATAACACCCTCGTAAGCAAACTTTCACATTATACCTTGTGTAGCCCAAAACATGGATCAAATATAGCCACAGGTATATATATTCTCAAAGCTACACGACTTCTGGTTTCAAAAACGCTTTTAAAATTTACCTAACCTTAATATAAACAAAAATAAAAAGAAAATTTGAAAAATATATTTTTATTAAAAGATATTTTTGAAATTGCTACACTTTAGCCATTTTTCAATATTTTCAAGTTATTTTTGCCAATGTGGATTGTTTACTGTTTAAACCAAAAGGAGGACCCATAGATTTTTAATATTCATCTTATATTGTTCTGAGTGATCATTTAAAGTTAAAACTTAAAAAAAAATTAATTTTTTGAAACTTTCATACTGTTTTACCAAATTCTTTGAAACTAGAGAAGATATCAAAAATGTACGGGACCGTTTTTTAGCTTAAGTACTTCGCTACATTTGAACCAAGTTTCATAGTACTATGTTGTCAATTTTTATTTTGTCAAATTTAAGGTATTTACAATTTGAATTTGGTTTTCATCTTTAAGTGAGATGAAGATAGGAGATTAAAGAGTGGAGAATATGAATGTGAAATTCTAAAAACAAATGGCCAAATTTCACCTTTAAGGGCTTCTAGTATCCTTAATTTAACGCTGAACTAAATGGCGAAGCGCTGACAACTCGTAAAGGTTGACCTTGTATGACGTCATCCGGCGGAGATTACCGAGAGTTGACGGAAAGCATGCATAAATTCGGTTTCATTATCTAGCAACTTTATTACTATATTACTGCTATATTACTCAGATTAACGTAGACTTTCAAAATATTTTTTTTAATCTGAGTATAGCAATATATACAGGGCTAGCTAATTATGAATAAATACTAAATTCTGGACATTAATTCTTTAATTTATGTTTCAGCGTTTATACTGAAGTGAAAATGGCTCGTTTGTTTCTATCTCAATCTTCTGCGGCTGCTTTCCTCGGCATGGTCTACATTAAATGAAGGTATGAAAGAAGGTATTTAAACCTCTGTTGCTATCCACAATCAGCTGTGATAAAGAGAGCTAAATCCTCTAAATTACTCCCAGGAACTTTTATGGGTACAAGAATTTTTTCTGGAATTTATCTCATTACTTATCGGTGTGCCACTTACATGAATGTGCGAGTTACATGTGCAAATACTGTAATTAATTGATGCATTTGATGCCGCAATGGCGGTTATCGCTGGCGGTGTAATTAGGGTAAAACCAATGTTAAAAGTACTGCTTGTTCAGAAAAGGGGCCTGGCGGATGGCGGTCGGCCAGAGTGGCGGAAGCTTATGGAGAAATGCAGAGATTTTGGTACTAGACTGTTGAGCTGGCGTTAAGCGAGGGTGGCGATACACAAAGAGGCGGTAAGGCCGGGGATGACGGTACCACTAATGCGTAAATAAGTAAATGAATGGATACTTACTTATTTGGTAGTTGATGAAGGCTATAAATCTGACTTATACCATAGCGGTAAATGTCACGTGTAGGGGAACCAAAGCGTCTGTGGCAAACCAGCGAGAGTTGGAGAATTACACAAGGACATTTCACACACGTGACTTACAGAGGCAGAAGATAAGTGGTCTTCAGCCAACCTTAGACCGCGCAAACTGCTGCACGAGATTCTCCGAACGAGCACTTAGTCAACAAGGCTCCACCAGGAAATTCCTTAATTTAGCTTAAGTGATCATAGACGAACACATAACATGTGTTGCTATTCAAGCAGATCCAGAAGACTTCTATTTCACGAGTTACGAAACTTGCTTGTCTTTACAGAAGACCTGTTCACAGGTCCTGACTGATCAAAACGTCTGATGAGGGTAAGAAGAACACTTGATACGAGTGGTCAAGTGTTCGAATCCCGCTCTAGATGTTTTAGGCCAGATTTGTCAGGTGCCTGAAGACGCAGATCCGCGCCCTGGACAAATATCGTCATTTAAGGCTCAATTGAATGGATGATTGCCGCTTAACGCCACATTGGCAATGTTTCTGCCATATCGCGCCGAAATATACAAAACGAAGACTGGTGGTTCTCTTGCGGCTGTACCAAGTTACTACTCACAAGTAAAACACTCTCCAATATGGCATTATATCCTTGTCCATCAAATACATCAATAACTGCCACCAATAACATTTGCGAGTCACTTTTATTAAATAAGTTGAAACATAAATATATTAACCTTCCCAACCCAATCTTTGATAAACATGTCGGATATGTACCCATTTTAGTGACCTAGCACAGTGCAACAGTAAAAGCC
The DNA here is from genome assembly GCA_016165875.1 of Acanthopleura granulata. Taxonomy (NCBI): domain Eukaryota; kingdom Metazoa; phylum Mollusca; class Polyplacophora; order Chitonida; family Chitonidae; genus Acanthopleura; species Acanthopleura granulata. Next base: position 2,016,509 of record JABBOT010000013.1, read on the forward strand.
TACATCACGTATAACCTTTACACAATTTCAAATCGCACTCACTCCTCCTTACGGAAATGCCGTAAATGGTTTCAGGTACCAAATAAAAGTCGGATTAAAATACATTTACAGAACTTTGCCTGAAAAATGCCAAACACATGCATGTTACAGAGTCTGGAAGGAAATGTATATATATATCGGGTAACAATACCATTCGGACATGGACAAATATAGTCTGGACAGATTGAAATACATTCTGCGTGTTCAGAAAACAAGAGAGACGATTAACTCTACGGTTTGGACGGACCCACAAACAACTCGGACAGGTAAACCTACACAATTTAGACGGGCCGAAGTAGAGTATGGTGGGGTGAGAAGCTTCAGGAAGCTCAAGGTAACCATACTTGGGACAGTTCTAAATACTGTCTGTATAAAATAAACGGGTACAGACAGGCTAGAATACAATATGGTTCGGCCAACTTGCAATCTGGAAGGATCATAATGGCCGGGATAAGTCCAAGAACAATCCAGTTAAAATACAGAGTGATGAGTTGAAAACACAACCTGGACAGGTGAGTATACAGCTATAACAGATAAAAATACATTATGGGAGTCAAAATACAATCGCGGGGGGGGGGGGGCAAAATACAATATGGGATCAAAGTACAATCTGGTAGGGCCATTGTGGTCAAGATGAAGTCGGCACACGCTGGACGGGTACATACATGGACGGATCAATGGACACTGCTACGGTGAAAATACAACTTTGGACGGTTACTATAGCCGGGATTTATCCAACACAATGTAGACCTGATAAAAAGGTAAGTATATGCAGTTTACATGCAGTAACCTGCAATATGATAGGAAGTATAACGGACGAGAATATACAGTGATGATTAACGTAAATACAAACTGGTTAGGTAAGACTGGATGGATCAAGTTACCATACACTGTCACACGATGCGGGAAAAATAGACTCAGAAAGACCGCACAAGTTGAGATTGGTCTAAACACAATGTGTTTGGGACGCACTTTGGACGGATTCAAATACAATGTGTTGGGCTAAAATAAAACAGAAATGCCAAAAATCGTCGAGAGGGGCCTAAATACAATGTGGTCAGATAAGTGCACAGTTTTGACGGATCAAATACAGTGTTTAAAGTAAAATACGGTTTGGCAGGGTAGCTATAGTCGGAGTAGATCCATTCTATATGAAATCTGTATCGGTACAAGGACGAGGTTTGAATCAAAATACCATCTGGAGCTATGCATGTGCAATATAACTAGAGCCGCTAAAATACATTTTGGAGCCCGGGTTAAAACTGAAGAACCTTTATTTGATTGCATGAAAATAGGACCCCTAATGGTCTACATAAGAGTCGGCGACACAGGCTCGAACAGTAGTATAGTGTGACAGCTGCTACCATGGAGGTACTAGTCAAAACCATCAATGTCATGGAATATTCTCAAAAGACAACTACAAACCACAGTTATGAAGTATTTGTTTTCTGGGGGGGGGGGGGAGCGAGTACTACGTGACTGAACATGTACTCGAAATGACCACGACGATTTCATATCCACAGTTTTTGTCCACATAACAAAGCTTTTCATTCCAGTATTCAATACCTGAAGAGCTATGGTATTTATTTATCCAATTATTTATTTATCTGATTGATGCTATGCGCCGTACTCAAGAATATTTCACTTATACGATGGCGGCAAGCATTATAATGGCAGAAAACCTGGCAGAGCCCAGCCACGACCATCTACAGGTTGCTGGCCGAAAGAGCTTTGGTATATAGTGACATGAATGGACATGGTGCAGGTTTAACACCATCTTCGGACCATTTCATCCTTTTGATTCCGGTCGGTATATCGCGTCGCGGAAACCGTACAATTCATCACAACTTTCAAGGTAGATATACCTTCGCAAACCTGGACCCCAAGAAGTCACAACTCATTCAACAGAATATACACAAATATTGCAAAAAAAAGCAAAAAAAACAAACCATAAGATACAGATCTGCCCTTGTGCTACGGTAAAAGTTGACGCTTCTTACAAGTACGCGTACTTTAAATATGAAGAGACACATTTGTACTATTTCATGACATGACTTCATCAGATAAAATTGATAAAAATCCATACTGCTTGGCTGTTACTAGAAAAAAAGCTACCAAACATCTTGTACTTAAATAAGAAATAAATGTATCTTTGCTTTTTAATGATTGTAAATTTCTTCAAAATTTTGGTATTTATAATAAAGAACAGATGGGCATTGCTCCTGAGATGCAGTTTGACTTCTTATGTTCAGTTCATGTACTACATTTTTTTTCCATGAATTTTAGTGGTTTTCCAGAACATGCCCCCTTATTACACTGTTTCATGAATTTTCCTGGTTTTCCGGAATATGCCCCCTTATTACACTGTTTCATGAATTTTCCTGATTTTCCGGGACATGCTCCCTCATTACACTGTTTCATTAATTTTCCTGGCTTTCCAGAACATGCCCCCTTATTACACTGTTTCATGAATTTTCCTGGTTTTCCGGAATATGCCCCCTTATTACACTGTTTCATGAATTTTCCTGATTTTCCGGGACATGCTCCCTCATTACACTGTTTCATGAATTTTCCTGGTTTTTCGGGACATGCCCCCTTATTACACTGTTTCATGAATTTTCCTGGTTTTTCGGGACATGCCCCCTTATTACACTGTTTCATGAATTTTCCTGGTTTTCCAGGACATGTTCCCTTATTACACTGTTTCATGAATTTTCCTGGTTTTCCGGGACATGCTAAATTTAAGGCATTACACAGTCCTATGAAGTTTACTAGTTTTCCAGAATATGTCTTAATCTAGTTATACTCACAATTCCACGAATTTTACTGGTTTTTCAAGGCTTTGTTATATTCAGGATATAACAGTGTTCCATAGATTTTACTTTCTGGTTTTCCAAGATATGTTTTAAAGGAAAAAAAAGTTGTTTTTTTTGGTGAATATTCTCTGGTTTGTTCAGTCATGTATATGAACAAACAGTCTGCTACTAGAATATTTGGGTTTTAATTTTCATTCAGCATCCACTTAAATGACTATTTTGCCTGGTCAGCATTTACAAGTCACGCTATTTTGATAAAAAATCAATTAGATCTAATACGAGGGCTTAATAAATATGAACATATCATCAAGTTAAATAACAGCATGAATTGCCCTCAGACATTCAACACATAAAGGGAAAACATGTTAAATGAAAATACTTAATACTTAAAACCAAGTACCATCTCATTGTATTTCCCCAAAAATACTTTTCCTACAGCTCGTCTCCGTTAATTACTTCGAGGAACACTGCACGCAGGCCACAGCCAATCAGACTTCACAAGGACAACATCAATGAATTCTGATTGGATGAGTGATTTTCTTGATGCAAACTGGAGAACGTTCCTAATAGATAATATGACAGTCAGCCAATCATCCTTCAGATAATATGACAGTCAGCCAATCATCCTTCCTTCAGATAATATGACAGTCAGCCAATCATCCTTCACACAAAGTTATCCACCTACTGATCTCTGCACATAAAGCTACTTATTCATTTCTTTATTAGATGTTTTATGCCAAGCTCTAGAAAATTTCACTTATACGATGAAGGTCAGCACTATATGGTGGGGAAAACAATGGTATATTTAATGACTTCTTTAAACTTTATAAGTCTTTATTGCCATATTCATGACTTTTGGACTTCTGTGATTGTGGTCAGACTTATGGCGAAAGGAAACTGGGCAACCCAGAGCAAAGCACCTAGATTCACTTGGCACCTGACACCTCTGTGTCCTGTTCCATGAAGCATACTTTTATAGTGGTAAGTATCCCTCAGCCAACTTTATCTATAATGTGCGTTGCCATGGTAATTACTTAAAGGCTTACTTAGGTAAGGGTGCTTCACAACACCTGGCTCTCACTTATCTTCAGCTTCCTATCTGCTTTGTGATACAATGAGCATAGGTGATGTGTCATTCAGCCAGTCAATCAGACTTCACAGATATCCTCACCTTAAAATCCTGCTTACTGCAGTGTGTTGGATACCTCTCATCTCAAAACAGCATGGCCTTCACCAAGACTAAGCACTGCACCTTTCACACAGCCCATGTGCCGCTCTCTACTACATTAATAGCAAATACTTTTGTTCACAAATCTTGATCAAGACAAAGTCACTGTGGTCATAACACCCACGGACCCAAAACCCCCCTCCTACCCCCCAAAAAACATTTCTTTTCCCGACTTTTGCTTCTACCCAATTTCCTTGATTAATGCGGATTATGGGTCAGCGCAAACACATTTAATAATCCTAAACAAGCGCAGGTGTGGTCCACGGGGTCAGGAAGTCTACCTTGTCTAGTGTTGGCAGAGATGTAAAGCACAAAGAGAAGCCCATAAACTGTGAAGACTATGCAAATCACCACAAAGATAATGTCCAAAAAATATCTTTAAGATTGTCGCGTCAAGTGGCTCGTTTAAGGAGCGTGGTGCGTGCCGCGACTAGAAGTTTGAAGGCCTCTTCGCTGCCAGGAGCGACGCTTTTGTCCGGGTGTAACAGGACAGCTAGTTTTCTGTAAGCTTTGTTGATGTCCTCTCTGAAAATGAGGGAAAAAAGAGACGAAACTTCATCATTTCCATGAGGTATAAATTTAATACAGAAAGTAAAGTATTGGAAAATCTCAGCTGAAACACCCCTGGCAACTATAATGAAAGTTAGCTCTAATTACTGTGTTTCACCTCTAAGTTTAGCTTTATACCCCTGGTGTAAGTTTGGTAAACTTGGGCTAAACCATTTCAGCAATGGAAGGTTTGCAAGCCTTTACAACATTAAACTTAAATGACCCCAGTGACCTTGAAAAAAAAGGTCAATGTCACTGAAAATTAACAGGATCCTTCCTCATGCCAAAGTGTAAGTTTGGTGAACTTTGGCCTAAATGTCCCAAAGACAGAGCATTTACAGGTATAGACAGATGGCTGAATGGCCACTGGCTATGATAAAACCCCTTGGCCAACATTTGCCATAAAAAGACCCTAATTTCTGGACCACAAAAAGGTGGGTTCCAGCTACACTCACTTTGAAGCTCCAGGCATGAGTCCTAGTCTGTCGTGGTCAGTTTTGGAGTTTTTCAGTTTCTGTATGGCATCAATCTGTTCTTTGGTGTAACCCAGTTGAGTTTGATATGGCAACTTCTGACCACCATTCTCCACTGCCGACACCACTCCGTCAAAGAGAACCTGACAACAACAACAGGAAGACAGCATAAACTGACTGGTAGGACGTCTGATTCCACATCATTTTGGTCATACAACAGTTCAAGTCCACCTTAATTACACAGGTTTCCTCTCGCAGTCTTCATAGGTAGGATTCAATCCGGGATTGCTGCCACCACTGGAGCATCATGCCGAAGACACAAGACATGACAGCTCATCCAGACACGTTATACTGATCTCGGGCTGACCAGTCCCGTTTCCTTGCTCTAGCCTCTCAGTGCTGAGCATCAAGCAAGGAAGCAAAACGTTTGGTATGACCTGATCCGGGTTTGATCCTGGATCTTCCGACCTTGAGGCGGATACTCTAACCACCAGGCCATCGAGGTGGTCCCTTTGATTGAAATTTATTTATTCAATTGACTAGGGCCTTACGCTGTACTCAAGAAAAACCACTAACACATCGGCGACCAGCATTATGGTGGGAGGAAACCGAGTAGAGCCCGGTGGACACCCATGACCATCCACCAGGTTGTTCGCACACCTTCCCACGTATAGCGGGAGAGGAAGCCAACAGGAGCTGGACTTGAACTCACAGCAACCGCATTGGTGAGAGACACAGGGTCATAACGGCGCACTAGCGTGCTTACCCCCTCTGCCACAGAGGCCCCCACATCTGATTATTGTTTAATGATATTACGACCAAATCTAAGAAGCACTGATCCGTGGTTCAGTCGGTTAGCCCAATGACCCAAAGCCTCCCACCAATGTGGTCGCTGTGAGTTCAAGTCCAGCTCATGCTGGCTTCGTCTCCGGCCGTAAGTGGGAAGGTCTGCCAGCAACCTGCGGATGGTCGTGGGTTTCCCCCAGACTCTGCCGGTTTCCTCCCATCATAATGCTGGCCAGCGTCGTGTAAGTGAAATATTCTTGAGTACGGCGTAAAACACCATTCAAATAAATAAATAAATAAACAAGAAGTACTGTACATTTTACACGCTACCGCAGTACCTAATTAGTTTGTCAGAAGTCAGAAATACTATATGTCACCATACCCTCAGGCATAATGTAAACTCATTCATTGGTCAGTTTTATGGATTGGAGAAACCGGAGAGCCCAGGGAAAACGACAGACTTCTGGCACAGTTACTCAGGTAATTTCTGACGTGTGACGTACAGCTGTGCTGTGTCAGCTGAAGGTGTGTGTGACCATCCTTTCAGAAGACAGCATATTCCTCATTACAAAGGTCAACAATTGTCACAAGAGGTTAACTGTGAAACATCAGTCTCAGCTGAGTGGCCTCCCCAAATTAAATAAGGGTTTCGGAAACTCGAGATACGCTTGACACGGCAGAGTGAATAACAGTCAGCGCCATCTGCCTTTGTGCTGATGATCAAAAAACACAGCACCAAATTACATGCATGTCAGACTCTTAAGTGAAGCAGTTCTTCAAATATACAGCATTGACATGAAAACCTAGGGGATTCCCCAAGAGGGGACATAACTCTATACAGAAAACAAAAACATCTTACAACTTAAAACGAAGCGCAAATATATGTGACACGAAAATGTTCACGGACACATTTTACCTGTATGTACTTCCCCTTCAAGGCCAGCCTGTATTACTCCACTTAAATATCTCAATATGAGATCTGGGGACGATTCCACAAAACAATTTTCGACTTCAGTCAAACCTTTTAAAATCAACTTTACGGCTTACTTCATACTCACCGGTTGTGAAACCTGTGTCACATGTGCTTGGCCATGATATACATCCACACTCCATGCCTTTACTTTAAAATTTCAAGTATCGTCCATTTTAGTTAAGCTTCACAGGTTTTACATAAGTACAAAATTGCTCTGACTTAGGAATTGGTGCCAACTCTTTTCACAGACCAGAAGTAACATACAAACCACTGCTCTGGGGACTTCCCCCTGTTGTTATCAGATGCTTTACACCCTCACCTGGAACATCTCCGTGATGCCCTCTCCTGTCTGAGCCGACGTCTCGAAATAATGGAAGCCTTTCGTGTCTGCCCACACTCTGCCCTCGGTCTCGTCCACCACCCGTGGCCGACGATCCACCTGACCAAAAACACCAGGTCAGCACTCACTCACTCGCTCAATCTACCAGTAGGTAAAACCTCAAAACTGTTTTTGATTCATTTTATTATTTATTTATTTCACTGGTGTGTTATGACATGCTCAAGAATATTTCACGTATACAATGGTGGCCAGCATTATGCCAGGGAAACCCACGACCATCCGCAAGCTGCTGGTGGACCTTCACTCACAAGGCCAGAGAGGAAGCTTGCATGAGCTGGACTTGAACTCATAGTGGGTGCATTGATGAGAGGCACCTGGGTCATTACGCCATGCTGACGCGCTAACCTCACACAGTGTGACATTCTGGATTCTGACCAACTGACCAGTCCATACTGAAATGCATGTATGTATGTATGCTTGAGTTTAACAATTTTTCAGTCCTATGATAACAAGGAGTTCTCAGAATTTATATCTACCGTGTCTTCTTGTGGCAGGGTGAGGCCATGTTAATGTTTTGACATGTTTTCTTTTTTTTTTCTTTTTTTTTGTTTGACTGTTTACAATCATTATTGGACAGTGTCGTTTTAAATCAATGACCTTGAACAGCATTTAGTTGCACATGTCTGTGGCTATTCTGATTGACAGCTGTCACAGCTGCTATGTATATGTATGTCATCACTTTGACAGCTGTACCTTATTTGCACAAACGCAGAACGTCACATTGTCCATGTCGGCCAGATTGCCCATCTCATTCTTCATCTCCATCAGCCACAGCTCTAGTGTCTCAAAACTGGCCCTGTCCGTCACATCGTAGACCAACACCGCCCCCTGTGTGTCACGGTAAAACTCGTTCCTCACCTGGCGGAAAGAACAAAACATTCACTTGTGCTAAAAAGCTTTGAGGTTTTCTCCTGTTTTTTGTATGTTTTTGCTTTCATTTTTTTTTCTTCCTTTTTTTTTACAAAAAAAAAAAAGAACAGAGTATGTGACATTCCTATCTGACATGACATTATTGCTTTGCCACAAACTATGGGCTGATAAATATTCAATTGGTTTGATTTGCATTCAATGGGGTACCAGTGAAATTTCTCCTCCCAACAGGTGGCGCTGCACTGAATTAGGACTTCCATGTCATAAGTCATTGTTGTGCAACATCAAACCATGTTCACAGAGTAGAATGTTCCGTGTCACTAATGTGAGCTAACATGTCCCTCTTCAGACTTCTGCCGGTATCCCATTGTGTGCACAAGAAAACCTCAATATAACGGCTGTCAGGTGATGTGCACAATGCTTATCTAACATCCAGGTAAAATTGACATCAAAAAGCTGGGACGTCTCACCTCATAGAAAATTGGATGGCCCGCCATATCAAATATATTCACCTTGACCTCTTTGCCCTTAACACTGACCCTGAAAGAGCAAGAGAAGATTATCACAGAGTTCCAGATGTGTCTGGCATGCAGATGACATGAAAATAGGATACGATATTTCACTTTGATTCCAGGGCCTCCGTGGCACAGCATAATGACCCAGAAGCCTCCCACCCATGAGGCTGCTGTGAGTTCAAGTTCAGCTCATGCTGGTTCATGACCGTACGTGGGGAGGTCTGCCAGCAAACTGCCAACGGTTGTGAGTTTCCCCCCGGGCTCTGCCCTGGTTTCTTCTAGCATAATGCTGGGAGAATAAGTGAAATGTTCTTGAGTATGGCATAAAACACCAATGAAATAAATAAATAAATCCATAAATTCACCCCGATTCCTGGGCCATTCTTAAAAAAGTATTTTGCTACCGCCAGGTCTTTTCCTATAGTTGCCATGTTAGATACCTTGTCACCAACTGGTCTTTACCAACTGATACCAGTTACTTACTTTGTTAGCTGGTTATTGCGTACTCTTTTTCTATATTTTGCCACTTTGTTACTGCCTCCACTTTTCCTATAGTTGCCAGTTACATACCTTGTAACTAACTGGTCTTTTTCAACTGATACCAGTTACTTACTTTGTTACCTGGTTATTGTGTACTCTTTTTCTACATTTGCCAGTTAATTACTTTGTTACTGCCTCCACTTTTCCTATAGTTGCCAGTTACTTACTTTGTTACTGACTCCACTTTTCCTATAGTTGCCAGTTACTTACTGTGTTACTGACTCCACTTTCCCTATAGTTGCCAGATACTTATTTTGTTAGTGCCTCGTCTTTTCCTATAACTGCCAGTTACTTACTTTGTTACTCCCTAGTCCTTCCTACAGTTGCCACTTACTTACCTCGGTACTGCCTTGTCTATTGTTATAGTTGCTAGTTACTATAACTTTGTTACCACAGTCCTTCCTAAATGTGCTTGTTACTTACTTTGTTAATGACTAGCCTGTTACCAGAGTTGCTAGTTACTTTAACTACCATACAGTATTTTCCTACAGTTGCTACATATACATGTAGTTACTTACTTTGTCACCAGTCTATTGCTACAGTTGCTAGTTACTTACCTTGTTATCACCTAGTTTACTGCTACAGTTGCTAGTCAATAACTTTGTTACCACATAGTCTAAGTCTTTTTTCCATAGTCATTGGTTACTTACTTTGTTACCCCATAGTCTATTCCTATTGTGGCTAGGTACTTGTGAACAAATCTTCGCTCACAGTATCTTTTAATAATGCAACTCTGAAACAGAAATATAGGCTGAACTTTAACATGTATCGATTACATGCATGTGTGCTGGTAGCTGAATAAGACATAACAGTATTGCCTCCAAGACCTTTACCTGGCCCAAAATTAATTCTATCAGTAAATAAGGCTGAAAGGGGTTCCTTGTTTTGTGGGAGTTCAGCTTGGTAGTGCGCGCTTATAGCGGATGTAGAGAGAATAGCAACACAATTCACAAATGGCACATGTAATATTAACACTTCATAGATCTAAACAAACCATTGAAATGTAGGCTCCTCTGAGAAGGTCTCAGAGGACTTTCAACAACAACAACAAAAAAACACAAATCTGTACATGTGTATGTAATTCATATGGTGGCAGATGTCAATCTTTTTGCCTGAAATTCCACCACTGGGAAACCATGGGCTGTGAACCTTTATGGTATTCCCTAAACTTCCAGTATATGCGCACGTGTCACCATGCAAAACTGTCATGAACAACCAACCCATTTAAGCCCTATAGAGGATTAAAAGATTCAAGTTAGAGTTCTCCTCTCAACCAATGAAATAAACTCAAGTGTACGCTTGGGTGTTAAAAAATGTAATATCAAAAAAGTACTAAAACCAATAAAAAAAGTCTTTCCATAACGTTTCCAATTAATCAACATTGTAGAGGTCATCTTTGAAAAAACTGATAACAGTGACGGGATTATTGATTTTGAATAAAGAATTCGCATCATTGCATTTCACAGAAGAATAAATAAAGACGAAAAAAATATTCAGTAACCTTGCCCGATTCTGCATTCCCAATGCTGATAATTTTGATCCGCAGTGGTCGGTTCATCTTTGTCTTTGTATCCATGATAAAATCTATTCGTAATATTCAGACACAAATATATCCTATTCCTATGAAATCAGCGTCACAAAACATTGTTCACTGGGAGCGGAATATTTTTGTTTACATCGTTGTTGTTGTTACGACCAAAGTTTTCATTGAGCGTCCACCCGCATTCTGGTTTCGGTCACTCAGATTTCTACGTGTCAATCTCAGCGAACGTTTCTCACACTATAGAATACCGTCTCGCAGATTTGTGCCAATAATAAACTCCGTGAACCGTCGCAAAAGTAAACTTATGTTTTTGACAAGCGTTGACAAGCCTGTCAATGATTTCAGAGGGGCAGCATGATCTCATTTTATTGGCTGAGATTTACTTCCTGAGGCGTCTAGTGCGCGATCGGTCAACTACGTCAGGGACCAATTACAAATAACACAAAATAGAATATGGTGGCCCGTTCCCCGCACATGTATATTCATTTCACAGAGATGACACTGAAGCAGGAGTTTTTAGTGATGAAAACGAAACATATTTTATTAGAAAGGAAAATCTGTGTACAAGCCATCTTTTGTTTTCTTTTTTCTCTGCGTTCCTTGAGACGCTAAAATATGCCATCAAAGCGAATATTTTTTACTCTTGATAGTGAAGTGTCTAAGAACCACATTTGTAATGACGTTTCTGTTTATTACTTAACTAGCCAATTTAAGCAATTTAGTGACCTATACGTAAAACTGGACTTTTGGTATTTAGAATAAAAAGAGTAAAAGAAAATAAATTAATGGGGTTACAGCTACGTCTGAATCGAAAATGTTCCGGGATTAAATAAGAATGACGTTCCACGTAATAATATCCCCAAAAGCGCATGTCATCAGCAAAATAAATGCCACCAAATTCCATGTGTTTGAAAGTCGTGGGAACAACCATTGCCTGGGTGTGTTATCGCTGACGAACCGTAACACTCCAATGGTCTGCGTAAAATGGTCCGGGTAAAAGTGATTTGCAGCCACGTGCTCAAAACAGGAAGCAGCCCACTTGATCAATTGTCGGAGAAATATGATCGGCCAAGAAAAAATTATATTGATAAAAATATTAATTCAGACAGGGTCGTATGAAGATGTAGTTTTTCTTCAGATCTCTTTTTGAAAATCTTTGAATTTGGATTTCTTTAAAACAAAGTCTTGTCACGAAGAACACCGATGTATCCTGAGTAAACCACCGACTTTTGACAAGCTAACTGTTAACTTCCTTCCGGTAATGTGACCAAAATCGTGCTGCTGAAAGGTAAGCGGTCTCTGGTAAATTCATGTAACATTACACTGCCCCCGTTGCCTCCAAGGTCACAAAACAGCGAAAGAAGTAGAGTTTTGAAAAAATTCATGTATTACCGAGGTCGGGATTGAACGCGTCTATGGAGACGTGACACAAGATAAGATAAGATAAGATGTACTTTATTTAAAGTTGGGTTTACAACAAGTGAACATTAGCAGTCAAGGTTCTATTCTCACCGACACATTTAAAAGCCTGCATATATGCATAATAACAGGAACATCATACTTACATATTTTTAAATATTTAATATATATTAAACATTTGTAAGAATGATGATTATCTGTAGACAAAAATTAACGTAAAAAAGTATCAAGTAAGGGTATACATAATTAGTGTAAAACGAAACTAGGCCAAATTTAAATTAGAATTTAAAGATTGCTTTCTTCAAAAATATTGCACTATTAAAACTTCACAGTACTTTCCAGGTTGACACAGTTTTCTTCTTTTCCTTTTCTTTTTTTTTTTTAATTTTTATTTTTGGGAATGTATTGGCGTTTCTAATGGCAAAGCATTCCACAGTTTGATCCCTGGTACCTCAGTGACAAAATTTTGTGTTTTGTGGTGCGACACAACGGAACGTTTAGTTTGATTTTGTACCGATGTTTTTGACATCGAAGAGGTCTTGAATATACTTGGGAGAAAAACCATGGATTGCTATAAACACCTCTGTCACAAGTAATTGCTGACAAAGCACAAGTAGCGTGGGAAGCTGAGCTCTATTTAGCAGCTCCACGTTTTTGTCATTGAAGACCAATCGCAGACCACGTTCTTGTATTTTTTCTAGTTTTAAATCATCCCTTCTGCTGCAGCTGTGAATTACAAGACTATAGTACGTGAAATGAGAATGAATAAAACTTCTAAAAATACACATTTTGACGTTTGTGTTTAAACTTCTTGAATGGCGTTTCAGGGCGTTCAGTTGCCTTCCACCCTTCTTACATATGATAGGTACGTGTTGACTAAAACTAAGTGTCTTGTCAACATACACTCCTAACAGTGTAACATCATCTGATGACGGGATAGATATCCCATGTACATATAACTGATGGTTTTCCCTCTCCCCTGTAAAAAAACATCGAATTTTAATGGGTTTGCTTTCACAAAATTCGACGTAAAGCAGTCAATGCAATTTTTAGCAACTTTTTTAACCGTGTTAAACCGCCTTCCTTAAATTTAGCTATTGCGCTGAGAGCGTTATCATCAGCATAGTTGAATTGATTTGTAGAGTCAATCAAAAACAGCAAATCATTGATAAAAACATTACTTAAACTCGGCCCGAGGACGGAACCCTGTGGAACCCCATACATTATCCGACTTCACCTACTGCCAATTTTCTCGAGTTTTATTCTTTGATACTTGTCCCTTAAGTAGTTTCGAAGTAACCAAGCACTGTGTTCTTGCATACCATAAGCAGGTAGTTCAGCCATTAACAGTCCATACGGAAAGCTTTCGACAGATCAACCATTACAGCGCCAGGGGCGCCACCCATACCTATAGATTCCTTCCAATCCTCAGCTAATTTTAATAGGACGTGCTGTGTACTGTAAGATGCCCTGTAAGCAGATATATAATCAGACAATATGTCATTCAAAAATAATTGTAGTTGAACGCTGATACACTTTTCTATTCCTTACGAAATGGCGAGTACATTCACTGGATCATTTTTCTTATTATGAGGATCATCTTTTTTATGAGCAGGTTTAACTTCCGCAAACTTATAATGTGCGGGAACAATTCCTGTGCTAAAAATATTATTTACAATATATGTAAGAGGTGTAACTATAGCAGGCGAAGTCTGGCTCAGGAGTTTGGAAGGAATATTATAAAAACCCGAGGCTTTATTTGTCTGCAACTTGACAGAATATTGCCCACCTTAAACACGGTCATCCTTTGAAAATCAAAACTTGGAAAATTGTTCTGTCCTGATTTAGGATACTTGGCTGGTTGTAAAAACCAGATCCAACTTCAGGGTGATTTTCCGTGCCGATTATATCAGTTACCGAATCTATGTAAAAGTCATTTAGTTCATTTGAAACTTCATTTTTGTTTGTAATGAGGCCATTGTTACTCTCCAAATACACTTCAGTATCTATTTTTCATACATAGGCCTTCGAACTGAAGGGCAATCCCCTGAACCACACGGCTACGACTCGTGTCTCGTGTGACGTGACATACCGACCGAACCGCAATCCCCTGAACCACACGGCTACGACCCCTGTCTCGGGTGACGTGACATACCGACTGAATGGCAATCGCATGAACCACACGGCTACCACTCGCATCTCGGGTGACGTGACACTCCGACTGAACGGCGAGTGGAGGGGGGGGGGGTCTACTGAGTTCCTGTATTTAGGTGCGGGTTCATTGTCCTTGTCTCAAAGACACAGAATTGTGTTCGTTCTTTGTCATAAATTTTACCTGATGTGATTTATGTGATTGGTGTTTTACGCCGTACTCAAGAATATTTCACTTATACGACAGCGGCCAGCATCATGGTGGGTACAGAGCCCGGACTTTCCCACGTTATACGGCCGGAGAGGAAGCCAGCGTGAGCTGGAGATGAACTCATAGCCACCGCCACTGGTGGGGGGCACCTGGGTCATTACGCCGCGCTGGTACGCTAACCCTCTTGGCCACGGAGGCCCCCATGATTTTTATACAAAAAGACAGAATAAAATTCTATTTCCCCTGAAGTGCGATCAATAAGGAAACCTTCAATATAGATCGTTTAGCATTTCCCTGAGAGGCTCTATGGCAGACTAATACAGTAATCAGAGCTTGTGTGCATTTAAACACCGTATAGATAAACAGAAGACATAGTTTAGTACAGGTGTTCATGATATGCGGAAATACATGCCTTTGTATTAAATTGCTTTATAACTTCCGTGATATCAGAAAAAGAAGAGAGATAACTAAAATATGTGCAAAATGTAGATTCTTTCGCTCTCAAAGTCCCTTGAGATCTCAAATGATGACAACAAACGGTCGACGACTTCATCCGACCAGAAACGCGCTTGTCTTCACATGGCTCCTTGTTTATCGACCACAATTCTGTGAACCGATTGGTCAGTTCCTTCGCTAGTTAACTTCAACAGAAACAACCACGTCACTGAACAGAGTGAAATGAAATGAAATTACGCAAGTTTATACGTGGTGCGTTTACGTTTGCGGACATTTTGATGTTGATTATAGAATGTAGTCACCGGAATCCCCTCCTACGCCGAAAAAAAAAAAAAAAAGCACTCCTCCCACCCCACTCCAAAAAAAAAAGGCGCGAACATGCAGACAAGGTCAAATTTCCCACTTGCTGCAGTTTAGCAAATAATAATGTCATCTGTTTTTCGAAGCTTTCGTGACGGCGCGTAAATTCTTGGACACGTTCTTCAAAATCAACGTGCTGACCGATAAAGCAACGTTATCATGAAGCCAGTCGGCAATGAGTGGAGCCGGCTTCTCTAGAGCCGGACTAAAAAGATTCGCAGCCTCTATAAGACTTCTTCACAAGGAGCTAAAGAATGAAAGATTTTGTCGGTCAAATCTAACGTAACTTGGGCCTACAAGGCATTATCGATAAGGCAAAAGAAAGCTAGATGAAAAGATGAAGTCCGCTTCACCAGACTGACAACTGAAAACTATGAAGAAAAAAAACCCAAACATTATTTTTTTAAAGATTGTGCTAAGAGAGTTCTTTGCATTTAATGTTAAGACTGATTTCTATGGCCGTTTTCGTGGCTCATGCAGCCAGTATGTAGGTATTCAGATAAGAAAAGAAGCTTTACATCCCTCTAAACTAAGCCTTTACTGTTGGAATAGCTCTTATTACCTATGTGTAAAAGGTACTTAAACAATGTCCGCAAAGATTTCGTATTTATAGGTGAATATAAACATGAAAAGGTAATAAGACGTCATAGCGCGCTCTATATAAATCGCATATTACAATTAAAACATTTCAGTGCATTTAACATATCCCAATATTCCGCACAATTCTAAGTATTCAATGCAGCCGTGTTTTTCGGTGACGACCGAGATGTGGTATTTCACCGTTTACGATGGAGAGATCATTTGCCAACTATCAGGAAAGCAAAAACATCAGTTCACAAATAATGTTCACAAAAATTTCGTATTTATAGGCGAATATTAAGAAGAAATGTTGATGTGACGTCAGAGCATGCACCTTAATTGCCATTAGGAGTATGGCCTATATAAATTCCATTTTATATGGACTTCTAATAGAAATTTAATCTCATGTTCAAAAATTCCGAAAATATGAGTAAAAGCACTCTAATAGACTGAATTATCAAGAGTCTGTCTGGCGATTCTTTCTTCTACTTTGCCACCGTGCTAAATTTTCCTATCTGAAGCTTAAAAATACGTCATTGAGGTTTGCAGTGATCCATAGGCCTATATGTCTTAATTTCTTTGACACCGGTAAGCCAAATATGCACTGACACCGGTAAGCCAAATATGCACTGATTAGAATTTTATTTGATTCTCAGTGACAGGGGAAAAAAGCATTTTCTAATCTCCATCATGCATGGAAATGTGACCGGTTTGAATATTTTCCATATATAAAACTAGAATTTCTACCTCCAGCTGGACAAGGTATCTCTCATTATCCAATACAATTCTAAGTAGGCCTGTTCAAGGCAATCGTTCATTTCGCTGACGTTTGCCAACTATCACACAATAGTCGTTGATCTTGTTTCAGTCTCTATGCTGTCGTTGTTGTTTTGTTTTTTTTTGTATTGTATTTATTTATTTATTTGATTGGTGTTTTACGCCGTAGTCAAGAATATTTCACTTACACGACGGTGGCCAGCATTATGGTGGGAGGAAACCGGGCAGAGCCGGGGCAAACCCACGATCATCCGCAGGTGGCTGGCAGACCTTCCCACTTACGGCCGGAGAGGAATTCAGCATGAGCTGGACTTGAACTCACAGAGACCGCATTGGTGGGAGGCTTCGGGTCAGTGTGCTGCCATAACGCGCTAACCGACTGAACCACGGAGGCCCCCTTTTTGTATTGTACATTCCTGCATAAACCACGATTCTGATGGTGAACTAACTGTCCCTGAAGACTGACCTCCTTGTAATTCGAGATCAGTCTAAATAAATGCAATTCACATGATCACTGACATTTCATAAGACTTAATTTATGCTGAAGCCACGCAAGGTGGTGGGGCGGGGAACGTTTATTTATTTATTTATTTATTTGTTTATTTATTTGATTTGTGTTTTATGCCGTACTCAAGCATATTTCGCCTGTTCCACATCATCATCATATCAAGTCAGACACTCCGTGTATCGCTACGCGTTTATGACTCCGTTTTTTGCCTTGATCAATCGACTAGGCGAATCTGTTCCAAGTCCGAACTTGAAAAGCCATCATCGTTGTCATACTGGCTTGCTCGGTTTGGCAAAGAGTTTGTGCACGTAATAAATTTTAAACGTGTTCATCAAATGTACGGAACGCTCTTAAACACGTGGTGGGTGACTTGGCCGAGCCATGAAGGCAGAACAGACCACGCTATGTCAGGCTCGTGTAAAGTTTTGCAGCACGATATCGTACATACAACATTAAAGTCTGCGTGGCCACGGGAGGGTGAATTCAGCGTACAAAGGCTGGGGTAAGTCAGGCCATCTCGCTCTGGTCTTACGTCTTCGGTCATAGGCTGACTTGTGGAATGATCAGGAGATTTCATCCTACTCTGTCACCAAGAAGTATGTTGACATCACGTCTTAACATGACAGCAGGCCTGCATCTGTTTGTTTATGCCGGTTTTATTCTCATTTTTACAGGTGTGGAACGTTCTTTTGTTTCTGATTTTACCTGCCATCGACCGTGTGCGTGGACACATGCTCTTTCGCTTTTACTGTCAATCAGTGAGGGGAACTACTATTTGATTGGGTAATACATTTACATTAACATTCACCAGCTATTTAGTTGGGTGGATCTGTTATTTCTGCCTCTTGGATCAAGGCAGAAAGTGCAGCTATAGGCAAAGTGTCTGACTGGATAAAATGAAGATGCCTGTAGCACGGCGGACAGCATTGTGATGAGAGGAACCCGGGGAAAACCCACGGCCATCCGTGGGTTGCTGGCTGACGTTCCCGCGAATATACCCCGGAGAGGAAGCCAGTATAAGCTTCACAACGACCGCATTGGTGAGAGGCACGGGGTCATAACGCCGCGTTGGCGCGCTGCCCCCCCCCCCCTTCGTGCGGGTTCCAGTATAGAGTCAGCTGCATTTGACCATGGGGTTTGCATTCTCGCCATTGTCTTCTTGTTTAAATGAATGAATGATTATGGCTCAACGCTACATCTTGTTTAATGAAATTGGTCCACTATAAATGTCACTGTTATGTATCGGAATTATTAGGTGAAAGTTGCATTTTACAACGATATATTGTTGTTTCCTTACGTAATATTACTGTAGAGGGCTCTGGGTAAGCAGAAATGATTATTTATTTACTTCTATGATTGGTGTTTTACGCCGTACTCAAGAATATTCCACTTATACGACGGCGGCCAGTATTCTGGTGGGAGGAAACCGGGCAGAGCCCGAGGGAAACCCACGACCAATCGCAGGTTGGTGCCACCCCTTCCCACGCACGACCGGAGAGGAAGCCAGCTTGAGCTGGATTTGAACTCAAGGCGACCGGATTCTTCAGAGGCTCCTGGGTCATTACGCTAATCACCAGGCGGAAATGGTGGGAGGGAATTTGGGGATGAACTCCAGACTAGTCACCTATATATATCTATTTCTAATGTAAAATTTTATGTCAATCTGAAATTGTTTTCCAAACAGAGATTTTAGAAGGATAGTGGATAACACTGAAGTTATGGCTATACACGCAAAGACGTTAGTCCACCACGGAATATTGGTTCACGAATGTACCTTTTTTCCTTATGATATATTCGTAGTAAATTTGTCAACTTCAACCCCAAATTAAATATTCCTACACTTTCGCGTTGTGGTAACACCTGGCAAAAGTTTTCAGTTCTATCCAAAGCAGACAAAATTTCGATACCTTTTAACTACATGTAAAATGACTGTGTAGAAATGTATAATGTATCAAGAACCTAGACTGTCTGTGTGGCTGTATTATGCAATCATTGTCCCAGCACTCTTCAGTTCGGAGGCAAATCTTGGACACAAATGGTCGAAATGCGCATGTGTAACCTACAGTTTCACTATATACATGTTTACCTACATGCGCGTAATACTATATTATTGGTGAGCCACATGCTGTCCGAGGACACTCAAGCAGACAATTGAGCACGCTTATAACGGACACTCAGGCACACCTGATTGGATAATCTAAGCACAGACACATGCTTACAACATCAGTGCAGAAATCTGATGAATCAATGTATAGCCCATTTGTCAGAGATAAAATCACACGTTGTTTAAAAGATTTATATAGAAATGCCAAATCAATATCAAGATGAGTGTTTATTGATTTCATTGACTTCCAAGTGTCCGCAGTGAGGGCAATGAATGAGTCTTAACTGGTTTATCGACATTCGTGTGATACTCGTCAACCGATATAGAAAAAGGGATAAATCAATAAGCTCCCCAGTAACTTGAAAACCAACAATTGAAACCAATCCCGCAAGGAATGTCCAGTAAAATGAGGTAGCATAAAGGTGAAATAAAGAGGAAAATCACGACCGTTGATGTCAAAAACATGACGTCCAACTCATGATACGATCCTATTTCAGAGAGATTCCAGGACATGGACACTAAAACTAACATAAAAGAAAAGACAATAAATAATATAACCTTAGCTGTTTCGGAAGATAGGTGGAAACAAACCTAAATGGCCACAGTCGCTCTTTTCTGCCGTGCTTGATAACTTTATACATGGATCTTTATAACGTGGAATTCTAACTAGGTTACATGGGATAGGCCAAATCAGAGAAACCGGAAACACAATTTCCAGTCTCTCGTTACCTATACGCACAAATGGCTAAAAGTGGAAAAACACTCAAAAAGGATGTGTTGGTGAGTCAGAAGAGCAAAAAAAAAAATGTCTTCAAAAAATACGTTCACTGATATTTTAGATTTTCTTCCACAAAATTACGCGCAGTCATATGTTTTGATTGTGTGATGGACTTTATGGATCATATTGTACAGACTGAGAACAGTGACGTCACACATTGCTATTCACGTTCTGCGTGAATATACATACATACAGTACGAGACAGCTAAAGGGCACGTATGACGCCCCTGTTCTTCACATGTTCAACAGGGTCCACCATACAATCAAAATATTTGCGTGAGTGTTCAGTGGAAGCAACTAGCTGCGTTCTCGAGTTGCAGAAATGACTCACGACGGATTGACCAGTAACAGCGATTTTGCTTACTCTGAACAACGGTGTGTCCGTTGTGCACAAAAAGGTATGCTTTTTAAACTTTGATTACTTCAGCGGTGTCCATACATTTGTTCACGTTTTGGCTTGTACATCTCCTGTATTAATTCGCATCTGTCAACCTGGCCGATATTATATGTTACCTCTAACACAAGGAAAAGCAGACAACATGTAACGAAGAGACAACTTTTTAACTCTGTGGGTATAACAACAGAGTATGTGGGTATTACAACAGAGTATTTGGGTATAATAACAGCGCAAACACATACTTATGGAGAAAATGCTTCCTTCTTACCTTACACCGCCCGGTCTGTACAAAATGTGTATATATTTACCATGAAGAGCATTAAACCCGTAATAAAGCTCAATTCACTTCGTTTCCTTAAAGATATCGTAGATCAAATAAAGCGTAATCCACAGTAAAATGAAGAAAGTAACCTGCAACGAGGCGAGGTCTTATTAAAACGAACCAATCAGTCAGAGATGACAGTTTCTGAATCGATTTTTAAAATAACCTCCTGATGATATAGCCATTCCGTTGAAACTACTTATCCAAGGAACCAGAATCGGGAGTGGGCCGCGGCGCATGCCTTTCCATCTCTGTGGGATCCAGTGCGTGCTGGTTCAAATCCAGCCCTTGGCAGGTAATTTCTAGGAAACCCCCCAATAAGCGTTCGACAACCTTCGTGTCTGGCTGTTACTTTGCTCACCAATATAGTGTGCATCTGTTCGTCAGGAAGTTACCAGAGTTTTTCAATCAAAAGCACCATAGTCCGATATATATATGACATGATATTCATTGCAAGAGGTGGGCTTCAGATGAAACATTGGTTACGTAACAAGCAATAAATACTGTATCCACATCTGAAAAGCACAACAGAAAACAAGATAGGAGTCCCTCAATAATAATTGTTGATAATGAATAATATTATTTAATTTGACCGTTATTGTAAATTTTCGCATCAAATCTCCTTAATTCTTTTGGTGTTGGGGTGGGAGTGGAGCCAAAAAACTGGTCCCATATATTTAAGAAGTAAGAAAATAATGTCTAAGCCCCTGTTTAGAATAAAGGGAATATTTTCGACCCAAAATCAACCCACCCAAGCATATTCCAATGGCCCTTCTCCTTGGTTAAATTTTGCTGGGCCCTTAAATTACCAGCCGCTTGGATTAAATTCCTTAAAGTAAAAGACAACTCGTGACTGAGGCATTGTTCATTGAAAAGATTATAAAATTCTCTCTTGAACGTAAAAATCTGTTTGAAATTATATGAATTCGTTGCTTAGTTATCCTGGTTGGAAGTGTGGAGTATTGTTTCGCAGACTGGAGATCTGAAGGCGAAGATCTTCAGCGCTTGGAAGAATTACGTCGCAGCCCACACAGAATGGCTGCATTTCACGCTGCTCGATGAACACGGTGAAAAGTCAGTTTCCGCTGTCGTAGTAGCTGTTAAAAATATTTCACCGAAATTGACATAATATTGTCCAACCTTTTTCATCAACTTGATAGGCGGTTGGTCAGCAAGCGGAACGGACGTGTTTTTCCACTCGTCAGCTAAGCTTATGTTGTTGTTGCACTCCAGTTGCTTGTACCTGACTAAATCTGTGTAATTTTCAAAGTAAATGTATATAGTTAAGTAGGTTAGCGTGATTGTAACAACACGTGAACTACAGTTTGTTTCAGCTTCTCGTGCTTTCTTTCCGCCCTCGCCTTCCTCACTGTCATTTCCATTTAGCACCGGCGTGCCCCGCCCTGAAGGTCGCACCTCAGTGAAGTCCATATCGTCGCCGTGGTCCTCTATTGCAGCTCAAATGACTTACAGTAGCCCTGTCTGGTGTAGGTGGATTCCCTGTGTGCTCGTTGAAGCCTGTAAAATTTGGTGAAGCCTTACATGAAGTTCTTGGGAGGGTGACGTCCGTGAAAAGACTACCATCAAGTGACTTGCAGGTGACATGCCCTGACCTGGGCCAGGTCAAGCGTTTGCTTAGGCTGACTTCTATAATGGGCAAAGACATACAATGCTGCCAGCCATGCATGTCGTCATGTAACGGTGTCATATATGGTGTTGGAGAAAGTGTAACAACTTAGGAAATCCAGGTGGCTTTACGTAAAGAGAAATGCATTAAAGCTGAATGGATGAAAAAGGGTAAAGATCGCCAGGCATCATGTTGCATTTTGCTTTATTGTTATCGAGATGATCTTCCGACGGAAGCGTTGTTAGGATATGAGAAATTTACTGTAAAGCATTATATCCCCCTGTGTTTCCGTTGCCAGCGCCTAAATCATACGTCGAAATCTTGTAGAGGTTCCTCTCGCTGCTCCCGCTGTGGTGGCTCTCATGACTATGAGCAATGTCCAAACATAGCCTCCCCCAAATGTGTCAACTGTGGAGGTAGCCATAGTGCTGCTTATGGCGGCTGTCCTGCCAGGAAGGATGCAAGTATGGCTCAGTATATCAGAATTACCTAGAATATTTCGCTTTAAAATCTCTCCGCAACGCTCGTCCCGAATACACTTATCCCCACCACGTACAGTCCGACCAAAACAATGTAGAGTGTTCCCAGGCGCCTAGAGGTCTTGAGCGTGTCATACCCGAAACCATCTACCTCTAAACCCAGACTGACAATGACATGGCTACCCAGACGGACTACTGTTCGGATGTTACCCTCGCGAATGTTGTGGCAATGATAACAGAAGTTTTATTTCATTGTGCTAAAGTTCCTAAGAACTCGGAAGTTATCAGTTTCATCGCTGACTGTGGTCGTCGCCATCTTGGTAGTGAGACCTTTGGTCCTTCTGAGTTTGTGGCTCTGCTGAAGTAAAGGAAAATCGCCGGTAAATAATGGGTTATACAAGAAGTCTAAAAATCCGTGTGTTTATATTTCTCACGATGGCTTTCTGTATACTGCATCAAAACATTCAGTCTTTGTTTGCTCATGGTCAAGAATTCAAAGTTTTCTTAGCTGATCTTACTGTTGAGCCTGATGTAGTTTGTCTCCAAGAAACATTTCTTAAACCTATGTATAACCCTACATTCCCAGGATATGTCATGAAAAGAACTGACAGAATTGGCATGGCCAGAGGTGGGCTGGCTATGTTAATGAAATGGTATTTCATTCACGGAAATTTGCTTCCCAGAATTTCGCAGTATTGAAGTCCAGGGATTTTAAATTTTCCTTACAGACGGAGGGTTGTGAATGTAGTACACCTATACCACGCTTGTAATAGACTAGATATTTCTGAGCTCAGTACCAATGTAACGACAGCTAAGGGCCCTAAAATAATTTGTGTGGATCTTAATGCACATAATGTGTTGTAGGTTAGCTCATCAACTGATGCCAATGGTTCTGTAGTTGAAGACTTCATCGAAGATAATGATCTAATTATGTTAAATGACGGATGTGGAACAAGACTCGACGTCCCCTCGGGCAAGTTATCTGCCCTTGATTTGACTTTGTGTTCCAACGAGTTATGTCCTGGTTTTTCATGGTATATGGACTACGATTCACCTGATGGAAGTGATCACTACCCTGTGGTTGCTACATTTGGGGTATCACCACAATATAATGATGTAGATAACCAGCGTACATGGAAGATACAAAGAGCTGGTTGGAATACCGATGCCATTGAATGCTTGTCGCCATTGAATGAATCTGTTGTTTCTGATAACATTGATCATTTTACTGACAACATTAGTGGCACTATCAACTCTGCAGCCAGTGTCTCCATCCCGAAGCCTTCAGGGGCGGTCTGGTCGAAGCCCCCAGTTCCATGGTGGACGGCAGAGTGTGCTGATGCCATACGTCAGCGTAAGAGAGCTAAGAACAGAGCGTCTCACACCCGTCTGATCAACGATAACATTTTTTTTCGAAAATGTAAGGCTATTGCGCAGCGTACAATCAGGCAAGCCCAGAAAGCCAATTGGCGAAAGTACTGCTCTGGCATTACTAGCTCAACACCACTAAAGAGTGTATGGGCCCAGGTAAAGGCAGTAAGTGGTGCTAAGAAATCTAATAGTATTCCTACATTGATATCTGATAACTCATCTTGTGTTAGTGTCTTTGATAAGTGTAATCTACAAGTGGAAAAGTTTGCTCATGTTTCAAGTTCTATCAACTTTGTTTCTGATTTTATCAAACAAAAAAACAACAACAACAAGAGCTGCTCCATAGTTTTGATAATACTTTGTTCGATGATCTGGCAATTAATGACGAATTTTCTCTCCTGGAACTCAAGCAAGCTCTCAGTGGGAAAAAAGATTCCACACCAGGGGAGGACGGGGTAAATTACTGTATGTTAGAAAACCTACCTGATGAATGCCTTAAAATTATGTTGACCAACTCTATTTGGTCACGAGTGAGTCTCCCAGCGTGCTGGAAAACAGCCACTCTGATAGCTATTGCCAAGTCAGGAAAGAGCGCAAAGGAGACGGGGTCGTACCGCCCAATAGCATTAAAATCAGTGCTGTGTAAGACGATGGAGACCATGGCAAACTCCAGACTTTCTAACTAAAAATAATATACTTTCAGACGTGCAGAGTGGGTTTAGAAATAACCGTAGCACATCAGATCATTTAGTGCATTTAGAGTCCTCTGTCCAAAAGTCATTTTTAAACAGAAAATCTGTCTTGGCTGTGTTCTTGAATATAGAGAGAGCATACGACATGATATGGAGAAAAGGGTTACTCATCAAGATGCAGAATATTGGTATCGGAGGTAAAATGCTCGGATGGGTGAAAGGCTTTTTGTATGAGAGAGTTATACGAGTTCGAATTGGCAAGACCTACTCAAACCAAGTGAATATTGAGAATGACACTCCTCAGAGTAGTGTAATATCTCCCACTCTTTTCAACATTGCTATAAATGACCTGCCCTCTGTCCTTCATCCAATGATCCGTTGTACTCTTTTTGCAGACGACAGAGCTCTTTGGTTCCAGTGCCAGGATATGAACGCTGCAAAGTGGTACATCCAACAGACTCTAGACACAATAACACGATGGAGTAAGCTTTGGGGGTTCCGTTTTTCGTGTATGAAGTCAGAGGCGGTTGTCTTCACGAAGAGGAGGATTTTGCCGCTCATATCACTTAAGCTCGGTAACACCAACATAAAGCTGTCTTCGTCCTTCCGATACTTGGGTGTCACTTTTGACATCAAATTGACCTGGTGCAAACACATTGATAATGTTGTTCTCAAATGCAAAAAAGTGCTTAACTTAATGAGGTCTACATCTGGGAAAAGCTGGGGAGCTGATTATAAATCCTTACTGTTAATATACAGGTCGTTAATTCGGTCCAGACTCGATTATGGATGTGAAGCTTTTGATTTGGCCTGCGATACTTTAAAATCTAGACTTGACTCTATCCAGTGTACAGGTCACGAATTTGCGCTGGAGCGATGAAAACAACTCCTTTAAATGTTCTTCAGGTCCACTGCCAGGAAAGGCCTCTCTCAATCAGACGCAAACTGCGCACAGCAAAATTTGGGATGAAGTTAGAAAACTTTCTACATAATTCAGCCAGTTCAGTGTTTTCACCATCTTGTTATGATTCTCTCTGTAATGGCAACAAAAAGTCACAGCCTTTCAATGGTCGTGCCCATGATATTTTGCAGAGTGCTGGGGTCAATATCGGACGATTAGAGAAGGAATGTGTCCCGCCACCTCCCCCTTGGAAGGCCCAACCACCATCTGTATACATGGACCTGCACTCTCAGGTCCAGAAGTCAGACAGTTCTCACCATATTTCTGTGATTTCTAACGAATACGTAAGCAACAATTGGTCTGCATACATGCAAATTTATACCGATGCCTCTAAGTGCCCTGCTACTGGTAAGGTTGGGGCTTCGGTTTGTGTACCAGAGTTATATGAAAACAGAGCGATATGAAAAAGTTCTTGGATTGTCGGATAACCTTTCTCTATATTCAGCAGAACTCTGCAATTCTGAATTCTCTGCTCTTTCTTTGGGATTTAAGACAATTAAGAGCTGTTATATTCAGATTCTCTTACTGCTTTACAGTCAATGACGTCATTTAAGTGGACAAAATGCTACCCTGTCCTGTACGAAGTAGATTTTCTGTCGTCCTCTCTATTCTTTGCTAGTCTTGACATTTGCTTCGCTTGGGTTCCTGGGCATTTTGGGGTGCCCGGTAATGAACGAGCAGATAGACTAGCCAAACGAGCCCTAAGGTTGTGTGGTGTCACCTCTAATCTCAAACTGACCATATCCAAGACCCTAAATGAAGTAAAGTCATTGATATTTCAAACTGTGGCAAACTGTGGGACGCCTCAGGGAAGGGCCATTTTTTTTCAAACATTTAACCCTGTTGTCAAACTTCATAACAGCCTCCCTTTTTCCTTTTCTAGCAGAAAAGTAGAAATCCTGTGCTTCCGACTTAGGTCAGGACACCTCCCAGTTAATAGCTACTTAAAAAGATTTAAGGCAAGAGATTCAGGTCTGTGTGATGTTTGTCAGGCTGACGAGACTATCCATCATGCTTTACTCGTGTAGACGTGGGAAGTATTGGCCCATCTCTGAGGACCGTGTTCTGTCCACCGAGGAATGCAGGTTTGGTTTTCAGAGCCGTGGGGAATTATTTAGGTACGATCCACAGACTCTGTGGATTGACTATGGTTGATTAGAGCAGCCTAAATCCCTGAAACACACCCTATTGCCTTGGCGCAAATCATTCCATGGAGTGGAGTCGCCATGTAAATCAATATATGTATGGATGTATTTTCACAAACTTAAGTTAGACCATATGCAGTCTTCCACGAAGGACTTCTACAACAGGGTTAGAGCGTCTGCCTCGAGGTCGGGAGATCCAGGAGCAAGGCCGGGTCGGGTCATAGGAAAGACTATGGTAAGAGGAAAAATGGTACTTATTACTGCTTCTCTTAGTGCTCAGCACTGAGAAGTGAGAGCACGGAAACAGAACTAGTCGACCCACCGTCACTATAATATGACCGGGTGCGGTGTCATATCTGGTGTCTTCGGCGTGATGTTTCAGTGGCGGTAGCACTTTGGCGGCATAGGCTGGTCCTGCCAGGTGAAGACACAATATGTATACATGTACATTCTGAGGATTTCTCGTCGTCAAAATGAAAAATTGCTAAGTATAACGTAAAACTCAAGCATACACATATACTTTTTGAAAGCAGTCTCGCAATCGTGGCAACACTTTTCGCCATTTTCGTCCTCAGTTTTACGTTGTTCTTTGCCCTGTTTCCTGCTTTACAGATATTTGACCGGGCGTTCGCCCATTTTCACGACAATAAAAATCGCCTGGTGCAAAGATCGATACATGAGCTTATAGTCTTCTGAGTCGAGAAGAACGCGCCGTAGGGCATCGACTCTTTTGTTTCCGCTTTTTTCAAAACATAGTCAATAAACAAGCGTGACTGTGCATCCTCCAGCGCTTCCTGTAAAGTGGATACACTCAACACTGTCCATTGATGTTTGCATGTGCATTTGTTTGATGTATTCAAGGGAATTCTAATCGTTCCGCCCAAGTCGATCAGGAACAATTACACATCAGATACATTTGTAATCCTCTTCCATGTGAACTGAACTATCTCCCACGTGCTGAGTCGTCTCATACCTCTGAGAACCGCGCCTGTGTCAAGCTCAACTGCCACTTCACATGTACCACTGCCACCACATTCCTCACAGTTCGCATGCTTCTCTTTCAGTGCCCACTTCACGGCCACCTTAGTGCCCTTAAACGCATGCTCCTCTTCCGAAGCTCACTTCACACGACTGCCACCACACTCCCCTACAGAGTATGCTCCTCTTCCGAAGCTCACTTCACACGACTGCCACCACACTCCCCTACAGAGTATGCTCCTCTTCCGAAGCACACTTCACACCACTGCCACCACACTGTCCTGCAGAGCATGCTCCTCTTCCAAAGCACACTTTACCCCACTGCCACCTCACTGCCTTACAGAGCATGCTCCTCTTCCGAAGCACACTTCACACCACCGCCACCACACTGTCCTACAGAGCATGCTCCTCTTCCGAAGCACACTTCACACCACCGCCACCACACTGCCCTGCAGAGTATGCTCCTCTTCCGAAGCACACTTCACACCACTGCCACCACACTGTCCTGCAGAGCATGCTCCTCTTCCGAAGCACACTTTATCCCACTGCCACCACACTGTCCTGCAGAGCATGCTCCTCTTCCGAAGCACACTTTACCCCACTGCCACCACACTGCCCTACAGAGCATGCTCCTCTTCCGAAGCACACTTCACACCACCGCCACCACACTGTCCTACGGCGCATGTTCCTCTTCCGAAGCACACTTCACACCACCGCCACCACACTGTCCTGCAGAGCATGCTCCTCTTCCAAAGCACACTTTACCCCACTGCCACCACACTGCCCTACAGAGTGTGCTCCTCTTCCGAAGCACACTTCACACCACCGCCACCACACTGTCCTACAGAGTGTGCTCCTCTTCCGAAGCAGACTTCACACCACTGCCACCACACTGCCCTACAGAGTATGCTCCTCTTCCGAAGCACACTTCACACCACTGCCACCACACTGTCCTGCAGAGCATGCTCCTCTTCCGAAGCACACTTTACCCCACTGCCACCACACTGCCCTACAGAGCATGCTCCTCTTCCGAAGCACACTTCACACCACTGCCACCACACTGTCCTGCAGAGCATGCTCCTCTTCCGAAGCACACTTCACACCACTGCCACCACACTGCCCTACAGAGCATGCTCCTCTTCCAAAGCACACTTCACACCACTGCCACCACATTGTCCTGCAGAGCATGCTCCTCTTCCGAAGCACACTTCACACCACTGCCACCACACTGTCCTACAGAGCATGCTCCTCTTCCGAAGCACACTTCACACCACCGCCACCACACTGTCCTGCAGAGCATGCTCCTCTTCCGAAGCACACTTCACACCACTACCACTACACTGTCCTACAGAGCATGCTCCTCTTCCGAAGCACACTTCACACCACCGCCACCACACTGTCCTACGGCGCATGTTCCTCTTCCGAAGCACACTTCACACCACCGCCACCCCACTGTCCTGCAGAGCATGCTCCTCTTCCGAAGCACACTTCACACCACTGCCACCACACTGCCCTACAGAGCATGCTCCTCTTCCAAAGCACACTTCACACCACTGCCACCACATTGTCCTGCTGAGCATGCTCCTCTTCCGAAGCACACTTCACACCACCGCCACCACACTGCCCTACAGAGCATGCTCCTCTTCCGAAGCTCACTTTACCCCACTGCCACCACACTGCCCTACAGAGTATGCTCCTCTTCCGAAGCACACTTCACACCACTGCCACCACACTGCCCTACAGTGTGTGCTCTTCCGAAACACACTTCACACCACTGCCACCACACTACCCTACGGCGCATGCTCCTCTTCCGAAGCACACTTCACACCACTGCCACCACACTGCCCTACAGAGCATGCTCCTCTTCCGAAGCACACTTCACACCACTGCCACCACACTACCCTACGGCGCATGCTCCTCTTCCGAAGCACACTTTATACCACTGCCAACATGTACTACCCTACGGCACATGTTCCTCTTCCAAAGCTCACTTTACCCCACTGCCACCACACTGCCCTACAGAGTATGCTCCTCTTCCGAAGCACACTTCACACCACTGCCACCACACTGCCCTACAGAGTATGCTCCTTTTCCGAAGCACACTTGACACCACTGCTACCACACTACCCTACGGCACATGTTCCTCTTCCGAAGCACACTTTACACCACTGCCAACATGTACTACCCTACGGCACATGCTCCTCTTCCGAAGCGCACTTTACACCACTGCCAACATGTACTACCCTACGGCATATGTTCCTCTTCCGAAGCACACTTTACACCACTGCCAACATGTACTACCCAACGGCGTATGTTCCTCTTCCGAAGCACACTTTACATTGCCGCCACAACCATCAAATTTTACATAGAAATAACGAACCATACATAGACCTATAGTGTCACAAAAGAAGTAAACAAAAATCTCAAACTTTAGTTTGAATCTGTTAATACCTGTTATGCATGCGTTCACTTTTCCTAACTAACGCATAACATGTTACACCGAATTCATTTTAATGCATGGTGGATGCTGATATTTGATTCACGCTAGGTTGACTTCTAATCAACCGTCTTGTAGGCCTAGCATCACCTAGCTGTGGGAGCGCCGGTCCATGCTCCCGGCTTGGCTTCCACATTCATGTATTTCTGAAAGCTAAGAGGAGAGGAATGAAACGGATCACAGATCTAAGCATCACCAAACATGCACTATTGGTATGAATTTATTTAATTGATCATAAGTTATATCCGGTACTCAAGTATTTTACACTTATACGATGGTGGTCACTTTTATGGATGAAGGAAACTGAAATGTCCGACCTAAACAGCAGAACTTTGGCAAGTTAACGGTACTGTCGAATTTTTCGACATCTGACATACAGAAATATGCCTATATATATGTACACCACAATGATGGGAGACAAGCTGCCTTCACTGAACGTGCATAGCCATATGCGGGCATCATCCACTGCACATTGTCACCTTGTCCACTCAAGCAGCGACAGCTGGCGAATCACAAATTCCGTCACCAAAGCCAGTTTTGAGCCCGCAACCTTGACGCGTGTGCCTTGCAGCGATTGAAAAGCATGCAAGCGCATTTAACTACAAGACGCGGCCCGTTCGTATAAAATAGATGGAACGGCATAATGAAAGAATCAGGCAACAAAGAGATCTGGAAAAAAAAATAACGCAGGTAAAGCTGCATCACTGCGAGGGGTTACATTAGGCAAAACCTCAGAGCTTGCCGTAAAATGATACACGAGAGGATGCTTAAGATCGCATCTTGTTAATACCTTGAGGTACCGGTATATTATTTTGAAACACTGGGCCTATTTTAACGGTAAACTTCCGCCTTTAATGTAACAATTCAATATTCAGATTACGGCACACCTTGTGGGATGATGGAAAAGTGGGTGCAGCGTGGGATATGAAGCGGTCATCTATTATGTATATGCTGGGTCGGGACATGCGCCGAGCTATACGGTGAGAAGCGGTGAATTAATTACGTATATTCACGCGAAAACGAGAAGTTGCGTGCTGCGTGTCCATATGTATAGCTTCTTCCTGCTTCTCCCTGCAACGTCTATATACAAGTATAAATGATCGAGTGGTCTGGCTGCGTTGAAAACATACATATGATATATTTATCAACCCGATAAAGCAAATCAAAAGAGCAAATAACTAAACAAAACAAATAACAACAATAAAAACGAATGTGATCTATGTAAACGCCACATGAGCATGACCCTTATTATACGCATAATAACATGAAGATGACAACAAACAAACAAAAGTTGTGTATAAAGAATGTACTCACCTACCGGACATGATTTTTGTGTTTGTTTCAGGGGGAGTAACTCTGCGAGAACACTAAACTGCGATTTCACCCTGGAAAAGATTTACTAAAGGATTATACAACATGATGCCTTAGAACTATTTTTAATATCCGAGTGACTTGAGTATAATGTACATTATCAAAGTGTGCTTAAAGCTGAAAAAAATGATTAAGATTACATGTAACTATACTGATATATACATGTAAGGTGTTGGTATCCGCCACAGTTGTTCTATGAATTCATATATCTACAGTCTTGGAGGTCCAAGATATATCTATAGTTTCTGTCGTCATTCAAACCGAACGCCAGTTAATATTTTTGCACTGCTTTTATACATAACTCGTTGTAAACAGCATGTCGATCACTCAGCCACAGTAGGCCTATAATTTAGACTTACTCTTATACCATTCCGTCCTGTGGTATAAAGCGATTTAACGTTTCAATCAAGAAGAAAGTCGAGAAGCTCTCTTTTTTATACCTCTGTATGTTAAGAGACCTCATAAACAGGGCAATAAGAAATAAATAACGACCTTTTTTTGTATGAAAGCATGCATGCAGCTGCCTGTATCCGTCCTTACACATGTGTATGTATGTGAATCGATCTCATTAAACAATATTATAAATACATCACTCAGGTCAAAATTATATATATATATATATATATATATATATAGAATTATATATTATTATATATATTATACAATTCTTCAGTGAACATATATATATATAATTGTTCCTACACCATTCGTGATTGTTCATTGTCATTGGTTGATCAGACGGGTTATAATGTTGACAAACAATTGTCAAAGCTACAGACCACGCCCACACGGCGTGTATGGGATGCGGGTCAGGGTTAAAATCTCTCATCCACGGTTTAAATCCCCATATACCCTTCTCAACACGCGGATAACTCATAATATATAGGCCTATACAAGAACTGAATAACCAACAGCGCATGCACCGTGTCGAGTTAAACTTGTAATATCTACAACTATATGTATCACCTGGTTGAGAAGAAAAAATCGTTATATATTGTTCACTTCGAATTTGCACTGCAAGATGACAGAGGGGAATGGAGTTGTGAAATACATGTAACCTGCTCGATCAGGTCAGCTGGTATATATGTCGTGTAACAGAAAATATTTATTTCACTAGCTCCAATTGTTCGTGTTTGACACCGTACACAAGATTATTTAACTAAAATGACGGCGGCCAACAATGTGATGGTAGGAAATCAGACAGGGCCAGCGGGAAACAGCATGCACTGGTGAGAAGCTGGCGTCATTGCGCTGTGGCATCAAGCTTTATCTCGCATCAGACAAGATCCTCTACTTTTGATCGGACAGTAACTGCCACATGACAGACGTGTATAACCCTATACCCTACAAGCAAGCCCCTGTAGCAGATGCTATATGCGCCTGATGACTCAACAGTAGGGAGGACGTTACAATGTGACGCAACGACAGAACGTCACAAAATAATGTTGGATGAACATTTTCAATAACGTTATGACGTCATAATTCCTAGATCATTGCTTGGTAATTCAAAGCTCCTCGACGCGACAGGAAGTTCTACTGTTGAAGCTTCTTTCCTTTTGCAAGAAACAAATTCCAGTGTAGGATTTAGTCTTCTCTCGGTTGACGCCTCGCCCAATATGAGACTTACAGACCCCATATAGTTTCGTATCCTTTCACTCAGTAACCGTGTAACCAATACATGTAATACCACTCGGCGATGCAAGCCCCTATATGCATGCCTATCTGCAGGGAACAGTTCTGTGCTTTATTTAAAGCTTGTGAGTATAAGGCCCTACATATGGACTTTCGTTGGACGTCTGATGAATAAGAAAGCAGGCAGTCATCGATTAACAAGCCCAATGTTCATATGGTGTTGTTAAATGTGCCTTTTCATAGAACCATCGCATAAGTATATGCACGAGAAATGGTTTTTGCGCAACCTAAAATTGCGGCCCTGCGACAGGTTATAATTGAAATAAAAAAGTAAAAAATAAAAAAGGCTTAATTCAGGCGTAATACGATGAATAATTTAAGGAGTTTATGCATGGGTTTAATATTCATGAAGTGTTAATTTGATAAATTGTATCGAATGTCAACGTTCTTTTGTTATGTTATACAGCTACTTTTAAGATATTATAGGTCTACCATTATGTATAAATTTTGTATACCGTATTTAATTTTCTGTCGCCATCGAGGCTCATGGTAGATCAATGAATATGCATAATGCAAATGATTATTCACTACAATGACCTGCA
This sequence comes from Acanthopleura granulata, assembly GCA_016165875.1. NCBI lineage: Eukaryota > Metazoa > Mollusca > Polyplacophora > Chitonida > Chitonidae > Acanthopleura > Acanthopleura granulata. The sequence goes on from JABBOT010000013.1 coordinate 2,050,658, forward strand.
TATTGTTGGAAGACATCACTAAGATTACGTAATGCATAATTTCCTTGCTACATGCAGGCTACATGCAGGCGACATACGTGTAGAGTTAAACAAGATCCATCGTTTGGTAATTTTAATTGACTTTCAATGATTTGGCCTTTGTAGTTCAGCATTTGCCATTCTTTTTCACCCCATCTTAAATGTGTACAAAGAAATGGTAGGCCAAGGTAAGACTGCAACATTCGGAAGATTTATCTCATAAAAGCACGCTAATCCGATCCCATGCATGTGTCAACGGTGAAATACTTAACAGTCGCACCGCTATGTGAATGGCGTTACATACTATGTCATAATAGGCTTAGCTGTATAAGCCATGGATTGACATTCCGGCTTGTACGTGACATGTGCCAATATCGCACACTATGCAGATATTTCTTTTGATTTCATTTCATTTCGTTGTGTATGAGTTCATGTTTTGTTTTTTTTTGTTTGTTTGTTTTTGTTTTTTTTTTCTTTTCCAGTTGTGTTTTACATACTTTGAGTAAAATGTTAACAGGTCTACACCGTACAAGAAAAAAAAAAAAAAGAGAAGAAAAACAAAGCCCGATCCCCTTCCCACTTTCCTCTGTCCGCCTCTCATGGTCGTTTTTCTTACGAGGTATTCCACGAACGAGAGAAATCTATTTTGGTGTTCAAAAACTTCCGATTCGCCGCCGTGTGACGTCACAGGGGTTTCGAGGTCACCAGTAGTGGGCAGAGTTCGGCTGTCAAATCAGAGAGTCTTTCCACACCAGGCCATGTAAAGATAAATATGCATGAGTGGGACAAGTAAAGCAGACGTGTTACATCTTGCACACACATGCGTCAAGTTTTAAGGGCTAAAAGGAATTGTTGCCAAAAAAAATACAACTATGATTGTGTGAATGGGGATATAGAAACCGCGGTGATTGCACATGTGCCAGATAACAAAGATGGCGGACGGCGAGGCAGGACTGGAAGGCTGGTGTGGGAATTTACCGTTGTTATGATGGATTCTATCTCTCGTAGCCGATCCAGAATGCGTCAGAAGAGTGGATGAAGATCGTAATTAAATGAAGGCGAAAAAGCGGTTCTTATTAGTGACTTCATGTGGGATTTTGTTAGTGCTCGGATACTTCAGCTTGCTTCGTGAGTCCTCACATCATGGTACCCACTTACAACCCGGGGAAAATGCGGCAAGTCGTGGCGGAGAATTTCGCGTTTTTCTCGACTGGGGAGAACATGATTTCTCCGTCGACTTGCATGTGTCCCCCCGACACAGGAGACAGGCCGAAGCTCCCTCACAGGACTACCGAAACTGTCGCATGGAAAGCTGTTTCGACTTTAGCCTGTGTCAGAATGCGGCCGCTTTCAAAGTTTACGTGTATCCGGAGTCGGAACCCGTGTCACAGGGCTACAGGAAAATACTTACAAGTTTACACGAATCCAAATATTACACGGACAACCCTGACGAAGCCTGTGTTTTTGTTCTTACCGTGGATACTTTAGATAGAGATGTGTTGAGTCAAGATTATCTGAAAGATCTGCCTTCAAAAGTGAATCAGTTGAGTTTGTGGAAAAAAATGAATGGCAAAAACCATGTGGTTTTTAATTTGTATTCAGGCACTTGGCCAGACTACGTTGAAGAAGACCTCGGTTTTAACTTTGGCCAGGCCATATTAGCAAAAGCCAGTATATCTACCGATAGATTTAGGCCAAACTTTGATATATCCATCCCATTGTTCGGAAGGGACCATCCGCAGAAAGGTGGTGAAAATTATGAGCGGACTAATTCTTACATTATACCCCCATATGCAAGCAGACAGTATCTCTTGGCATTCAAAGGAAAGCGCTATTTAAATGGAATAGGTTCTGAAACTAGAAATGCGCTTTATCATATACACAATGGAAAAGATATTATTTTGCTTACTACTTGTAAACATGGGAAAAACTGGAAAGCGATGCAAGACTCCAGGTGTGAAACTGACAACAAAGAATATGACAGGTAAGGGATTAATTTGATTTCTGTGTAACGTTGTATACTATGTTGCAGGAATTTCCATTTCGACCTCTTTGGTTACACAGAAGGAGCATAAACCCCGGTCCAAGTAGAGCCGTGACCTGTGCTGGGAATATGTACCAGTTTGAAAGCTGGCCACATACTGCCTAGAGATAGGCTACAGTGGCTAAAGGTAGAGAGAATGTGTAGTTACAATATATGGATAGACCACAGTGCCTACCAGTATACTTACAGTCTCTTAGAGAAAGAAGAGGCACAAGACATTGTGGACATATGTTTGAATAGACCACAGTGTCTGCACAGTTTGGGGATAGAGGAAAATGTCTGCACAGTCTGTTGATACATCACAGTGTCTACACACAGTCTGGAGATAGAGGAAAATGTCTGCACAGTCTGTTGATACATCACAGTGTCTACACACAGTCTGGAGATAGAGGAAAATGTCTTCACAGTCTGTTGAGAGAACATTGTGGCTACACAGTCTAGGGATATAGGAAAATGTCTGCACAATCTGTTGATAGACCACAGTGTCTACCCACAGTGTGGGGATAGAGCAAAATGTTTGCACAGTCTGTTGATAGATGACAGTGTCTACACACAGTCTGGGGATAGAGGGAAATGTCTGCACAGTCTGTTGATAGATGACAGTGTCTACACACAGTCTGGAGATAGAGGAAAATGTCTTCACAGTCTGTTGAGAGAACATTGTGGCTACACAGTCTAGGGATATAGGAAAATGTCTGCACAATCTGTTGATAGACCACAGTGTCTACCCACAGTGTGGGGATAGAGCAAAATGTTTGCACAGTCTGTTGATAGATGACAGTGTCTACACACAGTCTGGGGATAGAGGGAAATGTCTGCACAGTCTGTTGATAGATGACAGTGTCTACACACAGTCTGGAGATAGAAGAAAATGTCTGCACAGTCTGTTGATAGAACATTGTAGCTATACAGTCTAGGGATATAGGAAAATGTCTGCACAATCTGTTGATAGAACACAGTGGCTACACAGTTTGGGGATAGAGGGGAATGTCTGCACAGTCTGTTGATAGATGACAGTGTCTACACACAGTGTGGGGATAGAGGAAAATGTCTGCCCAGTCTGTTGAGAGAACATTGTGGCTACACAGTCTAGGGATATAGGAAAATGTCTGCACAATCTGTTGATAGACCACAGTGTCTACCCACAGTGTGGGGATAGAGCAAAATGTCTGCACAGTCTGTTCATAGAACATTGTGGTACACAGTCTTGGGATAGAGGGAAACATCCACATAGTCTGTTGATAGACCACAGTGTCTACACTCAGTCTGGGGATACAGCAAAATGTCTGCACAGTCTGTTGATAGAACATAATGGCTACACATTTTAGGGATAGAGGGAAATGTCTGCACAATCTGTTGATAGACCATAGTGTCTGCACACAGTCTGGGGATAGAGCATAGTGTCTACAGTCTATGGACAAACCACCATGTCTTTGTACATTCTGTGGATAGACCATGGTGTCTACAAACAATCTAGTCTTTGGTATAGACCACATACAGTTTCGACCCGTCTTTATACACTCTTAGGGGATGGGCCTCAATGTTTATCCATGTACATTTGCAGTGGAGCAATAGACTACAGTGTAGAGCACTATATGGAGTTAGTGATTTTAAAGACAATAACATAGAAAGGAAAATAAAAGCAAAACTTCTGTCAAATCGCCAAAAATGTCTTAGTGCATTGCTGGTTTGGTTATGCCCAACAGACATATTGATAATGGCCATATGAATTGTGTCTCATATTCTCCTTGATTGTTTCTTACTTTCCAATGGTTGTTATGGGAGTTCAGTTTTTTCGCCATCTGACAGTGCTTGAGGGCTAGAACAAATGGCATTACATTGTTACTTGGTTAGTGGAACAGAGATGGGGGTCGGTTTTAGACTAGTATACACAGTATACTATCAGTATTTAGAAAGTAAGACTACAGTCAGCGGGACTTAACCTGTTCTTTTTTTTCCTGAAGATTGAAAACCTAGAGGGTTTTGTCTAACAGAAGATTATTTTATTTGTATGTGTTAAGAGAGCATCTGCCCACAAGTTCATGTGAGAGAAACGTGGCTGGCGGATTGATCTTTTTGGTATCTGCGGCCCTTTAAGAACTTTCCTTCGTCTGAACATGGGATTTGCCCTGCAGGTGCTTTGCTGTGGACCGACGATTACACTGAAGTACTACATGTACAGTTTAAATGAGTGCTTTCCTCCTCTTTGTTTTCTGTTTTCAGTTTTCATTTCATAAAGCGCTTGTTAAACACTAACAGTAACTGTGTTAGTACTTTCGTAGTAAATGATATCAATATACATATGTACATGTATATCCATCCAGTGTACAGGGCAGTTAAACACAATCTGCATGGTGTATGCAAGTAAGAGTTGTCATAAACAGATGCTCTGCTCCCGGACATACCTGTGCATATGTACAGGTGCATTTAGCATGCATGCCTTTATATGGGTCTCCAAACTTTTGGATGCTACCATTAATAGTAGCTGTCAAGCCAAGTACCCCAGCATTGAGTCTAGATGCTTTTAAATTTTCAGTGTGTAGCCATGTCTAAAACTTTTCATTTGTTCCAGTTTGATAGGCACTTTTATCTTCATTGTAGGTTCACATGAAAAGATTATAAAGTCTTCAACACACAGATATGTTGTTGAAATGTTTCAGAATATTTGCTGATTTGTTGACAGTGTGTAATTCGAATGTTTAGTTTGGCAGTGCAGTACAACCTGTACATAATGTTTTACTGGCTAAGAGTGTTATGCATGCTGTTACATTTTGATTTATTTGTAGAGATACAATATAAAGGGTTACTGTGGAGCAATGTTAACATTGATATTAGGCAAATGGTCACGCATGACTGATGAAATAGGTGATAATTATAGTAGTACAGAATTTCAGGTATGAAATGAGATTTGTGCTTGAATGAATGTAATAAAGACACATGTATGTCTGTAGTAATCAAATGTTGTGAACTCAACTCAGAAGCAATCTCTAATGGGATATTGTCGGAGGATAACGTCCTAGATGTGTAATATGGTCGATCAGTTTAGATCAAGTTCTCATGTTATGATGCTTACAAGTCTGTTTAATCGAAGTAAATAAAAATCTGACATAATTTGTTACCTGTGGGAGACAGAGCCCATCAAGAGAAGAAGAAAAAATAATAAAATGATCAGGAGGACTTTTGTAAGTGTAGCCACATGCACATGTATCAGCAGACACTGATGTTTTCGCATTGGTACTTTCTACAGGTACTACATGTACACAATCATTGTGTCAGAGATTGAGGTTGATAAAATTAAGACAACTAAAAAGAAAAAGCCTAAATTTTCTTTTCTGAATTGTTCATTTTCAGTAGACTCCCCATGTGTCACCTCATCTTGTCAAAAATTGTGAAGACAATTGCAAAGTAATTAATTTTGTTTTGAAAAGATGTCTTGCATTTTATCGTCATTTAGAAAGCACGGCCGTCACTGTCATATCTACGATCTATAGACAGTTGCCATGGGTCTTCAAGTTTATGGGCAGGCATACATGAAGCTTCTATTTATCCTCAGCTGCCTTCTGTATGTACTTGTCATTATGCTCGTGTTAAAAGGAAAGATCTGTAGGGGAGATGAGATGTGTATCTAGTTAAAGCACATTTGACCTCTTCCTCTTGTCAGTGTCCTCAAGTGAACACAGTGTGTGAAGTAAATGTCTTAAGATGTCCTAGGCATTGATTGAAGGGTATTTGTATACAGTAGATGTCACAAATATATCAGTGTTGATAACATCATTGAAAAAAATTATGCATGTTGCTACTTCTATGGCAGAAATTTAGCTGTGTTTTTACATCAGTTTCTAATTTCGGTAAAAATTCACTTTCAAAACCAATTTAGCAGGCCTTAGACTGATACCCCTGAAGCTGGCGCTTAAGCTTCTTGGGCAAGAAATTAATAGTGACTGTGGAAGGTGTTAGGTTGGTAGATGTCATGTAGAAAGTGAATTTAAGTATCAGTATTATCGTTATGTCCAGAAAGTGTAATCTCTAATGAAGATAACGCTGTTACCCTAGAAGGTGGATGAAAAAATCAGAATAGGGCAAAATGTGTGGCTTGAAGAAAAAATCTAAACTTCAGGTTAAACACAGTATCTGTATCTACTAGTAGTATGTCCTTGTATATGTAGCGTTTTCAGGCAGTGCAGTCACATGGGATACTAGTTCTGACTATTAGCCATATAAAAGTGGTTCTGGGGATAAACCTATAACCATAAAGCTGTCTTGCCGGTTAACCATCAGGGGGACTGGTTAGGGCATTATGTGTGAGGACAGCCATATATCAACTAGTTCTAATCTCCTATTGTGTGGTGAGGTTAACAGTTGAAGTCCCCCCACAGGCCTAGTACAGGCCCTAAACTTTTATAACACACCTTCCACCCTCTCTCATCCACAATGGTACAACCTTGGCCTTCATGTCATGATTTAGTTTTGAACCTGTCTGAGTGGACTGGGCCATTTTGGTGCAAAGGGAAGAGAGGTGAGAAGAGAGTTCAGACAGAGGTCTGATATAGAGGCAAGGTCTTTGGGGTCATTGAGGTCATGTGCAGCCAGCTTACCTGGCACAGTGGGAATTTTAGGGGGAATGAATAGTTTTTTTTTAGCTGATCAGAAGTGTATTTTCTCATATTTGCATCACTCACATATTCCCATGTTTGTACATGTGATCTCCAAGGAATCTAGAAGTATGATATTGTTTCTGTGAAATCTTCTTCTGCTTGAAATGGTAAATAACAGTGGAAAACTCACAGTTTGATAGCATCCAAAGTGCAGGTATATTTTTCATTGTAACATTATGTTGTTTGTAGATTAATGGACATATGTGCATAACATTCCTACGGCCTGTATGAGACTCTTCTCTCACTTCTTCATGTGATAAGAGGCTGGGAAATAAAACGGCTGCACAGTTTAACAGAGCTACAGGTCACTAATTGCCATAAGAACTGTGTACATGTACCAGCTCAGTGGCATCCAGCAGCCAGTCTATCTGTCTGTCCAGCAAGCATATCCGTCTTAGTCTCTTACCCACTTGGTCAGTCGGTCAGTCAGTCAGTCAGTCAGTCAGTCAACCAATCAGTCATACAGTCACTCGCTCCCTCTGTCCGTCAGCCCGTCTTCTGTGAGGAAATCAGTTCTGAGTTAGTTGGTCTCGTACCCAGCAAGTCGACTAACCAGTCGGTCGGCCAGGCAACCAGTCTCTCGCACATTTAGTCATTCAGTCGGCCACTCAGTCTTTTAGCCAGCCCATCAGAAAGGTATATCCTTACCTATCCACTCCATGGCGCAATTAGCCTTTTATCAAGTCAGTCACTTTACCAGTTAGTTGATCACTCATTCAATCAGTAATGAAGAACTACTCTGTCTACCAGTTAGTCAGGATTCTTCACTGTTCCTAGAATTATTTTTTTTGTTCGTTGTCTTCAAGTTAATTTCTGTGGTAAGAACTAGACAGGTAGTGTAGGTGTGCATTACAATTCATAATGCTAGCTGTCAGTGTTGGCTTCATTGAGCAGAGCTGATCTGAGGTTAAAAAAAACAAAACAATCAGACACAGAGAGGTTAAGAGACAGCTATGGGTCAGAAAGGCTATACATGATAGATCTCCCTGTTCAGGACCTGGTGGTTTGTTTTTTCACTATCTGTGTTCACTGATATGGATACACTGCCTGGGCACAAGATGAGTTTACAGTTGACAGGAAGTTAAAGTGCACTTGGGAAGTTTTGCTAGCTATTTTTGATTGTGAAATGCGTGTATGTGATACTGAAAATTTTTTATTGTGACAATACATACATGTAGGTGCAATTCAGAAACTTGTTATTTTTTTCTGTAACTTGCACAGAATATCCTTATAATACAAGTGTAAAGATTTTTGGCCTTGTGTAAGAACAGTGGTATTGAATGCGATATTAAATCCCACAAATAAAACAATCCCAGGGTCTTTTGACAAGCTTAGTAAGGATTTCTTGGGTGGTCAAACATAACCCAACACTCTCAAACAGATTTTCATCTCCAAAATGAAGTCATGAGAGTGAATGAACTATATCAAGCAGGTACACTTAACGGAACGAGCTGTGTGGGCTTAAATCCCTTCAAGCCATGTTTATGCCACCATGCAAATGCAGGAAGTGGGGTATTTTGATCCACATATACACCTGCCAGTGGGTGTGTTCGTGATTGGAGTAAACTTGCATCTTGCCAGATGTCTAAAGAACTAATTAACCAAGACTGTTAAACTTTGGCATACACTTCCCGACATGTATTATCTTGATCTCATTAGGGTTTGAAGAACTTTTTGTTTTGTTTTCCTTGTCCTTTTTCTTGTTCCTCAATTTTCCCAGGTTTTAAAGATGTGGGCATTGTGATAATCATTCCCTGGCTTTGAGTGTTCACAGTTACACATATCAGGTCTAAACTACACGCCATATGTGGGTGTATTTCTTAATATTCCTGCCAATTGTATGTAGCCTCTTTTGTATCAAGCAAGAATATCTGTTGCAAAGCTTTAATGATTACATGCTCTTAAATTGTCTTTTTAAGTGCATTATAATAAAGATGAATAATCTCTTCTTGAGATTGCTTTCCACAACTTATATTTTTAGACAGGAAATGTGTTTTTTGTTTCAAAATTAAAGATATTTTTAGGTTCAAATTGCCTTGATGCTATATATGTTCATGTAGAGGGGGGAAAACGTCTGGAAGGGCTGTCAACCTGAATTTGTCCCAAGGTTCATATATAAATACCATAACTGGTATATCAACTATATATGTCCCTTACAGCCCACGCCATGGGTTGGTCACAGTTGGGGGCCATCTGTAAATTACAGCTTTCAGCCAACTCATAGAGGTATACATGTACATGTATGTACAGTGTGTATGTGAAAAGGCTTCGTCAGCGAGTGGGCTGAGCTGTAACCAGCCAGCAAAGATGAAGTATTGTAACATTCAAGTACATGTTATGCAAGGAAATGCAAGACATAGTTGTGGGTGAAGGAGAAATCAGTCGAGCGCAGTGTCAGCATATAACACCTAGACGTATCACCAAGGCATTAAAAGTCATTTACACTTAAATTTACAGCTTTAAATGAAGAGAATTGACGTAAGAAGCAAAGAAGCCTGAAAGGGTTAGCCACATTTTAGCCTTTGAAAAAGTGTCAGTTTTAATTGACATGGCTGGAGAAGGATGTACAGCAGTGGGCTGAAATTGTAGCAAATTAACTGCAAGACAGTGGAAGTGTAGGCTCGTATGAATGCCTTTGAGCCCTGTAGAAAAATGTCAGAGCTTGACTTTTGACAGGAATATTGTTATCAAATATTCCACAGGACAAAAATTGCTGGAATCCAACAAACATGTTTCCAAATCTAATGAGAAATTTTAATATGTGACAAATAGGGGCAAAATGTCATTCATTAAGGGCAGTTGGTTGGTATTTGTCATAATTTTGAGAACTGCATGTAAATTTAAGCCAAATTGCCATGTTTTTTTTTTTTTTTTTCTGTTTGGTTGCGTGTCGATTTGTTCCTTTGGAGTTTTTTATGTCCCTTTCAAAATGATTTTTGTCATATGATTAGTGTTCCCTTGAGGCGGATGAATTGTAATATAAACATATTTAATTGAATGGTCTCGCCTCACTGAAATGCTGTGCTGCTTCATGATGGAGTGTTTTACTGTGCTTTGTTTCTTTGATTTTGTGTGGATCATGATACAGTTATGAACATGTGTTAAAGAGTCGAATGTCAAAATTGTACCTTAAGTAATCTACATGTGCACGTATGGAAGCCCAGTAACAACATAATACATGTTTGTATGACACTGCCATGAAAAAAGGCGAACTCTGATGTTTGTTAATTTGCAACTGAAAAAAAAAAAACAAAAAAAAAACAAACCCCAAGATGTTCAGACAATCATTTATAGGTACATGTAACCTTTTGTATAACGTTGCAGTATTTTGTATTGGAAGGGTGTGTTTTTAGCTCATTGACTTTCGACCAGAATTCTTTGTACTGTTACGAGTGCTCAGAAAGGAATGTGATCTAACAGTGTATTAGGGGTTGATGTGTACATGTACGATGTCACATAGAAGTTATGAGATCATAGTTAGATAATAGTGAAGAGGACTCAAGGGGTCGTTGTATCGGACAGAATTGAGCACTTTTTACCGTTCACTGATATTTCTTCTCGGTTCGTGCAGGTCTGGGTAAATGGCCGCCAGTTACACAGATAATTCTCCTCCTGTGCACTCAATCAGGCCTTTATCGCAAAAATTTAGGTAATATTTTTCGCTCATAAATACTGATGCTGGCCGCACCGCCTGAAGGAAGCTATTGAATCTTGTCTGGGGGGTGTGAGGTTAAGAGGTGGTGGTGGTGGTGGTGGTATGTGGCCTCGTGGGAAATGAGGAGGGGTGACAAGGAGGAATGCAGGAATTCATGCCAGTAGGGCGTTCTGGTTTGTATGGTTCACATGTGACCTTGATCAATGTGGCCAAATAATGCCTCGAGAGAAATCGACGAATCTCTCTGCGAGTCTCATAGATGTTCATAATTGAGACGAGAGAAATGGCTTAGCTTCCAATTATAGATGATAGAAACTGTGATATTATAGCTGTAGCCTCACAGTAATTAAACATTTCCTGGTAATTAAAATTTCCCCAGCAAACACGATGTCATGTTCACCGATTCTTCGTATTAGCCATGTTAAGTGACATTGTGTGTTCATGAGAAATCTGTAAAAAGTGTAAGGAAGGCAGAACTATTGATGCAATGTTTTAACATCTGTCTGTGTGTGTTTAATATTCACATCATTTAATCCTGTCCTATATATTTTTCTAAATTGGAGTGATGTGCATGTAAAACTGCTGATAATTGATTTTTTGTTTCTTATGAACCACCCTATTGTACATGTCTGTTTTGGGGGAAAAGTAATTTAGCCTTTGCATTAAGAATCATTGACCATATTAGGGAGAAAAAAATGAAAATAAAATATTGTCTTATCCACAGCTTACAGCTGTGTTCATCATTTATGTGTATAATTAACACGAGATCCATAGCACGTCTATATGTATAATTTATCATTTTTTAAATTTATATGTTTGTGAAAAAGTTATTATCATAGGCTAGAAACTTCTAATTGGGAATTATTGTTTGTACATCTCCTGTCTTTTATTCTGAGAAAATGATCATAACAAACAAGCAAACAGACGATTGATTAACAGTGGCCTAATTAAGTAGAAATCCACATCACTTTTCACCTTCAGGGACACGAGCTTTGTCATTGCTGTTCCTGTCCTGAACTGTTAAATAAAATGACATGGTTGATCAACCATGAAATAGTATCATTTCCCCTCTGATTTTGTCTCACATTAACAAAGCTTGCCATGAGTGACACATTTATTAGGTTTCAAGGTTTTTTTTTACACGTGTAGCTAGTATTATCAGATTTAGTCTGTGATTCTTTGTCTAAACATTGTGGAAAAACTAGAAGTTGTTTTCACTTGAGTGTGTATTCTGATTTAATCTGTGATTCTGGGTCTAAACATTATGGAAAAGCTAGAAGTTGTTTTCACTTGAGTGTGTATTCTGCATTAACAGTTACTTGTAAGCATGCATTCTAAAGCTTGGTATATTACTAATAAAATGATATCGTTCATTGAGCATGAAACAAGGTATGTCTACATGTAATCTCACTTCAGCTATTCACCATTATGTGAAAGATGACTAAGTTACTGAAATAGCTTACATATCTGTAACTGGTACCAACTTAACTTCAGTTGACTATTCTGCATGGGTCTTTTAAAACCTTTGAAATAGTTTGAAGTTGAAAATGACTACAGAACAACCTGGAATGGTTTCACGCTTTCTCTGATACATCTGACTGTGCTGGTAGGCCCATGAGGTTTGTGCATATACAGTACATGTCTACCTGTATTATCTAGGAAGCTCATCCACCTTTAATGACGATGACGTAATTTCTCAAGGAATCACTCAATGCTTGTTTCCAGCGTGCCATGGGACATACATGTACCGTAATCTGCTATTTGATAGGTACATGTGTGTGGTGTATGGAAAAGAGTGCCTTGTGGGCAGAGCTCACCTGTGATTATTGATCAACCTGTACAGGTGCGCGGAGCAGAAGACGGCTCATTACAGTGCTAACGTCACTCTCACCTTTCTGATTTATAGGTGTACGGCTGGGAAGGTTAATATTTTGATTATACATATATATATATATATATATATATATACAGTAAACGATATTATACCTGTACATATACTTGGCTGTTGAATTGTACTGGTTTTGCCATGCCAAATCTGCAATGTTCAGAAAAGACAAATGGTAGCCTGCAAAAAATATAGCTGACAGCTTTGGGTATTTTTTGAAGTTCTAAACCAGTATTACAATGAAATATATGCACATCGTCATACAGAAATACAGCTGGAACAGTACAAATACACATATACCTATATATGTATTTGTACTACAGTGTTTAGCTCCAATTGAAACTTAGAACCTTCTCAGAACATACCGTACATGTACCTGTAAACACACCTGGGTCCACTTTTGTCATTTTGGTCATTCAGAAAAGTGTTTGTTTCAGCCTTTTTTTTTTTTTCCCAAAGAAGAATTTTTATTAAGACAATTCTGATGTGGTGTAGAGAATTCCTTCTTCAAGTTTTGTTGTTAAACTGAAATGAAGACGATGTACAGATATTAAATAAACTGGTGCAATATAGTAATGACTTTAACAGTGTATTCTTTTGATTTACATATATATATATATATTTGTCGGTGAATTGTCAGAAGTTCCTAAACATGTTATTCTACAGCCGGGGTTACAGATGATTCATTTCACTTGAAGTGAATACTATGTGACACGTAAGTTTATTGTATGTTGCTCTCTCGTACGTAACCCTCCATACAAAAAAAGACAATGGTACACATTATCTTCCATTCTTCCAAAGTTGCCATTGTCGGTGCATTGTTTGAAGTTGACAAGGTCTTTAAAGAAAAAGAAATCTGCTCAGTATGGCTTCATGTCTTTCCTTCCATAGGAAAGTAGATTTATGTCATACATAAATTGTAAATCTACATGTTTGTGTTAATCATTAAAATCAGGTACTTTGTGGAGACCTTGTGGAGGTAACATGGCTTACTGTGTTCAAGTTGATACAGGGTTCAAGCCTTGCTCATGAATGTTGCCTGAGCAAAAAAAAAAAAAAAAAAAAGAAAAAAACAACAAAAAAAAAAAAAACAGAAAAGAAGGAAAAAGAAGCAGATATTGCTAAGGGGGTTAAACCAAACAGTTAAAGATAATACACAAGTATGGCTCAGGTAATAAAACCTCGGTAAAGTTTGTGATTTTCATGTAGGCAGTGGCTAAAGAGCTACTCTGGTGTGAAAACACCTTTGTCTTGAAAACATGGTGAAATGGTAAAGGTTGAGATAATCTGAAAAGCTTTCCTAAATTGTAAAAACATTACACTGTATTATGCACTCGCCAGAGAGTATGGAAATAAAATTTTTGTGTCCTTTTCACTTTGCCCGGTGTGATATCATGCACGAACACACGACGTCACTAATGGCTAACGTGAATCCACAATTGACGCTGCCGTTTCAAACGCTCTTGACGCCATCCCTGCATAACTCCCACATGTGACGTCACATCTGCCTGATTCGACGTCATGTAAGGAATCACGCCACATGAGCAAAATTTTATAGACATAGTCGAAGATTTTGTTTTTCATGGAATTTTAAACTGTATGGGTTAAATAGTGTTGTTCATTGAAAATCCTGTTGAACCATTGTGTTAGGTTTGTTCCAGAGGGTTTCTTTTATATCACTTTAATATATCTGTGTATTTTGTATTCTGTCCAGAGTGGCAAGTGGTAAGTACATGTATGTCAATAAAATTTACTTACACTTGTATGTTTAATGTGTACATGTATTTAAACCTGTGAAGATGTATTGGTTAACAGTTGAATTTTCTGATCTATAGAACAGGTGCAAGAAAAAAAAAGAAATAAAAGTTTCTCAGTTATCTACCTTATTCCAGCCGCAGAATTTTTATTGTATTGTACAGATGTACATGTACATCAGGTGAGTCCCTTGTTCTCTTCCATGGTACAGTACAAGTGGATTTGCCTATGCGTCCTTATATTAACTGAAATGTGACCTGTAGTGAAATCAGGGTGTCATTTCCGAATTCTCCTCTGTTTCCCCCCGTCTTTTCCATGTTAATTTACATACATGTACTGTACATGTCCGTCCACAACTTAGACCACATTGTAAAGTATGGTCTTTAGTGCTCACCCAACTCACCAGATAGGAGTTTGACTCTGAGCACTGGTACATGTATTTTATTGTTCTTTATTGTCACAGAACAGTGGTTAGCACGATTTCTTTACTTGCCCATAAAACCATATTTCATACAGGCTGAACAGATATTCTGTATTTCATGTGGCTGGCGTCTGCCTAGTTTTGTACTGGATTGGCTCCGTGAAATCATTTTGTCTGAGCTGCTGAGCTTGATGGACGGATTGGCTCATTGTGGCCGATGTCCGATGATTACTGTGACCCACCATTTTGTTTTCGTCTAGACAGTCTGTCACTAGTTGGAACAGGTAAATTGTTGCTTGCTCCTGAATGGATGACTTCACAATCATGTGATCTTCCATCAGGGCTGAATTGCTATCTTCTGTTCTTGTTAACAACTCAAGTACAAGTAATTAGTGAATTCATAGAAGAGGAAAACGGTAGCCGATTTCCTGTGTATCTGGTCATCACATTGTACCTCACTCTATGGAAAATTTTTTGGCACAAGGCTGGAATATTGAGGACATGATTATTTCAATGGCATAATCGTTCATTAATCCTTTGGAGAATGTTGATAGTATTGATGAATGTCTGGTGTCCTCATAGCATAGTTTTTCAATGAGGCAGCACTATACATTATGAATACAATATACCAGCTCTGAGAACTGTACCATTACAGGTCGGAAGGCACCAATGGAAAAATACATTGATGAAACTCATGTTACACACCAAATGATACTGTAGTTGAAGCTTTTCAGAGAAATTTTGGACGATATTGTAATTTCTGAAAATTATTTGCGGCTAAGATATTGACCTTTTATTTTCAACCACAAATACACATTTTCTTTATCTTTTCTTTTTTTTTTTGTATTCTGGAGATCTGCAACTTTTATATAATTTCTTAATGTATTTTAGTGTAAACAGGGCCATATCTAGAAAAACTTGTAGGTTCTGATCCCAAACTGCTTAAGTAGCAGTGTGACTGTATTAATAAATTTCAGGTGTGTGAATAACAGATACTTGCACGACTAGACTTTTTATTGGTATAACCATTTCATATTTGTGTTCAATTTACTTGCAGGTTTTAAAACAGCTTGAATAGTTTGGGCGCCAACGGTTTGGGGGCCCAAACATTTACCAGAACTAAAATGGCTCTAGATATATCTTTGATACAGGCTAACATATAATACCATCCCTTTACACCAGTCTTCTCCGGAAATGCCTGAAAAGAATTACAGTTGTGGTGTACGATAGGAGAAAAGAAGGTCCTAAAGCATCTGTTCATTCATGCTAAATCTACAAAGGTGTAGTGTGTCTTTCAGGCTGACAGCCTACACTCCCTTTACCTTATTAAACTAAAGGTGCTTTACCTGTATTTGCCCTGAAAATTCGCCCCAACTTAAAACCAAATGAATGTAAAAATATGTTACATGTACCTGTACTTCATTGCTGATGCTTGTATTTTTCCATTATTGATATCATCCTGTCTTCTCAAGCAGAGATTTTTAAGATGAATGGAAGGGTTGAAAATCGAGCTAAACGGGAACCGTAACTCAGTGACCAAAAAATATTTGGGGGTCAGGTACGGTAGTTTACGTCTTGTTACTATTCCTACACCTGACGTGAGAGACAGGGAATTAGGTGGAACTGCTGTGATCAGGTGACATGGTGGTACATGTAGGTACATAGGCCTATTGGCCTCCCGTGGTCTTGGGGTGGGGGGAGGAGGGAGGGGTTTGTCTGATCCTGGAGTCTGTTGACATTTAGTCTGGTGTCTGGGTATTATTTGGTAACAGTGTCTCCTCACTTCTACCTAGGCCAAACAGAAGGTTATCTTTGTGTTTTTTGCTATAGTGTACACTGTTGGATTTGAACAAATTATTGGTAGGAAATTTAGTTGAAGTAAAGAAAAGTCGAAGTTTATTGAATCTCAATTCAATTAATTTAAATTTTTTTCTCTTGAAAATGCATTTTTAAAATGTTACCATGGTACATATAGTTTGCTGGAGAAGATTAATTTTGGATTTTTTATCATGAACATACATGTATGAAAACGAAGGTGCAAGAAATTTTCAGATATCGTGAAAATTAACCAAGGCTGATTGATTACTTCTGACCATTTGGATAATGAGGCACATAGCACTTGCTTGTCACAAAAAAAAAAGAGAGGAAAATGTGGCTTCAGGAATTACATGGCTCGATAGATTCCCGTGCAGTTACAAGCCTATACAGTACAGCTGGTAGGAAAACATGAAACAAGTAGGTGTATCGCTTCTCACTTTGATCAGGTCACCTGTGGCTTAACCTGTAATTGTCAGAGGTTACAGTTGCTGCTGTGATAAAAACCGGATTTTTCTATGTTGGATATCTACCTGAGATTAGCTGAACACCCCATCCTTAAACTCTAGACGTATCAAATTCTGTAAACCCTCTCTCCCTTTTCTCTTTTTTCCCAACCACCTCTTTTTTTGTACCGAAGGCCATTAATCTCTGGGTAATGAAATGAAATAGGTATTTGTTGTAAGCTTTTGTAAAGCTGAGTTGGATCTGGTAGAAGCTGACATTCATGCATGCATAGAAAGGAGAAAAAAGGGAAACAGAAGTTGCCCTTCCAAAAATTGGAGAAAGAAAGAAAATTTTTCTCACACAAAAAACATACAAAAAGCAATTACTTTCAGTATCTTTCCCTACATGTACAAGTTTCTTTTTTTTTTTTTTATAAATCGGGAGACCAGTTACTAACTCACCCAGTAGTTTTTCAGGTAGAGATTACTGACCAGTGTGTTTAAGAGTCCAAACCTGCTTTGTTCTGAAGCAACTGGGACAGCTTTTTCTTCTCTGTGGGTCTCTGGAGTTTTTCCAATTCAGCTGCTGTATCAATACTTTCTAAGTAAAGTCATAAGCCTGTGGTTTCAAAGTTCATACATACCAGAGACTTTAAAAACGGTACTTGTTGCTGCCTCGCTCAGCATTGAGAGGTTAGAGCAAGGAAACAGGGACTGGTCAGCCCGGTGTCGGTGTAATGTGACTGGGTGGGGTGTCATGCCTGGTGTCTTCAGCATGATATTCCAGTGACGACAGCACTTTGGCGACATGGACTCGCCCTGCCACAAGAAGACACACTATAAGTACACACCAGAAGGACTCCTCGTCGTCATATGACTAAAACACTGTTGAGTACGACGTTAAACCCCAAGCGCTCACTCACTCACTCAAAGTTCATGTGCATCAGTTGCTGCAGCCATGTACTTTAGTACATGTGAAACCTTTAAAATTTGTTTAGTACTAATAGAAACAGACCGGGGCATGGGTCCAGCATGCTCTAGGGGGTTCTATGGTACCCTTGATGTTGTTACTGAAATGTACCTGGTAAGACAATACCTGTTGTTTACCTTTCCCATGGTGCTTGATGTTATTCTTCTGTCATGTTCTCCGACAGGAAATGTCTAAACAGTTGGAGTGGGTTAACTGCAGCTCTTTTGAAAAGGCCAGGGAAGTTTAAACTTGAAGGGCTGAGCTTATAGGTAGTTGTATTATTTGCTGAATGACAGATTGTTTTACTGTGGAGCCAGGAAGATTTCTTATTGTTTACCTGTGAAGTGATGTGTATTTATTTGCAATATTTGTTGGAGATGTTTAACAGCAAAACAATCAGTGAGTGTTAATTGTTGATACTGTATGTGCACAAGAGCAGATGTGTGAAAAACCCACCGCTTACATGTGCTTGTACATGTATACTGTAATTCTTCGACCTTTTTCGCATGTTTTGAAGGTCTTTACTCAAGCTTATTCTGGTGGCATTATTTTGTGTTAACTGATGAGGTTATACTTTTTGTGAAGCCCTGAAACTTGCCATTCTAACCAATTTAGTTTTTTCCTCAAAATCCGATTAAAAATGTGCATAAATTGCACTGAAAGTTGCTCTTTCATAAAAGTTGAGGAATAGGCCATATCACAGAATAAAGAGCCTTTCCCAAAAAGGCAATTAGGGTCAAAGTTGTAAATAGTCTTTTCTTCATTCCTGCCTTTGTGCATGATGACATTTCATTAAGTTTGGCAAACTGATGACAGGTACATGTATTTCTTCTGCAATGTAAAACAACAGCGATCGATTCAGTTTGGAAACCAATTCACCATTACCTCATTTTGGTTTAAATTTTTTAGATAACGATCTTTGATGGACTAGTCGTTAGGCTTTGGTTTGCCATGTAATGTTTCCCCTACAGGATTGCCCATACTGTATATGACCTAAAATATGAAATGCAAAAGTACGTTTTTTTTAGCAAAATAATGTCATAAAATATAATTTTAAAGGCCGAAGATAGCATCCTACCTTCTACACGGACCACAAAACACCTTTCTAAAGTGAATGGAACTTTCAAAATAATGAAAAATGAGAGAGTTTTTCATGGATAAAATTTGGGGTCATTTCTGGTACGTCTACTTGTACATGTGTATATGTATAAAATGTATGAGCAATTCTTTTGTCTTTTTTTTTTTTTTTTTTTGTTTTTCCTATTCTTTAACAGAAATGCTCTGACATTCCAGGAGAGTCCACCTGTTTTGGAGGGGAAGATATCATGGACCTTGAGATGACAGGGCAAAAGTTCATTGATTCCCCCAGCATTCAACAGATACACATGTGGTTAATGGTTTGCGTTAATCGTAAATCCGTCCAGTAGAAAAATTTATTTGTATTTGCCCTGTCCGATGGTATTCACAGAGACCTTGTGTAGACCTGATTTACAGCTTCTCTCCACTGTGTTTCCTGTGCAACTCATAATACACAGAGTAATCTGAACTTTGTATTTTCTAGAACAAACGGTGGCCATGATTTTTGCAACTGTTTTTTTTTTTAACCTGGAACTGTAACTTTTTTTTTATTCGGGAACAAAACTTGCTCCTTCATCGCAGTGAATTTGTGAAGTCACCAACCAGTTTATGTTTGGGTGATCAGTACAATTAATATGACGTCAGTGGCAAAGGAGAAATGTGGTACAAACAGTGAAAGAATTATGGTTTTAGTTAGAAATCCATGACTGGATGTGCATACCTGTAAGAACCCTGACTAACTTGGGGGAAAAAAGAGATCTTAATTAAGTTACATACTCCAGTAGTGGGTTGTGTTCAATGAGAGAGAGAAAAAAAAAGAAACTAACTACTGCTCCCAAATGCTGTCTTGAGTCTGTTCTTAACCTTTCTGTTTCATGAATGCAGAACTGTACATGTAGGTTGGTCAGCACTTCTAAAACCACCAGGTCTAAGTGTGTACTGGGTCACCTTAATGAGGCAGAGTGCATGATCAGACATTTGTTTGTACCCACTTGATGTTCACCGGAAGTTCACTTTCCTACTCGGAAATTATACAATGTAGAAGGTTGCAGGAATGTAAGATTTAATAACTGAGGTCTTGCTGTTTGCTGGATTGATTGCATCCTTTAGTTCAGTCAGGTCAACCACAGTTCTCATTTTTTTTTTTGTTAGAAGTAAACTTGTACATTTAGCTTTACAGGGGACATTTGACTACAGTTTTGTCGTGTATGGGAACTTACGAATTTGTGAAATACAGTCGTGAGTTTGGGTAAGCTTCCAGCTGTTGCACAAGTCACAAGTGTCTTGATTTCACTCAGCCAGTGTTAATGGAGAGTTTTATATTTCATAAAGATCTTCTGACCAAACCGTCATTGTTAAGGTCAAAGACTCATTCAGCCCACAGGTTAATGATGACACAGTCCACCAGAACTTACATTGTACTGTATGTCACCTACAGCAGTGTTCCAAAAGTGGCGTTTTTAGAGGCAGCTAAAGTGTGGAAAGTATTGGTGCTAAAACATGCATTTTCCAGTATGGTGTCATCCCACCTTCAAGAAAACCCCTCAGAAAACCTGATTAGGACCAGTAGAACTCTGACAATCAGGCAAAATAAATAACTTGGCCTGGAACCAAATTATAGATCACATACAGTATTTCCTAAATGATATTATTTGTTATGAGATGTCCATTCCCAGTGTTTGTGTCTCCCATGGCCATAGTCAGCTATGCTGCCTTATCATGGAAGGTGCAGAGCAGGGACTGTTATCTATAATAACACAGCTATCTGTCTTGGAGGTCTTGAGAGGTTCTTCTTAATGATGATTGATGACCCCTACAGGGGTTATGCCCAGATCAGGCCACTCCCCCACCGTTGTCTACGAGCCTTAGTCTGTCTCTACTGTGAGGGACAGCTCTCTCCTTATAAACCTATGCCTCATCCATTGACAGCAATAAGCAAGGTGCCCTGCTGAACCCTGTCCTGTTTAAACTGTGTGAATATCAGAATGTTGACAGCTTGTCTTTTGGCTCCTTAAATGTCTGAAGTCAATTTCATGTATTGCCCTCACTGACTGAGTGATCTAATAGGTTTTAAAGGATATACATGTATGTGAAAAGATGATCTGAACTTGAGTATTACGGTTACATGTATGCGAAGAATGCTCAACATGTCCCCTCTGTTCAGTGTCAGGGGTCGGGGGGGGGGGGTCACTATATGGATACATGTAAATGTAGGAACTGACACACTCATAGACATGTTTATTTTCAAGTATTTGATTAATTTGATGGCAAATATTTTTAAAAATACCCAATGTTTATTTTATTTGTATGTGTTCTATATTTTTTGGTAAAATAGTTGATCTCTAAAGCATGTCTATAATTATGCTGGATATACAGTGTACGTGTACATGCACAGTAAAGTATGTGTTTGGGTACTCCAGATCTAATTCATTGAGAAACACATATTCGTCTGGACTACATATATATGTAGCTGCTGTGTATATGAAAAGGTTACGTGAATTGGGAAGACTGCTAAGAGTCATTGAGTACTGTGAAAGTAAATCCAGGTTGATGTGTCCAGGTCAGAGCAAGTTCAGCCGCTGAATCCTTTGATAAACCTCTTGAAGTGACTTGTTGACTTTTCTCCTCCGTTGGTCGGTGGTTGGGGAATGTCAACTTTTCACCTGGTTGGAATTTGGAGACGCCCCCTTACTTGACAGGCCTGTTTGAAGGAGCAATTGGTCCTGCAGCCTGGGTCCCTGATGGAAAACAGACCCTTATATTAATGTCTGTTTATACAATAATCAGAGGCAGTTATCTAATTATGTTACCACCCTCTCGGAAACCAGTCAGCTAGAGGGCGAAAATGGGGCGATGGGAAGTCCGTGGTGTTCTCGAGAGAAAAACACCTTTATTAGGTAATCTGCACTGAGTTCATTGTGGTGCGCTGGCTTCCAGCAAAACCGATTAAAACTTGCAGCTTTATCTCTGTTAGGAATTATTCCACAGGCCCATCTCTTATGACTGTATCTGATGTAAATGCACTTGGGCATCAACTTTCAGGAGTACAGAGTGCATAGAAATGTGTCACCAGTAATCTGATATCTGAAGAACACGGAAAATCCTTGATGCTGAAATTTTCATCTTTCCTACATGTACATGTAGTTCCTTATATTTCACAACAGGCCCTTGCGGGTTCTAATTCCACTGACATTAACATGCAGCAACTGTCCCTTAAAGGGCCATGGGCAAGGTTTCTATGTTGACAGTGCAAATGTACAATATGTATAAACTAGACGTCATTCTTAACACGACTCATACCCGCTAACTTCAACTCAGTCCTGAGTTTGTTAACTCTCTGGAGAGCAAGTTTATAAATTCTGGAACGTGCAATACATTCCAATGCATGTACATTGTGCGCGATTCATGTAAGAAGTTCCATTTGTCTGCTGCATACATATACACTGTACAGCTTTGTTTCTAAGGGACTCTTGCTAAGAGTGAAGCATTAGTAGTGAAGTCCTTGGGGTCTTTTCTCTTTGATTTCTGTAGTTGAAAGTGAGTGCTTCATTGTGGACAGGTTGTTGTGGTTACATCCATCAAGGTAACTTCAAAAAGTTACGCAGAATTTTTTTTATCTCCGTAAACTCTAACAATGTTCCTGGATATTTTAATATGCCTAGATAGATACAGATATCATGGAGACTGTGTTTATGTCATCCCCATAGTACATCGCAGAAACAACATTACCTACATGTGGACATTGTATCTGTAAACCTGAATATACATGTAGTTTGATTTTTTTTTCTTGTTGACCTGTTTGTTCGTATTTTCATTTATCAGTTTCTAGAGGATTGTTTGTTACCGATGATCTTTGTTCACCTAATTCTCAGCATGTTCTCATCTCTGGTCGTGATTTGCCCTGGTTTTCCACTTGTTTGGTGTGTGTGGGGGGGACATTTTCTTTTTTTTTGTTTTTTTTGAGGCCGTGGAAAAGTTCTGTTTTCTCCAAAGAGATGTGTTCTTACAGAATATATGTCTGAGCATCTCAGACATATAAAAAATCTCTAAAGATATGACACCTAATGGCCATAATAAAAGCGTACACAAAAAGAAACAAAAGGTTTTGAATTCTACACTTTGAAACAGTGCTGTTGGACTTGCTTAAGCTGAGTGTGAAATTAAATGTTGCTTATTCTCCCGAGCACTTTATAATTGACTCTTTGTTAAGCTGGGTTTTTGTAACTCTTTTATTTATGTGTATATACATATATATATATTATATATATACATATATATGTGCGTTAATTAAACAGTTTTAAATGTCATTATTCTTTGTTGGAAATGAAGTGGTTAAGGGATAAGACTATTCTGCTTAGCTCATTGCATATCATGCTACCAGTCATGTACATTGTACATGTACACGTAGTCTTTTAGAATTGCCAACTGTTTCAGGAAAGGTAGTTTCCAGAGGATAATCTGGTAGTTGAATTGTTGAAAGGTTAAAAACATAGTACAAGAAGCGTGTTACACATATATGTCGATGTACCGTAATCCTTAGGTGTTTTTGCATGTTTGGAAGATGTTTATTCGGAGGGCGTTCTTCGCAGCAGACAAATGAAATTGTACTTTTTGTGACGCTCTTAAATTGCCCATGCCAACCAGTGATTATGAAGATTGTTTCCGCAATCAAATTCAAACTTGCATTGAAAGTTGCTCTTCCCTGTATATGTACATGTAGGCATCAGGGTTTAGGAATTGGGTGGTTGCTTTAAGAGCATGGCATGTGTGTAATATGTAACTGATTGGTTCCTGTGTTTGTGATTATGTATACTTCCACATCCACATCACAGAGACACCTTCTACAGAAACCATAATGTACATATAGTGTTTGTATCACCTGGAGAATTACCTGGAGCCATTCCTTGCGTACACGTACATGTAGCAGTGCTAATGTTTCTGGACGGATGCATGTACAGTGGTAAAGGTCAAAGGTGAAGATTTCCATTGCCCTGATCAGATATTTCATCTGAGTGTGTTAAGAGACTTGGTTGTGTGTCTGATACGGCATTGCTTATATATAGCGGACAATCGATCGATGAGCAAAAAGCAGCAAAGAACGCAATGTATTATAGAAGATGTCATAGAAAACAGTAGAAGTGCAAGATAAAGTTGGCAGCCTGGTCTGCACGCTTCCTTGCCGAGAGACAACTGTGCACTTTACTTTGATGTTTTCTTGGGGATTTATATATCTACATGTCAAGCAAAAGTACACATACAAACCAGTTCGCAGTTCTGATATCAGTATATCATTGGTGAAGGGCAGCAGTGGATGCAGTTGACTGTATCACAACGATGCGAAGTAGAATTATCAAAATGAAGTCAGTAAGGTTGCATTCCAGACATGCGTTTTAAAAGTAATGTTCCTTTAGCAGCTTTTGTTTGTTTTGGAAGAGTTATTTAGTCTTTCCTTTTCGGCAAGGTTTAAAATTTATTCCGGAAGTGTTCGGGGAAAATACCGAACTGGGTGCTATGCCTTATACTAGACAGAAATGTGAAAATCCACAATTGTGGTGGTTGCGAATTTGTAGCCAGGTGTTGCATGTGCTTATTGTAATACACGAATTTTTGAAATTAATTTAAAAATTAGCATTTTACCTTGATAAAGTAGCAGGAATGCGCGTACTTAAAATCTATAGTACTTATGTACTCACCAGTTGTGCACAGGATAGGGCAAGGTGTATTTTATTGTAACAGTGAACTTCGAGTGCCCCCGCCTGTGGAGTGAAATATTTACCCACCCTATTCAAGAGGTAATATTGATGACTAGTTGGGCACAGAGTCTCTCAAACAATTCAATTGCCCCCACTTTTTGAGATTTATAGATTTTAATAAAGTGTTGAATGCAATGCAAAATTGTGTAGGATTGGTTTAGGGACCAAGTCAAAATGACCGTGTTACACTCCAGCTAGTGCTGTTTTGATGATTAAAGATTGGAATGAATTTTACTGTTGTCAGGAGTAAGTTTCTTTTGGATGGCCATTGGAGTACTCAGTTAAGGGGCCATGTCAAAATAACGAAGCACTGATTGTCGAGGGAAGGGACATGCCTGAAGTGAAAGTATGTTATGACTTTCATACTGGGTGCATTGAGGCATTTATCAGGCGTGGCTTTGACAGGAAACATAATTGCTCCCTTCACGTTTTGACGCTGAGTGGATTTGAGGGAAAATTGATCGATGCACAACTAAAGAGGTAAACAGTTGTAGGGGGTGTTATAAACGGTAATGATCCGATACAGTTGGCAACATTTGAGCTATTTGCATATGAAAAGAGAGCGTTCTATGAATACCATACGTGAACCTGCATGTTCCTGTAACCTTTGCCATAAGCAAAACAGACAGCTTTTGGTGATTTTTTTTTTTTTTTTTTGCTGTAAAGCAATTTATATCATGGAGTAATTTTGCTTTGGTGTAAAGGTTTTTTTAAATATTTATACTTAAATATTTATGCTAAAGAATTCTTAACTTTCTAGCATACATGGTTTTAGCCTACATTTACACTGTCAAAACTGAGGAGCAAATAGTTGCATGTACATGTATAGTTATAAACTAATATGTAAAACAGGGCTACACACCAGAAGGGGGCCTCCGTGGCTCTTTAGGCTAGCGCAGTGGAATAACCCTGATGCCTCCCACCAATGCAGTCGCTGTGAGTACTTAAGTCCAGCTAATGCTGCCTTCCTCTCCGGCTGTACATGGAAAGATCTGCCAGCAACGTGCTGATGGTCGTGGGTTTCC
Source organism: Acanthopleura granulata (assembly GCA_016165875.1). Classification (NCBI taxonomy): domain Eukaryota; kingdom Metazoa; phylum Mollusca; class Polyplacophora; order Chitonida; family Chitonidae; genus Acanthopleura; species Acanthopleura granulata. The sequence goes on from JABBOT010000013.1 coordinate 2,076,177, forward strand.
CTCGTGCTCTGCCGGTTTCCTCCCACCATAATGCTGGCTGCCATCGTGTAAGTGAAATATTCTTAAGTATGGCGTAAAACACCAATTAAATAAATAAATACATATCAGAAGACTACGACAGTTAGAGAGCTGGCTTTGGCTGTGGCGATAAGTCAGGAGGTACGATACTTGCACATGTACTGTGTTTCACCTAAAGTTCAGCATGTCAACATGCAATTTTGAACACACATAAATGCCTTTAAATAATACATTTGATGGCTACAAATTTTATCAAATTTCACAAAAAACCCCGTGTTTACCAGCTCTTGGAGACAGTGAACCAATGAGGCTAAATTCCAAAAGGTTAAACTTTAGGTGAAATGCACTGTCAGGTACGAAATGCACCTGGCGTAGGTACAGTATGAGGTTTACTCTGGACACTTCAGTGTCCGCTGCTCGTATAAGCGTGAAGTGGAAGATTCTGGACCGCATTTAGCGCAAGTAAGATTAATCAGCTAATCATTAATGGTCAGTACGGAATTTAGGAAATTTGTAGGCCTGTTTTTGTTGCAAAAGCGACAGAAATGTGATAGTGTTTGACGTTTGTGGGAAGGCCCATCAGCAGGTTGCGGATGGTCAGGAGACCAAAAAGCTCCACATCACTGAGATTACCCCATTCTCTTGACATCTGACTAAACATGGCGGACTGCAGGAATTTTGTACTGAAACAGTGGCGTAAAAAAGCCGATATGGACCTAAGGCAAGCGTTTTCAAACTGCTGTGATATGCGATCCCCTCAGCTGATCATGGAACACACAGATTTTAAAGGGTAGGCAGTGTCTAAATATGAATAGGAAAATACCCCTTGTTTTGTAACTGGACCTCTATTAGACGTTGCATACGCAGCATATACCAGGTCTAATTCATTAGGCTAGGTTTGATGTGCAGCGATAAAATTTTAGAGTAATTTAATACACTGCCTCTCCTTAGGATTGTTTAATGCCTTGTAAAAAAACTGAATGAGTGTGTATGGTACAGCATGGGTTTCATCATAGCTTAAAACTGATCACCAGGTCATATGGGGTAAGAACATAAAACATACCCTCCTGTGTACAGTATGGATTAGTCACACATAAACCCTAGGGGGTGGTGGTGACAGGGAGGCCAAGCGCTGGGCCACTGTCTAGACTGGCTTTGTTGGGGGGGACAGGATTTCTGAATGGCTGAACTCAGAGGTAATAAACTGGCTGAATATTTCCCTACTTGTTTGATGGAGGGTGTCTTATGTGAACTGGTAAACTGCATAGTGCTCTCTTATTTAGTGTGTCCCATGAACGTTTACTTCCCCTCACATCCTTAACTCCCTCTTTAGGTGAGGGCCATTTAGGCACATACCAGACAAAGTGGCTGTTAATAGCCTACCATTAGTAGTGTATAGGGGCTACCAGCAAGTGCTTGTCAGTACATTGTGCAGTGTACGTGCTAACAGCAAGTGCTTGGCAGTACACTGTACAATGTAGGGCTACCAGAAAGTGCTTGGTAGTACACTGTACCGGCTACTAGCAAGTGCTTGGTAGTAGACTGTACAATGTACGGGCTACCAGCAAGTGCTTGGTAGTACATTGTATGGGCTACCAGCAAGTGCTTGGCAGTACACTGTACAGGCTGCCAGCAAGTGGGAAGGTCCGCCAGCAGCCTGCGGATGGGCGTGGGTTTCTCCAGGGATATGCCTGCTTTCCCTCCACCATAATGCTGGCTTCTGTCATATAAGTGAAATATTATTCAGTATAGCATAAAACACCAATCAAATAGATAAATAGTGCTGGTCATTACATTTACACGTACAGTGTAAGCATACCAGCTTCCATACATCTACATGTACATGCATTTACATGTATGATAGGTGTTCAGTATATAAGTATGCTACATTACAGCTGCTTGCCTAGTGCTTGCCAACAGATCCACATGTAATACATAAGTATTCGGTCAATTCTGTGAACGGCTTAGTGTAAAAAGTATGGAATATAACGGAAGAAATTCAGTTTGATACTATATGTATCTATGTCTTGACTTCATCAAGTCATTTTCAGGAGAAATATGTTTTTTTCCCCCCAAGGATGAATTGAAGTTGAAATATTGATATCGTGAAAATGAATGACTTGGGAGTTACTTTGGTTATTTATAAATGTTCAAAGCTACAAGCATATGCTTGTTGGTTCATGTCCACGTGTACGTTGGAGGCTGACATGTGCATGAAACTACACCTAATCCCGAGGTGTCTGAAGTTGAAGCCAGGGTTTTCATAGTTGCCTGTATTAACGTGAATTGAGATGCATGTTTCGCGTGGGCTCTGCCCGGTTTCCCTCCCCAGCCGTAATGCTGTCTGTCATGGTATAAGTGAGTAAGACGTAAAACACGTATCAAATGAATAAATACAAGTAGCAAGGAGGTGAATTGTAACTTTTCCAAATAGTACACGTATAGCACAGGAAGTTGGAACTTGACGCTTATATGTAAAACTTTCCATTCCAAATCAAAATTAGGGAAAGTGAAGGATGAATGATCCAATTGGATTTGAAAGTACCAAATACAGATTAATTACATGTACATGTAAGAGAGAGCAGTTCTCCATTTACATGTTTATCATAGTTTTCAAGTGAAAGTCGACTATATCTCTTAACAAGCAGTATACGTGCATGTCTGATCATCTTTATAGTGTAGTTTCTCATCGACGCAGCCAGACAGATCTGATCTAGTGTGACAGCCACCATCTCAGAATGCTCTCTGCAAAATTAATTCTCATTAAACCACCTAAATAAATGTCAGTGAGTGAGCCAGTCACCTGGTTGCCACATCTGACAAATAATCACTCCAGCAAATTCTCTGCTACCTAATCATACATCTCACAAAGCTCTAGACTCAGAGCGCCACCTGCATGCATGTAGCTGCGAGCTGCTGTAAGGAATGGAATTTCTGAAGACATCTGCTGCCAATTTCTGCAGAACTTGGTTGCACTGCAGCATATTAGGTGTATGTTTGCCAAGGCAGAATAACAAACCACATGAGCATCCATATGACACTCTGATGTACTAACCAGGAGGGCAGAATTTAAATTGTGCTGCCAGTATGTGCTTAGCAAGATACCCATTATAGATGGACATTCCTTATGTAATCCAGATTGCTAACATTTGTTCAGTCTCATGGTTTGAAGAAGAGGAAATACTGGTTCGCTCAGAGCGACGAAGCATTGTTCTTGTCCAAGTTGTTATACCCCTTTACCAGTGAGGTTACAGGCTTGATTCCTAGCAGCTCAGTCAGGTTCAGCTGGCAGTGCCTTCGCGGGCCAGGTCATGTGTATTCTTGCTGTCTGATGTCTTCAGCATGGTATTTCAGTGAGGCAGCATCATGATTACTCAGTAATACAGGTATAAGTACTGGCCTATCATCGGGACACACTGTTATACTGCGACTGCAGTTATATTTTGATAGGTACATTGCAAATAGGTCAAGAAAGCAAACAAGCAAATCAGATACACAGTCAGTAAGTGTGTATGAAAAATAATAAAACGCTTACAACTTACACCTACTATAGCTATTATGATTATCCTACATACATCTATAGTGGTTATTGAGCATGCTCATACAGTTCCACATGTACAAGTACTTAAAACGAGGATGCAGGACTCTAAGTGTACGGGACATGTGTTTCATTCCAAGGGTTGTATGCTTCTTCAGAATTTACTGTTCCTCTTTAGTTTTGTGCTGTTAAATGTGGGAATGAGCATGTGCCTGTAGGCTGGCTGCTGGGCTCTGGTACATGTACAGCAGCATTGAATGGAGCACCGAAGGTCAGATGTAGTTTCGTTCTATCTAGTTTGATTGTCAACTTTTTTGTCTTTTTTTTTTTTTTTTCTTTTCGTCATGTGGACCAATTGACATTTTGCTGTGTTTATTCCAGAATTCCCATGTTTAGTCTCGCATGTTTCCGCGTACAAGTTTTCTAATCACATCCAGGCTTCTCCCCCCTTGGGGCTTGTCAACATCCTCCTCATTATTGTTGTTTGAGAATCAACCTGACGTATGAAAAACCGAGGAATCCTACAGCTAGCAGCTGCATCATCCACTATACCGTGCCAAATGCAACCAGCACACCTTATAGGTTCTTGTATGTGCATGTACCAGGATAACCCTAGAGGTTGAGCAGAAAAGTTGAAAACAAAACATTAAACTAAAGGTGCACAAGTGGGAATGTACATGTGCCTGGTTTACTGTAAATGACCCAAAATTTCATCCGAAAATGTTGATTTTTAGGGGTGGAATATATTGGAATGGAATATACTACTTATGCCACTGTAACATATATTTTTCCCATAGGATGTTATGCTACATGTACCTTGCAAACAAACCTCAAAACACCCTTCTACAATCAAAATAGAACTCTCAGAATGAGGAAAGAGGTGCCATTTTGTCATGGACGAAATTTTATAGATTGTTTAGGGTACATATGTATCCTGCTTACAGGGTGAGAATACTAGAATGTCAAGAGATTTAATGGTGAGGGAGGTGTCCGTGTGAGGGAGGAGGGTAGGGGTGATTGCTATGAAGCTACACTCAGTTTTCACCCTGTATATATGGCTGCAGCCATGTTCTGCTGCCATTAATGGTACTCTTCACACAGTGTTCCCACGAACAACGCCAGACAGGGATTACTAATGCATCACACAGATCAAAAATCTCCTGAAAGCTGTCCAGTTACATTTAATGGCAATCTGTGCATATGAATTTTTGATAAATTTGCTAAATTAACCGGTTCAGCTCCATGTGAACAGCATTATTAATTTAGCCTTTAGATTTAATACAGTTGTAACTTGAACAGAGTCTCAGTCCTAAACATCAGCCTAACTGGCACCATGTGTTGTTCCATTAACTGTAATCAGACTTCTTAATTGTCAGGACACGAGTTCTTAACTGGCAAAATCTATATTTATAAAGGACAAGGGAGTTTCTCTCTATTATTAACCCTTCTTTTAAAAGTTCTGCAAAATCACAGTGCATTTTTTTGTACTTTGTGGTAGGATAGTAATTAACGGGTTGCCCAAAGTCTAATTAGGAAGAAGGTCTAGAAAAGAGACCACATGTTATGCCAACATGGCAGCTTCCTGGATGAACTTACGGCCAAGTGTCCAGTATTTATATCAGAACAGAGCAGTATCAAAACTGGCGACCTTCGTCAAATGACTGATGAACTCTTTTTATGTGTGAGGCAGAGAAATGCGTGAGTTCTTCAACAAATGTCAGATTGCACTAACGAACTCTTGAGCTACTTTAAAACTTTATTGTCACTTATGCCCCACACACAGTGACGGCAGAGGAATCCAGATATTCCCGGTCCTAAGCCAGGACTGAACAGACCTCGTGTCCGAGCAAGTGAAACTCGGCCAAAACCCGGTCTCTAATATGCTTTATTAGTGCAGATGTAGTTGTGCTACTCAGATGGAGACTTGTGTGAATAGAGCCTGTGAAGTTCAACATGTTGTGCAATTCTGGCAGCTGCAACCCTTCATCAAGTTCTGACAGGAAGGAATGCAGGGGAAAAACTCAGCTTGCTTCAGCGTGGAAAAAATGAACGACCCCCCCCCCCCCCATCCCAAAAAAAATGAGGAATATGCGGTAAATATTCTGAAATGCTGTGCAGATGTTAAAGCTGGCATATACTTAATACGTACTCAGGAATGTGGATGATGATAAAAAGTGTACAACTGGTGAAAAACGGAAGTTATTGAAACCATCTCTGGACAGAAGAAATTGGTAATGGTCACAGGACTTGCCAAAAAAAAAAAACATAGGAAAAATAAAATCCTGACAAACTTTCTCTAGAAATAAAAACCTTGATTGTAAAGCCTGTCAGGGCACATTGCTGTACGTATAACTACGTGCATGTACAGTGCACATGTTAATAAACATAATTTGCTTTGTGTGAATGTTGACTTCCGTCGCAAATTTCACCACAATATGAACGTATCAGTCCTACAGTCTTTCCTTCATTCATTCCATATGATTCACCTGAAGGTGCTCTAATGTAAGCGCACTGGCTAAATCAGCCATATATGTGTATACATAGGTGTATGGATAGGTGCAATTCGTGTGAATATATAGCCTGTCAGGAGAACACTTCTCCGCCATAAAGCGCAGCTAGCTACAAAAGTCCCCCCCCCCCCACTCTACACCCCTCTGGTCGTGAATGACTGCTTCCCTTCAGGGGTTTTACATCATTAACCTTAGTGACATTGGAATTAACCACTGTCAGTATAGGACTACAAGTTGTCATTGGGTGATGATGTCTGAGTCGTTAGCACAAATTGATGATGATGTGCAAGCAGAGAGCAGTTATTGTTGTGGTGTTGTAAAGTGCACTTTTACCTGACAAGGTTTTGCACACCTTGAAAAGTATAGAATTCTTCATTCACAGTAAAGGGTATAATGTAAACATAAAAGCTGAAAAAGAAGAACACAAAGAAACTGTGATTAATTAGGAGGTAGTGGAAGTTGACAAGGAGAACAGAGAAAAAAAGGTCCTCGGGCAGATTAATTGCATTATTCTTCTCGAAATTCATTTACATGTGTACATATATACATTAGATGTACATGCACCTTATTTACATGTATTCTCTTGCCAATGCAGTCGCTTTGAGCTCAAGCTGGCTTCCTCTCCAACCGTACGTGGGAAGGTCTGTCAGCAACCAGATTGTCTTGGATTTCCCCTGGGGCTCTGCCCAGTTCCTTCCCACCATAATAATGACCGCCATCCTACAAAGTGAAATATTCTTGAGTACAGCGTAAAGCACCAATCAAATAAATAAATAAATAAATACATGTACATGTATTCTTTCATGTTTGAGACCACATCAGTAATACTTGTACTCATTATACATGTATGGACCGAAAATAAAATGTGCAGTCTGTGTAACGTTAGACACCTACACATTTACATCTGTATGCTTATACTGTATCCAGGTGTTTGCGTACAGACAAGTTAAATCAGTCGAACTTTATGTAATGCTGTATTTTAATGTATCCGATGAACAGTTAATTTTTCGCAGCTTAGGTGTTATTTAGCAAGAATCTGTACCAAATGGCTTTGACATATACTTCACAGACATTCTCAGGAAACAATTTCAGATTGCCAACAAGTTTCTAGTCCTTCTTGTCTGTTCACAATAAATGTGTGTTCATCTTAATCAAAAGTGATGTATGAACAGCACATTGGTGTAGTTACTGTACCTGCATTCTTGTATTCATGCTCGTTTAGCTGTATTGTTCACTAATGATAGTTATGCCCCTGTTGCTTACATGGCCTAAGCCATGTCTGGCTGCTGTACATAATACAAAAACCGAATGGATGAGCAGTATGCCAGCAGGGCTACGCAGTTGCTAAGCATCTTTGCCGATTTAACCAATGAAGTCCATACCGGCGACTTCGAAAATCCTCATTGTCGTTAAGCGATACAAGCTTTAATTAATTAATTGGATTGGAAGGCCCATTGTGGTAATCAAACTTGATTGGGGCCATCCTGGAAATCTTGTGGGGGGTTTTCAGACTGGGGTTTCATCATGGTCGCTTGAGGGACCATGCAGTGACAAATGACCGAACTATGAACCCAATAAAGTTTTTTTCTTTGCCCTAGGTTTTTGGCATTCTTGGATTGTGGTGACTAACTCCTTGCCAATTATACCATCTCTACCTTTCACGTGGATACTTGTACATAAGCGTTTCCTCTGCGGCCTTGTGGGAAATACTGAAACCTGGAGCTCTTATCCACCTCGCGTTGCATCTAACTCCATACCAATACTCTACGTTGAGCGCTTGTCTAATTTGCTCTTTGGACGCAATTCTCAAATTGGCCTGTCCCTCCAGGGGACGTGTAGCATAGGTTTGGTTATTATCCTGTCTGTCTATTGTTAGGAGCGCTCATTGAGTCGGGTACAATGCCACAACTATCTCGCTATCTCCCTTGACGCTGAGCGCTGCGACACAACGCAGTGCTAAATTAGCTGGCTCGGCGGTAGATTAACGCTTTATGCCTTAGACAGTCACAACCAATCAAAATTCTGCGATGGGGGTGATGGCTTTCCTAGATTAATCAACAGTAATTTGTCCTCTATGGCCTTCTGGGAAGAAAAAAAACTCCTGATGGTATTCTTGGACAACTTTAGGTTGTCTGTGACATTGTAGGACAGAGATGTACATAGACAGTCTGTGAAGTAGGTAATTTTTCCTCATCCGTTTGCAGGCCTCGAAATAGAAGGCGATCGAACTGATCCATCACCTGCCGATCGCCTACATGGAATTTAGGCAGAACAATTTTTCAATCACCATGCCAAAGTCGGGAAACCGAAAATTTTTGAGAAAAGGAATGCCGAATATACATGTGTGTGTAGGATTACTATCAAACTTTATTTCAGTTCAGTGTCTGTAACTGGTAACTTGATGAAGGCATATAATTTGCTAATTAATTCAGGGTAAAGTTTTGTTTGTACACGTGGCCCTATCGCTTCCAATTGACATCTCACAACATCAATAGACCTACAGGTTATCACGCAGCTCAGGAGTTGCAGAGAGAGTAGATATACTGCAATAGCAAATGATACACTTTTCTGTGGGACATTTGTAGCCAGAGGAAACATACAAGTATATGGAGTGTAATATCCATGGGTGAAGAAATTGAGACTCAAAGCAGATTGGTAAGTATCGTCGAAAAAGCCTTCGCCATTACAAAACCCACAACAAGGCAACCTTCGAGGTAAGAACACAGACTCGTACAAAGTTATTAAAGATTATGTTATAAAATTTCCTGGGTTGAGTGATATTTTTGTTCAGCATCTAAGTCATGTTGAATAACAGATTTATTAATGAACAGATATTCTGGTACTAAAGTGTACATGCCACCGTGAGAAGCAGTATGATACTTGACACTCATCAAGTCTCATGTATACATGGTGTGAAGCAAATAATCATTAAACAAGCCAAACACTCCCGGCTAAGGTGCACAAACAAACATGAACCATTGACGCCACTTATCTTTTTTATTGTACTATATCATAAAATACCTCTTACACTATCCACAGAGATGCAAAGGAAAATCTGTCCACCAAACAGCAGGAAGTCTGATTACTATCGAGGTTGCTGACAGTCCAGCCAGTGACTACACAAGCACTAACAGAAAGGCTGCTTGCCTTTTGTTTCAATTCTGGGTGCCCGATAGTGTTAAATTGCCTAAAATCCCTAAAAACATAGGATAGGATAATTATGTTTATCCATGATTTTAGCCCCAAAACTATGAATGCGCAACATGTAGGGGTGCACAATATCGAAGGACACCCTAATTACACGTGCCGATTGGTTCAATCTTCACATCTCCGCTGAAGTGATTTGCTGATTGGTTGAAAAGATTCTAATGTGTGTGATTGTATTATTCATAAACTAGTAGCAGACGATATTTTAAATAACTCATCTCGAAGCGTTTTTCCCCAAGTAGATGGTTATTTATTTCTGCTCTACAAGTGGCGTGGAATTTTTGTGATTGAGACTGGATGGATCTTGGCATTTCTTGCAATAATTGTGTTGGTAAATAAAGAAGTTGAATTGTATCTATCAAACGAAGAGGCGAAGGTGTTCTACTAGTATTCTAAGATTAAGTGTAAGTGCTCCAGTGAATGTGGGTTTCTACCAACACGATTTGAAGGTTGTACAAATGGACTCTTAGAGGACTTGTCACACTTTACATGTAATTTGAGTGATTCTGACAGTGCTAAAAATGAAACCCAGAGCAGTGATGAAGACAGTGACGAACGGTGTAATGAGGAAATTAGTCTAAGCCATTCTGATTGTGAATCTCCTGACTAATTCCATTATATACGTGGAATAATCCCTGAAGTATGTAAGTACTTCATTTGGACTTCCAATTATTAAAAGCCAAACTTGAATGTTGTATAAACTTTCAATTTCTGCTTTGAAACTGACCATTTTGATTATGATATGAAATTAAAACCTGGCAAAGTCTCCACCTGGTTATTGTGTGAAGGGCTCTCTTGATCAGAGGTTGGTTTTAACAAATTATGAATCAATACATTCAACTGAGATTTGTTCTCGGGGTGAGGTTGATTTTTACTTTGAGTAAATGAAGGATGCATTGGCTTTTCTCGTGCATCACGATTAAAACACGTTTGCTTTCTTATTTTCTTACAATGTTGTAACTCTCAGGTGATCGATTTGGGTGATCGACTGGTCATCTTGCAAACCTACTGGGGTGATCGACAAATCGATCAACAAATCGATCACCTGGAACCCAAATCAGGGCATCGATTTTCTGATCACCCGAAGCAGATGTTATTTCAAAGCCTGCGTTGGAAGTGTAATTCATCCTTGATTTGATATGTGTAATACTTACAAGTTTAATGTACATATGTATTATGTTGGATTGAAGTTTGTAGAAAAGTTTGAGCACGAGGCGGCATTCATTCACTAGTCTCCCTTGTTCTCACCAGACATGGGATCTGCTGACAATAACCTCTTTAATTGTTCGTTGTCTGCTCTACACGTCAACTACAGATGATGTTAGCCTGCATGTATTCACTATTCACATACCTATCACCTAGCCGATGATATTTCAAATGCGGGGTGAAATATCACTCATTTATTCTTACTCTTTTAACCTTTTGCTCTTTTAACCATCAGCCGACTTCTGACTTTTCAGTTACAATTTGTAACTTTTCATCTCCTGTTTTAAGTCCAGCAAATTCACCTGTTACAGCATATATGTATATACATGTACATGTGGATCTGATGGGGGCCTCCGTGGCTCAGACGGTTAGCGCGCTATCACAGCACAGTGACCCAAAACCTCCCACCAATGGGGTCGCTGTGAGTTCAAGACCAGCTCATGCTGCCTTCCTCTCCGGCCGTACGTGGGAAGGTCTGCCAGCAACCTGTGGATGGCCGTGGGTTTCTCCCGGGCTGTGCCTTGTTTCCTCCCACCATAATGCTGGCCTCCGTCGTCTGAGTGAAAAATTCTTGAGTACGGCGTGAAACACCAATGAAATAAATAAATAAATGTAGATCTGGTAAGGTTTATCCATTGAGTATTATATTCTTCCATACAGTAATCATGTGTACACATGTATATAAGTTATAAGGCTACATGATTTTACAATTCAACTCTTGAACCATTTCTGTCAGCTTCACATTTGAAACCTTACAGAGTCTGCAGTCTACATGTTGTATGACGTTGTAGGAATGTAACAATCTGGAAGGCTACATTTTTTCTCTTTAACTTATCGTGGAACCTAATCAGATCTAAAAAAAAGTCAGGGGTGTGGGAATTAAGTGTCTGACATTTCCTCCAGCTCTTCATTCGGTCGACCAATCATTAAGGTGCAACATCGAAAACTGTAGGGAATAACGTTTGTACACATCTAGCCCTTAAAAAAAATTTTTTGTCTAAGATTGTTCCTGGAGAATTGTAGACTTGTGAATCACTTAGTGCATTTGGAGACACATTTTGGCCAAGAGCTGTATTCTGCCATTTTTTTGTGTATGCCAGTGTACATGTACGGCACACGTACTTTTTTGTATGCTAGTGTACATGTACGGCACACATACTTTTTTGTATGCCAGTCTACATGTATGGCACACGTACTTTTTTGTATGCCAGTCTGCTTGTACGGTACACGTACTTTTTTGTGTGCCAGTCTACATGTATGGCACACGTACTTTTTTGTATGCCAGTCTACATGTATGGCACACGTACTTTTTTGTATTCCAGTCTGCATGTACGGTACACGTACTTTTTTGTGTGCCAGTCTACATGTATGGCACACGTACTTTTTTGTATTCCAGTCTGCATGTACGGTACACGTACTTTTTTGTGTGCCAGTCTACATGTATGGCACACGTACTTTTTTGTATTCCAGTCTACATGTACGGCACACGTACTTTTTTGTGTGCCAGTCTACATGTACGGCACACGTACTTTTTTGTATTCCAGTCTACATGTACGGCACACGTACTTTTTTGTGTGCCAGTCTACATGTACGGCACACGTACTTTTTTGTATTCCAGTCTACATGTACGGCACACGTACTTTTTTGTGTGCCAGTCTACATGTATGGCACACGTACTTTTTTGTATGCCAGTCTACATGTATGGTACACGTACTTTTTTGTATGCCAGTCTACATGTACGGCACACGTACTTTTTTGTATGCCAGTCTACATGTACGGCACACGTACTTTTTTGTATTCCAGTCTACATGTACGGCACACGTACTTTTTTGTGTGCCAGTCTACATGTATGGCACACGTACTTTTTTGTATGCCAGTCTACATGTATGGCACACGTACTTTTTTGTATGCCAGTCTACATGTACGGCACACGTACTTTTTTGTATGCCAGTCTACATGTACGGCACACGTACCAGTCTACATGTACGGCACACGTACTTTTTTGTATGCCAGTCTACATGTACGGCACACGTACCAGTCTACATGTACGGCACACGTACTTTTTTGTATGCCAGTCTACATGTACGGCACACGTACTTTTTTGTATGCCAGTCTACATGTATGGTACACGTACTTTTTTGTATGCCAGTCTACATGTACGGCACACATACTTTTTTGTATGCCAGTCTACATGTATGGTACATGTACTTTTTTGTATGCCAGTCTACATGTATGGTACATGTACTTTTTGTGTATGCCAGTCTACATGTACGGCACACGTACTTTTTGACCTTGTTGTTTACCACTTAGTGTCGGAATCTTTCTCTCGTAAGGTGGCAGAATTTAATCAGCAGTGGTTGTTTAAACACACGACAAATGCCAAACATTTGATTTGGACAAGAAGATAGAAGCAGCCTCCAGAAATAAATACTGATCTTGTGTTATGCTCACATGGGCTCAGTAGCCAATGAAATGGCATTTAAATGGATCGATATTGCTTGTTTAATTTGACGTTCTTTAGCGAAGACTTTAGTCACTGTGGGAAGCCAATCACACGGGTCGTCAGCGGGGCTACTCTGAACCACTTCTGTATCTGTCGCTTTTCTGTTTTTATATCTTACGGAGATCTTTCTGATGTGCGAACATTTGTTTTTTCTGTCATTGCCTCTTGTCAGTGCGAAGTTGCAGTAGTCGGCATAATCATCTCTGATTGGTTAATCCTTTCCCTGGAGTGCAAAGAGCGAAAAACCAATAATCACTGTAATGTATCTTCCTTCAGTGCGTGTGAACGTTTGGTTTCAAAATGCCCAAGGCGATTTTTGGGTGTAAATGTGTGGTGCCTTTAGCACCAGTAAACAGGGCATTGCATATACACCGGTTACACAGCTCGGTGCATGTAACCCTGTCCTCTGCTTGCAAATTTCAACTTTTTCCCTGGGAAAATAGCAAATTTAAAAGTGGAAAAAAAAATAAAACATGCCTGTTCATTAACAGTTAGCATGTAAAAATGATCTTTTTTCGTCTTCAAAAATTTCACTCAAGTGAGTTTCAAATTAGATATGTTGTATAGTGTCTGTATTAAAGAAAACCAACAAATGACTGAACATGGAAGTTGGAAACTTACGCGCTATGTATGTGAATATATATAGATGTACGACTGTCCAGATTGTAAAATTTGCTCAATTTGGGGAATTTGAGCAATAAAAAAAGCTTGTTTTGATGAAAACGTTTCAAATCTACTTAGATGACGCCAACAGCTGACCTGAAGTTCTCAGCTGTTACGTGACGTGTTTTTGTCACTCAGCTGATAATGAATCTGAAGTCGTGGGAATCTAACATTTTGTAGTGAATATCTGTGATTAATCATGATTATCCGGGTGTATATAATTTAAAAGCTTAGCACATCTGCACTAAACGCTTGGAGCAGCTAACGTTCTTGTATCAGAGTTTTACTGATTGAGAGCTGACATAGGACATGCCAAAGGGACATGGTCACACAAGTCGTAACGCATGCACAGTGTGTATCTCTTTACAAAAGGAATGGAAATGCACAGATTTGGTGTGTAGATCATGTCATCCTGACATTTTGACACCGGTGAAGCCAGCACATAGTTTCATGTACTTGTGTTTGTAGAGTACAAATGTATGAGTGTGAGTGTGGGTTACGAGGCAAAGACAACGCACAGATAATACGTCTCCTATTAGTTAGTTTTTAAACCTTATCCGAATATAATTCAAAACTTTTAGATACATGTATTTCAATAAAAACTACACGCTGATTTTTGGGGGATGTTTCTGTTGTTGGACGTTGATGATATTGCAAGCGCTTTCTGTACGGAAAGGTTTGGCTAGTGAAAGAATTTCTTGTGAAGTACATGTACCATCATATACCTTGTAAGGAGTTTACTTATGGACACCTGTACGTGCATGGAGAGCTATTCTGGCAGGTGACAGACCAGAAAGACCTGTGACATTTCCGAGGACTACATGTGTCATTGTTGTCTATGAATGCATCATAGGATTTAAATATTTGATATCATATCATTGAAACTTTATGTTTCAAACTACGGGTAGTAACAGTCAGATGCTGTTAATGGAGGGTGTGCCCAGTATGATGACCAGCATCATGTACATGTAAGCTGTAGTTTCCTGTAAGCAGTATGTCTCGCTAAGGACGGAAGGTCTGAGCTGTAAAATCCATCGAGGCAGGTAATTACTGAACAAGATGCCTTTGAGGAGCACCTGTAGAAAGCAGCGGTTAATCAACCAAGGGTTAATTAAATTTGGCAGTTTGCAGACCCTCACCTGAGTCGAACTGCAACTGTTGTCAAGACTCTTCAAGGCTCAAGCTTTCATAATTGCCCCGGGCGAGCTCGAAGGAGCTGTGGCGGGATTCCGCTGTGTACGCTCCAGTGCCAAGACTTGCTGTTTCCTGTCTGCTGCCGCGATGAATGTCAGACCAATTGCCAATACATGTCTGAGGAAGGAATACTTCATTGAAATTTTACCAACAGGTGGATGCCATTCAAGATCGGTTTACCAGTTTCTGTGTGTGTGTGTGTGTGTGTGTTTTTTGTTATTTTTTCCGCCTTTCAGAATTTCAAACGAAGTTCTTTGTTTTGAGTGACCTGAAGTTAGCCTAAATTACCTTGTGTTCTTGGGAAAATGTGCATGTACATGTGATTTTATGACCTTTATTTGCCTGTAAAAAGGCATTTTGTCGGGCTAATATTAAGGGCAAAAACAGTGACCTTCATTAATACCTACAAGATGAGCAGACGTAAGTTAGATATACCTGTAACGGCGCGAAATTTGAAGTCTGATCTCAGGAGCCGATGATCTACATGTACTTGATACCCAGTGTGACTGGATCCCTGTGATGAGGAAAGCGAGACTGGTCGGATTCTCTGAGAACCAACACAGAAATTTAGGAACTTTAGACTCGTAAAATGCCTTTATTTCAAGTCATTATCTACATGTACATCATATGCTCCAGCTTTGTAAATATATTTGATTTGGTGATTTGGAAATTAAAAAGAGCAAATCTGGCATATATATTACAAAAGAGTCAGGATAACTTGCAGATTAAACAAAACAAAGATTTTATTTGGCAATTAAATCGTACAGTTCATGTATATATAAGTAAAATGTAGCGAGTGACCAAGACTTTTTGACATTTACTCACTGTATTAAAGGAATCAAAAGGAATTCTGAGTAAAATGTATGCTTTCAGACAAAGTACCGTATCCTTTTAATTCAGCCTGATAAGAACTGACATTTTCCCTGAATTGTGAAATGAGACAACATCCACATCAGATGTTTTCCTGGTAATCTGGAATTCCTCAAGGCTTCAGTTTGCATTTACCACTGGACTACAGTACATGGTTAAAAGCTTTAGGTGAACTTTTTCCAAGCCCCTCAAAGTGTATTAAGTATGGTGAGTGCCTTTCTCCATCTTCTAGATGCCACGTCTGGTGGACAATCCATGTGCATTGTGCCGTGTTGTGGAGATCAAACGAATAGCACCAAAATGGTCGAGACCCATCAGCAATGAACGTGTCCAACAAGACATTACGTCGCTAAGAAGTGTTGAGGTACTAGTCGGATGGCAGCTAATCGATGCTACTCTTGATTTATATCCTCAGGAAGCAAAGCTAATTGATTTACTATTCAACAAGACAGTGCCAGTTGCCTTCCTCATTGTAAACCCTCAAAAGCAAGGTTTGGACCATTTGCCCCGTATCTGTAATTGAGTGGTGCAATCGCTCAGTTCATTTGCTAATCAACCGCGGCCCTTGCCATTTGTCAAAGTCGCCTACGCTAAGTCAACTCTCTCCCGTGGGCACTGGTACGACTTTGATGTATCTTGATTTGCACGGTGGTGGCAACTTGGGCTATGTACTGTCAACTACCAGAACTGAAGGCAGGCCATGTCATCAATCATTGAGGCAAACACTTGTTCTTCTGCTGCATTGCATCTATGTAATGAAGAAAGAAAGGATTCCTAAAGGAAAATGGCAAATCTCAGGTATATGACAGACATATATGTACGTGCGTTCATTGGAGCTCGTAATAGTTAGTAGATCAAAGTGTGTATATAGACAGAATACACGCGTGTTGTATGCCCCAGCACTTCTCTCTGGCATTCCACTTTCCTGAACAGTTAGTATCTGGCAGAAAAGCTGTTGCCGCCATGTGCCTTTACGATGATATATTCCTCTCCTTTGCCTTATCCAGACTTTGTACTGCCAGAAAAGAACTCATTTCCCCTCTTGTTGATTCCTTGGGACAGTGTCGTTATCAGCATTTCACCTTACCTGTTGCTCTTGAAATAAAAATGGCAAAACTTTGACATGTACTTCCTATTTGCCAAAGGTGTATATGTGAATATAACTACAGTACCAAAGATAGGTCACAGTGTTGCTAAATGTAGATGTGATGTTTTTGATCTTCAAATGTCTTGAGGGCACAAGGTTGCCAATCCTTGCTTTTCATTGGCTTATTGCTGTTGGCTAATACATGTGCAGCGTACATGTTTCCTTGGTGGACACTTCTAGTACACGCCATCTTTGTGAATAATAGATGTATAAAATTAGGAGGAAGCGGGTGATTTCTCATCTGGGACCTGATGGTCAGGGCATCAAGTTCACATGACAGGAAGGAACTTGTTTGTATTGGCCATAAACTTGGGAAAGGGGAGAAGACAATTGCCATGCACTTGAACCAACAACCAACTGGAGTGTGACAAGCTTCCGGAATTACAGCCTATTCAAACCAGCCAATCACAAGTCAGACAAACAGCAGCTTCCTCGTTGGCAGATATGGAACGGCGGAGCATTGCGGATCCTGGATGACAGCTTTAACATTTTATTGATTGCGATAGAATTGTTGTAAAGCTGCATTTTATTAGTGATATGGAGTTCAAAATTACCCCTGCAACAACTGGTGGTAATGGATCTTGTGGCCATTGAGGAAATATTCAGCTGGTTTGTTTTTTCTTCTGATAAAATCGTTCTGACTACATTCACATGTTTTCTTCATCAGTGAAAACCAAGATTTGTGTAACCCTGCTTAAGTTTTTATTTTCACACACATCAATGCACTGCTAAATTTGCGTCTAATAAACACATAAAAAATGTTCATCAGAGATGTTATCCCAGTAAGCATGGACTTGTAGACATATTCCTATTCCTCACTGATCATGGTGTGTATATATATGTATAGGTATAGCTGGTGAATCAGTTACCATTTCATGCATTTCTCCTCCAACAGTGTATCACCTTGCTGTATACAACTGTATACTGTGGCTACATGTACAGACAGGTGACTCTTAACTGATGCAAAAAATCCTGTGATTTTGTTATGTGATTCGTTGTAAATCACATGAAATTTTGCCTGAGTTTTCACCAGCATGGAGGTTGTTGGTTAACATCCGAAGATGTGAAATTTGGAGGTGATTTACTGTATTCATTAAGTTAAATGCAAATAATTACAACCCGGTGCTTAAATTGTCCAGTTTTATATTCAATTCTGTGTGGGGTTTCACCGGTGTTATTCACAGTGATCAGTTGCAGCTGTTTGTAGTCTACTATCTACATTTCTGACACATGTTGGCAAAATGAGTTTGGTTTTGGACATCTCCGGCAAATGTACAGGCCTTGTTTGCAACGGTTCATCTACTGGCATCAAAGCCCTGTGTGGTGAGAGGTCCCCCAAGTACAATCACATGTTCACATAAAGCTGGCGAACGCAGGAAAAGGGATCATCCGCTGACAGAAATACTGCGAACCATAACTGTGCCAATAAACAGAAATCAATGAAATTTGTCACAAGGGAGTGATTTGTCTGTGGTGTATTTGCTAGAGAACAGGCATGCTAGACAAGTGGTTGATAAACCCTTCATGGTTGACTGCTCAAAATTCAAATGGAACTTTGGTAAAGTTTTGTTGAAAGTCAAATCTAAGCCATTTTTACATATGCAGAATGGCATTGTTAGTACACCATATTTAAAATGCATGATGTAGTGGTGCAGCATGACATGTACATTCTGTATACATGTACATTTGCCCATCTTTGGACCTGATACATGTAAATATTTTTGTACATTCTGCAGCCAGTTTGTGACCAGTATATGGGGCCTGATAGACATATGTGTACACACGTACAAGTATGAATATACCGGCGTATTTATTATCAGACATTTATTCGGTGTGTTCAGTTATATCCTTGACAGTGGTAACAAAGCTCTGTCAAGGTTACAGGACAGTTGTATGCTGCTATAGACAGTTTCTTTCAGTTGGTGCAAACAGTGACCTCGAACAAGGAAACAGAATCAATGTCTTTAGGTCCTTCTTCCTGAAGGTGTTCAGACTGATTTGTAAATACTGGACATTTTGTAAACCATCAGAAACTGATTTAAAGTAATCTGTTGTCTTTGTGTGAAATATATCAGTTACAAGCTTAAATTATTGCATCGGTACATTGTGCTTCTTAAAGTCCTTGAAACTTTATACAGTGAACATATGGACCCCCTTTCCAGAGTGTACACCCTGCAATGGAGCCCCAACCCTAGTGTTAAGAGCATCCTATTAAGCAAATCAATACAGTGATGTATGGGAATGTATCAATTACCACGTATCTAATCCTTGGTGAGGAGAGCGATGTATAGAGGGCTGCAGTGCCGCGGCGGCAGTGGCCTGACAGACCCTCCAGCCAGAACACGGGTAAACATGCCTAATGCTGCCCTGATCCGCTGACATGGACACAAACACAACACCACTGGCCGAAGTATCAAAATCTCCATGTAAGGGGCAGCTTATCGAGGCTGAAGCGCTCGGTGGGCGGCGATCGAAGCGATAAATCGTGAAAAAGATGATGGATTGTCCATGACTGACGGGGCTCTCCCGCTAATCTGTGCGGCTGGCCCACAAGTCACGCTCGAGCAATCGGCTTTATTTTCAGTAACGGTTCCTTACACATGCCGGCCTCCTTCAGGCCACTGATCTCGGACAATATCTGACCGGTTGAGGCAGCCAGTCTCTGACTGCAGACTGCAGGCTGCGTTGCAATCTCTTCACTGACCGCTCCATCAACAAATTTTACATGTACATAATATATCCCAGCGGCATCTATGACTCGTTGTTTTGCTCCCCACACTACACAGCATCTCGGTCATCTTGAGCAGGTTTGCCCACTTACCATTTATCTCCTGTTCATACTCTTTCACACTAAGTGGCTATCTCTTCAGGTGCCACATGTTCACCATGTATTAATCTGTTTACCATTGATTTATCTCTGGAATCCTGGACTCTTTTTACCAGGCTTAATACTGAGAATGATCAGCTTGCTTGTTACAACGCAATCACACAATACTGGTGATGACTGGCCTTCCATGTACATGTAGGTGCTTCCAGAGTTTTACTTTGGAAAGCTGTCACTATACTGCAGTGACCAAGAAGTTAGACTATCTGTGTGCATATTTACCCATACAAATTAAGAATACCTCCCATTCAGCTTTAAAGGTGATATCTGGTGTCTTCATCTAACCCTATTTATGCAGTGAGGCAGCGCACAAATTTGTCTGCATTGGGATGTTAAAAGGAAACACCATTGTGATATGATTGAAATAATGTCTTTAAGCAATACATTAACCTGTAAGTCATGAAAAACTTTCAATATATATGTACATGTAAGTGTTTGTGTACTGTGAATGTATAGTATGTTATAGCAAAATGGTTTGTTCTGGCAAAAATCCACAACTTGTTTGGTATAATACACACAAGGGTGCTTAAGTATTGAACGAAAAAAGTTCTTTGAATAAAAAGCAGATGTTGAGTAGTAGATGCATCTGTATGTCGCTCCATCAAGAAATATTTTAGTGATGCCAGTGAATCATTGAAATAGTTGTTGAAAATCCGATATACACACAGTTATACAGGTAACTTGATTTTTTTTTTTACTTAACACTTCTGATTAATTATTTGAAATCAGACATTAAACTTGATTTTTTTTTTTTGTGGAACTCTTCTGATGCATCATTTGAAATCAGTGGGTATTAAATCCAGAAGGTTTTGATAAAAATTAATATTTTTGCCAGACTGTCTAATATCATTTATTTGGGCACTCCTCTGGGCAAAGTGGAAAGAACAGAAAAGTTTTGTTTCTGTATTCTCTGATGAAACGTGCAAGATTCCTTTTAATACACTGCAATATTTTTACAATTTAGGAAAGCAATTCAGACAACATCAATCTCAGTATTTATCATTTCACATTTGAAGGCACAGAGGTTGTAACACCAAAGTTGATTGTTAAGGTATTTGTGCAGTGATCTCACACAAGGTCATGTTAATATTACAGGAAGGAAATTCAAAACTGCAAGCGATCCTGCTGATTCTTAGTCATTTAAACAAGTGGTGAACAAGTGGTTGGAGGATGTGTCCAGTCAAGCGCTTTTGTCTGAGAAGTGGTTTGAAGTGGTATGTGGACAACTTCCTCTGTTTCATCTTCCACTGAACCACTCAAAAACCTCACCACAATTTCGGCAAATTATATACTTGTTCAGCTGTCTGGAAGTACTTGAAAGTATACGGCTGATGCCAGTGACCTTTCACCCCTGCACCTGTGTTACCCTTGATCTTTGACCCAATAATGGTTTACACCAAAGCCATGACCTCTGCACTCGGGCCCCCCACAGTTTAGGTGAACATTTATTTATGAAATGCTCAAAATTTAAGTTTGCTTTTTAACCTAAGATAATATCATGCATTGCTTGACCCCTTCCACTTTGGCTGCCCATCTGTTGAGCGGATTATTTTTTTGTGTGTGTTGATGCTATCAAAGGGTCAAAATTCAAGTTATGTTAACTTCACACCTACCATAACTGTTAGCAGTAAATAGCCAGGTCAGTCTCATGATAATATTTGTACAGTCCAGATGGTCCCTTTTCTGGGGCTACTTTCATGTAACAGAAATATTTCCTGAGACTTTCAGCAGATTAACTTGGCATCAGGTTGTAGCCTGGTACACAGCGTCACTACATAGTCATGTACATGTACATAGTTAGTTAGCATTGTAATGTGAGATTTTATTTACATATTCATGTTACACACGTCCTTGTACTTTTGTATGAATTTACATACCCCTTGTGAGTACAGTTCCTGAAAGTCTCTGCCAACTCCCAGCTGAGCTTCTGGGCCACAGACCTATCTGTCATGTAAGTGTAACTCAGTAAGCAGTGTAGGATTACAGTTAGTCTGGGGCCCACCTGGGGAAGATTATCTCTGTTAATGACTAAGCCTGCTGGGTTATTAATGGGGATCCTTTAGGGGCTGATTAAAGAGACTAAAAGCTTCAGTAAACAGCCCAGGGATAAGAGAGTATATGGGAAGGAAAGAAAGCCTACATCCTACGCCTACATGTAGAAGAAAATGAGATAGACTGACATTTAAGTTTTGGCTAAAATTGGAGAATTGATTCCATTTTTATGTAGGAAAGTAATGGTATTTGGCGCAGAGGTGTCAGAAATCGTAAACTTGAGAGATGGGGGGGGACAGCTTATGAGGTTCAGTGAAGTTATTTTAGTGCATTTTCTAGGCATTTTGCCTGTGGCAGTGTGTGACAAGACATCAGATATTTCAATTTATGATTGACTGATGGGAAGCATTAATTTATTTTCGGATGTAATTGCACATACAACTAGTGCATTACGTGTAAATGTATTATTCGTTTACACTTACATATATGTATGTATGTATGTACATCGTACATGTCAGCAAGCTGCAGATGGTAGTGGGTTTCCCCTTGGCTCTGCCCTGTTTCCTCCCACCATAAATGCTGGCAGCCGTCATGGAAGTGAAATATTCTTGAGTACGGCGTAAAATGCGAATCAAATAAGTAAAAAAATTGATCTGTCTCCAATGGTTTCTGTTCTGGCTTCAAGAGGTAACACTAACCAAGGCAAAATCTAGAAACTAAATGCTTTAATGGTAAACTGGTGAATTTTGTTATTAAAGTGCATATCAAACTGATGTTCTCCAAGGGCTTTAAGGCTGTGAATGATAGAAATTGGTGTGAAGACCAGACTTTTTGTTGGAAAATTGTCTAACATGTATTTTTTAAAAAAATTATTTGTTAGTTTTAATACGAAGTTTTTCATTGAATATTCAGGTAGTTGATGAATCAGCCTAAGCTTTTCTAAGACCTGAAACGAATCTGCGTGTAGATGTTGTCAAACATTTGTCAGCGCTTGTCACAGTACATAGTAATGCTGTGACAATAACCCTGCTTTCACTGGTTACCTGTGGCATACATGTACCATTTGCCAACTGTCACACAGCTGTGGATGCTCTCTGGTTGTACACTCCATGTTGTAGTGTTTTTGTATGGCACATATTTGCTTGGTTACATGTCACTGTGTTGGAAGTCCAGACTCTGATGACAGGCAGTGTTACTCCTGCTTCAGGTCCTGGGTCCCTGTTTATGATCTTTCTGAGCTTGGCAGGTCTCTGGGTTGTGGGTAAACATAAGGGCTGATGGAAACCAGGTGCTTAGTCTTAGCTCAGCACTGTTACCAGGAGCTCTGCCCCCACACACTCCTCCCTCCCATCAATCCCACTTTCATCCACTCTCCGACCCCCACCCCCTCAATCTGGTTTCCTCCCTCCATCAAGTCCCTCTTGCTCCACTTTCAGACCCACACCTGGTCAAGCGAAGCTCAAGCTTAAAGAACCGCAAATGTCTGGGGACAAGTTGTTTTGTACGTGTACAATGTCATTGAAATCAAAATATCGTGAAGTGAAAATTAGATATTGCCAATTCTGGACAGTTTGGAAATGGCCTCAAAATTCATGTAAGATGAAACCAAGCGTTAGTGGGAGAATTGCACGTTATGAAATATATGTATCACTAATGGCTTCCGCTGTTGTCATTACGTGGAAAATTCAAATTCAGAAGCTCCCTTGGTGTACATTTAGATGGTGTCAGAACTGTTTCTAAACAATGTGGAACGTTTTTTTTAAACTTGCAGATTTTGTTCTTTTGATGTTTAGCAGTACACATGTTTGTACATGTATGTTCAGGTCAGTGTAACGGCACTTACTGTAACACAGTGTACATGTAGCATCAGTGATTAAGTCATGAGAACATACGTGTGAGATAACAGTGGAATGGATTCATGTACATGTAGAGGAAGTGAGTTGGACAAGATGTAAAAAAGAAAAAAATAATAATGCATGCACTTTGCAGATGTGTACACGCAAGTCCTTTTGCATTTATAAACGATTTTCGGACGTCTGACAAAGATGTGTGTAATTTATTCAATGGAAGAAGTATATTACGTTCTCTGACTTTGGTCGATCCATTTGCTGAAAAGTTTGTCCGTTCTTGAAGATGACCTTAAGGAAAGGTTTGGAGGGTGTTGGTGTATGTATAACGTGGCTGTACATTATGTTGGCCACACAGATGTCTGCATTACACAGCATTGGGTGAAAATGGAATCTTGTGTAGATGTTTTCTGCGCTGCGTGTCCAATTCCATTTGCGACCCCCCCATATGATATTGTTAACGCATGCTCGCTTCAGCTCTTATCATTCACAAATAACGGACATTGTTGGCATTTTCACAACCCAGACCTATTCATCTGCAGACCACATTTTTGTGTTGTTAATACACGGAGCAAGATTCAGTTTTTGGTCAGAGCAATCTTTCCTTCCTTCTTCCTACATGAATACTGAAGTATATGGCCATTCTTAAATAATTCTTTGTTTAGCAAAGATCTAGCTTGGGGGATTTTGTGGTGTCACCTTTTCTGACAAAAGTAACATGGGGGAGATAGGCAAGTAGTAGGGAAAGTGCCAATGAGATGCCCTAATTTCAAATTCTGCTAAATATATGTTAGCCTTTAGGCATATAACGTACAGGACCCTATCAGAAAGAATGAGATAGGCCGGTAGGGAAGTTGTATATTTATTCTGTTCAATGAAAAAGACAGAGGAAGTGCTGTATATAACATGATTTGGTCCCATTGTGAAGGTGTTCATCAAGAAAACCTGTACATACATTTATAGTCCAGAAGAAATTTTGCTGGTACATGTATGTAATGCATGGCAACGATTGTCGCCTCCTTATTGAATATAAAAGTACATATAAATGTATGTTTCACATTTGTTTTATGTGTACATTGTACTGGACACTTCAGAGACATTCAATTTGTCTCGGTATGGTTTCTCGACTGCATTTGCTTTCACTTATGTTATACATATACTTGTACATGTAGCAAGCCAGTGAAAGCTACATGTAGTCTGTATAATTTAGTTGTCTTACAGTTATTATAGAAAACCCCCATTTCCCCTGGCTAACTGTGCTTGTAGCAGTGATGGTGTTTTAAGGCTATCTATTGTTTATATAGCTTGTCACCGGCACACTTGTACCCATTAATGTCTGTTGACAATAACCTTCAGCTGTTTCTCTAAACATGTCAGTAACATGTCAGTTCAGTTCATCTGATAATAAGTTTTAACCATTATATGACTGGATCATGGTTCCCAAAAAGGAGGCTATGTCTCCTGTAGTTCAACTGGCTGACAGATTTCTTTCATAATGTACAGTTATAAACAAAGTTATTCCTCTTGCAAGTGTAATGCAATGACATTAGCCTTTACAGTGGAATATAAAGACCAATTGATTTGGTTTTTATTTCTGAATCAGTCTGTAAAAGTGTAACTTTATGCGGTAGATTTACTACTTGAACTGGCATTTGATTTTTGTTTTTGCCCAAAAAATGAAGATATCTTTGTATTTTTGTAATCTTGCACATGCACATACTCTTTTACACGCTAGTTTTACTCTTCTGCTGTTTTGAAAATAAGACTTTGTTTTTTTTTTTTTCTTTTCTTGGTTATGTTAGGGATTAATGTTTTCTAGAGATCTTTAATATTTGTTTTTTAGAGAATCATTCACATGTAGAATTCTCCCTGTTTTCATTTCTTGTCATATTTGCTTTACATCCATACACCGTTATAAACCTTTCTTGGTGTGTCTTCTATTCCACAGTGTATTCAGATTTTGATGTTTCAGTGCAGTGTACTTCCACGTTTATGTTTTAACCAAATTCTTCATTAATTCTGATTGGACAGGCTCTTAAAGGTACACTTCAGAGCTTTTTAGTAAACCCAGGTAGAGCTTTTTAGTAAACCCAGGTAAATGATGGAATAGAATCAAGATTTTCTTTTGCAGGTACATATCTATGTACATTAGTGTATTCTTGTATATTTGAGTGCAGTGGGTATACACATGGAGCCCCTCCTGGTGGGAGCTGTGCCAAGTGCTACTTGTCTTGTGTCCCAGTGTATGTGCCATTACCCGATGCTGTCAGTCTGGTAATAACCACATGGATTGCATTTGTGGGCTGCTGCAATGCCGCAAGATCATGACGGCCCAAAAAAAACAGAATGACAGAAAAAATGTAAGACCACTATATATCCGGAAGGTTTGCAGACATCACATGTGGTAGAGTTTTTGTAATTTTTTTTTCTAATATGTCTGCTTGGTAACACCATGTATTTGTTACGAAATAAATTTACCGGATATAAGCCCGAAATGCACTGACTCAGGTGCCAGATGGCAGCAGACAGGGTTCCCTCTTTTCCTCCCCACACAATGGCTGGATTGAAAGCTCCACTTTCATCCCGGACTTTAAATCTTGACATGTGTTTTGACCTTTTTATTGTAGCGGGATTAATTTCCAGATGTAATACTACGGTGATGTCACAGTGAGGCACTTCAGAATACGGGGATGGATTTTCTTAGTTCACCGTGGTGTATCCCACCTTTAACATATTGTTTTTTGTCAATTAGGTGCATGCGTTTGGCCAGAAGGACGCATCCCTTGGCTAATTGATGTTTCATTGGTTTACATTTCTTTTTCTAACATTTCATGTTGCATGTTTATTGAAACGTGGAAGCCACGTTTAAGTGGAAGTTACTTAAAGTGCTACTTCAGTCCTGGGAGAACTTCTGTGTAGGTGGCACCTTAGAATCTGATGGGAAATTTGTGTGTAACACAAGCTTTCGCAGGTGTTCAGACCTGATGACGGTGATATCAACTACCAGTGAAAGCTTGCAGTGTGATATATCAATTCCCTGTTAGTCTCAAAGGTGCCAGTGACATTGTTTATTCTTCTTGTAAGATAAACTTATATGGCTACCCTGCAATTCAAATACATTGTAGGTGGAAGCGTTAAGGTGATGTGAAGGAAACTCTATGTGACAGAGCTAATATAACATTGTAGGGTTCAAAAGGACTCATGAAGAATAACACTATTTATCCCCTATAACTAGAAAGTACTAAAATACACAATATTTTGAGGTTTCTGTAAAATTTGCCTGATTTGACATGCCAGTATTACTTCTGTGATGTTGAGTGAGGCTTATAGGGGCATTGAGATGAACAATGTCTTCTCTGGCACTATGTCAGCGCAAAAATGGAAACATAACATGTGGGTTAATTTTGTTTCCGTAAAACAAACTGAAACTTAGCTGTACCAATTTTAATTTTTTTTACAAAATCTATAACTCCAGGCTTCATTCCTTGTGTACTTGTACCATTCCAGTAATGATGCCATGCTACGCAAATAGACAAACATTATTATCACGTCCCCTTTTTGCGTGGCGTCGTTTATACTTGGGGAAAAAGCCTCTAACCAGTAGAGCTGAGAGCTTCCTGGAAGTGACCTGACTATGCTTGGCTAATTCTCCCAATGAGGGAAAAACTACATGTCCTTTGTGAAAGGGTCTGTACATATGCACATTGTTGTATGATGCAGATAGGATTTCCTCCACTGACAAATCAAGAACAGCCAAAGTACTGGGTTGAGTGAAACTCGAATTCACGACTTGCATGCAGATGGCCTAAGCATCCATTTGATGAATTCCTTGACAACTTGCAACTGCAATTTGTATTACATGTAAGATGTGGTAATCTTGTCTCAGACTCTCCAGGCCTGAGGACGTTTGTCCATCGATTGTGTGTGCATACGTGTGCACGTACTGTAATTCTGCAACATTTTCGCATGTTTACAAGGTGTTTATTCAGGCATATTCTGTAGGCATTATTTTGTGTTGACTGATAAAAGTATAGTTTTTGCGAAGCCCTGAAACTGGCCAATTCAACCAACGTAGCTTTGTCTTCAAAATCGTGGGAAAATGGAAATTGTGACCATTTGTCAGTGGCCACAGAATGTTGCCATGTCTAGATCCACAGGATCAAGGAAAGTTGTTCAGTTGCCACATGTTTATGGTGCACTCACACAGTTTTAATCCCATGCCTCTTAACCTGTCCCTCTGTTACTGGTCAACATTCCTTGGACAGTTTGGGTCATCTGGAATGACTTGACCATCCCACTGGTCACTCCGGGTTTGCTTTAGCTGTATGGTTGGAATTCTTTGATGGCCGGCTCTGCATTTGTTCACAGATCTAGATTGTTGCATCAAGATGGTGGCAGGTGTTTTGTTTTAGCTTACTGTTCTGTGCAATGTGCAACACTTTCCAACATCATATTCTTGTAGAAGTCAGTATTTTTTCTGCTGTTCTACATGTATGTTCCTACTCATCATTGATCCATGGTCATTATCAAAGGACAGCCCTGCAGGATAGAACACAAGGACATGTAGAAGGTGTCAGGTCAGAGTCTGTGTTTATGAGATGAGGTTTTCGTTTTGTGTCCTCGTGTATGTGTATTGTGCATTTACGCACCGTGTACACTTTGATGTTGAGTACAGATTTTTGAAAAAAAAAACCCCAAAAAACTGAGCATTTGTACTGGTAAAGTAAAAATGTAAAGAGGGTTCGTGGCTTTTTTACTGTCACAATGGTTAATGATGTTTCCCCCATGAGCTGACAGAAAGGCACATAACACAAGTCTGCCAGATGTTCGCGAAAGATTGCTCAGCGCTTGGACATCATAATTCTGTAGTCCGGTGGCATTTTCCATTCACATAGATCTCTTTGCCGGGTGGAATTATGGTACAAATCAATTATACATGAGACAATTCCAGCCTCCATCACTACAGAGCAGGAATTAAGCAGTGTTCTGTGGATGGGTACATGTCAGCCCGAGCTTTCATATACATGGGAGAAGGCTTGTTTCCACATGTAGTTTGGCAGGGAAGTGGTTTTTTGGGGTGGGGGTGGGGGTGGGGGATAAAAGTCTAGAAGTTTGAAAAAAAAAAAGCTGTCCACTTTCAAGTTTCATTAGGAATTTTACTTGATAGGGGTTAGCGAAGTGGAAGATTCTGATGAAAGATACGAAAATAAGTGGGACGAAAGCAGCAAACTGATGGGTCTGTTGCTGATGTACTAAGCTTCACCTTGTGAATGGAAAAGAAAATAATTTCAATGCACCAAGATAAAATCTGTAACAGGTTTTCTTTGGTGTGTTTACAACATGACTTTCGTGACTGGTTCTCCGGTTTCCTTTCTTGGTGCTTACCTTGTGAATTGTTTTGAGAGGTGATCATCTCCTGAAAACTGGTGGAAATTTGTTGCTGTTATCTTATCAGTGTTCATGGAGGTTAAATTCACAGATTCTGCTCAGTGTAAATCTCTACATGTCATGTTTGACATCTCAGCTCAGCTGGCAGATGGACAGCCCCCTTTCTAGAATATCCACCTTAGGCCATTCTTGAAAAACTATTTGTTAGGTGAAACCTGACCCTGTGAGAGAAAATACAGCAGGGAATTTTTTTTTTTTTTTTTTTTTTTTTTTAATCCTGGCACTTGAAAGAGATAGGGATATTAAAGAAATCAAAATCTGTAAAATCTGGCAAGAATTCTATACATGTATGCAGTACAAGCTCCTTGTTTTTTTGTTAGTTTGAACTTCTTTTCTTTTAATACAGATGAATGGTTCCAAGAATAGTTTCTTTGTTGATAAAAGATTGTCTGACAAAAGGTTACTTGGGGACCTTTCATAAATGAGCTGAACTTAGTCTAACATGGGAGAAAGTTTTAGTCATTGTCAGCTGCCTCCTGTGTAACTCCAGGCTCCTGGTTGGGAGCAAGCTGATCTGTAGTTAACCCCTGTTGATGGTAAGCTTTGATGTAGTCTCATACCGCAGATTTTGCCTAGGGGTGTAACGTGCAGATCTTAGCTGGAATTGAACTCTTGTTTCCTGTGTCATCTCAGGAGGTATGCACCTGTGGATATCAGGGACATCCTAATCAGTATCTAAATGGCTCCCAATCTGCTCTGAAACTTAAGATTCCCCCCCCCCCCTCCTTTGCACTTTCCTCCACCCATCCTTACAGTGGTATTAAGACTTCCTACAATCTGTTTCTGCCAAAAGTCGGCCACTTAAAATTGCTGGGGAGGACTGGTAATAATTACCTTTGAGTGGATCCTGTCTGGAAAATTCATTGGCTGGACAAGTTAATTAGGAATTCAGGCAAAAGCTCAAACATGGGTAAGATTTGGTGCAGTTCATATGTACTAGAATCCTTTGGCAACCTGCAGATGTTGATGGCTGCCATCCTATAAGTGAAATATTCTCGAGTATGACATTTAACACCAATTACATAAATAAATAAATATAATCCTTTGGGTGCCCCCAAACCTTTGACAGGTTTAATTGTTGTTCATAATGTTAATTTCTTAATGAAAATCCTGATGTACAGATAGGTGTTAGCATTGCCTACATGTTGCCTGATTCTGAGGTTGCTGGTTCAAAACCTAAATTGGTCATAGCCAGGTTTGAAAACTAGAATCTGTGCAAGTAAATATTCCCAGGAAGTAATGATATTACCGAAAAAGCAGGTCCGTGTAGCGAACTTGTAAGGTTTGGCTGAAATGCTTTGACAGTTCATATGTTTCAATGCTGTTGAATTCTTCAAATAGAGCAACGAATTATACTTTGTGAACACGACTTAATATGCTGTAGTAAAATGTGTGGATATATGTTCCCAAGATTTGGTATCACCACAGGCGGTAATTTTCGGTCTCTCCTAAATGTGAAACAGCAGTGTACTGTAGTTGAAATGGTGTTATTATGACAACAATGTGTCCATGTGGGTGCATGTAAGTGGCATGTAGCTGGCATCTGTTGTGGGTTTGGGGCTGTGTTTATACAGTAAGATGGAGACTACGGTGCAAGTGCTTTGTCTGCTTGTCACAGTCGGTTGTCCTGCAGGGCTTGTTCTCATGCATGTATAAAGTATAATGTCATCTGGATTTGTCATCATTTAGGACAGTAGACTTCAAATCTGCTGCTTCCATGTACATGTATACTAACAGTTTTTAAGTGCAGCTGTTCAGATGGATCTTGGGATAAGCTTGCACAACTGTAAAGGAAATGATATTCACTTAAGCACATTACATTGGTACTTAATTCTCATTTTCTATATCAGCTTCAAATTTTTTGATGAAATATAGTGTGCAGATTTAGCGCAATTCCTGTAGGCTCATTACTTCAGTACTTTATGTACACATATAGTTTTGTGGCGGACTGTAATCCAACCCTATCATAAAAAATGTGTGAAAGTTGTCATTTCCTGGCTGATGAAAAACAAGGAGATTGGAAAGAAGTTATGCATACCATTCAGTGAACAAAACCATAAATAATGTTAACATCCTATCCAAAGCCTTATAAAAAGTTTAAAGTCTTAGTATCTTTTTTTGAGGGTCTGTTGTGTTATGCCAGTGAGCATTTGTTTTATTTAATTGTGATTTCGGTGGTTTATACTGATTTCATCAAAGTGATTTCATTGGCACAAAGATGGAAAGGAACTCCATCTATGGGAAGTCCACTTTACCTAAGGGAAGTTACTCTACACCTGGCATGCAGGTGTCTGACAATTGTCCTGAGGGAATCCATTAACATGTTGTACAATTAAAAGCTTTGTATGAAGACAGTGACACAACATTAGAATAATAACCTAATATTTGAGTAATACATGTAATAAAAACGTTGGATTTAAGGCAGTACTGAAAGGGCATGAAAAGCTTTATCAGCATCAGGTGTGTGTACAGTACATTTACTCCTCCTTAAGTAATAGCTAAATCAACTGTGAAAAGTCATTATCAAGCTGAGTGTAATAATACTGTACCTATGTGTATCTCATTTAGATTTTATCTAACACATAATGTAAACAGGTAAAAGGTTTCGTGTCCCAGGTCCTTGTGTTATGCTGTCTGTTGCTACGTGTAAATGTACTGATGTCTGTCATACCGCATACATGTCTGACAATTATTGTATTTCATCTCATGTTTGTGCTGTAAAACTGTACTTCCAGTAACCCCAAAACGCCTTAAAGTGATACTTTTGATGATAACACCTGAGTTTTACCACTAAGAAATTAATCATTCTGCACAAAAGAGCTCTTTTAAAAGTGACCCAAAACACCGGATGAATCAGTCAGAATCAAACAAAATATCTCTACCACCTATCCCCCCAAAATGCTAACCTTATAGTCAAAACTTTTGTAATTGGAACAGCAATACATGGTGTCCCTTTCCTCACCTGGTTTATCCATCTAATTAACAACCTATAGATCTACATCATTAATCCCCCCTCCCCTGAAGCTGGGAGAGTCAGATGGAATATCTGTGCAAAATTTAGAAGAATTTGACTAATGTGAATTAGGTGAAATAATACAGTTATACATTAGCGCGGTTACGTGTATAGTTTGTAGATGGTGTTTCTGTATCAAGCTCTTCCATGTTGATGGGGGACCTGAGCGACACCTGCTGATTAAGCCTCGTGGTGGGGAATGACCCATGTCCCTCAGGCTCTGAGCTGCTCTCAGTCGCACATCTGCTCTTAGGGCTTTGGTGGTAGTGTTTGTACATACAAGTTGGACCATCCTTAAAAAACTGTTTGTTGGGTGTAGCCTGACCCTATGACAAAACATAGGGTGCATTGATAGGGAATCCGTCTTAAATTTTATTCTGGTTCTTGAAATGATAGAGATTTACAATTTACATTTACCAAAGTACCTATAAAAACTTCTGAGTGGGCCCATGTTTGAAGGATCAGTTGGGTTACACCCAACGGATATATTTTTAAGGATGGTGTGGAGTGTGGCTGTCACTAAGTACTGTTACAAATGTACATGTACTGTGAATACTGGGATATGTATGAAAGACTTGCAGGTTAAGCCGAAATTTTGCACCCAAATGTGTGAAAAGCCAATCCCCTTTTTGTACATTTATGATGATTACATGATATGACCACCTGTTATATCTGTCCATGTTAGCATGTACATGCACATAACTTTATTGTGCATGTGAAATGACGATGGGCTTTTGCTGTAAACAATAGAAAAGGCAAAGCAAAACATCAGTCATTAAACAATTTAAAGTTCAGTAAACTCTATATATTTCTATACACCCTCCAAAGTGGAAAAAATGCTTAATGTATCTGGTTTGAAGTGCCTCTGGACAGAAAACAATGCTCTGCTCTTTCTGTTACTATGGCCTCAAACTGGTGAACTTTTTTCTTCTATAGTATGTGTGTGACATTAATGCACACTGATGAATTTCCTGTTCAAGTTTGCTTTATTTTAAAGTACACATATTTGGGGTAAGATGGTGGGTGTTGATTATTGCATCATTCACATTGTCTTTTTGATTCGGCCTAGAAGTGTAAAAAGCTGCCGAATTGTTGGGGTGGTGATATGGGAGGTGGGAGGGAAATATGGTGTTGATTTGGGAGGTGGGAGGTAAATGTGTTGTTGATTTGGGAGGTGGGAGGGAAGTGTGGTGTTGATTTGGGAGGTGGGAGGGAAGTGTGGTGTTGATTTGGGAGGTGGGAGGGAAGTGTGGTGTTGATTTGGGAGGTGGGAGGGAAGTGTGGTGTTGATTTGGGAGGTGCGGGGGGAAGTGTGGTGTTGATTTGGGAGGTGGGAGGGAAGTGTGGTGTTGATTTGGGAGGTGGGAGGTAAATGTGTTGTTGATTTGGGAGGTGGGAGGGAAGTGTGGTGTTGATTTGGGAGGTGGGAGGGAAGTGTGGTGTTGATTTGGGAGGTGCGGGGGAAGTGTGGTGTTGATTTGGGAGGTGGGAGGGAAGTGTGGTGTTGATTTGGGAGGTGGGAGGTAAATGTGTTGTTGATTTGGGAGGTGGGAGGGAAGTGTGGTGTTGATTTGGGAGGTGGGAGGGAAGTGTGGTGTTGATTTGGGAGGTGGGGGGGAAGTGTGGTGTTGATTTGGGAGGTGGGAGGGAAGTGTGGTGGATTTGGGAGGTGGGAGGGAAGTGTGGTGTTGATTTGGGAGGTGGGAGGGAAGTGTGGTGTTGATCTGTGAACATTGTGCATTTGTAAATGTAACTAGTGTAAATCTTCAGCCTGTTCAACAACTAAAGCACTGTTTTCAGTGGAATTCATGCATGCAGTGATTATGAAAATGACTCTGAAAATACCTTTTTTGTGTGATTAAAGATGTGAGCTTCATAAAACTGTGCAAATTATTTCTGTACACCCAATAGTTCTGTCAGAATGTGCCAAAATATTGGCTGCAGAGGTGGTTGAATAAGGGTGCATGTCAGTGTCAGACTTGTTCGTTTGTCCCAGTAATTCTATTACCTGTCTATATCAGTGGTACTCTAGACTCGGCTGCTAAGGCGTCTGAAGGCAGGTGTGAGCTAGTGTAGTAATCGTCATGACACATATCACCTGTGACCAGTCAGACTCTATCAGACAAAGTCTTACTGGGATCAGTACACACAGGGGCTTGGCCTAGTTTTTTACCTGTCAGAGGTTTTCGTCTCACCGATGTACTGGCACACAAACACACTCACCTGACACCGTGCACCCGGTGGTTTCTGTGGCTCGGCTGGGTGCAAGGTTGGGGCACTCCTGTGTTACGTAAGAGGTCACCTGTGTGTGCTAAAACCACAGCGGCTCACCTGATCTCACTGTATAATTATCACGTCGCCTCCGAGGGTGTTTTTTTTTTTTTGGTTTTTTTTAATTTTGTCTTTCTTGACACTTTGCATGTACATGTGGTTTCCTGTACATGTCTTAAGTACATGTACATGTAGTTATCCTACAGAGAAGAACTTGTTATTTGGCCAAATTCTACATATATATATATATATATCATATCCCCCCCCCATTCCCCATACCAACGTCACATCTCCTGCAGTTTCTGTGACCCGTGTGACAGTTTAACTAATAATGCCGCTGTTGTTATGTCCAAATCCTCACGCAGCAAATTGTTGTGTTGGCAGTCATGCAGCTAGTTTAAGTGTTGCCCTAATTATTCGTACATGTGCTTGTATGCAAAACCTTGTGGTATCTGTGGTGATCTTAGGCAAGATATCGAGAGAGACTATAATAGTATAATGATGGTGTTCAAGTGAAAATGTATACAGCTCTGTGCATGCATGCATGTAATGGCTACAGCTGTGTGTCTTTGCAAACAACGTTATCCTCTAAGTATATGTGAAATGTGGTCTGTGTCAATTTACAGCATGGCCAGTTTTCTCAAAGCATATTTTTGAAGATGTATATGTGAGGAACAATAACTGACATGAATGTCATACCATCAGAATTATCATACACGTACGACATTTGGATGCATATGTGAGGGACAATATATGACATGAATGTCGTACCATCAGAATTATCATACATGTACGACATTTGGATGCATATGTGAGGGACAATATGTGACATGAATGTCGTACCATCAGAATTATCATACACGTACGACATTTGATGAAAGAGGCCCCAGATCTGTGTCAGTGACCAGATAAATTGAGTCATAAAAAACGTAGAGGAAAATAGGTGAATTAACCAGGTTAAGGTTTGTATCGGAATCCTTTAGTGTATAAACATGTATGTCCGTCTAGAAGTTTCCAGTACAGGAACCAGTTATTTCACTCCTCTTCACAGCCCATGTGCTCTCTCTGTTGTCCTGATCTAAATATAGCCCTGTGGCGTGGACTACTCCCTGTCAGCAGTAAGTTACAGGTGACTACTGTAAGACACAGCAGTTTTTTCATGCTTATATTCTGTAGTTTTGCTAATTTTTAGGAATATTACAGTGTTTTGGAATGTTCAGCTCTGTAGATGCTCCAAAGATTTCGCATCTGACTTACATGTGAAAAATAAATTGCAAAGATTGGAGCTGGATTTTTGATTGTGTATATGAGCAGAATTTTTTAAATATTTGGTTATGTACAAGGTACATGAACATGTATAACCTTCCCCACAGCCTTAAGGTGAGGGAACCTGTCATCAGTGGGATCATTTTCCAACCAATTATCTCCCTATGGCAGAGCTCTTCAGGATTGAGGGGGCTTTTGTTGTCTGTCTGGTAACAGAGGCTCTAGAAGGGTGGGAGTAAAGCTTTTTTTTTTTTTTAGAAGCACTACTCACACACTGTACTGTAATTCGTGAACTTTTGTCACTTGGGTGAATATGAAGGTGTACATGTATTTCATGAGCTTTTCACATGGATAACAGAATTTCTTTCCACGTGAAAGCCGATAGTGCTGAAAGGCAAAAGGGGAGAACAGTGCCCTGCTCCACAAAACGGAGGAAAAATCTGAATGAATACATTATGTAAGTCTGCATTGCAGTTTACAGTGTACATGTACGCGACGGTGTTTGAAGCCTAAAAGTAGAGAGGGTGAAGAATTAAATAATACATGTACAGTATATGACTTCACTTTTTTTTTTATGGTTATTTTTTTTTTATTGTTATATTCTCACAGGCCACTTTTGCACTTGAATTATGTCTTTTTATTAAAAGTTAACCATTTCGTCTGACACTCTCCCAGGCACATTATCTCGAGCTGGGCCTAAATGATTCATAAATGTCTTTATGATTCAGAAACTCTGAAAGTGGAAAAGAAAAAACAACAACAAAACTTGCCACATATTTTATTTTTTCCTCATGGATTATAAACCTGGTGCTAATTAACTCTGGTTGACAGTTCCAAAAGAATTCCACTCTGTAACATTGTAAATAAAGTAAATGATGGAAATTTTATCAGCCATATTTAATGTCAGCCAATTAGCTACAGTGTACATTTTAACCATGGATGCAAGTCATACATAAATCAAATGATATGACATATATCATGAAATCTTTGATGCCTTTCTTCAAAATGTTCAAAAGATGGGAAATATATTATATGACTCATATAATAAGGAGGTTTTTTTATGGGAGAAAAAAATATAAATAGCTTTGACAAGGTTGGAGGTTGTATGACTGTGTGCCCAGTAAAATCATGGTTTGGATAGGGTTAAGTGAGAGAGGTTGCCCTTGGGGAGTTAATCTGTAGCCCAGTTACATCTGCTCCCAGCATTTTATCACCCTCAGAGAAATAACAGGAGCTACTGCTGCCTTAAACCCTCTAATAAACCCAGTGGCCACCAATCCAGCTAAGTCATTTTTTGGCTGCCGCCAAACCGCGTGCTCCTTTGTTCTTTCCTGGAGTAGGTCACATTTTCAGTGTATTTATACTTATTAACCACACAGGTAGTAGTACATAAGCTTTGTACTGTCACAGCAAAAAAACCCAGGAAGTTTTAGTGCTGTTTGGATCCCTTGTGTAAGCCTGTTAATCTCCATTGTACATTTACATAGATGTCATTGAGGAGTTGTTGATGACTGAATGGTTATGACACATACATGTATCTTGTGGTTGCAATGACTCACAAGGTGCAGGTTCAATCCTGGCCTCAGACAGGGAATTTGTGGATTTTCTTTTTCCTACCTGTCCTGGCACCTTGATCACAATAAGCTGTTAACAGTGCAAATGTGCAGCCATATGTATGTACTCTACGAGTGACAGTTCAAGAAGACAAGTTGTCTTTCACAAGTATGGTGTGCAGATCTGGAACTTGATCAAGTGTTGTCGATGGAGGAAAAGTAGAAGAGTTAGGCAACTGCATGTCGTGTTCTTTAAAGAATTTCAGAAATTGTGTAGTGTAGTTAAGAAAGTACATGTAGGGTTCTGCTTGGTGGCCATGTATGAAGTATTGTAGGAGTTGACCCATTGAGGCATTATTACAGGCATCCTGGGTGAAGGATGGAGGACACTGTCCAAAGGCAAGTTGTTCAGAAATTTACTGTTTATAGTGGCAGATCAGTTAGGTCTAGAGTGACACCATTATTCCAATCAAGGCTTTGGAACTCCATTTTGTTACACTTACACTTTGTAAATCTGAAGATTTACGGTAACTTTTCAGATGGTATTACAGGTTTATCCTGGCCTTTGACACAGTGATCATATTTCTGGTTTATCTCCATTTTGGCAGAATGACTTCTAGGCTGTATGTACCCATGTGTAATGTTGTGCTTTACTGTGCATTTAAAAAAAAACTCTTAAAGTCGGACAGGTCTCCAATCCATCAGATGCTGAAGACTGGTGCTCTTCTGTTACGAAGTTGAGTTTGGGTGACCATGGGTCAAATTCCTGTCGAGACTAATCGCATAGTGTGAAAGTAATTTTATAATCATATGTGAATGGAAGTCAAAGGCATAATTTGTTCATGTGTCAGATATAGGGGTTTTATTCCCACTTTGCCAAGGGGCAATTTGATATGTGTATTTCCCTGAAAATTCCCACCGTTCCTGTTATCACCTAGTCTTTATAGATTAGCTAGTGTAAAAATAGCTAACCTGTAGGAAAGTCCATTCTTAAAGCCAAGGTGCATCCTCACCTGATCGCCTCCACAGACACGTATGTGGGGAAGGTTAAGGTGTCCATCATCACAATATGGCTGAAATATTGCCGATGTGGCATTAAGCCATGATCAGTCATTTCAGGTATCCCTGATATCTGCTTTCTGCCAGTATTTCGTTCTTTGTTTGTTTTTGTTTTTTTTTTATTTTATGTTCATAAAGTTATTTCCGTTGATATTAGGAGATTCACTTTCTTCACTCTGACAGAGATTTTCTAAGATTCTGGAGCTATAATTTTTCTTGAGGCTTTTGAGTTTGTGGCATTCAGGCCTGCCAGCAACCTGCAGGTGATCCTGGGTTTCCCCCGAGCTCTGTCCGGTTTCCTTCCACCATAATGCTGGCCGTCGTCGTATAAGTAAAATATTCTTGAGTACGGCGTAAAACACCAATCAAGTAAATACATAAATTAAGCACTTGGGGTGCTCTGTCTTGTGCATTCATATATATATATATATATGTACCATTATGTGTATAAACAATGCACAAAGAAAAAGAAGAAATCCTATGCTGGTACCAAAAAATGCAACAACAAAAATTCTATCAGATATTGCCTGCAGGATTTGTAAGGGTTGGAAGTGATACATGTGGGCTGAAATAATGCAGATTTCAGTCATGCTATTACTAGGTAATCTCTTTTTTTTTGACCGTAGGGAACACAAGTGGCAAAACATTTGCTTGAATCCATCTATTATAAGTATGCCTGGCTCTCTGACACCCACACTTTTTTATTCTGGGAGAATTTCAAAATGCATACCTTTGTCTCCCTCCTCCTTGGAAATGAATAAAATATATTACCTACATGTATATTAAAGTATAACATGATATTCTGCTTTTCATTTGAATTAACTGCAGAAGTGTATGAATAAAAAAAGGTCAAGTTGTTAATATATTTATCTTAACTTGGAAAACGCGCAGCCATCTTTTTTCGAGTTTTACTTCGACTGACTTTTGCTTCAGTTTTGACTTCAGTATCTTTTTTTCTGATCTCTTTTTTCTCCTGAGATGAAGATGAAGATAAGGCTTTCACTCACAACTCAGAACGTTTTCCTCAGAACTACCCAGTTCTGTCTTCACTTGCTGGTTGGAAATTTCTCCTCCATAGATCTTCCACTCTGATACTGTCCAACTTGCCTAAGGATAGATCATCTTAATTTTACATGTGTTACAGAGTTCATTGGTGGAATTTATGTTAACTCCTTCTTCGTAAAAACTATCTGCTTCGAAGTGAAGAATTTTTGGATACTTCTGTAGAAATTTACCAGCTATAAAAACTCTTGATGGTATTTATCTTTTTTTTTTTCTTTCTTTCTTTTTTTATTTGTTGAAGAACTGAATGAACAGTAAACCTAAGACTTCTACTTTTCAATTAAATGCAGAAGAAGTTGCCAGTTAGTTTTGTTTGACACATACATACATGTGTACATACCCACCGTGTTTCATAACGATGCTTGTAGGTGCTGATTTCTGCCTAGTTATGAATGCTGCTGGTTCATGACATTTAGGGGTAGTGTTCGAGAGGCTGTAGGGAGACTAATAAAGTGATGTTTGAAGTAAATACCCTTCTATTGTTGGCATTGGTTTTTGACATTAAACCACCAGCCCTTTGGCTTTTGTCATTTAGAACGCATGTCGCGGTCGGTGTAAGGTGATTACATGTACAGGGCATCAGTTCCACTCTGTGGAGGATTCCCTTATGTTTCCTTAGTTACATGTATATGTATGGCCAGAAGACGGTAAATGACCTAAAATTTTGCCCCAAAATGCACGTTTAGAGGCAAATAACTGCTATAAAATATTACTTTAGGAGTTGAAACTTACATTTTGCCAGCAGTGTATCAAACTAACTACCAAACAAACCTAAAAGTAACTTTCTACAGTCAATAGAACTCTCAGGTGGAGGAAATTTGAGAAGTTTTTGGCCATTATTGTTATTGGATAGTATTGATCTGTCAGGGATTTGATGTAACTTGCATCATTCTTGTATCAGATGTACAGGTATATATATATATATATATATATATATATATATATATATATATATATATATATATGCTGTACACTTAATCAGATAATGACTAAAAGTTGTAAGGTTTACTAATACGAATTATACTATTGTTACACAAACCCCTCAAATGAAGCGAGATTTTATGATTTTAAAGCTTGATTTCTGTGTGCGTGTATATAAACTTTATTGTATAATGACATGCACATGTAATAATTTTGTGTGTTAGCGCAGTGTAATGACCCAGATGTCTCCCATCAATGCGGTTGCCGTGAGTTCAAGCCTAGCTGATGCTGGTTTCCTCTCCAGCCGTACGTGGGTGCCGTGCCAGGTTTCCTCCCACCGTGATGCTGGTTGTCGTCGTATAAGTGAAACATTCTTGAGTACGGCGAAAAACAGCAATCAAATAAATAAATAAATGTAATGATTCTTTACAGCTTTGTACATGTATGATGTTGGAAATAAAGAGTTGTGAGTTTTATTCTTCTGATGATTCCTGTGAAAGCACAAGCTTGATTCCTTAGTAGCAATCTTGCCTACATGTATTATATGATGACGTTGTTTTCCTTGTTCTCCACAGATATGACTACAAGAAGCTGTTGTACAATTCCACATTTTGCCTGGTGCCCCGGGGCAGAAGGTTAGGGTCATTCCGCTTCCTGGAGTCCCTTCAGGGTGCCTGTATCCCGGTCTTGGCCAGTAACCACTGGGAACTGCCCTTCTCGGAAGTCATCGACTGGAACAAGGCTGTGGTATGGGCAGACGAAAGGCTTATTTTACAGGTAAGGTGGCTAATTAAGCTTGTGTTGGGAGATCATATCCATACTCTGTGAATTTGTTTATTTTTATTTATTTATTTGAGTGGGGTTTAGTGTGGTACTGCTATGTACTCTACCACAGGTTGTTTCCGCGTACAGCTGGAGAGGAAGCCAGCGTGAGCTGGGCTTGAACTCACGGTGACCTAGAGGACAGAAAGACGAAACGTTTTAAGTATTTCGCAGGTAGATGAAAAAAACAAAAACCAACCCAGATCTGTTGACTGCAGATACATTACTGATGTAGTTCAACAGTATGTTTGAGTCAGAGTTCACCTCTAATCCTAAACAAAATACTAGTACTTAAAATGGAATGATTCAAAATTTGACAGGAAGCCTGTGCATGTTGGCCAGTGTCTTGTATATACTGCATGTGTATGTAGCAGCCATAAGCTGCGCGGATTTCAGTTTAGTGGTTTAGCCTTCATTAGTGATCACGGTGTAGGTGAGACTTTGACGTTCCCAAACCCTTGCTAGAATGATCTGTGTGGGTGTCCGCTGTAAGTGTATATATCCGGAGACTGGTCATTTCCGCCTTTGTTGCGTGCCACCGAGCTGTTTTAATCTGCCAGTAATGAACGAGCTTGTCACAGAACACTGTAGGGAATTACCCTACCTGAGTTTCACACCTCATTTCCCGTGACCACTGGATGTTCATACAGCCACTAAATAACGCAAGTGTGAACATCCTACATGTACATGTATGAACAGTTCTTGGGTGTGCCAATTTGTCTGTCACGCACCCATAAGAACCTACAGTATGTCCAGTTTGGTTTATCTTAAAACATGACAGTTTCACGCGTCAACAAGAGCATGATTTTCTCTTCTTGATAAATATAGGAATTTGTATCACCAAATATTTTGGTCCTTGAATTTGTATTCAGTTGGGAATGCTGTCAAAATGTTACATGCATGCTAAAAATAGACTGAAAACCAGAAACCGTTTGTAGTTGATGAATAATAGATGGCATGGAATAGAACCCAAATTCTGATGCTGTTCGAAACCTTTTACAAGGAATATAAGAGAAGAAAGAATGGATCTTTCGGGAAATGGATCCCTCAAAAAATAACTATAATTTGCTTCAGTAGGCCTATATTTGGTAATTTTTGTCTTGTGGCTTCCAAGTACTTACATTTGTTAGACTTGTTTCTTTTTTTAAGGTTTGCACAGAGATTTGGAGGAAAGTGGGTGTTTTTTGTTTTCATTCTTTTTTTTTTTTTCCCCAAAGAGAGAGCTCTTTGTGGCGACAGGCAGTAAATCGACATCCTGCCAGTTCTTTACCCACAGAAGTAAATCATCCACACCAAATTGGACTGAAAGGAAAATGGATATGTCATTACATTTAATTTCTTTCCCAGTCTGGATTGAGTTTTACTGTGAAAACAAAATTATTTCTGCTTGAGCAAAATGAGTAGTCCATTCGTCACTTTTCGCAATTTTTGTTTTCACGGAGGAAGTAATGTATAATTTGGGTGCTATTAAATTGCTGAATGAAGACGGATGCAGTACCGTCACTGATAACGTTGAAGTGTGAGACAGCGGAAATATATATACACACTTTTTTAATGAGGTGATAGGGGTAGAATTTGAATGCTGGAGCATTTAACAGACCCCTCAATCTGCTTGAATTATTCAACATGAAAATAAACCATCCGAATGATATCCAGGGTTTTTTTTTTCTTCTTTGGTAATTGCCTCAGTGGTAATTACATCATAACTTCACCAATTAGCTGCCAAAGCAAGGCACTGCTGTTGAACGAAATCTGTAGCATTTTGGCTTTCGTAATGCATGATGCCATTCTGTTGACGGCGACTTTGATGCTGTTCCCTTGAGGGCTTTCTCTTGTTGTGCTGATTCAGGTCTTTCCAATTAAATCCAGAGTTGTCTTTCTAAGAGCTGTCCAACTGTCTGAAACAGAGTGGTGAGCTTCAAGTTGAGAAGATTTTCAGATAAGTTGGTTTATATCGGACAAAATGTACTTTATTCAGAGGGATCAATCCTGGGGTGGGTCATACCAAAGATTTTAAAAATGGCGCTTGTTGTTACCTGGCTTGGCATTCAGTACTGAAGGGCTACAGAGCAAGGAAACAAGACTAGTTGGCCCAGTGTCAGTATTATATGACATGGTTGGGTTTCATGTCTGTTGTCATGTTTGATGTCTTCGGCATGATGTTTCAGTAGAGGCAGCACTTTGGTGGAATACACTTGCCCTGCCACAAAAACACACACTGTATATGTATATACACATTTTAAGGACTTGTAGTCATTATAGAACTGAAAATTGGTTGAGTGCGATCGATGCGAAACCCAGGCATACGTACAAACATGCGCGCTGTTCAGAGGCACAAATTCACCCGTCCAATGTGCATTTAAATACTTGGGATCTTTTTGTTTTCATCCAAATCTGTAGACAGCTCTTAGGAATTATATCTACATGGATTGTGTACACATTTTTAACCTAACCTGCCATTGGGTATCAGGACAGTCTGGAATTCTGGTAAATGTAAATAATGCAGACATAATAAAAAATTTTTTCAGTGTGTAAGATGTACTGTGAATCAAATCACACCCGGAGTTGTTGCATAAAACTCATCTTACGAGAAACAATGTAAAATTTCAGATAAATAAATGTTAGAAAATATTACTTTTGGTGCTGTGTTTTTTTGGCATTCCAAATAAACCTTAGAACTCCTTTCTGAGTTCAGTAAAACTCTTAGTAATCAGGTAAAATGCTGCAACTTACTTGTAGCTATGGGGGAAAGTTCAGGTTAGTTACTTTGTGAGACTGTAATAGTGTAAATTTGAAGGGCGAACACATTGTGGCATCATTAAACAAATTGCTATTTTACCAAGCCTGGTGATAGTTATCCATCTGGCTAACAGCTCACAAAATTGGTGTCAAAAAGTTGGTAGCGAAATTCCGCAAGTAAGGAGGAGTCCGCATGAATATGCTTCAGGAGTTGCATGCTTGTTGAACTCAATTCCCCCCCCCTCCCCTCCCCTCCCCCCTAGGCAAACAGTGTGAATTGGGATCTGGTAATTTGCCCGATAAGCGTTACCGGTAATTTGTCTCGAAAAATAGTTGAATATTTCACCATGTTGAGCTCCATGTGAATTTTTCCAGCAAACCATGTGATTTCTTATTCATGGAACTGGGTAATTCACTTGATACTGATCACATTGCTTTGATAGTATTGTATTTAGTGTCTGCCATTATTTTTGTGGAGATAGTCAAATACCATTGCAGTTTGTAGTTGTCGCATGACATCATTGGCTTTTGTGTTGTCAGATGTGATTGCCTTGTGCGTGGTTACCTCCCACCATAATGCTGAATGACATGGTCTAAGTGAAATTCTTGACTACGGCATAAATCGCCAGTCACATAAATTAATATATGATTGCCTTGTGTGGTGTCCATCATTGCCTTTTGCGGCACAGTGAGGAGATGTAAAAGGCTGAAAAATAGTGCAGTTTAGTGTGTCTAATTCCGCTCAACCAGGGGCTAGGGGCCTTGTGTTCATCCTGTGAGGAGGATCACCGTGTTAGATATATGAACAGTTGCAATCAAAGCGCAAACTGAGATACATATACGTATTTC
Source organism: Acanthopleura granulata (assembly GCA_016165875.1). Taxonomy (NCBI): domain Eukaryota; kingdom Metazoa; phylum Mollusca; class Polyplacophora; order Chitonida; family Chitonidae; genus Acanthopleura; species Acanthopleura granulata. The sequence continues at coordinate 2,120,759 of JABBOT010000013.1, forward strand.
ATAATTGACACCATGTATACTATAATAGTGCACGATTTGGAAACTGATTTATTTATCTGCCTAGAACATTGATAATGTCTTCTCCTCGTCATTTGGAAACTGTTGACAGCTTCTGTTTGCATGAACTCGTCCCGATTTTTATATTTTGTACATATTCTTACGCCTTTGGTGGTTTGTGTTATTTGTCTCGTTTTGGGAAACTAGTCTTACAATTATTGATACTGAATACCCAGTTTGGTTGACGGCTGGTATATGAATGTCCGTTTTGAAGCCAAGTTTCACAAACCAATTCATTTAAAGATATTAATGTAAAATTTTAAAAAATAAAAAAAAAAACCAAACATACCAAATTATTGTAGCAATTGAAAAATGTACCATTGTTTGAAAATGGCAGCTACAATACATGTACAGTATGTATAAACTTGTGAGATCTCAAGTGGAAAGAGCAGAGTGTTGTGGTTGCTGGATCTTTATGGTCGTAGATATTCAGCAAGACTGCAGATATCAGCCATATGTCTGAACATTCGGGAAATCACAAAGTGGATATTCAGCAAGACTGCAGATATCAGCCATATGTCTGAACATTCGGGAAGTCACAAAGTGGATATTCAGCAAGACTGCAGATATCAGCCATATGTCTGAACATTCGGGAAATCACAAAGTGGATATTCAGCAAGACTGCAGATATCAGCCATATGTCTGAACATTCGGGAAGTCACAAAGTGGATATTCAGCAAGACTGCAGATATCAGCCATCTGTCTGAACATTCGGGAAATCACAAAGTGGATATTCAGCAAGACTGCAGATATCAGCTTTATCTCTGAACATTCGGGAAACCACAAAGTGGATATTCGGCAAAACTGCAGATATCAGCCTTATGTCTGAACATTCGGGAAATCACAAAGTGGATATTCGGCAAGACTGCAGATATCAGCCTTATGTCTGAACATTCGGGAAATCACAAAGTATCTGATTTTGTAGGGATGAAGAATGCCTTGATCCCATCCAGATAGAGTAAAGAAGGTTACACTAAACTTTCACCCCCAAAAGTAAGAAATACTAATATATGTACGAATGTGGATAAGATTATACAACAAATCTGGTAAGGTGGTTATAATATCCAACAATTTCTGACGGTTTAGATTCTCTGTCGACACTTTTGTATGGTTAGGTTTATTGTCTTGATTTTATCCACTATTTTTGTACATCTGGATATTTCTTTACTTTTAGGTGAAATTTCCAATGTTTGGTTCAGGTACTATTTCATATTTTGTGGGGTTAGACTTTCTGACTAAATGAGTTTCACACCAGCATTGATATACACATACTCCAGTGTGAAACATTCTCTTTGAGTTGAAACTGGACTTCGTTTGGACTCCAGATGAAAGATACAATTGTTTGCCACAGACTTACACTGGGAGCATTGATCACAGCCGCCAGTTTCTCGAGTAATGTTTTTCGGTCATGACATGTCACCCTTGGCTTTACTCCGTCGATGAAATCGGCTGGGGATATAGATATGGGGAATGTGGCTATGCCAATCTTCCAAGTGTTGATGGTTTCAATTGTCTTTGTTGAATCAGCTCGGCTTTGTCATATTGATAGAGTTTTCCGGCTACGGGATCAGTTATTGTTATAAAAACGGAGCAGACTTTGCTCTGGAAGAAACTTTATACAGATAAGATTATTTCTTTGAGAGCAAGTCTGCATTTTTTTTTCACCCAGCTGGAATATTTGTTGATTACCCCAGGTATCCCGTTGATCAGATACGTGCTAAAAGGCGCAAGGAATTGTCTTGAGTTTTGAATTTGAATTTGTAATTTCAGGTTTGAATGTAAGCCAGACACAAGGCTACGGGTACATTGTACCAGGCTAAATAGAAACCATGGCATTTTGGAGACTGATAGCTACTCATAAACCATCTACCTACCCCACATTAAGACTGATTGGAAATTGGATATGTAAGGCATTTAATTCCCGGTCCAAGTCTTGATACCATGTCATTGTGAAAACGAAACGATCAGAGACAATACATGTAGTTATGGATCAGAAAAAAAACTCCCAACACTTTCCTTTCATCGCGTGTTCATGCGAAAGCCAAGAGTTCGGGCTGTCAGTCTGTACGTATAGCTGTCTGCATGTATAGTAGTTGTAGTTATTATTTTCCCATGTTTGCCAGATGTTCAGTCAAGTCAAGCATATTCTGAGTTCATTATTCTGAGTTGACTGTTTATTGCTTTTTGTAATACTAGCTCTCACACTGGGCATCTCAGACAAAGTAGTTTTGTCTCCAAAATCAAATTAAAATTTGCACAACTCACATGAAAAAGTGGCTCTCTCATATCCAAAAAGATTTTGAATGAGGATTCGTGTCACTGTCTTAGTTTTCAGTGCACTGATGACTTGGTATAGTGTCTGATTTCAGTTAAGACTTGTTGTCTTGTGTCACTTTGTGGAACCGAAGAATACAAAAGTTCCAAGAAGAGCCCAATCCATGCCTATAAGTATGCATGCATATATAATTGATCCAAATATTGTTTGATTTCTGATAAAATTTTGTGTTCAGGTTCATTCTTTGTGGACTCAGGTCAAGTGCAGCTTGTTCCAAACAAAAGTTTTGCATGTTTAGCTTTGGGATATAAATTTATTGCACCTGCACGTCATGGTAGAGAGTGTTCTATAAATGTGTTAATCGTGTAAAAGATTTGGCTCCGTCCTGAGGCAGGTGGGCCTGTAGAGTTTAGTTGATCATAAAAATGGTCCTAAAGGATATTTCCTGCTGTGTTGGATGCTATATGCATTGAAAGACTAAACAGCTGGTGGTAAAATGTCTTTTAGTCTTAAGACATTTTGTTTCTTTATTATGTTCATTTGACATCAAAGCCATGTTTGATGGTTATGTAAAAAGAAGTGCTTTTCCCATCTGGAAAACACCCCAGATATTTTTTTTTACTCCGGTTATCAGGAAATTTTTTCTGAGGATCTTGTTGTCTTATGATGGTGAAATGCTGCAAATCCGACCCCTATAAACTGAAAATAGAAGTATCCATGACCTTAGGTCACGTAGAAGCAGATACAGAAAATTTTATGATCCGGGATAATCCATTTCTCTGGATGGATAGATTTTGAAATGTCAGGTGCTTCTTAACTCCATCTGCTGTTCTGACTCATGGTATAATCCAAAAACAACACCAAATTCCTGCAAGTCTTGGGCTGTGCTGGAAACAGTTCCTGTGCGCGCTAGCCATTTCTCAGCGCTCTAACCATTTCTCTGCGATTCCGAGCATTTTGATTTGCTGATAACGGCGAGTACTAGGAGGTTTCTGACAGGGAAATATCTGCTGAGGAAATGGACTAAAAGCTGTGCTTAGTGAAGGGCTTAAGCTGCCGCATTTCTTCTTTATCCGCCGCCCAATCAGAGATGTCGAAAACCACTTTTCATCTGGTTCTCTGACTGAAGTCTCTCTTGACCCTCAGGATCACACTTTGATTTCAGAATCTTTCTCCAGTTAACGATGTCTTTGAAGCAAGACGACATTTAATCTGCCGTGTTCAGATCAGGTTCTGTAGTTTCAGGAGTTGTGGAAACCAGCTTCAAAGCTTTCAAGACTTTCTCTCGTTTATCAAAACTGCTTGGAGACCCTTATAATCAGAGATACAACTTGAGACTTTCAGATTTGTGACACCAAACAAGACATCACCAGAAAAGTTCCTTCATTTTACATTATTTTTTTTTTTATTTATCACTCTATCTGGGTATCAATCGTAAACTATAGGAAAACCCTTGAGTCGAACTACAAAAAGGTACAAGATGTTGAAAATCTTCTTTTATAGATGAACATGTAGCTTTACAGGTATTCCCTCCCCACTACTTGGCGAAAGAATATTTTATAAGACATGTGTATGTAAGTTTGCATCACATGATATGTTTGGATGTATACATATATATATATGTGTGTGTGTGAAATAAATCATCATATAGTGTGTTCTTCATTTACTTGTTTGCTGGTCAGGTGTGATAATGATTTATTGGAGAGGTTTTTTTTTTAAGTGGTAAAAGAAAAGCTGTCATGGCAGTTGGAGAAGCGGTGCAAATTTTGTTGGCTTGCTTTGACATACATGTGGAACCGTTTGAAATCATCTAGTGAAAAAGCTGTTTCCAAGGGAGTGATTTGAATAGGAACACCACCTTTGCTTTTCAGGTAACGATATATTTTCAAAAGAGCAGTGATTAATGGCATATCAGTAATAGATATGATGACACACATGTAATTTTCACAATTATGTGCTGAAGGACTTTCAAGATCACTGTGTTATTAACATTGATATGATATACAGCACACTGATCTTTGCTTGTAAACTCTCTTTGAATGTAAGCATTGCTTTGTCATGTATAAACTGACCCATTTTCATTGGGTGGCCACAGACAAAAAAAAAAAAAAAAAACAGTCCTTGCATGGAGAGTTGAATTGTCTAAATTGATTGATCATGCAGTTGATTGATGGGCCTAGAAAGGGAACAGGTTGGGCAATCAGCTATATGGAGCTGGCATATATACATGTATACACCCTGCAGAATGGAAAGATTTAGGTCTCCTGAGCTTGATTTGGCCTCCCTGTCAAACAAAATCGACTGCGATCCGTTTCAGAAATCAAAGGCGCACATTTCCCCCAGACAGTTAAGTGAGTGATAAATTGTGTAGATGCATTTACGATTATCCCCCTTTGCTTTCATTACCGTAGTCTGATGTGATAAGGGGGAGCTGGTGACAGGGGAAGGATTCGGCCATTACGAGGATCGTTTGTATGGAGGTTGCGGCCGTCCCCGTCTGAGCGGGTGGATAAGGCACTGCATAACAATACCAAACAAGGGACACAGTGCACAAGATAACATTAACTTGTTTACGGCCTACCTGACTTGATTGAACCAATCAGTTACTTCATTCAGTTACAGGTCGCCTGGTGTCTCGCTCCAGTGATTCATTTTCTTAAATCTCCCGTTTTTTTTTTCTCCTCTCTCATTGCCATTGCTTGGTTTTTTTCACCCCGACAAGTGCTGCATCTTTGAAGAGGTAATACCATAGAATAATCTCTTCCTCTGTTTTTTGGTGTGTAGCACAGTTTTGAGGAAGTTAGACAAAACAAAGTACATACAAAAAATACATTAGCTTGTAAGAGAATGTGACTTTGCCTTGATGGAATTGCAATTTCTTTTTAAGCCCTGAGAAGTCAGAAGAGGAAAGCCTAAAAACTTGAAGAGTCACGGAAAGCACACAATTTGCAGAAACACAACTCCATTTCATTTCTTCGGGCAACCTGGTTATGTTATTCTTAGCATCTTGGAATGTTTTGTTTTTTTTTTTTCTTTTTCCAGGAAACTATAACGCTGAACAGTTAGAAAACAAAAACACTTAGAGCTGATGTAGTTAGCAAATTAGAACGGCTGATTACTGTTTTCATCACCGGGGCCTGTATATGAGGACTGGAATGCCTTGTTGCTTTGATTGGGTGCAGACATTTTACCACTTCATTTCTTTTCTGGCATATATTTAACTTTTCACATGTTTACGTTGTGCATGTGAAGGATATGTCCTGAATTTTTCTGAAGACGTGTACAGATAGCTGTAATGAAACTGTTTTGTCTGTAGGTGTTGGGCCAAACCTGTTTCATGTTTATTTCTTGTTGGCATTTGCAGTATACATCTATGGGTGTTTATTAACTTTATGGGCTCAAAATTTAATGACATATTTATTTGAAATTTTGTTCTCGGCGTGGCCATGAGCTTGGAAAGGATCCATAACATTGTTGTGCTGATATGTGTCCATATTGGGCAATTTTTTGAATGATTACCATAAATTTCACCCCAAATAGTGAAGTGACAAGTGTATGACATGAAATATTATTTTGGGTGTGAAAACTTCAATTTTTTTTTAGCAGGATATAACTCTACCATTCAAACAAACCCCATAACACCTTCCTAAAATCAGAATCAGGAAAAATGAAGAGTTTAGTAATGGACGAAATTTTGGGTCATTTAGGACATTCGCTGTTGCCAACTAAGGCATGCACACCTTGTCACACTGCAAAGCAGAATATTATCTCATTATTGGAACTCACATGGTCAAGTGCAACTGTGGTGTAGAGGGAGAATGTGTGCGTTCAGCTATGATGGAGATGTGCGCACTCATGGTTTAATTGATGTTGTATACATTATTCAGTGTACGTATATTTCACAGTGGTCATGGATTGTGAATGGAGGAGTTACATGTAGCTGGGCTGGTGGAAGTTTTGTATCACTGTAAAGGAGTGCTTCTGCCTCCAAGTAAATATGACTTCTCTACATAGAGAGAAATTAAAAGTTGATGGCTGAGTGTAGCGGAGGAAAAACCAAAAAAAGACTAAACCTCCAGTATGCCAACATTGTGATAAACATTATTCAGGTGTATATTACGGCTATGCTGGTTGTGGGTGGAGGCGGGAAGGATCATCAGGGGTGGTGGAAGATCCGTATCGCTGTGATCATAGGGTATGTGGTTTGTGCAGGTATTTCGTGTACACGCAGAAGTTCTTTCAGAACTTCGCTAGTCAGTTCAGAGTTCATGAAGCAAGAGAGAATTGACACCAGGAAATGGTTGTTTAGGAATTGTTAATGCAGTTCTTGATGGTTCTTGTAAACTGTGAAGTAGAAGTTGGGATCTAATTTCTAAATCTAATTACATGTAGTGCTGAGTCTTATTTCAGAGTGTTTTGTCTCAGAATTTGAAAGAAAAAAATCTAGAAAAGCCTATTTCCTAAGGGAAATTAGCTGTGAAAACCCTTGAAGTTTGGTGGAGTGTGCCAAGTGAAGTACATGTAGGGCTCTTTGGTGTATTTCGAAAATTCAGACACTTATTTCGCCCTGGATTTTGAAGAGTGATTTATGGTCTTCTGAAAACAGTGGAACTTTTCCTTAAATTCAGGTGGTAAGGAGTTGAATTGTTTGCGATGTCCCATGTGCTAATAACATTGAGCATTGGCACATGTACGTGTACATGAAGATTTGGGCAAAGAGAAAAGGGGCGTCTGAGAGAGAGGTTGGTAGGGTGGGAGAGAGATTGGATTCCAAGCCTGGGACTCATTGGTGCCAGTCAGTGAGTCTCTTGATTTCCATTACATCCCAAAGCCATTTAATCATGCTAATTTAAACCCTGGCCTAGACCCTTATTTGATTGGTTGATTATTAGGGATTTTCATTGGATGGATTATTCATGTTGTCAAGGCGACCAGCACAGTTTTGCTTTCTAGATACGTCTAATCCCTGTGATCAAGCGGAAAGTTTACCCGTCACTTTGGCCAATTGCTGATTTAAATCTCTACTTATTTATCAAAATGGAAGCTGTCCTCGTTGGCGAAACGGACTCCAGACAGAATGACGCTGTGTAGTGTCCACAGTTGCGTGAAACACAAAATTCCACTTTCATTGTGTTAGAGAGTGTCTGCTGAAGAAAACCTGGAGTGCGTATCGCTGTCACAGCTCACTCGGGGATATGATGAAGATTGTAGTTTGCTTTCATACATACATCTCATTGTATTTCCTCCTCTTACCCTCAAGAAAGAAGCTCTTCAGCCTGTACACCCCCACAAATTCCCTGTTTTAAACAACCCAAATAATCTCCCTTCTCTCAGCGTCTGTAGGCAATCAGCTATACCTGCAACTGGTTTTCAATTGTCTTGTGACGCCTTAACATATGGTATTTCACCTGAACTTCAGCATTTTTTTGTTCAAGTTCAAAATTTGGCATCATTCTGATTGATTCATCCACCTCACAAAACTCAGAGGAATTTTTATCAGGAAAACTTCAACGTCAATAGTATCACTTTTAAAGGCTTTTATGTGCGTCTCATAGTGCTATTTGACAAGCTAAGCTTTAGGGGAAATACAATACTTTCACTGCCATACCCATTTGCTGATAATGATCATGACTGATATATTATTGACAACAACGTAGATGAAGCCCTAAATTGATTATGCATAATTAATGGTGCAGTCATCAGTGATAAAGCTGCAGTGTATTTTGAGTTCTGATCAAATGTGCTAACCTCAAATCTTTGAATATTACATGTAAGTAGTACGGTTTTCTAGGAGCATTGATTTTTCTATTTTCCCATTTATAAGAGGAGACATTGCACACATCTGATCACATTGACAGTGCAAGTGTTATTAAACATACATATCTTGGTATTTAATATTTGATATCAACCTTAGATCATTGGCATTGATCGGTATATGTTTAGAATGTCCAACCAATTACAAGGCTGCCAGTGAAGTCTTAACATGTCAGCTCTCCAATCAACCAGCCAATAAGTGATTTCTCCCTTTAGGCTTCTGGTGATTATGAATCAAAATTGTCGGCCGTTATTGAATTAATTATGCGTTCGAAAGTCAAATTAACCCCCCAAAAGCTATCAATCTTCTGTGTCTAAATGACATTGTGTCTGTAATGTCTAAATGTGTGATAAAACTCTCAGTTAACTGATAAAGGCACAGTAAGCATGAATATGGTAAGTATATCGATGGATAGGCAGTTAAAGTAACCACATATTTAGAGCTGATAAACTACATTATATGGAAGGCAGTGCAAGTCACTGTTTAACTAATTTATTGAGGATTGTAATGTACATATAGAATCGAGATACAGTTTCTGTGTGCCAGTTTCTGTAAGTGTTAAGTAATATGTTAGAAAACAGGTTGAAGGATCTGTCACTATGGTGAGGTGCACAACGGCAAGCCACTGGCACACCACAGCGTAGCGTGCGTGCGTCGGAATGTCACCCAGCAGCCTGCCAGTGGTCGTGGGTTTTCCCCTGGGCTCTACCCTGTTTCCTCCCACCATTATACTGGCCACCGTCGTATAAGCGAAATAATCTTGAGTACTACGTAAAAGACCAATGAAATAAATAAAGAAATCACCACAGTGTGCATGTAGGTGCATATGGGTTAGGTCATTGCCTTAGGCCTAACAACAAATAACAGTTGATCCCTTATTTCTCAGCGTGATAGTTTGAAAAACTGGTATGGGCATCAGAACAAATGTTCATTTTTCATTATAGGGATAGATTTTATAACACTTTCATATTATGTGGCAATTTCTGTCAGACAGCAAAATAATGAGTTCCATTGCGGGAAGACAGGTGGTGGGGGGGGGGGCAGGTGCTGGACGATTGATAAAATGACAGGCTGACAGCGACAGCGGACAAAAGGAATCCAGTGTACACTGAGCATTTCTCGATTCCTTTGATAGGTTTGCGTGGTTTGTGAGACAGTTCATAGTGTTCTTGTAATATCTTGATGTCCACTTGGTTTTTAACAATACACTTGTGTATAGTGTGCAGGTAGGAAGGTTCATCAGCCATTTGTTAGATGTTGGTGGGGGGAGGGGAGGTGGTTGATACTCTCCATGGTTTTCAGGGGTTGTCCCATAAAATTGATTGCACTGTAAGCAGTAAACTGTTGAGTATGGCATAAAACAATGGCCTCATAAATGTTGAGGCAACGGCTTCGACCTATAGTTTGTATGGGTATTTCCAATGTGAGTCAACGCATGAGTTGTTTTTTTTTTTTGTTTTTTTTTGTACATTATTGTTTCAGTCGTTCAAATGATTCTGTTTTACAGGTGCCATCAATTGTCCGATCCATTCCAAAGTCTAAAATTGTGAGTCAGCGACAGCAAGCACAGCTCCTCTGGGATGCTTACTTTTCCTCCGTTGACAAGATCGTCACGGCAACTCTAGAGGTGAGACGACCAATCATACATGTATGACACTATTGCATCTTTCATGTCGTGAGTGAATGCTGCTCAAATGTACAGGTTTTTGTTGTCAAGGAAATGTTGAAAGTGTGTTTTTTTCCAGCCAATGTCAAGTTTCTTCCAGGATTTCTCAAGTTTCCTCCTTGCCCTATGGGGTTTCCCACAGCAAGGTTTTGTCAACATCCCGTCAAGTTTCCTCTAGTCTCTCTTAGGTTTCTGCCAATCTCAGCCGAGTTTCCCCAAGGCTCCGGTGAGTTTCCTCCATGCTCTGTCAGACTTCTTACAAGCATCCTTCATATTTTCTCTTGACTTTGTCAAGTTTTCTCATAGCTCTTTCAAGCTGCCATAAGGCTCAGTCTGCTTATGTTTAGTAACGATGAGCCCACAGAACAAGGTGACCTGTTCATATATGTCTGGTTGCAGTTTATGTGAATGCAGAAATTGTGAATCCAAAAGATCATAAACAAAGGAAGTTAATGATGTGGAGCATGATGTCTTCCTCTGGGCAGCAACTTAATCGCTGGTCTATTTTCATTATTCATTTTGTAGATAATGGGCATTTATATCGTATATTTCTGCCTGGGAGACACTGCACTGCACTTCCCATCATCAATCAGATATCTGTTTTTGGCTTACAGATTCTTCGGGATCGTATATTCAAGCATGCGGCACATGCACAGAATCTGTGGAACAGTCTGCCCAGTGCTCCTTATATTCTAACAGATTACGCCAGCACCCTCAAGTCTTTCCCGTTCTACTTACGCGCTCAGGGGAAACAACCAGGGAACAAATTTACAGCTGTTATATATGCAGTTTCGCCTGTGATGTTCTCTTCTTCCCCTCTCTTCAGGCTGATTCGAAGTGTGGCAAAATCAGCCAATGTACATAAGGTGAGAATCTGAGTTCCAAGCCCAGCTTTTGTAGCATGTGTGAGTGTGGATGTATTAGTAAGTTAAAAGACACTTCCACTTTTTGTTTTCATTTAACAGATACACAGTTTTTTTCTGGTAGGAACTTTTTTTTTGTTTTTGTTTTTTTTTCTTCTCATTATCAGTAAATCTTACCAGAGGGATATCTGTGCTGTCTGCATGAGTATACATGTAAAAATCATTTAACTGCGCACATCAAAGGATAGTGCTAGTTTATGGACAAGTAATTAATGAGTTGTAACAACATTGTGAAGTTTACTCGGTTTATTGAATTTGGGTGGGCAGAATCTGTAAATAATCAAATCAAGCATAACGACTTGATATAAATAGTGTGATTAAGGGGAGGAAATTGCAGATCCAATAAGCTCGTATTGCCGGCACGTTCTTCGATGATGCATGAAGGATAATCTTCACTGACTGAAATGATTTTCCGAAACGTGGACTTGACAATTTCCAAAGTCGTACCAGTCATGGAGGTCATCGAGGGAATCCATTTCTACCGTGACACATTAGATGTCAAACGTCTGTATGCAGTTTTAGTCTGTGGCTTTGTAGGGTGTGTTGGGATAAAGGGTACCCTTGGGGTGGAAAACGCATGCCCCATGAGCGTCTGAAGCACAGACATGTTTTTCCCTAGTCTGGGGTAAATAGAGAGTTCTCCCTCAACCTTCATTATTATGTGTTTATTCTGTAAATATCATAGCCAGGCTAGTGTATGAGACCTGGGTTTCCATTGCAAACCTGTAAATCCCCACCCCTGCATCTGTAATAGAACAACCAAATGACCTTTGATACATTCTTATTATCTTAAGTTATAGTCATCTTGACAGTGGACCAAACTATTCGTAGTGCTCTGGGGGGTGATTATTGAAGATCAGATGCCCTTTTGGCAGTATTGTTTGACAAAGAAGATGGTACAAAAGGACAGTAATGAAATGAAAATATCATGGAGGGATTTGGTATCAGAAGGGGGATTTCTGAAGAGTCATCGCTTTGTTAATTTAAGGTGATAAGGCAGCGTGAAGTTTGCAGGATAAACAGTGCCAGGAGAGTTGCTGGCCAACTGCTTTATTATACTCTGGTGAAGCAAGCAAGAAAGCTTTTTCGAGATTTCTGTCATTCTCTGCACTCTTTACCATTAACTAACAGCCTTTAAAAAAATTGCTCTCTGTATCTTTTTCTCCTTTTATTTTTTTTTCTTTGCGATGATGAGTTTTTAGCTGTTTCTGGAGCAGGGACGTCAGTGTGTGTTGAGATAAAACTGTAAACTTTTGGATGATCAGTGACCCCAAAGGTCCCATAAATCATTGCTTGATGCGAACAAACAAACCCCCATGAGATGCCTTGTGTTTTATCTTCACACACCAGCCTGTACACCACATCACAGCCTTGTTACATGTATGATAAATAATGTGAAATTTTGTCCAAAAGTTCATTTTTAGAGGTACAAAAAAAAATGTCGGAATATATTGGCTTTTGCTACTGAAAGTTTTCCAATATGATATCATCTTACCTTCCAAACAAACGTCAAACTATTTTTCAAAACCAGTAGAAGTTCCAGAATGGGACAAAATGTCAGGGGCAAAATTGGAGATCATTTCGTATGTATGTGTAAACCCTGGATCTGGTCCTGTGATCTGACTGACAAATTACATCTTCAATTATTCACAATTATCAGCTACAATTTTTAAACAAAGTTTAAAGGGAAAAACCTCATAAAAATGAACTTATGGTCAGTGAAAAGACCATTAAAAACTGTATCTGAAAATACCGAATTTTTTAGATCTCTTTTCACCAAAGTAAACGTCAAATGTTTTGATTCTATGGTGGGTTTTATGGACCATATTGATAATGTGGTTCTTCACTGATGGCACACAACTTTTTGTACACCTTTATGTTCAGGTCTGAATAAAGTTCTTGTGAAGAGTAATCCTCTAATGTTTGCCTTTGTATGAAAACACTAATATGACATTTCTGCTTCAGGGCAATAGAAAACCCCCCAAAAAAGAAAGAAAAATAGAGGATTCAAATACAAATGAAAGTAGTTTAAGGGACAATTTCTGGCTTGGCTCTTTGATAGATTGGCATACATTGTCTTACAGTTTCATGTGCTATACATGTATAATGTTGTTGTTACAACATTTAACATGATAATATTGTTTATACTGTATTGTTTTGTTTTTTTTGTGGGCAGATAATTGTTTTATGGCATTGTGAGGTGCCGCCCCCTTCCCAGCAGAAGTGGCCCACAGATTTAAACGTCCCGGTCATTGTAAAGAGCAAAGATGTCAAGGTAAGAAGATGAATCCAAAGAGTATCATTATTATAGGTTATATCATAACAGTGAGTTGGGAAACTTCGGCATCTCTTAGTGTTTTAATGCTGCCTCGAGCAGTTACAGTGCTGCCTTAAGTTGTTGCAGTGTTCCCTCAAGCAGTCGCAATGCTGCTCTAAGCAGTCGCAATGCAACCTGAAGCAGTCGCAATGCTGCCCTAAGCAGTCGCAATGCAACCTGAAGCAGTTGCAATGCTGCCCTAAGCAGTCGCAATGCAACCTGAAGCAGTCGCAATGCTGCCTCAAGCAGTTTCATTTCTGCCTCAAGAAATCACAATCCTGCCTCAAGCAATCACAACCCTGCCTCAAGCAATCACAGTCCTGGATCAATTTTCTCAGTGTAGCATCAACACAATATAGCTGAAATATTGTCAAAGTGGCATGAAGCCAGGGTCAGTCATTCTGTCTCAAGGAAATAAAAAGTGTTCACTGTACAGTCACAGTGTCATGTAGTGGACCAGAGGCAAATTGTGAGTCATTTGTGAAATGCTGTAGTTAGCGTGGTGTTTTGCATTAACAAAGATAAATTAGGCTGTTAAAATCATACTTTTTGTAAAGCCCTAAAAAGGCCAACTAGTTGATTTGTCCTCAAAATCTAATGACGAAGTACATAATTGCATGGAAAGTTGGTCTTCTGTATGCAGAGAGGTTGAGAATAGAACAAGGATAGAATAAGCTGCAGAGGATGTGGTTTTCTTCTCCCAAGACGAGACACTTTCAGGAGTCTTGGGGATTATCACTTCCAAGGTGTGTTTCGCAGACCTCTCCTCAATTCCTCGGTTCAAACAGGCATCTAGCTCCGCATTAATTGGCTCAGCTGGGCCAGCGCAGCTGTGACTAGGGTATCATTGACCCAATCATTCGGTGATAATCTCTGTGATCAGCGGTCTATTGAACAAACAAGCCGTGATCATTGGCGCTGGTCAAGCGAGCAAGAAGTTACGACAGCTTGGAGTGTAACCAGTCGGGTGGTACAGTACCAGTTTCTGGACCCAGATGAGCAAGTCTTCAGATTAACATAGTGTCCGTGGTGAAGAGTTCTCCACCTAAGTTAAGCATTGACTCTCTCTCTCGAAATGTCAGAAGTCATCCACTAAGTTGCCTGCAAATAGAACAGATGTTGCTTGAGTGAAATACTGTTTTGCTGAAGTAGAACACTTTTGCTTAAAAGCGAAGGAAAAGTTGGAAAGGTTTGTGGAACTGAAACCAGAGCTTTGACCACAGTATTAAGATTCTCTGGTAGGAATCGCTGCAGTTTATGACTTCTGGAAACTGTGGACAAATAAAGTGAACTGAAGACAATTACAATGTAACAATTACAACGGAAGTGATTTAACAAGTTTAATTGGGACAGAAGCCTAAATACATTTTGAGAAGATTTAAATCATTTGTTTTCAGCCTTGCTCCTCTGTATATTAGGCGTACAGATGTAATTTGATTGATACATAACTGAATAGACATGTGGAAACTACCCCATAGTTGCTTGTGCCAGAAGACTGGAATGATTTTGCATTTTGGTTTTAATTCAGATTTTAAACACCGGCTTTGACAATATCAAAGTGGACAAGGGAAATTTAAGATTTAGGGTCCGGCGTTTTAAATAATTGCTTTCATTTGGCGTTCAGGGCTTTACCTCTAGGGTTGATTTTACATGCAGAGTGTACACGTGTCAGCATGGCTGGTGGCAATGAAGTCAGCTTGTTTGTGCAATCGTCAGCCGATCGGACCGATTATCTGTGGCTGAGTAGCTCATTGATACCCCACTCACAGCGCCATTAGTTCAGCAGAGCCAGTCAATAAAGAGCTGGATGCCTCCTGTGGACTGGAGAATTAACGGAGATTGTAAGTCTCTGGCTGAGAAACGAGGGCTGTAAGATTAGCGAGCGGCATCGGTCTCTAATGTGATAAGATGAGCCTGTAGGGGGTTGATCCAGCAACCTCTGGGACTATAGCCTGAGCTTTTACCACTGTCCTAAAGGGAAATTTCCATCGTAGCTGGAAAAAAGCCAGTGCATTCTGCCCTGGTAAATTCTGACCATGATCATTAATGTGACTGAAAATGCTGTTAAAAAAGTTAAAATCTAAGCATGATATGAGTGAAAATGAAGTTAAATTCCGAGCATGGTTTGAACCATTTACCTGTGAGACCACTTTTTTACCACTAGCTCAAACGGAAATTTTCATTGACACAGGAAAATAGCCAGTATAGGTACATTCTTACCTTGTAGTTCTGAAACTGAGGTTAAATTATGAGCATGATCGTTGATATAGCATGATATTAATGTGACTGAAAATGAAGTTTAGTTTTGAACCTGATACAATTGAAAACAATGTCAACCAAAAATTCATCACATTGTACCTAACGAAAAGCCAGGTGAGAAATTCTAAGCAGATTTATGTACATAATGCATTCCTCTACCACTCCGTGACGCAGGGTGAGCTGTAATTGGCAGAAAATTCTCAACTTACCCTCTGTTGGAGCGTTAAATAAATAATTGCTTGTAAAATAGGAGAAGTCCAAAGAAAAAAAAGCAAAAAACAAAAAAGTCCTGTAGCTGTACTGGCTTTAATGTCAGCTGGCAGTGTCAAATTAGAGTTGATGTAGGAACAGAAAATTGCTGTTAATCAGGCGGTGGCCATTACACTTAACATCTACAATGAGGTTTGCTCTAGCACACTCCCTTGCTTCAGGAACTAGAAACATGCATCAGGCATGTTTACATCCTGCCGGAAAGGTAACGGCGGCTTCCCAATCGGGGTGGGAGGAAGTGAAAAAAAGAGGAGATTAGGTCCTGTGTAGTGTGATATTGCCCTAATTAGGGACGCTAAACTTCAGATGAGATCGAACTCACACAGGGCTATAGTTTGATTACACACTTTTCTACTTGAGGAAGCATGTTTGTAGGAGATTTCATTGAAACCTCTTCCTTAACTCTGCACGTATGTACACATGGAAGATGATTCAGTAAATATGACCAGGCCCTGCAGGAGGTCCGAAAGCTGTGTTAAGCTTCACAGTGTATAACAGTACTACAGCATAGAGAGACAAAAGTTGAGGCAGTGGACATGTGGTTGGAAAATGGCCTCATGTAATTGGCTTCAGTCAAGGTTTTATAATTTCCGCTGTTTCAGATTGCAAATGCATGCAGACAGTGATAACTTTCTGGCTCCCTAGCGCCAAAGCTTGAGCATAATTAGGTGAAAAAATAGGCGCCGTGATGTTAACTTGGCCTACAATTTATTAGGCGTCGCTGGTCAAGAATTATTCAAATTGGTCAGTTGTCATCACGTAATAACTACAATTTCATCGTAACATCTTTTCTGATCATTAGCACTAATTTTCTGCTGTGTTATTACAATTTATCGGTGCATGCTGTACTGGTGGACGTAGAATAAAATTGTCAATACAGACTTAGCCCAGATTACAGATCTAAGGTATAGATTGAGTCTGCATGTTGATTGTCTGAGTACGTGAGGAAGGGCACGGTTCAATTCCAGACTTGGGTCTGTCTCAGAGATTTCCCAATTGGCTTTCATTATTTGTTGTTCACCTGTAGGAGATATGTCATTAGACTTGACTTAATTCATATTGTGTTTGACAATTTATGATGCCTATGGTTGCATGCCATCTGTATACTCTGTGGTGATAGGATTCTGGGTGTTTTTGGATATTGCCATTTATGTTTTCCAAAAATCTGAAAAGTTTTCCCACAAAGTAAAATTTTTCCCACCCGGTGGGATGTTTTCCAACCATGTGAAATGTTTTCCCAGCATATGAAACGTTTTAAATTCCCACCATCTGAAATGCTTTCCCATAGTCTGAAATCTTTTCCCATAACTGATTTGTATGTTCTCCAAGAATTCATCCTTTTTCCCCACAATCTGATTTTTTTTCCACAACAGTGACTTGTACATGTATGTTCTCTCATAGTTGATATAGTTTTCCCACGACCTGAAATCTTTTCCCTCAATTCCGATTTTTATGCTTATGCAGAATTTAAGCTGTTTTAAGCTGTTGAAATGTTTTCCCACAATCTATAATGTTTTCAGACTATCAGCTCCCGATTTTACCCGCATGAGGAAATCCAAACGGACGCCATCTTGAGCCTGGATGAGGATGCTCTCCTCAACACAGATGAGGTAATGTTGTGGGCTGATCAGCCATTTGATTGGCTGTGTTGTTTCAGGTGACATCTGGGAGTAACTATCTTGATTGCTTGTGCTCTGTCAGGTGGCTTTTGTAATTAACAGTCTTGATTGCCTGGTTTTGTGTGAGGTGATTTGCTGACTGGATTGACAATGATTTTGATATTTCCTTTGTATTCTGTAAAGGATGTATTAAGGAAATTTTTCTAGTTGTTGTAAAATGAAAGGGTTTTCTCTTTCAAGAAGGTTTTGTTACCGGTATTGAAATTTTGTTCAATGCAGTAGCCTAGCGAGGTTAAGTTCATTAAGCAGACTTTATATTTAGTTAATTTAATATTTATTTCAATTAAGTACATCTTTATCCTGTTTCCTTCAAATTCCAGCTGGATTTTGCCTTCGTGGTTTGGTGTGAATTTCCAGAGAGAATCGTGGGATATCCAGCTCGTAGTCACTACTGGGATGAAGCGCGAGATAGGTGGAGCTATGGGTCTAAGTGGACCAATGAGTATTCAATGGTTCTAACTGGAGCAGCCTTTTATCATAGGTGGGATGATTCGGAGGAAAAGAAAGCTTTGCTGTTTTAACAACTGTGTCTGTGAGAAAATGTCTGTGCATAAAACAGGAATCCTGTTTACAGTCCCAAATTGCCGCTTATCACAAAAGCAGTTAAAGCCCAGGAGTCTGTTCCACTAAGATAATTTTGGCTTTTTAAGTCAGAATTTGAAACTTAAGTATCAATAACAACTCTTCTCACGAGTTTGTAATCTTAACACCAAGGGTCTGAAAAGTAACTTTTACATCAAATTTCAAAGGTTTACTTGAATTCAAACTAGTTTTGTGGAGTTATCCCCTTTGTCTTCGAAAGTTATGCAGATAAGCTGGAACTCTTTGTTGTTCTGGGTAAAAGCAAATAGGCCAGCCTCAAGTATTCCGGACAGGAAATGGCTGTTTTGAACTAATATGCAATAAGATTTGCTGCAAGTATAATACACAAACTGAAATATTGTCGTGTTCACAGCAGATAAAATGTGCATTGAGTTATCTGAAGTAATGATCATGACACTGTTTTCAATAGTACACACAGAAGTATAATGTTGTTTTAGAATAATGCGTGATCAAAATACTTCAGTTGTATTCTCCGTTAGTAGCTATCGTACCCAGCCCAGTGGTGATTCTGGTCACAGGGTACAAATATACAGTGTTGTGAATTTGAAGAAAAAGTTTTATTAGTAGATCTGGACTGCTTCAGTTCAGAGCACACAATATGTATCAAACACAGGCTGATACAGTAATGCGTTGCCTGCAGACAAATTCAAAATGAAGGGGAGACTACTTTGGAGAGCAGTTAGCCTTGTGAATCTGGCTTATATCCCCTGTACAGAAAACTGGCCTATTGTGTAGCCCATTAAGTGACAACTATGGTATTCACTGTTTTTATTATATGAACTTGTGAACAGAGTTGCACCTGTCTGTGGGTAGGCATGAGTTTGTGTGGAGTAATCTTGAGAGCAAGATATCTCAAAACCTAATTAAGTCTGATTGTCAGGTTTATCAAATTCAGAACACAAAGTTTAGTCATTTATATCAGAATTTACACATCGTTTAGGTTTGAATGTTCTGAACTACCCACTGTATGAAGGTGTGTTTCTTAATATTCCCCATCAATATGCATACATGTACTTTGACAGATTCATATTTTTGGTAACAAAGAAAACTCGATCTGCACAAATGCAGTAGAATTTTTGCTGTTACATGTATTTTAGACTAACTCAGTTACATGTAGTTTTTACAGAACATTAGTTTCGTCTACATTTCTGCATACATTACCATTGAAAATCAGTATTAAAGGTCGTAAAATTTTACAATGTGAGTTGTTTTATAACTTGTCAAACTTTTGAATCATTTTAGCACTTTAAATAGTTTAGATCTGACATTTTCTGACAGGTAATAATTTGAGTGATTCCTGGTACACAGAGAAACTTTGATTAGGCTAGTGAATGTGGGTCTTACTGAAAGAAATCTCAGGTGGATTTTTAGCCTTTTCAAAGGAAGGGAGCACATGAATGTTTTCAACACCTTTGACCCTTGACCTTTTCTGTTGGGCAGGTATTACAACTCCCTGTACACCCATCAGCTGAGCTCCGTGCTGCGGAAGACCGTGGACCAGTCCCAAAACTGCGAGGACATCCTGATGAACTTTCTAGTCAGTCATGTGACCAAACTACCACCAATCAAAGTGACTCAGAGAAAGTCCTTCAAGGAAGCCATGTTGCCAGGCAACACGCGTCCGTCCAGCTGGTTGGATGCAGATCACTTCTCTCAGCGCCAAGTCTGCGTCAACACGTTCGCCACCATTTTTGGTTACATGCCGTTAGTGCGGACTTCCATGCGTCTTGACCCCATGCTGTTCAAAGACCCCGTGTCCATTGTTCGAAAACACTATCGTAAAATTGAAGAGGTGAACATTACGTAGCGACACGGGCTCTTGTAGATCTATGTTGACCTTGAGTGACCTTGAACTCTCTCGTCTTCAAGATGAAAGGGTCGTTGCCACGGAGAACAGTCACCACATTTCCAAAGATAAATCATTATCTCCACAACGAAGTAACCAGGAGCTGTCGACATTTTATGGCGTAAAAGCCTGTTTTAATGCTTATTGTGCTTAATCTTTTTTTTTTCTTTATTTATCTACTGGAGTTCCCTTGGGGTAAATTAACTTAAAATTAGTCAGTAATCAAATACCATCAGTGAATATGCCTCTTGGTTACTCAGGCAACAGGTTGCTAGGCAACCACTCATGGTGGCATAGTGTGAACATTTCTGAACAGGGTTTTTAATGTCTACTACATGTGATTATACAAAGCAGATTAATTACATGTACTCACAAACAAATTGGTCACTGCCAAAGCATGAATATATCATTGAATTTTAAATGATCAGAGACAAAGTGATGTTCCACAAGTCAAATTTTGTTTGTTTGATGCCTTCTTTTTTTTCTTTTCATTTAGGAATCTATTTCTAATATTAAGTACTGCATAATACATACACACACATTTATACTAACCATACATATTAGTAAAGCAGCAGTTAATCCAACTTCAGCATAGCATACTCTCTTCTTTGGATGGAAATGGAACACGGAACTGACTGAACATTACCTGTAAGAAATGCATTGAATGTTGATGTCTTGACATATTGATTAAAAAGTTTAGAGTTTCAGAGAGAAAAAATCATTTACAAGAACCCCAGGAAGCATTTCCTAAATATGATGAATAAAAGTGTCTTCCAGATCAGTGAAAACACACCAGCTGTGGTATGTCTGTGCAGTTTGGGGGTACTGTTAAACTGACACATCATCATAGTGATCATTGTAATATCAGTTCTAATTGAACAGTGTATGTCCAAGAAAAGAAGTAGTTCATAGATGCACTGTAAACCAGTACTGCCACGCTAGTGTAAAACACACTCAGGCCAGGGAGAAACATCTTTGCTGCATGTTTGTAGTGCCCCAGTGGTTTGTCAGAAGTTTGCTTGTGTTGAGCCAGTGGAATGCCACAGGGCTGGTTACAATACAAGGGCTGAGTTTTGGTAGACTTGTCACTTTATGCAAAGACCACTGAAGCAGCTTTGCCCCTTCAGTTGATGAATACCAGAGAAGAATGCTACAAGTTTGCTGAAGGTGTGCTTGTAGTGAGCCAGTGGCTTGCCCGTGAGAATTTTCAGCCTTTTTGATGCTGTATTGTTAGTGTCGGGTAAAGTACTACATAGTATGTATGTGCAGGTACGAAGCATGAAATTCTGATTTTTTGGCTATCAGAACTTTCATCATATTTCCCATGATTAGGGCATTTGTTCATAGCTAAGTGTAATAATCTCTGTATTTAAGAGCATAAAAATATTGCTGTTCTTAAAATGCGTAAATACTCCCTTAGGCATTAAGGGGCTTTCTGTAAAATTCACGTAATTTTCCATTAATTGACTTTTACCTGTTTATATACATTTACACTAAATACTAAGGTCACAGGAAAAGGATAGGAAGCTGCAGACATGACACAATTATTTCCCCTTGAAGGAAATCCAAACATGACTTTTCTCCAATAGGTGGAGTGGCAGAGCCTCTACAGGTTATGTAATGGTCATTTGTCACAATGTAATATATCCTCTGCAGTAGGGGTTGAGGAATGACTTTAATACAAATAAAATATGTACCAGTAACATGAGTGGTTTTAGGCCCAAAACTGAGTAATTTACATAAACATCTGACAACAATTAAAAGTGGAATCTAATATTTGTAGGATGAAGTCAGGCTTCAGGTTGGATCTGACACAGAAAGTTCCAGTTTTGGCCAGCCCTTGTATTTGTACATTTTATTGTATATAATGTGACAATTTGCTGTCCCAAGTTGTTCTTACACGTTTGATGGGAACAGTGAAGGTTGTGCTCCTCACCATGTTGAAAGGTTACAAGTTCAGAGGTCACTCTGTCACAAGCTGACTTTCTCCCTCCCCCCCCCCAACACTGATTGGTGGAAATCTGTGTTTTAACAAATTTCTATCCAGTCAGAATTTATTATGGTGCTAAAAATTTGAAGTGTCACGTCAGTTTGAATCGCTGATTGTTCTCCATGTGAAAATATATCTTTAGATTTGGTTGAATTATAAGTTGACAGGTGTGTGCTTTAATTTCCATGGAAGTTGCATATATAATTACTTGCCTGCCACATCTTTTTAATAATTATTGGGTAATATGCCTGGTTTAGTTTTCATATCACATTTTCTCCTTTACCTTTTTTAATGCAGTGTGTAGAATTTTGCATTATAGAACAATAAAGTTATAATTTGGCATAAATTGCTAAAATTTTTACAATCCAACATCATACTTCTTGGAAAAAATGGTGTTTGTAGTAGCTGTAATTAACCAATCCATTATGTTGCCAAAATTTTTAATGCTATTGGTAGAAGTTCTGTATTTATTGCTTCAGTGTTTAGAAATATTAGTTGCTACATGTACTTGGGACTGCAGTATAGGCCCATGATTATCAAGCTTGTCCTGGAAAGCTTCCATTGAGCAAGCAGCATTCTTGCACAACCACAGTCACAACAAGAATTACGATGCAGCTAAAGTAATTAATGACGTCTTCATTAGCACTGCATAGAATTTTCTAACATTTTAATCAGAGGTAAACTCCTAAGCAGACAACGCAAGTCAACAATGCATTGCTAACAGTTTTCTTAAGGGTATTAATCATTTCTGGCATTAATATGTTACAACAACAGAGTTACTTCCCTTTGTGGTATGGTTTCCTCTTGTGGATGCTTAACCAGATGATGTCAAAGAGGCCAGCAAGTACAGAAGACACCAAGAGACTCTATGAGATCTGGATTTCAGTTAGCACAAGAGCAATTTACAAGGCACTGGGGACACTGTCACGAAACTTTGTAACTCACAAGTATCGTTAAAGACGTTATAGCTCCTTAAGGCGATATGATTTATGACAAAAGTTACGAGATATTGATTTATGAAGTTTTGTGAGAGTGGGTCCTGGTTGGTCAGAGGTGCTTGTTTTTCAATGGCTGGGCCATGAGGTAAAAGCTGCTACTGGACAGGAAATTGTAGATTCCAGCTGCTTGGGGGGCCTTGACATCAGCAATGTTTATGTTGCCTTGACATCAGTAATGTTTATGTTGCCTTTTAGTTGAATACCACTTGCCTTTTACCAGTATGGTGTTTGTATGACATGGTTTGCCCAGATTACTCCAGTTTTGTCCACCCATAAAACTGGCCACTTTGTATAAGTGAAAATTCTTTGGGTTCGGTGTAAAGCAGTCAAATAAATAAATAAAGGCGCTGGTCATGTGGCTTCCTATCTGAGTGGCCTCACTGTCCCAGGATCTTTTCCACAAAGCAGTCGTAGGGTAAGTTGATTGTAACCACCATGGCTACCTATCTCTTTAACAAGGGTTGTCATGGTAGTTACAATCAACTTAGTTTATGACTTTTTCACTTATACAATGCGGTCATTTTTATAGGTGGACAAAACCGGAGTAATCTGGGAGTAGCCTGGAAGGTTTCGTGTAGTAGTAACTGTAAGGATCTAAACTGATTTGGGTCTGACAGATGTAATATGCGATGTGACAAGAAATGCATGTGAGCCAAACTTGTCACAAAGTGGGAATGTCACATCACAAAGGGAAGACAACTCTGGCCAGGTATTTACCTAACTCGTAATAGAAGAATTAAACATGGTGAGTTTAAAAGTTGTCACAACAGGAGGATTATAAAAACAATCCATTGTTTCCTATGCCAAAATACTTTCTTGGTTGAATATTGCATTATTGACTTAGGCATTTTTATTTTACTCCCATGTCTATACATAATGTACTTGTATTTGCCCCAGACGTTAGATTTTTTTCCTCAATCTATTTGCATGTTGTTGTCATAAAAGGGATCATCTGTGAATAACAAACTTACTGTATATAAGTATAAACTTTTGCCTGTCATTTTAAAGAGAATGGATCAGTGTGATTGAATTTAATTTTTTTCCATTTGCCAAATGGAAAAATTCTGGTGCCTGAGAGCATATCATTTATTGTTATTTATACATAACCCCTAACCTGAACAGTTTATTCCTACTCTGTTTCCATCATTATATATTCTCGCTTTCCACTATCCACATTACCTATCCTGTATAATATGTATACATGTAAATTTATGAATATAAAAAAACACTGATTATAAATGAATTGTCCAAGTGTTTAAAGGTGTACATTATGTTTTTATACAGAAACGATCATTGTGCAGAACTGAGCTTATTAAAAAAAAACTTCTTCTCTTATATTTGTAGATCTGTATGATTTGTGGTGTGAATTTTATGGGTTAAATGACCTAAAATTTTGTGCATGACAAAGTTTCACGTATTGCCTCAGACAGTTCTGATCTCAGATGGGTGCTTTGAGGTTCAGGGTTTGAAAATTAGGGCTGTATCCTACTGGAAATGGATTAGGGCTGTATCCTACTGGAAATGGATTAGGGCTGTATCCTACTGGAAATGGATTAGGGCTGTATCCTACTGGAAATGGATTAGTTTCAGAACAAAAATAAACATTTTATGAGAACTGTTTACCTCTAAGAAATACACTCTCTGTGGCCAAATTTCAGTTGACTTACAGATATCCTGTTTAGTGAATATTGTTTGACAACTGAGTCTGGGGTGACTATGTCACCACCAGAGACAGGCTGAGCTATTAGAGCAAGGTGTATGTGACACAGGTTGTGTTCTCTCAGGGAGAAATTCCGGGTTATTTACAGTGTTTTTCTCCTGCTCCAGCTCCTGCTGTTCACATGGCCTTACACAAGGACAGACTGACGGCTTCTCGATCAGCAGTTTGTGTCGTCTAACATTCCTTAAAAACCTCTTTGTCTTCCACCTATACGGTTTGCTTATCTGAAAGTCAAGCATGGGGAAAGTTTGTCATTATCTTTCTAGTGGTCGTTGGTTTACCACCCGAAGTACTCAGTTTTCCTTAAAACTGACTTCTGGTGAAAATGAAGAATTATTTCGCATGACATTAAACAACAATCAAATACATATTTCCTTTATGCACAAACGTAGAACATATAAATTTGCTTGATATACTTTGAGAACCTTGGAAAGAGATTTTGACTTGTACACTCATCGAGAGCTGCAAGAATCTCTGTTCCTCCATATGTGGATTTCTAGGATTGGCCCTCGAGCCTCTTGTGTACAAAATGGTACATAAAGTCTCATGAAGCAAGCTGTGTGCTGGTTTTCCAGTTTCCATTATGGCCAAAATTTCTAAGGTTATAGGCGATGTGTAATGTGTTAAAGTGACGATTAGTTGTGAGAAATATACAGTCAAAAATATCAAAATGACAGAGGTCACTGAAACATTCTTAATGTTCAGTCTCGCTCCAGGACACCCTTCACGGGAGTTGGAGATCCAGTTCTGGGTTCACTGTCAAATAGCATCTTCCTTTATACGACCTTGGGTTCCAGGTTTAATCCGTAGTCGGCTCAAGTGTAGGCCCTCAGAACTGGTAATGGCATGCTAAGTACTGGTCGACCTGATGTCAGAATGCTGCGACTAATTAGTGTATTTATTTATTTATTTCATTGACGTTTTACCCTCTACTCAAGAATATTTCACTTCTACGACGGCGGCCAGCATTGGCCGTTGCCTAAGCAGAGCCTGAGGAAACCCATCTTACCCAATGTTGCCGGCTGCTGGTGTATCTTGGTGTTCCAATCAGACAGTACCAAACATGCATACGTTGACAATGAGAAATACCTGCTACAAGGAGAAACCATCGTTATATGACTGAAATACGGTTTTCAACCGAATTCAAGTCACATGACAACAGTTTCCTTGAAGCAGGTCCATTCATGCACAGTGCAAGAATCGACTGAAAGAAATTACAGTCCAATCTTCAGAAAGCACAAAACACATTCTTCAGTTTCGTATGGAATGCATTCAGAATTGGTATTGTACACTTGTGTGCATGTATTACATCACATAAATTTATTTAAAAAAAATGTCGGGAATACGCATGATGGAAACTTGACTTTAAGTTTCAGTGATTCATAAAAATACTGGTAACCCACTTTTTCTGAAGCCTACAATGTATTTGTGATGACGAATTTGGTTGACGTGTTGGTATCACTTTCAGCGGGCTTTGTGACCAATTTTCAGTTTTCATGCGAGGCCTGTGCATGGTTTAACACAGGTCTCTGGAATTACACAAATCATAGTCCGCTCCACAGCAACTTCCCTAAATTATATATCTACTTGAAGGTGGAGCACAGGGTCATAAGCACTTGATGGCAGACCACCGGGTCATGTGACCACTTTAAGGCAGACTACTGGGTCGTGTGACCATTTGAAGGCAGACTACTGGTGACCATTTGAAGGCAGAGCCTTGGTCATGTGACCACTTGCAGACGGGGGCACTGGGTCATGTGACCACTTGCAGACGGGGCACTGGAGGTGGAGGGTTGGTCATTTGTTGCTCCAGCATCTCATACTCCTGTATAAGCGCGTTTAAGGACTCCAGACTGGCGCTGAAGTTCGACAATTCCATTCCGTCCACATGGGTGTAGTGATGAATGTGTGCCTACAAAGTGGAAACAGAAAAATGAGGTCCTGTATTAAGCACAGGTCCTTCTACACCAAACTCTAAAACTACCCCACAAAAACATGCTATCCCACCCCAAAAAGCTACCCCACAACAAACACTACCCCACCCTATTAATACACTAACCTCACCCCAAACTCTAACCTACACTATTACCCCCAGCAAACCTATCCCAAATTCTTTAGCCCCCACCCAACCCATTAAACACCCACCCAAACTCTTAAAGCCCCACCGAAACTCTTCGCTTCCACCCAAACTCCTAAACACCACCCAAACTCCTAAACACCATCCTAAACACTTAAACCACCATCCAAACTCCTAAACACCATCCTAAACACTTAAACCACCACCCAAACTCCTAAACACCATCCTAAACACTTAAACCACCACCCAAACTCCTAAACACCATCCTAAACACTTAAACCACCACCCAAACTCCTAAACACCACCCAAACTCCTAAACACCATCCCAAACACTTAAACCACCACCCAAACTCTTAAACTCTACCCTAAACCCCTCACACCTCAGATACTACCTACACACATCATTCTACCTTTCTCTTGTAGAACTTCACACCTCAGATCCTACCTACACACATCACTCTACCTTTCTCTTGTAGAACTTCACACCTCAGATACTACCAACATAGATCATTCTACCTTTCTCTTGTAGAGTTTCACACCTCAGATACTACCAACATAGATCACTCTACCGTTCTCTTGTACAGTTTCACACCTCAGATACTACCAACATAGATCACTCTACCTTTCTCTTGTTGAGTTTCAAACCTCAAATATTAGCTAAACAGAACACTCTACCTTTCTCTTGTAGAACTTCACACCTCAGATACTACCAACATAGATCACTCTACCTTTCTCTTGTTGAGTTTCAAACCTCAAATATCAGCTACACAGATCTCTCTACCTTTCTCTTGTAGAACTTCACACCTCAGGCACTACCTCCACAGATCACTCTACCTTTCTCTTGTAGAACTTCACACCTCAGATACTACCAACATAGATCACTCTACACAGATCACTCTACCTTTCTCTTGTAGAACTTCACACCTCAGATACTACCAACATAGATCACTCTACCGTTCTCTTGTAGAGCTTCACACCTCAGATACTACCTACACAGAACACTCTACCTTTCTCTTGTAGAACTTCACACCTCAGATACTACCAAAACAGAACACTCTACCTTTCTCTTGTACAACTTCACACCTCAGATACTACCAAAACAGAACACTCTACCTTTCTCTTGTAGAACTTCACACCTCAGATACTACCTACACACATCACTCTACCTTTCTCTTGTAGAACTTCACACCTCAGATACTACCTACACACATCACTCTACCTTTCTCTTGTAGAACTTCACACCTCAGATACTACCTACACAGAACACTCTACCTCTCTCTTGTAGAACTTCACACCTCATATACTACCAACATAGATCACTCTACCTTTCTCTTGTTGAGTTTCAAACCTCAAATATCAGCTACACAGAACACTCTACCGTTCTCTTGTAGAACTTCACACCTCAGGCACTACCTCCACAGATCACTCTACCTTTCTCTTGTAGAACTTCACACCTCAGATACTACCAACATAGATCACTCTACCGTTCTCTTGTAGAGCTTCACACCTCAGATACTACCTACACAGAACACTCTACCTTTCTCTTGTAGAGCTTCACAACTCAGATACTACCTACACAGATCACTCTACCTTTCTCTTGTAGAACTTCACACCTCAGATACTACCAAAACAGAACACTCTACCTTTCTCTTGTAGAACTTCACACCTCAGATACTACCTACACACATCACTCTACCTTTCTCTTGTAGAACTTCACACCTCAGATACTACCTACACAGATCACTCTACCTTTCTCTTGTAGAACTTTACACCTCAGATACTACCAACACAGATCACTCTACCTTTCTCTTGTAGAACTTCACACCTCAGACACTACCTACACAGATCACTCTACCTTTCTCTTGTAGAACTTCACACCTCAGGTACTACCTACACAGATCTCTCTACCTTTCTCTTGTAGAACTTTACACCTCACATACTACCAAAACAGAACACTCTACCTTTCTCTTGTAGAACTTCACACCTCAGATACTACCTACACAGAACACTCTACCCTTCTCTTGTAGAACTTCACACCTCAGACACTACCTACACAGATCACTCTACCTTTCTCTTGTAGAACTTCACACCTCAGACACTACCTACACAGATCACTCTACCTTTCTCTTGTAGAACTTCACACCTCAGATACTACCTACACAGATCACTCTACCTCTCTCTTGTAGAACTTTACACCTCAGATACTACCAACACAGATCACTCTACCTTTCTCTTGTAGAACTTCACACCTCAGACACTACCTACACAGATCACTCTACCTTCCTCTTGTAGAACTTCACACCTCAGGTGCTACCTACACAGATCTCTCTACCTTTCTCTTGTAGAACGTTACACCTCAGATACTACCAAAACAGACCACTCTACCTTTCTCTTGTAGAACTTCACACCTCAGATACTACCTACACAGAACACTCTACCTTTCTCTTGTAGAACTTCACACCTCAGACACTACCTACACAGATCACTCTACCTTTCTCTTGTAGAACTTCACACCTCAGGTACTACCTACACAGATCTCTCTACCTTTCTCTTGTAGAACTTTACACCTCAGATACTACCAAAACAGAACACTCTACCTTTCTCTTGTAGAACTTCACACCTCAGATACTACCAACACAGATCACTCTACCTTTCTCTTGTAGAACTTCACACCTCAGACACTACCTACACAGATCACTCTACCTTTCTCTTGTAGAACTTCACACCTCAGACACTACCTACACAGATCACTCTACCTTTCTCTTGTAGAACTTCACACCTCAGACACTACCTACACAGAACACTCTACCTTTCTCTTGTAGAACTTCACACCTCAGACACTACCAACACAGATACTACCTACACACATCACTCTACCTTTCTCAGATACTGTAGAACTTCACACCTCAGATACTACCTACACAGATCACTCTACCTTTCTCTTGTAGAACTTTACACCTCAGATACTACCAACACAGATCACTCTACCTTTCTCTTGTAGAACTTCACACCTCAGACACTACCTACACAGATCACTCTACCTTTCTCTTGTAGAACTTCACACCTCAGGTACTACCTACACAGATCTCTCTACCTTTCTCTTGTAGAACTTTACACCTCAGATACTACCAAAACAGAACACTCTACCTTTCTCTTGTAGAACTTCACACTCCAGATACTACCAAAACAGAACACTCTACCTTTCTCTTGTAGAACTTCACACCTCAGATACTACCTACACAGATCACTCTACCTTTCTCTTGTACAACTTCGCACCTCAGACACTACCTACACAGAACACTCTACCTTTCTCTTGTACAACTTCACACCTCAGACACTACCTACACAGAACACTCTACCTTTCTCTTGTAGAACTTCACACCTCAGACACTACCTACACACATCTCTCTACCTTTCTCTTGTAGAACTTCACACCTCAGACACTACCTACACAGAACACTCTACCTTTCTCTTGTAGAACTTCACACCTCAGACACTACCTACACAGATCACTCTACCTTTCTCTTGTAGAACTTCACACCTCAGATACTACCAAAACAGACCACTCTACCGTTCTCTTGTAGAGCTTCACACCTCAGACACTACCTACACAGAACACTCTACCTTTCTCTTGTAGAACTTCACACCTCAGATACTACCAAAACGGAACACTCTACCTTTCTCTTGTAGAACTTCACACCTCAGATACTACCTACACACATCACTCTACCTTTCTCTTGTAGAACTTCACACCTCAGATACTACCTACACAGATCACTCTACCTTTCTCTTGTAGAACTTCACACCTCAGATACTACCAACACAGATCACTCTACCTTTCTCTTGTAGAACTTCACACCTCAGACACTACCTACACAGATCACTCTACCTTTCTCTTGTAGAACTTCACACCTCAGGTACTACCTACACAGATCACTCTACCTTTCTCTTGTACAACTTCACACCTCAGACACTACCTACACAGATCACTCTACCTTTCTCTTGTACAACTTCACACCTCAGACACTACCTACACAGAACACTCTACCTTTCTCTTGTACAACTTCACACCTCAGACACTACCTACACAGAACACTCTACCTTTCTCTTGTAGAACTTCACACCTCAGACACTACCTACACAGAACACTCTACCTTTCTCTTGTAGAACTTCACACCTCAGACACTACCAACACAGATCACTCTACCTTTCTCTTGTAGAACTTCACACCTCAGATACTACCTACACAGAACACTCTACCTTTCTCTTGTAGAATTTCACACCTCAGACACTACCTACACAGATCACTCTACCTTTCTCTTGTACAACTTCACACCTCAGACACTACCTACACAGAACACTCTACCTTTCTCTTGTAGAACTTCACACCTCAGACACTACCTACACAGAACACTCTAACTTTCTCTTGTAGAATTTCACACCTCAGACACTACCTACACAGATCACTCTACCGTTCTCTTGTAGAGCTTCACACCTCAGATACTACCTACACAGATCACTCTACCTTTCTCTTGTAGAACTTCACACCTCAGATACTACCAAAACAGAACACTCTACCTTTCTCTTGTAGAACTTCACACCTCAGATACTACCTACACACATCACTCTACCGTTCTCTTGTAGAACTTCACACCTCAGATACTACCTACACACATCACTCTACCTTTCTCTTGTAGAACTTTACACCTCAGATACTACCAACACAGATCACTCTACCTTTCTCTTGTAGAACTTCACACCTCAGACACTACCTACACAGATCACTCTACCTTTCTCTTGTAGAACTTCACACCTCAGGTACTACCTACACAGATCTCTCTACCTTTCTCTTGTAGAACTTTACACCTCACATACTACCAAAACAGAACACTCTACCTTTCTCTTGTAGAACTTCACACCTCAGATACTACCTACACAGAACACTCTACCTTTCTCTTGTAGAACTTCACACCTCAGATACTACCTACACAGATCACTCTACCTTTCTCTTGTACAACTTCACACCTCAGACACTACCTACACAGAACACTCTACCTTTCTCTTGTAGAACTTCACACCTCAGACACTACCTACACAGATCACTCTACCTTTCTCTTGTAGAACTTCACACCTCAGATACTACCAAAACAGACCACTCTACCGTTCTCTTGTAGAGCTTCACACCTCAGACACTACCTACACAGATCACTCTACCTTTCTCTTGTAGAACTTCACACCTCAGATACTACCAAAACAGAACACTCTACCTTTCTCTTGTAGAACTTCACACCTCAGATACTACCTACACACATCACTCTACCTTTCTCTTGTAGAACTTCACACCTCAGATACTACCTACACAGATCACTCTACCTTTCTCTTGTAGAACTTTACACCTCAGATACTACCAACACAGATCACTCTACCTTTCTCTTGTAGAACTTCACACCTCAGACACTACCTACACAGATCACTCTACCTTTCTCTTGTAGAACTTCACACCTCAGGTACTACCTACACAGATCACTCTACCTTTCTCTTGTAGAACTTTACACCTCAGATACTACCAAAACAGAACACTCTACCTTTCTCTTGTAGAACTTCACACCTCAGATACTACCTACACAGATCACTCTACCTTTCTCTTGTACAACTTCACACCTCAGACACTACCTACACAGATCACTCTACTTTTCTCTTGTAGAACTTCACACCTCAGACACTACCTACACAGATCACTCTACCTTTCTCTTGTACAACTTCACACCTCAGACACTACCTACACAGAACACTCTACCTTTCTCTTGTAGAACTTCACACCTCAGATACTACCAACACAGATCACTCTACCTTTCTCTTGTAGAACTTCACACCTCAGATACTACCAACACAGATCACTCTACCTTTCTCTTGTAGAACTTCACACCTCAGACACTACCTACACAGATCACTCTACCTTTCTCTTGTAGAACTTCACACCTCAGGTACTACCTACACAGAACACTCTACCTTTCTCTTGTAGAGCTTCACACCTCAGATACTACCAAAACAGAACACTCTACCTTTCTCTTGTAGAACTTCACACCTCAGATACTACCAACACAGATCACTCTACCTTTCTCTTGTAGAACTTCACACCTCAGACACTACCTACACAGAACACTCTACCTTTCTCTTGTAGAACTTCACACCTCAGATACTACCAAAACAGACCACTCTACCGTTCTCTTGTAGAGCTTCACACCTCAGATACTACCTACACAGATCACTCTACCTTTCTGTTGTACAACTTCACACCTCAGACACTACCTACACAGATCTCTCTACCTTTCTCTTGTAGAACTTTACACCTCAGATACTACCTACACAGATCACTCTACCTTTCTCTTGTACAACTTCACACCTCAGATACTACCAAAACAGAACACTCTACCTTTCTCTTGTAGAACTTCACACCTCAGATACTACCAACACAGATCACTCTACCTTTCTCTTGTACAACTTCACACCTCAGATACTACCAAAACAGAACACTCTACCTTTCTCTTGTAGAACTTCACACCTCAGATACTACCAACACAGATCACTCTACCTTTCTCTTGTAGAACTTCACACCTCAGACACTACCTACACAGAACACTCTACCTTTCTCTTGTAGAACTTCACACCTCAGATACTACCAAAACAGACCACTCTACCGTTCTCTTGTAGAGCTTCACACCTCAGATACTACCTACACAGATCACTCTACCTTTCTCTTGTACAACTTCACACCTCAGACACTACCTACACAGATCACTCTACCTTTCTCTTGTAGAACTTTACACCTCAGATACTACCTACACAGATCACTCTACCTTTCTCTTGTAGAACTTCACACCTCAGATACTACCTACACAGATCACTCTACCTTTCTCTTGTACAACTTCACACCTCAGACACTACCTACACAGAACACTCTACCTTTCTCTTGTAGAACTTCACACCTCAGACACTACCTACACAGATCACTCTACCTTTCTCTTGTAGAACTTCACACCTCAGATACTACCAAAACAGACCACTCTACCGTTCTCTTGTAGAGCTTCACACCTCAGACACTACCTACACAGATCACTCTACCTTTCTCTTGTAGAACTTCACACCTCAGATACTACCTACACAGAACACTCTACCTTTCTCTTGTAGAACTTCACACCTCAGATACTACCTACACACATCACTCTACCTTTCTCTTGTAGAACTTCACACCTCAGGTACTACCTACACAGATCACTCTACCTTTCTCTTGTAGAACTTTACACCTCAGATACTACCAACACAGATCACTCTACCTTTCTCTTGTAGAACTTCACACCTCAGACACTACCTACACAGATCACTCTACCTTTCTCTTGTAGAACTTCACACCTCAGGTACTACCTACACAGATCACTCTACCTTTCTCTTGTAGAACTTTACACCTCAGATACTACCAAACAGAACACTCTACCTTTCTCTTGTAGAACTTCACACCTCAGATACTACCTACACAGATCACTCTACCTTTCTCTTGTACAACTTCACACCTCAGACACTACCTACACAGATCACTCTACTTTTCTCTTGTAGAACTTCACACCTCAGACACTACCTACACGGATCACTCTACCTTTCTCTTGTACAACTTCACACCTCAGACACTACCTACACAGAACACTCTACCTTTCTCTTGTAGAACTTCACACCTCAGATACTACCAACACAGATCACTCTACCTTTCTCTTGTAGAACTTCACACCTCAGACACTACCTACACAGATCACTCTACCTTTCTCTTGTACAACTTCACACCTCAGGTACTACCTACACAGAACACTCTACCTTTCTCTTGTAGAACTTCACACCTCAGATACTACCAAAACAGAACACTCTACCTTTCTCTTGTAGAACTTCACACCTCAGATACTACCTACACAGATCACTCTACCTTTCTCTTGTAGAACTTCACACCTCAGACACTACCTACACAGAACACTCTACCTTTCTCTTGTAGAACTTCACACCTCAGATACTACCAAAACAGACCACTCTACCGTTCTCTTGTAGAGCTTCACACCTCAGATACTACCTACACAGATCACTCTACCTTTCTCTTGTACAACTTCACACCTCAGACACTACCTACACAGATCTCTCTACCTTTCTCTTGTAGAACTTTACACCTCAGATACTACCTACACAGATCACTCTACCTTTCTCTTGTACAACTTCACACCTCAGATACTACCAAAACAGAACACTCTACCTTTCTCTTGTAGAACTTCACACCTCAGATACTACCTACACACATCACTCTACCTTTCTCTTGTACAACTTCACACCTCAGATACTACCTACACAGAACACTCTACCTTTCTCTTGTAGAACTTCACACCTCAGATACTACCTACACAGATCACTCTACCTTTCTCTTGTAGAACTTCACACCTCAGATACTACCTACACAGAACACTCTATCTTTCTCTTGTAGAACTTCACACCTCAGATACTACCAACACAGATCACTCTACCTTTCTCTTGTAGAACTTCACACCTCAGATACTACCTACACAGATCACTCTACCTTTCTCTTGTAGAACTTCACACCTCAGATACTACCAAAACAGAACACTCTACCTTTCTCTTGTAGAACTTCACACCTCAGATACTACCTACACAGATCACTCTACCTTTCTCTTGTAGAACTTCACACCTCAGATACTACCAAAACAGAACACTCTACCTTTCTCTTGTAGAACTTCACACCTCAGATACTACCTACACAGATCACTCTACCTTTCTCTTGTAGAACTTCACACCTCAGATACTACCAAAACAGAACACTCTACCTTTCTCTTGTAGAACTTCACACCTCAGATATTAGCTACACAGATCACTCTACCTTTCTCTTGTAGAACTTCACACCTCAGGTACTACCTACACAGATCACTCTACCTTTCTCTTGTAGAACTTCACACCTCAGATACTACCAACACAGATCACTCTACCTTTCTCTTGTAGAGTTTCACACCTCAGATACTACCAAAACAGAACACTCTACCTTTCTCTTGTAGAACTTCACACCTCAGACACTACCTACACAGATCACTCTACCTTTCTCTTGTAGAACTTCACACCTCAGACACTACCTACACAGATCACTCTACCTTTCTCTTGTAGAACTTCACACCTCAGATACTACCAAAACAGAACACTCTACCTTTCTCTTGTAGAACTTCACACCTCAGATACTACCTACACAGATCACTCTACCTTTCTCTTGTAGAGTTTCACAAAGCGTCCCCGAAGGTCATTAAAGGTGTGTCTGACACAGGTGTTGTTAGCTAGAGTGAGGAGTGAGTATGGCTGGCCAACAGGGGGCACAGCACACAGGCCCGTCTTCCAGCCCTCCTCGTTCCAGCCAATGAACTTCAGCGATGGTTTCAACCTGCAGCAATGACAAACATGTATCAAAAACAACAACAAAATGTGCAGCAACAACCTACCCGGTACGTCACAGTATTTTCACAGAATGCAAAGGCCCAGTCAAACCAGAGCTGTGACAACCTATTAACTGTGATTTCTTTTGACTGAAGTCATTCGCGGCCGACTTACCCCCATTATTTATTTATTTAACTGGCATTTTACGCCATACTCAAGACTATTTATTTGAGGAAAATGGGCAGAGCATGGTGGAAACCCATGACCATTCGCAGGTTGCTGGCAGATCTTCCAATGTATAATTTGAAACTAAGCCACAAGAAATTCTTTGCAGTCCCCCCTAAATCTTATTAAGTGACTCTTACAGGAATGCCGCTTAATCACAGTGGGTTTGCCAGCAACCTGCGGATGGTCGTGGGTTTCCACCAAGCTCTGCCCAGTTCCCTCCCACCACAGCACTCGCCGCCATCATGTCAGTGAAATATTTTTGAGCATGGCATTAAACATCAGTTAAATAAACAAATAAATCAATAAATTTAATCACAGTGTTTATGTCAGTGCATGAAATCCAAAGTAAGGTACTCTGTGACAAAAATATGCATGTGTACATTCAATGAAGAATGTTCGCGAAACTTATGCATAGTTTGTACGATAAGTCCGACGAAGATTAATCAAAATTCTGTAGATCGTAACAGGTCACAGCTGATCCCATAACGATCATCCCAAGACTTTCCCACGGTTACCTACCACTGTTCACTGGCAGATTATCCTAATTAATCATGAATGCAGAGCCCAGATAGCAAGCTGTAAGTAAGACAGTAAGTTAGTAAGCTGCAAATGTACACTCTAGCCAACTGTTGTCACAATATATCTATATTGCATTTCTAAATGTAGCAAAGATATTCCTTCCCGTTAAAGTCAAAGACAGCGCATGTTCACAGATAAGTTTGCCAATGAGGTTGGAAAATATGTTTATTTCAGCGAAATATTTTTCTAACAGCCACTACAACTGTGGAAATTGACATCTAACCGTGCTCTGTCGGCCAGCATGAAAAGCAGCCATTCTGTCTGGGCTGTGACGTAATTGTTCCAAGCACGGAGCACTCGTCACCTGAGACTGCAGTAACCTGGTAGGCTTGTCGTTGAAACTTAAGTATATATGTAAACATGAAGGGATCAAGAAACTTACTCTCATAACAACACTGGAAATACTTTGCAGTGTTGTTCACACATGTACTTGTTATAATTAAAATATTAAACATTAAAACAGTGTCCTGTCCCTATATTATTGCATGTTACATTGACAATCAATTCAGAACATTTACTTCACAGCTCACAGACATCTAGCTCTCTGACTGGTCAATTTCTCACAAGCTTAAAAGCATTGGCGCCTCCAGATCCCCAGTTGGCAGCAACACACTCCACACTCCCAGATCCCCAGTTGGCAGCAACACACTCCACACTTCCAGATCCCCAGTTGGCAGCAACACACTCCACACTTTCAGACCCCCAGTTGGCAACAACACACTCCACACTTCCAGATCCCCAGTTGGCAGCAACACACTCCACACTCCCAGATCCCCAGTTGGCAGCAACACACTCCACACTTCCAGATCCCCAGTTGGCAGCAACACACTCCACACTCCCAGATCCCCAGTTGGCAGTAACAGACTCCACACTTTCAGATCCCCAGTTGGCAGCAACACACTCCACACTCCCAGATCCCCAGTTGGCAGCAACACACTCCACACTTCAAATCAAGACAATTCAGCTATGAATTCATACAAATTCAAACAGGTCTTTGCATTCAGGAGAAAGTTTCGTAATCTCTTTAATCAGCAGTGCCTCAGTCATGAGCTGTCTTTTACTTTAAGCAGATTATCTGGTAGCTGCTGAGGTGCAGTGGCTTGATCAGCGCTCTGCCTATAGTGCCTTCAGCGCTCTTCCTATAGTGCCTTCAGAGCTCTGCCTATAGTGCCTTCACAGCTCTGCTTATAGTGCCTTCAGAGCTCTGCCTATAATGCCTTCAGCACTGCCTATAGTGCCTTCAGAGCTCTGCCTACAGTGCCTTCAGGACTCTGCCTATAGTGCCTTCAGAGCTCTGCCTATAGTGCCTTCACAGCTCTGCCTATAGTGCCTTCAGCGCTCTGCCTATAGTGCCTTCAGAGCTCTGCCTATAATGCTTTCAGCACTGCCTATGGTGCCTTCAGAGCTCTGCCTATAATGCCTTCAGAGCTCTTCCTATAGTGCCTTCAGAGCTCTGTCTATATTGCCTTCAGAGCTCTTCCTATAGTGCCTTCAGAGCACTGTCTATAGTGCCTTCAGAGCTCTGCCTATAGTGCCTTCAGAGCTCTGCCTATAATGCCTTCACCACTGCCTATAGTGCCTTCAGAGCACTGCCTATGATGCCTTCAGAGCACTGCCTATAGTGCCTTCAGAGCTCTGCCTATATTGCCTTCACAGCTCTGCCTATAGTGCCTTCAGAACACTGCCTATAGTGCCTTCAGAGCTCTGCCTATAATGCCTTCAGAGCTCTGCCTATAGTGCCTTCAGGACTCTACCTATAGTGCCTTCAGAGCTCTGCCTATAGTGCCTTCAGGGCTCTGCCTATAGTGCCTTCAGAGCTTTGCCTATAGTGCCATCAGGGCTCTGCCTATGGTGCCTTCAGAGCTCTGCCTGTAGTGCCTTCAGAGCTCTGCCTGTAGTGCCTTCAGAGCACTGCCTATAGTGCCTTCAGAGCTCTGCCTACAGTGCCTTCAGGACTCTGCCTGTATTGCCTTCAGAGCTCTGCCTATAATGCCTTCAGCACTGCCTACAGTGTCTTCAGAGTTCTGCCTACAGTGCCTTCAGAGCTCTGCCTACAGTGCCTTCAGAGCTCTGCCTATAATGCCTTCAGAGCTCTGCCTACAGTGTCTTCAAGGCTCTGCTTATAGTGCCTTCAGAGCTTTGCCTATAGCGCCATCAGGGCTCTGCTTATAGTGCCTTCAGAGCTCTGCCTATAGTGCCTTCAGGGCTCTGCCTATAGTGCCTTCAGAGCTCTGCCTATAGTGCCTTATAGTGCCTTCAGAGCTCTGCCTATAGTGCCTTCCATTGACGCACCCCACAACCATCTTTCTCATGTCTGTAATACAACAAAGAGATGTGTAAAAGGCCAGAGTCAATGGCCTGTTCTCTCCACAAGACAAGATGAATACTCTCCTCAGTAAGCCCCTCAATTACGGACGTTTTTGTCTTTCAATGTTGACTTGTGCTACTCCTGATGTTAATGGAGTTCCTTATTTCAAGGGAAAGATAACAGAAAACTGAAGTTATGGTGAATGAAAACAGCATTAAAATTTGTATCTAAAAATACGTCTCCTGTGTTTTTTAGATTTTTTTTCACCGAGTTCAAAGCAGTCACATGTTATGATTGTATGGTGGGTTTTATGGACTACATTGATATTGTGCTTCACCAGTGATGTCTCAAAACTTTCTGTACACATTTATACTCCTCTCTGAATAAAGTTCTTGTGAAGAGTGCTTCTGTACTATTAGCCTTTGTAAGAAAAAGCTAACATGACATTAAATTTCTGCTTCAGGGTCAGAGAAAAGTCAGTGTGACATCACTGGTGAACCACATTATCAACACGGTTCAAAAAAACCCACCATACAATCAAAATATCTGACTGCAATTAATTCGATGAAAAAAAAATTTTTTAAAATTCAAAGAAAGTACTTTAGGGTACAATTTCTAATGCTTTTTTCATTCATCATAACTTCATTTTTGTGCGATCTTTCCCTTTAAGATACATGTATTTAATTGTTTGAGACTATAAGGCCAGTGACATATTGTTAAGTGCAAAACACTATTAAATGAATGCAACCACATAAACACAATATAAACACACCTTTCTATATTGCGTCTGATGTCAGATATTTCAACATTGCCTCGAACCATCAGCGCACAGGCCAGATAGAGGCTATGTTTAGGGTCGGCTCGTAGAAGTTGGTGATCTTTGGAGAAGGCGTCAGTGAACATCTGATCCAGTCTGAGAAAAAAAAACAACATGCATGAATGGTTTTCCACGCATAACATCTGTAACATTTACTAACAGTTTTTTCTCCATACTAGCTGTGAAAAATATAAAAGTATGATTTACGGTCAGTAGCCTAACATTTCACCCTTGATTAAAATGCACCCTCGGCCTGATATTAAAAGGTCCATTGACCTAAGACATGCGCTCTAAGGTTTGCTTGGAAGGTAAGGTGATCTCCTACAGGAAACGTGCTTGTTTTCAGCACCAAATTTATTACTTTGAGACATTTTTTTAGACTCTAGAACAGTAAATTTTGGGGGTGAAATTTTAGGGCATTTACAGAATTCCATTCAAGACAGGGTACAAGAAATGAAAATGTTGTGCTACCATTCCACAACACTCTGGTTCACATTCTAAGGTAACTATGACAACGCCTTACTTTTGGACTGTTTGTCACTGAGGGACGTGCTTTTGTGCTATGGCGTTTGTTTGAGGGAAGCAATTAATCTCAATCTCAGAAACTTAAATTAGCGTTACTATGAATTAATTTGCATTAAGGTAGGTAATTAGTAATCAAATAATCTCCTGAATTTCTGACATCCCCCTCTGCATGTGTTTTATGAACTCTTCCCCAACACTGAGAATAACAAGGCAAGTTTATATAATATGATTTTAATTTAATTTTTCCTTAAGGTAATAAAATTCCCCTCCTTGGATGTTGTATACTCAAAGTTTGACGATTAATATAGCAAGTGAAGTGGAGTAGAAAGTAGAAAAAAAAAGATAATAAAGGTTAACTGGGCAGATTCCTTGTTAACAAAATTAATAAGTGTCAAATCTTTTGAATTAATACTACTCCCCTTCCTGGATGTGGTGTGATTTATGCACACAATCTAACCATGATTGGACCAGTAGACTGAAGTAAAGCAAGACCTAACCAGGGCAGATGTACATGCAGAAAAATTAAAAGTATTCTTTATGTGGTACACTATATCTACTCCACCTAGCAGGCTGGTGAAGGAGGTAGAAGGGAGGTAACTCACCTTCGTGGAGGAAGCCGGACGTCGGCCACAGAATAAAGAGGAGTCTGACTGGAAACAAGGTACTTGAGCTGAGGAAACGGAACCAGGTTCATCGTGATTTCATTTAGATCTACGTTTAGTGATCCTTCAAAACGGGCAGAGCTACAAAACGGGAAAGGAAACCTAATATTATACGTTCGTATTACAAACTGTTTCATAAGCACCTCCAGCAGCTTTACACAATGCACAGCTTACTGATTATAAATTGTCATACACTAAAAAAGCAGCCCATTATTACATATAGAAATCATGCATCACAGATCTGATTCTAATAATTTTCTTATTTATTATTTTCAAAATTTGCAGGAACTGAGAAAAAACAGAACTGGAAACAATTTCAAATTGATAGTGTAACGATATACATCGTACATATCGATATATGTATCGTCAAGAATCCCAACAAAGAAGGCAAGAACTTGTCAAAAATTTCAATCAAGGAGGATTGTAATCACAACTTGACTCAACTGCTAGATTGCGATCTAATATCTCCACATTTCAATAAAATGATTATGTAAAGAGCTATGTAAAAGTTTTTCACCTAATTTCTTTTCTACACAGACACATTAAGACAATTGGCAATATTTACAAAATGGATTAACAATGTTTCACGCACAGGTTTTCTTCTGGTTCTGATGAGGAATGACCAAACATAACTGATTTCAATTTACAAAACAAAATTCTGGAAAATATTCAACGCAAGCCATTTTTTACCTTGTCATGTTTAGCAACATATTTGCTACAATGTTGTTCATGGTATCGAATGGTTTTTCATCTGACGCTTTGGTTATCCCCCCTTGACCAGCACAGATGGCACTGTTTGCTTTCACTTTTCCTGTCACTGTATTGTACGTTCTCTTTCCCGTATTTGCAGATGGAATGGACTGTGTAATTTTATTTACAATATCTACCAGTGCCTAACAAAATACAACACACACAGTATCATTCAATAGTACTGACATTTTCAGAGGTTTTGAACAAACATGCAGAATCAAGATACACTCTATATGCAAACATGGAAGACATACTTTTACAATATGGAGAAGAAGTTTATAAGCAATTTCCAAAGACAACACAATAGTTGCCATCCTGGTTATGGGGATCACCATGGCCTACTGGCTAACATGCCCATGCAGTACATGCAGAGCCTCTCCCCAATACAGTTGCTGTGAGTTCAAGCCCAGCTTTGGTTGACTTCCTCTCCGACTGTTCATGGGAAGGTCTGCCAGCAACCTGCGGATGGTCGTGAGCTCTGCCCAGTTTTGTCCCACCATAATGCTGACTGACACTGTGTAAGTCAAATATTCTTGCAAATGGCGTAACACATCAATCAAACAAATTTTTAAAAATGCAAGCCGTTTATGAATACCTTACCATTTGTATAACCCTCATAGGTAGTACCTACCACACAAAGCCAACAGTTACAGGCATTTTGAAGAGTAGGCCCAGGGCATTGGAAAAACAAGCATACATAACATCCCAGTCATAACATATTTACCTGGTTCTCTATTGGCAGAGCACAGTCAGCATTTTCCGTTAACTCGCGCATCGCTAAAACACTGTTATAAGGGGAGGTAATCACATCATCCTCAACAGATGGGTACACCGCAGTCACGAACCTTAGGAGGGGGGAAGAAGATTGTTTAGGTGATGATGTGTAGATTCATCTAATCATTGTGTTCACTTGATGTGTGTATTCATGCTATGTGCTTATTCACTTAGTGAGTATATTCACTTGATGTGTGTATTATCTTAATGTAGATCTTAATGTATCGTAACACTCAATGTGTGTATTCACATGTGTGTGTATTCACTGTCTATATTCACTTGATGTGTGTTTTCATGTGATGTGTCTATTCACTGGATATGTGTATTCACGTGATGTGTGTATTATCTTAATGTAGATCTTAATGTATCGTAACACTCGATGTGTGTATTCACATGTGTGTGTATTCACTGTCTATATTCACTTGATGTGTGTATTCATGTGATGTGTCTATTCACTGGATATGTGTATTCACTTGATGCATATATTACCTTAATGGATTCCCTCGACGTGTGTATTCACTTGATGTGTGTGGTCACTTGTTGTGTGTGTAATCACCTGATGGATGTATTCACAAATGGTTGTATTCACTTGATGTGTGCACTAATGTATGTACCCAATGATTTTATTCACTTGATATGTGCATTCACCCCAATTTGTGTATGTACTTACCCAAAAGGATGTATCAACGTAAAGGGCGTACCTAAGGCTGTATTCACATGACTGTATTCACAGAATGTGTGCAGTCTTCCAATTTGTGTATGTATATATATCCCCCCAAAGATTGTATTCACCAAACCATGTAATCCCCTATTAGCTGCATACCTTGTTACAGAGCCTAGTATTCCCCAAAGGTTTCATTCAATTCATGTGATTGAGCACTGACCACCTTTCTCTTTGAAATCACTCAGAGGTTGTATTCATAACACGTGAATTCTTCCAGTGTTTGTATTCACTTGATGTGTTTATTCACCTAGAAGTTGTATAAACTTGCTGTAAGTATTAAACCTAATGCTGTATTC
The DNA here is from genome assembly GCA_016165875.1 of Acanthopleura granulata. Taxonomy (NCBI): domain Eukaryota; kingdom Metazoa; phylum Mollusca; class Polyplacophora; order Chitonida; family Chitonidae; genus Acanthopleura; species Acanthopleura granulata. The sequence goes on from JABBOT010000013.1 coordinate 2,164,379, forward strand.
ACTTTGTGCGTGCATAGACAAAGGTCGCCCTTTTAATCACTTGAGATGTGTGTTCAGCCAAAGGTCGCACTTTCAATCACTTGAGATGTGTGTTCAGCCAAACCTCACACTTTTAATCACTTGAGATGTGTGTTCAGCCAAAGGTCGCCCTTTTAATCACTTGAGATGTGTGTTCATCTAAATGTCGCCCTTTTAGTCACTTGAGATGAGTGTTCAGCCAAAGGTCGCACTTTCAATCACTTGAGATGTGTGTTCAGCCAAAGGTCGCACTTTCAATCACTTGAGATGTGTGTTCAGCCAAAGGTCACACTTTTAAAAAAAATCACTTGAGATGTGTGTTCATCTAAAGGTCGCACTTTTAATCACTTGAGATGTGTGTTCAGCCAAAGGTCGCACTTTCAATCACTTGAGATGTGTGTTCAGCCAAAGGTCGCACTTTTAAAAAAAATCACTTGAGATGTGTGTTCATCTAAAGGTCGCACTTTCAATCACTTGAGATGTGTGTTCAGCCAAAGGTCGCACTTTTAAAAAAAATCACTTGAGATGTGTGTTCATCTAAAGGTCGCACTTTTAATCACTTGAGATGTGTGTTCAGCCAAAGGTCGCACTTTTAATCACTTGAGATGTGTGTTCAGCCAAAGGTCGCACTTGATGTTTAATCACTATGTACCCAATGATTTTATTCACTTGATATGTGCATTCACCCCAATTTGTGTATGTACTTACCCAAAAGGATGTATCAACGTAAAGGGCGTACCTAAGGCTGTATTCACATGACTGTATTCACAGAATGTGTGCAGTCTTCCAATTTGTGTATGTATATATATCCCCCCAAAGATTGTATTCACCAAACCATGTAATCCCCTATTAGCTGCATACCTTGTTACAGAGCCTAGTATTCCCCAAAGGTTTCATTCAATTCATGTGATTGAGCACTGACCACCTTTCTCTTTGAAATCACTCAGAGGTTGTATTCATAACACGTGAATTCTTCCAGTGTTTGTATTCACTTGATGTGTTTATTCACCTAGAAGTTGTATAAACTTGCTGTAAGTATTAAACCTAATGCTGTATTCACTTTGTGCGTGCATAGACAAAGGTCGCCCTTTTAATCACTTGAGATGTGTGTTCAGCCAAAGGTCACACTTTTAATCACTTGAGATGTGTGTTCATCTAAAGGTCGCACTTTTAATCACTTGAGATGTGTGTTCAGCCAAAGGTCGCCCTTCACTTGAAATCACTTGAGATGTGTGTTCAGCCAAAGGTCGCACTTTCAATCACTTGAGATGTGTGTTCAGCCAAAGGTCGCACTTTCAATCACTTGAGATGTGTGTTCAGCCAAAGGTCGCACTTTTAATCACTTGAGATGTGTGTTCAGCCAAAGGTCGCACTTTTAATCACTTGAGATGTGTGTTCAGCCAAAGGTCGCACTTTCAATCACTTGAGATGTGTGTTCAGCCAAAGGTCGCACTTTAAAAAAAAATCACTTGAGATGTGTGTTCATCTAAAGGTCGCACTTTCAATCACTTGAGATGTGTGTTCAGCCAAAGGTCGCACTTTAAAAAAAAATCACTTGAGATGTGTGTTCATCTAAAGGTCGCACTTTTAATCACTTGAGATGTGTGTTCAGCCAAAGGTCGCACTTTTAATCACTTGAGATGTGTCGCACTTTTAATCACTTGAGATGTGTGTTCATCTAAAGGTCGCACTTTTAATCACTTGAGATGTGTGTTCAGCCAAAGGTCGCACTTTTAATCACTTGAGATGTGTGTTCAGCCAAACGTCACACTTTTAATCACTTGAGATGTGTGTTCATCTAAAGGTCGCACTTTTAATCACTTGAGATGTGTGTTCAGCCAAAGGTCGCACTTTTAATCACTTGAGATGTGTGTTCAGCCAAAGGTCGCACTTTCAATCACTTGAGATGTGTGTTCAGCCAAAGGTCGCACTTTTAATCACTTGAGATGTGTGTTCAGCCAAAGGTCGCACTTTTAATCACTTGAGATGTGTGTTCATCTAAAGGTCGCACTTTCAATCACTTGAGATGTGTGTTCAGACAAAGGTCGCCCTTTTAATCACTTGAGATGTGTGTTCAGCCAAAGGTCGCACTTTTAATCACTTGAGATGTGTGTTCAGCCAAACGTCACACTTTTAATCACTTGAGATGTGTGTTCAGCCAAACGTCGCACTTTCAATCACTTGAGATGTATGTTCAGCCAAAGGTCGCACTTTAAAAAAAAATCACTTGAGATGTGTGTTCATCTAAAGGTGCACTTTTAATCACTTGAGATGTGTGTTCAGCCAAAGGTCGCACTTTTAATCACTTGAGATGTGTGTTCAGTCAAATGTTGTAATCACTGAATGATGTGTGTTTTCATCCAAAGGCTGCAATGACTTGATATATGGTGCCATACATGTATGTTCTTGCTTAAGAAAATCATGCAAGAAATAAAAGGAAAAACTTAACCTTTACAAACCAATGATTACATTGTTAATCTGTGCTCATTAAAATTGTTTATTTGGTTTAACATGACCGACTCCTAAAAAGGCTTGCTGTAAAGCCTTCCCTGGGATTTTGACAGAGTCAAAAAATAAAAAGAATTCTGATAGCATCAAGTTAACCCAACAAGGAATTTTTTTAGTATGGCCTCAGATAATGTGACCTCTGACCTGTATACTTCTGGAAACTCCTCATGTAAAATGTTGAGGACATATGTACCCACTCCTGAGCCTGTCCCTGCATAAAAAAAAAAGAAAAAAAAAACCATAATGAAGGAGAACAAAAAAGTTTTATATATGAAAATGACCTAACATTTTGTCCATGACAAAGTTGTGCAGTTTTCCTGATTCTGAGAGTTCTGTTGACGATAGGAAGGTGATCTGTGGTTTGTTTGGAAGGTAAGATGGATGACATCCTACTGGGAAAATGTAAGTTTCAGCTCCAAAAGCAATATTTCAAGGTGTTTATTTGCCTAAAAGAATGCACTTTTTGGGGCAAAAGTTTAGATCATTTACACATATAACACATGAATATTAAACTAACCCAGTGTAAAAGTAATAATGCTACTGGTTACACAGTTTGTGTGGAGGCCAAAAGTTACAGATGAAATGAAACAGATGTTTAGTGTCGCTAAGTGGATTATACAATTTTCTGTAAATTGAACACAGACAACTTTCAGTATTACAAATAGGCTGATTGGTTCTTTCAGTTTTCTACCTGTATATACATGAACGCGTAGGGCTTAGTAAGATGGATATGTTATAGCCCCTGATACTGTTCCATTCCCCACACTCACACAGAAACCTACATGAACTGGTCACCAACACTGGTGTACGCCTAGTGACCATATCAAAGATATCAACAGATACCAGATACTGATCAGAAAAGTATGGCCTCAAATAGCAGAGATATTCAGTGGAACAGGCCTACATCCTGACACATATTTTAAAATCAGAAATTTATCATAGTTGTCATGTTGGAAAACTATTGAAAATGACTTCTTTTCATTGAGGCCTGTGTTAAGTTAAAAATGCCCAGCCACACGGAACCACCTGGAGTACTTGTACACACCTGTTCATGCCTCATTTTCTTACTGACTGTATGCACAGGTGCTTCATTACACTTGTACCGTATTTATTTATTTCGTTCAGGATTTTGAAACAGAATAGTTCCCGATAGCTTTTAACCCTGTGTCAATGACCTTTGTAAGTAGAGCAGACAGTGACCTGTTTTTTAGTTGTCTATCATCACCGGCTGCTCTAGCCCATTGTGCCGTGCTGTACTGACTCAGTACGCAGGGGGCGCACGGTTGTTTAAGTTATGGGGTGTATTTTCAATATACAGGTATGGGTATTTATTTCCCTAAGAGACGTTGGTGCATAAGTCAGGATGAACCTTTGACTTATTATTCACACCGGCTTGCTAAAATAACGGTCCGTGATTGTTGCTCGGATCGGCGCTGTTCTGTAATCTCTGCATTACTCATGTGATGAGTATTCGGCACATGGTTGTGATTTTTGCCGACTGGCTCAGACGTCATGATCACTAGGGTATTCCGACCACGCGTTGCTATTTTTAGAACACAGGCGTTCCCTGTCTAACTTACAAGTCTGCTACATTATGTTATGCGTGATTTGAAAAGATGTTCATAATTTCCCGATGGTGAAAGATGAAAAGTATCATCAAAGAAGTCGTCTACTACGATGAAAATGAGAAAACGATTCGTGAGGAAACAGAACTGAAACAAAGGTCGTGTCTTTAAGTTCAGTTCAAGAGTTGTTCCCCTTGCTCGAACTCTCCGCTCAAACCTTCCGCGCACGGAAGTGAATGACGGTTGTAAAAGTGAGTGAGAACAAGGGGAGTTTTTCCCTCGCAGTTTTAAATCTGTGACAGCTTTCTGACGAAGCGTTACAATGTCAACCGATTTAGCGGCCAGAATCCAAGAGGATCACCTCACATGCCAAATCTGTTTCCAAGCGTTCACGAAGCCGAAAGCGCTGCCGTGTCTACATACATTTTGCGAAGAGTGTCTTCGAGATTTCATCGTAAGTCGCAGTTACGATATGGTGGGGCAGTTCCAATGTCCCATGTGTAGGAAAACCATCGACATTCCGCCAGGTGGGGTTTCCGACTTCCAGGACAATCATTTAGTTCAGAGTTTGTCCCATACTGTGGTCGGCCCGGAAATTTCCGGCGCTACTGGAATCCCAGTTGAAGGGAGCGATGTTGACGCCAGTTTTCGTCCAATACCTGCCCCCAGGAAATCAAAGCTGAAACCGGAGCCAGAAGCTCAAAATGAACCGGACCTGAAGCCGCCACCATCTTATCCCGAGCAACCGCCACCATCTTATCCCAAGCAACCGCCACCACCGCCTTACCCTGTGCCACCCCCACTCAACCTGCCGACCCCACTCCCCTCAACAGGATTCTACCCAGAACTCCCAGCTCTAAGCCCAAACTCGACCCAACCACCTCAAAGACCAGTTATTGCATGTAGTAATGGTCTTGTTGAACAAATTGGAAAACACGGTCCTTCCCAGATGGACTTTCATCGTCCAAAAGGTCTGGCTGTGGGCTTGAAAAATGAAATAATTGTTTCGGATTTGGGTGGGAATAGAATATTTGTGTACAGCCACGCAGGACATTTGCAGTGCTATTTCCAGTGTGACTGCGTGGTTCATGACTTGACAGTCACGCCAAAAGGAACAATCCTCGTAGCTGTGAATAAAGCAAAGTCTGCAATAATGAGAGAGTACTCCATGACAGGTCGCCTGATAGCCAGCTACGGAAATTACTACAAGTTTGAAAATCCTAGCGGCATCGCACTGAATTCAGAAGGATTTTCAATCGTCACTTGTCTGGACAGTTGTGTCATGTATGTTTTCACAGATCAGAAGAAAATGTCGCAAAAGGTCGGCAGTAAGGGGAGTGGAAACGACCACTTTTTGTCTCCATATCATGTCGCCGTGAACAACAAGGATCAGATTTTTGTCTCAGACTGTGGTAATAATTGCATCAAGATGTTCAGCAAAGGCGGTAAGTTCAAGATGAGCATTGGACATGAGGGATCTGCTCCCGGGGAACTGAAGGCACCCCTAGGAATCTGTTCAAATGTTGACGGATACATCATTGTCGCGGACAGCGGGAATCATCGCGTACAGGTTTTTAATCCAAAGGGTCAGTACTATTGTGTTCCACTTCAACACACGCAGAAAATTGGAGCTGGAGTCAAGCCAACAAATGTAGCAGTGACGTCCCACAATAATCTTGTGGTGCTGTTATCGGGGATGCAGTTTGCAGAAGTCAGGATTTACTCATTCAAGTCCGAAAACGGGATGTACTGTTCCACGTGCTACGTTCAATAGATGAAACTTCTGCATCAACCAATCAAAAATGTATAACTATTATTATTACCTTTGTCCATGAACTCAAAAACATAATTTTAGTCTTTGCTAGATATGTTATACATGTAAATGTAACTAAAGTACAAAGTTCAAGTATCCACACGTAGATATGATAGTTTAGTTAGAAGACTGACATAAAAAAGTGTTCAATTCAGTGGAGACTGAACCAGGTTATTGGGAAGTTGAATTTCAATTATTTGTGAAATCATTCAGAATTTTATGATATTAGGTGCTTGCTGTGAAAAATGACTGCTAATTTTAGTGTATAAAGAACCTTGACGAGTGATTTCCCTTACGTATGAAATGATTTCTGTGCAATCTGTACAAATGTGTTATTTAATTGACAAAGTAAGCGTAAGTTTCAGTATGTATATACAGATATTTTACTTTTGTATGTGTGGATTAAAAATGCTTGTAATTTTCCCAGTTTTTAGTGAACACCAAGTTTCACTCTATATTTATCCTAGTGAAGATTGCTATTCTTTTCAAAATCTGATTTTGAAGTTTGTTTTACATTTCAGTTGGTTACTTCAGATTCTAGGCAAGCCTCACAAGGTGAATATTGTATTCTAAACTCCCAGAAAAATAATGTGCAAAACGAAATGTATAAGTTTTCTTGTTTTTGTTTTTTTTTTCAAACCACTTCATGCAATGGGAAACTAAATGCAGGGAGTAATCAATATCTGTATGCTACCTTGACAAAGGAGTGGTGCGACCTCTGGTGGGGTCAAAGATCAAGGTCAGCGTCGCATTGAGCAATATATGCCTCTGCTATTTGATACCAAATCATGATTATAACTGTATGAATATTAATTCATTCATGTAAGAAATGTACTGTACTTCTCAATACATGATTTTCATCTGTCTTTCATCATAATGGTTGTAAATTCACAGGAGGAGGTTATAAAAAAAAAATTTACAGCATGTTATAATCAAATTTTAAATAGCAAGTTCCCTTAAAAAGCATACATAATGTGCCAGAAATAAGTTAACATAAAGAAAATCTTTATTAATATGTGGCCTATATTGTACCTGTTCATGACGAACTGCTTTTAAGGTACACATGAACAAAAGATTCACATGATATAAGAAACAATGATTCCTTTTAGGGACTTAACTGTGCCCCCCCCCCCCCAATGCGTAATGACCAGTTAACAATCACAGTCACATGCACACCTTCATGCTGTGGGACTTTCCAAGAATAAATGTAATCAGACAAAAGCTTTGTGAAGATACGCTGATTTGACAGGTGGACAGTCACAGACAGCCCAATCACCAATTCCATATGCTGTGGTGATAAAGGGAGAGAAGATTCAAGTGTATACTCTGAACATGTCTGTCTTCGTATAATGTCTAAGAATAGTATTTACGTATTTCTCTGTCTCTGATTTAAGGTATTTTTACGGTAAATTATCATCGATTTATGTTTCAATTAGTGCTATATACGTGATTATACAGCAGTTATGATTTTGCACAACCTTTTTTTTTTTTTTTGGCTATTTAATAATTTCTTTAAATTTATGCACATTCATTTACAATATAATATGTTTACAATTTTACTTGAAAGATCATTTGTAAATTTTATGCTCTTTTCGGATTTTTTTTGTTTGAGAGTGCGTATTTTTCCATTTCAGAGACTGTATCTCAGATATTGCACGCTGCAATTCAGAGACTGTATCTCAGATACTGCATGCTGCAAAAGTTCATATCACTTAATGTAAGTTAACAAACAGCCTAATTCTCCAAAATGTTGTTATTTTGGGTGTGATTTTTAGGATTTGAATTTTGTGACTAATTTAGCATATGTGGGGTGGCCAAGTGAAGGGCTAATATACAAAATAGCACAACTCTTTGAAGCTCAACAGTCAGAGCTTTAATGATGAATAAAGCACTAAACTTGAAAAAAAATGACATGAACACAGTGATCTATTTTTAGAAATATTATGGTAGCTGTAGTTACAGTTATAGTTACAGTTACTGCATAGTGTGCACATTAACTTTTGCATGAAAATACCCCCTTCATTGCAGTCTTCAATGCAAGATGACTTTTTCAGTTTGTTCAGCTACATATGTATTCTTTTTAGAAGTACATATACATGGCGTACATTTTCATTTTCCAGGAAGGAAACCGCACCACAGGTACCTGTCAACCCTGTGACAGCGGTCTCTAGTTCGAACTCATTTATAGTTGAAGGAAAGTGAATTTCTACTGTACCATGTGATCTGTCAGAAATGTTAGTTCACAATATTTGATTCCTTTGATTGCAACGCGTCTGAAAAAGTCCCCCCCCCCCCCCAAAAAAAAAATTTTACGGATAAGGTGAACGATGGAGAAACTCGAGAAACCAATCGTCGGTGAACTTAAGAAGTTTGTGAAGGAAAGAAGTGTCATTTGTGCACCCAGACCATGGCGAGACCGGTAAATTAATGTCAGCAAAAGTTGCCTAGCATTTTTGACAAGTCACATGGTGCACCATGACTTCTAACTCGAAACTTTCCTGTTATGAATGAAATTGTTCAGGGGACAGGTTCTGTTACATCCATATTGTGAGCTAGTGGTGTGCTAGCAGTGAGCTGGTGTCGCACTACTAATGGTGAGCTTGTGTCCTGCTTCTGAGAACGTGTAGCCTACATGCCGTTGTAGTGCAAGATTAGTTTATTGTCAAGCCAAAACTTTGTCAACTTACTACTCGCCATGTGTATTGCGAATCCATGTGGGTTTGTTGATGTCTGTTTAGTGAATTATAACATCAATAGTCAATGCATATATTTGATTCATTAAATTTATCTTGTAACTATTTTGTAGATACCAAGTAAACATCCTCACCTTGGCTCATGTGCTTCTATGGTCATGTTTGTACAAATTCTTGATGTTTACTATGAATACCTCGTGATTAAACAAACAAACAAACTTCGTCCAACAGTATCAAACTGCATATTTTTTCTGATGAAAACTTCCAACTTGTACATAACAGGTCAGTACATTTTAGAATTTGAAGTTGAAAACAAAGATTGCTCTTATTTTTGAGGCATCTGAGCAATAATCTTGAAATTTATTGTACCTGTATCAAAGCAATATATTCTTATTTTTGTTCGTTAATTATATCATTTTGGATGGAGTATGCTAATTCAAGATGGTGAATTAGAAATTTTATTTGACTTTGTAAGTTACTTCTTTCAAATCAGAAAGATCCATGCACATACCTTTAGTAAAGATACATGTTACTTCAGTTTAAATTGGCTATTAACTGCAGAGTTAATCCAGTAGTTTGCCCGTAGTGAGCTCGTGGAATGCCAGCAGTTTTTCAGGGGTTTCCTTTTGATGAGCTTGTGGGATACCAGTAGTTTACCAGGGGGTTTTCTGTGTTGAGCTTGTGAAATACTAGTAACTCACTAGGTGTTTGTCTTTGGTGAGCTTTCAGAATGCCAGTAGCTCACCTGTGTTGAGCTTCTGGAAAATGCCAGAGGATTTCCTGTGCTGAGCTTGGGGAACGCCAGAAGCTCACCTGGAGTTCGCTTGTGGTTACGTAGTTCATCATAATTATGTTACAGTTGCTTGCTTGTGGAATGCCAGTAGCCATAATGGTGTGGTCGGGAGAGACAACTCTTTTACCTGAACATGTGTAAGGTACTGGCCACTGTATTCATACCACTTTTCTGTACATGTACATAATTCAGTCACATACAACTTTGTTGTAAAAGTGTTGTGACGATCTTTTCTTTTAACATTATTTGCAAGTTGATTTGTATGACATTGTATTGAAATCTTAACAAGTCTTCAGTGAATTATGAGATATGTAATTTATATGGTCTTAAATTTGCTTGACATGACACTGACATTTTGCCCCTGCCAGGCATTATTGAAAACTCGTCTGCTCATATCACATGTTGCTTAAAGACAGCTCGTGACTGAGGCACTGTTCATTAAAAACATTACAAAATTCTCTTTTGAGAGCAAAAACCTGTTTGAATTTGTCTGAATTCTTTGCTGAATTATCTTCGTTTGAAGTGTGAAGTATTTTGCTGCCGACTGGTGATCTGAAAGCACCCATGCTGCTAAGCTTATGAGAGACTGGCCAATCAGAAAGCTAGAATATATCAGCTGTTTATAAGCTGTGACGTAAATGTTCGGAGTTGTTTGTCAGAGTTGACTGCCACTGCAACATACAATAACATAGGGATTGGACGCTGTTTTACTGTTATATGTTTTAATTATAACAATTACATGTGCGAACAAAACTGCACAGTATTTCAAGACAATTGTGGTGTGGAGGGAGTAAGTTTCTTGATCATTTCGTGTTATAAATTTATATATATACTTAAGTTTCAACCACAACCCTAACGGCTTACTACAGTCTCCGTGTTCCGCGCTTGGAACAAGTACATCACAGCTCAGACAGAATGGCTGCGTTTCATGCTAGCCGAGGGAGGAAGGTCAAATGTCAATTTCCAATGCTGCAATAGCTGTTAGAAAAAGTACTTTACAGAAATAAACATAATACTGTCCAACCTTTTTGGCAAACTTAACTCTGAACATGCACTGTCTTTCACTTTAAATATTAAGCAACTAAAGTTGAATAATTGTGAAGACATATTAGTACTCTCATTTGGTGTGCTGAAGATGTCATTTTAACTGGTGCATGTGGTTAACTTTAGTGATATTAAGTTTCATGCAAGCTGTTTTTCTGTCCTATAATCAGTCCTACGCAAAATGTTTTTGTTCCCTTTTTTTGTATTAAAACTGGTGTGATTTTTTTCTTTGCATTGTATGGATTATTCAAACCTGGGCAACTGTTTAGAGAAATCTGTGATTTGGTTGCAAACACATGTTTGTGAATAGGCCTTTGTTAACTGAGGTACATGTAGTGACCATAGTAGTTACTCCTTCACTCAATACAAGAGAAATCCACATTCGTGTTGCTAGTGACCACCATATCCTACCCCTCCTCCCATACATCATGAAGGACCACCATATCTTGTCCTCCCATGTAATACATCATGAAGGACCACCATATCTTGTCCTCCCATGTATTACATCATGGGGGACCACTGTATCTTGTCCACTTGTATCTTGTCCTCCCATGTAATACATCACGAAGGACCACCATATCTTGTCCTCCTGTGTAATACATCATGAAGGACCACCATATCTTGTTCTCCCATGTAATACATCACGAAGGACCACCATATCTTGTCCTCCCATGTAATATAGCATGGGGGACCATCATATCTTGTCCTCCCATGTAATACATCATGAAGGACCACCATATCTTGTCCTCCTGTGTAATACATCATGGGGGACCACTGTATCTTGTCTCCCCATGTGATACAGCTTGAGGGACCACCATATCTTGTCCTCCCATGTAATACATCATGACGGACCACCATATCATGTCCTTCTGTGTAATACATCATGAGGGACCACCATATCTTGTCCTCCTGTGTAATACATCATGAGGGACCACCATATCTTGTCCTCCTGTGTAATACATCACGAAGGACCACCATATCTTGTCCTCCCAAGTAATATATCATGAGGGACCACTGTATCTTGTCCTCCCATGTAATACATCACGAAGGACCACCATGTCTTGTCCTCCCAAGTAATATAACATGGGGAACACCATATCTTGTCCTCCCATGTAATACATCACGAAGGACCACCATGTCTTGTTCTCCCAAGTAATACATCATGGGGGACCACTGTATCTTGTCCTCCCATGTAATACATCACGAAGGACCACCATATCTTGTCTTCTCAGGCAATGCATTATCAAGCATACCTTACATCTTCCCATAAAATGTATCACACTAAAGTATGAGTGTATCTCACTCCTCCCATGAAGGGGCCATGGGTGAGAGGTTAGCATTCCAGCTCAACAGACTGACTCAGGAGCCTCTTACCAATGCAATCACTATCAGGTCAAGTTCAGCTCATGCTCCACCTGTAACAATGCGGGAAGATCTGCAGGCATCCTGTGAATGGTCATGGATGTCCCCTGGGCTCTGCCCGGTTTCCTCCCACCATAATACTGGCTGTGTCTTCTTGTAACTGAAATATTCTTCACTTTGGCATAAAACTTCAATCAAGTTAACAAATACTCCTCCCATAAAATACACCACAAGGGATACAGTTATCTTACCTCCTCCCATGGAATGTATGACGAAAAAGCACTGAAGACAATCACAGAACTCTGCTGCTCTCCTCACAGATTCATATATCTGCTCTCTGTACTGTGTCCCATACATCATGTGACCAACAGCCCTGAAAGGAGACACTGGAGCTATGACTGCTTGCTTCAGCACTTAACTGGTACGTGTATATTTGACCTATTTGAATATTGTTCAATGCCACACTCAAGAATTTTGAGCTTATGCTAGCCCTGCGTGAATTTCACTGCCGCTCCAATATTTGGATGTTGCTATACCAGTGGAGTCATACAACCTTCCATTTAATTTCCTTGGAGTAGTCCCAGAGTTCTGCCACCTTGCAATTCAGCCACTTATCTTACATCTGCTGCCAAAATACAGACACTCTCGAACATGTGCGCTACAAATTCGGCGGTCTCACCTTCAGCTGACCTGCCTAGAAGCTCATCGCTCCATGATAAAACAAAAACGCCACCATGTTTTATGGTTACATGCTGGAAGTGCCACCACAAACGACAGTGAAGTTCATATAGGATTAAACTTATACAACGGCAGTCAGTTTTTATGAGTTGAGGCAAGCAGAATGTTTTAGGTACACGTAATCCTCAGATGCACAGATAAGCACACCATATTGATGAAAAATCAGAACATAGTCAATCGTATACGGAAGTTAGACTGCGCAAATGGGTACGCAAGCGCCGTCAACAGATGATTGTCGTGTAGTCACCTGGGACAAACAACGCACTGACATGGGGTAATGTACAAATTTGCTTCCCAAGGCCGATCTGAACCTAGCGTGCACAGGACATGGGAGACAGGAGGGCAACACAAAGGGTCCGGACGGCAGCGAAACACGACTTGTTTCGCTGCAGTGCTTGTGTACTAGCTAAGTCTTTCACGAACACAGGCACCACTACATGTAAGTGTGACGTACTCCAGGTATGAATGAAGGTTCACTTACATGTGAGTGTGACGTACTCCAGGTATGAATGAAGGTTCACTTACATGTAAGTGTGACAAATTCCAGGCATGAATGAAGGTTCACTTACATGTAAGTGTGACGTACTCCAGGTATGAATGAAGGTTCACTTACATGTAAGTGTGACAAATTCCAGGCATGAATGAAGGTTCACTTACATGTAAGTGTGACGTACTCCAGGTATGAATGAAGGTTCACTTACATGTAAGTGTGACGTACTCCAGGCAAGAATGAAGGTTCACTTACATGTAAGTGTGATGTACTCCAGGTATGAATGAAGGTTCACTTACATGTAAGTGTGACGTAATCCAGGCAAGAATGAATGTTTACTTACATGTAAGTGTGACGTATTCCAGGCATGAATGAAGGTTTACTTATATGTAAGTGTGATGTATTCCAGGCATGAATGAAGGTTTACTTACATGTAAGTGTGACGTACTCCAGGCATGAATGAAGGTTTACTTACATGTAAGTGTGACGTACTCCAGGCATGAATGAAGGTTTACTTTTATGTAAGTGTGACGTATTCCAGGAATGAATGAAGGTTTACTTACATGTAAGTGTGACGTATTCCAGGCATGAATGAAGGTTTACTTACATGTAAGTGTGACGTATTCCAGGCATGAATGAAGGTTTACTTATGTGTAAGTGTGACGTATTCCAGGAATGAACGAAGGTTTACTTATATGTAAGTGTGATGTATTCCAGGCATGAATGAAGGTTTACTTATATGTAAGTGTGATGTATTCCAGGCATGAATGAAGGTTTACTTACATGCAGCTTTGGACAGCCTGGTTTAAGGCAGGAGGAGTTCTATGTGTTCATAGTGTGAAAGCACAACCACCTGTTACCAACTGGCAGACCACAGCTCACGCCCAGTCCTTCGCTGAAAGGTATACACTGTATACAGTGAACAATGAAAGCTAACTTAGTGGAAAGTGAGGATGGTTGGGATTGGGAACTCTTCAACTCACCAGTTATTGCCTGACCCTGAGACATCTGTGATGAGCTGTTTACAGTCAAACACTTCCCTCAGGGGCCCCTTCATTATTTCACTGACCACACCCTCCTCCATGTCAACCAACACTGCCTGGGAAGACACAGCCAGTTCATGGGTGAAAAGCTGTTTACTGCTATGCTTTCAATTTTGCCAAAACATTCTTGTCAACAAACTACTCCTGGAGTAAATATTTAGAACTATCTAAAGTAATTGTGTATGAAAAATGTCCTTGACTACTAAAAATGTTAATTATTGAACCTGAAAAGAAGTTAAGTCCCAATACGTAGGAAGAAAAAACTTTCTCAACCTCTAAACGTAGAAAGAAATTTGAACAGTAATAAAAATAGCCTTCAAACACATGTGGAATAAACCATGTAGCGTGTTTGAGCATACACATACAGCTTACCTCCCCACAACACACCCCTTCCCATCAGCCTTACCCTTGCTTTTAGAGCTTTAATTTTGCCCTTGCCCCCGGCCAAAGGAATATCCACTGGATCATCGTGACGAGAGTCCACATTTCGAAAGAAACTGCCAAGGGATTCATCGTACACTCCAGACTGAAGTTGAAATGACAGCAGTTGAATAATAATGACATATAATGTAATATGGTTTCTATGGTGTTAGCCATGTTCATCAGTGGTCAGGTGAGGAGGACACCAGAATGCCTGGCCTGGACAGATCTTCACTGGCAAGGTACTTAAAAAAACAACTGTCAAATAGCAGCTGCTAGAACCCGCAGGATTTGTACACACTAGTTTACGTTGTCACTAGTCCAGCAAAAAGATGGTGAGAACAAATACTGTAAAAATGCCCTTTCTGAAGCCTTACAGCCCTTAAAATGCTACCACTGATGCCAACACACAGAAAGGTGGAAAAATGAATGAGAATCAAGCAAAATGTGTTACTTAAAAAAAAGCCAAGCCAAAATGTTAGGGGAAGTACAGTAGGTCAGCGAGGGCAAGAAAATCCAAAATAAATTTCCATGGTTTATCATGTCTAAGTGACTTTGTAGTTACTCTCTGTTATGGCTTCAGAGAACACAAACAACAATTCACAGAAACACAATCGTTTCTGTTTAGAAAAGATCATCATCTCTTTTTCCATTACAGTCATTTTGTTGATGTTTACCTTGTTGACTGTAGAATGTTCTCTTAAAGCCAAGTCCCAGAACCTGCAGCCAATTTGATTTCCACACTGGCCAACTGTGGTCAAGAAATCAGTGAACAAAGGTACATTACATGATTGAATGACTGATGAAAAGAAAGAAAACAGTTCACTATGAACAAAACTTTCAATACAAAATCAATGCACTATTTTTGTTTGAATCTGGATTTTCTTCAAAATGCATAAATTGATGATAAAAGAATGATTATACTGACTGTTAGATACAGAACTGCAAATCTCCTTTTTAAATATGGTCATAGACAGGGATCTACATGAATACAATGACCGGTAACAAAATTGGGCTGGTGACTTAGAGGCTTAGACATGGATCCTTGGCTAAACATTATGGAAAGAAAGCAATTAGGGCCTACTATTCAGTAATAAAGCTAAGTCTTACGCCACTTTTCAAGGCATAGTTATTCAGCACAGCTTCCAAATGCTGCTATTATTTCATTTGCATGGCAACCCCTCTCCAAATGAGACATGCTAAGTCTCCATACTGCCTCGTTTTGGATACTCTACAGCAGTCCTAGGTCTGCAGTCTTTGAAGTGTAGCTGTCTATCCAGGAGCTGCAGTCCTGCATCTACCTGACCGCTTTTTTAATGCCATTCCAGGAACATTTCACCTGTATGATGATGATCTGCCTTGTGGGTGGAGAACACCAAAGTACTTGAGAACACCAAAGTACTTGAGACCACCAAAGTACATGAGAACACCAAAGTACTTGAGAACACCAAAGTACATGAGAACACCAAAGTACATGAGAACATCCCCTGACAAGCAACTGTTTGATCTTAACAACAATAAACAGTTAACAAGGCAGGTGGCGACTGTTGCTCAGTTTATGTTTGCTGAAGACCAAGTATCATTCACTAATTCAGTGTATGGTGCTAGTTCATTTACTACAAGTATATGTGGGAAAGTTCGTCAGTAACTTGCCAAAGGTAAATGGTTTACCACAGTCACTCTGGTTTTCCCAACCCATAGGACATCTCCAAAAATTATTGAGTTTGGCACTTAAAAACAATCAAAGCAATAAAAGAATGAATAAAGCATACAGGATCATGCGGGTGCTTCTGTGGCCTCGGACGTTAGCGAGCTAGTAGAGCGAATGCTGTGCGTTCGCTGTGAGTTCAAGTCCAGCTCATGCTGGTCTTCTCTCCAGTCGGACTTAGGAATGTCCGCCAGCAACCTGCTTATTGCCGTTTGCTTCCCATGACTATGCCCAATGTCCATCCACCATAAGTATAAGCGAAACACCCTTGAGCAAAACGTAAAACCACCGATCAAATCAATAAATCATACAGGATCACGCCTCGAGATCTGAGCACCACATGATTTCACCGAACAAAACATAAGCAATCCCAACACATGGAGATCTCTAGCGAAAGACCCATGATTTCTGACGATCAGAACTTGAATGCTCTAGCACAGACACAAACCTTGGACGACAATCGACTGTGTCATCTTGCCTTATGCCATCTTTACACGATTTACTGAGTTCAAACTTTGGCGGCTCTCAGCCACAGTATTGGTATTTTGAACGGAAGTGATATTTACCGCGCGTACTCCTTGACTTAAAACTATGGAAGATCTTACTAGCCAAATATCACAGATAATGCCATTGTTTTATCTCTAGTTACACCAAAAATAAAAGAAAATCAGTTTGGTAGATAAATTTTCAGGTTTGCATCTTCCTGAAGTTGGAGATAACCAACGAATTTCTTGTCAAAATGAAGTGTTAGTTGTAGAATTTGTGTGGTGAAAATTGTAGATGACCCCTATTCAGATACAACAACGACGCAACGTAAAGATGTCGGCACAGTCTTTGATCAACAAGAAAAAGAAAAGTTTTCTGGGATTACCCGCCCCACTGGGCTATGTCCCAGGTCTAGGTAGAGGGTAAGACTGCTATTCTCTCAGATATCTGTCAGTAAACAGTTATTCTCTAAATAATTTACTGTGTGTATAACAAGTGGCACAGCACTGCAACTGGAATCTGTGCGTTTGTCAGGGAAGGTCCAGTTTTCGCTATGGAGTATGGTTATGATGGGTGACAGATTCAGAAAGCATTGACAGTCATTATATTTGTTCTTTTCCTATATTTGTCCCTCTTATTCTGTTTTGTGTGGTTCTTGTATTTCCCTGAGAAAACCGAAGATTTTTCAGTTATAAATGTAAATTTATGTCAATTTCAGTGCCACTGGTTTCACAACACGATCTGATATTGGTCCAGCCAGAGATGCTGATGATATATCGTAAGTATGAAAGACTCAATGACTCAGTTTTTGACAGTTGTAAAGACTAAGTTGTGGTCACATGGTAAAGTGAAGTCACTTCCTTGATGGACCTGGTTTTCACAATGAACTTCTCAGAAGTGGGTCACAGATCAAGGAAGGTATCAAACTTGTCTTTACATTTTCCGAGAACTAACATAGAAATTATAAATCAAAAATGTCTACATAGGAGTCTCAGTAATATGCTGTTAATTGAGAATGTCTGCTAGAGCCAGTTATCTCATTTTGTTGTTTCAGTGAAGGTTATGTCTCATTTGTTTCCTGTAAGGCCTGATAGCCCCATGACTAATGTTCGATTCCAGATATCTCTGTTTTAGCAATTGCTTTATGTCAGGAGGTTTATCAGCTACATTAGTGATTAGAGCGGCCATTTCAGAGCCATGAGATCTGGGATCAATCCCGGGTCAGGTCATAAAGATTTCAGAAATGGTTCTTGTAACTGCCTCATTTGGCACTCAGCACTGAGAGGTTAGAGCAAGGAAACAAGGCTGGTGGGCCTGATGTCAGTACAATGTTACAGGGTAGGGTGTCATGTTTGGTGTCTTCAGCATGATGTTTCAGTGGCGCCAGCACTTTGCCAACATGGCCCTGCCCCAAGAATACAGCATATACATACATTGTAATGACTTGTCATCCCCATAAAGCTAAAAAATTGTTGAGTACAATGTACATGTAAAGACTTGGTGAAGTTTGTTGGTCTGCTCTGGGCACTCAGATTTCCTTAACTCATAAAACCAGCCACGGTAATTTATGTAAAAAATTTATGAGCACCCTGTTAACCAACAGTCAGTGAATCAATCAACTGTGTATTTCAGTGATGACCGCCATGCTCCACCCATTAAGAAGAAACGTGACAATGATGATGATGATGAAGAGGATTTGAATGATGCTAATTATGATGAGGTTAGAAAAACAGCTGGTGAAGAAATAATGATTTTTAGAACATGTTCTATGCCACATACAGGAATACCTCTGTTTCTGGAGAGTACATGAAGCTTTATACATCTTTCAGTTGGTTAAAGATAAAGAATGAAGCAATGATCTGTGCCTCCTAGAAAGCCTTGCATGGACGTGCATACCAGTCCCATGACTAGTGAAATTGGAGTGGTAAACTTAGTATGAACATTGTGTATTACACACAGCAGATGGTTGTTCGTACTGAGAGGCTCTTTCTTCATCCCGATGAAAATGGTTGACATACTGCTGTGATTTGTTCAACAGTTTGCTGGCTATGGTGGAAGTTTGTGTAACAAAGATCCTTACGAGAAAGATGACGAGGAAGCAGATGCAATTTATGAGGCAATCGATAAGCGCATGGACGAAAAACGAAAAGAGAGGAGAGAGAAAAGGCTGAAGGAAGAGATTGAAAAATTCCGACAGGAGAGACCAAAAATCCAGCAACAGTTTTCTGATTTGAAGGTATGTCCTGGAGAATTGGAAAACAGGTCTGAAGGGCTCAGTAAGATGGCCACCTAGTTTAAGATAGTCAGTAGGCATTCATTAAGACTTAAAACAAAATACAACACTAGACCAAAAGGATTGATTTTAAGAGCTTCCAAGCACATCAGAAAACAGTGGCCATCGCAGTTTAGATTTGTTTCCACACCTCGTACGAAATAGTTTAGTTTAAGTTATTTTTTATCTTAAATTTGTCAATCTGGATCCAAGCTAATAATCTTCACGGATTTCAGAGAGATCTGGCAGAGGTGAGCTATGATGACTGGATGAATGTACCTGAGGTGGGAGATGTCAGAAACAAGCATCAGAGGAACCCGAAGAAAGAGAAGTAAGGGACCATCTGTACTATCCAATGGAGGCCAAACCAGACGAAAGTACCAGTAGAGGCATCTTCTTCTAGTTAGCAAAACTGCATCACCAAACCCATGTTTTAACTAGAACATTGAAAACTGTAGTGAAGTAGCATTTTTTGGTTTGTTCTTAAATGTTTTGAGCTAAACTGAATTCAAAGAATCACATGCCTTCAGAATACTGAAGAAAGGGTTATGTGGTAAACGTAATTTATATCATGTGCCAGTATGTAAATTTAAAATTCAATCAACAGTTTTCATTGGCTGATTGTTTTAGGTACACCCCGGTCCCTGACAGCCTGCTGGCTAGAGCAGCAGCCCAGACTGGTACTTCCACCTCACTGGATGCGAGAGAACAGGTGACTACATATCAGCTGTTAATTCTGTTTTCTTTCGTTTTCTCTTCTCTCTGTACTTTTTCCTGAAAAATAAATCCTTGTTTTATCATAGAAGTAATGATGTTAAGAGTATTCTAGTGTGATATTAGAGTATGGTACTTTTCTTGTTAATAGTTCACAAAGAGAAATTATTAAGTATTGAGAATCTGGGGCCGATCCCACAAAGAAAATTTTAATTAAAATCAAAACCTTTAAACTCAGTTTTGCTACGTATTTAATACTTACTGGTTTGGAAATTTGTGTGACTTGTGCTTTGGTGTGATAAACATACATCATCCATGCCTTTATTTTAAAATTTGAAGAATGTTTAAATTCAGTAAAATTTTGCTAGTTTTGCTGAAGTACAAAATTGTTTTGTGGAATCGGTCCATGGTACTTGAGTCTAGTGTACTTAACATTCAGAATTTATGAGCGGCCTTTCCAGTGGAGTATCATGACTGATATCTTAGTCATGTTACTTAAGTGAGGCAGCACTATGAATATGTCATCATGAGCACCGTCTCCTGCCAGGAGTGAATGATTATGGTTTGTTGTAACGTCAGCAATGTCTCACCCATGTCGGGACAACCCTCGAGATGATATTTTAAGGCATCTCTAGACCCAAAGCTATTCAGGGGGCTGATAAGGATTATTGTGTTAACAGTTTGGTGGCCTGACGACCCCATATGGCGGTGCCCTGACTCCGGGGTTTGCCACACCTGGTGGGGACATCGACATGCAGAAGATTGGAGAAGCCAGGAACACCCTGATGGGGATCAAGTTAGAACAGGTGAGAGGGTGAGCAGTCCTGATGGCTGGAATTTATTTATTGTAAGTTTAAATGGAGACGTTGTAATGTATGTTCGCATAACCTGACCAGGTCATCTTTTCAAAAATTCTTTGTTGTGGGTAATACATCCCTAGGGTTAGTCGGTAGGGAAATACATCTGCATATATATATATATATATATATGGTTTTTTTTTTAATTCTTTCTATTGACATACATAAGGATGTAAAGAAATTAACATGGAGGGAAAGCCTTCAGAGTGTAGCCCTTGTATGGAGGATCAATCTGGCTACCCACAACAAGCATATTTTTAATGATGGCCCAGGCTTATGTGGATAGCAGGTTATAATGTTATCCTAACATTTGTTATAGGTCCAAATGTTACTGTGTAACATAATTGTGGAAAGTGGTGTTAGTGGCTATAAAACAGAATTGTCATTATAGAATAGAATAAAAAAGTTACCTCTCATCAAACAGAAAGCAAATTCACATGCTCACATGTATATGAATTTAAAGGGAAAGATTTGTCTAACAAAGTAACTTTGAAAAGTAGAAAAAAACGGTAGATGATGTAAAACCTTTTGATTACAGCTTGTAAATAAATATTTTGATGAAGGCATTTTGCCTTGGAAGACACAAGTATGCATAAGTGTTACAATGCTACTGATGAGCGTAACAACGAAGAACACTGTGTACATGATGACCTAATCACAAGTTTTTGGAAGAGAGTTCTCCCAGTTTGCCACTACACCTGATGATGGGCGAAGTCTCTTTGCTCGACTCTATTTAATATCACAACCCTTTATAATATTTGAAGACTTCATACTCACATGTTTTTTCTGTCCTTCTCTCAGGTGTCAGACTCTGTGAGTGGCCAGACTGTGGTTGACCCCAAAGGTTACTTGACAGATCTCCAATCAATGTTGCCCTCACATGGAGGAGACATCAAGTAAGGATGCCACCTATTGGTTCAGAGTTGTCTGACGTTAACCAATGAATTTCTGTTGGACTAAATCCAGTAATACAATTGAGATTTTGCTCTTGTGTTATGCAAGAAAAGTCATAACTGTGTGTGCCTCATTCTTCTCCAGTCCAATTCATGATTGTATTGGTTTCTCGAGACCAGAGTTTCATTGCCTATGTTTTCTCACATCTCCAAACCAGGTGTTAACTGAACCTGTATTTTTTGTTGCCTTTAGTCCTCTAATCTGTATTTATTTATTCATGTATTTATTTGGTGTTTTACGCCGTACTCAAGAATATTTCACTTATACGACGGCGGCCAGCATGGTGGTGTGAGGAAACAGGGCATAAACCCACGACCATCTGCAGTTCGCTGGCAGACCTTCTCATCTATGACCTGAGAAGAAGTCACTGTGCTCTGACCTGTATTATGATTGCATGTGTCATGCTTTGCTCCCATGCAGATAACCACATAATGCATGTATAAGAATGAAGATTTTCAGTCATCCAGGTAAGCAATAAATATACTAAAATATGAGACTGATCTGCTGGAAGAATTTCTTTTTTTTTCATATTTCAGCACTAATGTTGTGGTGATAACCTATCACCTTTAGTCTCATATTTTATTTTATTTACATAATACATGTTTCATCATGGTTTTGACCATTGTCTCAATTCCCAGTGATGTGAAGAAAGCTCGACTGTTGTTGAAGTCTGTGAGAGAAACCAATCCTAAACATCCTCCAGGTGAGTCGCTGACATAACTAGGGGCGATGAAAAGTCAAGGTGATACCAGTGGACAGTGATTGTAGAGAACAGAAATGCAGTACTGTTGTCCTGTTTGCAGTGAGACATGGAAACTAGTTATGTGCAGGGAATCCCTTTGTTGCCACGGTTAACAGAAAAGACAACAAAAAATATAGCCCAAGTTATTTCAGAAGAAGGGTCCATGTGACCTAAACAGGCATAGGCATTTTTTTGTGATGTGCTTCATAACTCTAAAGTTCACAACTCAATGTGGAATGAGACGATATGTCATTTTAGAGAAACAGGAAATGTCACAGCATCCGTTTCCTCAGCTCTTTAGTATTAGAAGCGAGACACTCCTTTGTGTATAAAGTACGATCCCGTTTATTCTTAAGATTGAAGGCCACACCCTGCATACACCATGTTAAACCCATACATACATACATACATACATACTTTATGAGGAGTGTTGCTTTATACACCTGCACAAACCCCTTGACCAAAGAGCCTGTACGGTACAGAAATCTGTTGTTTACCTGTCAACCTGTGTGTGTCTGTCCCCAGCCTGGATCGCATCGGCCCGCCTGGAGGAGGTGACAGGGAAGTTACAGGCGGCCAGGAACCTGATCATGAAGGGATGTGAGGAGTGTCCCAAGAGCGAGGATGTCTGGCTGGAGGCCGCCAGACTCATGGTGAGGACCTGAGGACATTTCAAATATTTTTCGCCCCTCTGTGAAAATTGGCCATCTTTAATAGCTGTTGCCATCTGTCTGTCTTTTTCTTTTTAAGCACTCTGTTCCTTGAATGCTTGTTGCCAGGTTTACAAAGTTTACACCTCACATTCACCTAAGCATTGGGAAGAACCTTACTCTGTGAACTTCTTCCACTCCGGCTGTACTTGGGAATGTCGAACAGCAACCTGCAGATGATCATGGGTTTCCTCCCACAAATATACTAGACGCCTTTGTATAACTGAAATATTCTTGAGTGCGGCATGAAACACCCATCAAATAAATAAATAAATTCTCCATGAACTTGGTCAGTGCACTCATGGTCATTGGGATTTTTGAAGTTATATTTTTTGTGATTGGCTTGTAAAGCAAAAGTATTTTCACAAAACTTTCACCAAGGAACTCACCAAGTTAACCATGATCACTTTTTGGTTCAAGATCATTGGGCCTGTGCCTCTTTTATGCTTGTAAACCCAATATCTCTTACGACTTACAGGTAGCACCAAGAGTGCATACTGTATTGAATAGTATCTTTTGTAATTTATTTGATTGGTGTCATGCCGTACAGATGAATGTTTCTCTTTTGTGGCATCAGTCAAGTTTGTGAGGGAAGCTGAGCAGAAACCATCATACATGAACCTTGCAAGACTTCAACCACAACAGAAGTGTTGCGTCATTCAAACGTTTGATCTCTAAGTAGCGTTAAGGACAAGTTAAGGACACTGCGGCCAGTAAGGGCCCAAAATTCTGCCAGGTGTTAAGAAAAATAGCTGTGTAAAAAATTTAATCTAGATTCGAATAGTCTTCAAACTTGGTCATGTTTGATCACCTTCTTCTTGTGATTTTCTGTGAACCAGCTGTTCTTGTTTGTGACTTTCTATGAACCAGCCAGTTTATTGTTTGTAAGGCAGTCCTAGCTCAGGAGATCAGACTAAGGCAGTCATAGCTCAGGAGACCAGACTAAGGCAGTCCTAGCTCAGACCAGGCTTAGGCAGTCCTGGCTCAGGAGACCAGACTAAGGTAGTTCTAGCTCAAGAGACCCAAGCTAAGGCAGTCCTAGTTCAAGCAGTACACCACACCTCACAGTTTCTTGTTTGTGACCTTCTATGAACCAGCTAATCTACTCTTCATTGGTTTCTTCGCCAGCCAGGAGACCAGGCTAAAGCAGTCATTGCTCAGGCAGTCCGTCACATTCCACAGTCGGTCAGGGTCTGGATTAAGGCGGCAGATATAGAGACAGAAATGAAGGCCAAGAAAAGAGTCTTCAGGAAAGGTGCGTCTTCGAATACATGGGCTTAGCCTTCCTTAATAATATCTTCGTTGGGCGTAACCCGACTGATGTTACAGAAAAGGGCCCTGCTCCAAAAATTTTATTGGTATTTTGATGAAAGTTCTTTTTTTTTTGGATGTTTTTCTCTCCATATTAATTTCTTTAAAATCCCTATCTTCTTCAAGAGCCAGAATGACAAAAGAATTGTTGTTGTTGTTGGAGAAGTTGCCAGACCTTGTGTGTCTGTGGAAGGCTGCAGTAGAACTGGAGAATGAGGAACACACTTGCATTATGCTGAGTCATGCAGTATAATAACGATGATGTTGTTGTTGTTTGGTTCAGCTCTGGAACAGTTGCCAAACTCCGTGCGTCTGTGGAAGTCTGCAGTAGAACTGGAGGATGAGGAACACGCTTGCATTATGCTGAGTCATGCAGTATAATAACAATGATGTTGTTGTTGTTTTGTTCAGCTCTGGAACAGTTGCCAAACTCTGTGCGTCTGTGGAAGGCTGCAGTAGAACTGGAGGATGAGGAACACGCTTGCATTATGCTGAGTCATGCAGTATAATAACAATGATGTTGTTGTTGTTTTGTTCAGCTCTGGAACAGTTGCCAAACTCCGTGCGTCTGTGGAAGGCTGCAGTAGAACTGGAGGATGAGGAAGATGCCCGCATTATGCTGAGTCATGCAGTATAATAATGATGATGTTGTTGTTGTTTTGTTCAGCTCTGGAACAGTTGCCAAACTCCGTGCGTCTGTGGAAGGCTGCAGTAGAACTGGAGGATGAGGAACACGCTTGCATTATGCTGAGTCATGCAGTATAATAATGATGATGTTGTTGTTGTTTTGCTCAGCTCTGGAACAGTTGCCAAACTCCGTGCGTCTGTGGAAGGCTGCAGTGGAACTGGAGGATGAGGAACACGCTTGCATTATGCTGAGTCGTGCAGTATAATAATGATGATGTTGTTGTTGTTTTGTTCAGCTCTGGAACAGTTGCCAAACTCCGTGCGTCTGTGGAAGGCTGCAGTAGAACTGGAGGATGAGGAAGATGTCCGCATTATGCTGAGTCATGCAGTATAATAACAATGATGTTGTTGTTGTTTTGTTCAGCTCTGGAACAGTTGCCAAACTCTGTGCGTCTGTGGAAGGCTGCAGTAGAACTGGAGGATGAGGAAGATGCCCGCATTATGCTGAGTCATGCAGTATAATAACAATGATGTTGTTGTTGTTTTGTTCAGCTCTGGAACAGTTGCCAAACTCCGTGCGTCTGTGGAAGGCTGCAGTAGAACTGGAGGATGAGGAAGATGCCCGCATTATGCTGAGTCATGCAGTATAATAACGATGATGTTGTTGTTGTTTTGTTCAGCTCTGGAACAGTTGCCAAACTCTGTGCGTCTGTGGAAGGCTGCAGTAGAACTGGAGGATGAGGAAGATGCCCGCATTATGCTGAGTCGTGCAGTGGAATGTTGTCCTACAAGCTGTGAGGTACGCATAAACAGTGCAAACAACAGTTTCTCTAAACATTGTGTAGGATGCCAGGCTGTAAGTGCACAGTCTTACTTGCAGAGTTTCTTTACAGTTAACCTTTCAACGGAAATGATGTGGAAATTTAATCCAGATTATTTATAAGGTTGTTTGAGACGAACAATTGAAATTATTGACATGCCCATTATGCCTGCAGTTAGTCATATAGATTCCTCCTTGATTTGATTGGTCATTAGTTTACATACAATAACTGCCTAAAATATTGTCCGATTTTTATCAAATTCTGTGGGCAAATTAATTTTGTGGCCCCCTAGATATCAAGTTCAAAAACTGGCGGGATTCTTGTGTATGATTTACATTAACTGTTACTTTTTGAGTTAACTGCTGCTTTTGGATTGGTTAAAATTGAAGTCACCAACCTCACTATCATGCCTCCATGTATTCATGTGTACTCCTTGCAGCTGTGGCTGGCCCTCGCAAGACTCGAAACATACGAAAATGCTCGAAAAGTTCTGAACAAAGCTCGCGAAAACATCCCTACTGATCGTCAGATTTGGATCACCGCTGCTAAGCTGGAGGAAGCCAACGGCAACATGCACATGGTGGAGAAGATCATTGAGAGGGGTGAGTTTGTAGTGGTCACTGATCTGTGAGGCAGCGTCATAAATATGTCTGCAAATAGACCAGCCTGCATGAGGGACACTCTCCTGTGCTAGAACAAATATAAAATACAGCCTGTATGAGAGAGACTCTCCTCTGCTGGGACACAATTGTTCTTCAGATTGATGTTAAATCTCCCTAGCAGTTTATTTGTGTGTTTATATATTTATTTGATTGATGTTTACGCCATACTCAAGAATATTTCACTTATGTGACGCTGGCCAGCATGATGCTGGGAGGAAGCCGGGCAGAATCCAGGTGAAACCCACGACCACACCAGTGGTTGCTGGCAGACCTTCCTACATGTGGCTGGAGAGGAAGCCGGCATGAGCTGGACTCAATCTCACAGCAACGGCCAAGCAAGCAGTTAAAAATGTGCAGACAGCATTTATTATGTTGTTGTTGTTTACAGCCCTCAGCTCCTTGCGGGCCAACATGGTGGAAATCAACCGCGACCAGTGGGTCAAAGACGCAGAGGACTGCGAAAAGTCTGGCAGCATCTTCACCTGTCAAGCCATCATGTGAGACTCTTCCCACTATGCTCTGCTCAGATTGCATCTATATATATTTACTGGTACATTTAATAATCCAGCAAATCTCTGTGCTTCATCTGTTGAAATTACACAGTGAAATAGTGTAACTAGTCTTAAAGATTAGTTTTGTATAATTATGTAACAAAGGAAAGAGACACAGTTTGATTATTTCCACGTTATGAGAGGAGAAATGTTCTGTCCCACTTCATGTTCTAATAGGGTAGCACATTTACCAGCTGAGTCATCTAATGGCTCTGCCTCAACCCTCAGACAAAAGTGTTTAACACAAAAATGTTCGAAAAAAAAAGTTCCAATTACCCTCTCACTGGCTTTTATGTGGCCTCAAGCCAAGAGATTTGGACAGATTTGAACTAGTGAGATGTGGACAGTGGCAGTTATCACCAAGCCCTGCCGAGTTCTTTGTGCTATCAAACCTAACCATATTTGTATATATAAAATATTAAGTACGCAAGTATATGTAAACGTGTAAAATGCTTGTTACCTGCAGCCGAGCTGTGATTGGAATAGGTGTAGAGGAAGAAGACCGAAAACACACCTGGATGAATGATGCAGAAGCAGTGAGTACCTGCTCATGTATATCACACAGTGACATGAATGAAACTAGCCTGAGTTTATTAAAACTCACATTTTATGCTGTGTATTTGTGTAACCAGAAATTTTCTGAAAACAACAAAAAACTACAGAGATCTTATTATGTAGGATTTTGCTATTTGGCGTGGATATTACATAAAGGGAACAAACTGTAGTGTAATTGTCCATCATCAAATCTTAAAAGTGCACAGAAAACGTAAAAGATAAAAGTATGATAATCTACAGACAGAAGTATCTTTATTCGCATATTGGTTGGGAATTTATGGTTTTGATATCACGTCAAGCAAATAATGTCATCAGATATTTTTTTTTGGTGGCTTGCAACTTACTTTTTACTTTTTTCAATTCGGTCAAACAAAACCATGTTGTACATTTCTTGCAGTGTGCCCAGCACGATGCCTTCGAATGCGCCCGAGCCATCTATGCCCACGCTCTCACCATGTTTGCCAGCAAGAAGAGCATCTGGCTGAGAGCAGCTTATTTTGAGAAGAACCACGGCACTAGGTCAGAGGTTTCCTCCCTTACCTTCCCTGTATTGTTTATGCCACCGTAGTACCTTGGGAGAGCCTGCCTGGCCAAGTAATTTAGTGGATTGGTACAGAATATTACTTTCCCTTGACTAGTACCGGTTTATTTATTTGATAGATGCCTAATGCCATACTGAAGAACTGCTCACTTATATGAAGTTTGATGTATTTTATGAGTGGAATAAAACCAGTGCTCAACATAAACCACCAACTTTGGACAAGTTACTGATAATCTTTCTCATGTAACATTCAGATAAGCACACCATGTAATTGGTGGAATAGAAGTCTTCTTCAGCAAACATTTCCCTGCACCTAAACAGCGGCAAGAGGAACATCTACCATTCAGTGTCACCACGGCCCCACAAGCATTGAAACCCCAGCTTGGTCTATTTAGCTGTGGTCTTGAGTCTAAATATTTGCTAGGTACCTGCATGGGTGACGCCACTAAATACTAGATAGAACTTTGAAATATAATAGCAAGGTACAGTGATTAAAAGAGATTGTCCTGTTTAGATTTAACCCAGTTGAACAACCAATCACAATTTCTCAAGTTTATTTGCTTTGAAACCTTTGCATGTAATTTATTTGGAACATTTGTGTGATGGTTTACTTACAATCCCATATTAAACAGGACACATGCATATGCAAGTGGTAATAAGAGCAGACAAAGTGGTCGTACGTGTAATCATGTAATCAACGTTTGTCTGTGTGTGGTAATGAGAGCAGACAAAGCGAGGATGTGCGTGTGGTCGTACGTGTAATCATGTAATCAGCATTTGTCTGTGTGTGGTAATGAGAGCAGACAAAGCGAGGATGTGCGTGTGGTCGTACGTGTAATCATGTAATCAACGTTTGTCTGTGTGTGGTAATGAGAGCAGACAAAGCGAGGATTTGCGTTTGGTCGTACGTGTAGTCATGTAATCAACGTTTGTCTGTGTGTGGTAATGAGAGCAGACAAAGCGAGGATGTGCGTGTTGTCGTATGTGTAATCATGTAATCAGCGTTTGTCTGTGTGTGGTAATGAGAGCAGACAAAGCGAGGATGTGCGTGTGGTCGTACGTGTAATCATGTAATCAACGTTTGTCTGTGTGTGTTTTCAGAGAGTCCCTGGAGGCTTTGTTACAGAGAGCCGTTGCTCACTGTCCTAAGGCTGAAGTTCTGTGGCTGATGGGAGCAAAGTCCAAGTGGCTGGCAGTAAGTAGCTCTGTGATCAGTTGGTCATGTTTCCAGCTGCTCTGAATACCTTAATTCTTCAAATTAGTAGATGTCATTTAGAAAGTGAATTTAAGTAACAGTATTATCGTTATTAGAGATTACACTTTCTTGATATAGCACAGGTTCTAATGCTGAATTTGGTTGAGACCTATCCGGGTTTCGAAACAAGGACCTCAGAGTCGGGCACCAAATCGCCAGCAATACATATCAACCATCTAGACCACTTGACCAACCAGCCTTCTATGAAAAAATAGAAGGTAGTTGACCGGTTGACCTGTGCTATATCAAGAAAGTGTAATCTCTAATAACGATAATACTGTTGCCTTAATTCTTCTCAACCTTTTCAACCACCTCTGCAGTCAATATTTTGAAACTTTCGGACAGAATTAAAGGTTGTAGAGAAATAATTTGCACAGTTTTATGAAGCTTGTAGCTTTAATCACACAAACGAAAAGACAGTTTTAGCATCATTTTCATAATCATTCTATGCATAAATTTGACAGAAAAATCTGCTATAATGGTTGAAAAGGAAAACGTTTACAGAAGTTACAGTTACAAACTTGGAACTCGGTCTTGTTGCCTGTGCTGTCCTTAAAGTGGCAAAGATGCACGAGAGGAAAAAGAATGTCGCAGAGTCTGAAAGTAATTTTTAATCCATATCACCTCATTTTGCATGAATAATACTGACCACAACGTCGCCGTTAACAGAAATGTATCTTGACACAACCACTCAGACAGCATCCAAACTTTGTAAGCCGCCATTTTCAAATCATGTGTCTTCGTTGCTCGGGTGGACTTTGCTGCTCTTCAGGGTATTTGACATCATCATTCTTTCCACAATAGCTGCTAATAGATCTGTGCAAAGAAAAAACAAAGATTGAAGTTGAGACTCCCCAGAAAGATAGTCGTTCTTTTAATGGTGTACATCTTCTTGGTTTCAGTCTAAAGGTTCCACATGTGTTTCCTTTGTTAGGGCGATGTTCCAGCAGCCAGGAGTATCCTGGCCCTGGCTTTCCAGGCCAACCCTAACAGTGAAGAAATCTGGCTGGCCGCCATTAAACTGGAGAGTGAAAACAACGAGTTTGACAGAGCGCGGCGCCTTCTCCAGAAAGCTCGTAACAGTGCCCCCACCGCTAGGGTAAGCAATTGGCGACAGCGTCTGTAGAAGTTGTGTCAGTTTTGTGCACTTGGTTATTATTGATACAAAATCTTGAAGAACTGTTCCAGCATCGTTGAAGATGTCATCCGTGTTATTCCCAAGGCTCTCACATGTCATTGTAAATCATTGGCAAACATCGGTAAAATTATTCAGAAATATCTCTGATTTTACAGCTTATTTAGATGAATACAAAATTTAGCTTTTTTATTTGTTGACTGCTTCTGAAGTGATATGGTCCTGCAAATTTTTTGTTATCATTTGTACAAAATGTTGTAAGTGTTATTCCAGCATCATCCAGTCTCGTAAGCACATCTCTAAATTACTGCTGAATGTCTCAGACTTGTGTGATAATTCCATGTATGTAGCTCTTCAGAGTATGGAGTTGTAAACACTGTGTCTGATGACAGTACAGTGTCTTGTTTATTTGTCATTGCTGTAGGTGATGATGAAGTCAGTCAAGCTGGAATGGTGCCTGCAGGAAATGGAGAATGCTAAGATTTTGTTGGAGGAGGCCGTCAAACATTACCCGGACTTCCCCAAGGTAACGAAGCACAAACCTTGTATCGCAGCTTCTGTGGCTAAGGGCACTGTGTGGTCAATCTGCACTAACCTGTTTGTATATGTCTCACACATAAAAGCCTGCAAATAGGTGCCAGACATTTTTTAAAACACCCCTGTGGTACAAGTGGTATGACCCACGAGACCGTTGTTCAATAATATATAACATGGATGACATGGTCATACCATTTTATCCAAAGGGGTGTTTTCAAAAATGTCAAGCCCTTATTTGCAGGCCTGACCCCTATGTGTACAGCTTCATTTTCAGTCCAGGTCATAACAAATATTTTAATGCCTGTTTTTTCTAGTGCCTGTTTCCGCACTCCTCTTAAGGAGAGGACATTTACGTGGAATGTTTGGCCAATTCTTTCAATACTGCTGTAATTCTTCAACCTTTCTGGCATGTTTGCAAAATGTTTATTCAAGCACATTCCGAGGGCATTATTCTGTTTAGTCTGATAAAATTGTAGTATTTGCAAAGCCCTGAAATAGGCCAACCCAACCAATGTTGCTTTGTCTCCAAAATTAAATTATGAAGGTGTGTAAGTAAAAGTAAGAAAGTAGCTTTTTCGTAGTGGAAATGGTTGAGGAATGAGGGTACGCTGAAAGCTATTCAGATCATGAAAATATTGTGCAGTGTGGTAAATTTTCAATATTTGACCTGGTAGGTATTAGCAGACTTTTCACCTTGAAACTTCTTATGACACTGAAGCTGATTGTGTCCTTGAAAGTTTTTTTCTTTGACCTTGACATTTTCCTTCTTTTTTTTTTTTTTTTGACCTTGGCATTTCCCTGTGTTTTGACCTTGGCATTTCCTTTTATCCTTGCCTTGGCATTTCCCTTTTTTTGGATTTTGACATTCTCTGTTTGTCCTTTACTTTGTTCAGCTGTGGATGATGAAAGGTCAAATTGAAGAGCAGGAAGGTCACATGGCAGAGGCAAGAGAAGCCTATAACCAAGGGGTAAGTCGTACGACTTCCTTTAAGGTTTTACTGATGATCATTTCTTGTTTATTCTATTCTATTCTATTCTGCTATCTGGCAGTCCCTTGTTGGGCAGTCACTAAGATTGGCTTTGGACAAGTGTGCCCTTTAGATTCATATTACTACAGAACATTAAAAGCAGCAGTTCAGTAAAAGGTTGACCTACAGTGGTAAAAGGCCTGTAGAAGTGGCCATCGTGTCAAAATTTTTGACTGTCTGTATTTAGCACAGGTGTTGAATGGGAATGTGAGTGGAACGTGTCTTACTCCTAAGTTCAGGGTTGAGCAGGGAGTGTTGTTATTGGCCTAAAGCTTTTTCTTTGTGCCCTAGGTAAATGCTTTAGGCCATGAACAACAGTCTGCGTCAAAATGTGACTTTAAAATATCTCCTAATATTTTGCCATGGTTTGATTTAACCTTTGAAAAATTCTCTGCTGTGCAACAATCTCATCTGGCTGACAATTTCCAGGATTCCAGCTTTGTTCAGGATTCCAGCTTTGTTCCAGATTACAGATTTGTTCCAGGATTCCAGCTTTGTTCAGGATTCCAGCTTTGTTCCAGATTACAGATTTGTTCCAGGATTCCAGCTTTGTTCCAGGATTCCAGCTTTGTTCCAGATTACAGATTTGTTCCAGGATTCCAGCTTTGTTCCAGGATTCCAGCTATGTTCCAGATTACAGCTTTGTTCCAGGATTCCAGCTTTGTTCCAGGATTCCAGCTTTGTTCCAGATTACAGCTTTGTTCCAGGATTCCAGCTTTGTTCTCTTCATCTCTTACGAAGATCAAATACGTGAGCATGAAAAAAACAAATCAAAATTACACTTTTTCATGGATCTATGTGCACTTTTTAATTTTCTCTTCAGTTGAAGAAATGTCCAACCTCCATCTGGCTGTGGTTGTTGTTATCTCGACTAGAAGAGAATTCCGGACAGCTGACCAAAGCCAGATCCATCCTGGAGAAAGCTCGACTCAAGAATCCACACTCCCCAGAACTCTGGTGAGGCTCACAAGTTGATATTTCAGACCTGTTGTCTACTTTGGATTACCCAGATTTGTCATTCTGCCTTCTCTTATGTGCAGTGAAAATTTTGTTGTTAGAGATTTGACACAAGAGAAATTGCAGAGATATTTTGTTTGAAAGATGCTAATGGTATCAAATTAAACATTTTGGATGCATTTTGTATTTTCAGTGCCACAGTTGTCTGTTTAATAGTGTTTTTATTCACCCATCAAAACAGACATCAGTTCATAGTTTTCTGCATCCAAATGGCTTTAGCTTTCATCATTTAAATTTAACTTTTTATTAAGAATGTTGCCAGAGATTGTTCTAGATTTTATTGTGTGTCTGTTTGTTCCAGGCTTGAGGCCATTAGAGTGGAGAACAGAGCAGGTCTCAAAAACATTGCACAGACTTTGATGGCAAAAGGTAAGTGCCACAATTAGTGCTGTCTGAGGTGTATGGCATAAAGGAATTCGAAGACTTCGTAACAGATATGAGGCTCAAATATTTTGCATGGCTAAATTAGGCTGAGAAATCGCTGAAACTTGAGGATTCTGTGTTAAAACATAATGTGTGATTATTTACTGAAAACAACCCTGTCTTCTGTATGAACAGTGAATCACTAGGCAGACATGCTCCTCATATAAGAGCTGTATTTCACTGATTTGGTCATTTCATCCCACTATTTCACCAGTGGAGGTTTTTCTGGTGATTTGGTCTTCTCCCACTACATTTATTTCAGCAGTGAGGTATAAAACCCCAATCAGATGAATAAAATAAATAATTCAGCAGGATCGTCTAGTTCACATTGACTCATCACTGACTTGATCACTCTTCCCACTCTCTCACTAGTGCAGGGCTCTCTAGTTCACATTAATGTGTCATTCATGTGGTCGTTGTTCCCTCTATTTCAGCAATGCAGGACTGCCCAAATGCTGGTATTCTGTGGGCAGAAGCCATCTTCATGGAACCGCGGCCTCAGCGGAAAACCAAGTCCGTGGACGCTCTGAAGAAATGTGAACACGATCCCCACGTACTCCTTGCCGTCTCAAAGTGAGTCTGAATGATCAAAAAAATGAATTACCGTGTAATTGCATACTTATATTCATCTAGTGTTACATTCAAGACAGTAATTAATATATTTACTTGCATTCAAATGGGTTTCTTGTCGTCTTCTCATTCTCGAAAATGGCTTGAAATTTGGACCCTAAAAATTGCACTTTTAGAGGTAAATTGGTGTCATATAATGTTTTGGGTTCCAAAACGTACATTTTTCCAGAAGGATATCACCCTACCTTCCAAAGAAATCACCATACACCTGTCTAAAATCTTTAGAACTGTCAGAATCAGGAAAAAAAGTAACTTTGTCATGGACCCAAATTTTAGATAATTTAGGAGGTAAAAGTTTTAGCCCTTCATCTCATCAGGGGTGACTGACATCTTTGGTCGTGATGGGTAATTTGAGTTCAGTTCAAATTAAGTCTTTTTACCAGTGAAGTACTAGAGAGGCAAAACTGCTGTGACCAATCAGAGTATTCGTCTCAGATGGGCACTGCACAATGTCACAACAAATTTGATTGGAACAACATTTGAATGAAGACATGTGGAGTTATTTCATGGGATGACGTAGTTAAGAGTGACCTATAACTGGGTCCAACTACCTGATGTGTTGAATTAAGCCAAGTGTCTTACCATAACAAAAAGTGAACCGTTGTGAAGGTGGTATAGTGTGACTGCACACATGTACAAGTCTGGGTGAATAGTCATGTTTAAAGTCAAAGACAGCTCATGACTGAGATACTGTTAATTAAAATGATTATACAGTTCTCTCTTGAAGGGAAACAAACTGTTTGAAATTGTATGAATTCGTTGCTGAATTACCTTCGATTGAAGTGTGGAGTATTGTGCTGTCGGCTGGCAATCTGAAGATGGCCATGATTTTGAGGTTATGAGGGATTGACCAATCAGAGAGCTAGGAGGACATCATCTGTTTATAAGCTGTGACGTAACTGTTCTGAGTTGTCTGTCAGTGTAACTGTTTTAATGTTATATGTTTTATTTATAACAAGTACATGGGCGCACAACACTGCAAAGTATTTCCAGACCCTTGTTGTGGGGGTTGTAAGTTTCTTGATCATTTCATAGTATAAGTTGTCATATTTATTTAAGTTACAAACACAACCCTAGCAACTTACTACAGTCTCAGGTGACAAGAGTGTTCTGCACTTGAAACAAATACGTCACAGCCTAGACAGGATAGCGCATTTCATTCTGGTCGGTGCAGCACGATCAGATGTCAGCTTCCACTGTCGTAGTAGTTGTTAGAAAAAATGCTTTACAGAAATGGACCTAATGTTGTACAACTTTTTCGGCAAACTTAACTTAGAACATGCGCTGTCTTTCACCTGAAGGTGTCACGTGGTGACATATTCAAGCAACACTATTCATACGTCAGGTTTGGGACCTGCAAACTTGTACAGGACCTGTCATAATAGTGTTGAAAACAATGTTACAAAAGAAACGAGCAAATGTGAGTATCCAAGCCATGTCGTTGTTGTTGCTGCTGCAGACTATTCTGGACAGAGCGTAAGCTGGTGAAGGCTCGGGAGTGGTTCCAGCGATCAGTGAAGATTGACCCTGATTTAGGCGACTCCTGGGCATATTACTGCAAGTTTGAAATGATGCACGGAACAGAGGTAAGTTGCCTCCCTTAGTGGAAATGTTCTCTAGGATCAATTGTTGCAGCTTGACGTTTTTACTTCAGATCAGCTTGTCTTACATTGAGCTGTTCTATTTTCTGACTTGTCGTACAGTTCATTTATACTCGTTGGATTTCTACACTGGCTTTGGTGTTGATATTTGGTGTACAATCTGTACTACATGTAGTTGTACAGTCTGTACAATTCATTTCAGAATCTCCTCTCCCACTGTACGTGGGAAGGTACGCCAGCAACTTAGGGATTGCTGTGGGTTTCCTCTGGGTTCTGCCCCGTTTCCTCTCAACATAATGCTGACTACTGTCGTATAAGGAAATATTCTTGAATATGGCGTAAAACACAAATCACATATAAAATCTATAGCACCTTTGCTAGTGATTTCTGTATAATCTGTTTCAGGTGCACAACCATAGATGAGCAGTCTGTACATTTCATTACTATAATAGTTGTACCGGTGATCTCTGTGTAATCTGTAATAGATGTACAGTGATTTCTGTACAGTCGATTTTCTAAACTGGATGAATAAGGCATTTGGGTACAATCTGCAAAAGCTCTACAAGTGATTTCTGTACAGTGTGCAATAGGCATACAAGTGATTTCTGTACAGTGTGCAATAGGCATACAAGTGATTTCTGTACAGTGTGCAATAGGCGTACAATTGATTTCTGTACAGCCTGTACAATTCATTTCTATACTAGCTGTGCAAATGATTTCTGTACAATCGATTTTCAAACCAGCTGTGCAGGTGATTTCTGTAAAATTTGTACTCTTGATTTCAATACCAGCGATAAAATCAGTTTAGTTTGTAAGCTTTGAGAAAATGGGCCATAACACCATGATTTTAAACCAGTCAGATTTCAGCTTTTAATTTTCCTCTTGTTTTAGGAACAGCAGGAGACAATACGTCAGCTGTGTGCCAATGCAGAACCCCATCATGGAGAGAATTGGTGCCGTATTTCCAAGGACATTGCTAACTGGCGACTTCGAACAGAGGAGTTATTACCCTTGGTGGCAGACTCGTTACAGGTTCCCGTGTAGTTGTCTGAAAAAAGGTTCTTTGTAAATTTCTGAGGGAGTAAAATGTTTCAATACAAAGCACATTGTGTAAAATGTACCAGTGAGTGAAAAAGCTATTCCTTTGTAAAAGAGGACTTGAACATGTTAAGGTGAACTCACAACAAACCAATAGTAGACCATGTAAGGTCATTCTCAGATTTACCGGAGGACTTGAATTCCAGAAAGCCTACATAAGACCTGGTCTTCGGATTGTGCTACATTTGTACGAGTATTCCTACCAGGAGAACTGTCTGTAACAGCCAGTGCAGTTGAAAAAATTGGGCTGCTGGCCACTGAAATTCAACGAAAAGGATTGGTCACGCCTTTTGAAGTTTTACTGCATGTTCATGTGAACATGTAAAGCCAATTTTCGGTGTGTACATGTCATGATTATGTTTCTTACATGTAAGTCTTATTGACAATATGTTTGGTGTATAAACAAAGTATAACGCCTGTTTATGTCCCTTGTCAGAGATATGAAATACACGATACACATTCAATGCTGATTGGCTGATAGCTTCCTGGGTTTAAATCTGCAGCTTTGGTCATGCTAAAATAAATGTACCCCAGCTTAGGCCTGGGATAACCTTGACTTGCCCATCCCTCTCGCCAGCCAATCAGAAACAGTTCTGTATCCCTTTAAAGAGCTTCAGTGTTACTGACAACAGTTGGTATTGTAGCATTGATGTCACCAATACAAAAATGAATGTAGAAAACCATTTGGTTTATCACAGGTTTCAAATAAAACCTAAGACATTCAAAACTGGAAGACTTCTCGACTCATGGTATATGTATCCATTTATTTATTTACTTTCATGGTTATAGCCAAGCTGAAGAATTTCTGTTGCATTCATTGGTGGTGAGTTTTAAGGGTGGAGGACAGCATAGTGTGTGGTGTAAACTGTTAGGCACCTTAGGCAAGTTATGTGTACCTGGGAACTTCCCCGCCACAGATATGCACATAATACTGGTGACCCTCTTATTGTTACCAAGGCCCCTGGAACCATGCGAGTTTAAGAATCTACAAATTCCCTGTCCACACTGACACAACCCAGATAAAAACCCTATATGTTTGTGTTCTAGCGATTTAAAGGCAGGCACCTTAACCACTCTGCCCTCTCCTCAGTCCATTTTATTAGCAGATGAACTTGTTTTAGCCTGGAGGAATACACTGCACCGAACACACCTAACAAAGTAGGCCTACTGGGGACATGCTGAAGGGGTCTACTGCAACGTGTCAATTTCACATCCTTCTGTTCTCAACTGTAGAAGGTGCACTTGTAATAGAGAAAAAATGGTCGCAGTATAAAATTTGTAAATTAGCTTGATAAATTATGCTCTTCTGTGTGATGGCCATAGAGAGATTAGCAAATGCCCCATCAATCCCTGATAATTCCAGAGGCAAAATAAACTGAAAATGAATTTATATTTTTGACTGGAGTTCAAAGAATGGTATTACCTTTACGAAGGCAGCCACCATCACGGTTTGAGTGGTTTCATGGGTGGAGGAATCAAGAATTCCAGGAGAATTACTTTTAAATCTTTCCTTTGGACAACTCAATGCCACCAAGACCACATAAACAGTTCCAGAAGGGGAACCTGAATATAAAAACATCCCTTCATGGGAGTGGGGCTCAACCAAAAGCAACGTGTACCATATCTGATACACATATTCCCATATCAACTAAGAAATGACAGGAACAAAGTAGATAAAACTCAAAACTTTCTTTTCTTTACTGAACAAAAATACAACCAACTTGTACATTGTTCCTGTAGGGTGTATTTATACAGGTTCCAAGGCCTTTGTACAAGTATGAACGTTACCCCTGGCACCTGTATTACTGAATTATAACACAAGGTCATATCCATGTTCCAAGGCCTTACTTATGTTCATGTGATACTTGTTACATGGATACTAGTATTAGTAAGAGCTATTGAGTAGCGCGTTTCACAGTTGATTTGTACATGCAACAGTATACATGTGTGTTTGTGTCATCAAATGTATTGAAATCCGTGAGGCTGAAGTTAGCACCACTTTCTTTTTTTGTCATTCGAATGTCGAATAACGTGCCAGTACACTTTCCTTTATTCAGATTGCAAATAACTGATCAACTGATGTATTGATTGATCGATTGTTTCAAATTTCAACACTTTGATCTAAACTCCACTGTAACCGTCAATCAATCAATCAATTGGTCAGGACCAGAATATCAAAAAACGGGCTAGCACATAATTTGACATTCAAATCATGAAAAATGTGCTAGCACCGTGTTGGAATAACGAAAAACATGCTGGCTTGTTACTCGAATGTCGATTCTAACTTCAGTCTGCTTTGAAATCATGGGTACATGAACGCTATACAAAACGCTACCATCAAGCCCCTGAGATCCTTTATACCATTGTCGGTCAGTGTTTGTCAGCAGATATTTCTGTACTTTATACCTCTATATGTACATAGACAGCTTACACTGAACCTGACCCTTGCAAACCGAATACTAAGTCAGTCACCTCAGATCATCATCATATGCAGTCAAAAGATGCGCTTTTCACGTGTAAATGGATTTGAACAGCAATAACTTGGGT
Organism: Acanthopleura granulata; assembly: GCA_016165875.1. Taxonomy (NCBI): domain Eukaryota; kingdom Metazoa; phylum Mollusca; class Polyplacophora; order Chitonida; family Chitonidae; genus Acanthopleura; species Acanthopleura granulata. The sequence continues at coordinate 2,203,648 of JABBOT010000013.1, forward strand.
ACAGTGCTACCTGTGCATATTTCTCTGCGTCTCTATTTGTTTTCTTAAGAAGGAAGGTTAGAAATTTATCTACTTATTACATGCAGTATAATATTAACGGTATATCAATAATACTCATACGAAAGGCAGTGACATCCGGACCACTCATCTGTACTGGCGAGTGTGCACAGTAAACACAATCACAAATAAAGAACAAAAGAACCGCCAACAGAAAACATACATGCAGAAAACACACACACATACAAAGAAGTTTTTATTTATTTATTTATTTGATTGGTGTTTTATGCCGTACTCAAGAATATTTCACTTATACGACGGCGGCCAGCATTATGGTGGGAGGAAAACGGGCAGAGCCCGGGGGAAACCCACAACCATCCGCAGGTTGCCTGCAGAACTTCCCACTTACGGCCAGAGAGGAAGCCAGTATGAGCTGGACTTGAACTCACTATGACCAAATTGGTGGGAGGCTTCATTATGTTGTGCTTGCACGCTAACCAACCAAAAAAGTTTTTAGTACCACAGTAATAGTTTGAGTCCCTCAGTTAACCGGTAGGATTTTAGAAATCTACGTCATTTTTTTGTACCTCTAAAAATATCAACAACTTCTCAGATCTTGACTACATATCAGAGATGATTAAGTTGTCCAAACACATCACCATAAAGGTGCTTATTGTCAAAGCGTGAATACAACAGAATCAAGCAAAATGTGCCACTTAGTCATGGTCAAACTTTTAGGTCACCTACATCTACTACACTCTGACCTGGAACAAGTTGAAATTTTGTCACCAAGTAGAATCAGAACCAAATGATTATCACAAGAAAATCTCTACACAGATCTGAATGCCCAAACCTGCACCACATACAAACGAGAAGAAATGCTCAGGAAATAAGGACATCTGATGTCTAGCACTACATAACAATGTGAAAAGTCATCCAGAAAGTAAAACATCACTTTCGAAAAACAAATACTTAAAATATGAGATGTATTTGTACATGCCTCTTTTGAGAAATGCAGGCTTCTTGTTCTTCGTGAAATATATTACATATTTACAGAAAATTCTTGCAAATTCTCATGCTGCATGTCTTAGTAAAATCAGTTTAGTGACTTTAAATACTAGAGTCCAAAAAAAAACCTGTGACAATTTTTTGCACGGATTCTGGTCGTTAAAACTACAACACACAGGAACAAACCACACATACACTGAATCTAGCACTATTAAAACATCAACACCTAGATAAACTACACAATACTTGCATGCACAACAAGTACAAATGTGTGCGATGTTTTCAGCCACCGCTATTGAGCTTCAAGGACAAGAGCTCAGTGAGTATATATTATGAAATTGATGACAAATAAAGAGAGCCTAGAGTAGTGGATACAAAGAGGCCAAAAGTTTGCTAACATCATCCTACTTTTCAACATCAACTATATCCAGTTTCCAGCTCTCTCATTTCAGCGTTTCCGTACATTCCAAGTTTTCCAGATAAAGCTGTATTGGTTCTTGGTCAATTCTGTCCTTAGGAATTCCAGAAAATATTCTACCAAGACATAAACTGGGACACCATGTACATTATCCATGTACACCTTCTAACATCAGAACGAGAAAACTACAAGATAGCCACAAAAAGCTACACTACTGTTACTGGCGAAACTTTTGTTCAGTTTTCAGGACATGTCAGCTTTGGTTTATTTTTCACTCTGCAACTGTTGCCTCTTACAACAGCAAAGTCTTTTTATTCTTCAAGCAAGTAAACACATTTTATAAGCCAGCAGACTTGAACATTCAGCCATAACAAAACCAAAGTTTTTTCAAATCTAAACCTTGAGATTTAGAATTTATTCTATGAATTTCATATTAGGAAATACTTAGAAGTTAATTCCTCGTTTCACTTCCTCTTCTGTTGTAAAGTCTCTATATCTTGGTTACAAAGGACAAAATTTAACAACATAAAACAGAAATAAATAAACAAATTTAACAACCAGTCTAACCAGCACTAACATATTCCTTACATCTGAGTTTTCACTTCAACCCTAATACAAGTACCAATCTTCCTTACCCCCAAGTATAAATGGAACAGGCCAAACTAACAATTATGTTCAGTAATAAACAGAGTATGAACACCAGGTTGCATGGCTGGTCCATTTCACCTGACAATAGGGATGCCTTGGAAAGGAGAGCACGGAAATGACGCGTGTACACTGTTTAATGGCCAGCCAACGTTACAACAACATGGTGTTGGGTTTTTCTAGGAGTTTACGGAATTCCGCCAGCCACTGCGCTCCCACTGCTCCGTCTACTACGCGATGATCGCAGCTCAGTGTCACACTCATGATGTTTGCAGCGCTGAAACTGAAAGAGACAAAGAATACTGCAGATGACCTAAAATTTCATCCAAAAACGTGCATCCTGAACGGAAAATAAACGTCAGAAAACATTTATTTCAGGAGATGAAATGTACTTTTTTCCAACCGGGTATTATCTAATCTTCCAAACAACCCTCAAAACAACTTTCTAAAATCAATAAAACTCACAGAATCAGGAAAAATAAGCAACTCAGTCAAAGACAAAATGTTCGGTCATTTAGGGTACGCACAAATTCCAGTAAAAAACACCTTCTATCACGTAATAAATGTGTCAGGTTTTTACTGTTAGCAGTTTCAGCCATAGCTCCACAACATTAGGGGTAGACCATCAAATCACATTTCAAACCCAACAATTAATTCCCATAAACTTTTCAGTTATAATAAGAAGGAAATGATACTGTCAGCCAATTAAAAGCGATCAGGACTTGCAACATTAAAACAGATTATTTCTCCTGTATATCGCTATTGCTGAAGCACAGGCAAAGTTCATCACAATGCTTAATGACTAATGACAATAGCTTTAATATAAGACTTTGCTATTTTCAAATCCATCCAAAATCAAGTACCAATCAAATGCAGTGCTGATAATAAAACACTGATCTATTTAAAATGTACGGCTGCTTGTTAGTGCAAACCCCCTTTTTCATTTTCTTGGTTTTTCTCCAGTACATCCAGCAGCCAGTACCACGTGTATATGCAGTGCAACTGAAAAAATATCCATTTAAAATGTATGGCTGTTTCATTGTGCAAGTCCCCTGTTTATTTGTGTTATTTTTCATTACATCCAACAGCAAGTATAGTGCAATGAAAAAAAAAAAACATCTACTTAACAATGTATGGCTGCTTGAATGTTCAAGTCCCTGGAAGTACGTAAATCAGCATCGAACTGCTGTACGCAACAGAGAAAACATGGCCTACCCTTGAGCTGCGTTATCATCCACAATCAGTCTCTTGTCTGTGGCTCCCACTGCCAGGATACACGCCTGAAAATAACATAAGCCACAGTGTACTCTGGTCTACATGCATTTAAAGGCCACGAAGCATTATTACACAAAATCCCTAATGCTTCCTGAACAGTATCCAGTCCAAGTCAGATATATTCAGAGAGTCCCAGAAAAGCAGAATAAAGCCTTTTTGTCTTCTTAGAAGTTTATTTATTTGAGTTGTCTCACTTGTAAATTTACAAGCAGACAAAAATATGTTGTTGTTTTTTATGGGTAGAGGTTTCATCCGTCATGTCTACCAATGTTTAAAGGATCTAAAATTTTACATCTAATTAATTTTAATGCTTATAAATATGCAACATGCTTGTATCTAAACTTCAATAAGAGGTTACATTACAAACTGTACACATGGCAAAAGATAGGTCTCACTGATTGTCCACTGATCAATGGTCACAAGGCATGGAGTTCAGGAAAGACAGTTCAGCTTATGTTTACACTCAGTGCCGTTTTCTTCCCAGGAGGACACATCAGAGACAAGCCTTTCTGGGTGCTACACTGACCCTTACATACTCTGTTACTCACCTGAGGTGGGTTGATAATGGCACTGAAGTTTTTCACCCCAAACATTCCTAGGTTAGATACTGTTATAGTGCCTCCCTGAACAAAGAAAAGAGAGAAAGATATACACATTTACTTTCTAGGAATAGTAGTGTAAACGATACTTACTCTATATCACCTGAACGTCTGCTAGAAAAGTGCATTTTTAGAAGCAAATTAAGGTCATAAAATATTGTTTTAGTTACTGAAACTTATTTTATCCAGCAGGATATGATCCTACCTGGCAAGCAAACCTTGAAACACCTTTCTGAAATTAATGAAACTCTAACAATCTCGAAAACGATGAGCAACTTGGTCATGGATGAAATTTCAGGTGAATTATTGGTGAGTTATTGTATTTTAGGTGAGTTATTTTATTTTACGTCAGTTTTTGTATTTTAGGTGAGTTATTGTACTTTACGTCAGTTATTGTATTTTACGTCAGTTATTGTATTTTGTATTTTACGTCAGTTATTGTATTTTACGTCAGTTTTTGTATTTTAGGTGAGTTATTGTATTTTACGTCAGTTATTGTATTTTACGTCAGTTATTGTATTCTGGGTGAGATATTGTATTTTAGGTGAGTTATTGTATTTTACGTCAGTTTTTGTATTTTAGGTGAGTTATTGTATTTTAGGTGAGTTATTGTATTTTACGTCAGTTTTTGTATTTTAGGATTCGTTATTGTATTTTACGTCAGTTTTTGTATTTTAGCTGAGTTATTGTATTTTACGTCAGTTTTTGTATTTTAGGTGAGTTATTGTATTTTATGTCAGTTTTTGTATTTTAGGTGAGTTATTGTATTTTAGGTGAGTTATTGTATTTTAGGTGAGTTATTGTATTTCATGATCTTGATTTGTGTCTAAATTATTAGGACCGATACAGAAAACACTACCGCATGTTTTTATGTTGCATGTTAGAGAACCCCACAACCCAAGTGATCTCCAACAGCTCAGGCGATGTCGTCCTGGCACACCTACCTGAAACTCCTGGGGCTGCAGTTTACCTTCCCTTGCCTTTGCTGCCAGACTTTTGATGTCCTGATTAATTTGTGCTAATCCCTGACAAAGGAACAGGTACAAATTATGTTAAGTTAATCAGTTTCCAGCTTGACGAAAGACAAAAAAAAACCACTAAACCATAACAGTTCCATAATAATGAAACATGTGTTAGACAATGATGGCTGTTACAGACAACCGGAAATCATCGACAATTTTATTGTTCGACCTTTGTCATCCAACAGAAAACCTTAAAGATCATTATTTAATCATGTGTGTTTTGTAACGTCAGGTAAATCTTTTACCAACCTGTACCAGGCTTATATACAATGATCACAGAAGAACTTGAAAGACGGCTTAATATTAAAAATTTTTGCCTCTTGTACAATACACCAAATGAAAGGTTACAAAACAGTGCCTTAGTCACAGTTTATGACATTTTCTCGTCCACACAACTCGAAACAGAATCGTAAGAAGTCTGTTTCTCTTAAATCTAACATGTTCTATATCTCTGCTTGTCTAAACAATTATCAGGTGATTACTAAAACTTAAAAAGTTATTTTCTGCACCACAATTTCTTTTTCGGAGGAAGGACAATCTGAACTTGGATTTCATCTAAGGAAGACAACTCTTGCTCACAGTTATCTCTTACCTTACCTTAACATCTGCAGAGAAAACAATTGGTGTAATCAGGCCATTATCAGTTGCCACAGCAACACTAACATCTACTGTGTGATATCTACAATGAGAAATATCAAACTTAATGACTTTCTTTGTAAAATCAACAAGGAGGATGGAGGACATTGCACAGGGAAGGATGAATGCAATAAGTACTACACAGTGAAAAGTGAAAGATGAGTCATGCGAGCAATATTGATGGCATTCAAACTTCAAAAGTGCAGTCTTATTTCTTTTTTCTATTATTATTAGTTTTTTGTTTCATCCTGCTGAATACTGAGCCTGAAGACCTCCATGTACATCGGTGTTAAAAGCTCTGAGTCTCAAAAGCAAAGCTAATAGGCGATGAGGACCAAGATCATCTGAGATGCATGTAACAAAAATTGCAGCGTATTATACCTGCATTTGTGAGTATGGGAGGATCATTATACCTGCATTTGTGAGTATGGGAGGATCATTATACCTGCATTTGTGAGTATGGGAGCATCATTATATCTGCATTTGTGAGTATGGGAGGATCATTATACCTGCATTTGTGAGTATGGGGAGGATCATTATACCCGCATTTGTGAGTATGGGAGGATCATTATACCTGCATTTGTGAGTATGGGAGGATCACACAGAACCAGAAGATTTTTTACATGACATATAGCCACAAATGACGCTGAGCTTTCAAACGCTTTCGGCAACATTGCAGCATAATTGTCTCATTCCATGTCATATCTACCTGAAAAGATGTCACACAATGAATGTCACCACAGCACAACTGGCAAATTTTAAGGAAGCTGCCAAATATCTATATCTTCAGTTATAGGGGTTAAATAGAGACGGGTTAAATATTCTGATCCACTGTAACAACTACTTTCTCACATTTCTACATTTCTGTGGGACTGAAGTAGCACTTAAAGTGTTGTAAAAATAATCACCAAAATTTCAGCGTGTCTTACAAACGAATCTAGCCAGGATGAGTTGGCTAACGAAACTCTCTTACCAGCCATAGATGTAGCTTTGACCACAAAGCGGGTCAGCTGGATATACTTGCTGTCTGATAAATGAATCTAGCCAGGACAAGTTGGCTTCCTGACCTTGATTATTGGCTAAGGCTGTAGCTTTGATCACAAAGGGGTTCAGCTGGATATACTTACTGCCTGATAAATGAATCTAGCCAGGACAAGTTGGCTTTCACAACTCATTTACTGGCTAAAGCTGTAGCTTTGATCTCAAAGCTGGGTTTAACTGGATACTTACTGTCTGATATATGAATCAAGCCAGGATGAACTGGCTTCCTCAACTTGTTTACTGGCCAGAACTGTAGTTTTTATCATGAAGTCTTTTAGCTAGATATACTTACTGTCTGATATACGAATCAAGCCAGGATGAATTGGTTTCCGCAACTCATTTACTGACCAGAGCTGCAGTTTTAATCACAAAGTCATTTAGCTGGGTACTTACTGTCTGATATACGAATCCATCCAGGATGAGTTGGCTTCCGGAACGCGTTTACTGGCTAAAGCTGTAGCTTTGATCACAAAGTCGTTTAAGGATAACTTGATACTGTCCTTGTCTAAAACGTGGTTCAATTCTTTTCTCATACTGGAAACAAAAGACAGGGAAATGTGGCTTGAAAAAAGGTCTTGTATTTCAGTGACAGTTATATTCAAATTTCAAAACAGAAAGTGAAAAACACAATATTTTGTGAGATAGTGTTTCAGTAAATCATACCAAAGAAAAATCGCTCAAGAAAAGGCCTACAAGGCCTGACAATACATCTGCCGTTTTGGCAATCTTCAAATATATACAGTAAAATCACTCTCCAAATCTTCTCATTTTTGCCCCACATGTACGCAGACATGTGATAATGCTGTTTGTTACGTTTACACATTCTCTGTTTCATCCCGAAGAAAGCAGAAACTTATGAATGTCTGGCACAAATTACTTTAACCGGCTTCAAATGTCATGTCATTTTCAGCATTTCATGCTTAACGCAAAAGGTGTCACTTTGTTAGGCATTTAGTGGAATGGTCACAATGTCATAATATTTACATTTATTTGATTGGTATTTTTACGACGTACTCGAGAATATTTCACTTACACGATCGCAAGCAGCAATATGGTGGGAAGAAAGCAGGCAGGGCCTGGTTGAAACCAACAACCATGGTGGCTGGCATAATATTTATAATGCTGCCTCACAGACAACACATAACACGACACTCATCCTGTTATATGAGGGATAATTTACGAACATCTACCTTTGCGCTACCCCTTTGAAGTTGAGCACCCAGTTTTATATTTATAGTGCCAAATCTCCTACCATGTCTGCTTACCTGAGGATATTCTCCATGTTAACATCGACAGACAAATAATAATGAGGGATGGTTTGTTTGGACTGGAGTAACCGCTTCGCTATAACCTGAAACCAGAGCGACAATAGAAGAAAACTCTCAGGACTGCGTCAAAATTCTTCTTGTTTAGCGAACACACTGAGTTACTCTACAACTCTATGAAACTGGCCAAGAACAAATATGGGTGAGCACAAAGAAATGTTCTGCTTTTCTTTTTACGTTTAAAACAAAAAATTAAACATAGGGAGCAACCATTTTATTTTTTCAGACAAACCCAAGGACTCTTGCCCAGTGTGATTCAAGTCCCAGACTCATTCTTTTACCCCTGTTTTGGAAATGGTTTTCTTGAACTTGATGCACTCTTTACAGTTCAAAATAGGTCTTCAAAAGGGTTTTCTCCAGAGGCAAATCTCAGTTTACAGAGAATTAGAGAAGTTATCATTCCAACTACCTTATTACATTGTACTCCCCTACTCCTAGTCTAGCATTTTTACCTGTCTAACATTGGAGAGAGGTACATCAGTGTAGGTTGCCCCTGAGGCAGGAACGGGGGGCACCTGCAGCGCTGAAGGCTGTGCCCCAGGGGTGAAGTTTAGCACATCCTGTCCCCTGATCCTCCCCTCTGGCCCACTACCACCTGAGATTTGCTGGCAACAAAAAAACCACACCCTCATTCAGCATCTACCTTTTCCTCTCCCATGCTTATTTAGAAACAATAACTAATGCAAAAGTTAGCCCCTAAACCGCATTTTAGGGACAAATAAGTGATATTGACAGTTGGAGGAAACCAAGGAAACCACTCCATCTAGCCAGGTACCAAATTACTCTCCAGATAAAAAGCAAAAGCTGGATTTGAACTCTCAACCTGACATGATGCTTAATGTTTTAATAACATTAACTATAGCAGTTGTGGAACTCATTGATTTATGCATATATGTAAATCAGCAATGTAAAATACAACCAAGTCAAAGAAACAGACAAATATAAAATGAGACAAAGCCACCATGGTTGTTTACAATCTGTAGTTTCTTCATCTGTTTGTTGTGAAACCATGCACTACAGATATAACCAACCACTGTTTTTCACCAGACTACATCATTCAGCCGAAAAATTCTATCTAATTTCATGAGTGTCTTTAAGGATAGAGGAATACACAAACTTCTGCCTTGGGTAATGAGTCTCGATTGTTACTGATGCTAATCACTTCCTTGCCTGATTGATAGAAATAGATAATCCCAATAAATATAGATAAACATGAAAGCAACAAACTTTAACAGGGCTTTACTTTCCATAGTAATCTGAGAATCAAATTCTCTCCATGACTCCTTGAAAACCAAAAGTAAATGTCAAAAAATCTCAGAAACATTTTGAAAATTACCAAATACATTTAAATTTCAGATTCCTCAGCTCCTGATCCTTCTATGGACACGTTAACAGTTGGGAGTTGAGGGTTTCACAACGACAAAGTTTCATAATACACGGCACCAACAAAATGTGTATCCTTTACATGCATTAAAAACTTCACCAGGAGTAAAGGCTTTTGTGGTTCTAAATTTGGTCTAAATTCTGCCAGGTTAATTCCCGCAAAGTGAATGTATGAGGGATTCCATGGAGATTCTGGTAAACAGTGACAAAGGCCTAAAACTTACCGAAATATCAATGCCTTTCTCCGCCGCTAGCGTCCTAGCCAGCGGACTGGAGAACACTCTCCCTCCGGCTGTGGCAGAGGGCTTGGTGGCTTGAGGTTGTGAGGGAGGGAGCTGAGCGGCAGCAGGCGTTGGAGGGGTTGACGGAGGAGGGGAGGTCTGCTCAGCTGGGGGCTGAGAGCTGGGCGCAGACGATGGTTCTGGGGCAGACGATGCAGCCCCTCCTACAGGCTGGTCATCAGCTTCAGTTGGTACGTAGTCCTTGAATGCAGCAATGTCAGACTCTTCTGGCACTATGATGCACAGCAGCTGAAGTTTAAAACAACATTTACAAATACAATTTTAGCTTTTCTTGTTTTAAACACCAATTTTCTCATTGAAAACAAGAAATATATTAAGCACTGTTGATGCTTGTCTTACTATTCTAATTTTAAACACCAAATCTTTTGGGATATTTTTACTGAAGAACAAACATTGCTGAAGTCAATATTTCATATTTTAGGCAGCGATTTTCTTCACTGTATAAGAATTATTTGTTGTTACTTTAAATGAAGAAAATTTGAATGAAACATGCTTTAAATATTACTAAGGATTGTTTTTAGATTTCAGTATTTTTTCGATTATTATTTTTTACATGTTAGACTTTTACATCATTGAGGGATAATGGTATTGTTTATATGTGTAAAATCAATGTTCCTGGTCAAGCATGCCAAGTACACATACTTGATGCACCAATCCTATTAAATTAGGGCATCAGCAAGTGACCCTTTTAAATAATTAAAATAACAAACTTAAAAATCTGAAAATAAACTTGAATCTGACTGCTGTCTAAACTCATTTTCAAGAATCTACCCCAGAAAACTGTGGTGCCTTTTGCATAGAATTTAAATACATACATGTATGCTGAACCACCTGAGCACTGACTGGGGATCTTGGTTTCAAGCCTCACCTTGCCAATGGGCACATCCTTACTTCCGGCAGGTATGAATATCCTGGCCAGGTAGCCCTCATCCGACGACTCCCAGCCCATGGTGGCCTTGTCCGTCTCAATCTCCGCCAGCAGATCTCCCTCGTTAACTCGCTCCCCCTCCTGCTTCTGCCAGCTCACAATGCTTCCCATCTCCATGGTGGGTGACAGGGCGGGCAACGCCACCTTGATGTGCTCCGGTAAATCTAGACAGCACGACATAAAACACCAATAAACAAATTAATACAGAAATTTCATCAGACCTCTTCCGCCTTCATACAAAAATGGCGATTTACATTTCACACCTTTTGTGCCTAAATATTTAGTCAGCTTTTTTGTCAATATATAACAGGTGTTTAATATTGTACAAAAAAAAATTGCCTGAACAAGACAGCATGCCACTTAAATGAGTCACATACATGTAAAGGGATGAACATTACAAGTAACATACTTCAGCACTTTACAAATGCATGTAAGTCCCCCAGTATGCATTAAGGGTGAAAAAAAAAACCTTATACTTATTATGTAAACTAACGACATGAATGCATGCACAGTCAATATATGTTTCCACATCCTCTCCAACTTGGGGATACATACCTGAGCTGCTGTAGAGGCGGGTCTGTTGCCATGGTGACACTTTGCATAGATGCTGTTCAGCTGACCGCGATAAACTGAAGGTAAGAAGAAAAAAACAATACAGACATGGAGGACAAGTTAATAAATTTAAACAATATGTAAAAATACATTAAACTGCAATGTACTAACTTAATCCTCCAACAGGTGAAGGTGAGGAAACCTCTGAACACAAAGAAGAAAGCCGATGCTGTACTTAGGGACAGAATATCATTAGGTTCAAATGGATTAGATTCAGTGTTTTACAGAGTACATATCACTGGAATGTAGATATCCAGTACCAATCATTTTGTTCTAAGGTAGGTAACTCTTACACAAGATGGTACAGAAATGAAAGCTCTGGGGGTACTGTACACGAAAAAAAAATCAATCCGAGCTTCCAAATTTGTGATACTTCAGGGCTCTGCAGCTTTATTAATTCACTACGACTAATTCTGCTTCTTTCTGTTTTTGATAACGTAAGTTTGTAGCCTCAGTGCATCAGTCCACAGCTTTCATATAATTCTTAAGTTGCAGCATTAGACTGAAACAACACACGCATCCTCAGTCTAAGCTGTGATTATGAGAGGCTTTCACCTGATATCTCTGTACCAGATTGTTTTCTTTATGAATTAAGCACATATTGTTTATTGGCAAGTAAGTAAGACGTACTACCACTTCACTAAAACACACCTGTGTCCTGAAAGACAAAACACCATCTTATCAATGTTTCTGCAAGGTCACCATATGATATAGCTGACAATTAGATCTACACTGCAGCTTGAGGCAAGATATTCTAGAAAAATAATATACAAATCTGCCAAAAGAATACAATTAACAAATGATTTCACATAAAAAGCAACACTGCAAAATAAACGAAGATACAAAAAGTCACCCATAGTCCCTGGTTACCGTACGTGGACATGGCTTGTGTGATTTGTCAAATGTCGATCCATGTGATATCAATCATTTTCTTGACAGGTAAATGTACACGTTTCATTACCACCGGGAATATCTGGCTGGTGTAGTGACGAATCATTACTAATTCAATATAAATAATTTCACTTCTGATACTGGATTTTATTTCTAAACCAGCTTAACTTCATCTTCCAAGTTCAACACAACATCAAAGAAACTGAAATGACAGCCGGCCTCTCGAAACCATACCTTCTACTCCGCGTTCTTGCATTCTTCAGAACTCTTGTGCACAAGCACCTTGAGTTAGTCGATTTGATAGATTTCGGCGTGAGAGATCGCCTTATAACAGTTCTCACTACGTTTGTTGAGCGAAACATTCTTTAAATTTAAGAGGCAAGCAGCCGACCTTGCCGGTTATCGAAACAGGCGATGGTTCTGATTGCGAAACGGTGGCTAAAATGTATAAATATGTAATATAGAGTGTTGTGTTATTATCATGTAATACTGATGCAAATTCTGATATAAAAAAACAGAGCAAATACTTCGCAAAATGTTGAATATCATAAACCGAAAATATTACCCATGTGTTTGCGTTCGAAAATTACGGGGAGTTCGCAATAGTAGCTCTGCATTTAGTCCTCGTCTGGTTACGCGAGATTCTGCGAGACTTGTAACCATAGTGCTCGGTGACGCTTTCGGTTCATGCACTACATCTTTACCGTTATCGAAAAGGAAGGAAATCTAAAGGACTGCAGACGAAATAATCATGCCCGCTGGTAAGAAATCAACTTATATTGTCTGGTCATCTTTTCGAAGTCCAACAATTGCACCCAGAAAAGTTTAATGAGCGTATGAATCACGATGTATCAGCCAGGCCTTCGAAATCTGCAAATCTATCGTCTGCTAATGCTACTCACTTATTTACTCCTTTACGGCTTCAGCACTTTTTACAAATTTCTGATGTTACATGATGCAGTGAAATAATTAGAATAACACTGTTATGTTTGTACTCACAGAGAAGAAGAAAGAGAAGGCCAAGGGAGACGAACCAGAGGTATGCAAAGGGATGTACATCTTCCCAAACGGAGACAAATACGGTAAGGTTGAAATTGTTTAGTTCAACAAGTCAAATGTTCCACTGCTACTCTTGGGCCATGTAGGCCGGCAGTATAACGTGTGACGATTTAACCCAAAGAACCACATGGTAGTTTCATAACATCGATAAAATGAAAATACCTCAATATCCACCTTTGTGTCTAAAACTAATATCTAGCTTCAGTTTAAAACATACAGTATTAATTTTACCTGATGAATGAAATTAATTGATCTTTAACTGTCACAACCACAACACCGTGCTTTGCGCCATTTAAAACTGAAACCATTCAAAAACCATAACCTGAAGGTTAAAAGCCTGGGCTTTAGGAAAAAAGCAAAATTCAGACTTGACTTGGACATGTCCTTAGAAGTTTTTCTCGCCAAGAAATGTGACTCACATTTAACATCGACTGTGTAGTAACATATTTAATGCAATGAACATGAACCATCATTTTCACTTAAGAGATAATGATTTTGTGTGGTTTTTTTAAATACCGTAAAAAAAAGTGGAGTCGGATATTTGTATCAGCCACAAGTGAAATCGCCAAATGCAGCATGCGGCGATTCTGCTTAGGAGAATCGCCGCTCGAAGCAGTGACTAGAAATTGTTGTGAGTGAATATGAGGGAATGTAATGACATTGTCTTATCACAAGAGTTCAATGGCTTGACAGCATATCTATTTGCTACGGTTTAGCTAGTATGTACTTAGTTCATCTAACTGTGTTATATCTACTAACTTGGTAAGTATGTCTGGGGACTGAGACCTGAGGAGTTGATCAGTAGCAGCCTGAGCCCAAGTTTTCCTCTTCCTGAAAAGTTGTGTGGTCTGAGAATCTTAAAGCCAAAATCATTCATCAGTGTTTCCTAGATGTTTTATCATCGTTATTTTGAAAACTGTTATCGGTACATCGTACATGTGTATAAAGCCTACAATTTCCTAAACAGATGACCATGCACAAGAATAACTTACGCACAAAAGAGGGTAAAGTATGCTATAAGGATGCACACTGTTTAAACAAAGCATATGCAGCAATGTATTCTTATATATTCTAAGTTTTTCTTTTACGAATTAGAATATATGCTCTACATGAGAGGGAAAAGATAAATAAAAAACCGGGTAAAATTTCACCATCTCTTTTTAAAAAAAAGATCCATGTAGGACAGAAATGCAGAGTACTGTCCCTTCTATTATGATCATGAAGGACTGATGTATGCACTTATGGATGCCGTCCAGTTACTTTACTGAAATATGTTGTTCTCATTGCTACAAGTATGACTTTAGGTGCCTGACATATGTAAACACAAGCCTGTCAAGACAGACCTGTTCTGTCCACTGTGGTATAATATTGGAACCAGTGTGCCTTTTGAATAATTTTTTTCATTTTTTTTATGACTACAGATGGATTTTACATACAGATAAATGGTTCACAAGAAAGGTGTGGAACTGGCACAAATCATTTCGTGGACGGGATTGTGTATGAAGGGCAATGGGAGAACGACAAGATGAATGGCAAAGGAAAACTGACTCATCCCTCTGGTGCAACTTATGAGGGCGATTTTGTGGATAACAAATTTAATGGCAAGGGAAAATATTCCTGGCCTAATGGTTCTTACTATGAAGGGCAGTTTGTGGAAAATCGGTAAGTTGTCTGAAATTCTTAGCTGTGTTTTTTTTGTTGTTTCCATGTCTTTAAGTTTGCCCTTTGTGACATACATGTTTAACTGAAGTATATGATGACCAACTTTGAAAATTTATTGTTAGAACTGCTTGCCTATCAGTCACTAAGTCACACAAGACATGGATACAGTATTGTTATCAGACAGAGAATGTTCAAAGTTGCCATACTTCCATTGTTCCCTGGGGCCTTGCTGACAACAAATAGCTGACAATGCTGTCTCAGCCATGCATATTCCTGCATGAAGTCCACTGAAAGCCACTTGCCTTCCACCATGATCTAGAGTAAGGCATTAGTGACTTTATTACCACAATAAATAAAGTGTTAAAAGATTCTGTAATTCACAAATGTTTTTCATTTGTACCATTAGTTATTTATTTGATCTGTACTTCATACCTACTCAAGAATTCTTACACCATAATACAACAGAGGCCAGCATTACGGTATGAAGAAACCTGTAACATTGCAGACGGATTGTGTAATGTATTGTGTGTTCATGTTGTGCATGACGGAGTTCAAAATGGCACAAGAGCTGATTAAAACATCGTCCAAAAGTCCTTCATGTAGTGAGCAATATGCCATACTGTCGGTTTGTTTATTTTGATTTTTTTTTTCATTGTTGGATTTTTGCAAATTGCACTCCGTGACTGTTGCAGTACATTTGTACATTTCAAATTTCATGTATTAAATGGATTTTAATTTATGTCTGTTGTAACTATCGGTCGATCGGCCCACACTGAAAATCTATTTCGTCTGTTTCAGCATGGAGGGTGAAGGTCAGTTCACAGACACAGAAGGCCAAAACTGGACAGGAACATTCAGGTTTAAGGCTGCTCCAGGATTGCGATTTAAACTCAACTTGGACTGAAAATAAGTCTTGTGAGGACATTTTGCTGAACTTGATTTGAGCTGAAAATAAATCCTTTGAAAAGGTTTAAATTGATCTCGAACCATCAGACATCAGACATGATGAGCGGGTTTAAACTGACCCTCAGGTAAAAATGAGACTTGTCTGGTTAATGATGGCTTCTTATAAGTGACCCAGTGTGTCCAGAGCTGGAATATGGTGATGAAATAGTCAGACAAAATGGACTTCGAGGTTTATGGTAACCTCTAAATTCAAAGCCCTTGAAAGTTTTTGTTTGCCATTTTAGAACATGTACATGTATAAAACATTGTCTCTAGCCTCACCCTGACTCTTTGTGAATACAAGAAATGTACCTAAAAGGCGCTGGACTTTCACACATATGCTGGAGATTTGAAATGATGTGGTTGTGAAAAATATCATCAGGTGACGAGTGCTGGAGTGACTTGATGGCATATGGATGCTGAAATGTGTGTAAGAATTGAACCAAACTTTGAATGGTTGATTTCATTAGTACCAGTACACTACTGCATGTCCACTCATTGGACAAAACTTGTGCGGAGAAAATGTAAAATATTATACAAGTAAAAAATACCATAAATATGATCGAGATTGAGTTGTTTCAACAGGGCTTGTATTGGCGATGAAAATCCATAAAAAAAAAAATACATCAAGGTTTTACAGGCCTGAAAAGTCATGGTCTGGTCATGGAAACATCATGGAAAATTAAGAGGTCAAGGTTTCAGTGCTATGGAATGGTTGTTAAGTGTTTATAAATAATGTAACATAATAACTTATTTCCCATATGCAACTTAGTTACAGCTGTAAAGAGTTGGTATTTGAGTAATATACTCTGAAAGGCCCTGAAACATGGGGGTCATGAGAGAAAAAAAAGACTTGTAAATTCATGGAAGTAAACAATTCTGCGAAGTGAAGCTTGTCAGAGTGGCTATTTTGTAAGCAGAGGACATGAGTTATGGCCCCTGGTTGTTCTGTGCCAAAATCAGGAATCTTGGACTTTCTTCACGAGGCGCACATTGGTAGTGGGATAAGGATGAGTACCGGTATGTCTAATGTCAGTAGGCTGTGGATGGGTGAAGCATCATGTCTGGTGTCAGCGGCATGTACTGTGAGAGGGGGAAGTGTCACATCTGGTGTCAGTAGACTGTACTGTGAAGAGGTGAAGTGTCTTGTCTGGTGTTAGTGGCCTGTACTGTGAGAGTGTGAAGTGGCATGTCTGGTGTCAGTAGCCTGTACTATGAGAGGGTGAAGTGGCATGTCTGGTGTCAGTGGCCTGTACTGTGAGAGGGTGAAGTGTCATGTCTGGTGTCAGTGCCTATACTGTGAGTTATAAATTATGAAGAGCATTATCGGACATTTTGTGGGACTCATTCTACAAAGCCAAAAGGAACATAGTGTCTCAGGCCTCTGCAGACACGCTTGTCGACCCGGCGGACAAAACCATTCACTGACAAAGGCCCTGCGTACAACCCGTTTTGGAACAACCTTGACGTCATTTACGTGGTCTTCAGTGACAAGTCTGAACACGAGCCGTCCTAAAGTTGAATATTCATGAGTTTCTGAAAAAAGATCAGAAAAACGCAGTTTGTCACAAAATACTTAAATTTAATCGAACGAACAGGCAAAGCTACTTCATTAATTCAAGACAGACACAAGTCATGATATAGAAATTAAGCGGTATAGTCTCTTTAACCAACAAAACCAATCAAGACAGAAACTATATAAATACACAATATTTAAAAATTGTCGATGGGTAAATCACTTCGCTGCTGTGTAAATGTTGGCGAAGTAAACAAATTGGGGCTTCCGTGGCGGAGGGGATTAGTGCTCCAGCGCGGCGTAATGACCCGGTGCCTCTGAAGAATGCGGTCGCTGTGAGTTCAAGCCCAGCTCCAGTTACTTGGCTCTCGGGTAGTGTACGTGGGAGGGTTTCCCCTAGGCTCTGCTCGGATTCCTACCATCGTAATGCTGGCCGTCGAAATATATTTTGAATACGACAGAAAACACCAATCAAATCAATAAATAAATGAATAATCAATGGCTTTTTAAAACGCATCGCAATTCAACTGACCAAACTATCCATGGCAAATTCTGCCATTGTCTGATATCTGGCAGTCACCCTATGTTTTTTCGTCAAGCCAATATAAGTTTATTCTCCTATAACCGTCTGGCACAGCTCAATCTGCTCACGATGACGGTAGAAGATAATTTGGTTAGTGGGAATGTTTCAGCATGGGGAACATGTGGCAAGCATCAACCTTTTTTTCTTTCAGTATACATCATGCAAACACTAATCTTTAGCTAAAACAATGTATTGATATAACATCTGTGTTTTTATATAATATATATATATATATATTATATACATGTGTACAAACAAATTTATAAATAGATGCTAAGTAATAATTATTTACCATGTTCGCCTTATTTGTGCTTTAGTATATATACATGCTTGGAAAAGAGATCAGTCTCTCGACGGAGATAAAATACATGTGGCCTAGTTTATCTCGTGCTCACAAAAAAGTTGATTTCGTGTCCAGAAAGTCTCAGTTTGTTAGGTTGCATTGAGTCTGAATTTATGCGGAGCATGGGCAATCCTCCAAAAATACACCCGTAGGTGTTAATTCCACGTATGGCATGGCGTGTTTAGGTTAGAAGTGAGAATCCAGTTCACAGTATATATACAGCAATCTAACCTTCCCAGCAACAAACCAGAATAAGCATTTTCGTGAAGAAAGCTTACCCTACTGAAAATCTGAAACATTACTGTAATTCATAGCGCTTTTCAATTGGGATTTTAGTTGTTTAGCTGTTTCATCTTCTTCTTCTTTTTTTTCTTTTTTTTCTTTTTTTTGCTTGTTTTGTTTTTTTTTTCTTTTTTCTTCTGTAAAGCGTCGTGTTACTTTTGGTTTTGATTCTGGTTCTGAAGCTTACTGCCAATGCAGTGCTATATGAATATGTGTGGAACTAATATAACATGTTAATATGTTAATTATAATTTGTAGTCCCAGATCTTAGGTCTATACAAGTCCTTTTGACTTTTGACAGTCATATCCCTCGTACCGGTGTAACTGGACCAAAACTGCCTACCTTTCATAAACCACTGAAACCACGACTAAGGTAACCATCATAAATTTGGTTTCGGAACGAACCCAAATAGCTAAAGCAACCATCCCAAGCTTCCGTCTTTTTCCCTGTCAGACCGAATAAAGCGTCGTACATGCGGTTTCAATCCCTGATGCATTGAAACAGCAAGATGTCAGATTTGTTCCAGGTGCCAGTTTCATGAAGCATACTTAGTGCATGTAGCTCTTAGTTAAGTGTACTTTATATCTGTATCACGTGCGTTGCCATGGTATACATAGTTGAGGCTTACATAGCTTAAGTATGCTTCACGAAACTGGCCTCTGCATTATCGCACACTAACTGCTAACTGTGACCCATCATGCCCAACATAGTACGCTGCATCAAGCAATCTGTATAAGTCCTGAATGCGTCTCACCAACTGGGAAGTGGAACAGCACCACGCTTTAAGCTTTACATGCCTTCTTAAAACCTGCTTAGCAATTCGAAAAGCATCCTTATTCCCATTCCTCTGCATGCAGATGTATTTATATAATACACTGAGCGACGGCCGAAAATCGACATAGCTGCTAAGAAAATGGCAGCGCCTTCCGAGCTCAATGCATGTGGTGTAGGACATGGAGAGGAGAAGTAGGAAATTTGACTGTTTTCAAAGCATCGTCTTCTAACAGCATCATTTCCGCCTGACAAGTACATCTACATGAATTTGCCTTTATTCCTGTATTGCAAACACCCCATAATAACGATGGGAAATCGCTCTCCTCTGACCCCGGCCGCTCAGCCACCTGCTCACAGCGCACAGTGACAGATCTTGACATGTAGGGAATGACGCGAGGGCTTCCGTCCGTATGTGGTTGGCATATTTTTACATGTAAGAGGTGTATATGGTAACCTAAGCCAGTTGCAAATGTTCGTTACTAACATCTGTTTATTTTTGTTAAATACATGGCCCAGTATCTTTACCCATGAAGTCTATTGGATGTCTGTTTTGGAACCCAGTTTATGAAAAATATGTATATGGCTGGGCATTTGTAGGGCATTTTGAAAGAAGGGGAACTGATGGACACATCCCTCGCTATGTAATTGTATGCTGACATGCAACACGACCCAAGTAGGCCTATACCATATATATCACGCATGCATACTTACTGTATTTGGGAACTTATCTAAAATATAGCTTTACAAAGCATAAACTCTTTATTAACAGCAGGTTTCCTGTGAGGTTTATTTGCTTTTTTATTCTGAAACGCATGCTAAAAATTAGAAATGTTTCACGAATAGCACACTCTTAGTTTAAATGGTGCTGAAAGAGTGTGAATTTACTGAAAACACCCTTTTCTCATCCGGAAATACACCGTTTAAGGGTGTATTGGGTGTGCCGAAAGGGTGTTAATGTGATATGAATGCAAACCAGAGAAAGAAACAGTCAACATTACACCCTTTATGGTATAACATTTTGAAATGGATGTTAGGAAGGTGAGTATCACGGTATGTTTGCTCTTGCACTATAGCCTCAGTTGTCCTTCTCAAAGCTTTAGCTATACATACTTATTTAAAATTAGAATATGACATTTTGGGATTTCTGTTTTTCTCAAGCTGCTGCCATCATTTCTACGTTAGTTTGGGAATCACACCATTCATGTATTAATGTATAATTTTCCATACCCTAATATTCGCCTCCTATTCATTGAGTTAAAATTTGCCAAAATGTCCTGTATAACATAATAGTTTTGATAATTGAATAGATTGAACACAAAAATTATAGTATCAGTAACAAATGATTGCAAGATAATGTATCACACAGAATATGCTATGGTGTTGAAATGACGGGTGTAATATCATTTATTTAAAAAATGGCGTTACAACACATTCGAAATTGCTTTGAAAAGACACTGAGTCTATTTTATTTTATTGCACAGGACATATGCAGTGATTACATCATTTCGAAAATATGTTGGAGAAAATCTCAACGAAGCGCCAACAATCACGCTGTGGAGAAAGAACCATTGTCCGAAGCCACAGGCTTCCTCATTGGGCTGGGTAGGCTGTTGGCCTCCTATGGGTTGTTCTATTTGGGGTGCGCATCCAAGGTGTAGAACACCCTTACAGTGACGGTAATTTTTTCTGAAATTACTTTACTCTGGAAACTGTGGTTAGGACAATTCACCAAATTAAGCATCTGCATGGAAATGACAAAAATATGCGAAAGACTGATTCAAAGATGCAGATACATGTTCAACATTGGGTACACTAATTCCTTTCGCTATCAAAAACACATTATCATTACAGAATAACTCTATTTGGTTTCTTTGTCATGCATGTCTCATACACGTTTGGGGGATTTTTGGATGAGATGAAGGAATCTATACCCCAGATTTTGGATGAGAACGCCATAGATTTTACCATTTTTAGCACAACATGTACGTCCTCAGTCGGCTCAGTTTATGAAACCTGGGAGTTTTTTTCACTTCAACTAGATAATTTAAGGATGATAGCCATGAGGTTAGTATTTCACTGGGAATGTCGTTTCAGTTTACTAAGGGTTATCTTAGGACAAATTCCTCAAAAGTCTAACTTTCATAACCAAAAACTAAGCACTGTGGAGATACTGAAAATTTGGACACATCATAAATGGCTTCGTAGAATCGGTCCAGGTATTTAATTATCTCCCTTGTGGCGGGAGAAACCGAGGCGCCACGCACTGGAAACGGGTAGCAGACGAATTTTCCATATACATGTATGGATGAAGGTAAGATAGTGAAAACATAATTTGCCTCTTTGTTATTAAATTTGCCACGAATACAAAAAGACTTATTTTATATAGAGCATGAAAACCTGACAGCGACAACAGACAGTATAACGTCGAGCGAAATTTGGCCGCCTCATAAGCCAGGGACATACTATTTAGAGACTTCATTTGTGACGTTTTCTCTCGAAAAATTCCGACCATGTCAGTTTTGAGCTAATTTTCAGGTTTCAACACTCACAGCTCTGGGAATGTCGCATGCTCGATCTTGAAACTGGGCACACAAATGAATAATGAATTAAAGAGTTTGTGAATTAAACCGCAAACGAACCCTTGGTAAAACGGTTTGAGACGAAAGGGAAATCCGTCTGGTGGTAGAGGTCCCCTGGCCTCACGACGTCACGGCACAAATTTTTCTCCCGACCAGTTTCGGGGTGCTCTCGGGCCCGAGTTGTTCCGGTCTTTTAGAAATTCTGAAACCAAATTTTCTAGGGTTTTCATATCCAAGGGTGCACAGAAAGTGATGTCAGAAGACATTTTAGAAATCGTTTTAAACATTTTTTGAGACGTTTTAATAATTAAACTAAAGTTGTAGTGTGTAAATTCTGAATTTACACGCGTCTTCCATCGACTTTTATAAAATTCAGGCTTTTTTTTTTTCTCAGAAACAACTATTTTAAAGGTTCCATTCGAGTAGATTCATCCCGGCTTTTTCAATATAAAAACCCGCGAAAACTGCTAAAGTTCATTTTTAAATGTAAATTTCTGTCACTTCTTCAGAGGAAATCTTCCTTGTTTTTGTGTAGACATGGTTGAAGCTAATTAAACTTGGAAAATAACGATATTAGCAGTACTTGTAATTTTTCATAGCACATTAGCTGCATTTGAAGCTAATTCAACTTGGGAAAGAACGACATTAGCAGTACTTTGTAATTTTTCATAGCACATTAGCTGCATTTATTGTTCTGTCTCACAGCAGAAATATTCTTGTTGAAGAGTTAGGAAGAGTCATGTTCATCGGAGGAGGGTCCAGTACCTAAGATATATGTACATAGTTCAGTTTGTTTTCATAAATAACTATCATAATCTGCCCCTGTTAAAGCTGGCGTCCTGCCATGACGACAGCATTTGACTACATATGTGTAATAGCATTTTATGGTGAGTTGTCTTTGGGCTTTCACTTCAACTGTAGAAACATTGCACTTGACATAGCTTAACTGAGTTCATTTTTTCTGTTCCCTGTAAGTCCACAATAAGTTGCAATTTGGTTTAACGTTTGTTAAAGTCTAGAGGCAGTCGAACTATACCACGATCTTCCCTAAAAACTGAGATAAACAGGACACTGATGGCAGTGCAAAACTGAATGTGTTGAGGAAATGGTTATTGACCAGGAGGCCTACCATTTTACTTATGGAACTCTCCAACAGGTTTTTGTTTTCCCAGCCCATAACAAATAATGTTTATGACAGTGTGTGCATGTTAAAAATTTTATTTAGTGCAAGAGCTGCTTCAATGATTAAGTATCCTATGAAAATGAAATTGTTGTATATGACTCTAGACGTTTATTTTAACACAGCGATTCAATAAACATAACTGTTAAAAAAAAAGACGCATTGAAACCTGCACCAATTCTTTGTAATCTAATGGTACTTAGGCATTCAATTTTGTCAGATGATTTTTCTCCAGGAAACGTCTATAAAATAAACAGTAAGAATAAATAAATAAAAATAAACAAGGTGGAATCTTGAAGTTTTAACAAAGAGAGTTTGCTCATCTCGCCTTTATAAAATATATTACATCCAAATAAATGCATGGAATATTAAAGTTAAACAAAAACTTCTAGAGAATTATCAATCCAGGGCTGCAAAGGTTTCCTGCATCCAGTGTTACAAAATGAATACTAAACTTACCCGTTGCAGAAAATACACCTGTAATTGAGGTGAGGTAACCTAAAATTGGAATGGTTAATTGTTTGATAGTAGTTATGGTGGGGCATTGTTGAGATATACTGAGATGAATAACAGAAACTAACCCCCTTATCAAACTAATTGTAGTTGCCATGGAAACCAGTATTATCCTCATAATAACTGAAACATCCCCCCCCCCCCCCCCCAAAAACTGAAAGGTGATGAATGGTTACTTTACCATGTTTGTTCCGATTGAATATTTGAGTAAATGTACAATAAAGACTTGTTAACACTTAAACCCACTTATTATAAGTCATAGCCATAGTAGCCACCGAGACAGATGATGAGACTTGTGAAAAAAAAACGTTTTTGGATACACATAAATCTCCATTGATTCCCCCCCCCCCCAAAAAAAAAGGAAATCATGGCTGACAATTGTTCTCTTTCAGTCTTCAGAAAAGATGCAAAAGTATGACTTGAAACTTCTTAGAAACCATTTCCCGTAAATGATTACACCGCTGCAATGGAAACCACAATAATGACTAATGATTACGTATGACTAGTACCTTTACACTTGCTTTAACTTTTGTTAGCTACCTTCACAACATAGCTTTCAACATCAGGCTGATATATTCTGCATTACCCATATATTATCTGAAATACGCTGTTGCCATGGTCACCGAAATAAACCCCACAACTATGATTTAGTGATTATTTTGACTTTGTGGACCAAAGCATTAAAATTCATCATGTAAAGTTGATGGTGGAATTAAATGCCCAAAAAATCACTTCTGCAACACATCAATCAGATTCCCATAAAAATTTATCCATGGTAACAAGTGTAAACGTGCTTACAAACAATTTCTGTCATCTACAGCTCAACCTACTCCTATAGCCCGCCTGGAGGAGCACTCTTTTGTTAATATCTTTTCTATACTGAACTTCATTTGGTGGATCCAAATTACACATTGCATATTAATATGCAAGTGATACGCAAATTAGGTAACAATTTTCCGATTCGTATAATTTTTATAATATCAAATGATGCAGCATATATCACGCGGAAGAACTGTCAGATTTCAAATATTACGATGAGTGATATTAAGTCTGGGTCTTATTGAATGATTCCTGATAAGACAAAGAGTGGAAAATTTGTGCCATCATGCCCGACCAAATTCTTGTGCTTTACATACAACCATTTTTCTAATTTTTGACCCATTTTGGGGTCTTGGGGTCTGAATTTATGAAGAACTACCGAATCGATTTTCAGTCTGAAAAATGTATTGAAAATCGTCCGCCGAACTCTATCCAGTGGTGATTTTCTTAGCTCCCTGTCGGTAATTTTAAAAAAATTGCCTGAAGTCCCCATAATACTAAAGATGGACACAATCAGTTGTGTGGGTGAACTTTTCCGTCGGAAGCACAAGGGAAAATCCGTACAAAGTCGATTTTCCTCCGGTCGCAGTCACTAACGTATGTTGAGTTAGCTAGTGAATCATGTGACATATAAATGTGACAGGTTAATTTTAGACTTTCGCGCTGTTTGATTGGTCAATATTGGTCATCATGATCGCCGTGATAGTGTGAAATCGCCTGAATGCGTTGGCTTTTTAGTGCCAATCGATTGTTAGTGCCAATTTTCTGTTGATTTGTCATGATTCATACGTTTTTCTTATTTATTTATTTATTTGATTAGTGTTTTACGAAGTAATCAAGAATATTTCACTTATACGACGGCAGCCAGTATTATGGTGGGAGGAAACCGAGCAGAGCTTGGCGGAAACCCACGACAATCCGCAGATTGCTGGCAAACCTCGCCACATGCGGCCGGAGAGGAAGCCAGCATGAGCTGGACTTGAACTCACAGCGACTGCATTGGTTGGAAGCCTTCTGGATCATTGCACTGCGCTAACGCGCTAAACGACCTAGCCACGGAGGCCCCTGCGTTTTTCTAACGAAAATTTATCATTAAGAACAAAGAATTTAAAGTGTACGCAAGTAACAAATTAACACAAAAACCTTTCAGAAAAACTTGATGTATTCAGTGAAAAAAGGCGAAAAACGTTTTCTCCGCGGTGGAAATTAAAGATTTTTCTCTGCGGTGGAAAAGATTTTCTCCGCGGTGTAAAATAATACTAGGGTATATTTTCGCTGATACACATCTGTCTCACAGTTTTGGATATAATCAGTTAGAGAATGTCAAGGCGAACAACGCCGTCTACGGTGCGAATGCTGTGAGGTAATTTTTGGAAAGGAGGTCAGCCGGCAAGGCGAAAGTTGTCCCAAGGCTGAAAATCGACTCAGCTCCACCTGGACCGAAGTGTTTACCTTATACGTAGCTGTCAGTCAATGGTGACATAGGCCACACCATGTAAATCTTCACTCGATGTGATGTTGTTGACGTTTATGCATTGTACCCACAAATGCTATTTTGTCATCAATATAAAAGCATATAATCATATGACATGGAAACCTACCCGAACTCGAGCCCCCGACCTCAAAACACAATTACGCACTAACCACAACATAACCCCAACAATTGTCATTCGTGTCAAAAGGTTCTCGAAAAACGAAAGGAAAAGTGGGTGTTATATAACCACTGAAAAGATTGTGCCCCTAAAAATCTTTTGCATGTTATAAGTACCGTGATACAAACCCTGTGCAAAGTTTAACAAGATTAACTCTCTCCGTGCCTAAATTAGGACATGAAACGGTCCCAAACTGCATCAAACTGACCGAAATGAAAACTTGAGAATTTTTATTTGGTTATAGCACCTACAGCGACACCAAAACTGACACTTTATTTACGCACTGATACAGACTCATATATTATATATTTTAATTGTAAAAATAAAAAATGTATGAAAATATTATTTTTGGACCGATTTGATGCATTAGGTATGTATGAGCCAAACCGCTGCCTTACTGCCTAACTCCTTTTGTAAAATCGGCCTGTGCAAACGAAAAAGAAAAAAAAGATGGTAATAAATAAATCTCATCTCTATATTTCGACGTTTAAATTTGTAATCCTTGTAGGCTTACATTTTCCTGACCTGTGTGGAGTAAAGCTTATACATGTCAACTCGGCGGTTGTGACATTGAAAAAAAAACATTCATTGCGTCCGGCAGATTTTTGTAAAAATTTAAAGGTAATGCAGAATGTTGCAATTTGCGAGTGCTGAATACATGCATATGCTAATTTAACGAATGTAGAATGTGGGTCTATACAGCCGTGGTGAATATGCGCGGGTGTGCATCGGTGCATCGCCAAAATAAAGAACTTACATTGTCATGTATATACATATATACACGATATAAATGTCGATATATCATTGAGCATGTTAAAGGGCTTATTTGCATATGAAGCTTACTAATTCACCGGACTTGACCAAGCAGAGATAGATGTTCAGATGAATAGGTATATTAAAGCAGTTTCCCGGTACAGGAAGAAGCCAAAGCTAGGAAATGAACCGTATTTGTACCGAAAGGGAAGGATTGTTGCGAAATAAGCATGAAGATGTCTCATCTACGCAGCCACATGGACCATACATTTGCTGCATGGGCTGACAAAGCGACACTGTACTTGTGAATTCAAACACTTTCAAACTAAAAGCATGTACAATGTGTTTATAATTGACTGTACAACAGTTTTTATGGTAAAAATGTTTTACTCCATGACACTTTTTTTAACCGTAGGGCCTAGTCAATTTATACAGTATAACACGTGTGTTTTATCTTGGGAATTATTTTTACTTTAATCGGTAAAAGTGTTTTAAAACGCGGGTGTACTATACATGAATCGACCGGGCACCATATTGCATTGTTGCGATTTCCTGTGTATTTCTTTCCAATGTTAACATATTTCTGTTGTTAAAAAAATATAGGAAACTTCCGTTTGTTTTAGTAAATGTGCCGCTCACAGGCATAAATTACGGAGACACATTTACACAATAAATTTCATACGCAGTGTTTAGCCTCGACCTGATACTACAAGCGGCAAGCCAGTGTGTTTATTTATTTATTTGATTGGTGTTTTAAGAAGTACTTAAGAACATTTCACTTATACGACGGCGGCCAGCATTATGGTGGGAAAAAATCGGGCAGAGCCCGGGGGAAACCCACGACCATCCGCAGGTTGCTGGTAGACCTTCTCACGTACGGCCGGAGAGGAAGCCAGCATGACCTGAACTTGAACTCACAGAGACCACATTGGTGGGAGCAAGCCCATGCAAGAAAGGGTTCTAAAGTTGCCGTTTCGTTAGGTGCAAGTCGACTCGGAAGTAAATGAACGAATAAGTAAGTGAATACATGAATAAACGAGAGATTGACAGTATTTCATCTATATTCATCATCATTCATCATCTATACGACAACGTATTCGAGACAGGATACTTTTGTACAACTTTCGACATCATGAGAATGGTAATATCCATGGCATTCAGAACAAATATGGAAAACAAAGGCTTTTCAAACCACGTCAAGGAGCTCCAAACATTTTTAATATTGGAAAACAATGCCTTTTAAATTTGTTTAAACTTATGTTTTACTATATTTAAAGGTAGCGAGTCGTGGCCGAGTAGTTAAATGTGCTCTCCTTTCAATTACACAAGAGGCACGGGTTCAGTCCCGGTCCTAATTGGGCAGGCCATTTGTAAATCACGCATCTGTCACCAATCATAGGGACTTTGTCAACGGTCGATGACCTGTACATGGTCTAACGTTCACTGAAGACCATGTACTTGCATGTGTAGTTCACCCAACAAAAGGTGCGCTCATACACATGTATGCGTTCGCCACAGCGATATACACCGGAAAGTTCGTAAATAAATTTCCAAATGTCGGTGATTTACTTCTATTTGCTCCAAGCATATAAAACTGTGGCCACCATCGTCAAAGTGAAAAATTATTGAGTATGAGAATCAAACAACAATCCGAGAAATAAATGAGTATTTAAATATACATGTATATAGGGTCGCCGGTAACGATGTCAAAAACTTCTGGAATCAATTACTGTGCACGATCCCCACTGAATATCAACGAACTCACGCGGTCAGTTTATAAAGGGTGCTTGACTATCATTAATTATATGGCTACTCGCTATCCTAGCCCCTCTACTCTCCAGCCCCCGATCTCTTCAGGCAAAATTCAACGAAAAGAGCCAGTTCTATCCAATGGACGAACAAGACAGAGCTCTGGGTCAGTTAGCCGCCGTTTACGAGTCCTATTCCGTTGAGACAGGAAATCGCTCATTGGTCTACACGGGATTAATCTTACCCAGGCCATCTTCATTTAATCAAGTCAAACCCTCTAGATACATTGCTGCGTTTTCATGTCATTTTAGATAAATTCTGAATAAGGTGATCAAACGCGCCAGGAAGTATTCAGACATCACGGCAGATGTCTGAGAGCAAACCAGCTGCTGGTGTAATACATGTACACTGTATAAAAACACTACAGCAAAGAGAGTGAAGCCTGAGAATGTAATGTGATACATGTAGCAGGCAAATGGTCGCACGTGAGCTGAGAAATCCGGCCTCCTGTCAATTTTACCTCATGCAGTTACAGTTTTATAATAGCTGCATACATATAAACATTGCTAGCAGCTTATACGCCCTTAAATATCCTGGCTTGGACAGAATTAGCTGATACAAATTCATTGATGTTAGCCAGACGTCACATGTGTATAGAATTACTGTAAATGCTGTGTTGTCATCGCAGTAGATATAAATAAGCACATTACACAATGCCAAAAGATCAACCAGGAAACCAGTGAACTCCTGGTTTATGCTGGAATACAGTATGTATAAAAGACTAAACAGTATATGGAGTGTGAAACCAGCGCAGCGATGGCTGGTGGACACGTACATATAGCAAAAGGGCACCTATGTCTTGTCAACTGATGTCAGTGCGGGCTCCTTTTTCACTGTTCATGTCAATACTTAAACATAGTAGCAATGTATACGCCCACTATCATATCTTGTCTTCACTTGAATTAGGTCAAATTATCAAGTGTACAGTGATGTTAATTGCTATAGATTTGACATCATGCAGTGGTCTAGACGACATATGTGTTATCTTTCTCACAGGGTGAAGAATACCTTTTACCTGCCATCGCCCTTGAATTCGGACAACCTTTATAACCCGTCACATTGGAGGTGGAATGAGCCGAAATGCAGTTGGAATAAAAATTCTTGGTATATTCCTGCATATTCGAACTGCATTCTACAAAATCTGAGCGTATTCTATACATTCATATCTATTCTTGTGGTCGACCCGAATATTTTGGTCATGTTTCAAAACTTTCGAGGTAATGTCGAAGGGGAGAAATATCGATCCGCTATTGAAATGCATTCTAACTGCATTTCTAAATATTCTTGCAACATTCTGACAGCATTTGAAACATTCTGATCGTATTCAGGGGAGAATCGAAATGGCAAACCACTTCAAATTCTGCCCGAACGTGCCTCGTATTAACCCGAGTGCACTTGAAATACCTTTCAATTGTAGTTGTAACATGTTTTGATATTAGAAGAATCCAATTGGAATGCACCTCTGTGTGAAGTCTTGGACGTTTTAAACATATTTAGTGGCCATTCCAGATGCGTTCTGACTGCATTCGAGGTGATTTCCAGCTAAAAGTATGTTTGACTATGAGAGCAAATTGGACGATGCTCTAGGGGTACTCTATATGGACACAGGAAGAGGGTTACACAAATCGCCTTCAATACGTATCTAGTATAGGCAGTGAATTACAAAGTACTCTAAATATACACAAGTTCGCCAGCAATGCTTTCAAAAACTTCTGGAATAAACTGTACACCATCCCCACCGAATACAAATTCACGCAATCAATTTATATAGGGGATTTAATACCATGATTATGATTAATTTTATGGCTATAGGGGATGCAAATTCTAGTTTAACATCCTGGAGTAGGCAGAATAAGGCGATACAAACTGAGTGATGTTAGTTAGACACTGGTCTATAGAATTACTGTAAATGCTGTGTCGTCATCTCGGTAGATAAACAAGTACATCACACAATTCCAAAGCCCAACCACGCCTCGGGAATGCTATATGTCCACCAGCAGAGTCCTGGTTTATCTAGGTATACAGCATACACAAAAGACTATTAAGTAAATAGAAAGTAAAATCAGAGCAACGACAACAGGTTAGTAGACGGCAAATGGTCACACGTAACCAATGATAGGGTTGCTTTTCAACTCGTGTCAGTGCGTAAGTATTGTAGCAACTTACACGCCCGCTGTCATACCTTGTCTTCAATTGAATTAGGTCAAATTACCCAATGGGTAATGGCGACTCTTCAGTGCAGCGTAAAAAAGCAATCAAATAAATAAATAAATATATACCAAATGTAGTGTAGGTAAATTGCAATTTATTTCACGTCATGCAGTGGTTTAGCATCGGAGGCATTTCAGCTTTTAGCTGCCATCGCCCGTGAAGGCGGACATCCTATATGTGTTTGCATGTTCTTGTTTCGCCTGTTGCTTCCCATCTTTCAGTAAAATGGCATTGTATTAATATTCATCAGTATATAAGGTAAATCAACGTAACAAATGAACCTCAGCATTTTCGTATGCAGGATAGTGCTATATCACTTAAATGATCTGCTTAGAAACAGTTACAGTAACAATTGACAGAAGAAAAAACTTTTTCTTCCTGTTTCAAACAAATTATTTTTATATGTCTAGGACAGCTAGGTGGTCGACTACCTACGTTACCGTAGCCAGCAGCACCAGCCCCATAGAATTCGGTTTTTTGAGCCAACGTCCACCATATCTTGAATTCCAACTTCCGGCAGGCGAAGGGCCGCGAAAATTTTATCCCACCCTACACATACTCTGTACAGTGCATGAGTATGTGTAGGGTGAGATAAAATTTTCGCGGCCCATCGCCAGCCAGAAATTGGAATTCAAGACATGCCTACGTTGGTTCGAAAAGTTCGGTTCAAAAGTTTAACTGGTTGGATTACTGTTGAAAGACGGTTTACCGGCCCAGGCTTTGGCATTTTTACGTTGCGGTTGACTCAAGGAATCGGCTCATACCAAATGTAAGATATAAGGTTCGAGCTATTATTTGTAGTGAAATTTTCACCGTGGACTTCTATGGGACCGGTGCTGGGCGGTACGGTAACATATACGTACGCGACCAGCTAGCTGTGCTATATATGTCCGGCCTTTTCCACCGGCTCCATATAGATTTACGAAGTGCTCAAGATTAGCGGCCAGTTGGATTCGAACTCTTGCCTTTTTGTCATAAATCACGGTAGTATGTAGTCAGGATGTACAGTATACTAAGACGTGTTAAAATAGACAGCTATGGAGTGCCTAAATGTACCAACATTTTAGCCTGAAAGCCGAGTCTGCCGACAAATCTTCGTTTGCGTTGACACAGGTGTTTTTATTCAAATCTGTACAGTCGCGCTTGGGTCAGCTTAAAAATACTTATAGCAATGTATATAACGTTTTGTCCAAGCCTAGCGCCAGTTCTCTAACCCTTCGACCCCGCCTTCCTGCCTTGTAACTCCAGGTCCCACGAGTCGCTCTTATCAGTCCCTCTGCTAACTTAGTACCCCTCCTCCTCCACCACGCCATCGATGCCGACAGCTGGTGGATTTCATTCACCTCTGCTCCCTTCTTCTCTCATATACATATTCCTTGTAAGCTTATACGGACATAGGCGCCCACCTCCGCGGTCTATTTTTAGTTCTTCCGGGTACCGGTTGCCGTGACCCCTCCATCTAGAGCCCCACGTACTACTGAAACCACCTTAAATCGGGTCAGAATGATACGCGCCACAGTGGGTAAGATGCGGAAAACGGGGGTAGTAGGGACAGGCCATGCTAGCAACAGAACTTTGGTTTTATTTGCCGAGCATTTAGGACACGTCCTTGAGCAGATCTGAAGAACTTTGAACTGTCGTTTTGTACGTATAGACTACATCCTAGTTTTGACACTGCTGCAGTGTAACGCTCAAAACTTCGGGGAAAGTTTTCGTCGACGTGGATGGATGCCGGTCGTCTTCTGGCCACATCTGCTCCCGAAAATAGACATCGCCGCGGCGGAAAGTTTGACTGCGGCAAGCGTGATCTCCCCTGCGAACTTCACCGAAGACAGCTTTTAGTCCGCATTCACCACGGACGTTCACCTTGCGACCTTGGATCGAGTTGGGATTTAGCGGGTAAGCAAACAGTGGCCAGCCCCTGGTAACAATATAGAGCTCTAAGGTACACGTGGTTTAGAGGGAAGCAAGTAGAGACTTTAGATCGCATGGAGCCAAGGTGGATGGGAAGAGTGGAGGGGTGGGGATGCAGTTAAGCGTACAGTGTGCACTTCTATCTACATGTATTTTGACAATCGCAGGCAAAACGACATCTTAAGCTATAAAAAAATAGCACATCAGTATGTACATGTGTACATAAAACTTATCGGTACGTAGGCATTCTGTTGAACTGTTGGTTTTCTGCTTCTTTTTTCCCATTCATTCTGTTTCATTTGTTTGCCTTGTGCTTTGCTATTGTGGTAGCCTGCATGTGTTACACTTTGATTTGATGGAATTGAGTGATGTATCAGGTCGATCATACGCATGTAACATACATTGCGACTCTGTCTTAACAGTGTGACTCATACATCTCTGGTTGGACAGCCTGAATGAACACCTGGCTGATGTGGCCAAACTACACTTGACCCTGGAGAGAACAAAAGGGAATGTGTGAGATGCTGATACCGTGAAAATGTCATTTCTTTTTTCGTAATTCCCCCCCCCCCATTTCTAACTATGTTTGTATTTTACATTTTAAGTGTTAATTGAAGTAATCGGCTTGTCCTATTTAGTTGTGTGCCGTTACTATGGAAATGACCACATAAATAACAAGTCCGGCTATACATGTCCACGTTAATATAGACTTATTATGAACATCACAAATACCTCCAACTATACGTATATAAATTGATAGTAATAACAGATGTGAAGCGTGACGCAGTGCTGCAAAACTTCATTAGCATGTAGATAGGCTCACACGACCAAAGCAGACTTCTAAAACTCTCTACCAGTGGCTTACTGTTCATATATGAGCACATGGGAATTCTGTTAGTTACATAAAGGGAAACCGGGTAGTTACATAATGAGAAACAGGTTAGTTACATGTTAGTAACCAGCGTAGTTACGCACTTCGAAGCAGGTCATTTACACCCAGGAAAGCCTAGTAATATATACTACATGAGAAAG
The DNA here is from genome assembly GCA_016165875.1 of Acanthopleura granulata. Taxonomy (NCBI): domain Eukaryota; kingdom Metazoa; phylum Mollusca; class Polyplacophora; order Chitonida; family Chitonidae; genus Acanthopleura; species Acanthopleura granulata. The sequence continues at coordinate 2,237,357 of JABBOT010000013.1, forward strand.
AGATCATTATGAGAAAGGGAATGAACACATCCTATTCTAAAACAACGTAATTACATCATGAGAAACAGGGTGGTGAAATCCTTGGAAACAGGGTAGTTAAATTCATATTCCTGGGAAACTAGGTACATACATCCTGGAAAACACTGCTGCTAATTAGTTACATCCTGGGAATCAAGGTAGTTATGTCCTGGAAAACAGGGTAATTATATCATCAGAACATCACAGTTACGTGATGAAAAACAGGGTAGTTACATCCTGGGAAACAGGGTGATTACATCATCAGAAACATAATAATTACGTGATGAGAAACGGGGTAGTTTCATCCCAAGAAACAGCTTTGTGACATCCTTGCAATCAGGATATGCATTTTGGGAAACAACGTTGTTCACAACCGTGAAACAAGGCACTGTAGTTCAGTTCTGGCCAACAACAAAGTCACATCCTGACAAAGAACATAGTTACATCCTGGGAAACGGCCCAAGGGTAGAAACGTAATGAGACACCGCTTAGTTCAGCGTTGGGAAATAGGATCATTATGCCGATGGATTCAGATGTATGCCATTACATTGTAGGAAACACGGTAGCTCGTTCTGGAAAACAGGATGGGTTAGTTCTGAGAAACATTTTAGTTACTGCCTGGGAGAACGGGAAGTTTCATGGTTGCATGGAATGAGGATAGTTACATACTGGAAATCGGGGTATAGTTTCAACCTGGGAAACATGGTTAGTTATATATGTGATATATATGCATGTTTGTTGTCCCCGCCATGTGATAAATTATCATGACTTATGTTAAACTCGAGCCGCGCTATAGGTAGTTTTATAGTGAACAAGAAAAGATAACAAAACAAAAAAAAAAAAAAATTCGCGCAAGCAAGTCACATGAATCTTGCTCTCTGAAATCACACCCTGAATATGACACATGCGTCCCACTGTAGTGAAGTTAGGCTGAATTATTTTCATTTTATGTACATCTGTAAGAAATAAAATCTAGCCGGCATTTGTACGTCATTGGAGACATTGTGTCGCATTTCAAGGGGAGGGGGAGTTGTGGGGGATGTGTAAGTCTCCAAACATGTAGACATTCAGCTTCGTTGGGAAAACAGTGATGAAAAACACTGACACGCATTGTATCACCGCCCAAGACATATAACCTGCATAACAACTCCACCCACTGGCAAGAAAATAGTGAGCGTGGCCCGCTATAGATGTAGACAATTATGAGTGTAGTTAATTGGCTCGCGTATGTATCCTGCAGATTATACACGGACTCACAACCGTGGGAAGTGTTTTGATTTGCCTCGCAACCCACTCATAAGCAGGGGACGCAATTAGTACCGCATGTTTTCATGACGGCCGTTTTAGGTCATGCTAACAAGTGTGCTCGCGCGTGTGTGTCAATGACAACGGTAAACGTTCAGGCGCTTGCGTAGTTAATTGGTAGTTACGTATGTATGTATGTATGTATGTATATGTATGAATGTATGTATCGATATATATGTCATTTATCACACCGTCTGTTATGAATATACCGTCTATTAACAGATAACAGTTTTACTTAAAAAGATCCACTAGAACTGCTATTTGCCGGCAAATTTGGCAGGGATAGTACGCTATTTACCTTGTATAACGAGCTGAAACAAGAAACCGAATCTGTAATAAGATAATAGTTGTATTTGAATAGGTTTTGTTTTGTCAGATTTAGGCATTCATGCAGATGACACAAATCACTCGAGCAATTTTACGAATTTCCCCTCCGTAACGAACTGATAGTCATGCAAAGCATATATTTATAGCTCTGCGTGTATAGATATTCATATATATTTATAGCCCTGCTTGGATATAGCAATAGGCTACGTTATGCACAAGTAGCTCTCTCATATATATAGGTAATTTCCAATCTGATAGAGTTTAATGTGTTTTGTGCTGAAACAAAACACTGCCAACAAACTCGTTTACCATTACCCCTACTCAAGAATATTTCATTAACACGACGGCGGCCAGCATTATGTTGCAAAGAAACCGGGGGAAATCCACGACCAACCGCAGGATGCTGTCCGACTTTCGTGCGACCAGAGAGAAAGCCGGCGTGAGCTGGACTTGAACTCACAGCGATCGCATTGGTGAGATCCACCTGGTCATTACGCTGCACTAGCACACTCACTCGCAACCAATCGTTTGTATAAGACGTATATATAACAAGTATAATCTTGATACCCAGTTATGCGTACCTCAGAAGTCATTGGATTGCAATGATTCATCATATACCTGAATATGAAGCCTGATGTTATTTAACCAGACTGGTTAAATTGTATTATAAACTTAGACGATATTATCTAGTTGATAGAGTTTTTCGGAAAATGCGTGCCTTGTGGTGCGTGTTTAGATTGGCAGAACCATATTGTACCATGGGACTACATGTAGTAGATTGGGAACTTTATACAGGTGTAAATATTTCGCCCTGGTATTTTTTTTGCATTTTATGATTTTTGTGATGAATTCATCTTAAGGATGTATGGATAAACAGAAATATAGCGTAAACTGGTGCACAGTACCCTCATAAAATAAGTGTTCTTGTGTATTGATCAAGAAGCTCTAGTTAAACAAGAATATCTGTATATAAAATTGACGTTTTGCTGAGTACCGTAATACAATAATTTAGTCCCGTTAATTCATAAAGGTATCTAATAATACATGCAAGAGTACTGTATTGTTGTTTCTTTTTTTCCTCAGACATACATATATGTAATACTCTTTCAAGTTACAGATTACACTGGTGAATCCGTTGTAAATACTTTATCTAGCACAGTAACATTATTGTTTCTTTTACCTGTTGGTCAGCATCGATGTGTATGGATATCCTCATAGTAATCAGGGTTTGTTCGTGCGAGCGCCTGACCATACTCTTGCAAGTATTCTGTCTTGAACGCTTGTTGGCAAGTTTACCAAGCTTTTACCAGATGTACTCTTTGGAATTGAAAAGATTCATCTGGAATACCATTGGTCAAGGCCTGTTTTTCAAGGTCAGTGGGGTTATCTTTTTTAACAGACCTGTAATTTTGATATCTATCGTAGTCTTTATGCAGATTTCAACAAACCTGAATCACACATACACCTAGTCATGTAAAAGCCCCTGTTGTTTTTCCATGACCTTGACCTATCCATACTATTTTCAAAGGTTTCTAGGAGTAAATATATAGGAGTTGCTCCATCACCACGTAAACTCTCTGTGTTTTGAACATTTGTAGCCAGGGTAACCAACCCTATGCCATATGTACACTCATCCATTAGGAAGAACCCCATTCATTTTTGGTGACCTTGACCTTTATTCTCAAGGTCATTGGGGTTCATTTAACTTTTAATTTACGTTGTAAACATTATATATATACCTCTAATCTTGAACTCCTCTACCACATATATACCTTGTCATGTAGAGGGACTCTAGAGTTTTTCATTGACCACCGTCCATTTCTCAAGGTAATGAGACCTGTACTCTTATTATCGCGAAAATACAGTAGTTTTTTCTTTTGTTATAAGAAAGGAAAATGCTATCCGTCCCCAGTGTACCTGCTGCACACGTGCTGTTTTTTAAATCTAACCATTTTCAGGCACTTTCCTTAGTATTCACTGACATTCATGTACAATTGTATTAAGCACCCCTCGGCCATATACACCTGCTGAAATAAACTGTTAGCTCTGATGTTGAATGATGAATCCGTAAACTTTTTTATATTTTTTATTTCATGTCATTTGAGACTAATTTCAGTACACGTGCATTTCATCTGACTGTACTACATTTGTTGATCAGGTGTTTTCTAGGGGGTTTTGTGCATAACAATATATTTGGATAAAATTGGTGTTAGCAGTTGAGTGATTCTCTACATTAGGTCTCAAGTCAGCTAACAGTCCTCAAACCACAATCAAGTGGTGCAAGTTTTCAGTTGACAAAATACATCTAGCGATGCCCCTCACCAGTTACAGGCAGTGATGGTGTATGTGAAGGATCCAAAGCCTCTAGCTAGCATCTTGCCAATTCACACGATATAAGCTTGACAAAAATTTATAATAAACATGTATTATGATGCGTTACCTTGATCTATTACAAATAATGAAGGCATTTTGCACTTAGTTGGTGCTCACCTGAACTAAACAAATAGAAATGGTAAGGACTTAGTTGCAAAATTTTGAGGGGGGAAATATCTTCAGTCTTACAGTATATCACCATATGATGTTCAAATGCTATGCATTCTCTTTAAATTAATGTCATGATCTGGGTAAGAAAAGATCGATATAAAATGGTGCAAAGCACTGCTGCCGGGTCCCCCATTACGGACACAATAACGGATAGGCACTTTGTGCGTGGAGAAGACTAACAAATTGCGCTGGAAGACAACTGGTCGCTAGTTACAAGAATAATATTAGAAGAAGAGTAATAGACCCATTTCACAGCCCTTGGGCTCTAGTTGATCAATTCTTTTTGAGAAAATTCTTGTCCGCATGGATGATTCTTAAGTGTCAGTGACACCTTCAGCAGGTGGCAAGTATGTTTATATTTAAACATGTCCTATACGCTGTATATGTCAGGTGGTTTTTAGGGCAGACGTATAGACGTCTAATTTATTTATAAGTTCAGTGCCCTCGTTGAATGTCTACATCTGGATACGGGTCAGTCAGGCGACGTCATCCTGGGTGAATGGCAGCTTCGTCAACCGTAACAAGTAAACAAACTGTGTCAATACGAGCACACGTTGTGCGTACACATGTTTACGCGCCGTGATGCCCGGGGCTCCCGACGATAAAAGTCGCCTGTCGGACATGTCGACATGTATGTCTGTGACAGTATTTATTAATTTATTTCATATGAGTTTACGCCTTACCGAAGAATATTTCACATATACGACACCGGCCAGCATTATGGTGGGAGGAAAGCGGATAGAGCCCGGGTGAAACTGACGACCACCCGCAAGTGGCTGGCAGGCCTTCCCACGCACGCACTGAGAAGAAGCCCCCATGAGCTGGACTCACATGAGTTGGCTCACGGATCATTGCGCTGCACCAGCACGCTAATCACCTTGGCCACGGAGGCCCCGCTATAATGCAAAGAGCTTTGTGCAATGACCATTCACCCAACAACGGAGAATCTTTCACTTTTAAAGTAATTACGGCCTGTTTAACCCGTTAAGTATGCTGTCCTTTGATGTACTTGCGTGAGATTTGTGCACTAACTGGTAGAGTAGTACTCATGTGTTATACAAGAGAACAATGGCCAGTCCCACTTTGATCCGAGTCATCGTTACACGGGAAAGGTACCCCATTACGCTGCTTATTCTGATTAAGAATTCAGTCGTGACTATGAAATCAATCAGTAAAACATCCCCGCAGCACTGAGTAGGCTGTCACAATAATTCTGCCACACTGAAAGTCAGTATAAACTGTATTAGTTAAAATTATATCACATGGTCACAGTTGAAAGATAGACAGGTGACTTGAATTTATAATTGTAACTGCCTCTCTTTCAAACATCAGCATTATAGAGTGATAGATTTGCACATGTTTCGCCGAAGATGCTTAAAGCAAGTTAATAGTATTCTGATATATCTGTATTTTTTCTTTATATTCTGTTATAAAGGATTTTATTTTCTTGTACACTTTGCGGGAATAAGTGATGTTCTAACATTAAAAGCTCTGTTGATATTGTGGCAAAACTTCTGCTTTTCGGCCACTTGTTTTCACCCCTCTCTTCTCATCAATCCATTATAAATACAAGACATCGTGTAGAAGGATCACTACAACAACAGTAGCATACCTGGATCCCTATCGGTTGGGCTCCACCTAGCGGCAGCGAGTTGCAGCGTCTCTCATTGCATTTCGCTCTTTATACAATCTGAAGAAACTGAAAGGGTATTAAAGTACCTGTATATTAGCGCATTGTTTTCAGTTGTCCTATAAATTTGCGTCATGTTTCATTTTTCTTAATCTTCGCCACACTCCAAGGGGAAGATTTTGTCTGCAAGCGCGATGGCCCACGATTGGGCCTGCCTCAGTGACAGGCTTATTCGTTCCGCAAGGAACAGAAGGGATCCATTTGCTCTGGGTGGTTGTGATACATGGCTACCACATGTTCTATGTATAGGTCCTTCTCAGCAAGTCATCCGTCACTTTCCTTGAAGACCTGTACAGTTAAGTTTAAATGTACGTAGCATTTGTGTTTAGTTGCTGTTTTGGGGAATTCGCGTGTGGCCGTCTCCTAAAGGGAATGATTTTAACCACCATAGCATTTGCTCCTCCCGCATCGTGACTTCAACCTCCGCACAGTGGAAACTTTTTGGATCGGAGATTCTCATTCTGGACACCGCGAAACTTGCTTACTATACGAGATCAAGTCTGGCGCGCTGGTCGGCTTAGTAATGACTCTCAGTTGAGAATGCGGAGATTCTGTGTCATTGCCGATGTGACAAGGCATGATATGGCTGGGACTACTCTATTTTTGCCCCCGTTTTCGACTTGGACAGAGTACTGATGCAACCTGCTTCGACTGGGTCACTACATGGGATCTGGGACTAAAACGGCTTCAAGCAGTCGTGTCACTGAAAACTAAGAAAGCCTCCGGCGTGTTTAAAGTGAACGTAAGGTCAGCCACTAACTAACCACCGTGACTTCGCATGACTTCAAAACTTTCCTGTACCATCGGTAATGAAGGTCTAATGTGAACTTCATCAGGCATAAAAATAGATAGACAAAAGTACAAACATTAGATTAGACGTCACTGCCAAAGTCACGTGACGCTTACAAGCCTAGTGATTGGCAAGTCTTTAAGGGCTGTACGAAATGGCTATTCGAAGGGAATTGTCCCTAGTGTTAAATTCCACGATTTCACGATGCCCACGATTTATAAAACTTTTTTTAAGAGTTAAATTTTTTAAGAGTTTACTGTTACACATTTAGCTTGCCTATTATTGCTGTGTATATAGTGCCAGAATTTTTGTTCACTGTAATACCAAGAAATATGAATGAGAAAAGAATTATATTAACAATGTATGACGTTCATTTTAGTGACGTTGTTTTATCACAAAGTATCTGCACTTACGGATCAGAAAAAAAAACGCACATTGTTTTACAGCATAGAAATTACGTGTGAAATGACAAGTTGGCAAAAATTTAATTTGATCATGTGATAACTCGTATAGAACATATGATATAATAATCTGTTGCCCACTGGTATCTCGATATCGACTCACCGTGTGTCAGGGTGCGAGTTTTGCCGGTCTGGCGTCAGAAGAATCATTCTTTTTATCATTCCCCTTATCCTCCTGTTAAATGAGAAAAAAAGGTGATCGTAAAATAATATATTGATGTCATCTTTTTATGTGCTTAATTGAAGTGACATCCTGTTGCACTCTAACACAGTTATTTTTTGTTAAGTTTTGGTTTGGATAAACTCAAGTCGTCTTTGTATATGCTTCCATAGACTACCTGTAAAGCAGGCGTTTTCTAAAGAGTTTTAGCTTCGATGAATTGTGATGAGGTCATGTTTGTTCCTGTTCAAACATCCGGGTGTTTTATGGAACGGATTAAGTTACATATCGTTATTTGCCTGTAGACTGCAGTTACAAGCAGCGCTGATATACTTGTATGGGTATATACTGACATTTGTAAGTATTAAGAGCTTTCCAAGTATATTTAAACCCTTTAGACGGTCTCTTGTCCATCTGGGGGAGGGAGTGGGGGGGGGGGGGGGCGCATGGAGATGTCTTCTGTAGTTCTCTGAGGTCTAACCTCTGTCACCTTGAGGCGGAAGTATGGTTAGCCTTGTTAAGCCGAACGACACGATGACTCAGGTCATCGGAGGTCAACTAAAACGAATAGGTTGTGTTAAGAGCGTAGGTGATAAGCCTACACTTTCGGTGTTGCATGCATATATGGTAGGGCGGAACGACCAATTTGCTCTGTTGGTAATTTTGATTCATGTTTATGTTGGTAAATTTCAAAACACGAGTTTACCGTGTCTCCTTATATAGGGTCGAAAGGGGTCTCCGTGGCCCAGTTGGTTAGGGCGTTAGCGCAGTGCAATGACCCAGAAGCCTCCCACCAATATGGGCGCTGTGAGTTGAAGTCAAGCCCATGCAGGCTTCTTCTCAGTACGTATGTGGATGGTCGTGGGTTTCTCCCGGGCTCTGCCCGATTTCCGCCTACCAGAGTGTTGGCCACCGTCGTATAAGTGAAATATTCTTGAGTACAGCATATAACACCAAGCAAATATATATGGTCGAATATGTATGTATTTATATATGGCTGCGTGTATGTGTGTATATGTTTGGGTGATACCTCGCACTGAACAATTTTTCAGTCATAGGACAACGAGGAGTCTTTTGAATGTATATACACTGTCTTTTTGCTTTGTGGCAGCCCATGTCGCCAAAGTGCTGTCACCACTCTCACAGCATGCTGAAGACACCGAATCTCTAACCTCTCAATGCCGAGAGCCAAGCGAGGCAGCACCAGGTAACATTGTTAAAGTCTTTGGTATGACCCGACCCGGGTTTGATGTCTGATCCCCCGCCCTAGAGGCGGACGCTTTAAACACCAGGTCACCGATGCGGTTAAGTCGATGATTTGAATGCTTATCCAGCAGAACTCGGCTTTACGTCAAAAGCGCGAAGTCGTGGACTCGTGTTTGAGACACGTTGGGATTTATGTTTAAAATTACCGTTTATAACATTTCACTAACCGGTTCGCCAGCGATACTGTCAAATGGTCGGATTATGCAGTCACCTATGTATGCTATATTCACCAAAGTCTGCAAATGCATTTTTGGTGCAATATTGTTCATCCCACAAATGGTGGGTGGTGGGTGGTTTTAGGCGGGGGGATATGTCCCTATCAGTGACAAAATTATGTTTCCAATGGTTACCGTTCAAACCAAGTCACGCGAGATGACATGATATGTATTCGTTAATGTTGCCGTCGGAGATCAGGACCTTATCAACGTGACCCGACCACCTGACCTGACCACGTGACCTGTCCTACGTGACCTCTTGGCCGTGTCACCTACTTCACAACGGCTCGTAAGATATCGTTAACAAGCCTTTTGGTGACACGGTTTACATTAGGAAGAGATGCTTATAGATTTGTGGCTGTCTAAAACATCAGAGGTCAACAGAGGTGACCTTTGTTTTATGCGTCTCGGATTTAATGTACTAGCTTGTGTGGCTAAATACAGTACTGCTGTGTTCTTCTGCTGGTGGATATACATGTACTCACTCTCTCTGTACACTGTAAATTTCGATGTTTAAATTATAGACACTTTTATGTGTCAGATATTAAACACTTGGAAATTATGGAATTAATGGCCTATATATATGTTTAAAACACTTATGGTTAGTACTTAAATATATATGTATATTTATTAAACACGCTTCTTTGAAGTTTAATCAACTATTAAACGCTTGAGCGTTTGGTATTTTACAGTGTACAGGCCGATTAGTTTAGATCATTGATGTGTATTTCTGTAGTTTTCGCGCCATGGTCTGTACTCTTATTTATAACCTTTAATAGGTAAATATTATACAAGCATGGATATCACTAAATATGGCATATTTGCGCATGCCCTATTTCTTTTTGGGATACCTGATTTGTCCTTTTTGGCTTATACGTGTATACATGTAATCGTAAGAGGAATACACAGTTTCTTTTTTCTCACATGTTTAGCCCATCTAATGAACAACCTATCCGTACTTACTTTCAGCAGTACTATAGTGTGTGTTCAAAAATGAGAAAAATTAGGGTGTATATAGGCATGGGCTGGTAGACTCAGATGCCCTTTAGTCTGTAGTTTTGATGTTGGACAGGTGTGAATGTGAACTAAATACGGCATACCTTTAGTTCCAATACTGAAAGCTTGAATGCAGTGCAATGTCCACGCCCTAAGCCTCACGCCCTGAGCTACATGTGTATCCATTGAGGTATCTATATGCTTTTATACATCCATACCTGTTACTTTTTACAAAGTTATGTGGACGATTCATGAACTGGACAGTACCTATTTGTACTGCAAATGACGTGAACAATTTATAGAAGATTTCCAAATAAAACCAAGTTGTAAATCCCGGTAGGCCTATGGATAACAGAACCGGAAGCACGCAATGCACAGGCGCCACTTACGAGATACATGCAGCTGTATTCCCATGTATTGGTAGAAGATTTACAAGGTACCATCGCCTTACAGTGTTACAGGATGAACATGTCTTCAGGGCATGTTACTGAAATCACAATTAACAGCGCGGACAATGTAGCGGTTGGAAATAATGGTTCATATATCTGACGTTAATTTGGTTGTCATGGGTAATTTTCCATCCGGATAATTAAGACTGATTGCGTTTCTGATTTGTAAAACGTGTTAGTTAACTCAGTCTATTTGCAACGCTTTTTTTCAACATCACAGTGCATATGTCATAAGGCCACAGCACGAGGAGAAAAATCAGCGAAGCCGCAGTAACGACAGGGCGATGGTAAATATCCAACCGCTGTAAACGCAAGGGTAGAAATATTCCAAATCTGCTCTGTGACATATGTGGCAGGCAGCAATAATTTCTACCTGCCACCGAAAATCTCAACCTACTACCAGTAATACTGTTCACTTTTACAATTGCAGTAAATTAATATAATCAGACCAGCTATTAAATCTATCAAATCTATCAAGCTATCAAATTTGGTTTAAATTCGTTTAAGATTTTAATTAAATCTGCGTACTTTTACTTTGAATCAATTTAATTAATTTATTAATAGTGTTACATTTGTTTGTAGGTCGGTTATCTAAGCCAAATAGCATGCAATTAAGGAGGTCTTGCATAAACAACACAAAAGAATAGACAGCCTGTGATTTGGTTTTGATAGTTTAATTTCAGATGATATTCAAAGAACCTTGCTGCAGACACGGCCAATGTATCCATTCAGAATATTAATCAGACCACTCACCAATAGCTTTGATTCCATTGCTCAACTGTTGTATGACATGTTTAGGTTGCTTTTGAGTGAGGGAATGAATAAAGAATATCAGTTCGATCTAGTGTGCTAGCAAGGATATGACTGACAGGGAGTGTAAATGAAAAACCTGGGCGTGCATGTAGGGTTCCCAACTACACACCAATAGAGAGGGATTGAGACAAAACAGGGGCACTGTTGGGGATTCTTAGATAACTGAAGTTTAAAAGAACAGTCTTCCGTTTTGGGCTTGATATTGCAGTATTTGAAATCTAAATGAATCAGTTCGCTGTTATGGTTATTTGACCCACAGAAATAAATCCCTGCAGAATACAGAGAAGCGGAAAACCACTGACATTACCGACCAAACCCAGCCGTGTACAAAAGATCAATAACAAAACACGAACCACGGATATATATTTCGAAAAATTACATTTCGTAACTGATACCCTTCATGTTTCACATCTGTGACATTTACCATGTTCTGTGCTTTACCACCAGAATTTTCAAATACCAGCCGCATTTACTATCTGCCGCAAGCGGAAGGTGACTTTCTTTTCAGCTTGCCGACTGAAATTATTACCTGCCGCGGCAGGTAAACAGGCGAACATTTCGAGCCCAGTATACGGTGAAATATGGCTTCTTGTCTCGTCGACTTATCTCATTTAGCGTACTCTGTAATGTCCACGTGAAGAACAATTTATTTTTTATGAAAACGACGATTTTCTGGTTCCTTAAACATACTAACGCGCTCTTTATTTTTCCCCGATATGACGAGGTTCATCATTTTCTCACCGAGAGATATTAATCCAGGAATTACCTAAGTTTCGACAAACGGGAGAAAGCAAAAAATCTTCACAATCACTTAAAAATTGTCAAAATTTGCCCAGAGTTAAGTTGCACCCTTTGGACGACTTGGAACATATGATTTTGACATGCGCATTAATAGCTACGGTCCACTGGTTGGCTGAAGGCTAACACATCTCCAGCAACGGTTGTGATGTGTCCGCGCACACGGAATGTTTTCACGTGTTTACGTCATCAATTTCTGTGCTGAATGTGCTGAAATATTCTACTTGAGCAATTTCTGTGCCCCAGATGTCACAGTGCTCTATTGTCTGGAGTTCGATTTTAGTTTCTGTTTTCCCCCAAAATCCGCAAAGGAACTGACATATGTGCCGCTTATGCTGCAGTGGTTATCGATTAGAGGATGTATATGTAGTTCTCACGTTTACTTTGTTAGCACTCGAGAGTGTGATTCATGGTATGAGAACTAAAAGCAGACAAGGTGTTTACAGCTAGGTGTGACATGGAAGTGACCGTTACATAGTACGGCAATGAGGTGGTGTTGTGACGGAAACCACTTGGAAGTACGGGAGGTGTTCTTCCCTTTATTTATTTACTTATTTGATGTGGAAACACTTGTATTAATTATTTATTTATTTGATTGGTGTTCTGCGGCGTATACTCAAGAATATTTCACTTACACGAAGGTGGTCAGACTGATGGTGGGAGGCAACTGGACAGAACTAAGGGGGAACCCGTGACCATTCGCAAGTTGCTGGCATACTTTCCCACATTCGGCTGCAGAGCCACCATGAGCCGAACTTGACTTAGCGGCGGCCGCATTTGTAAGAGGCTTCTGGGTTATCAAGCTGCGCTAAGACGCGAAAGCTCTTGTAATATGTTTGTGTATTTATTTTGTTTGATTGGTGTTTAACGACATACTCAAGAACTTTTCATATACGACGACGGTTAGATGTATTGGGGGAGGAATTTAAGCCGGAACGTCCAGAACAGACCACTGGCCTCTGCTACGTACCTGACAAACCTCATGGCTTTAAGCCGCAGCCAAAGAAGCGATTGCTGGAATCGAACACGCGACCCCGTTGGTCAATGGCTTGGCAGCCGCATTGAGCCAGCGATTGAACTGTCTGTTAAACCATCTGCAGGGGGTGTATATATGTCAAGTGGAGACGGGTAGAGATGGGGTAGCATGTTTTGTCATCAGGTGTCCATTATCGCTGGTTCGAAACCCTAATTGGTCTCAGGTAATATTCAGCACTTGATCATGTGTTTTTGCATGTAGGGAGGGACGTTTATTCCTTCGCAGATAACAGCAATGATGATACGAATACATTTAGTGTGGTCGAAGATAAAATGTCATCTGATCGTGAAGTATATATGTTAAAAATAGTTTCCCAGCTCATAATGTAAATTTTCAAACGCTGATAGAAATTATAGAGAGTAGTTCGCGGGAGAAACATGGATCTTGTCGAGGCCTTTTAGATTAATCTTAGCCTTAATCTTTTTTTTTTTTTTTTTTTTTTTTTTTCATATGGATAAATAGAAATCAAGCTTTAATGGTTTTGTTTGATTTTTTGCGTAAAGGAGGTAAAAATGCCCCTGCGTGGTATACACGAGTGAAAGAGCAAACTGATATTTCATATAAAGTATAAATGCAAAATAATATCTTTTTAATCCGTCCTGTTTTTCTTCCAACAGGTTAGAACATGACCTAGGAAACCAGTTTGTCATCAGTCAATATGGAGAAGGGTCCAGAGAGTAAGACGATGCTGGCCCCTGTCGGATATGTCGAACCAAGGGAGACAGCTGTGCGGAGATGTCTAAATCGGCTGTCCGACATCCGTTTCTACACGGCCAGTCTCACCCTTGCGATGTTCTCCTTCTCTCTCACGTGGGGGTACTTCCTGGCATCGCTAACGACAGTTGAAAAGCGGTTCCGATTTGGCAGCACGGAAACAGGGATGATTTTCGGCTGTTATGAAATCGGCCATTTGTCAATCGCTTTGTTCATCAGCCATTTTGGGAACCGCGTTCACATACCTCGGCTGTTGTCTTTGTCTTTCTTTATTCTGGGTTGCTGCTCCATCACGTTAGCTTTGCCTCATTTCTTCCTGGGGCCGCTGACTATTGGCTCAGATCCCATCACTGGAAATGCTACGGATTTTGAATCGGTCGGGGAAATCTGCCAAGCGCAATCGACGAACAAAGCCGATCCGTTGGTGTCGGGAGACAAGTGCGCAGCTTCGGAAACAGGCGCTGTTTCCGGTATTCCTTATTTTGTACTCCCAGCAATAATTTTCATCATCAAAGGAATGGCGGGGACGCCGATGAGCTGTCTTGGGGTGGCCTTCATCGATAACAATGCGAGTGAGGGGAAGTCCCCTCTGTATATGGGTAAGCAATGCAGCAAAATTTATTTATTTATTTTGTTTTTGTTTCATTTATTTGATCGGTGTTTTAGCCCTAATCAAGAATGTTTCACTTATATGACGGCGGCAGGCATTATGGTGGGAGAAAACAGGGCAGGGAAGAACCGACGACAATCCACAGGCTACTGGCGGACCTTCTCACTTCGTAGGCGAAGACAGCATGAGCTGGGATTGAACTCACAGCGATCGCATTGGTGAGAGGCACTATTGGTCATTCCGCTGCACTAGAACACTCATCCACTCGGCCACGGAGGCCAAATAAATAAATAATAAATGTATTTCCCACTCTTCATTTTTGGAAGAAAGAGGACAAAGATCCTTTTGTAAAATAAGATCATAACAGTGAAACATTGAGAAACATGAGTGGGAACAGATTTCCCAGTCAACAGTCAAGAGTTCTGCAACGTTGTCGTGAGTTTGAAGTGAACCTATGTGCTCCTAGCGGTATTGGCAGTGGGTATTTTTGTCCATTCCTCCTGTAGGTATCTGTTTTGCCGCCATTTCTCTGGGGCCCACGGCTGGCTTTTTCCTGGGTGCCTGGTGCCTTCTGATGTACGAAGATCTCACAGGTGAGAAATCAGTCGATTGGTTGATTGATGCTTAAGAATTTTTCATCCATACGACGGCTGTCAGCTTTAGTTGCATTTCAATTTGTCAATTACTTTCATACACGTTGCTGATTAAGTCACCTATCAAACTTGTATATGGTTTCCTTTTGATCCACAGCTATCTCACGATACTATTGATAAACCGTTTATCTAATTAAAAGATTGAATATTAATAACTGTGGCTGGTATATACGGAATATCCTCCTTTTTTTAATATTACACATTGCGAGTCAAGTGCCCGGATGTGCGCGATGTCGAATATTGACCGACTTCCGGTTGTTTGTAGAGCCCGCCATTACGCCGTCTCACCCTCGTTGGATCGGCGCTTGGTGGTTAGGTCTGCTCATAGCTGGCTCCCTAGAGATTCTCACTTCATTGCCGCTTCTGTTGGTTGCTAAGGAAAGGGACAAGGTGAAAGCGTTAACGACTGACAAAGAGAAAACGAAACCGCCAGTAGACGTGTACACGTGCAAAGGTAGGAGAGTGTTCACAGACATGCCAAAGGTAGTAATAATGTTAATGTAAAGGCCAGTTTTCATTCCTGTATCTGCGATGAAGATTTGATATAAGGGGAAACTGGTAAGGTAGTACTTATGTATTTCTGTGTGTATTATTCGTCTTTGTCCTGAAGAATAAATGGTATGAGTTGGGATTAAACGGACAAAATTTAGTGTTCACTGAAATTGGTCTTGAAACATTTTGAAGGCATTTTTTTTTACCGCCATTATTGCTTTCTAGACTCAAAGGCTTGCGTTTGATACTCGTAAACGTAAAGCTGTTACACCCAATTTTCGTGATATGTCTTTTTGTTACCAGATTGGCGAGGGCCACAATTCTGATAGGAATGCAAGAGACTTAGCAGTATACTGGGGGCAATGTAGACTCTTTGAGGACATAGACTATGTATTTATCTCCTCATGCTTTCATATGACAGGGTTGTTCCAGGCCATGGTTCGTATTCTGAGAAATCCGGTGTTCCTTTGTCTGACATTATCAGGAACATCGGCTGTCTACGTCGTCGCCGGTTTCTATACGTTCTTACCGAAATACCTTGAGATTCAGTTCGGAGTCCCTGCATGGAGGGCGAACTCTATAGCAGGTGCGTGTTAGAATGGCAAATGGTGTATTAAAGTAAAATTGAGTTCTGGGCTAAAATGTATTTTTTTTTTTTTTTAGATAAATTGTGCCCTTTAATTACATCTTAGGTTTTTTTAGTAGACGTCACAGCTCTAGACTTGCCTAGAAAGCTCTACCCTGGTAAGTTTGACCTTGAATGTCTACAATTTTTGCCCAGGGTTGGTCAGCGGTTTCGCAGCAGGCGTTGGCTCCATTGTAGGGGGCGCTCTGGTCACCAAGCTCAAACTCCGCTTCAGGACAACTCTGATTATGTGTATGATCTCGGTCTGTGTTTCACTGCCCACCATGTTGTCTGGGATGCTGATGGGGTGCGACAACGTCAATCTCATCACCTCAGAATCACCCATGAGGTAAACCGGTACCCTTTTTAGGTCACGTTTGATCTGTTTGTTTCTTTATCGATAGAACCTTTTTTATTCCTATCTGTCTGACTGATACAAAAATATGTATAATATACTCAAGGCGAGCGTCTTCAGATATAGGCTCACAATACTCTGACTTCAGTGGTATTGAGGTAAGCAAATTGCTGTCCCTGAGCATATTTTTTTTAAGCAAGTCTGCATTGTTTTTAGCATTTTGCTGCATTTTCATTTTACCAAAATGCTTTTACGTTAGGTAGTCTTTTCAATGTTGTGTTGATTTTGTACAGCCAAACATGCACAACTAAACACATGTACGTAAGTGCGCCTTAAGGGTTATCCTGGGCAGGTGTGGAAAATAAGTGCATTATGGCCCTCTTTTTTTTTTCTCGCTCTTCTTTAGCCCTGGTTTTAACAGCACATGCTCCAGCTCATGCGCATGCTCCGATACTGAGTACTACCCTGTGTGTGATCGGGTGACCGGAAACTCTTACCTCTCGCCATGTCACGCGGGATGTCATGACCTCGTGGAGGTTGGAGGAGAACAGGTATGGCGTCAGGACTTTCAGTCATGACAAGCAAATAAACCTTCCGAAGAAATAGCATGATGTCTTTGTTCAAGTGTGTAAAAGTTTTTGATAAATGCGTTGAGAAGATTGTACTTATATTTCGCGTGGTGTCTCCCCATTTTGATCACATATGGTTATTTAATTCAGGAATGACACAAATCAATGGCCTACCGGTGATGAGTGATAAATTCTTTGGTAGTCATTAAGGAGCAATCAAGCAGTCATTTGATCATTTGCGACTGATAAGAGAATTTTAGATCAGTAACACTATTTCACCCATGTAAATGAAGATTCCTTCCAAAAAATTCTTGGTTTAAACATGCTTTATTAAGATACGGAACAAAGTTAAGCTTTAAGCTTATATTTTTGCCCCGTTTTCGTTCAGAAATAACATTATAAGATGGTAGTTTTACATGTTTGTTGAGAGTAGTAAAATTGTTATATGCAGGATTATGTACAGAGGAAGAGTAATAGATACATCTGAACAAAAATATGGGTTCTAACGGAGCGGCAAGGAGAAGGATATCATTCGAAAGAATAATGGTACAGGTACAAATATAGGTACTAATAGAATATACAAGTATAGCACAGATTTTAATGTTTTGCGTCTTTGTCGTTAATAATGATAAAGTAACAGTATTTGAGTATTCATACGTGCACATGCATATGTCCAATCCAGATGTATTATATTCGTATTCGTGCGTTGACACATATACACATACATATAGATGTACATATATATACACATATATGCACGCACACTTACACACACGTACAGTTATCAGTTATATAAACCGTTTTGTGTCATTGATGAATTTACACACATGTTCAGCAATGGAAATATTTAAAGAAGTATTTAAGTTCTCATCACCCATACAGAAGTAGGACAGCAGTGATATCAATTTTATGACTCAACGTTCTTATATTATTATACATTGTACGACGATGTTCTTTGTACAACTGACAACGAATTAGGTAATGTTCTGCGGACTCGTCCAGATATCCGCATTAGATAGGTCCGTTAAATGGTTATTAAAAAGATCGCCATTTAAATTACTAACACCATTTCTAAGCCGGGTTAATGATAGATTACATAATCTGTTTCCTACAAAGTACCAGCAATGTATTGTTGTTATATTAAACATGTTATTTAACTTGGCTTTAAATTCTTCAGTCCACACCAGGGTCTTAATACTTTCTGGTAGGTTATTCCAGTCATTGATGGTGGTAGGTAGAAACGTTTTCTTAAAATGCTCTGAACAGAGGTTAACTGGTTTGGCAATCTTACATAGTACGGATTTCGATCTACTCTTCTGGGAGGAATATGATCTGATAAAGTGCAAATACCAGGGCTGTGGATAATGCGATGTAGATAAACCAAACCATGTATGCATCTTCGTTTATGGAGAGGAAGAAATCCAGGTTCCTGGTGTAGCAAATTAGTAGCCCAGTAATTATTCGGATGAATTCTTTTTTAATTTTTTCCAGCCTGTTTATATTACACTCGGTGAGATTGTCCCATACTACATCTGCATATTCTAAACATGGTCTAATAAAGCTCATGTACATTATAGACAACGATTTCCTGTTCAATATATATATTTCAGTCCTCTAAGAAGAGATAATTTTTTATTCGCTGCTTGAACAAGGTTTTCAGTATGATTGTTCCAGGTAGCTTGTGTATTCAAAATAATGCCAAGATGCTTATGTGTTTGGCACGACTTGATAGTTGTATTTTTGGAAAGTCAGCTGAGGGCGCGATGGCGTTCAACGTCTAGACACAAGCATTGATTTGGTTTTATTAGAATTAAAATTTACAAACCAAGTGGATTACCACGATTCAATATTACATATATCTTTCAACAATGTTTGGACTGTACCTGATGACAAATTTTCTGATACAACATGTAAACTAGTGTCGTCAGCGAAGAGTTTGACGTTGTTTACAATATGTAAAGGTAGGTCATTAATAAACAGTAAAAATAACAAGAGCCCAAGTACAGAACCTTGTGGTACACCAGCATTAGTCGTCACGGTATAACACGGTATAACAATAACAGCTCTCTGTTTTGCATTATTCAAGTAACTTTTAAACCATTCAAGAAGATCACCATTAATCCCAAAACGTTTCATTTTGGCTATTAATCCCTTATGCCACACTCTATCAAATGCCTTTGAAATTTCAAAAAATATAAAAAATATTTCCTTACCTTCGTCAAGTGCTTTAGCTGTGTCAAAATACATGTCGAGAAGTTGGAGAACTGTTGATCTATTTGGAAGAAGGCCGTATTGTTTCTGAGATATCGACTCCTTTAGAAAATGGTATAATTTTGCAAAAATAACTTTTTCAAATATTTTGCTTAGACATCATAAAAGAGAAATTGGTCTGTAATTTTCTGGCCTATGGCGATCACCAGATTTAAAAATAGGGTTAATGTTAGCTATTTTCCAGGCAGATGGGTATATTTTCTTTTTTAGCGAATAGTTAAAAAGAATTGGTTAAGATTGGAGCTAGAATATTTGAAGATGCCTTGAGCACTTTTGGACTTATTCCATCCGGGCCAAGGGCTTTGGGTGTGTCGAGGCAATTCAATTCAAGGTGGGCATCATTTTCATGTATTTCTAAAGAAGTGAGAGGCTCATCTGTAAAAAGTGGTAGAACGGGTATTTCCACATCAGTGTCTTGGAGGTTGCTAATAGTGCTAAAGTAAGTATTTAGTAAATTAGCCTTCGCGTTTGTATCATATTCATAAAGGGTGCCGTCAAAAAGAGGTGGAATATCAGAAAAACATGAGTTTGATAATTTATGGAATGATTTAGCAATTTTCCACCATTCTTTATTATTGACATTAATTGTGGTTATTTTATTAATGATTTTAGTTTTAGGGTGTCTTTAGCTTGTCTAATTAATTTAGTAACGTAGTTTCTTTGTTTTCTGTATGTAATGCAATCCATTTCCAAGGCACTTTTTCTGCTACGCCTGTACAATTTTTCACGAATTCTTATATGGTGTTTTATCTCAGTGGTGATCAGCGGTTTGTCACGATCGTTAATTACAACCACCTTGTTTGGGATAGATTTTTTCGTAGAGGCAATAATATTTTTTGTGATTGTAGAGCTCCAATCGTCCACATCAGAAGTTTCATTTAAATTGGACCAATCACATGTTTTCAACAAATCTCTATACTTATTCCAGGTTACTTCTTCGGAATTCCATATTAGTCGTTTATGTTTAACATTTTTTGGATAAAATAAATTAAAGTTTACGTACACAGTACAGTGGTCGCTGCAAAAGTTGGAATAGGTTCCATAGTCTGATACTAACATGTGACTGTTACATATTAGAAGGCTGTTAGATGCAGGACGAGTGGGTTGTGATATTAGCTGTATCATACCAAAACTTGTGTATATACCCTTGAGATGATGATTAGTTAGATTTAGAAGGTCGTCAGTTAGATCTCCCATAGCGACTATATTTTAAGATTCTGGTCATATTCCTTTTCAATGCTATCTGCAATTTCTTGCCATATGGTAACAGGAGAATTGGGGGGTCAGTGTATGACTCCCAATAGTGTAGAAATTTTTGCGTTAATTTGCAACCATATGATCTCTAAATTTGTGCTTTCGTATTCAGTTTTTCGGTTAACTGCAAGTTTATCGGGCACGTAGGCAGATACCCCTCCCCAGGCTTGGTTTCTGTCATGTCGGAAAGGGGGTAAATAGCCTGGTAGGAGAATTTCACTATCTTCAATCTGATCAGTCAAGTGGCTCTTTGTGATAGCAATTATATCGAAAGAAGGAAGAAGGCATAAATGATATCTATTTTATGTTTGAGCCCACATGAGTTGATGTGTACAACAGAGAGTTGCTCGTCGGCCTGCGTGATGGGACCTGGATTAGTCTCAACATCACCTGATAAAATTAATATTGTGCTTATAATGAGTAAAAAGGGAAGTTCACCAGCATATAGAGAATACAGTTGATTTGTGAATGAATCATTGTGCGCTATTTTAGCACACACTAGGAGGGTATCAGTTATAAGAAATCTTAAATTCAAGTTTTTAAGTCTTTTTCTTACAAACCTGTGACCAAACGTACCAATAGCTACGCGGTAACTCTGCAGATCATTACCCATGATCTAGACATTTATTGATCTTTCTAGAAGGGGCTACCGCGTACCTAAGTTTTCTCCTTGCCGTTGGAGCTCCAAAAAATTCTTCGGCTCTGGCCTAAAATTTTCCTGATGAAACCTGATAATATTCCTTACGTGACATCGAATCCAGCAGATGTGAACTCCAGTACGGCATTTATGCTGGGATGACGCCTAGAAAGGGCGAGGGCATCGTTTGTGGAATCACGTCAGCATTTGGTGATGTCATGTGTTCGTGCGTGACGTCACACGAGGCAAAGTGGACACAAACAATACAGAAAAATTTTGCTTCCGTATTCCAATATGACGAAAGGTAAAATATCGTTCTAGTACACAGCAATCTTTTTTTTCGACATTTTATGACACCTCAATCTTTATCATTTCGCCCTGCTTTTTAGAAACAGCTGTTTTGATACGAAAATTGCTCTTTATAGCGCTGGGGCCTGTTTACAAACAGGTTGTCAGTTGTGTCAAACATACTGTAAAGATACGCCGGCATGGTAGTTACCTTTGTCCAAGCGTAACACCCTCTTCGTAAAACCGGACCCTGGCTCGCTGCGACGATCCTTTACCAATGAGGTCGCGTATTCGTATCCAGGATTTGCTGTTTTTTGGTCACAGCTTCACCGCAAGAAGGGGCTCACAAGCTACCTGATGTACGTCACTGATTTGGTCGGGGCACACTTTTTTCCTCCACCCATAGGCTTGGCCGCCGTCATATATATTAAAAATGAAAACTTTGTGAGCATGGCGTTGGGCAATAGTGACGTCAATCAATTAATCGATCTATCAATCAATTGATGTCTCGTTGTTTCAGATGTTCACGTCCTGTACATGTATCTCCAGTGGTAACGCCACCCTGGGACTGTGCCCTCGAGAGTGTGGGGTCCTGATACCTTACGCTATCATCTTCATCGTTTTCACCTTCGCTCAGAGTCTGTTAACAGCTCCTGGCTTGATACTTACCATGAGGTAAGGGGGACGTGAATCATGATTATGATTGCTATTGTAAAACGGTCGGGGAAGTAACGTGTTTAAATCCAGCTCAGGTCCATGCCCCAGTGTCACAATGCCATGACAGAAGGTTTTGAGGCACTTGGTAAGAAACAGTGTTTGTCCCCGTCCGGATGTAGTATACCGTACCCCCAAGTCTTGCTGCTGTCGCACAAGTAAAAGAGTTGATTATGGCAGAAACGCTTATCAAATAAATCTTGAAATGTTGTCACTTGAGAAAAATTAAGGACGCCGTAAACATAGGGTTTCTCAGTAGGCCTATAGTTTGTTATGCCCACTGTTTTGTTTCCACACTGTACTTCATTGATTCACCTAGTCAAGTATGGATGCAAAAGACTTCAGCACGGAAAGAGTTCAAGTAGAGCAGCGACGGTAGTGTGTGATAGTTGTGTGATAGTCCGGTCTATTGTCAATTTAGTATTTTATTGTGTCATGTAAGAGCTTGAATAGAAGCAATGTACACAACATCATGGCTGAAGCAGAAATTCGTGAAGAAAAAATAGCCCTCATCCAGACGCCACGGGCCTATAATTAGCTATGTTTTCCTGACTTTAAACAAACGATAATATGAAACACCCGGCAATCCTGTTGAAAATGGCTAAACGTATACGTCAGAAGTTATTAATTAATGTGTCAGTCAGCCTATCAATCAATGAATGAGCTTTTTTCTTTCTTTACAAAGGTGTGTAAAGAAGACAGACAAAGCCCTGGCAGTTGGAATAGCCGGATGTATCGTTTCCATTCTGGGTAAGGAGAGTTTGGGTTGAACATAGGCGTCAAAACCTACATGCCTACAACAGCCGGCAACCAAGATGGCCGTTCCGGTCAGTAATCACAGGACCAGTTTCCAAAACGACAAATAACACAAACAATGGAAGAAGTAAGAAAGTATGGAAAATATAAAAAAAATGCGGCTTTCTGATAGAAACATCATATTCTTTTAGTGGACAGTTGACACTAGCCATCTCCATAGAACTTATTTGGTGTTTTACGCCGTACTCTTGAGGAAACACGTGTTCTGATTGACCGGAATGTTTGATTGACAGCCACTATAGTTCAGTGTGCTTTGGTGATCTCTGCCAGTAGCCCAGTCGCGATAATTTCACCGCATAAATCGAATTTAAGTGCCGAAGCATTTACGTTTTGTAAAGTGGCAGTATTGGAGTATTGGGACACAGCGGAAGCTTGGAAAGTGAAGATGCAATGTAGTATGTAACAGTTAACATATTATCACCTCAAGTGAAGTCTGAGTCTTCATTTACAAAGTTCTTCGTTTTGCGTCCTTGTACCTGTTTTGCTGAGTTGATGTAAAATGAAATTCTTGTAGAAATATTGTAATTGTTCTTGTAACATTCTTGCTTTCTTGATTGCAGGTTGGATCATGGCTCCACTGGTGTACGGTGTCGTCATTGACTCCGCATGCTCACTCTGGCAGACCACGTGTGGTTCCGAGGAAAAAGGCAGCTGCTGGCTCTACCACAACGGCGACTTTCGCCTGAAATACCACGGTCTCACCCTCTGCTTTGGCCTCTCCACTTTAACTTTCTTCTTGGGTGCCTTTAAATTTAGTGGAGATAAAAACTTTGATGAAGATAACGATGATGATAGGACTAACCAAACGTCCGGAGAAGACAGTTCGAACTGCAACATGGTGGACTGTGGCGACGGCATCTGTGATGGTCAAAGCGAAGGGGTGCCTCTAAGACAGATAGAACCGAAAAACAATAACCAATCTACTCTCTAGATGCTCTAGGAAGTTCGCTGTTCGTTGGCAATGGTGATTCTAGTCAAGTGCATGGTTGCCGAAGGAGGCATTGTGGCGTTTTCTTTTTTGTTTGGCTGGTCAAGATGCATAATCAACTCTAGGATCATGTTTTGCCCAGTTGCAGCATCTAATCTTTGGCCAGCTATGGCATCTAGGCTTTAATCAGTTATGGCTTTTAAGCTTTGGTCAACTATGGTACCTAGGCTTTGATCAACTATGGCATCTAGGCTTCGGTCAGTGATGGCATCTAGGCTTTGATCAGTTATGGCATCTAAGCTTTGGTCAGTTATGGCATCTAGGCTTTGGTCAGTTATGGCATCTAGGCTTTGGTCAACTATGGCATCTAAACTTTGACCAACTATGGGATCTAGGCTTTGGCCATCCCTGGCATCAAGGTTGCGGCCAGCCATAGGATCCACGCTACGCCCAGCTATAAGTTCCTCGCTACTGCCAACTAGGTGCTAAGCGAGACTGTTTGCATACTATTACATTTATAAGACAGGGTTGCCCGAGAGCCAACTGTCATAAATTCATCACCTTGCCACAAGTGCTAAGTCTGCTTAATTAAGGCACTGAGCTATCACTCAGATGAGTCACATATTCGCACCTGGCTTTGATGCAAGTGTTGACCGACTATAAACTACACGGCGGAGGATCTCTTCAGTAACTGACCATCCTTGCATCAGGTACGAACCCCCACCGTCATTCGCTTGTCTTATTAGAAAGGGAACTGAACCGATGGTTTCTGCTTTTGGTTGTCTGCTATATCCCAAAGCCGAGAAGACACCCTATCATAACTCGTCATCCTTCAGAGAAAGTTTTGACCAATGAGGAAAGGTTTTCGTGGTCTGTTTACGATGGTCAACTAATACGCACAGTCGACAGACTAATTGGCAGAAGTTTCTTTAACAGGCGAATACAGGATAATAGCGGTAATGATTCAGATGAAGGATATGAAAGATACTGAATCAAGTGAATTTCTTCTAAACCTTGGCCGGCATCACCCTACATGCCATAGACTTGGGAACACTGAATTTCTTCTAAACCTTGGCCGGCATCACCCTACATGCCATAGACTTGGGAACACTGAATTTCTTCTAAACCTTGGCCGGCATCACCCTACATGCCATAGACTTGGGAACACTGAATTTCTTCTAAACCTTGGCCGGCATCACCCTACATGCCATAGACTTGGGAACACTGAATTTCTTCTAAACCTTGGCCGGCATAACCCCACGTACAACATGCCATAGACTTGGGAACACTGAATTTCTTTTTGCCTTTTGAACCTGGTGTGCTCTTTTTTCCGGTGTCAAAAGGATCCTTTGAAGGTGGATGTAGTTATTGTTAACTACAATCAGTTCATCCGCACAATCATACTTCTGTTTACTCATGGAGGAACGGGTGCTTAATAATTCGTGATGAGCCTTACTTTAGTGACAAAAATGCCCGGATGTATATCACCATGTTTGCATATTTGCAGGCTGTTGACGAGATGTTAATCCTGAATTTATGCCTTATAATGGTATTGACGCATTTGCGACATGTTGAAGTCACCGATAGTTTACACTGTATTTTCGAATTCCTCATTATAAGGACAGATGTGATGTATGGCTGAACTGAAAATGCACTGCTTTCTACCTGGTAATTTTCAACCTAATGCCATGGTAAGAATGAATTTTTCCCGGCTTGTTTGCTGCATAGACTTTTACTATATCAGCTCGAACTGCGAGGTTTCTCAACTGAGGGTAGAGATAACTTACCGCGAAAGCAGTGGGAATTGTGGATCTCGAAAGCTGTCCACTGAGTCTAAATGGTTTTACGCTCAGCTGAGACTTTGTCGAATTAAATGTGTACAAAGAAAGGCTTCAAGATGACGCTTGCGCCATAATCGTGTTCAAATGCCAAAGGAAATAGCCTTTGTGTAAGGATTCAAGCCATTGTTTGATGACTCATGAAGTGTGAACAGTGACGTGTAAAAAACTTGTAGGGTTCATCACCACCAGAAATCTAATCGACACAACAGTGCCATATTCAGTTTCCCCTGACTTATGTGATTGTCTTCTGCTGTGATAGGATTTCCGATTTCTGAGTTTGAATGCGCAGTAGGTTTCAGTCAGCGTGACATTTGACGGCATCCCGCGATGACTGGCATCTGGAGAAGAACGGGCTTCGCTACAGTGAAGGCCTTGCCCAGCCTGTGACGTCGTGTTGACGTGACTCTGAGGAACCCGTGGCATTTAAAACAGCATGCATATGAGTCATGGGTCATGAGGCTTGCGCAATGAAGGGGACACGTTCGTTTGTGACGACGCTCAGTTGGACTTTCATAGGACATCATATATTTAACTGGATAACACTAATTAAGGATTAGACTGGCGTATGTTAAAGAAGTATGATGTTTAAGATGCTATGATGCGAGTTCTTTGTTGGACCGCATTTGGTTTTTTTAAATGTTGTAAGCTGTTTCTGTTGTACAGGACCATTCCACTGTAACAAGTTGTGAAATCCGATGGTTGTGCCTGTCTAGTCACTATAAAATGATGAACAATGTGGGTGTAATTTGACACAGAATAGTTGTTTGTTGACATCCCCTGAGACGGGTTTTTTCAGAAAGTGTTGTGAGACTTGATATTTATGTGAGCGCTACGTTCTGTAGAAAACGGCAATAGCAGGTGTGGATAGAAACACACTTGAGGACTAAAGGTTTACCTTCCAAAGCAGGATCAGGTGGAGAGACAACTACATCCATTTCTACCAACGAGACTGTTGTGCTTTTTTAGGCGCCATTGTGAATGATTCAGATTGTTGTAAAGGTACTAGTCAGGATTTGATGCGATTAACTTGAACCTTGTTGCAAAGACTTCAGATTTGACATCATGTATGAAGGTCTCAGCTTGGCAGAAACTGGGAGTGAATTTCTTCATGTGCTGAATGGCCTAGATTTGGTGCAAATGTTTTTTCAGATGTTTATGATAGTCCGGAATACCACTGACTTCAAGCAAAACTCTTTGACACATGGTAAACAGAATATGCACTACAGGCTCAACTTATTAAATGAAATACAACCCATCTTAACAACAAGTGGAAATTTTTTCATGGAAAAGTACATCCAGGGGTGGGTATGGAAAACTTTGCTGAACACTTATGCATCGCCAAGACAATGGTCGCGCTTGATTCAAATGCTTTATAAGAAAACTATGCTTCCTTGTTCACGTCTATATAGCCATGTCTTGACATACTTCATTGGGTGGCATTGTTGTAATGACCCAGCAAATCTTCCACATATCATATAAGTATTTCCACTTCTACGCTTGGATTGTGCTACGGGGTAGACTACCGGGTATTTACGTCACTAAATATAAACGCGGTAGGCTGGCATCCAACAACTACATTTACAATTATATCCTGCATTTGCGGGGCGTAATTCTCAGGGTATATATGTGTATTGAAATCATCTCCCTACTCACATTTCTATAATATATCCCCAATATGACCGGAAATGCGGCTGCCTTTGTAGGACCTCTAGTCATGTTCATAGCAAAGTCCATCTTTTGCTCACTTTGATTTTAGCACCCCCCCCCCCCCGATTCTTTGAGCAATGAAGTCCACAGGGTGAAAAAATTGTTACAATCGCCGATTCAAGAGCAGATCTCTAATGGAAACTGCAGCAAGCACGAACATGGAGCTATAAGATAATAATTTGAGAATTCTGTCTGGTTTATTCTGTGGACGCCTCGAAGGAACCACATGCAAACTCCCCTTCAGAATAACAATTCCATGACAGAAATTACTGTTTAGGCTGAAACCTCTTGTATATAACCAGAAGTTGAAATCTGAGAAAATGTCCTGTTATGGGAAACCCGTAAAACTCCTTCCCCACTTTAACAAAGGGGTGTAAAGTCATGTGGTCCTTTGTTCTTTCTTGGATTACGCCACATTCCTAGGTGCATGTGTGCTCAAAAATTACTGTAGTGCACAAACACTACAGAATCACAGCACAAAATGATGTGTTTCTATGCGATTTGGACCGTTTTGTGTAGCCCATCAGAATCAGCTTTTGTGCCATACGCCAACAACTTCTAATTACAATTGAGTCAAAGATAAAGACAAATTTACCCTAGAAATTGTAGATTTTAACATGTTATTGAACATGATATATAAAAAGCCAATCGAGATTGAAGTGATTATAAACAATCTTACCTGGAAGTATCTCAATGTATTCTTTGTAGTATGTCAAAAATACCTGTTCGGCAACCTCTGCCTGAATTACCCAACGATAACCATATTAGATCAGTGATATTCGAAAAGTATACAAAGACGTCAACATTTATATTTGTGGCCAAATTTACACAGGGTATATGGAGTACCATTTTTGTGCCTTTACATACATGGTATGATGGTGGATTATTTAAAAAATAACCTCCAACCGCCGGTAAACTTTTTGCGAGGTACATGTATTCCAATTTGTGGAGATTAGATGAATGTATTAAGGCTCTGTCATTGTGTTTTACTGATGTAATTGTCATCTATGCATTTTTGTCATCCGTCATGTGGAAAATAATTGAGTCATCTGCCGATTACACAACTTATTCCCATATCTATGCAGTATGGTGTATAATTGTATTTATTAGCAAATACCCTCCAGTATTCCAATGTACACTGCTATGCAATAAGTTTTAACGAAGCAGAAAAACAGTTATATTCAAATCTCCACATTTTTGCCAATGGCATCGTATGTATGGTATATTTTATATGTACTGGCAAATAATAGCCTTGAAGTATGTCAACAGTTATACATCTGTAAGGCCGGATTCAGGAATCAAATCATTATTTGTTTGAGAAACATTGTTTTTTTGTTCATAAGCGAGGGTCATGTCCATCAGGACACCATCTCGGCCTTCTTCTTTACCTCTCGGCACGAGACACTCTCACCAAACCTAGAAGGGGAACAAATATCTCCCATTGTCGACACAACAACGAATTTTAAAGTCTTGCAAAACGCACCAATTCATATACATAAAAAGCTGGTTGGGCTTCTTTGGCTAGGTAAATTGTGTTTATTTCAGACACACAGGTGGTCCATTGTCCACTTTAGTCACCTATAGTATATATTTTGTGAATGAACTGAAACAGATCATTCCCTTTTCTCAAAAAGATGACATTAATTAATGACGTAAGGGAATAGCAAATATTGTACATTTTTCCAAAGGGAAAAGTAACAGAATATCTTCTATTTGTAGATGCCTTGGACCAGTTCCACGGTCAGTGATGCTGAACTTTTTTTGTAGTATATTCTTTTCTGAATTGCATTTCTTTTGGTGATATGAATACATTATATCTTAGTTCTCTAACAACATGGCAATTAATCAATATACCTTTTTTGCGTTCATTTGATAAAAAATAGGATGTTTTTATTCACAAAAATGAGTTTATCCTTTAAATTATGTACATATAGTCATTGGATCTCTTGGTGCACTTAAGTTTACTTGCTTGACGAATGACACTACTGAGGTCTTCCAACATATCGCACATTTTTACCTAATATGAAGGTATTTGTTATGGATGATACATTTCTGAAGACATTTGAGGTCGCATGGATCCCAGGAAATTCTGAAATATTATATCAGATATGAAAAGATCTCTCAAAGATCGGTAAATTTTGTATGGTTCTAAAGAAAATGAGAACATTTTTGTCACGTAATATAAAGGTCAAGCTCACCTGTGTAGTGCAAAATAAATAAGTGAACGATGTGAATTCAACATTTTCTCAAAAATCTGATCTGTTGTGTCTAATATGACGAAACCGTGTCTAATATGACGACTTACATATTAGACAAAGAAAAAAAGGATACTGCAACTGATCTTATTATATTTCCGTCCCCCCTACCACTTTTTCAGTGTCGACGAATAGTCTCCAGTGCTATTCATAAACGTTTTCAGGCCTGCTATAAACAGTGATACTTTCAGATTGCAAAGACGTCCGTACTACTTAGTGATTGAATCCACTGCATTGTCACAATGTGGATTCATCGGTGCCACAGAAAAGGTCATGTTTACAGGATTGTCATAGCGGTGAATAAGTGTGAAAACGAAAGCCTCCTACATGACATGCTCTCTGTCTTGAAGGTCAGTATTTTGTGTCGATTGAATTTTGTTACACTGCTAGTGTCTCGAGCCAATTTTGATATCGTGTACATTGTACATCCGTAAACGTAAAGAATATTCCTGTACTGCTATTTACCACAAAGCATAAGGACAGTACGGCACGGAATTCTAAACCTGCACACAGTAATGGTGCTTGTGTGAGTCGACAGTACTGGTGTCTCACTGGTACAAGACCTATATCGGGAAGCAATTTTGTGCTACAATTTGTTCCTAACGAGTATTCTGTAGGAGAGGACCCTGTATGGAGTAAGAGTGCTTGTACTTCATCTTTGCTGTTGTTTTATATCCTAGAACAAGCCTTACTGTGCTGATATTTATTCCATACGGGCATCGCAGTTGTCTTACAGCACTCATGCCATCATGTGCCTAAATTACTCTTGTAAGTGACGACTTCTGTGAATCAGTGGCCATATATCAATACACATATGGTGGCCAAGGTTTTTTCTTTCGCTCGACGAATCGCTGTGTTGATTTAAGTCCGTTATAGATAAGATGTTGTAAATTACTAATCGGCGCCTTAGGCCATGGACGAAAAGGTAATGCAAGTTAGAAGTGAAATTGTAATTTATTTTAATTGACAGATAGCGTACATTGTGTATTCATAAATGTACCAAAATGGCTTTTTCTGGTGCTATTATCATGTTGAGGAATATATTGTTCTATTGTTTAAATGTTAAAGTTATCTTGTTTCTTTCCTTCTCCTAAATCCATTGGTTGGATTCGTGTTTTGATTGGTTAACGAAACACCTATTATTCACATGAAGGTGCCGAAATTTTGTTTTTGGTGCTATGTTGTTGATGAATATCTCGTCGTAATATTTCAGATATTAAACTTATCTTGTTTCTTTGTCTTAAATTCTCTCCTTGGTTTTCTGTTTCCTTTGCTAACGAAGCCACCATGATCCAATCCGTTTAAGGTGCGTATTAAGCTGATTTCAGCGTATCCAATTACGCACAGTGATATACTTTAGAAACACGTGGCCAAAACGACATCTTAAACATCCCTGAGTGATATTTTTCTTTTACGGTCATCAGGAAATGGGCAACATCAATTTCTCGGTTAAATTCGCATGTTCGCACACATGCTAGTATACAGTAAACCTGCGGGTGGTCGTGGGTTTTCCCCGGGCTCTGCCCGGTTCCTCCCATCATAATGCTGGCCGCCGTCGTATAAGTGAAATATTCTTGAATTTGTAAAACACCGATCAAATAAGTAAGTAAAAATATGCAGTAAAGTTTCACGAGAACGGTGTTAAACACCGTTCTAATCAATAAATCAGTAGGGCATATACATGGCTTGAATCAGGACAGTACATCGTCTGAAGGAATATACGGCACGCCTCATAAAATCTTGACATACGCTCTACTCGTCAACGGTGTTATTGATTTATTATGTACATAACTCAATGTGATGACAACACAGCATTTTTAGTAATTCTTCGCCAGTGGCGTCTAGTATATTGCATTTATCATCGCTGCAAAGTTTTGTATTATTTTTTCAAATAAATTTACTTAAACCATGGTCCTAGGGGGCGTGTAAGTTGTTACGTCTTGAACACGTCCTCGAACACTTTAGAAACCCTATAGCTGAGGTAAATTGGCAACGGGCCGGAGATCACCGGTAACATGTGACCATTTGCCAACTGTCATACTATCGTCGCCGCTCTGATTATACTCTGTATGCTGCTGTCCCGTACACTATGACGTGCTTCAGTAGCAATGCCCTTGACAATCCCCCCCCCTCCTCCACACACGTGCTTTATTGGCAGCAACTTAACGAGATAACGATGGTGATTTCATAACTGACGGCTGATGCTGTCCGGTAGAAGGTTTTTCTGGTTGCATATAGTCTCGAGTTAAGCTGCTGCATCGTGAGGGGGTGGGGGTGGGGGGTGGATCCATCATCATGTGTAGAAGAACTTTAACGTCCTTAATACCTGAGCCACGTACGTTTCGGCGTTAAGAACTCGAGCACGACAGATGTGTGGAGTCCTCTCATGGCACTGCCCATGTTTAAAAGCTGAACTTTTAATGTTATATTAGTGGGTTTAATCAGATTCTGCCCAGTTTCCTCCCATCGTAACGGCCGCCGTCGTTTAAATGAAATATAAAGCACCAATGAATTAAATAAGTTAATTTAATGTTAAAACCAATGTTTGCATGCTTAAATATAGAGCATGTTTACGGCTGCGTCTCCACTATCAGTGGAAAGCATTTGTATATTAGTTGCACAGTAGAATTACCCGCCAAAGTTCGGTGAATTTATCCGGGGATTGAGGTTTCCTCAACCCATAAACCCGATCGCCAGCGTATTTAAATGAAGGAGTCTTGGCATGGAAATAATCGCGAGGACATGAGAAATCGGTGTGAGAATACAAAACATCAATAATTAGACGAATGAAATAAGGGACAGTGCAACTGCACATACAGTCTCGAATTCAGGACATCAGTGACAGGATATAAACATTAATTTTCTTATTCAGATGTAAGGGAGGTTTTTGTTGTTGTTGTTGTAAATATGATAAAGAAACTCTTTACCTGTTCACGCATAATGCAGGTGACGTATACGTAAAATCTAATAAACTGTAATTCGCATCATTGCATTTGTTTACATAATTGCTAATATTTAAGCACCTAGACGAACAGTTAGAACAACAGTGTAACAGACATAAACCTACAGCTTGTATGTGACCATTTGCTAGCTTCAAGATACAAGTACACACACTCTCCTCGCAGTTATCGTCTTACTTCCCATGCCACAGAGACATACTTGTATCTTATTTTGCTTATCCCAGGGCGAGGGAATGTGTGCGTATTACATGAGCACAATTTAGTTTATGAACATCAGCAATTACTTCGGAAGACTACACGACGAAGATTAAAGATATTTGGCAAATGGTCCTATGTAATTGGTGAAATCCGGCCTCTTTACCTCAGTTAAGGTTACTGAGATCTCAGTAAAATGTTATCCACGATTAGGCCAAAGGCACATCTCTGCTAAGTCATCAGAGATATACTCGTGTTCGGTGTTGCGTCGTGTATAAGATCGTATTGCAACGGTTAGGTCTCTAAGAGGTTTTCGCTCTCCAACCGGTGTGCATGGTTAGAGCTAGCGCAGCGGACTTTGTGAGTTTAAGTCCAGCACATGCTGCCTGCCTCTCCGGCAGTAGAAAGGTTTGCCAGCAATTTTCGGATGATCGTTGGTTTTCCCCGATTTCCTCCACCCCCACCTCCCAATGCTGGGCATCGACGGGTAATTGAAAAAATCTTGAGTGCGGCGTGAAACAAAAATTAGATAAATAAATAGGTCTCATAAGATATAAAGGTATTAGTACATACATGTAAACAACAGTTGCACCATCTACCATTATCATTTATGCAAACCCAGGCACAATTAGCAAACCGATCAAGACAGGAACCCGCTCCATAACAACAGTTACGAACAACAACAGATGTAGCCAAAACGACACTGCAGTACAGCCTAAAGCTGGTTGAAGACCATTGGCCAGTCACGAACATGATGGTCATATTATACGTGGGAATGTTTGTCAGTGATCTGCCGAAGGCCGTTGGTTTACCCCGAGAACTCCATTCTCTTTTCACCCATAAAAATGCCTACCTTCGTTTATGTGAAACAAAAAGTTCTTAAATATGACGTTACACAACAACAAAATAAATACTGTGAACTACAAAAACACACCTCCAGAACAGTAAATCTTATTAAAACTGTACGTAACTAAGCGTTGGTGCTTTTTGTCCACTTAACTCCCTTCAGGACTTTTGATTTACCGTATTATCAAAGTGGGTTTTCATGTCCTAAGAAACGAGAGTGCTCCTTCCATAGGGATGTCTTAAATTCCCTTGGTCTTGCTTCTTGACGGGCCTTGGTAACAATAAGCGAGCGATGGCGCTCGTGTTACATTCTTTGAAGACTGTCTCATCCACTAAGTTATGGTGCGCATACGTGTACGTCATACGTGGTAAAGTTCGTCAATATCTTGCCAAAGGTAATTGGTTCAGTTAGGACACTTCGGTTTCTTGCTCCTAAACGTGCAACACACAAATCTAGAAATACATGTTAATCACAATAGCC
The DNA here is from genome assembly GCA_016165875.1 of Acanthopleura granulata. Taxonomy (NCBI): domain Eukaryota; kingdom Metazoa; phylum Mollusca; class Polyplacophora; order Chitonida; family Chitonidae; genus Acanthopleura; species Acanthopleura granulata. The sequence goes on from JABBOT010000013.1 coordinate 2,271,436, forward strand.
AGCGATGGCTGTCCGTCGTTAATGTAATTCCCCAGAGTGATATTATTTCCTGCAGGGTGGGGAATGTCTCCGGGAAAAAAAAGACGTACCTCTGCCCGAGCGAGTCTGAAAGACTGCTAGGTTATGTCCGATAGTGATATTAATGGCAATGTTCTCACATCCCTCTAAAAGCAAATCCCCAGTGGCTGGATCTGTTTCTTACTTTTTATGATACCTTCACTGTACAGCTAAATAGGTTTTCCTGTCCACTGTCTTTGCCCTCTGTGCCTTGCTAACTCCAAGCACCACACAGTTGTTCTGAGAGCAGTCGAGGTGTAGGCCAACACTGAGTATCACACTTTGCATTCCCCTGTTCCCCCCCCCCCTCTCTCTCTCTATACATGTATATTCAGGTTTCACACGCTGAAGGAAATAACACCTAATTTTATGCCAAGTGCCTCGTTCGCTAAACCCGAACATGTAACTGGAGAACGTGTTGAACAGGTGGATACCTATTTGGGCGCGCGTGGGCATAGAGTCGGCATTACAGCTGCACGGCGTGAGTTTGTGTGCAGGTCTTATATCTGCGGCGACGATCTTTCCTTAATACTTCTTCTATTTAAGAATATCAACCACGTGCACATAACAGAGCAGCTTATCGGTGTTTGTACTAGCTAGTGCTTTGTTTTTTTTTTTTTTTTTGCTTGTTTTTTTTGTTTGTTTGTTTGTTGTTGTTGTTGTTGCTCTTTTTTTCTAACCAATCCATAAATAAATTTGAAACAGACATGTGTATTTCGTATTTCGGTGGACTGCCATGCACCCGATCCGGATTCACTTCCCCAATAGCGGGTATTTTTACACGTCAACTTCAGCCAAGGCAGTGGAAAAATGTCCAGAGTGTCCAGTGGGAGTTTTTTAACATTTTGTCTCAAATGATTGACATTAAGTCTGAATTGCTGTGCTTTCAGAAGAACTACTTTATGAAACAGGTTCTATGTTCGTGTTGCTACGTAAGCAGGACGCAAATAGACCAGTTGCGAAAGAAAGTTTTACACTAGGTTTTTACACTATAGTCGATCACACCAGTCAGCTCTGTTTATTTGAATTTAACGGTACATTGGGCGCCCGATGAAATGTCAAACGAAAATATTGGAGAGGCCTAAAATCGTACTGGGAGCGTATTAGTGTTGTACAACCAAAGTTTTTCAGCTGCGGACTTGTCACACCTTAGGTGAAACTGCTAAGTTCCACAAGACACATGACGCGCCCACGTTGGAAGTGACGAAGTCAGGCATACCAAGCTTTGGCAAAGGTAAGGGGTGTGAGAAATAGGGCCAAAAAGACCACAAGGCTGATCAATCGCAAGCAATGTGGTGCAATAATTGCGACGGGTCTTCAACTTAGAGAGCACAATGTGGATGAATGTAGCGCCTGCGTTCGGTGCTATGTTGCAAGACTTGACAACGTCACCCACAACATACCAGCTATGACTGTCGTCCGTGCAGATGAGGTTGAGAGCGTTGACGCTGTTGTTGACGTCGAAGGCGTTGACGTTATTTTGGCATCCGGCTTCACTGACTTTGAAGGCAACAAATGACTCCACGCATGCGTAGAAGTGGAGCAGCTCACCGGTGCGTCTGGTGTGCCAGTGGAAAGAATTTGGATATCAGTTGTACAGGAAGCTAAATATTCGATATATATTTTCTTTTGCCCGATTCAGCTTTTATCCAAAAGCGTACCTTACACATCAGCTCAAGTAAAGCAACAAGTCCCTTTCCCTGACAGCTTGCTCAAAAAGGGGAAATGTTTCCCTATCATCTGTACCGCGCACTTTTGTTTGGTTTATTCTTTACTGGCGTGGACTCACATTACTTCCCGTTTGATAGCAAAAATTATAGTGTTATGAAGATAAACAAGAAAAATACAGATACAGTTTGCCCACCTATCTGATATGCCTTATGGAAACTACTTCTTCTATGGGCTCCATTCCCGACCGATGCAACATTTTCATATAAACATTGACCTATTTTGTACAGGTCAAATTCAGCCTACCTGGACACTTACTTTCCATAATTTTCTTAAGTGATCAGTTAATAAATTGGAAACTGACATGTGTATTTGTTACTTCGCTGCGCAGGAGCTTTAACACCACAATTTTTCGGCCATTTATATTCAAAAGAACATAATTTTCTTCTAAGTTTAATTGTTAAAACTAATGCCTCCACCCATACATAAAAGTGGATCACCTCACGGCTGCGTATGGCGGGTCAGTCTTAAGAATTTGGATATCCGTTGTGCAGGAAGTTAAATATTCGATATACTTCGTTTTTGTGAATAATGAATGCAGTTTGGCCAGATTAACAATGTACAAAACAAGAAATGTGATGGTGTATGACGGAAAACAACGGGTCAGTTAAGACTTTATTAAAATCCTTATTCAAAACAAATATACTCTCTTCTACTTTGTGTTGGGGAAAACGTAAAGACTTGTTTAACAAGCACTTATTGGACAAAAATCCTTTCATCAAGTTAGATGCTAGTGGTGAAATAAATGTAAATTTACCAGATTAGACACTGGAAAGCTGTGTAAAAGATATTAATGGAAGCAATAACACTGTAATAAAACTGTTTTTAACATCAGGGCAAACTTGTAAGAAAATGTTTACACCTTTTCATATATACTGAAGGTAATAAAATATTTCTCAAGAGAAAAACAGAAAATTCTCGCCTGCCACGCGGGTGACCCGGGTTCGATTCCCAGCCGATGCAATGTGTTCATCTGTTCTTCAGCCTATCTGAACACTTACTTTCCACAATTTTCTTCAGCAATCAGCAAATGCATTGGAAAGTGACATGTGTATTTGTTACTTGGCTGCACAGTAGCTTTATCAGCACAATTTTTAGGACATTGAAATTCAAAGGAAGATAATTTTCATCTAACTTTAATTGTTAAAACTGATGTCTCCACTCATACTTAAAGTGGAGCAGCTGACGGCTCCATATGGTGTGTCAGTGAAAAGAATTCTGATATCAGTTGCAAAGGAAGGTAAATATTGGTGATATATTTTCTTTCGCCCAATTCAGCTTTTGTGAAAAAATGTACCTTACAAGACAGCTCAAGTAAAGCAAGAAGTCCTTTTACTTGACAACCTGCGCATAAAGGAACACTATTTGTCCTTTTACTTGACAACCTGCGCATAAAGGAACACTATTTCCACATTCTTTCTACCACGCACTTTTGTTAGATTTCTTCTTTACAGGCCTGGATTCACATTTCTTCCAGGTCGATAGGACAAATTATAGTGTTATCAAGATAAACAAGAAAAATGCACATACAGTTTGCCACATAGGTGATAGGCGTTATGAAAAACACTACTTCTACGGACAATTGTAGATGTATTATTGATATCCACGCATGTAATTGATACTTCATCAAATTTGCAATACCATGCAAGAGATGTCATTTGATTTGTGCAATTATTTGTCTTAACTACGCTATGCAGGGCTGTTTTCAAAGCTGTTTTATTCTTACAGCATCGGTGGTTCAGTGGTAGAATTCTCGCTTGCCACGCGGGTGACCCGGGTTCGATTCCCGCCCGTTGCAAAGTTTTAATCTAAATTTCAGTCTATCTGAACACTTACTTTCCAAAATTTTCTATAGCAATCAGCAAATGCATTGGAAAGTGACATGTGTATTTGTTACTTGGCTGCACAGTAGCTTTATCAGCACAATTTTTCGCCCATTGATATTCAAAGGAAGATAATTTTCATCTAACTTTAATTGTTAAAACTGATGTCTCCACTCATACACAAAAGTGGAGCAACTGACGGCTCCGTATGGTGTGTCAGTGAAAAGAATTCTGATATCAGTTGCAGAGGAAGGTAAATATTGGTGATATATTTTCTTTCGCCCAATTCAGCTTTTGTGAAAAATTGTGCCTTGCACGTCAGATCAAGTAAAGCAAGAAGTCCTTTTACTTGACAACCTGCGCATAAAGGAACACTATTTGTCCTTTTACTTGACAACCTGCGCATAAAGGAACATTATTTCCACATTCTTTCTACCACGCACTTTTGTTAGACTTCTTCTTTACAGGCCTGGATTCACATTTCTTCCAGGTCGATAGGAGAAATTATAGTGTTATCAAGATAAACAAGAAAAATGCACATACAGTTTGCCACCTAGGTGATATGTATTAAGAACAACACTACTTCTACGGACAATGGTGGGTGTATTATTGATATCCACGCATGTAATTGATACTTCATCAAATTTGCAATACCATGCAAGAGATGTCAATTTATTTGTGCAATTTTTTCTCTTAAGGACGCTATGCAGGCCTGTTTTCAAAGCTGCGTTATTGGTACAGCATCGGTGGTTCAGTGGTAGAATTCTCGCCTGCCACGCGGGTGACCCGGGTTCGATTCCCGGCCAATGCAATGTTTTCATCTAAATTTCAGTCTATCTGAAGACTTACTTTCCAAAACTTTCTTAAGCAGTCAGCAAATGTATAGGAAAGTGACATGTGTATTTGTTACTTGACTGCACAGTAGCTTTATCAGCACAATTTTCCACCCATTGATATTCATAGGGAGATAATATTTATCTAACTTTAATTGTTAAAAGCTGATGTCTCCACTCATACACAAAAGTGGAGCAACTGACGGCTCCGTCTGGTGTGTCAGTGAAAAGAATTCTGATATCAGTTGCAGAGGAAGGTAAATATTGGTGATATATTTTCTTTCGCCCAATTCAGCTTTTGTGAAAAAGTGTACCTTGCACGTCAGATCAAGTAAAGCAAGAAGTCCTTTTACTTGACAACCTGCGCATAAAGGAACACTATTTGTCCTTTTACTTGACAACCTGCGCATAAAAGAACACTATTTCCACATTCTTTATACCACGCACTTTTGTTAGATTTCTTCTTTACAGGCCTGGATTCACATTTCTGTCAGGTCGATAGGACAAATTATAGTGTTATCAAGATAAACAAGAAAAATGCACATACAGTTTGCCACCTAGGTGATAGGCGATATGAAAAACACTACTTCTACGGACAATGGTAGATGTATTATTGATATCCACGCATGTAATTGATACTTCATCAAATTTGCAATATCATGCAAGAGATGTCATTTGATTTGTGAAATTTTTACACTAGGGCGAAGTGTACTCATATTATAGTAGCTTGTACAAGTATGACCCGATTGATGAAGAAGCCAAGAAATCTGTGTTAGGGTCTATAGATGTATCCTTAAATGAAGAAGATAGGCTCCTGTGCGAGCAGCCTCTAACATTGGAAGAAAAGACAACATCCTTGGGTGGTATGGCCGGTAATAAAAGCCCGGGTAATGACGGATTGACGGTGGAGTTTTATCGCCACTTTTGGGGACTTTTAAGCCCAATTCTTTTTGATGTTTATGAGGATATCTTCAACAGAGGGCAGCTGACAAGACTAATGAAAAGTGGAGTTATTTCACTTATTTACAAGCAGAGAGGAGACAGGTCCCTCCTTAAAAACTGGCGCCTAATTTCTAGGTGTATGGCCAACCGACTTAAGAAAGTCATTGGAACTATCGTTAATGAATGTCAAACATGTTGTGTTCCCGGTAGGGATATAGCCGACACAATATGCAGTCTACGTGATGCCTTGTACTATGTAGAAAACGATGAAGTCGAAGCATATTTTATTAAACTCGATCAAGAGAAAGCCTTCGACCGAGTAGCACATGGGTTTTTAAATGATGTTTTAACACAGTATGGATTTGGTGATAACTTTCGCAGGTGGATTTCGATTTTCTACACCGACATAAGGTCTTCTGTAAAGTGCAATGGGCATGTGACCCAATATTTTTCCGTATGTAAATCTGTGCGACAGGGTTGCCCCATATCCGCACTATTGTATGTTCTTAGCGTTGAGCCTTTAGGCTCATTCTTAAGACGATCACCAGATGTAAAGGGTATCGATATCCCTGGCATGAACACACAATGTTTACTATTTCAGCATGCAGACGACGCAACTGTAACGGTCTGTAATCGTTCTTCGGTTAAAAGTGTGTTGCGTGTTGTCAATAAATATTGTGAGGCTTCAAATGCCAAGGTAAATTTTGAAAAATCTGAAATTTATTGTTGTGGTATTAATGACAACGTTGACAAAATCGAAAACATTCCTGTTGTAAAGGACTCAATAAAAGTCTTAGGCGTGCATCTTGGTCCGAACCAAAACGTATGCAATGAGCGAAATTGGACAGAAAAGCTCAAAAGTGTAAAGTGCACTGTTAATATGTGGAAACAACGCAAATTGTCCTTGCAAGGCAAAGTGGCAATTATAATGTCCTTATTATTGTCTAGATTCTGGTACAACGTGGCCGTTTTACCAGTCCCAGATGTTATTTTACAAGATGTAAAACAAATGTGCATGGATTTTCTTTGGGGCGATAAGGCTCATTTGGTGTCCTACGGAACGATTATAAATGACAGGACTAAAGGTGGTTTAGGTCTGCCAGATATACGGAGCAAAGTGAAGGCTTTGCGGCTGAAATTTATGGGCCGTTTTTTCGATGATACCCGGTCTGCTGTATGGAAGACCTTCTTCAAGTTTTTCTTATCGAGATGGCAAAATCTGAACCTATACATGCCTTTGTTTTATATGTCATTGAATAAATCCCTGTTGTGCGGTATTCCTCCTTTTTACGCCGAAATGATGTTAGCCTGGTCAGACCTGCGGAAAAATGTAACTGTGTGTATTACAAATGCACAACAGGTTCTTTATCAACCTATTTTCTATAATCCAAACATCGCTATAGAGCAACACGCTCAAACCTTCGACTTTTTTATTAGAGCAAAGTTGCTTTATATTAAGGATTTTCTCTATATTGTTATCTCCGGGTTTCTTCCAGAAAGTGCTATTGTTGAGATGGTGTTAGATGAATGTCCGGATGCAAATATTTCTAAAGTTGTTACTGTGTATCGCGCTATAAAGTCTGCGATACCAATGGAATGGCTAAATATATTGGGTAGAATCAATAATTGCTCTGACAGAGAGAGTGAACCCTGTATGACTGTGAAGGGGACTGTTTTTCAACTGCATACTTTCACAACAGGTATTTTGTACAAATATGTCAGACAACATTTGATAAGGGAACCAGCCTCTGTGAGATACTGGAGCAGGGTGTTTCCTAATTTTGATGTTGGCATTGTGTGGCCACTTGTAGGTCTCCCTGGAAAGAGTCCATAATCGGTACAGCTGGACTGGAAAATTCTTCATAATGTCGTTTACACGAAAGAAAAGCTTTTCCGCATCGGTTTAGTTGACTGTGACACATGTAATCTGTGTGATGGCGATGTAGAAGACTTGCTTCATTTATTTACCAATTGTCCTAATAATTCAGACTTTATAAAATATATCTGCGATATTCTGGAAACATTATTCCGTTCTGTTCACCCAAGCGTTTTAAACCAGATGTCTCACCAGGAGCTGTTGCTGTTCGGAGTAACGAGGAAGGTGAAATGTGTAAATTTCGTTTTTGTCAATATTGTCTGCATTTTGGCCAGATTGGCAATGTACAAAACAAGAAATTTGATGGTGTATGACGGAAAACAAGGGTCAGTTAAGGCTTTATTTAAGTCCTTATTAAAAACAAATATACTTTCCTCTAGTTTGTATTGGGCAAAACGTAAAGATTTGTTTAACAAGCACTACTTGAACAAAAATCCTTTCATCAAGATAAATGCTACTGGTGAACTAATTATAAACTTGCCAGATTAGACACTGGAAAGCTGTGTACAAGATATTAATGGAAGCCCTAACACTGTGATAAAAATGTTTTTAATCTCAGGGCAAACTTGTAAGAAAATGTCTGTACCTTTACGGACAATGGTAGATGTATTATTGATATCCACGCATGTAATTGATACTTTATCAAATTTGCAATACCATGCAAGAGATGTCAATTTATTTGTGCAATTTTTTCTCTTAAGGACACTATGCAGGCCTGTTTTCAAAGATGTGTTATTCGTACAGCATCGGTGGTTCAGTGGTAGAATTCTCGCCTGCCACGCGGGTGACCCGGGTTCGATTCCCGGCCGATGCAATGTTTTCATCTAAATTTCAGTCTATCTGAAGGCTTACTTTCCAAAATTTTCTTCAGCAATCAGCAAATGTATTGGAAAGTGACATGTGTATTTGTTACTTGACTGCACAGTAGCTTTATCAGCACAATTTTCCGCCCATTGATATTAATAGGGAGATAATTTTTATCTAACTCTAATTGTTAAAAGCTGGTCCCTTGCACGTCAGCTCAAGTAAAGCAAGAAGTCCTTTTACTTGACAACCTGCGCATAAAGGAACACTATTTGTCCCTGTACATGACAACCTGCACATAAAGGAACATTATTTCCATATTATTTGTACCGCGCACTTTTGTTAGATTTCTTCTTTACAGGCCTGGACTCACATTTCTTCCAGGTCGATAGGAGAAATTACAGTCTTATCAAGATAAACAAGAAAAATGCACACACAGTTTGCCACCTAGGTGATAGGCGTTCTGAAAAACACTACTTCTACGGACAATGGTAGATGTATTATTGATATCCACGCATGTAATTGATACTTTATCAAATTTCCAATACCATGCAAGAGATGTCATTTGATTTGTGAAATTTTTCCACCTAATCACACTATGCAGGCCTGTTTTCAAAGTTGCATTATTCGTACAGCATCGGTGGTTCAGTGGTAGAATTCTCGCCTGCCACGCGGGTGACCCGGGTTCGATTCCCGGCCGATGCAATGTTTTCATCTAAATTTCAGTTTATTTGAAGACTTACTTTCCAAAATTTTCTTCAGCAATCAGCAAATGTATTGGAAAGTGACATATGTATTTGTTACTTGACTGCACAGTAGCTTTATCAGCACAATTTTCCACCCATTGATATTCAAATTAAAATAATTTTCATCTAACTTTAATTGTTAAAACTGATGTCTCCACTCATACATAAAAGTGGAGCAACTGACGGCTCAGTATGGTGTGTCAGTGAAAAGAATTCTGATATCAGTTGCAGAGGAAGGTAAATATTGGTGATATATTTTCTTTCGCCCAATTCAGCTTTTGTGAAAAATTCTCCCTTGCACGTCAGCTCAAGTAAAGCAAGAAGTCCTTTTACTTGACAACCTGCGCATAAAGGAACTTTGTTTGTCCTTTTACATCACAACCTGCACATAAAGGAACATTATTTCCATATTATTTGTACCGCGCACTTTTGTTAGATTTCTTCTTTACAGGCCTGGACTCACATTTCTTCCAGGTCGATAGGAGAAATTATAGTGCTATCAAGATAAACAAGAAAAATGCACGTACAGTTTGCCACATTGGTGATATGTATTATGAAAAACACTACTTCTACGGACAATGGTAGATGTATTCTTGATATCCATGCATGTAATTGATACTTCATCAAATTTGCAATACCATGCAAGAGATGTCAAGTTATTTGTGCAATTTTTTCTCTTAAGGACACTATGCAGGCCTGTTTTCAAAACTGTGTTTTTCGTACAGCATCGGTGGTTCAGTGGTAGAATTCTCGCCTGCCACGCGGGTGACCCGGGTTCGATTCCCGGCCGATGCAATGTTTTCATCTAAATTTCAGTCTATCTGAAGACTTACTTTCCAAAATTTTCTTCAGCAATCAGCAAATGTATTGGAAAGTGATATGTGTATTTGTTACTTGACTGCACATTAGCTTTATCAGCACAATTTTCCACCCATTGATATTCATAGGGAGATAATTTTTATCTAACTTTAATTGTTAAAAACTGATGTCTCCACTCATACACAAAAGTGGAGCAACTGACGGCTCCGTCTGGTGTGTCAGTGAAAAGAATTCTGATATCAGTTGCAGAGGAAGGTAAATATTGGTGATATATTTTCTTTCGCCCAATTCAGCTTTTGTGAAAAAGTGTACCTTGCACGTCAGCTCAAGTAAAGCAAGAAGTCCTTTTACTTGACAACCTGCTCATAAAGGAACACTATTTTTCCTTTTACTTGACAACCTGCGCATAAAGGAACATTATTTCCACATTCTTTCTACCACGCACTTTTGTTAGATTTCTTCTTTACAGGCCTGGACTCACATTTCTTCCAGTTCGATAGGAGAAATTATAGTGCTATCAAGATAAACAAGAAAAATGCACATACAGTTTGCCACCTTGGTGATAGGCGTTATGAACAACACTACTTCTACGGACAATGGTAGATGTATTATTGATATCCACGCATGTAATTGATACTTCATCAAATTTGCAATACCATGCAAGAGATGTCAATTTATTTGTGCAATTTTTTCTCTTAAGGACACTATGCAGGCCTGTTTTCAAAGCTATATTATTCGTACAGCATCGGTGGTTCAGTGGTAGAATTCTCGCCTGCCACGCGGGTGACCCGGGTTCGATTCCCGGTCGATGCAATGTTTTCATCTAAATTTCAGTTTATTTGAAGACTTACTTTCCAAAATTTTCTTCAGCAATCAGCAAATGTATTGGAAAGTGACATATGTATTTGTTACTTGACTGCACAGTAGCTTTATCAGCATAATTTTCCACCAATTGATATTCAAATTAAAATAATTTTCATCTAACTTTAATTGTTAAAACTGATGTCTCCACTCATACATAAAAGTGGAGCAACTGACGGCTCCGTATGGTGTGTCAGTGAAAAGAATTCTGATATCAGTTGCAGAGGAAGGTAAATATTGGTGATATATTTTCTTTCGCTCAATTCAGCTTTTGTGAAAAATTGTGCCTTGCACGTCAGCTCAAGTAAAGCAAGAAGTCCTTTTACTTGACAACCTGCGCATAAAGGAACACTATTTGTCCTTTTACTTGACAACCTGCGCATAAAGGAACACTATTTCCACATTCTTTCTACCACGCACTTTTGTTAGATTTCTTCTTTACAGGCCTGGACTCACATTTCTTCCAGTTCGATAGGAGAAATTATAGTGCTATCAAGATAAACAAGAAAAATGCACATACAGTTTGCCACCTTGGTGATAGGCGTTATGAAAAACACTACTTCTACGGACAATTGTTGATGTATTATTGATATCCACGCATGTAATTGATACTTCATCAAATTTGCAATATCATGCAAGAGATGTCATTTGATTTGTGAAATTTTTACACCTAATCACACTATGCAGGCCTGTTTTCAAAGTTGCGTTATTCGTACAGCATCGGTGGTTCAGTGGTAGAATTCTCGCCTGCCACGCGGGTGACCCGGGTTCGATTCCCGGCCGATGCAATGTGTTCATCTAAATTTTAGTCTGTTTGAAGACTTACTTTCCAAAATTTTCTTCAGCAATCAGCAAATGTAATGGAAAGTGACATGTGTATTTGTTACTTGACTGCACAGTAGCTTTATCAGCACAATTTTCCGCCCATTGATATTCATAGGGAGATAATTTTTATCTAACTCTAATTGTTAAAAGCTGATGTCTCCACTCATACACAAAAGTGGAGCAACTGACGGCTCCGTCTGGTGTGTTAGTGAAAAGAAATCTGATATCAGTTGCAGAGGAAGGTAAATATTGGTGATATATTTTCTGTCGCCCAATTCAGCTTTTGTGAAAAAGTGTACCTTGCACGTCAGCTCAAGTAAAGCAAGAAGTCCTTTTACTTGACAACCTGCTCATAAAGGAACACTATTTGTCCTTTTACTTGACAACCTGCGCATAAAAGAACACTATTTCCACATTCTTTCTACCACGCACTTTTGTTAGATTTCTTCTTTACAGGCCTGGACTCACATTTCTTCCAGGTCGATAGGAGAAATTTTAGTGCTATCAAGATAAACAAGAAAAATGCACATACCGTTTGCCACCTTATTATGAACAACACTATTTCTACGGACAATGGTAGATGTATTATTGATATCCACGCATGTAATTGATACTTCATCAAATTTGCAATACCATGCAAGAGATGTCAATTTATTTGTGCAATTTTTTCTCTTAAGGACACTATGCAGGCCTGTTTTCAAAGCTATATTATTCGTACAGCATCGGTGGTTCAGTGGTAGAATTCTCGCCTGCCACGCGGGTGACCCGGGTTCGATTCCCGGCCGATGCAATGTTTTCATCTAAATTTCAGTTTATTTGAAGACTTACTTTCCAAAATTTTCTTCAGCAATCAGCAAATGTATTGGAAAGTGACATATGTATTTGTTACTTGACTGCACATTAGCTTTATCAGCACAATTTTCCACCCATTGATATTCAAATTAAAATAATTTTCATCTAACTTTAATTGTTAAAACTGATGTCTCCACTCATACATAAAAGTGGAGCAACTGACGGCTCAGTATGGTGTGTCAGTGAAAAGAATTCTGATATCAGTTGCAGAGGAAGGTAAATATTGGTGATATATTTTCTTTCGCTCAATTCAGCTTTTGTGAAAAATTGTGCCTTGCACGTCAGCTCAAGTAAAGCAAGAAGTCCTTTTACTTAACAACCTGCGCATAAAGGAACACTATTTCCACATTCTTTCTACCACGCACTTTTGTTAGATTTCTTCTTTACAGGCCTGGACTCACATTTCTTCCAGTTCGATAGGAGAAATTATAATGTTATCAAGATAAACAAGAAAAATGCACATACAGTTTGCCACCTTGGTGATAGGCGTTATGAAAAACACTACTTCTACGGACAATTGTAGATGTATTATTGATATCCACGCATGTAATTGATACTTTATCAAATTTGCAATATCATGCAAGAGATGTCATTTGATTTGTGCAATTTTTACACCTAATCACACTATGCAGGCCTGTTTTCAAAGTTGCGTTATTCGTACAGCATCGGTGGTTCAGTGGTAGAATTCTCGCCTGCCACGCGGGTGACCCGGGTTCGATTCCCGGCCGATGCAATGTTTTCATCTAAATTTTAGTCAATTTGAAGACTTACTTTCCAAAATTTTCTTCAGCAATCAGCAAATGTATTGGAAAGTGACATATGTATTTGTTACTTGACTGCACAGTAGCTTTATCAGCACAATTTTCCGCCCATTGATATTCATAGGGAGATAATTTTCATCTAACTTTAATTGTTAAAACTGATGTCTCCACTCATACATAAAAGTGGAGCAACTGACGGCTCCGTCTGGTGTGTCAGTGAAAAGAATTCTGATATCAGTTGCAGAGGAAGGTAAATATTGGTGATATATTTTCTGTCGCCCAATTCAGCTTTTGTGAAAAAGTGTGCCTTGCACGTCAGCTCAAGTGAAGCAAGAAGTCCTTTTACTTAACAACCTGCGCATAAAGGAACACTATTTGTCCTTTTACTTGACAACCTGCGCATAAAGGAACACTATTTCCACATTCTTTCTACCACGCACTTTTGTTAGATTTCTCCTTTACAGGCCTGGATTCACATTTCTTCCAGGTCGATAGGAGAAATTATAGTGCTATCAAGATAAACAAGAAAAATGCACATACAGTTTGCCACCTTGGTGATATGTATTATGAAAAACACTACTTCTACGGACAATGGTAGATGTATTATTGATATCCACGCATGTAATTGGTACTTCATCAAATTTGCAATATCATGCAAGAGATGTCAATTTATTTGTGAAATTTTTTCTCTTAAGGACACTATGCAGGCCTGTTTTCAAAACTGTGTTATTCGTACAGCATCGGTGGTTCAGTGGTAGAATTCTCACCTGCCACGCGGGTGACCCGGGTTCGATTCCCGGCCGATGCAATGTTTTCATCTAAATTTCAGTCTATCTGAAGACTTAATGTCCAAAATTTTCTTCAGCGGGAGAACTGTGTTGACCTCGGTGGAGTGAAGACGTGTTTTCTCAGCTCGCTTGTAAGCCATCGGTGTGCAACAACAAAGTTTTAGTTTTGTTCCCTTTTGCGTGAATCCGGATTCCAAACAGTGATATCTCGTTGAGTGGACATTTAGAAAGTGGGCTGCTGCCCTGCAGTGGCTACAGGTATGTCTAGACCAGTTACGTTTTCGCCTGCGAGCAGGCCTTTGAGAACTCTGTCTGTGGCCATATCTACCATGAACAGCTCTGTATTTTCTACGGTAGTGCAGAGGGACTTTATTGCTGTGCTAGGTGATATAATAAATATAAAATCGGACCTTGTCACCTTTCAGAAAAACTATTTCAAGAAAATGTTTTATGTTCGTGTGACGACAATTGCAGCACACAATGCACTTGTAAACAGGGGAAGCTTTCTTCTCGGGGGAACGACATGGGATATTGTGCCTGCAAGCTCTGTGTATTTGAACCTGACGGTGCACTGGGCACCAGATGAAATGTCTGACGACACGATTGCCGCGGCGTTAAAACCGTACGGAGAGTGTTTGGGGGTGAACAAACCCAAGTTTTCTGATGGTGAGCTGTCCCATGTGAGAACAGGCATTCGGGTATACAGATTCCGGTGTCACAATGAGCGATATGTCCCAAATTTCATCAACTTCGATTGGGACCTTGTTATGTTCACGTATCCAGGACAGAGATATGAATGTCGGAAATGTGGACAAAGTAGCCATAAGGCGACGGAATGTATGGCGGTTTGGTGTAACAACTGCAATGGTTTTTCTCCGCACGAAAATCCACATAGTGAGAAAGATTGCGATGACTTGTGTCGCATGTGCGGATCGGAGCAGCACACGGTAAGTGATTGCTGTGCTCGTGCGTGTTCATACGCGGCGCGGGTGAAAGGCACAACTTCTGGACATGCTCGGGCTGCTAGAACACAAGGGAACGTCGAGATGGAGACAGCGGAAAGCAATGGGGACAATGCCTCTCCTTCTGACTCTGACGTTGACGTCCATTCTGACGCTGACGTCCATTCTGTCGGCGGATACCAGATAAATACCGTTGAGAACGAGGGCGATGATGTTCGGCTTGACGTTGATGACGACGTTGATGTAAACGTAAACGTGTCGGTTTGTGGTGAAGGGACAAGAGAACATGCTGACGATTCAGCGGAGCAAGTGGTTGATCCGGCATTTTCGTCACCAGATTCTGAAATTTCTACCCAGGTAAATGATTCGCGTCCAAAGTCAGATGTTAGAGTAGTACAGGCCGATGTCCATAATGTGCGCTCACCCGAACCAGTGAAGCAAAAGAAGGCTAAACTGATGACAGGGAGTAATAATGAGGGCGAGCAGGATGGCGTCTCTGACCACGCAGTAAATTGTGTTGTTTCAGGCAATGGTATGGAAATATCTCCCCCACCGTCTGAAGATTGCGGAACTCTCCTCCTCGAGTATCGAAAGAAGAAGTCCGTCGCCGCCCGGGGACGGCGTCGTTTGTCACAGGACTGAGTAGAATTTTTGCCACCTAGTAACATCACAATAGGTATGTTTGATTCCCTTCTCCTACTTTCCCTCATGTCGGCAATTCGCTTTGCAACACTAAATGTGAATGGATTAAGGGATAATGAAAAGCAGATTCAGCTGAAGAAATTTGTGTTTGACCATAGCATTGACATTTTGTTTTTACAAGAGACTCACTTTGAAAATTATAATGACACGAGAAGTTTAAAAATTCCAGGTGATTGTTGGTGGGCGTATGGGTCAAGTAGAAGTTGTGGGGTGGGGATTATAGTGAGATATTCTGTCGACTGTGTCATACGGAATGTAGTCAGGTGCCCGAGTGGTCGTTACATAAGTGTTAGAGCAGAAATCAACAATACCGCCCTTAACTTATTATGTATATATGCTCCTAATAATCCAAAAGACAGGAAAGAATTTATAACTCATTTGGATTGTTTAATGCGTGGGAGTGAAATTGTTATTCTTGGGGGTGATTTCAACTGTGTTGAAAACGTTGCATTAGACAGAATCGATTCTGGTGACAATGTTAGAAATATTGGTGTTGAGGAGATCAGTAGCTTAAAGAGCGATTTTGGTGTGTGTGATATTTTTAGAAAGTTTCATCCTAATAAGCAGTGTTACACTTGGTCAAGGGGCCAGTCTGCAAGCAGGTTAGACAGGTTCTATGTCCCTAATTGTATTCATGATTATGTAACTTATTGTGACGTAACACACCTCTCCTTTTCTGATCACTCAAGTCCTGTTATTGACGTAAACTTTGCGGATGTAATTTCTTGGGACCCCTTTTATTGGAAGTGCAATATTTCTGTTCTCAATAACCACGATCTTGTGGCCAAAATAAATGAAGTGTATGCTAATATTTTTACTGACTATGTCAGCCATGATAAAAGCCTAATAGAAAGATGGGAGTCTTTCAAAGAGGATTGCAAAGAAGCCATACGTATATTTTGCACTGAAAAATCATTAAGTAAAAAGCGTCAGTTGTATGAATTAGAAAAAGAACTCAATGCCTTAAAATCCAATCCCATTGTAAACGCTGACAGAATTGATAACATAAAGACGACAATAAATGCTTTATGCAGAGATTGTCATGCTGGATCGGTAATTAGGGCCAAGGCTGTTCATTTTGATCAGGGGGAAAAGCCTACGAAATATTTTATTAGGAGGGAAGTGGGGAGAGGTAAAAAGAAAATGATCAAGGAACTTATTTGTCACGATGACGGGTCTGAGTCTCACAGGACTCAAGATGGAATTGCTGAATGTATTAGGTCGTACTACAAACGCTTGTACAGTAAGCAAGAAACCGATTCTGATTGTGAGGAGGATTTCTTGTTGGGATTACCCAAGTTAAATGACAACAGTAAACGTCTTTGCGAGGGTGTTATAACCAAGCAAGAGCTATTTGCTTCTGTAAATAGTATGTGTAAATATCGTTCACCGGGTTGTGATGGTCTACCGGCTGAGTTTTATGTAACGTTCTGGTCTTTAATTGGGGACGTTTTCACAGAGGTTGTTAACCACTGCTTTTGTTCCGGCTCCTTAAGTAAATCACAACGGACAGGTCTTATAACATTGTTGTGTAAAGACCCCGAGAATGCAAACAACATCAAGAATTGGAGGCCCATCAGTTTATTGAATGTGGATTACAAGATAATCTCAAAAGCACTTTGTAATCGTTTGAAAAGTGTTATCGAAACAATTGTGCTTCAAAGTCAAACGTGTGGTATTCCGGGTCGAAGTATTTTTGACAACTTACACCTCTTAAGGAATGTGTATGACTATGTCGAGCAAAAGGAATTAAAGGCATGCTTTTGGAATTTAGATCAAGAGAAGGCATTTGACAGGATCGATTGGTCCTTTTTGTTTAAGTGTTTAGAAAGATTTAATTTTGGCCCAGATTTTTGTAAATGGGTCCAATTGCTGTATACTGATATTTCCAGCAGTGTAATTGTAAATGGTCATATTACTGAATCCTTTACCTTAAGCAGAGGGGTTCGACAGGGCTGCTCATTGTCACCTTTATTATACGTTTTGTCTTTAGAGCCCTTTATAGCGGCGATTAGAGAGTCTAGCGCTATTGCAGGCGTACCTATGCCTGGAATCGCTAAACAGGCAAAAGTGTCGGCTTTTGCCGATGATACCACTGCTATTCTGTCTAAGGAGAGTTCCATGCTGGAGGTCGTAAATTTGGCTGAAAAGTATGGCAAAGCCTCTGGGTCCAAACTAAACTTATCAAAAAGCACAAAGTTACCTATCGGTAATTGGGATGAATCCTTAGTTCCTGACGTGGGTCTTAAGACAGTTCGGAATTCAAAGATCTGCGGAGTATTTTTTGGAAAGGACCAGGCAGAACTCAACTCTGACCGCATTTTAAACAAAGTGAGAAAAAACGTGTGTTCATGGAACGGGAGATACCTTACTCTCAGAGGCAGAGCTGTTCTAATTAACACAGTGGCCTTAGCTGTATTGTGGTTCACAGCCCAGTGTGTTTTGCTTCCCTCTAAATGTATTACTCAGTGTTCCCAGACTGTGTTTAGTTTCTTGTGGGAGAGCAAACCAGAGAGCCTGAAAAGAGTTGTTGTCTACAATAAATTCCGTAAAGGTGGCTTAAATGTCCATAATGTGGACTGTAAGGTTAAGGCCCTGGCCATTCGGCATATCTTGAAATTGGTGTATGGCACAACGCCTGATTGGAAATACTTTGCTATATATTGGCTAGGATTTTCTTTGAGAAACGTTTGTTCTGGGTTCTCCAGGCTAAATATTCCACATTCAGACCATGTACCGCCATTCTACAGACATGCGTTGAAAGCTTGGCAGGAATTTTATCAGGGTCAGCAATTACCTCATGTTATGTACACTAGTAAGTATGTATATAGTCACCTCATTAGTAAGATTGTCGAGTGTCCCAAAGTTATGCTAAAATCCCCCAACCTTAAGTGGGATATCATTTGGAAAACTGTATTTGACGCCTTTTTGGATCATAACTTAATTAACTTTTGTTACAAACTTGTACACGATATTCTGCCTGTCAAGGAGCGATTGTTAAGACGGAGTGTTGCCATTGATGACATGTGCGTGTTCTGTTCCGATTCAGAAACACAAGACCACTTGTTTGTACAGTGTAAAGTTGTTGGGGAAGTGTTCAATAAGTTCAGCCGGATTTTTGTTCTATATGGAGGCTACCTACCCAAACTTGACAAAGAAACATTAATACTTAAGGACTTAAACTCTCCTGTTTGTAATGAGATAAATTCAGTTTTGCTGTATTTGATATGTGTGTTACAATTTTGTACTTGGTGTGCCAGAAACGAGATTGTGTTTCAAAACAAAAGTAGACCCGTACAGTCTATTGTGGTTGCTGCTAAAGCTATGATTAGAAGAAGGGTACATGTTGACTTTTATAGATTGACAAAGTCACACTTTAAGAGGGTATGGTGCAGGAATTCCGTTTTCTGCAAGCTGGACAATGATAAATTAGTATGTCTTTTAAAATAAGACAAAAGGACCTAAAAAACTCCTAGGCTGCCCTAATACTTTAGCTGTGATACTTTATTTTTAGTTGGGCAAACCTATGATTTTTCCAATTTAGTTGTTTTCTTTGTATTTATTTAGACTTGTGCTGAAATATGTATATAGCTTTATGGGAATAAAATCTACATTTCCAAAAAAAAAAAAAAAAATTTTCTTCAGCAATCAGCAAACGTATAGGAAAGTGACATGTGTATTTGTTACTTGACTGCACAGTAGCTTTATCAGCACAATTTTCCGCCCATTGATATTCATAGGGAGATAATTTTCATCTAACTTTAATTGTTAAAACTGATGTCTCCACTCATACATAAAAGTGGAGCAACTGACGGCTCAGTATGGTGTGTCAGTGAAAAGAATTCTGATATCAGTTGAAGAGGAAGGTAAATATTGGTGATATATTTTCTTTCGCCCAATTCAGCTTTTGTGAAAAAGTGTGCCTTGCACGTCAGCTCAAGTAAAGCAAGAAGTCCTTTTAGTTGACAACCTGCGCATAAAGGAACACTATTTCCACATTCTTTCTACCACGCACTTTTGTTAGATTTCTTCTTTACAAGCCTGGACTCACATTTCTTCCAGTTCGATAGCACAAATTATAGTGCTATCAAGATAAACAAGAAAAATGCACATACAGTTTGCCACCTTGGTGATATGTATTATGAACAACACTACTTCTACGGACAATGGTAGATGTATTATTGATATCCACGCATGTAATTGATACTTCATCAAATTTGCAATATCATGCAAGAGATGTCAATTTATTTGTGAAATTTTTTCTCTTAAGGACAATATGCAGGCCTGTTTTCAAAACTGTGTTATTCGTACAGCATCGGTGGTTCAGTGGTAGAATTCTCGCCTGCCACGCGGGAGACCCGGGTTCGATTCCCGGCCGATGCAATGTTTTCATCTAAATTTCAGTCTATCTGAAGACTTACTGTCCAAAATTTTCTTCAGCAATCAGCAAACGTATAGGAAAGTGACATGTGTATTTGTTACTTGACTGCACAGTAGCTTTATCAGCACAATTTTTCGCCCATTGATATTCAAATTAAAATAATTTTCATCTAACTTTAATTGTTAAAACTGATGTCTCCACTCATACATAAAAGTGGAGCAACTAACGGCTCCGTATGGTGTGTCAGTGAAAAGAATTCTGATATCAGTTGCAGAGGAAGGTAAATATTGGTGATATATTTTCTTTCGCCCAATTCAGCTTTTGTGAAAAATTGTGCCTTGCACGTCAGCTCAAGTAAAGCAAGAAGTCCTTTTAGTTGACAACCTGCGCATAAAGGAACACTATTTCCACATTCTTTCTACCACGCACTTTTGTTAGATTTCTTCTTTACAGGCCTGGATTCACATTTCTTCCAGTTCGATAGGACAAATTATAGTGCTATCAAGATAAACAAGAAAAATGCACATACAGTTTGCCACCTTGGTGATATGTATTATGAACAACACTACTTCTACGGACAATGGGAGATGTATTATTGATATCCACGCATGTAATTGATACTTCATCAAATTTGCAATATCATGCAAGAGATGTCAATTTATTTGTGAAATTTTTTCTCTTAAGGACACTATGCAGGCCTGTTTTCAAAGCTGTGTTATTCGTACAGCATCGGTGGTTCAGTGGTAGAATTCTCGCCTGCCACGCGGGAGACCCGGGTTCGATTCCCGGCCGATGCAATGTTTTCATCTAAATTTCAGTCTATCTGAAGACTTACTGTCCAAAATTTTCTTCAGCAATCAGCAAACGTATAGGAAAGTGACATGTGTATTTGTTACTTGACTGCACAGTAGCTTTATCAGCACAATTTTTCGCCCATTGATATTCAAATTAAAATAATTTTCATCTAACTTTAATTGTTAAAACTGATGTCTCCACTCATACATAAAAGTGGAGCAACTAACGGCTCCGTATGGTGTGTCAGTGAAAAGAATTCTGATATCAGTTGCAGAGGAAGGTAAATATTGGTGATATATTTTCTTTCGCCCAATTCAGCTTTTGTGAAAAATTGTGCCTTGCACGTCAGCTCAAGTAAAGCAAGAAGTCCTTTTAGTTGACAACCTGCGCATAAAGGAACACTATTTCCACATTCTTTCTACCACGCACTTTTGTTAGATTTCTTCTTTACAGGCCTGGATTCACATTTCTTCCAGTTCGATAGGACAAATTATAGTGCTATCAAGATAAACAAGAAAAATGCACATACAGTTTGCCACCTTGGTGATATGTATTATGAACAACACTACTTCTACGGACAATGGGAGATGTATTATTGATATCCACGCATGTAATTGATACTTCATCAAATTTGCAATATCATGCAAGAGATGTCAATTTATTTGTGAAATTTTTTCTCTTAAGGACACTATGCAGGCCTGTTTTCAAAGCTGTGTTATTCGTACAGCATCGGTGGTTCAGTGGTAGAATTCTCGCCTGCCACGCGGGTGAACCGGGTTCGATTCCCGGCCGATGCAATGTTTTCATCTAAATTTCAGTCTATCTGAAGACTTACTGTCCAAAATTTTCTTCAGCAATCAGCAAACGTATAGGAAAGTGACATGTGTATTTGTTACTTGACTGCACAGTAGCTTTATCAGCACAATTTTCCGCCTATTGATATTCATAGGGAGATAATTTTCATCTAACTTTAATTGTTAAAACTGATGTCTCCACTCATACATAAAAGTGGAGCAACTAACGGCTCCGTATGGTGTGTCAGTGAAAAGAATTCTGATATCAGTTGCAGAGGAAGGTAAATATTGGTGATATATTTTCTTTCGCCCAATTCAGCTTTTGTGAAAAATTGTGCCTTGCACGTCAGCTCAAGTAAAGCAAGAAGTCCTTTTACTTGACAACCTGCGCATAAAGGAACACTATTTGTCCTTTTACTTGACAACTTGCGCATAAAGGAACACTATTTCCACATTCTTTCTACCACGCACTTTTGTTAGATTTCTTCTTTACAGGCCTGGATTCACATTTCTTCCAGTTCGATAGGAGAAATTATAGTGCTATGAAGATAAACAAGAAAAATGCACATACAGTTTGCCACCTTGGTGATAGGCGTTATGAAAAACACTACTTCTACGGACAATGGTAGATGTATTATTGATATCCACGCATGTAATTGATATTTCATCAAATTTGCAATACCATGCAAGAGATGTCATTTGATTTTTGAAATTTTTACACCTAATCACACTATGCAGGCCTGTTTTCAAAGTTGCGTTATTCGTACAGCATCGGTGGTTCAGTGGTAGAATTCTCGCCTGCCACGCGGGTGACCCGGGTTCGATTCCCGGCCGATGCAATGTTTTCATCTAAATTTCAGTCTATTTGAAGGCTTACTTTCCAAAATTTTCTTCAGCAATCAGCAAATGTATAGGAAAGTGACATATGTATTTGTTACTTGACTGCACAGTAGCTTTTTCAGCACAATTTTCCGCCCATTGATATTCAAAATAAAATAATTTTCATCTAACTTTAACTGTTAAAACTGATGTCTCCACTCATACATAAAAGTGGAGCAACTGACGGCTCAGTATGGTGTGTCAGTGAAAAGAATTCTGATATCAGTTGCAGAGGAAGGTAAATATTGGTGATATATTTTCTTTCGCCCAATTCAGCTTTTGTGAAAAATTGTGCCTTGCACGTCAGCTCAAGTAAAGCAAGAAGTCCTTTTACTTGACAACCTGCGCATAAAGGAACACTATTTGTCCTTTTACTTGACAACCTGCGCATAAAGGAACACTATTTCCACATTCTTTCTACCACGCACTTTTGTTAGATTTCTTCTTGACAGGGCTGGATTCACATTTCTTCCAGTTCGATAGGAGAAATTATAGTGCTATGAAGATAAACAAGAAAAATGCACATACCGTTTGCCACCTTGGTGATATGTATTATGAACAACACTACTTCTACGGACAATGGTAGATGTATTATTGATATCCACGCATGTAATTGATACTTCATCAAATTAGTAATATAATGCAAGAGATGTCAATTTATTTGTGCAATTTTTTCTCTTAATTACGCTATGCAGGGGTGTTTTCAAAGCTATGTTATTCGTACAGCATCGGTGGTTCAGTGGTAGAATTCTCGCCTGCCACGCGGGTGACCCGGGTTCGATTCCCGGCCGATGCAATGTTTTCATCTAAATTTCAGTCTATTTGAAGGCTTACTTTCCAAAATTTTCTTCAGCAATCAGCAAATGTATAGGAAAGTGACTTGTGTATTTGTTACTTGACTGCACAGTAGCTTTATCAGCACAATTTTCCGCCCATTGATATTCAAAGGAAGATAATTTTCATCTAACTTTAATTGTTAAAACTGATGTCTCCACTCATACACAAAAGTGCAGCAACTGACGGCTCCGTCTGGTGTGTCAGTGAAAAGAATTCTGATATCAGTTGCAGAGGAAGGTAAATATTGGTGATATATTTTCTTTCGCCCAATTCAGCTTTTGTGAAAAAGTGTACCTTGCACGTCAGCTCAAGTAAAGCAAGAAGTCCTTTTACTTGAAAACCTGCGCATAAAGGAACCTTATTTGTCCTTTTACATGAGAACCTGCACATAAAGGAACATTATTTCCATATCATTTGTACCGCGCACGTTTTTTAGATTTCTTCTTTACAAGCCTGGACTCACATTTCTTCCAGTTCGATAGGACAAATTATAGTGTTACAAAGATAAACAAGAAAAATGCACATACAGTTTGCCACCTAGGTGATATATATTATGAACAACACTACTTCTACGGACAATGGTAGATGTATTATTGATATCCACGCATGTAATTGATACTTGATCAGATTTGCAATATCATGCAAGAGATGTCATTTGATTCGTGCAATTTTTTTTTCTTAAGGACGCTATGCAGGGGTGTTTTCAAAGTTGCAATGTTCGTACAGCATCGGTGGTTCAGTGGTAGAATTCTCGCCTGCCACGCGGGTGACCCGGGTTCGATTCCCGGCCGATGCAATGTTTTCATCTGTTCTTCACCCTATTTGAGAACTTACTTTCCAAAATTTTCTTCAGCAATCAGCAAATGTATAGGAAAGTGACATATGTATTTGTTACTTGACTGCACAGTAGCTTTATCAGCACAATTTTCCGCCCATTGATATTCAAAGGAAGATAATTTTCATCTAACTTTAATTGTTAAAACTGATGTTTCCACTCATACACAAAAGTTGAGCAACTGACGGCTCAGTATGGTGTGTCAGTGAAAAGAATTCTGATATCAGTTGCAGAGGAAGGTAAATATTGGTGATATATTTTCTTTCGCCCAATTCAGCTTTTGTGAAAAAGTGTACCTTGCACGTCAGCTCAAGTAAAGCAAGAAGTCCTTTTACTTGACAACCTGCGCATAAAGGAACACTATTTGTCCTTTTACTTGACAGCCTGCGCATAAAGGAACACTATTTCCACATTCTTTCTACCACGCACTTTTGTTAGATTTCTTCTTGACAGGGCTGGATTCACATTTCTTCCAGTTCGATAGGAGAAATTATAGTGCTATCAAGATAAACAAGAAAAATGCACATACCGTTTGCCACCTTGGTGATATGTATTATGAACAACACTACTTCTACGGACAATGGGAGATGTATTATTGATATCCACGCATGTAATTGATACTTCATCAAATTTGCAATATCATGCAAGAGATGTCAATTTATTTGTGAAATTTTTTCTCTTAAGGACAATATGCAGGCCTGTTTTCAAAACTGTGTTATTCGTACAGCATCGGTGGTTCAGTGGTAGAATTCTCGCCTGCCACGCGGGTGACCCGGGTTCGATTCCCGGCCGATGCAATGTTTTCATCTAAATTTCAGTCTATCTGAAGACTTACTGTCCAAAATTTTCTTCAGCAATCAGCAAACGTATAGGAAAGTGACATGTGTATTTGTTACTTGACTGCACAGTAGCTTTATCAGCACAATTTTCCGCCTATTGATATTCATAGGGAGATAATTTTCATCTAACTTTAATTGTTAAAACTGATGTCTCCACTCATACATAAAAGTGGAGCAACTAACGGCTCCGTATGGTGTGTCAGTGAAAAGAATTCTGATATCAGTTGCAGAGGAAGGTAAATATTGGTGATATATTTTCTTTCGCCCAATTCAGCTTTTGTGAAAAATTGTGCCTTGCACGTCAGCTCAAGTAAAGCAAGAAGTCCTTTTACTTGACAACCTGCGCATAAAGGAACACTATTTGTCCTTTTACTTGACAACTTGCGCATAAAGGAACACTATTTCCACATTCTTTCTACCACGCACTTTTGTTAGATTTCTTCTTTACAAGCCTGGATTCACATTTCTTCCAGTTCGATAGGAGAAATTATAGTGCTATGAAGATAAACAAGAAAAATGCACATACAGTTTGCCACCTTGGTGATAGGCGTTATGAAAAACACTACTTCTACGGACAATGGTAGATGTATTATTGATATCCACGCATGTAATTGATATTTCATCAAATTTGCAATACCATGCAAGAGATGTCATTTGATTTTTGAAATTTTTACACCTAATCACACTATGCAGGCCTGTTTTCAAAGTTGCGTTATTCGTACAGCATCGGTGGTTCAGTGGTAGAATTCTCGCCTGCCACGCGGGTGACCCGGGTTCGATTCCCGGCCGATGCAATGTTTTCATCTAAATTTCAGTCTATTTGAAGGCTTACTTTCCAAAATTTTCTTCAGCAATCAGCAAATGTATTGGAAAGTGACATATGTATTTGTTACTTGACTGCACAGTAGCTTTATCAGCACAATTTTCCGCCCATTGATATTCAAAGGAAGATAATTTTCATCTAACTTTAATTGTTAAAACTGATGTCTCCACTCATACACAAAAGTGCAGCAACTGACGGCTCCGTATGGTGTGTCAGTGAAAAGAATTCTGATATCAGTTGCAGAGGAAGGTAAATATTGGTGATATATTTTCTTTCGCCCAATTCAGCTTTTGTGAAAAATTGTGCCTTGCACGTCAGCTCAAGTAAAGCAAGAAGTCCTTTTACTTGACAACCTGCGCATAAAGGAACACTATTTGTCCTTTTACTTGACAACTTGCGCATAAAGGAACACTATTTCCACATTCTTTCTACCACGCACTTTTGTTAGATTTCTTCTTTACAAGCCTGGATTCACATTTCTTCCAGTTCGATAGGAGAAATTATAGTGCTATCAAGATAAACAAGAAAAATGCACATACAGTTTGCCACCTTGGTGATAGGCGTTATGAAAAACACTACTTCTACGGACAATGGTAGATGTATTATTGATATCCACGCATGTAATTGATATTTCATCAAATTTGCAATACCATGCAAGAGATGTCATTTGATTTTTGAAATTTTTACACCTAATCACACTATGCAGGCCTGTTTTCAAAGTTGCGTTATTCGTATTCATCTAAATTTCAGTCTATTTGAAGGCTTACTTTCCAAAATTTTCTTCAGCAATCAGCAAATGTATAGGAAAGTGACTTGTGTATTTGTTACTTGACTGCACAGTAGCTTTATCAGCACAATTTTCCGCCCATTGATATTCAAAGGAAGATAATTTTCATCTAACTTTAATTGTTAAAACTGATGTCTCCACTCATACACAAAAGTGCAGCAACTGACGGCTCAGTATGGTGTGTCAGTGAAAAGAATTCTGATATCTGTTGCAGAGGAAGGTAAATATTGGTAATATATTTTCTTTCGCCCAATTCAGCTTTTGTGAAAAAGAATACCTTGCACGTCAGCTCAAGTAAAGCAAGAAGTCCTTTTACTTGAAAACCTGCGCATAAAGGAACCTTATTTGTCCTTTTACATGAGAACCTGCACATAAAGGAACATTATTTCCATATCATTTGTACCGCGCACGTTTTTTAGATTTCTTCTTTACAAGCCTGGACTCACATTTCTTCCAGTTCGATAGGACAAATTATAGTGTTACAAAGATAAACAAGAAAAATGCACATACAGTTTGCCACCTAGGTGATATATATTATGAACAACACTACTTCTACGGACAATGGTAGATGTATTATTGATATCCACGCATGTAATTGATACTTGATCAGATTTGCAATATCATGCAAGAGATGTCATTTGATTTGTGCAATTTTTTTTCTTAAGGACGCTATGCAGGGGTGTTTTCAAAGTTGCAATGTTCGTACAGCATCGGTGGTTCAGTGGTAGAATTCTCGCCTGCCACGCGGGTGACCCGGGTTCGATTCCCGGCCGATGCAATGTTTTCATCTGTTCTTCACCCTATTTGAGAACTTACTTTCCAAAATTTTCTTAAGCAATCAGCAAATGTATAGGAAAGTGACATATGTATTTGTTACTTGACTGCACAGTAGCTTTATCAGCACAATTTTCCGCCCATTGATATTCAAAGGAAGATAATTTTCATCTAACTTTAATTGTTAAAACTGATGTTTCCACTCATACACAAAAGTTGAGCAACTGACGGCTCCGTATGGTGTGTCAGTGAAAAGAATTCTGATATCAGTTGCAGAGGAAGGTAAATATTGGTGATATATTTTCTTTCGCCCAATTCAGCTATTGTGAAAAAGTGTACCTTGCACGTCAGCTCAAGTAAAGCAAGAAGTCCTTCTACTTGACAACCTGCGCATAAAGGAACACTATTTGTCCTTTTACTTGACAACCTGCGCATAAAGGAACACTATTTCCACATTCTTTCTACCACGCACTTTTGTTAGATTTCTTCTTGACAGGCCTGGATTCACATTTCTTCCAGTTCGATAGGAGAAATTATAGTGCTATCAAGATAAACAAGAAAAATGCACATACAGTTTGCCACCTTGGTGATATGTATTATGAACAACACTACTTCTACGGACAATGGTAGATGTATTATTGATATCCACGCATGTAATTGATACTTCATCAAATTAGTAATATAATGCAAGAGATGTCAATTTATTTGTGCAATTTTTTCTCTTAATTACGCTATGCAGGGGTGTTTTCAAAGATATGTTATTCGTACAGCATCGGTGGTTCAGTGGTAGAATTCTCGCCTGCCACGCGGGTGACCCGGGTTCGATTCCCGGCCGATGCAATGTTTTCATCTAAATTTCAGTCTATTTGAAGGCTTACTTTCCAAAATTTTCTTCAGCAATCAGCAAATTTATAGGAAAGTGACATGTGTATTTGTTACTTGACTGCACAGTAGCTTTATCAGCACAATTTTCCGCCCATTGATATTCAAAGGAAGATAATTTTCATCTAACTTTAATTGTTAAAACTGATGTCTCCACTCATACATAAAAGTGGAGCAACTAACGGCTCCGCATGGTGTGTCAGTGAAAAGAATTCTGATATCAGTTGCAGAGGAAGGTAAATATTGGTGATATATTTTCTTTCGCCCAAATCAGCTTTTGTGAAAAAGTGTACCTTGCACGTCAGCTCAAGTAAAGCAAGAAGTCCTTTTACTTGAAAACCTGCGCATAAAGGAACCTTATTTGTCCTTTTACATGAGAACCTGCACATAAAGGAACATTATTTCCATATCATTTGTATCGCGCACGTTTTTTAGATTTCTTCTTTACAAGCCTGGACTCACATTTCTTCCAGTTCGATAGGACAAATTATAGTGTTACAAAGATAAACAAGAAAAATGCACATACAGTTTGCCACCTAGGTGATATATATTATGAACAACACTACTTCTACGGACAATGGTAGATGTATTATTGATATCCACGCATGTAATTGATACTTCATCAGATTTGCAATATCATGCAAGAGTTGTCAATTGATTTGTGCAATTTTTTTTCTTAAGGACGCTATGCAGGGGTGTTTTCAAAGTTGCAATGTTCGTACAGCATCGGTGGTTCAGTGGTAGAATTCTCGCCTGCCACGCGGGTGACCCGGGTTCGATTCCCGGCCGATGCAATGTTTTCATCTGTTCTTCACCCTATTTGAGAACTTACTTTCCAAAATTTTCTTAAGCAATCAGCAAATGTATAGGAAAGTGACATATGTATTTGTTACTTGACTGCACAGTAGCTTTATCAGCACAATTTTCCGCCCATTGATATTCAAAGGAAGATAATTTTCGTCTAACTTTAATTGTTAAAACTGATGTTTCCACTCATACACAAAAGTTGAGCAACTGACGGCTCCGTATGGTGTGTCAGTGAAAAGAATTCTGATATCAGTTGCAGAGGAAGGTAAATATTGGTGATATATTTTCTTTCGCCCAATTCAGCTTTTGTGAAAAAGTGTACCTTGCACGTCACGTCAAGTAAAGCAAGAAGTCCTTTTACTTGACAACCTGCGCATAAAGGAACACTATTTGTCCTTTTACTTGACAGCCTGCACATAAAGGAACATTATTTCCATATTATTTTTACCGCGCACTTTTGTTGGATTTCTTCTTTACACCCCCGTGGGGTTCCTGGGAGTGAAAAGAATAGTTCCCGAGTTCGACGAGGCGACTACCCTACGGCTCTCCTGTGTGGTTCCGGTGAATAGAATAGTTCCACAGCCTCCCCCGGCTTGTCGTACAAAGCGACTAAAAGGGGCAACCTGTTTGCCGTGGGTTGCGACCCGTGATGCGGGAGGCCGGGATCCTGGTGGCTGAGGGCGGGTTGATCTGGCGAGAACCTCACGCCCAACACTTCACTTCGGCCCTTACTTCTCCAAAGACGGGCTGTCGGATGGCCCGCTCCGATCAATCGGCTGGTCACGCCTGCCTCTGCGTGGTTCCAAAACTTCTCTATATAAACATTCTTTAGAGAACAACTGATTTTTCTGAAATTTCGTTCGTGGACTTGCATTTGAGGCGGTGGCTGTAGGGTCACTCAAGTAGTTCGTGTCTAATGTGCAACCTCCTTCATAGGGTTTGTGATGAAGGAGCTCGGGTGGGGAATGGGGTGTGCATATTAAGGCCATCTATTTGAGTATACCCCATGTGGAATCCTTGGTGTCTTTCCTGCTGGGTATCCCCATGTTCAGGCATCGCCCTTGTTGGCTTTCCCTGGTGGGTGGGCAACACGTGGGGTAAATCACGAGTTTTTTTATTATGAATCCCCTAAATCTTTCAAAAAATGTTTCTAATTTGCGATCGTCTTCTCAGCCAATTTCAGGGGCTGATAAAAAGAGGAAGCTGGAGGCTTTATCAGATCCTCTAGACATTGGACAGGAAAGTTGGCCGGCTTTTATTGTTCTCTCAACAAAGAGTGAACAAAAGCCGGCCTCTAAAATACATCCTTTTCTGTTGAAGAGGGCTTTGGAGGGTGCAGCAGGCACTTTAAAAAACGTTAAAAAGCTGCGATCCGGAGACATTCTAATCGAATGTTTCCGGAAACAACAATCTAAAAATGTACTATCATTGAATAAAATTTCAGATATATCTGTTTTTACATCCCCTCACAACACCCTGAACAGCTGTCAGGGAATAATACGTGACAGGGATGGGGATATCTTCGACCTATCTGAAGAAGAAATCTGTGCAGAATTAAAACCACAGGGTGTTGTCAGAGTGAAGCGTTTCACAACAAAAAAAGCTCGCAACATCCTCAAATTGAACACATATCTCATAACCTTTAATAGTACCTCTCTACCATCATATATCTACATTGGCCCCTATAGGGTTAATGGCAAAGGCCAATGCAAAAATAAACTGGTTTGTTCCAGATGCGGCAGTGAAGGTCATGATGGTTTTGACTGCAGGAGCACAGTTAAGTGCTGCAATTGAGGCCGAGATCACATGGCCTCCTCTAAGGACTGTCCTCTTTTCATTAAAGAAAAACAAATAATCACTTTAAAAACTAAAAACAACATTTCCTATCAGGAGGCCCGCAAATTGGCCTCACTTTCGAGTACGCCACCGCAGACTTCGTTTGCCAATGTAGTCAAGCGAGCTGCAACATCTGTTGCAATTCAAACTTCCTTGACTTGGCCCATTGGAAACGACAAACCTAACCCGATCACTGTGGGACGTTCAGCTCAACCTGAACGGAACTCCTGCTTAGCCCAGACCATCACAGTACAAGAAATAAAACCAGTAAAGAATACAGAAAAAAATATACCTGAACCTCAGCCCTCTAAAAATCATAATGGCAAAAACAAATCCAATAACAAAGTTCAAAGTAATATTAAAACCAGTAAACCGAGTGGCCCAACAGAACGGCTTTCTAAGGCCACTCGAGATCCTGTCCAAACATTAAACAGGTTTGGACCGTTGGAGGACGTTGTCCCTTCAACATCAGATGCGGATGTGATGCATACATCACCCGCACCAGGGAGATCTTCCAGCCGATCTCCAAGGAAGGGTCGTCCTAGATCCAAACATAAAGAGAAATCTCCTATACGCCTCCCTCCGTAATGTCTGCATACGACAAAATTATACAGTGGAATTGTCGAGGTCTTAAGGTTAATTTGATTGAAATAACACAGCTGGTCCAATCATTAAATCCTATTGCCCTTTGTCTTCAGGAAACTCACCTGAAGACATCTGACAAAGATAAAATAACTCTCAAAAATTATTCACTTTATAGTACATTTTGTCACGAAGAAGAGCGAGCTGCAGGCGGCTCCTCTATCTTCATAAATAACAATATTATCCACAGTCCTGTTGCTCTGGATACAGAGCTTCAGGCTGTGGCCGTTCGTGTCTCATTGTCTAAGACAGTCACTTTGTGTTCGGTTTATATTCCTCCGAACACTTCTGTGTCAGCTTTACAGTTACATAATTTGAAAGAACAATTACCTATACCCTCCATAATAATAGGCGATTTTAATTCCCATAACCCGTTATGGGGAAGTAACAACATAAATAACAAGGGCAAGGTAGTAGAAGATTTTTTAACCAAGGAGGAACTGTGTTATTTCAATGATGGTTCTAATACTCATTTACATGCGGGTAATGGCATTTATTCTGCTATCGATCTCACTATCACCGATCCGTCGCTTCTTCTGGATTTTTCTTGGAGAGTGCATAAGGATCTTTGTGGCAGTGACCATTTTCCTATTATCCTAGAACATGTCACTTCTAATTCTTTAGAACGTGTAGCTAGGTGGAAGTTCGATAAAGCAGATTGGATGGCATTTGAGATGTTCTGTGAGGCTGATATCACTCCACAGACTCTCAATGCAGCAGATGACCCTATATTTAAATTGAATGAGCTTATATTACGAGCTGCAGATAGAACTATCCCTAAGACCTCGACCAGTCCAAAATCCAAAAGTAAACCCTAGTACGACAATGACTGTCGAAAAGTCATAAAGGACCGTAAAAGGGCCGAACGTATATTCAATCATTGTCCTACTGATGAAAATTTAAACCAGGTTCGTATTCTTGGAGCTAAGGCTCGCCGATTACTTAAGTTCAAGAGACGATCTTGTTGGCGGAACTTCGTTTCAGGCATTACGTCCAAAACACCTATGCGTAAGGTCTGGAATATGGTTCAGAAACTTAAGGGCAAAAATAACAAAGCAAAAGTCCAGCACTTGAAAGATGGAGATAACATACTAACTTCTCCATCCGATATAGTTAATAAATTAGCGCAATCAATTTCTAAAAAATCTTCTTCTGAGAATTATACTTCAGAATTTCAGCATATCAAAAACCAGAAGGAGAAAATGAAATTGCCCTTTTCTACTAAAAATTTAGAGGATTATAGTCGTCCTTTTAATATCGAGGAACTAAAAACTGCATTGAGAAAGGCACATGATACTGCATGTGGTCCTGATAATGTATATTATAAGTTTCTGAACCATTTACCACCTGAACCACTTGAGACTCTCTTGGACTTATTGAACGATATTTGGATAACTGGTAATTTTCACCGTCATGGAAGGAGGCATGTATTATCCCGGTTCCCAAACCGGGTAAGGATCATACTGATCCAAATAATTACCGTCCCATAGCTCTTACCAGTTGCGTCTGTAAGATTATGGAACGGATGATAAATGATAGACTTGTTTGGTTTCTTGAAACCAACAAGTTACTATCTAATATCCAATGTGGTTTTCGTCAAGGTAGATCCACAGTGGATCACCTTGTTCGACTTGAAAGTTTCATTCGCCATGGTTTTATTAATAATCAATATGTGGTGTCAATATTTTTTGACCTTGAAAAGGCCTACGACACCACATGGAAATATGGCATTTTAAAAGACCTCGCGGATATGGGCCTTAAAGGTCGATTACCTATATTTATATCCAAATTTTTTATCAAATCGTCAGTTTAAGGTACGGGTGGGGCCCACTCTTTCGGACTCTTATGAGCAAGAGATCGGTGTACCCCAGGGCAGTATCCTTTCACCTATGCTGTTCAGCATAAAAATTAATAGTTTGGCCCAAACATTAACATCTGGAACCGAGGGTTGTTTATATGTAGATGATTTTCTGATATGCTACCGGGCGAAAAATATGAATAACATCGAGCGGCAACTCCAGCTTTGTCTCAATAAGATCAAGACATGGGCAGTTGCCAATGGTTTTAGATTTTCTACGTCTAAAACCGTCGGTATGCATTTCTGTAATAAACGGAAAATTCATCTAGACCCTGAGCTTAAATTTTGTGGTGAACCAGTGAAGATTGTTGGGGAAAATAAATTTTTAGGAGTTATATTCGATAGTAAATTATCTTTTATACCTCACACAAAAACGCTTAAAGCTAAATGTATAAAGGCTCTCGATATAATTAAGGTCGTGTCTAGCACCGATTGGGGTGCTGAGCGATCTGTTTTACTTAATTTATATCGTTCTCTGGTGAGGTCTAAATTGGACTATGGGTTCCGCGAGGAAATCATACCTTAAAATGTTGGATCCGGTCCATCACCAAGGTCTGAGGCTCAGTCTTGGTGCCTTTA
Organism: Acanthopleura granulata; assembly: GCA_016165875.1. Classification (NCBI taxonomy): domain Eukaryota; kingdom Metazoa; phylum Mollusca; class Polyplacophora; order Chitonida; family Chitonidae; genus Acanthopleura; species Acanthopleura granulata. The sequence goes on from JABBOT010000013.1 coordinate 2,305,163, forward strand.
GAACTTCACCAGTAGAGAGTTTATACGTGGAGGCCAATGAGCCTTCTTTACATAACCGACGTATTAAACTCAGCCTTCAATATGCAACAAAGCTTAAAGCTCACCCAAGAAACCCTGCCTACGACTGTGTTTTGAATCCATCATATGTAGACAAATATACTAGATGTCCTAACAAAATCCCTCCGTTCGGTCTTCGTATACGGGACCATGTTGTGGAAGCTAACATCAAGCTAGAGGAGATAGCTCCGGTATCTTTTCCGGAGTCTCCTCCCTGGCTACTTCCACAACCTAAACTAATATTTGATCTACGTCAACATAATAAATCGAATACAAATCCTCTTAAAATTCAGCAAGGTTTTGCTGAAATTAAGGCTAATTATCCAAATTATAAATTTATGTACACTGATGGGACGAAGGATGGGGACAGGGTTGCGGCTGCGGCTGTCTTAGAACAGCGGGTCTCTTCTCTTCGTCTTCCGTCTTCATCGTCTATCTTTTCTACAGAAGCCAGGGCTATACTCCTGGCCTTATCATATGTTTCCTCTAGGCGTGCCCAGAGGGCAATGGTATGTAGTGACTCGCTCTCCTGCCTTTTGGCAATGCAGAATAATAAATTCAAAAACCCGCTTACTCTGGAAATTTTAGCCTTACATAGAAAATTGATTAAAAGAGGCCAAGATATTATATTCTGTTGGATACCAAGCCAGGTTGGTATCCATGGAAACACAGTCGTGGACAGGGAGACAAAGGCTGCCCTAAATAAATCCGTATCAAAAGTTAAAATCCCATACGCTGATTTTAAATCTAACATTCTTAAGTATATTCGTCGCCTTTGGCAGGATGAATGGGACGTGCAGGTGTGTAATAAACTGCACGCTATTCACCCCGTCATTGGCCATAACTCTTATACACTGGGTATGTCTCGTAGAGACCAAGTGGTTTTAACAAGATGCCGCGTTGAGCATTCTCGTCTAACACACAACTTTATACTGAATGGGAGCAGTGCTCCCGAGTGTGTTGGGTGTGATGCTGAATGCGGCATCAAACATATCCTGGTTGACTGTGCAGACTTTGCCCATGTGCGGCAAAGATTCTACACAGTAAACTCCATATATGATTTGTTTGACAGCATCGCTGGCGACGCTGTCATAAAACATTTGAAGGCCATTGGCCTGTATCATAAAATATAAATTTTATTTTCATACATACTCGTCATAAAACTTCCTTAATATGCTGGTTTTCGAGTTTTAGCTGTTTTGGTTTTCTTACCTGATTTTAATCATGTCCGTACGTGTTTGGTTTGTTTTTAATGTTCTCATGTCACTATCGAAAACCTGAACTGTCTCGTGGTTCCACCTTGTTCTCGCCACGATATGGCTGAGATATTGCCGATGTGGCGTTAAGCCATAATCATTCATTCATCCATTCTTCTTTACAGGCCTGGACTCACATTTCTTCCAGGTCGATAGGACAAATTATAGTGTTATCAAGATAAACAAGAAAAATGCACATACAGTTTGCCACCTTGGTGATAGGCGTTATGAAAAACACTACTTCTACGGACAATGGTGGGTGTATTATTGATATCCACGCATGTAATTGCTACTTCATCAAATTTGCAATACCATGCAAGAGATGTCATTTGATTTGTGCACTTTTTTCTCTTAAGAACCCTATGGAGGCCTGTTTTCAAAGTTGCGTTATTCGTACAGCATCGGTGGTTCAGTGGTAGAATTCTCGCCTGCCACGCGGGTGACCCGGGTTCGATTCCCGGCCGATGCAATGTTTTCATCTGTTCTTCACCCTATTTGAATACTCACTTTCCAAAATTTTCTTAAGCAATCAGCAAATGCATTGGAAAGTGACATATGTATTTGTTACTTGGCTGCGCAGTAGCTTTATCATCACAATTTTTAGGACATTGAAATTCAAAGGAAGATAATTTTCATCTAACTTTAACTGTTAAAACTGATGTCTCCACTCATACATAAAAGTGGAGCAACTGACGGCTCCGTATGGTGTGTCAGTGAAAAGAATTCTGACATCTGTTGCAGAGGAAGGTAAATATTGGTGATATATTTTCTTTCGCCCAATTCAGCTTTTGTGAAAAAATGTACCTTACAAGACAGCTCAAGTAAAGCAAGAAGTCCTTTTACTTGACAACCTGCGCATAAAGGAACACTATTTGTACTTTTACTAGACAACCTGCACATAAAGGAACACTATTTCCACATTCTTTCTACCACGCACTTTTGTTAGATTTCTTCTTTACAGGCCTGGATTCACATTTCTTCCAGGTCGATAGGAGAAATTATAGTGTTATCAAGATAAACAAGAAAAATGCACATACAGTTTGCCACCTTGGTGATAGGCGTTATGAAAAACACTACTTCTACGGACAATGGTAGATGTATTATTGATATCCACGCATGTAATTGCTACTTCATCAAATTTGCAATACCATGCAAGAGATGTCATATTATTTGTGCAATTTTTTCTCTTAAGGACGCTTTGCAGGCCTGTTTTCAAAGTTGCGTTATTCGTACAGCATCGGTGGTTCAGTGGTAGAATTCTCGCCTGCCACGTGGGTGACCCGGGTTCGATTCCCGGCCGATGCAATGTTTTCATCTAAATTTCAGTCTATCTGAAGACTTACTTTCCAAAATTTTCTTCAGCAGTCAGCAAATGTATTGGAAAGTGACATATGTATTTGTTACTTGACTGCACAGTAGCTTTATCAGCACAATTTTCCGCCCATTGATATTCATAGGGAGATAATTTTCATCTAACTCTAAATGTTAAAAGCTGATGTCTCCACTCATACACAAAAGTGGAGCAACTGACGGCTCCGTATGGTGTGTCAGTGAAAAGAATTCTGATATCTGTTGCAGAGGAAGGTAAATATTGGTCATATATTTTCTTTCGCCCAATTCAGCTTTTGTGAAAAATTGTGCCTTGCACGTCAGCTCAAGTAAAGCAAGAAGTCCTTTTACTTGACAACCTGCGCATAATGGAACACTATTTGTCCTTTTACTTGACAACCTGCGCATGAAGGAACACTATTTCCATATCAATTCTACCGCGCACTTTTGTTAGATTTTTTCTTAACAGGCCTGGACTCACATTTCTTCCAGGTCGAAAGGACAAATTATAGTGTTATCAAGATAAACAAGGAAAATGCACATACAGTTTGCCACCTAGGTGACAGGCGGTATGAAAAACACTACTTCTACGGACAATTGTAGATGTATTATTGATATCCACGCATGTAATTGCTACTTCATCAAATTTGCAATACCATGCAAGAGATGTCATATTATTTGTGCAATTTTTTCTCTTAAGGACGCTTTGCAGGCCTGTTTTCAAAGTTGCGTTATTCGTACAGCATCGGTGGTTCAGTGGTAGAATTCTCGCCTGCCACGCGGGTGACCCGGGTTCGATTCCCGGCCGATGCAATGTTTTCATCTAAATTTCAGTCTATCTGAAGAATTACTTTCCAAAATTTTCTGAAACAATCAGCAAATGCACAGGAAAGTGACATGTGTATTTGTTACTTGGATGCACAGTAGCTTTATCAGCACAATTTTTCGCCTATTTATATTCAAAATAAGATAATTTTCATCTAACTTTAATTGTTAAAACTGATGTCTCCACTCATACATAAAAGTGGAGCATCTGACGGCTCCGTGTGGTGTGTCAGTGAAAAGAATTCTGATATCAGTTGCAGAGGAAGGTATATATTGGTGATATATTTTCTTTCGCCCAATTCAGCTTTTGTGAAAAAGTGTACCTTGCACGTCAGCTGAAGTGAAGCAAGAAGTCCTTTTACTTGACAACCTGCACATAAAATAACACTATTTCCATATCATTTCTACCGCACACTTTTGTTAGATTTCATCTTTACACCCCCGGATTCACATTTCTTCCAGGTCGATAGGACAAATTATAGTGTTATCAAGATAAACAAGAAAAATGCACATACAGTTTGCCACCTAGGTGACAGGCGTTATGAAAAACACTACTTCTACGGACAATGGTAGATGTATTATTGATATCCACTCATGTAATTGCTACTTCATTAAATTTGTAATATCATGCGACAGATATCATTTGATTTGTGCAATTTTTTCTCTTAAGAGCGCTATGCAGGGGTGTTTTCAAAGCTCCGTTATTCGTACAGCATCGGTGGTTCAGTGGTAGAATTCTCGCCTGCCACGCGGGTGACCCGGGTTCGATTCCCGGCCAATGCAATGTTTTCATCTGTTCTTCACCCTATTTGAGAACTTACTTTACAAAATTTTCTTAAGCAATCAGCAAATGCATTGGAAAGTGACATGTGTATTTGTTACTTGGCTACACAGTAGCTTTATCAGCACAAGTTTTCGCCTATGTATATTCAAAGGAAGATAATTTTCATCTAACTTTAATTGTTAAAACTGATGTCTCCACTCATACACAAAAGTGGAGCAACTGACGGCTCCGTATGGTGTGTCAGTGAAAAGAATTCTGATATCTGTTGCAGAGGAAGGTAAATATTGGTAATATATTTTCTTTCGCCCAATTCAGCTTTTGTGAAAAAGAATACCTTGCACGTCAGCTCAAGTAAAGCAAGAAGTCCTTTTACTTGACAACCTGCGCATAGAGGAAAACTAAGAGAGAACGGTTTCGTGTTATTGTGTGTAGGTGTGTGAGAAGTGAGCCTTTTCGGATCGTGCCCCTCGGCCGAATGCTGAATCGAAACGATGCTATCAGAAGGATTTAACGCTGAAAGTCGAGGTACAGGACACAAACGTTGTTCCTGCGGAAAAGGTTATTCGTGAAATAGAGGAAGTATGTGGGCTCAACAGTATTTATGCGTGTGTACCCAATGGGACAACGGGTTACGAGATCACAGTGACGGACAGAAAAGTGAGTGATGTGTTGAAAGATGGTTTGACTGTAGAAGGACATGATTGCTGGTGCACACAGTTGACAAGAATATCGGTCGTGGTGTCCTTCACGCATTTGCCCAGCTACACAGAGGACAGCGAAAAATTGAAAAAAAATTTACGGAAAATTGAGTGAGTTGGGTATAGAAGCCATTTCGGATATTAGAAGGCGATATCACAAAGGGACGAGGTGTGCCGATGGCAATGTGAGAGTTTTATTTCCACCTGAGATTAAGTCATTACCTTATGCAATGCGATTCAGGACGGAGGATGGTTATCAATATTTTAAAACTGTTCATAACAACCAAGTAAAAATCTACAGTATTTGTCTGTCTGATGAGCACTTGTATAAGCAGTGCCCTGACTTCACATGCCATAGATGTTTGATCTATGCACGCACCACGCCTGAATGCGAAGACTGTGGAATACCTGGGGAGAGATGTTTCTGTTCGAACTGTGAAATGTGTGATTGTCGTGCGTGCATTTGTGGCGATATGTATTGTGAAACCTCCTGCTCTGTCGAATGTAAATGCATCCACGGGGAACGTGGATGATGCCGAAACAACAGAGCACAGAGGGGAGGAAGGTGAAACTCAGCAGAACAATGACCAGCCGCAAGACAAAAGGGTCATTGTTGAGACTAGCACCCAGGAGTCCGTGTGGGATATGGAGGCGCCATCTCCGGGGGCGGACATTGGCAACCGGGATGAGAACGTTGAGATGGGGGAGACGACAGGTAGGGCGGGTGCTGACCCGGCTCCACAACCCGATACTCAGATTTCCAGTGGGGAGACCTCGGATGATAGGCAGGCTGTGCTGACAAAGAGGACGAGGAGACGAAGTGACAGTGTAGCAAATGTGGGGAAGGTAGGAACCGCGACAGTTCCCTCTAAACCTGTGGACACTGATTTTGAAAATGAAACTGATAGCAATAAACCAACTGGAAATTTCATGAAATCGCAAAAACACATTACAAGGCACAGGATAGTCCCTGTGCCGAATTTGTCGAAGGCTAGAGTTCGTTCTTCTCCGTATACGAAAATTCATAATGAGTAAACCGATAACAATACTTATAACCATGGTGTTAATTGCATCTTTAAATTGCAATGGTTTACGGAATATAGGCAAGTTGCGTAATATTTTGAGCAGAATGACAGCGGATATTGTGTGTCTACAAGAGACATTTTGGAACGACCAATTTGTGGATGACAATAAAAGCTTATTCAATGGCAAAGTATTCTTTAGTAACTGTCCCACGGGATTTAAGGGGGTAGCTACAATAGTATCAAATAACATCGCTGATAAAGTAGCCACAGTAGAGAGGGATGACTGTGGGCGGCTTCTAAAGGTATCACTGGATTTTGACAAGGAAATTTTCCATATTGTAAATATTTATGCCCCAAACAATGTGACAGAAAGAGCTGTATTTTTTCAGGAGGTTGAAAAATATTTAATTACAGACAATGTTATCTTTATCGGTGATTTTAACACGATGTTAAATAAATTAGACAGGCCTTCAAACTTGCTAGAAAGTGATCGTGCTAAAACTGTATTGTTAGATGTGGCAGACGCGCTTACTTTGAGAGATGTGTGGCCTTTAAGAAACCCCGACAAGCGAGCTTTTTCTTGGCGCAGAAATGTAAATGGAGTAATAAGGCAGAGTAGATTTGACTTTGCTTTAGTATCAAAAACACTGTTATCACAAATTAAGACAGTGTATTATAGTCGCACTTCTTTCAGCGACCATGGTATTGTTAATGTTCGTCTTGATGTAAGTACTTTAAGCCGTGGCCAGGGGTTGTACGTCTTTAACAACAGTCTATTGTCGGACAGCAACTTCTGTGAGAAAGTCAGGCGTCTAATTGCTGAACAATTACAATGTACGTTATATAATTCTGACAGAGGGGTATGGTAGCACAATACGAAGTACAAAATAAAGCAATTGGCACGCTAGTATGGGGCAAAAAAGAAAAAAACATAACGAAGAGCAGATGTATATCTTGCAAAATCGGCTGGAAAATCTATACAGAAGAGCGGCGACAATCCCAAGCTACGACAGTCAAACTATTGTTGATCTAGAGGAAGAACTTGCGATGTTTGAACAAAACAAATGTTTTGGGGCTATGCTTAGAAGCAAAGCACAGTGGACACATGAGAGGGTTTGTAACACTAATTATTTTTTAGGAATAGAGAAGGTTACGCAATCCGGAAAACTTGTATCGGAACTTACACTTCGGACGGTAAAACTGTAATCGATTCAGATAGCATTGTGGACGAGGTATATGAGTATTTTAGTGGGATTTTTAAGAACCAAGAGATTAATCAAGAAGCTGTAAATGAAGTTTTATCATATGTAAATAACTTTCTAAAGGAAAGTGACTGGGATTTTTGTGACTTAGACTTAACAGTAGATGAAATTAGAGCTGCCCTGCGAGGTATGGCCCTGAACAAAAGCCCAGGAGGAGATTCCTGGCTGTCGAATTTTATCTTCATTTTTGGGAAGAATTGAGTCAAATTTTCCTTGATGTATATAATCATATATTTCACGTGGGAGAAATGCCTCGTTCCATGAAGAGTGGCTTAATTTCGCTTGTATATAAGAAAAAAGGTGATAAGACGCTGCTAAGGAACTGGCGCCCAATTAATCTACTGAATGTTGATTACAAAATTTTATCCAGGTGTATGTCAAATAGAATGAAGAAAGCGGTGGGGTCCACTATTGATGATTTCCAGACATGCTGCGTCCCGGGGAAGGATATAGCAGATACGATTAGTAGCCTGCGTGATGTGTTGTGTTATGTCGAACAGGATAATGTAAATGCATATTTTATCAAACTTGCCCAAGAAAAGGCGTTCGATCGGGTGTCGCACGGGTATTTACTACAAACGTTGAAGCACTATGGTTTGGGAGAAAATTTTGTACGGTGGATTAAAATTTGCTACACTGATGTCCGAAGCGCAGTGAAATGCAAATTTTCCTGTAGAACAGTCTGTAAGACAAGGGTGTCCGATATCGGCCCTACTGTATGTATTGACTGCTAAACCCCTTGGTGCGCTTATTAGAGCATGTAAAGTTGTCCGAGGTATAGAAATACCGGGCACCGGTAAGACATCACTGTTATACCAACATGCGGACGACACCACAGTAACAGTGGCGGATGTGGAATCGATACGGGGTGTGCTGGATTGTGTACAACTATATGGAAAAGCCTCTAACGCTAAGCTTAATTTAAGTCAATCTGAAATGTATCCAGCTAATGTACAAAATGTAGCCAGATCGAAAACATGCCAGTAAACAGAGATTGTCTTTCTATACTTGGCGTGTTTTTAGGACGTAATCAGCAAATGTGTGACGAGAAAAACTTGAAGGAGAAAATTAGAAAGATCAAGTCTACTGTGAATAGATGGTCGCAGCGACAACTGACATTAAAGGGTAAAGTTGTAATCGTTACGATTCTCTTAATGTCGAGACTATGGTACGTAATGTCAGTTATTCCAGTACCCAACCTATATGCAGAGGTGATAAAAGATGTATGTCTTAATTTTGCGTGGGGAAACAGAAAGCACCTTGTTTCGTATAGAACAATTATCAACGATGTCAGAAGTGGAGGGCTTAACTTTCCTGACATCGACGCTAAAATGAAGGCTTTCAGATTAAGAAAAAAGAAAAAAAAAGATTTGTAAACCCGAATTATCATACTATCTGGAAACAGTGTTTCGGGTATTTTCTGCCCAAGTGGTGTAAAATAAGTCATCCTGTATCGATTTTCTATACGACAGTACCGCGAAATTTGTTGCAATCTCTACCCATTTTTTTACCGAGAGGTTCTTATAGCTTGGTCAGAATTGACCAAAATCAATGATTTGATTGTAAAGTCAACTAATGAAATTTTGTGTCAGCCTGTGTTTTTTAACCCAAGAGTTGTGGTCCGTGGCAAAACACTTTTTTCTCATCTGTTCGTGAAATCCGGATTGTTCTGTTTTTGTGATTTTATCTACGAAGTCATTCCGGGCTTTTTACCTGAGTGTGGTGTAAATGAGATAATCTTAGATAAGTTCCCGGACGCCTACATATTCAGGACAAAACTGTTATATACACTGATAAAAGATAGCTTACCCAAAGTGTGGCTGGACACTGTGGAGCAGCCCAAAAGCTGATTGTACAGCCTGTTCTCCTATCCTAATGGTAAAAAACAAAGAGATAGCTATTTTGAATCTAAGCAGTAGGAACTTCTCTTTTTTAAACAGAACTATGCATCAACCCCTGTAACAGTAGCGTTTTGGCAGAGCGTTTTCCAGAATTACAATAATTCAGTGTACTTCCGCTATATAGCGCTGCCTGGCAAGAATCCAAAAGCCGTAGACCTTGATTACAGAATTTTGAACAATGTCATTTTTACAAAAGACAAGCTCTGGAAATTTGGACTGATTGATTCTAATGTATGCGATGTGTGTCAATCCGAAACAGAGGACTTGGTACATATGTTTTTAACTTGTAAATCTCTGTCATGTTTACGGGATTATGTTTGGCGTTTGCTCGAAACTCTGTTTTGTAACACACCTGTCAACGTATTAGGTGACATCGGTTTTGAAAAGGTGTTCATCTTCGGTCTTTCACAAAAACTTGCAAATGTGAATTTCTATTTTGTAAACACTGTTTGTAGTCTAGCACGTTTAGCCATATTTAAATGCAGGAATAGTAAAATGCCCCACAATAACTCAGCAAATACCTTGCAAGTGTTCAAAGGGATGCTAGCCAATAAAATCAAAGCGGCTAAAGTATACTGTTTCAATGCGGAACATGTTTTTGAAACACGGTATATGAACAAGAACCCTATTGTGCGCGTTAACCGTGAAGGAGAATTAAAACTTTTGCTTTAGAAATTATACATAATTGTAAATATCATACATCGTTCCGAAAGTACTGCTGGCTAGCCATTATCCTCTAAATGAATCATATCCTATAAATTTAGAACTATAAGGTGGCATCAAATGGCAAAAAGTAATTATGAATCGGTCAGTGTATACTTGTTTGATATTTGTAAAGCTACGCATTATTACGTCTCTTCTGTGATAAGATATTTTAGTGTGATGGGCGTAGCAAATGTATGTATCTCTGTATTTGTATTCGGATGAATAAATATTTTTCAAAAGAAAAAAAAACATGGTTGCCTTCCAAGCAGACCATCCGGGTTCGATTCCCGGCCGACGCACAGATTATTTTTATTTATTCGTATTTATTGAATTCTCCTCTGTTCCTCCAACACCTTTTGTTTTCATAAAAATAATATGTCGTATGACATGGCAACTCTCTTACAATGTCCTTCGCTGTAGATTAGTTAAGGGGAATTTATAGTATAGGTATACACGGGTTGGAAGTGATATATACATAGACAACAGAGACTCCATGATTTTAATCATTTAAAACACAGTCAGGGTGGCAATGAGGAGATGGAAAGCCGATGCCTCCCTCACCCAGACTGTACGTTAAGTGACTTGCTTCACTTCGCCTGTCCACTCCCTCCAAAGATCGGGTTTCACAAATTTTCTTAGAGAGCTGCTTGTAGCAGTTATAAATGTAGTTTTACTCAAGGTTGCCAATGTATGATAATGTATTCCCACACTGCTTGTGTGGATGTCATTACTGTACGTTTATTACTGTATGTTTACAATATAGTTAAAGTCATTTAAAAGACAAATATTCCTGAACCTATGTACAGGCGGTGAAGAATAAAATGTAAAACAGCAAAAGAATAATAAGGAGACTGTGACAGAAAAAGCAGGTGCGTCGGCCGGGAATCGAACCCGGATCGACTGCTTGGAAGGCAACCATGCTGACCATTACACCACCGACGCAGACAGCTAACTCCAAAGGAATGGATTCCAATATGAATACAGCCCGCCAGTGCAACTGCTGTGCAGCTGAAAGATTGAAGTGGATTTGATTAAGTGAAGAGAACTTTGATATTTTGTTGTGTAAAAAAAGTTTCATCATTGTTACCATGCAATCTTCTGAGTTGGGGAGAATTCATCGCTGCTTTTTTTATATATCCCTGTTTCTTGGTGCAAGTCGTCAACTGTGTTTTTCTCGGCTTTGGTACACATTTTTAGTGTATAAACATGCTGAATATTTCCAACTGACTTGAAGAGAAAAAAATCATAAATCTGCTGCAGTAAATTTATCTGCAGTAAACTGCAGGTGTACATTTTTGTGAGAACTCCACCAAAGAAAAGCGGAAGTGGTAAATTTTGAAGATTCTGTTGGTTTTCATGTTGATTTGTTCAAATTGTCGTTGAAGTTGTCCATCTCTGCTAATCTTCATATTGTGCCGCGATGCATGGAATCCATCGAACTTCTTCCCGTTCCAGACGCTGAATCTACCGGAACCTCGACAGGGGATTGTCTGTCCTCTTGTTAATTGTCACCTCGTCCCCATATAGCACTTACGTCGACTACATTTTCCCTCTTCTTCGTCCAGAATATATCTTCTGTCCACTCGATTTAAGCACATCCGCTGGAAAAAGCTCTGACTTCAGAAACCAGACTGGAAGAGGCCGGCGATTTTCTGGAGGACTTTCTTCGAATTCTAGAGTGTGATGTTAAACCTGAAGTACTCCCTCACTCACTCACTCTAATTTTACAAGCTGCAGTCATCTGACTTGTAGCCTTATCCTCACCCATGGGCTTTCAAATGTTTCAAGGAATTCTAACCTACAACACTTTTTGGGTAGTGTAGACCCCCCGATCCCCTCCTCCCCTAATCCTCTCCGCAGGAGCACCATCGATCACTCCCGGAACCACTGTTTCTCTAACACCTCCCCCTCCCCTTTCAACCCCCATTCTGAACCCAAACTAACCTCGGCCCGTGCCAAGACTGTGTCATTGCTTAATGATAGTTTTGCCTTGCTTGGACTTTTCTTCCTGCAGTGTGATTGTTTTGGTGGTGGTGTTTTGTTCTTGTGTCTCTCTATGTTAGAACATATTGACACAATACACGAAATTCTGGTAGGTATTAAGGCGAAATCATGCTCTGGAGCCAGAATTGTAAGTTATGAGACGTGTTCACGTCTCAGTCCTCTCTGTTTGAGGGAAATTTACGCTGAGAAGAAAGAGTTAATTCACATTACATGAACGGTGTACCAAAGTGGCACTTAGCACTCAGGCCTCCCCACTCCCACCCTCTCAAATTCTTACTCTATTGATAAAACTGGATTATGGGGATTTAACTTTACAGTTTGGGTAGACAGATCTTCTGAACCAAAAATATCCGTAATTATATCCTGTGTGTCTTGTTTCAAAGTTTCTCCATATTCTGCCAACATGCGTGTACCAGCCCTTAAACTTGCTATCTTCCGTCATACCGGGAGATCCCAGGAGTTGCAGGTAGGAGTTGTCCGGTACAGTGCTGACTCAGTACTTGTGGCGTCGCTGACATGTGAGTTCAAGTCCAGCTCAAGCTGGCATCCTCTTCGGCCGTACGTGGGAAAGTCTCTCAAGAACTATGTCCATGTTGACCACTAGTACTTCTATACTTCCTGGCAATTATCTGCCATTAAAATAAAACTGTACCCAGATATTTTCAACAAATAGAAATTTTAATTTTATTAACGAAACTGGATTTGGGGAGTTTCTTCTCCGAGTGCATTCTAAACTACCTGTTGGCGTCCTAAACTGTGATTGGGACTATGCTTATTATAGGCCTATATCCAGAACTACCTGTCTGAGTCTGTTTCTTTTAATTTGTCGCCTATATTCAGCTCTCTGTAACACCACTCAGTCACTGTAAAATTCCCTTTAGATAGTGACACATAACATCGCAAGCTCTACACAATGATGTATTGGATGCCAGTGTTATTGCAGAGAAACACTTTTGCTAATTTATCATGTTAAACTCCATAAGTTTGTTTTGGAGGCAAAGACTACATTGCCGTGAGTGATGTCATCATTATTCAGAGCCCGGTGGCATGCTGGAATGAAACTGATTTTATTTATTTCATCTCTATGATAACACGGCATAATGACTTTAGGTTTAAAAGTAAGAAAATTCCCTTATAATAAGAACAACGTACTCTCTAGAAATGTACACAAGAAGTGTACCACAGGCAGACAGTAATTGTGACAAATTTGCACAGGAACATCAAAACCTTGCAAGAAGGCATCATTGTATAAGTACACTTGTAACGTGTACCTGTGGTATGTATCTTGTTTACCTGGCGATCTGCACAAACAGAAGTATACAAAACAGTACACATTTGCTTTTTTCGGAGAAGTCCATTCTTGGGGACAGTAGTGTACATGTAAGCGTTGTTGCTGTTCGGAGTTTGTTCTAACGGCTTGGGTGCTGCCATAAGCGGAATGGGCATTGGAGACGTCTCCCGAGATAACGCTGTTTGGGCGAGACAGGAGTGGGCGCTCTCACAGACTAACGCCACAAACAAAAATAAAAATAAAAAAAAATAAAGGCTACAAAGACGTGATTTGCGTCAGTCGATATACCTTGGAATGATGTTGTTGGGCTTGACGACATTTTGGTTTAACTAAAGACCAAAAGCAGTCGCTCTCTGCCTGCGGTGCACTTGTAATCGCCCTGTCGTCTGGAAACTCTATTCGCTTATATTTTGTGTGAGCAAAGTCCAGAAAAACAATTCAGAAAAGTTGAATGAAAAGGGGTAGCGGAATTGTCTGTTAGAAAGCACACACCCATGTCTCGCCCAAAGAGCGTTAATCTCTCGAAAGGGCGCCAATGCCGATTCGGCTTATTGCAAAACAATTGTCCAGCATATCAATGGATCTTGATTAATTATGACGCCTACCCGAGACAATGCTGTTTCGGTGCGAAAACAAACGTATGGAGTTTAACATTATGGGTTAGAAAAAAAGTATTGTAAGTGAATTTTTTCTACAATACTATGGACCTCCAAGATATCAGTGTGTAGTGGTTGAGGTATTACATGTAACCGACTAAGGGCAATTTGGGTATCTAGTATGACTGATTTGACTCATAACTGAATATAGGCCACAATACTTCAAAGAAACAGACTGTATACAGTATTACACGTAGAAATGTGGAAGAGACGCACACACGCATGCGCACATACGCGCACCTGCACACCCACAAGAAATGTGTCATTGCTCCTGCACTGACCTACTGCAAGCGTTACCGATCTGGCTGATTGTTTCTTTTTAACGTTATACCCAAGAAATATCCACTCATATGACTGTGGTTGGAGGTCAGTGTATAGTAATACATGTACGCATGCGTGTTCAGCTGTCGGAACGATGTCACCCTCGTTACAACAGGGATATATGTGCATAGCGTAACTGGTATTGTGATTAGTGCTATACATGTGTATCTGTTACAGTGGATGTGTTTGTCTTCAGACAGGGAAGTCCCCCCCCCCCCCACCCTCTCCCAGGATACAAGGTCACCGCTAGACTGGTCTCTAATGGCATGGAACTATATTCAGGGGTGAAATTTGGTCATATGTACTTTTTTTATTTCACATTCTTATTCTCTGTTTCCCTATCTTTCCTTTCACTTACACATGAAAGTCAAATTCAAATTCTAAATATCCTAAATTTCATAAAAAGTATAACATGTTTTGAACCAGGGCAGTTGTGTTTTCTTAGTTTCCCCTGATCAGGAGGATTAGCTCCCTGATGGAGGTTACCTGCTGTGAATAGACATGCCTCTGATAAATGTGTATTGCCTCCTGCCATAAACTGGGCATGGCTGCTTGTTCACACTACTCCAGCAGACCTATTCATTAAAACAACAGTCTTAATCACCCCTCCGGCGTGCCATTCGGTGAGGGGTTTATAAACACATTCTAGTAGGTTTTGTTCAGAAATACCAATTTCCGCTTTCATGGAACATGATAAGTTTTCACATTTAATATAAAGTAGGTTGATATATTCCCATTTTAACTGGAGGGAAGACAATTCTAGATTAAATTAAATTGGCAAACCAATTAATGACGATTTTTGTCACACACAATGCTCCTCCAAACATTTTGTTCCTTTTCTCCCTTTCTACCTTTGAGACGCTTGTGTAGTGAAATACTTTTGTCTCTAGCTTATTTTTCAACATAATACTATGAAACTTGGCACACTGGTAGTTAAATACTTAAACTAAAAAACAGCCCTCGAAATTTTTGATGCCTTCTCTGACTTTTTTCAGATTTTCTCTTTATTTTGATTAAAATTTATTTTTATTAAAGTTAGGTCAATTTAAAAAGCTTTCTTGAGATCAGCAGTCGTTAAGCTTTCAGAATATATGTGCAAATGGCCATACTTGATCAATATTTTGGGCTACACAAGGCAAAATGTTAAATTCTGCGTAGGACTGGTTCTAGTATATTGATAGATACATACCATACCAACATAAACGTCCATATCACAGGATCAGAGCAGATGAGAAGTCCTGTGACACATTTAAGCCCATGTTTCGCAATGCCAGGAATAATTTGCGCGTATACTACATTCCACGTACTACATTTCTTAAGTGGGTCTGTAAGCAAGATATAGCCTGAATATAGGCCTGCTCTGTATGTCCGCTTAATAAAGGGGAGTTTTCTAACTACCCTAGAATTCATATAAGCGACGTAGGCCCTACGGTACTCAGGCTGCCCACCATACGGTTGGAACGTAGGTTATGTAACAAGAGGCATGAAGCGAGCTGTATTTATACGCGTATATAGTCTTGAATCAAGAAGATTATGCCCCGGAATGGATACTTACTTATTTATTTATTTATTTATTTATTTATTTATTTATTTATTTATTTATTTATTTGATTGGTCTTTTACACCGTACACAAGAATATTTCACTCGCGCTAACCAACTGAGAACCCAATAGATATGGGCCTATAAATCTTTATGTGCTGGTGAATTGTCCCACATCCCAAATCGTGCAACTTTGGGAATGCAGAAGTCGATTACCAGATCTTGATGAAATACATTGTTAATGCTTATGGCTTAGGCCTAATGCCACGTGGACAGTACTATCTCTTGCCATGTGGCAATTGTTCCGATTTTTACGAAGAGGAATAGGCCTGCAATTGATGCACAAGAAAATGATCCGCCCTATTTTCACACTGATGAAGTTTCTTTTTAACACAAATCTATTTTTAACTCGTCAAGACTGGTCACGTGTCAAAGCATTGTCATTCTCTTTCATTTTTATTCCTTCGACATGTTTAGACAGGGTCTTCAATAATCTTCTTCAGGTGGCGTCGGTGGTGTAATGGTCAGCATGGTTGCCTTCCAAGCAGTCGATCCGGGTTCGATTCCCGGCCGACGCACAGACTATTTTCATTTATTCGTATTTATTAAATTCTCCTCTGTTCCTCCAACACCTTTTGTTTTCATAAATATTATATGTCGTATGATATGGCAACTCTCTTAGAATGTCCTTCGCTGTAGATTAGTTAAGGGGAATTTATAGTATAGGTATACACAGGTTGGAAGTGAAATATACATAGACAACAGAGACTCCATGATTTTAATCATTTAAAACACAGTCAGGGTGGCAATGAGGGAATGGAAAGCCGATGTCCCCCGTACTCAGACATTTCGTTAAGTGACTTGCTTCACCCGGCCTCCCCAATCCCGCCAATGATCGGGTTTCACAAATTTACTTACAGAGCTGCTTGTAGCAGTTATAAATGTAGTTGTACTCAAGGGTGGCAATTTATGATAATGTATACCCACACTGATTGTGTGGATGCTATTACTGTATGTTTACAATACAGTTAAAGTCATTTAAAAGACAAATATTCCTGAACTGATGTACAGACGGTGAAGAATAAAATGTAACACAGGAAAAAGATAATAAAGAGAGAGAGAAAAAAAAAGCTTCGTGCGTCGGCCGGGAATCGAACCCGGATCGACTGCTTGGAAGGCAACCATGCTGACCATTACACCACCGACGCAGACATATAACTTAGCAGAAATTGATGAGAGTATGAATACAGCCCGCCAGTGCAACTGCTGTACAACTAGAAGATTGAAATGGATTGAATTAAGTGAAGAGAACTTTGATGTTTCCTTGTTTCATCACTGTTACCATACAATCTTCTGAGTTGGGGAGAATTCATCGGTGCTTTTTTGATATTTCCCTTTTTCTTTGTGTAAGTCGTCAGCTGTGTTTTTTTTTTTGGCTTTGGTAAACATTTTTAGCGCATAAATATGCTGAATATTGCCAATTAACTTTAAGAGAAAAAAATCCCAAGTCCGCTGCCGTAAACAGAAAGCACACTGGTGTGCATTTTTGTGAGAACCCTACCAAAGAAAAGCGGAAGTGGTAAATTTTTGCGATTCTGTTGGTTTTTATGTTGGTTTGTTGAAATTGTCGTTGCAAAACTGTTTGCGACATTCAAAAAGATCTTGTATATTGCTTTTTGTTCTAACTGAGTGGTAGTAGAAATCAAACCCACAAGTACTTAAGAAGAAAAATGCTGATTGATGTTGCCTGTAGGACATCAGTGTGTGCTCAGTTTTCGTGACACGATATTTACATGTAGTGTTAGAATGAAAGTGAGTTTTTATTAAGTAGGTAGGAAAACATTTATGGGGAGTTCTAGAGATGGGGTTTCTGTGTACTTCACGCGACAGAAGGTATCTTACCTTACAAAATGAGTATTTAAGAAGCGGATGAGCCACCAGCCTAATGAATTAGACGTTGTATGCTACCGGTACCGACACAGCGTCTAACAGAGGTCCATGTGAAAACCGGCGGATATTTTCCTATCCTTACTTAGACGCTGCCTACCCTTTCAAATCGGTGTGTTTCTCAACCAGCAAAGATCAACCGAGGGTATCGCATGTCGCAGCATTTTTAAAACGAGGCTAAAACTAGTCCGACACCGTAGGCGTCTGTATGGGTATTTAATATATTGACAGGTATTGTATACAGACGTCAGACCACTTTGGCCCGTGAAGTGAAGGCTCAGTTTATACTTAACATTGACATGGCTGCGTTCCTTGATAATTTACCTTCACGTGTAATATATGCAAAGATGGTCAAGCGTTGATACTCCAAAACGGTCACAGATTTCCAGACAGCCCCAAACGTTGCACAGGAACCCCAGCTTTACAAATCCACATTTAACTTTAAGGCCTAACAACCCATAAGATTTGTTATTTTTGAAGCTTCTAAGCTGAAGTTGCTGTGACATGGTAGAGTGATCTCAATTCATTTAAGAATCTTTGGGTCAACCCCTAACAAAAAGCATGGACCTTCTCTTTGCACCTTCACATGAAGTGCACACCACTTGAATAATTAAAAACGAAAAAAAGTACACCTAGTTTCAAGTTTCAGTTTTCAGTAGATTTACCAATAAGTGGCACTGGCCCTTCGGGATTCTCACCTGCTTATGTAAGGGTTTGGCAAGGAAAGGTGATCACTCTCAGACGCTAAGGCACTAAAAGGCCTGATTTTAAAACAGCTTTTCTGCCTCTGGCCTCCATTGAATTAATGCGTCTGACAAGGCAACATTTACAATCAATCAAGCATTTGTCGTAAAATGCCTAAACCTAAATGGACTAAATGAAATGCCACTTGGGCTTATATATATATATATATATATATATATATATACATATATCTATCATTAAATTTGACAAAGGATTGTCCACCAGCTATCATCTGTTTTCTGATGCTGATGTTTTTTACAGCATATGTGTTTTTTTGGAAACAGCAAGGGTTTTATGATAATCGTCTCTTCTTTTTTGTAATCCAAATGAAATTATTGGTTACTGCTTTCATACTCAAATTGACTGAACAAAACATTAGAGCAAGCCTTTAGTTTTCAGTAGATTTACATTGTACCAACACTTATTGTTAAATTTAACAGCTAATCTGTCCACTACCTGTCATTCGCTCTCTGACATTGTTTTGCAAATGAAGCTATGGTTACCATACTCTTTTATCCCTTCATTACACCACAAGGCTATGCAAAGTGAAGTTTGCAAACTTTACATTTTGTCTCTGACATAAGATGTAAATATATATTCAGAGTTCTGCTCTCGACAGTTCAAAATGGAGAGCAAAAATTCACACTGTATATTATAGACGAGCCTGGAAAAGGCAGGTAACTCATGCAGGATCTGACTTAATTCCTCACATTTTTTGTACTTGAAAGAGCAGTTTTTAATGCAGTTTGAGTATGTAATAAATTTGATTTTTGAGAAAAAACTGCATTGGTTGGGTTGCCCAATTTTAAGGGCAAGAAAGAAGTATTTTTTCAGCTCTTACAGAATAATGCCCTCAAAATATGATTCAGCAAACATTTTGTAAAGTTTACAGTAGCGAAAATACTTCTTGTATAATTGTACATCTTGATGAAGATCTATTGTGTTTGTTATGCCTGGCAACCACGTCTCTTTTCGTCAGTGCTTATACATGGACAGGTCTGCCAGCAACCTATGCATAGCTGTGCGTTTAAACCAACCTGATTTTCTCCAGCCCTAATGTTAGCAGTAGCTTTATGAGGTGAAATATTCGTCAGTATGGATTAAAGCACCATTCAAATAACTAAATAATAAATAAATAAATTCATCATCAGTGTATTACATCTGTGAAGTCTAACGACAGAATCAAATTTGATTTCTAGCTAATTAATATTTTACTCTTATTCGGGCTTGATTCCCCTGTTTTGTGATTCAAGGTTTGTGCTATCCTTTAAGCCCAGAGTTAGCTTGCTAGCGCAGTAAAATGATCCAGGAATCTCTTACCAATGTGGTGGCTTGGAGTTCAAGTATAACTCTGGTTGGCTTACTCCTCACTATTTGAAGGTCTACCAGCAACCTGTGAATAGTAATGGGTTTCATTCCACCATAATGCTAGTGCAGCGTAATGACCCAGAAGTCTCTCATCAATGCGGTCGCTGTCAGTTCAAGTGCAGCTCACTCTGGCTTCCTCTCTGGTCATAGTAGGGAAGGTCTGCCAGCAACCTGCAGATGGTCGTGGGTTTTCCCTCAGGCGCTGTTGGTTTTCCTCCCATCATAATACTGACTGGTGTTGTGTAAGTGAAATATTCTTGAGCATGGCATAAAACACCAATGAAATAAATAAATAAACAAATAAATTCCACCATATTGCTGGTTGCCAACTTGCATGTGAAAAATTCTTGACTTCGGCATAAAATAATATATAGTCAAATATTACCACAACATTACTTTTACATTTGTACCTGATCTTTGTATCTATAATAGTCTGTGACAAAGAGTGGCTTCCTCTCTGGCCTTACGTGGGAAGGTCTGCAAGCAACCAGCAGATGGTCATGGGTTTTTTCTGGGCTCTGTCAGGTTTCCTTCCACCGCAGCGATGGTTGCTGCCACATTGTAAAGTATTCTTGAGTACAGGGTAAACGTCCAATCAAATAACAGAGGCAGATGTATTCCTCAACATGTACAAAACATAGTTTTAACTGTTTTAACAGTTTTAAATGTTTTCTTTCAGGATGTGGGTCTGGCTGGCTAGAACAGTGGACAATGCTGTGGGCTTAAATGGGTTTACATAGTTGGAGACAAACAGCTAAAGGCAGTGAGTGTCCTCAAACATGGAGTTTGTTTCTAACAGTGCAAAGCCCTCCCAAGCCTGTGCAGGCAGCAAGGGTCAGGAGTTGAGGCGAAAAACACCATTTGTGCCCCGCCCGATCTTGCCTGCCTCGGCACTACCTGCGAGGCCACCTCCTAATCCTGTATCTGTGAATCCGCTTAACAAGATTAACCTGGTAAAGTTGTCTCATTCAGCTGTTGTTAATATTGTTGAGAAAAAGTGTGAATCAATATGCATCTCCGAAGATCCTAGAGATTTGTAACTTACAGTCTCGATACTTGGTCTTGGTTCTGCATAAGGAGATAGGCCATGTACAAGTCAGTGCAGTTTGACCAAGTGTGGTGTCATGTCTGGCGTCGACTTCATGCCAGTCCTGTCAGTCAGTGACTTGGTGTGATGTCATGTCTTGTGTCCTTACCATTGGATTCCAGTGAGGCAACACAACAACTATGACAGTGCAGTTTGACTGGGTGGTTTGTCATATCTGGTGTCCTTACCATGGCAATCCTGTGAGGCTCTACAGTTTAACTGCATGTAGTGTTATGCCTAGTGTCGCTGCGATGGCGATCCACTGAGGCAGCACCACCACTATTTGAGTACAGTTTGTCTGGATAGGGTGTAATGTGGTGTATTCAGTATGGCAATGCAGTGAGACGTCATGATCACTAGAGCAGTAGAGTTTGTCTAGGCGGGATGTCATGTCTGGTGTCTGCAGCATAGCATTGCAGTGAGGCAGCATGACCACCAGAGCACTGCAGTTTGTCTGGGTATGGTATCATGTCTGGTGTCTTCAGCATGGTATTGCATTAAGGCAGTGCGATCAACAGAGGAATACAGTTTGTCTGGGTAGGGTGTCATGCCTGGTGTCTTTATATGATGAAACTCCTGTGTGGCATTTGCTATCAATGTGCCAACACAGAAACTAACCTTTAGCACTACATGAAGACACAATGGTGATAATGATCAAGCAAAAATAAAAATTTAAATGAAGCAAACATGAAAAATGCAATGTGCTGTTTTGGCTTGGAAATTTCAGGTCACCATTGAAAAAAGTGCTAATTTCTGTTAGTGCTTTGTACTTAGGTTATATGTAGGTTATGTAGAATGCAGAATGCAAATTTAGTTTGTACAAATTCATTCATATTCTGAATATCTAAGGCATCTTCAAGAAAAACGTAACAGGAAAATGCTTTTTCGGCATTGTTATATACCTGACATTAAGCAGACAGCATAAGGTAGGGTGGGGCCTCTGAGGCCAAGGACTCAGCACTCTGGTGCAGCATAAGAACCCAGGAGCCTCTCACCAGTGTGGCCTCTGTGAGTTGAAGTCCAGCTAATGCTCGCTTCCTCTTTGGTCATATGTGGGAAGGCCTGCCAGCTATCTGTGGCCGCAGTCATATAAGTGAAATATTCTTGAGTACGGCATAAAACACCAATGAAATCAAATCATAAGGTACAGCTTTTTAGTCCCTCTGTCCACCCCTGTGTCCACAGTGCCATGATAACTAGTTTACCATTTCCTTATATTTGTTATGCACAGGTAAATAGGTATGACTTCAAATTCCAAGCTACCAAGTCCCAGTTATCTTAGTATATATGCTGTTTTAATTTTTGGGTTTCTCTCGGGATTGTCTTCTTTATGAAAATGTACTTTTCGAAAGTGTTGAGTTAAATACTTGGTACACGACCAAGTTAAAGTTTTATATTGTCTTTGAAGAATTTTCATTGACTTACGTAATGTAAGGAATACCTTGGTCTTCCCTGCATAATACGTGCGAGCCCATTAAAGCATTGATCTGTTTATAGTAGCACCTGCACTTTAGCATTATGCATTGGTTTCTACACCACCAGAGTTGTTAATGCGTGCTGTTTTTTTTGGTTTTTGTTTTTCTTTTTTGAGAGTGGGTATGTGTGTTTCAAATTCCATGACATTACCTTTTCCTTGGCGTTTCTTGTCACTTGTGATTTGATCTAACATGATGTTGCCACCTACACAGTCCTAGATCTAAATATATTTTTAGCTATCACTGTCCTGGACTACCAAATGTGAAATGTATTTTAACTGCTTATAAATTGTAACTTTTTCTTCTAACATTGGAGAAAAAATGAATTATTTCTTTGTATTTTAATGAAAAATATAAAATAAAAATAAGGAAATAACTTGTGCATTCAGTTGTTCTTATCAAAGCAAAGAAAAGCAGAGACAAGGAAATATGCAAGTAGTTAAAAAGTGTGTCAAAAATGTGTCAGTGTACATGTTTAATATTTGTATTGAAACAGAACCAATTCTTTTTTAAATCCTTGACTTTAATGATAAAAATAAAGACTACATGAAGGAAAATTTAAACTTGTTTTCTCAGATAAGAAATGATAAGAAAAACCAAACGAAATGTAAGAAATTTCAAGATCTTCAAGGTTTCGAAGTTATTTTGATGATAAAGCAATTGTGAGTAAACTGTTTTATATTCTTTCAGCCTGTCAAGAAGTTGTTAGAGATTCGACGACACCTAAGTATTCCAGTTCTTCTGAGGGAGCCAAATGCAGGCATGGAAACTAGCCCAGGGGAGACCACTCCCACAGACACTGCCGCAGTTGCCAGCCACCAGGTTATCTCCCTTAGTTCGATTTTTACCAGATTGCTAAGCAACAGGCTTCGCTGGGTGATAAGACTTTTTCTTGTCATTAAATACCGAAATGTGGAAAAAGAGGAATTAAATACTTAATGTCAAGCGTTAAATATTTAAAGTTGACATGAGTTTGGGGTGAAAAGTTTCTTCCCCTAAAAGAACAGACTACATTTTTAGAAAGTACTTATCATCTGAAAAGGTAATTTCATCTTCAGATATGGTCTTCATTATTTTCTGGCATTTTTTTACATTGATTGGAACGGAAATAAAGATTGAGGTGCTACGGTGGACTTTTTGGTCCATATTGAATGAAGCACAGTGACGTCACAGGTTCTTTTTGTGATGCCAAACATGCTGTAACTGTTATATTTCCACATTAAATACGGATGCAGGTTTTGCACTACATATATATTCACGTAGTACGTAGACATACCATAGTTTCTCCATAATATGAGATGCTATTTGGACACCTGTATACTCTCAGTGGGGAGTATAGGAGATTACCAGTAGTCAGTTACTTACAGTCCATACTTTTGTCACACCTCACTGAGCCTCACTCGCTGGCCAAGACAGGAGAGACTCCCTGCCAGGTTGTGAGAAGTTTCACTTTTCGTGCTGCTGTAAGTTATGCACACATTGATATGCCTGTAAACTGCAATATGAGACAAAACCTGTGATTTGGTCAACTAATGGCTTAGCCTTTAGAAGAATTCATCAGCCCACGAATTCATAGCTTCTGATATCACCAGAAATTGTATTTGTAATTTTAAAACTCAAATTAGGAAGCAACCGTGATGAAATCGTGGGCAACTTCTTGGCGTACAGAACAGTGAAAGTTTTTTCGTATAATTTACGAAGTCATACGTAATTGGGTAAAACATATAAGTATCTATAGATTGAAGGACATTTTCTGCTATTTCTAAATATATTTACAAGATTGAAAAGTGTGGACGGTGTTTTTTTTTTTCCATAAAGATTTAGTGTAATTTTTCACCAAATGACCCAGGACTTCAGTAAGTGTACATACATATGATTTGACAAAGTTTATAAATCCACAGGTACATCCATCAGAGCGAAGTATCACGTCAACGACTTGACACAGATTGACCCTAACCGTATAAACCTGAATCAAATGTGCACTGAATTTGTACACCGATACTTCATCTAGCTTGTACTGTATAGTGATATAGAGAAGAAGAAATGCATGTGGTGGAGCCCTCTGATCATCGGAACTTGATGCATAGCTTCCAATAACCACAACAAAGTTCAGTCCAATCTTAGAAGGGCTCGCAGTTTGAAAGCTTTGAAACTCTGGATACCAGGTGTCCGTTGAACTTGATTGAACTGGTTGTCTCACATCAGCCATATCTAATGATGTATTATACAACACTTTTCAAACACAGGTATGTGTACAGGCCCTGATTTATAGTCTTTCCTAATACAAGATGCTCACTCTTATAATTGCCTGCAACACCTCAGAAAAAAATATTAAAGGCTTGCAGGATTTCCATGAATTTGCCTGTAAACTGGGAGACTACAACCCATGACTTATTGACAGGTAATTTGCATGATAATAGGACTGGGCGCTGCTGCAGGAAACGTTCACACCTGTGTCAGTTCGTGCTATTGCAGATATATAGACTAGACTATATCCTAAAACTGGATTGTGAAGTGTTGATAGAATTCAGGCTTGGATATACCTGTGCAAAAATGAAACTTTGGCCGCAAATAAATAAACTTTATGAAGGTATGAATTTTTTTTTTTTTTTTACGATGACGGTTGTGGGTATGAATTTTTGTGTGTAACACGCAGAATACTGGTATGGACGAACAAGCAATGACAGGATTTTATGCTGATAGTGACAGATTAATTATTAAATAGCAATTGATTATCACTCAGCACTTGTGGTCTTCACTTTGAGTACATGTACCTACTGGTAAGTGTTTGTCTTTGTCTTGTCTTCTCTTAGGAACCCATTTGAAAACTTCTTCGAGCCCGAAATCGTGCGCCATTATTCTGTCGACATAGTGTTCAGTTTCACTTGGCTGATTTTTGGCACATTGTATATAGGTTATAAATTTTCCAGACAGACCAGGCTGTAGTGTAGGCCAGTGTAGAGGGCTTTGCTGGCAGGCCATTACCACCCGACGTGAGTGGTCACAGGAGACCTGTATGATCTTCCTGGCTTACTTCACAGTGTCTCAGTTACAGAGTGGCCCACTTTATGGAGAAATTACGGTATAGCAGTCAGAGGATGTTTTGCAATTAAAAAGAATCTGTGACCTCACTGTGCTTCAATACGGCCGTGAAAGTCCACTGTGTCAACTCAGTCTTTACTTCCATTTTATTTATTTCCATTTCGCTGTAAAACAATGACAAAAAATAATGAAGACCATATTTGGAATCAGCAAGAAATCACATTTCAGATGATGTGTACTTTTGGAAAATGTGGTGAGTTCTTTTAGCATGAAGATGTAGCCTTGTACTTAGCTAATTTACAATAGGTCCACAGTAGATGCTCTTTGCAGCTTTGCTGTCTTTGCAAACACATAGTACTTTTTTACACTCATAGTACATACATAGTAAATTACTTAAATTATGATTATTTCTTCCCCAATTGAAAACATTACCAATGTGAATAAAGCCATAATCATTCATCCCTTTCATCCCATTGTATAAAGCTTATTTTCAGTAATTTTAATGTTGTTTTTTTCAGGCCACCGAATCTATAGCCACAGGAAAGCAAAGGGCTGTTGCCCCACCTGGGAAAGGTATTGTATACTGTGCATAAAAAGTAGGCGATATATGCCATGTGAATATGCCATCGTTAGTAATAGTCAGCGTGTTTATTTCAAGAAATCAGCTTTTGGTTATGACTTAAGTAGTCAAATTTATTTAAGATTGATTTATTTATTTAGTTATTTATTTGATTATTCTTACTGGAGAATATGTCACTTATACAACCACAGTCAATGGAATATGGAAAATCTCAGCTCAGCATATATACTCCATTACATGAATGGCATTGCTGTTGTGCATATCAAAATTTCCATATAAATCTTGTAAGACATTTTCCATAGACCGTGGTTGTATAAGTGAAATATTCACCCCCAAAGGTTACCTTTAATTTGTAGTGTGTTAAAAATCGTGACATGCACAAAAGTTTGCCAGCATTGTTGTATAACTTGTCAAAGGTCACTGGTTTTTTAATCGTGGCACCGTGGTTTCCCCCCACCCCCCCACCCCACCCCCATGATAAAACTGACAACCATCTTGATTAGAACGTAGTGTACATAGATTGATCTGGTCTCTGAATCACTTTTGATCATAGACAGGTTCTGGATCCTGGTTTCGTGGAATGAAGTTTGCCAGTTGCTGTTTGCTTTCTGTGACTCTGTTTTACTTAACTCTCAACCTGACAGTTGTCTCAAATTGTTATACAGGTCAAACTCGTCTATTTCAGTGCCGATTCCTGCGCTCCAGGTAAAAGAAAACAGGGGAAGGAGGAAAGGGAAAACTCCAGTCAAATACAGCACAGTTATGTCAAATGTTTCTGATTCAGACAGCGAGGACGACAACTCGGAACAAGGGTTTTTAATAAACTGTTTTAACATTAAACCAGTAAAGATGGAGACAAACTCTGACCCCAGCCTTCAGGAAGTTTCGGTCCGCTTTCCCAATCAAGCATTAGCACCTGCACAGCAGATACAAGTGCCAAAACTTGTTGGCGTATCTGAACGAGGTGGACCGCAGCAGCTTGGGGTAGATCCAACCGTCCCTCGGGCAAACTGGTCTCCTCCAGCCTGTATGCTACCTGCCCCCACCCTCCAGACTCCAAATGTTGGAACTCCTGTGCTTTCAACGGCAGCATCGAAAAGCCCAATTGCTGCCCTTCAGACACAGACGCCCGCGATGCAGACACAGCAAACAGTGTTTAATGGCACTGAGCAAACCCCACCATTCTGCGTGATCAACAACCAGCAATACATGCTTGTGCCAATATATGGATCAAATACTACTCCACTAGATTTATCCGCGGGGAAGACAACACTGCCCCAGACTACTGCACCAGTTGCCCAAAGGTTACACACTCCTAATGAAAGTTCCATCGGACAGGGCCCAAAATCCATTTGTGCATCCGGCACCATTATCGAGCACAAAGTTCTCAGAGGGCGTAAAGTTAGAAAACCATCGAGAAAAGGTGTCAAGCCATCAAAATTATTGGTCAAGTCCTGCGGTGATGCCTTATCTGACATCGTAGTTTCTGAACAATCAGGTGTTTCATCAAAAAAGTTGACTCAACAGGAAGTTCAAAAGTCTGATACAAGTGTAAATACTACAGTGCTGAATGCCGGTTTGTTGTGTGGCACTAGACAAGGGCTCAAAAGACTAATGCCAAAAACTGAGGTGACTAAAATGCAGCTCCAGTCTTTCGCTGACATGTCAAGTGAACCTACTGACTTTCAGGGTCCTCCAAAGATACAGGAAACATCCACCCCACTCTCTAAAATCAAGAAAAGACATTCTAAAAAGAAGAGAAACAAGAAGTCGCGTGGAGAAGTGGCAGAGATTTTAAGTGTGATGGATTCGAGCAGGTCCTCATTGAAGGCTAACAGTCCAGGCTCTGAAGTTAAGGACATTGACCTGGCAGGTGTTTTCAGTCCATTGGAAAGGGGTTTTCAGACCAAAAAATACATGTTCACCTTTGATTCAAACGGTCTAACAGTAAAGAAAAAAAATGTAAAACTAAATGAAAAGTACATGATCTTTGATGATTGCAGTTTCACACCTTCTGGTTTAGAGACTCGCGAGGTCACTGACGAGCTCAGTCAGACTCAAGGGAGGTCTGACTCTGAAAGAGTGTGGCAGGAAATTGCAGATACTTCAAACGAAATTGGTGAAGATAGATTTGGTGTGAAGAAAAAGAAGTCTCACCAGAAGAACGTCATGGAGGAAGGTTCTCCAGATTTAGGTACCCACGAAACTCTTACTGATAGAGAAGAAGTGGCTGAAATTTTAAGCCCCATCGACGCTGTCCCGGGTAGGAAGGGATACGCACAAAGAAGAAAAATCTGGCGTGAAATGACACCACATTTTACTTCACCTCACTCAATGAAACTCAGTCAGATTTCAACCTCGTCCACGTTAGGCTCTGCAGTGCTGAAACCAGTTCTCCAGTCTAGTGTGGCAGGCATAAAACGGGAGCCTGAAGATCAGACAGATCGCGATCTCATTAGAAATATCCTGTGTGATATCCCCATCCTAGATAGATTAGGGCCTTCGGGCACAAATCGTGACAAGGAGATTGTCAGAACACTGGGTAGAGATATTGCAGGTGATGTGTCGCCATTGAATTCCTCAGACAACCAGTATCCGGCACGGAAACGTTCAGAATCCACGTCAGACAGTTTTACTGATGGGTTTCAGTCAGGCTCTGTCTCTGAAACCAAAGGTAATGATACCTTCAATGCCAAAGACCCCAAACTTACACAGAGATCTAAAGGGCAGTTTAGGCTTAGGATCAGAATAAAGCAAGAGCCGTTTGATCCTGATGATGCAGAGAAAGAGGAAGGGCACGTTTCTGAATTTTTCACAGCACCGGCTTCCCACAGTAAAGAGTCAGACGAAATATCCAAATCTAACGACGTGTCCAAAGGCCCAGGAATTATGTCGAGGAAGAATTTGTTGTCATGTGCGAAGTCAACTCGTAAGAAAACTTTTCTCTCTGCGACAGATATTCAAATCAAACAAGAACCAATGGACCCGCCAGGGGAATCCGGACCAAACAGGAACATCTTCAGCTTATTCTCCGCTGAGAACAAACATGGCTACAGCGCGGTAAAATTGAGCACGTCAAGTCGAGCATCGAACCTAATGTCTTGTCCTTCGGATCCTGAGTCGAAGTCTTCTCGTCTTTCTGAAAGATTAAAGGCTCCAGGGTTAGCTCAGGGTGTAAAATCAGAGAAAATCGAAACCGAAGACCAGATGGGGAAGTCGGACCTATCCAGCGCAAGTTTACCAGCAGTGTCCGTTAGCCAGACCCAGGGTGCTCCGGATAAAGATGAAGGGGAAACTGAACTGGCACTACAGCGTGTTATAAAAGCGGAGCCATTGGACGACGAGTCACAATGTGCGGGCATCACTATAGAGCCGGTGTCTGCTGAATCTGACACTAAACTTAACCGCATGTTGTTTGACTTCGCAGCTTCTATTAGCGCTAGTGTCCAGATTCCGGAAATAAAAGAGGAACCGTTTGACGATGGGTATGGGGATTCGACGACTGTCGATAACATAGACGACAAAATGGCTGGCAAATCGTCTCTCGAGGTGGAGTCCTCGGAAGGCGTCGAAAATATGATTCCCAAGAAACGGATTCTGCGTAAAAGGAAATCCTCGACCGTTGTCCCTGCAAGAAAAACTCGGCGAAAGAGGACCAACTATGGGGTGGATAAGTCGAAGTGCGCTGGCTACAAGTGTTATTGTGGTCAAAGTTTTGTGTGTCCCGCCAAATTGGTGATCCACAGGCGTGTTCACACGGGGGAGAAACCGTGGAAATGCCCCACCTGCGGTAAATGTTTCGCGCGTCGTGACGTCATGAAACGTCACTGTAACATACACATCAACGACCGTCGATTCTGTTGTGATAGATGTCCCAAGCGCTTTCTCTATTTGTACGAACTGAATCGCCACAGGCGCACTCACACTGGGGAGAAGCGGTTCGAATGCCACTTGTGTGGGAAAAGACTGTCGCAGCTGACGGGCTTGAAGAGACACCTGAATACGCACAAGGGAGATAAACCATATTCTTGCAACATCTGTAAGAAAAAATTCTGCCGTAAGAGCGTTCTTGTGAAGCACATGGGACGTCGGCACAAAAACATCGGGGTACTTTGTCCTATTTGTGCCATGGGGTTTCGGTCCAAATCGGCCCAGATCGGCCACCTGGCGAGTCATTCTGGAACCAAGCGAAATCAGTGTGTTGTGTGTAAAGCACAATTCTCGGGTCTTTACTCTTTACAGCGGCATATGTCAACACATTCCATCTCCAAGCAGAATCAAAGCAGATGACACGCATGATATTTTGGCAGTACCAATGATGCATTTACAGTTGGAAAATGCTTTCCACAGACATGCTTTGGCTGCTTCTTTTGGCTACCTTTGATGTTTCTGTTACATATCTTTCTGTTAGCCTTATTCTTCTAATTATTGGGACAGATTGAAAGCAAAATTTTAATTTCCCTTCCAGTTTCTTCAAAATGGTAAAGAAATGTTTGTCATTAAATGCACTTACCATGGGAGAAAAAAGAAATTTTGTATTCCTTTTACAATTACACGTACATCAGCTAAAAAGGGGTAGACCAGGTGTACCAAAAATTAGAAGAATTAGGGTACGTATCCTTCTGTTGCGTATCCTTGTGTTACGCAGGAGTAAGAGAAGGTTGCTATTATCAATAATTTTTAACTATCATCAGATTATAAATGTATCACGTTTTATGCTGTCTGCCTAGATTGTGTGAATTTCAGAAAGAGGGTTATCCCCAAACGATCTACAGTAAACTCGAATACAGCTCTCGGTTATTAATTATACCTTAAGTCAGGAGGTTTGTCATATGCCTAGCGAAGGGCGTCCTCCGAGCAGTTCATTTTCCTCCATCCATAAACTTCACCGTCGTAGAATCAGTGAAAAATTCTTGTGGAAAACGTGGACAAACACCAATCGTATAAATAAATAAATTTTAGATTTGTAGCTACCCCTTATTTTGCAGTTAACATATCACATATGTTTAGTAATATTGTTAAAATTAGGTAATAATTTCGAAAATGATTTGATAGACATAATTACCTAGACATGTAATGTCAAACTGAGTTCTCACCGACATTTTAGAAAGTTTATACGTCTGTTCCATTTTGGCAAAAAGTGCCCTTTAATTACTATAAACCTCGGTCATGTTTGTGTGAAGGCCTGCTACATCTCGGCCTAAGTTGACATTGGTGGTCAACTCTGTTCAGCGCTATGCTGAATTTTCCGTCCTTAAACTGTTGGAACATTTGGGGTTAAATCATCCGTACGTTTGGTCACAACTCAGCTTCGTTCAACGCTCTGTTGAATTTTATGCCTTAAACTTGGTGAAACATGAGAGGTTAAAGAATCTATATATTTAGCAATGATTAGCAGGTGTTTACATAGGCACAAATGTATCATGTAGATCTGATCACATACATGTACAGGAAAGACTTACAAGATAATATTTGGCTGAAATTGGTGAAATTCAAGTGAAGCAACAAAACGTTATCCAAACTGTCACTAAGAGTCAATAGCATATATACTGAAAAAAATTCTTTTGATAAATTCGTTACCCGTGTGATGACTTTTAATTATTTCAGATTTTTATTAGATCGTCGTATTCAATGTATATTATAGTTGTGTGCCATTTTGGTTATTTGAAGTTACCAGTTTTTTTTAGCTATAATCCTGTAGTTTAAATATGTTCAGATTTTATTTATGTTAATTAGCCTTGCAATTAATGAATTTTAATGAATACCCAGGACAGTGTCAGATTAGGTGCTATTTTGGCGGTCATTGTCATCTTAGATTGATTCCTTTTATGTGAATAGATGTCACGAAATGTACATGTATAGCCTGCAGATAATAGAGTATGCACAGACATTTCTATTTTAATTGGCATTGGTGTCTAACGGAGAAGCCAGGAGAAGTCGACCTGAAATGAGCGATATGAAATTAAGGTGCATTTATTTATGATTATAAAATTACCAGTGATGCCATATTTATGTTTACTTTAAAGGGAAAGAAATTATAAAAATGAAGTAACCATGGAGACCGTCAAATACCATATCTGAAAATACCTTTTTTTCACGAATTCTTATTTTAGGACCAGAGAGAAGTCGATGTTTGTCATTGGTGACATATATTATCAATGTGGTCCATACAGACCACCTTACAATGCAAACATTTTTTTTTGCCTGGCATTTTATTCAGTTGAAAAAAAATCTTTTTCGGGTACAGTTTTTAACGGTCTTCGGTAAATCGCAAAGATTGCTGAGCATTTTGAATTTCTGAAACCTCCAGCTTCTCCGGACTAAATAAGGATGTTGAAGTTTTTATGAAAACAAATCCTGTAACATGCTACCTACCTTTAGCTGTCACATTTATATAAATAGATTAATTTTATTTATTTACGCAATTTTAAATGTGCATTTTAGAAAAAAAAAATGTTGTGAAATTTTGTTTAAAACTTGGAAATATTGATTTCCTTGGTTTTTAATTTTTCATTATATGAATTTTAACTGATGTTTAAACAAAAACTGAATGAAGTACATGTTGTGATATCATCAGGGGTCACGTGCTTTTGCTTGCATATACAGCGTCTGCTTGTCTTCATGTCAATCACACGATATATGAATTGATTGGATGATTTGTTGATTTAAAGAGTCACTGTGTTCAGGTGATACCCAGTACAGCAGTTCCTTCACTCCACTTAACAACTGAAACATAGAGACAGCTTACGGTGAAAACTGAATGTAGACAAGCTGCAAGACGATGGCGTTATTTCCCCGCACACATTTGTACAGGCCCGTGTGATTGGTTAAACGCCGACAGCGTCTCAGTGAAAGCTCACACCATTGGAAAGGGTCGAGTGCGTGGGTGGGCGAGACAGATTTTGATTCCGCTTGCTGCACTGAGCCAAGCTGCGTTAGCTTGCTATTGAGGACAGTGGTTGGTATCTGGGAACGTATCCCCTATGTCCACTGCTTCGCACGGAATTTCCTAGAGAAAGCTGAGCTTGTCTTGCTGTGATTTTAAATTGTCACAGTCAGAAATTCAGGTGGCTCATAACTGCTCGTTGCCCGCGATATTTTCATTTCTGTCGCGTTATTTCACGTGACTCGTTCTTGTCATGTCGAACGTCGAAGCACAGTCTGAAACGACCGACTGATCCACAGGCTGTAGGAAAGAAGTCCAGAAAGACTTGATCGTTATGAGTTAAATGCACCAGAAGGCTTTCAAACTGGACCATGTAGCTCCTTAATAGTTTAGACAAATGTTTGCAGAGAGGCGTTTACAGTTAGGAATGATACGATTTTAACATAAAGCATTTGGTGACATTTCAAATGGAATTCAGTTTGACTGGTGATTTATTCTGGGCAGTCCGCGGTTTCTCACATCCATAAAACCTCG
Organism: Acanthopleura granulata; assembly: GCA_016165875.1. Taxonomy (NCBI): domain Eukaryota; kingdom Metazoa; phylum Mollusca; class Polyplacophora; order Chitonida; family Chitonidae; genus Acanthopleura; species Acanthopleura granulata. The sequence goes on from JABBOT010000013.1 coordinate 2,338,480, forward strand.
CCGCCTTATTATTAAAAATATTCTTCAACAAGGCATGAAACGAGAATTAAAAATATTCTTCAACAAGGCATGGAACGAGAATTGCGTGTAAGTGTATATAAAGTGCAAATATTAAGTTTCAATCAAGCAAAGTAATGTGTGTTGAATTCGCTAAAGCTAAAATTCGTTAAGTTCACACTGTGGGATTTCTCGATTGGACAGTGTGAAATAGAGCTTGTCCTAGTTCTATTCGACCGTGCAGGTCACAAGACAAATCGCAGTTGGAGAAGATGTGTCACAATGAATTGTGGAATGCTTCTGGAACGAAAATAAATCAAAGCGAATTTTACCGTTCTACAAGGTTGGCAAGACATGACCTGGTGTTGTAAGGTGGTCTTCATTAAAGCGCAGGCAGAAGAATGATGAGTTCAGTCCGGGATTTGGACACGGCTTTTAACCCTCTGCCTCCACATCCGCCAAACACCATCACCCCTTGTTCGTTGGTTATTGGTGGCAATACGACATCCACGACCCTCCTGGGGCCATTTGTGCCGTCTGAGGCTTCTTGAAGAACCCTGAACTTTCTACCAATATGGGCTACAACGTGGGAAAGTATGCCTCCAACTCACCAAAGACTGGTTGTTTATCCTGGGCACTTTCTTCTAGCCATAAATCTGAACGCCGTCATTTAACTGGAATATTCTTGACGGTGAGGGTAAATAACAAGTAAATAAATAAAGTCAGTCAATTCCGCTATGCTATACATGGAGCCAAGTTTTAATGTGCGTAATTACTATAAAGGCGAGCTTCAGTCAGTCTCTCTGTTCGTGTTGCTGTGAAGCCAAGCAATCGTCGATCCCTCCTCAAGTTATCAAGAAGAGTTTTAGCCAATGTCACTCCATGTTACCAGGGAGTTGAGCTGTAGTCCTTGCCTATACATTTTTCTGTTACTGGAAACAAGCTGTAGATAATGCCCTACACGCTACTATATACCTGTTGAAGAATTTAGTCAATACAACTATCTGTTACTACTACGGCCGTACGTGGGAAGGTACACCAGCAACCTATGGATGGTCGTGGGTTGGCCCCTGACTCTGCCCGGTTTCCTTCCACCATACTGCTCGCCGAAGTCATATATGTGAAATATTCTTGAGCACAGCGTAAAACACCAATCAAATAAGCAAATAAATGAATGTTACTATATGGAAGAGAGTTTTTGACGATACCACGACATGTTAGTAAAAGTCGAGCTCTCCCCAATACAAGTGCATCTGTTACTAAGAAGTCGAGCTTTAATCAACACAACAATATGTTACTATGAAGTCGAGCTTTAATCAATACAAGTACATATTACTACAAACCTGAATTTTACTCAAATCTTTCACATGTTAACATGAAGTCGGGCCATTGTGAGTGCAGGCATTATATAGCCAAACTTCAAATGATGCTACATGTTCATGTACAAATGATGCTACATGTACAAATGATGCTACATGTACAAATGATGCTACACGCTACATGTACTACCCGTAGTTCATGCTGACATCCTCTCCGACTGCACTTGGGAAAGTCGGCCAGCAACCTGCGGGTGGTCCTTGGTTTCCACCGAAACCGGTTTCCGAGCAACGTAATGAAGCCGAGCCTTAATCGATGCAACGACATGTTTCTAAAACCGAATTTTAATGAAACGCACTGCATGTTGTTACGATATACAATGGAAGACAACACACAGTGCAAAACCAGAGCAGCTACAACAGCGTGATAGTTGGCAAACGGTAACATACAACTGGTGAAATCCGGCCTGTTGAAACCAAGGTGTATTTAAACCTCTACATGTTATATGAAGCCGAGCTTTATAATTAGTTCCTGCTCATGTTCCCAGGAAATCTAGCTCTGGTCGATAATTCTGCGAATAGACCGGTCGGGGACGTGCCAAGGCCCTGTGGGATAATTCCATGAAGTCAGTTTTTAGTTAATCAGACTTTGAAATGTGATTTAAACACTGCTTTAAACGCCAGTAGTTTAACATTCTTGAACATGGTTTAATTAAAAACCGAAATGTTGAATCGTGTATCGCCTTGAGTCATTTGTCGGAGTTGCCACAGTACTCTATACTTTGCGAAGCTTACCAGTGGAAATAGAAATACCAATGGTTTAAAGTTTTGGGGAACATTTGAATGGATACAGAATCGATTCTCATTGGTTGGTGCAAGACAGGCAAGTCTAGACTAAGCTAAATGTTATATTTATGGCAGATTTATTCAAACGTGAGATTAAAACCCAAGAAGCGTTGACTCTTTCTCAAGTCGTAGCCATCATCGTCTCTTCCGTATCCATTTAACAAGTGTTAAAAATTAATATATCCAACTTTTAACCTCCTGCTTGGGCCACAAAACATGTATGATATCGAGGTTTTAAGTTTCGACTGAAGTCAAAAGCAGCCGTGTGGAATCGGACTCCAGGCCCCGGCATCACGAAGCAATCTTAAACTTAGGTCAAAACTTCAGTCATTAAACTTGGTATGTTCCTTTCTCTTATTTTAGCTGAAATTTGTTTTACAATAACTTAACCAGAATTTACATTATCAAGCAATATTTTGAGCCTGTTAATTACAAAATAACAATTTTAAAACGATTTGAAATTTTGACCTTAGTCTGAGATCGCTTTGTGGTCCGGGGCCTGATGCTTACCTGCAAGCCACTCTAGTATAGAAGAGTAATTATTTGAAATGGTCTGTTGCGTACGTTCTCACCGGGGGTAGGGGGAGTTTGCACAGCTGGGGTATGGCACTTGACAAGATGGAGGGATGGGGAGGGAGGTAGGGGTGTACCAAAGTATCCTCGCTGCATCCAATTCTATATATTGCCCGGACTAGCCACAGAGTTAAACCCAGAGGCAGGTATAGGTCTATATTTAACCAGCTCGACAAGTGTCGACTGTAGTACGTCTCCTCGTGAAAAACGCAGCTTGAGGAGTGGCCGCAGCTGTGAATCGCCATAGAACGCCCTCGCTGGTTTCCATCATGTCGTCAGCTCTTGTAAAGATACGTAATTGGTTTGGCAAAACACAAACTCTCTAGGGCATCTGGTTATTGTTCGGTGCCAGTTTAGAACATAAGTACTGTATATACATGTGTATGCATATTTACTATAAGTACAGACCTAAATCTAACTTTGGGGCTACACTGGAACATGTCTTTCTTATGGATATTATCACGACGTTTCGATGTAGATGCTAACATCGTTATCAATAACACTTGATAACGATGTTAGTATCTACATCGAAAAGTCGTGATAATAAACCAAGAAGTTGTATATCCATAAGAAAGACATGTTCCAGTGTACTTCCATCAAAACTTCTAAATGCCACTTAAACAAGTAATTTTGGGGCCTTCGTGGCCCAGGGGGTTAGCGCACCAGCGCGGCATAATGGTCCAAGTGCCTCTCACCAATGCGGTCGCTGTGAATTCAAGTCCAGCACACGCTGGCCTCCTCTCCGGCCGTACGTGATAAGGTCCGCCAGCAACCAGCTGATGGTCGTGAGTTTCCGCGGGGCTCTGTCCCTGTTCCTCCCACCATCTTGAGTACGGCGTAAAACACCAATCAAATAAATAAATAAATCTAATTTTCTGAGACCACGATGAGGCGTTCTAAGTTGGTAATCGCAAGATCCATTGTCCACAACAAACTGGGACACCAGTCCCCAAAGGAATGTATAAGAAATAATATGCATAAATTGTAAATAAAGCCGGTGACTTGTAAGAGATAAGTGTCGTCAGATCTCAGTCAGACTGGAAAGTCGATTTTCTTGGCGTGACACCTGTTTCAAAATTCCAACGCCTGTAGACCGTGATTAATTTCCAGGCCCAGTACAAATATAGGAAACTCAGTTCTGATTTGATTGCAACTGTTCTTTAAAGCATCGTGTTGATGTAAGAAACACGAATGCCGGGTTAAGCCCGTACAGGCCCTAGTCAATCTCCTACATGCAATCTCTGATAGCTCGGAGCGTTGATCAGATCGCAGTGTTCTCGTTACAAATGCTCAATTCGTGCAATTATGACAAAAATTTGCGGGCTCCGAATTTAAATGTGCTTTAGCACAACATGGATAATACTGCGACACCTACATTATTATAGGTTGTTGGTGCACTACATTTATAAGCGTAATTCTGCACCTAGTTGAATCTGAAATATTTCAGATTTTTGTTTCGTCTAAAACTACATTTTTTTCCCAGGGTTACCCGTTTGATATTAAGCAGATAACAAAATGCCACGACTTCAGACAACAACGGTTAAAAATATTGTCATTTAAGGTTGAGTTTTGATATGTTGGGTAGAAAAATGCAAGCTGTAGGTGATAGTATGGCACGGCATCGCGCGAGAGTTTGGTGATATATTTTGCGGGCTTGTAGTTGACAAATTTACTACCTAACTAGTGGAAGGAAAATCAGTGTACTCATGTAACAGTTCATAGCTGCTGGAACTCAAGAACATTGCTTATTCTGGGTCGTTGAATTTAAAATTAGGAACTCACAATAAGTGTGATACCAGGACAGATCTATCAACCTCTTAGGGTTTCAACCATGCATTGTCTACGAGATTTAGGGAAGCCACCCCGAGATGCTGATATTGTGTGAAAATGTTAAATTTTAAGTTCGTTCCCAGACTGCTGTATGGGACAAATTCAAATTTCCTAACTCTTGTTTGACATGTTTTTATGGCTGTTTTCATTCATTTACATACAAAGTAATTATATTTCGTGTCACATCATAATATACAATTATGTATTCATATGTATCGGCGCGTTATGTGGCCCAAAACAAGGTGAGTTTTGTTCTAACCATAAATACATGAACGTAATTAAAATCTTCATGTCTCTATTGTGCCTGTACATTTGGAGGTAGGCCTATGGGTCGAATAGATAATGATATATATATATATATATATTATACAAGTGATTTTTATTACATCTGGGCATGTTGCAGCCGGGCTGATCATATATGCTGTATGCGGACAGTAGACCATTGTTCCATAACTATGTAATAAAACACAATTAATATCCCCTGTCTCTCTGCAATATCTACCCTGTTACATAACGGTCTTGTTGCCACCGGTAAGAATGATTGGCAAGTGTACTGAGTACATATATTTTATAACTGTATATTATTACATAAAGACAAACTGATCATTTTAAATATAAAGTTTTATAACTATATATGTATAAACTTTTTATCCATAAAGAACAGACCACATTTTTAGAAAGTACGCATTGTTTGAAAGGCAATTTCCTGCTGATTCCAAATAGGTCTACGGTATTCATTAATTTTTGACCGTGAAGTCACAGTTTTCTCTCGTTTTTTTTTTTTTTTTTTTTTGTTTTTGTTTTTTTTTCCCGCTAAACATGGTGTAAGTGTTATGTTTCCACATTAAATGCAGATACAGGCGTTGTTCTACATGTATATTCATGCAGAACGTAGACAAGAAGCTATAAGACGATGTTTTGCAGCTAAAAAGAATCTGTGACGTCACTGTGCTTCAATATGGTCCAAAAAGTCCACCGTAGCACCTCAATCCTTAGTTCGGTTTTAATCACTGTAAAAAAATGCCAAAAACATACTGAAAACCATATTTGGAATCAACATGAAATTGCCTTTCAGATGATGGGTACTCTTTAAAAATGTGGTCGTTTTAATGTGATTACACAGCACCATTACCATCATTGCATTTTTCACCTTGTTCTGCTTATGCCGTGATTCTATTGGTTGTTTAAGTGGTTAAATTTACATAAACGGTTAGAATAAAACCCTGGCTAAGGTAAACTGACAAGGGACTGTATTTCACTGGTTACGTATGACCCTATTTCATGCAGCTATCACAGTACCACCGCTGATTTTCATCTCTGATGTGTCATAACGCGTTGAGGTCGTTGTCTTACAATTATATATCTGCATCTATACTTTCGATCCGACGTATAAAATTTAAGCTTATCACGAGCCTCGTTCTAAACAGGCCTATGTGTTACCACACCTACAAACGACTGTGTGCAAATTCGCACATCCACAATACATTGTTCAGCACTGACACACACATCACTGACGTGGATGTATTTCGCAAGCCGCAAAAAGTATGTGTTGGATGCGCATTTTCGCCACAGTAAGATGTACCACTGGTACACTGGTACTTCTTATCGATGTCATCAAGGTCTCAAATACCAATATAGGCTTGGAGACATTAGTCGCAGGTGATGATTGTCAATTATACCATTATTATATAACAGTGTATTCTAAGATGTTAGGACGCTAGAGCCAACCTGATCATATACGCTTACTGTGTACGTGATTTCCCTGATCTCGAAGGTGTCTATGCCGCTTTGTGTTATTATACAAGCGAATATTCTAAACCTATCGTCACGCCACAGTCAAACTATATGAGTTACACAATAGCCCTACATTTAAAAACATAATTAATACCACTGAGGTCTGCAATGTGTCCATAAATACTTCGATGATAGGCTTTGGGCTCAAACGCTAGCTGACAAGTATAGACCTACCAGTGTACTATTATGTAACTTCTGATATTCTCATATGCTTCATTACGTCTTACACCAGACTGATTATAAGCTACATAAGACAACTCTTCCCACTATATGTAAATGCAATTAATCTCTCTGTCGTGGATTCGAATATACGTCTGCAAAGAAAACGATTTTTTTCAGACGTTGCACTATATTTAAAAGTCGGTATTCAGTTTTTTTTTCTTCGATATGCCTTACACTGTAACCTATACTCACTACGTAGACTTGACAAGGCCAACCAAATATAACGTGTCCAAAAATACAGCATTCTCTTCTAAACCTGGCACATGCGGAGATGCTGTCGGTGATATGAGTTATGGTAGCATCTGTTGTAACAGTTAAGTCCATACGGAACAGAGTGTGTAGCTTGCACAAGGCGTTGTGTTTAGAAGGGTTACGAGAGCCAATATATATATATATATTTAGCCACTTAATTAGGCGAGAACAAGTAAAGAGCACCTCGAAAATTTATTAAGCAGAAGCGATTGTCCATGAACTACACGCTGAAGAACGGTTAATAGATATCATTTTTGGCACAAAAGTGATGCACCCTGGTTTTGAAATTTTTTCCACAGCTAGAACAAGAATAACGCGTGCTCTGTTTGAACACAGTGGGAAAGGGGAGGGGGCTGGGGCATGTTTGACGCATTTAGCTGACAAATTTCTTCCAATGCTCGGGTGAATTCAAGGCCAGTTCATGATGTTGGCTTCCTCTTCGACTTTAACTGGGAAGGATTGCCACAGTCTGCGGATGGTCGTAGGTTTCCCCCGTGCTCTGCCCGGTCTCCTCTCACTATAATTCTGACCTTCGTCGTATAAGTGAAATATTCTTGAGTACGGCGTGAAACACTGATAAAGTAAATAAACAAATCCAATGCTCAGGCTTCCCAAACCGTTGTTTTCTATAGTCACATACAACATGCCCGTAAACACCATACACTCCTAGCCTTCGAGTCTCTTTGCATGCAGTCGGATTGCGCAATGACCCAGATGCCTCCCACCAGTGCGGTCGCTAATAGTTCAAGTCCAGCTCATGCTGGCTTCCTCTCCGGCTATATGTGGCAAAGCAACCAGCGGATGTCCTTGGGTTTCCCTCGGGCTCTGCCCAGTCTCCCCCAACCATAATGCTTGCCGCCGTCTTATAAGAGAAATATTCTTGAGTACGGCGTAAAACACCAGTCAAATAAATAAATCAAGTAAATAAATCTTAGCACACAACGTCAATGTATGTACGATGAGGTGGGCCTTACCATATCCTTGACATGGTCTGAGAAAAACAAACACCTTGGAGATCATACATTATTAATGCCAAGAAAGAAATGATACACCATTAGAAACAGATCGATGATGGACGTGGTGACAACCACGACTATTATTGATGAATGTATCTACGGTCGTACCTATGAATTTTTCAACTTTGATTTCCCACTATAAGCAGCTTGGAGAGACTCACTGCATGTTTTTACATAGACCCAACAGATTCTCCGTGTTCTTTAGATCCTATATCGTTTTCACTGTTATATGCGTTGTACCAGGAGGACTCATACTTCGTTTAGCAAAAATACCTTGGCCTCACCTCACGAGAATAGGTGACGAGCAACAGATAATATTTTATTTATTTAGTCATTTATTTCTTTATTTGTTTATTTGCTGCTTAGTGTCATACACAAGAATTTAATATACCACGCCGGTCAGTTTGATGGGTGCAGGAAATCGGCATGAAGTGTCCGGCATAAACCACCTACCTTGGGCAAGTTACTGACGAACTTCACAGATGTGGACACAATATTGATGGAATACAAGTAGTCCTCGACCAGCGTTGGATTGTACGTGCAAACGGCCCACACGAGCGACGTCGGCCACTTGTTGTCATTAAAGGGAAAGTCCACACGAAATGAAGTTATGGAGAGTGAGAAGACCATTGAAAACTGTTTATGAAAGTACCTTTACTGATATTTTTCACAGTTTTTGACACCAAATTATACACAATCAAATATTTCGATTGTTTCGTGGACTTTGGGAATTATATTAAACAGGCTAAAGCACAGTGTCGTCAAATATTACTTTTAGCTGCTAAAAGCCTCTGGTTGTTATATTTCCACATTAAATACAAATGCAGGTGTGGTACTTCACGTATATTAATGTAAACATATAACAGTCAGTAGCTGTGTAGCCCCTGGAAAAAATCTGGTTAAATAGAATGTTTGATGTGAATGTGTGATCCCAATGTGGGATGTCACTCCAGCCTGTTCGGTATGGTCCATCATACAATCAAAGCCGGCGAAAAACAATTTAAAAATCAGTAAAGATATTTTCAGATACAGTTTTTTGTGCTCTTTTCACTCATCATAACTTCATTTTTGTGTGATTTTTTTCTTTTTAAGACACCACAAACATTCAGAACATAAATACATGAACTGGAAGAGACTATAATTATTATTTTATTTATTTGTTTGTTTGTTTTTCATGGGCAGAGCCTGGGGGAAACCCACGATCACCCGCAGGTCGAACAGGCTGTATATGAATTCATCCATCCATTGCATGTACACGTGGTTTCTCTGCATGTTATGCTCTTAATACTGACCAAGGTATTCGTTTTTATAAAAATAATCTAAAAACCAGTGGAACGTGACATAGTATGATTTACTACTGGCTGGCTGCAGCTATTTATAGCCCCTATACGGCTGTTACTGTTTGCGAAATACTGCAGTGTCGTCACAACTCTGGTTTGACTCTCTAGGCTATAGTCCTTAGGCCTGTTTCACAAGGCCATTTTGGTCTATAGCCTAAACTTGTAATCCAAATTAAACTATGAAACACATAGATCACATCTCTCCCTCTCCACTGTTTCCATGTGCCTAACCCCTCTGCATTGTTTTCATGTGCCTCACCCCTCTGCATTGTTTTCATGTGCCTCACCCCTCTGCATTGTTTCCATGTGCCTGACCCTCTCCACTGTTTCCATGTGCCTAACCCCTCTGCATTGTTTTCATGTACCTCACCCCTCTGCACTGCTTCCATGTGCCTGACCCCTCTGCATTGTTTCCATGTGCCGGATCCCTCTCCACTGTTTCCATGTGTCTCACCCCTCTGCATTGTTTCCATGTGCCGGATCCCTCTCCACTGTTTCCATGTGCCTGACCCTCTCCACTGTTTCCATGTGTCTCATCCCTCTGCATTGTTTCCATGTGTCTCATCCCTCTCCACTGTTTCCATGTGCCGGATCCCTCTGCATCGTTCCCATGAACCTGACCCCTCTGCATTGTTCCCATGAACCTGACCCCTCTGCATTGTTCCCATGAACCTGACCCCTCTGCATTGTTCTCATGAACCTGACCCCTCTGCATTGTTCCCATGAACCTGACCCCTCTGCATTGTTTCCAAGTGCCTGACTGTTTCTATGTGTCTGAACCTTTTGCAATGTTTCCATATACCTGAATGTTTTCATGTGTCTGACCCTTTTGCATTGTTTCCATGTGCCTAACCCCTCTGCATTGTTTCCATATACCTGATTGTTTTCATATGTCTGATCCCTCTACCTTGTTTCCATGTGTCTGACCCCTTTGCATTGTTTCCATATACCTGATTGTTTCCATATACCTGACCCCTCTGCATTGTTTCCATGAACCTGACCCCTCTGCATTGTTTCCATGAACCTGGCCCCGCTGCATTGTTTCCATGAACCTGACCCCGCTGCATTGTTTTCATGTGCCGCACCCCTTTCCATTGTTTCCATGTGCCTGACCCCTCTCCATTGTTTTCATGTGCCTGACCCCTCTCCATTGTTTACATGTGTCTGACTCATCTGCATTGTTTACATGTGTCTGACCCCTCCCCACTGTTTACATGTGTCTGACTCATCTGCATTGTTTTCATGTGTTTGATCCCTCTGTATTGTTTCCATGAACTTGACTCCCCCTCCCCCCACCGTGCACTGTTTCCAAGTGACAGTTGAATGTGATGACAATGCAGCATTTTGAGAATTCTATTTGAGTGACGTGCACTAATTAAATTTCAGTTAATATTGCTGAATTTTTTAAACCTAATTCTGCTTAGGCCATTATGCCGAGGGCGTTTAGTTTAGTTTGCTACTTCTTAAGCATTTACATGAGGAGTTAGAATGAAACCCTAACTGAGATATAGTGACAGTTTAAGAGACCGGATTTCACCGGTTACGCGTGACCATTTGCCAACTATCACACTGTCGTCGCTGCTACGCCGGGTTTACTGTCTGTGCTGTACTCTGTTATATGGTATGGATGCTTGAACTAAGAAAGCCCTCGTACAGATTTAATAGGGATAATGACCTTGTATTTCCCTCTTTGGCTCTAATGACTTAAACAGAAGTAAATTTATATATTATACAATGGATTGATGCCAGGTGCTCGAATTGTAAAAGGGATGCCCAGTGGGTCGCGTGCTGAACATGTTTAACGCTAGTGACAATGCTATGCAAGATCCAAAATTACGACTAATAGGATTTACACATGCAATAAATACCAACTCTCAGCGGTTTCATAGGTTTTGTGAATAAATATTTTCGATTTGGTACATGCCAGTGTGGAGTGAAATAAAAACGTCTTGTTAATTATGTAAAAGTAGGAACACGATGGATAAAATATGGAAGATTTAGAGGCAACCGCTTTCCGATACCCCTCATGGCGACCCTCATCCTTATTTTTTTCCAAGGCAAGCCTGATGAGCACCTGTGACGTCATAGCCCGCTTGTCAGATGTCGGATGGCTAAAAATAGCCGCAGAGTTACCGAGCGTGCAATGTACATGAGGTTAGCTTGTTTTGATGAGGCCCCCTCTCCCCTCCCGCATTTGATATGCATGCAGGCATTGTACCGTATTAAGGGCGATTTTAAGACTTACACGAGGGTGAGAACAGTGCAGGCTGTGACCCCCGTTGTTGCGTTCAACCCAGGGGAACTAAAGCCCTGTGAGATTGCCTGCCAGTTGGACCGGTGAACTTCGTACAGCGTCCGGACGGGTGCCTGACATTTATTATAATTTTGACGGCTATCTGCCCCATATCCTGTACGGCGCCCCATTGACGTCACGGCATTATCACTAGCTGCTTATTTCACTTGCCAGGAATCTCACTGGAATAAGGTGGTGTTCTACACGTGGAATTACTGTGTAGGCATCCCTAACAACCAGCGGCACAATGGTAAGTAAATTACAGCATATTTTTGTCTCCAAGCATGTAAAGGCATGTGCCTAAGACGGATACAGGATGTATATCTATATACGGACAATATTGACATATATATGTATACATATATGGGCATATGACAGAACATAGCATCGCACACAGTAATGACGGCGCTGAATATAGCGTGGTACATGTATTTGTATGAATATATATAGGACTGTGAGGCACAGCCTGTGAAGTAGGTGTGGGTCTCTGATTTCCCGCGAATGTAAAGTCCGCTATCCGAATCAGGGGCATGCTTGTATGTTATATAATATGGTACTGTTACATTTCTCCTTTGAAGTGCCCGCCGTATTGCAAACTGCTTATGCATGAACAAACAAAAGCAGGAGATAATGTATGTATATATATCTTATTATGGCCTATAAACCCTTGTATACACACAAATGATGCTTCAGACGCCAGCAGATTTGTTAGGTTAATATCGCAGTTTATATACGTATGGACACCAGTTACGCCTGTACAAAGTGTACTTTTCTGATATACTATGTTATATATATACTATATATTTTCTTCTATATTTTTTTACATACAGTTTACATATGTAAACTTGCAAAGTATTAATAAGAAGAAAGAGTTTTATATACGCTTCTGGGCAGTTCATGGAAATATTTGAAAAAGAGAGACTTTTTAAATTCTATATCTAATGTATTCAGAACCAACTGGAACCGAGTGCAAAGCTTGGAACGTGTGCAAAGGTGTGGTTAACGTGTGCAAGCTTGTAACGTGTGCAAGCCTACAAAAGTAACGGTCATTTCAACAAAAGCGTATATATCTGTACAGCGTTATACAGTATATCTCAAGTTGCGTAACCTAGTGTAGAAAGTGTCTTAAGCGGGTTACGTGATAAAATTGTCCGTGTTTGTATTACTGCTAAATGTACGATTGGAACTCGTGCAACACTGGCAATATTACAGCAGTGTCATGGTGATATTACTGATGAATTTATTTACTTATTTGATTGGTTTTTCACGTCGTATTCGAGAACATTTCACTTATACGACGGCGGCAAGCATTATGGTGGGAGGAACCGTTACTGTTGAACACTGCATGTATGGATAATGCCTGTGCAATGTTTCGCAAGTAGGTTATTCAGCTTAATGTATTAAACCAACAATTCAGCAGAGATAAATGTATTACTTCATGCGGACTGTCAAATTTTATTTATTTATTTATTTATTTAGTCGACTGTTGCTGAACGCAATTCTCACTTATGCGATGGAGGCCAGTGAATGACGTCATATTGAAAGCACAGCTAATACTGTAAGTGCGTCTCGTCTGTAGTACGCTGTACCATTCATACGCTATTTAGCTCTCAGCGTACTGCAAATATGTGAATGCATCGCATTTACAATGGGAACCACAGAAGCTTTTTCGCCTCATGTGTAGTTAATCCGATAGCAAACGACAATATAAGCTACCGTCAGTATACCACATATACAGAGTAGCCCCAGATCAGCATAAGAAAATGTATCACGTATAGGTTACAGTGTACCGTATGTACCGCAGTCAAGCTAATTGCGCCGCATACGCAATGTATCACAGACAACCGAATTGCACGTCGTATATAATATACCACGGACAAGGCGATTGCAGCATATATACGTAATGTACTACGAAGAGTCAAACAAGTTGCGCCATGTGTTTGTAATTTAACACGGTCAGGCTAATTGCACTATATATGCGCAATGCAACACACTCAAACCAGTTGCACCTTATAAACATATAATCTACCATAGTCAAGCTGCTTGCACCATAAATACACATAATGTACTACAGCCAAGTTACTTGCACCATAAATACATATAATGTACTACAGCCAAGTTACTTGTATTTACTTATAAATACATAATGTACCACAGTCAAGCCAGCTGTACTATATAAACATAACGTACCACAGTCAAGCCAATTGCACCATATATACGTACTTTATTATTCAAACTACATGTAATTACACAATATACGCAATGTTCCACAGTCAAGCTAACTGTATACCATATATACGCAATTTACCAGACGTACCACCGTCTAGCTAATTGCATCGTGCTGAATAATGTTATTCATACTCGACGCGCCCAAGGTAAGCTGTATGCCAGAAATTTCTAACTTGACACAATTGTGTTTTATTGAAGTTTACATAACCTTGCACCAAGTAGATTGCGAATTCGAAGCCATTTGTAAGCCATATTTTGTTTTAATTGCTATTCTCCATCTAGGCCGTAGAGTTCCCGAGAAATCAGTTGTATTTGAATCATCTAGTTAGTTATGTCATCACCAACAAATGCCGTGAATCATATTGAGAGGCTTTATCGGACTTTCTTTTCACGGATAAGATGTCCACCAAGATCTTTGAATCATCTCTTTCGCAAACAAGTAAGAATATGGAACAGTGGTGACAAGTTGTCCAGAGCGGTAGCGATCAAATGTACATTTATACATAAGAAAGGCAATTGATGAAATCTGTAGAACGGATATGAGTTGTCTCTTTGCTCTAAGTGGCTTCTACAATGACTTTTTTTTTTAAATTTTATTAATTAGCTGGAATTCGAAGAAAGCTAATTGAAAACAAATACCACGTATTGCACTCAGCTATGCACATGTCAAGAAGGACAGCTGGAAATGATGGAGCGTTCCCAAGCCGCATTGGCTCCTCTTGGGACGTATATATGAAATACAATCCACCGTTAGTCAAGAGTCTTTTGGTCGATTTGTCTGCGTGACGTTTGCTCATGATGTTTGATACATAGCTAAGATGCAGTCGATCGAGTGTGATTTTGGCGGGAAACCAACCACCTGCCGGCACAGTGAGTACATACTGTATATACAAAGCTTTTATCTCTCAGTTGATTTATCTTCATTTTCCTTTTATTTGGGATTTTTTGCTGACGGCTGTGATGGTAATAAGTTGTGTGATTAAAGAACTGCAATGTCGGATATACGACTGTCCAGTAGTGTGTGAATGCTTCTCTCCGGTAAGGCATCTACGCAATCAAAATAATTGATTCTAGCATCATTTTTCACATAACAGGAAGCGATCATTCACTTTTTAATAGTTGTTTTCTTCACCCTATATAGTCAGCATTTTGAGGACTCTTAAATTAAAGCCCACAGGCCTATGGTTGTGTGATACTGTATGATCCGGTTGAAAGAACGGTTGGGGAATATTTTAGAACAATTATTAAGGAAAATAAAAGGAGGTATGAAACTTTTCTGATATTTTACATCCACACAACAAAAGTATATATTTTTCTAAAATCATTCTTCTGAACAGGAAACGATCCTTCAGTTTTTAAAAGTTAAGTTTTCTGCGCCCAAGTGTCAGCATTTTGGGGGCTCTTAAGTTATTGTTTTTCTCCGAGAAACTTCTACAGATTCATAAGACCATATGATGCTAGCGTATTTCTGTCTGAACCGCTCGGAAGAACGTTCGAGAAGTGTTTTAGAATTGAAAGGAAGTATACAAGTTTCCTCGTGCGATATTGTTTAAAACGCTTTTTAGCTCTGTACCGGAGTCCGGGCGAAGTTTATATCGGAGTTCCATGGAACGATAGAATACCATTTAAAATCTGTCCGTTATTAATACCTATGAAAATATTATCCAGACCTATATTTCTAACCAAAGAAGTCATTTAAACACTATCCTTGTCGAAGTGTAGATCTCTTGTCCAACTATTTGCATATTGACATACTTTCAAATCCGATTCACGTATATATGTATGCAGTTGACAATCAATTTACATAGGCCACGTTAGGTATTTGTTACCCAGTACAATCCGACGATCTTGTTCCTAATCCTTCCACAAAGTTAGTTTAACGTCTTCACCCTAGTTACGTTTAAACCTGTCAGAAGAATGCGGCTATAGTTCAGGTGATTAGAATACTGGCCTATGTAAGACACAAACAGGAGTCCTCTCTGGTCCACGATCGATTTTTGACCAATGAAGTGGCGTGTACGAATGCAGGTGTTGCTAGTTCAGCTGCGGCTTTAAATCAGGAAGTTTATCAGGGGAGAAGAGGGCGGTTTTCTCCTACAACTTTCTGACTTTTTCCTAACCATTAAATCTAATCGCTGTCGCATAGAAGAAATATTCCTGCGTACCGCTTTAAATTAAACCCGCGGGGGCCTCCGTGGTCGAGGGAGTAACGCCCTAGTGCAGTGTAATGGCCCAGGTGCCTTCTCATCAGTGCGATTGCTGTGAGAACAAGCCCTGATCACGCTGGCTTCCTCTCCGATCGTACATGTGGAAGGTTTACCAGCAATTTGCGGATGGTCATGGATTTCCCCCGGGTTCTGCCCCGCTTCCTACCACCATAATGCTGGCCGCGGTTGTGTAAGTGAAATATTCTTGAATACAGCGTAAAACAGCAATCAATTGAAATAAATAAATTAATTAATTAATAATTAAACCTGCAACTTGCGAATAATTGTGGACTTCCCTGGACTCCATACCCGGTTTCCTCCCGCAATAGTGCTGACCGCCGTCGTATACGTGAAATATTCCTGAGTATGGCGTAAAACACAGATCAAATAAATAAATCAATTACTTAAGTACCAATCAAATAATTCGTATCCGCAGATGGGGTACTTATATATATATATGTATAAATGTAGCTGTGTAATACTTTAGGTTCACAGTGAACTGCCACGAGATTCTAGGTCCTGATATGTCTGTGGGGGCGTCCACGTGGATTTGTTTACAGGCGTATAAAATATCCACAACCGTAACATGATACATACTCTACACCCTGATGCTCCGTCTAAACGCTAGGCGCAGCGAGAACGAACAACCAATGAGTAAAAGCCGATAAATGGTTAACCCAAGACCGAAGACACAAAACATGAAACTCTACCCAGTCACATTATACTTACACCGGGTCAACCAGCAACAAGTACCTTTTTTTTGAAGTCTTTCTTATGAGGCGACACGGGCTTGAACCTGGATCTCCTCGAGGCTGAAGCTGTAACCTCTAGACCACCGAGGCTGTCCAACGGTTTCGAGAAAGCTTGCTAGGCCATAAAATATTTTAGACAAACCTAGCTCGTTTGATGGGAGTTGAAAAAGGGCTTTGATGTCGCAAAAGATTATTTACCCAATAACGTTTACACGCCATGCTGTGATCTTTCCATTGAAAAGCCCAATCCATTGCTGTTTAACGCATTAAATCGGTATGACAGTGGTCCGATAAATCTGTGTATGAAGGCGAATCGACTGCTCGCGGAGTAAACCCCCCACTGTTTCAAGGTGTCGGCCAAACTCCTTGACTCAAAGCAGGATTCAAAACAGCTAGAGCTGGATCCGAACACCCGACCTCACTGATCAGTGGTTTGTGATGAAAGGATGTTGACCCCGAGACAGGATCCATAATTTTGTGTGGAACACGTGTTGGCCGCGCAGTTGCGACCCATGTGGCCTAACAAAATCACTCTACCCCCACCCCACTGAACTCACCTATCCCTTGTCACATTAATCTAGCCTCTGGAGAAAAAGAAATATCCCTGGGGTTTAAATGCAAGTAATAAATCAACCAACCTCGTATAAAGCCTGCACTTAACCGTAAACAACTGACCCAAATTTACCTATATAAGCGGCTTACAAGAGACACCCACTAACTCAACAGTAAGAATTTGGGTAAGAATTGCCCAAAGATGACGGGGTGCTTCAGGATGCCTTATTGTGCGCTATGCTCGGTCTGCCTGGACTCCCAACCCAAGAGGCTAAGGGGTTATCTCGAGGGCAGTCCTATTATAATTTGCCACAGGGTGATGATTTAACAAGTTTCTAGGTTCGGGGGAAGGATTCATAAGGTCATTTCTGATCAAAGTGTGGATGAACTCGCTGTCCGCTGTGCAGTTTCATCAGTCAACCTGCATATTACCTAATCAGGTTGTCAGTCAACAAACAACGAATTTAAATCACTTTGTTAATCAGTGGATCACTCATTAAGTTTATTGTAGTCTGCCAGTTGTATTTTTGTGTGGTTGTTGTTGTCGTTGTTGTTGTTGTTGTTCTTCTTCTTCTACTTCTTCTCAGTGGGTCAGTAAGCCACTTGATTTCTTGTGAATCAGTAAACTCACTTGTTTTCCATTTGTCAGTAAAATCACTTGGTTTTGCACGGGTCAGTAAATTAGATTCTTTACCACGAGTCAGTAAATCGGATCGTTTAGTTAATAAATTGTATTGTTTTTTACGAGTGAGTAAATCAGTTGGTTTTCCAAGTCAGTAAACCAGTTCCTTTTCGGATCGGATGTTTTCCCCATGAATCAGTAAATCACTCTGCTTTCCAGCAGGTCAGTAAGTAGTTCATTAATCTCCTTGATCACCACGAAATACCTGACCCTAAAAAGCTTAGTGCAAAATGCGCCCAGAGTGAAAAAATGATTTCCATCATTTAAATTTTTATTATCCAAAGTCAGTTGCGCTCATGCGTATTAAAGAATATATATAGATAACAGATATACCTATGACAAAGGTTTATGTAAGATGTGCTGTATACCACGATGAATTAATTAGTCCATTAAATATTCAGATCATGCGAACTGGGCACCGCTACGAGTCCAAAATAATGTGTAAGAATGTGTCTCCCTCGAGCTCTGTCCTAGCGGCCGGAGAGGAGTGATAATAGTGTTTTCCATTTCTCTTCCAAGAGGATGGACGTAATGTATGGTTGAACCGGCAGCTGAAAGACTGTTAAGTCCACTTCTCTGTCGGGCAGTCGCATCTGTGAGTCGACGTGTCTGTTATGTCATTCAGTTGTTCACAGAAGAAACGCATTAGGGGGTATTTTGAATATTTATTTATTTCATAGGTGTTGTCCGCCGTACACAAGAATCCATGTTTTAGTAGGAGTATAACAAATGCATGTATATGCACATTTCACGCGCTACAAATTTTGTCAGTGTGCATAGTTCATCCTCCATGCTGTTATTTTGTACGGGTTTATGGTTTGAGATAGAGATTACATTCGCCTAATATGCCAAAACATGCACTGAATCTGTGGTTGAGTTTGTTTGGGAGTTACGGTAGTTTTGTCTCCGTGTGTAACGTGTCATTTAATGCAAACAGTTTTAGTAGTGTAAATAATGTGTAGGCCTACTCTTATGCACACATATATAGTTTTTACTGTGTGTACTGTGCGTACTGTCATGCGCATAGTTTTTACAGTGTATATAGTGTATACTTTTATGTACATAGTTTTTGCAGGGTATGTGATGTGTACATTTATATACATGGTTTTTGCAGAGTGTACGGTGTGTAGTTTTATGTACACAGTTTTTGCAGAGTGTACGGTGTGTAGTTTTATGTACATGGTTTTTGCAGAGTGTACGGTGTGTAGTTTTATGTACACAGTTTTTGCAGAGTGTACGGTGTGTAGTTTTATGTACATGGTTTTTGCAGAGTGTACGGTGTGTAGTTTTATGTACACAGTTTTTGCAGAGTGTACGGTGTGTAGTTTTATGTACATGGTTTTTGCAGAGTGTACGGTGTGTAGTTTTATGTACACAGTTTTTGCAGAGTGTACGGTGTGTAGTTTTATGTACACAGTTTTTGCAGTGTGTATGGTGTGTCCTCTCATGCACATCGCCCGTTTCTCAATCAGGTTAAACCTTTTAATTATACAGCCACTTGATCAATTTGTCTGTCTCAATATAATGATTGAATAAAGCGTTCAGCCAATCAGTCAGTCGATCCATCTGATTGACTACAATGACTGCGATGACCGAGCGGTGTGTGGATCTGAGTCGCTTGCAGTAGAAGAGGTAGTGCATCAGTGAGTCAGTAAGTCAGTCATAGAGTCAATCAATCAGCCAGTCAACGAGTTCATTAGTCAGTCATCTGTCTCACCATGATTAACCAAGCTAATCAAACCTTGTGAGCTGATGTGGTTGTGTTGTAGGTCTACTGCTTTGCCTCCACACGGCACCAAGGCGAACTCTACTTTTTGTGATCTGGTGTGACGTAAATTCAGGATTTCGAAACATTCCTGGAAGCGGAGCAGGCGATGCTTGCCTACTGACCTAGATTTCACGGAGGGAAAATTTCCCCCAGCCAAAATATAAATAACTTCTTTGTTTGTCCATGACGTAGGTGAAGTATAGAGTTGTATTTTTTTCAAACGACTTACGTGCAATAAAACTTTGTCCGCTTGCCGAAGCGTGAAGAGCCGTATCTGAGATTGACAGACACAGTACGCAGTTGATATATGAGTCGCCCGGGTGGACACTTTACAGTTAGTGTTCCCATTATTCATCGTATCCTTCCACTGAAAAGAACCTTTAAGTTCTTAAAATTAAAGTAATCCAGGCACTCGGCTGATTTAAGTCTAAGCAAGAATTCTGGGTTCGTTAATTTAAAGGCCACAGAAAATTTTACTATTAGCTTTCTTTACTCTCAATCTATTTCAATCCAATGTCCAATAATATTCCTATGCAAAGTTTGGCAAAACCGTTATATATGATAATGTCATCAAGACAGGTACAGGTGGAGAATTTTCCTCCATGTCTGGTGACTTCTGCATGGTATTCTAGTAAGTCAGCACTCAAAATACGCCGGTTATTCGGACCAGTCTGGTGCAAGGAGACACGGGCATGATTTAAATCAACATTAAACATCAACACTCTTTTACGTTCAGTTCAGGGAATCAAGAAAAACTTACCGCGCAGCGATAAACATGAGAATTACGTTCAGTGGCTTGACAAAAAAATGAACGTAATTATATATGCAGTCCGTATAATATATTCAATTGATTTAATATTTTATGCTGTTTCCTCCCGGCTATTTTTGTGAAGGCGGCTTGACAATCCTATGTTATTACTACTTTCCATGCTCACTTTTGAACAGTGTAAATCAGTGTAATGGACGCAGTAATAGGTTTTAAACTTCCAGTGCTTTTAGAACGAATTTAATGAAAAATAAATAAACAATAGAGCAAAATTTGAAAGGCCATACGGAAAACAAATAAACAACAAAGCAAAATTTGGAAGGCCACAGGCAAAACATTGCGTGTCTGTACGTAGCTCTAAAATATCTCACTTAAATTTTTAAAACGCAGTAGATGGCATTTAGCAAGGAGTGAGATTTAGTCCCTTTTTAAACTTGTTTTGCGTCGTGATTAATTTTTTTGTGTCTTGATGATATCTAAGGACGCAAATAAATGAATACGTGCATAGAAAAGCTAGCAGCTGGTTTTCTGCGGTGACGTAGGACAATAAGAACGTTCTCCTGGGATATGGGAGAGGTGTAAACTCAAACCCAAGATGAGCCGACCAGAGAGCTTTAAAAATAATAGTAACTGATGCTTCGATTTGCTGGCGCTCAACATATGTTGATTGTCATGTTTGGTGAGGGCCTCTGTGGCGGGCGACGGGGGGGAGGTCGCAGTTAGCATGCTAGCGCTCAAGTCCAGCTCAAGCTGGCGTCCTCGCAGGTCGTGGGTACGAAGGCCTGTCAGCAACCTGCGGACGGTAGTGGGTTTCCTCGGATTACACCCAAGCTCGCCGTCGAAGTTTAACTGAAATATCATTTAGTGTCAGTCAAATAAATAAGTAAAGACAACCTGCCTGGTGAGTTGAGCATGAGTGTTCAGTGAGACAGCATGTGAACTGCATTGTTAGAGCTTGACACCGTTATAGTGGTAGGATACACTCAAAAGGTGACGTTAAATGCGGAATAAAATAGCGACAAGATGGAAGAAAGAGAAAATCTAACAGATTAGACGTTTTCCCAAACAATATGCTTTACTGTATTTTGGTTTTACATGGTTTCATTTCAGCTGGGAATTCTGAAACGAAGAGAATATGTGTAAATGCATAGCTGTGTAGCAATGGAAAAGTATACTTTGTATACCACGTATGTATGCCCTTATATGGTTCATATGCTTACATGTTTTATTGTCACGTAGTGTGAGTTTACACAGTGTAGACAGTTGGTGACGTTAACCCAGACCTGGAAACATATATCAGCATAACTGATAATCATTATCACTACAGAAAGGAAACTTTAAAGGCATTGTTAAAAATCTGTCTACGTTATCAACCCGTGAGTGTCTTATTTTTAGTAAGTAATTCCATTTTCAATTAATAGCGAAATAGATTGTTACAATATTTTGAAATGAAAACATAGATATATAAGGGAAGATACCTTCTTTAATTTGACATACCTTTTTGACTGAGCTCCATCACAGTTCCTACATCTATTAATCTGGCACGCGCAGGCGGTGATTGTTAAGACATCCATTGCCAAAGAAATTAAAATTGTATGTAGATGTATATTTGTTCTTTTCATTGCGTGTTTTACGTTCATTGCAAATACTATAACTTTTCTAGACAACGTCTTTATATCTGACCACTGGTTCGAATCCAGCTAGGGTCAGTTTGTTGTAATGATCGATGCGGCGTTAAACCATAATCGTTCATTCATTCATTCTGTTTGTTGCAAACCTTATCGGAGGGAAGTTTACCCAGAGTGGTTTATTGGTCAGACTATTCTTCGTGACTGAGTATCTTCGACATGCTGTTCCAATGAAGTACAACAAAATATAAATTGTGAACAGAGTTATGGTGTGATAGGAATAATGTTGAAAGTGATGCTAAATCCAAAGCAAAGAAAAAAAACAGCTTTTATTTACTTTCGCTGATCACATAACATAGTTGTTGGTAGAAGTGCTTTAGGAGACATATTGTACTTCTATCGTTTGGGACTCGTAAGAAAGGTAAACAACGTCAACCTGCTTTCTGAAAAATGTAAGCGATAGTGCTATGTAAATGAATGAAAAATGTAAGCGATAGTGCTATGTAAATGAATGAAAAATGTAAGCGATAGTGCTATGTAAATGAATGAAACTTGAACACATATCACTATACTCTCCTGTGACCACACATATATTTACTTAAAACTTTGTCACATACACTCTAAAGCGTTCACCCAAAGAAACTGTACCGTTACTTATGGCACTGTTGCCACACGGTACTATACTGTTACAGCACGGCACTGTATTGTTGCACATAATATTGTGTTATTACCGCACGGTAGTGTAGAATTACAGAATGACACAATTTCCTTATCACATGGTAGTGTACTGTTGCCTCTTGCACAGTACTGTTACCGCAAGGAACTGAAATGTTACTGTATGATAGTGTGCTGTTACCCCACGGTAATGTACTGTTGTCGCTTCGCACCGTATTGTTACCGCACGAAACTGAACTGTCACAGCACGGTACTGTGCTTTTACAGCAGCAGCTGCACACGGTGCTTTGTGGCAACCGTACAGTTCTGTGGGACAACATTACAGTGCTGTGTGTGTTCTGCACGGCACTGTGTGACGCAACCGTGCAATACACTGAGAAGCTATGCAGGTTCCACGACATACTGTGCGCCTGTTTTGGAATCGGCTCAGCAAACTAATAATGCATGCTTACTGCACAGAACTGCACAGTTTTCCTTTTGTCTTAAATCTTTTTTCAGCAGTACCTGTAGGGCAAAATTAACATTACGGTATACCGTAAGGTGACGGCTTTCGTGTGTACCGGAACATAGGTCAGCACAATAATGAAAACTTTTTCAAAAACTTTTGAAAACTTTTTATGTTGATGACAAAACATACACAAAACCAGATTAAATTAGATTCTGCTGTCACCTGACTGTCAACATTTGTTCGCGGTTTGTAACAATAAATTCAATACAGCCGAATTTATTTCAGGAAAACTGTGTGTACATTCTAACAGGTTGTCAAGCAGGGAAGAATTCTGTCAATTGTTTGCGATGACGTCAAAAGCTAGAGGTCAGATATGACTTGTCCTTGACGGTTGACAAAACGAACTCATTTTCCCCACGGATGTCTATGACCTATTGTGTTCAGTGGACAAAACTTCAGTGACTTTGAACGGGTTTTCACCGGATATAATCTTCGTTAGAAGATGTTGCCTAAAATAGCCCTCATTCGGCCGCCGGTTCATACTTCATAAACCCTCAGGTGTCGTGCCCAGTATCTGATTTATTTACACATTTGACCCTTGTTTGACGCTCCTGCATGCTTTCAGTTATATACCATGGCTGTCAGTTTTATGAGGACAGCAAACTGAAGTGCCCGGAGCGAAGTGCACGCACCTTTGGCAGTTACTGACCCACGTACTTACGTGGGACGTACAGATAGATACACGCACGCCATTTAATGTGGTGGTTTATTAGTGCCATGCAATTTCATGTGAACTTTTGTGGAATTTTCTATACATACTTGCTAGTAAGGTTTATCAAGCTGTTCATCAGTAAAATTAGTTGATCGGTTTACACAGAAAACTGCGCAGCGGTGAAACACATTTCAGCGGCAGAGAAAAATATTTTCACCGCTAATTTTTTTTGCTGTGAAAAAATAATTTACTCAGTACAAAAAGTCATTTACTCGTAAAAAAAATGATTTCCTATGTAAAAATATAATCTACTGGTAAAAATGATTTCGTGTGGAAAAATGTAATTTCCTCCTAAAAACTGATTTCCTAGGTGACGAAAATGACTACGCCGTACTCACGAATATTTCAATTATACGACGGGGGCAAGCATTATGATGGGTGGACACCGGGCAGAGCCCTGAGCAAACTCACCACCGTCCGCAGGTTGCTGGTGGATCTTCCCGCGTACGGCCGGAGTGGGAGCCAGCATGAACTGGGCTTGAACTCACAAGGACCACACATCTTCCTTTCCCTTTCCTTACATCTTATGTAACTCAGATGGACCTATGACTCTGGTAGATGTTTAGATCTATCAGCAAAATTGCAGTTGTAATAAATGGCCTCATAAAAAATAAAATAATAAGAATACAATCCCTCGTAAACTAACCTTAAAATTAGCGTCATGTTAAGTTTACCCTGAAACCGGCTAGATAGATCCTTTCATCACACAATTAGACAGTAGGTCGCGAGGTTTATTCACGACATCTGTCATCTGTTGCTTTGGTGTTAAGAAATAGTAATTACATCACTTTGTCCAAGTCAGCTTTTCTTCCTCCAAGGCCAGGATTGAACACGAATTTGCATTGACGCTGCCCACATGTTCATTAAGCCAAGTACCGCTCCCTCTTTAACATGGAAAACATGGTACATGGTGTTAACATGGTAACATGGTAACACGGTAACATGGTAACACGGTAACATGGTAACACGTGCTCTTCAGCTTATTCAGCGGTGTTTAATATTCAGTCATGGATCGCAATGCCTGTGTTTTGGTGATAAGAATATAGCCAGATGCAATGACGTCGGTGTTTAACAGCTGCTTTGAAAGCAGGTCATCCTATATTTATTTATTTATTTGATCGCGATACCAGAGAATTGGAAGCAGGAGGAGCAGAACGGAGTGCCTGGTGAAAACCGCAGGCCTTAGGCAACTTACTGCCGAACTATCCCACGTGTGACACACAACATATTGTTGAACATAGTCTTCAACAAACGCACAACTACGCAAATTTACGGCCAAACACGAGTGTCATCGATCGTTTATTGTCACCAACAAGCAATTAGAGCAGAGGAATCTACCCGTATATCCTTTGTCTTAGTGATTGAAAGAAAAGCTCTCCTGTTTTTTGTACGACCTTCCCACTGAAACAGTATTAACCCTCATACCACCTTTGAAAATCACAAACTGTCCGGAGGTAAAGCGAAAATATTTTTTTTAAAAATACAAACTTCTTAAAACACCATCAAAAAGTCGTTGTTCATGCCGACTTTAGAAACTTCTCTAACCCATGATCATCTAATGTTAATGAGACGGTAACATGTTGCAAGGGCCAGCGTCTCACTCCCCCAGTGTTGCAGAATCGGTTAGGCTTCCGGGAATTCATTTACTTTGCGCCCATCTATTTAAATGACTCAATCTCTCTGTCAGTTAGTAAGTGGATCACTCAAAATGCCTCGACGTCCAGTGGTCTGCCGTTGAGTTGAAGTGATTGCTCTGCCTGGGTATTTGAGAACCCCAAATATTTACTTTACGCAGCTTGTGAGCAGACGTGGAAATCGACACACAAACGCAAACATGTGTCAGAATCATCACCGACAGCTCAGATGCGCTGTAAATTGACGATTGTACACGCTAATGAAGATTACACGGGTTTGTACCAAGAGCCTTCTTAAAACGAAACAATTTCCGGCGTTAAGTGTACGCAAAGAAATACCACTCTCGAACGACTACCATCCATGTTTTCGGAAAGGGCTGGAAAGGTATAGCCCTGAAGTAAGGGACTACTTTCAAACAAGAGGTGTAAGCGTGTACGGAGGGACTATTTGAATGTCTGAAAATGTGTTTATGAAGATTTGAATGTATCTGTACTGTCGATCACACATCCTGTTTATACTGATCACACACATTTATATACGCTTTTGGTTGAGAAGACGATCTTCTCCCATTGTATCAGATTAAAAGTGCTCCAGACGTTTATAGATGTATTACTACGCAAAATGTCCGGTAATTGTGAACGAAAGCCATCTGGTTAACACAGAGGCCGATGAAATTCCGACTGTATGCCATGTAAACGGCTGCCTTCAAAGTGGACGAGAACACCATGTTTGTACAATATTTTGATTGCCATAGAGAGTTTGATTACCAAACCTCAATCTCATATTCCCCAATCCATTTCCCACTCCCCACAACCCCGTTACCGTGTACATTTATTTCAACAGGTACGAATAGAGCGTTCTGAACGCAGATTACCAAAAGCGTCGCCAAAGCGTAATAGATCAAACTGCATAAGTTGTATTGCAGTAGAGCAAGTGATGTCTGCATTGCCTGACGAGGGGTCTCTGGTAAGTTGTTCTTGTAAATTGACAAGACAGGCGCCAAATTCATCTTTTGCAAAATGTGTGCATGTATGTTTTTCACAAATTAAAGCCATCGAGAAGACAGAAACGTGGCTTTTGTGGGCAAGCATCACAAATTTCGATTGTGGATATCGCACGAAAGCGATAGCACACGTATTTTGTAAAATATACTTACAGGCTCTCTCTTACATGTGTCTACGATGTACTAGATTTCTACCAGATTCTTTGGACGTCTGTAAAATTATATACGTTTTTTCAACGTGCCTTAAACGATCGAAGAGAATCCATGGTCGAAGAATTAGCGTGTAAGAGCAGCTGTCGCTGTGATTTAAAGCCCAGCTCACACTGGCTTCCTCTTCGGTCGTACGTGGGAAAATCCACCAGCAGCCTGCAAGTCGTCATGGGTTTCCCCTGGGCCAGCTTTGTCCGGTTTCTCCCAACCATGACACAAGCCGCCGTCGTATAAGTGAAATATTCAGAAGTCGAGTCAAGTAAATAGAAAATTTAAAGGAGAGCCTTTGTGTGCTTGTGATTCTGTTTTTCCTTGTATCGTAACTACCGTAATGCCGATTTTGGCTCCATACCTCGATTACACTCATCTCTTACCTGATACATCTCGTAACGTCTTCACAACACTATTTGCAATGCACACCTATCCAACTCGATCTCAAAATCTCAATCTCTATAGACCTTTTCATCTGTGAAATCTCAATGCCGTAGCATGACGTCGGGAGTGGAACAGATTGCCGGTGGAATTAAAGTCCCTTGTGCCCATTTATCATATCGTTACGAAGAAGATTTTCTTCGTAACGATATTATTTCAACCTGGGCGCTTTTATCTTTTATTATCTCTCTTAATAACATAAGGAATTTTATCTTTTTATCATAGTGCAAACCAGTTGTGTATTTACACCTCGATTGCCACCGTTATCCTATCAATACTTCTAAACGGGATTGATCAGTTCTTCAAAGGAGGTTATTCCCGCCAGTATTCTCCTAGTTAATATTTCATTTATTTTCACATCTGTATGAATCTTGCTGGTGAATAAATATACAAATACCATCTCTCTGACGTGAGTTCTTTTCGTTTTATTCATTATTTTAATGACACAGTTACAGATATAAAACATAAGAGAGAGAGAGCAGAGTAAACATAGCTGATTATTGTGTCTTTCACCATTTCGGTTTCAAAAATATATAATAACAACAATAACGCCATACGAAACATAATCAATCTGACGCATGACATTGCTTATGTTTGTAATCAAGCGATTGTATTAACAACTGAGAAACAAAAAACAAAAGAGAAGAAAGTAGAAAGAGTGATGGATTGAGATCATGCACATATAAGTGCAAAAGAAGTAATTAAGTTTTTCACATCTGGACAGTTATCCCCTGGTTTTCACTCCACGCCTCCCCATCCGGATTACAAAATGTCTTTAAGTAGCAGGTGGAAGAAATGAAGACAAGGCGAAATTGTTGTAAATTGTTCACAGTTTACAACGGGACCTACATTACCAGTTAGATGAAAACCCTAACTGACGTGGACTGACCAGAGCCCGTATTTCACTGTTTACGTGTAACCATTTGCCAGGTATCTGACTGTCGTATCTGCTCTTGTGATACTCTCTGTGCTGCAGAGAAGCAATCTCTGAGGTCGACCGCTTTCACCGAAAAGTAGTGCTGAAAGAGAAAAAAGGAAACGTTTTTTTTTTGTGCGTTTAGTCAGAAAATCTATTTGTAAATTATTTGCAGTTTTGAATCATTTGATGTACGGTGGATTTCCATACTTTTTTGGTCCAGGAAAAAATCACAAAAATCGAAGGTTAATGGCCAAACAAACGTCAAATTAAACTATCCGTCTCCTAGATGCAGTTTTGTAATAAAAGTCGCAAACTGTTTGCTTTCATGAACATGACTGCTTTGCATGACTGTAAAAAACAATTATACAACGATCAAACTTTAAATTCCAGCAATTCCTGTCTATGTCAGGATTTGCAATTGAAATGTTGTCTGTTCTTTCTGCCAATACACTCGCTTGCGCAGAGTCATGTATTTAAATGCTGATGGTCTTCACTGTGGCTGTCGTTACTCAAGTCTTGAGCAAACTAAAAATGTTGGAAAGCTGATTATAGGATTATATGTATTCCAAAGCGGGCACTTTGCCTCTGAAAACCAACTGAATATTCAATTTGACGCGTTTTCGAAATGCATATAAGAGAAACGGTTTTATCGACCTATATTATCTCACAGAGCTCTCTGTTACACCATTCGGAATTCCAGTCACGTCGATATTTTAATGTTGCACTAAAATCCTCTATTACAAACTGACCAGCGGATTACTCACTGACTGATTAGTGGATTACTCACTGACTGATGAGAGGATTAGCCCAGCGTAATCCTGACACATTGTTTGGATTGAACGCTGCAACGTGAGACAATTTCATAATATCAGGAAGCTTAGCAAATAATCTTTCGAGTATTGTTTTTCATTGATAACGCTCCATTGTAGATTCCACCACCATCTAATTACACGACTTTTTTCTTAATTTATGGTTTTTGTTCTATACTCTTCCATTTCCTGTATAATCGAAAATCCCCCAATTCCCCGATGCTAAACAGCGCCATACCACCGATCCTTCAGCTAGACTTATATGACATCGAATGGATTTGGTATAACTGCTGTCTGCAGATCATCTGATACTAGTAAGAGGTGACCACAAAAACAAATCTGAAGTTGTGTAGGGCATTTAATTAGCGTGGTTTTGGGCTCACTGCAGTAGTACTTTCTTGGAATATGGCATTGCTTTGGATAGTGAATAACTTCAGAATATAGAGGAGAGTTTTGTTTTGTAGACGATTTCAATCGGAATACTTACCATAACGTGTTACAATACAAAGATTTTTCTTTTCTCTTTTGTTGCTATCAATAAATATTAAGATAAATGTAGCTGTACACAGGTTTACCATTTTGAAATTTCCTGCCACTAAAAATGTGGTAGAAATCAACTAAAGATGGTACCAAAAGAGCTGACTCCGCCTCCATCTTCCACCGGAAGCTGAGCATACCGGTCACAGGCAGTCTTTATATAGCTGTCATACCGCAAGATTGATGCTGGGCAAAAGTTCAACAATGGCGGGCTAATTCAAATGGCATTTAAATACGGACCAAGGCCCAACTATAGCCGCGTTCAAATAGTTTTCATCACTTATTGTACAACTTTTTCGTTGTGAATAGAAATGGAAGAAAAGGCTGATCGTGTTATTTTATTTTGGAAGTTTCAGTGTTTTGTTTGGGGGAGGCCGATTTAGAGGCGGTAATGTTTTGACTCATTGTCACTGTTCTGCCATTTTCCGGAGTTCTTTCAACGAACAGGTGGAATCAGGCTTTTAAATGTCGATATTGGCCGCCCCAAAGTCTACTCGGGAGTCGCATGTAAAAAGCGATTATCCAATTGGGACAACATTCCTCGGAATTCATGTGGAAGAAAATATGTGGACGATTAACCTAGGGTTAGCGTTTTATGTGATAATTTCCTAGACAACTTGAACAGTACTGATTGCTTTTTACATTTTAACTCTACATTGGGGCCAAAAATAAAGGGGCAAGGTTTTTAGTGTATTTTCGTTTTTCTAATAAAACATTGCAAATGAGGTGAATGTCTATCGGACAGGGAGATATTGTTGTGTGTGAAACCTACAGGAAATCTTCACGAGGCTTTTGTACGGTTTGAACTATTCTTCACAAGGAAAAGTTTGCAATTGGGAACCTTTCCCGTCCAGAGTTATTCAGACGACCTCTGTGGAATCTGTAGACCCTTCTTATCTTTCTTGTGGGTAAATCTGGCTGCGTACTACTCGTTCAATGGAGGACAATGGTCATTTCAGTCAGCACCACAGAGTTTACAGTGCTCGGGCTAATTTACACCACTGTATTAAGGTTGTATTTGCTAATGAGGCAAGGTCTATAAACAAGACCAGCCAACTGGCGAAAAATCTCGATTATTTTTAACGCAAAGATATTATTCCAATGAAGGTAGGCGTGATATCTGATAGCCATGTCCCCAATTTCGCTTCCGCATTACATCTCCGTGCATTGTAAGGACAAAACAGCATTTTATGTAATTCTGTGCCAGTGACCTCTGATACAATGCAAGTAACATCACTTCATTTTTTTTTATCTAATTCTGCTTAAGCAATGGTGTAAGGAGGTGTCTAAACTGCTACCAGTAATCTATTTACATGAAAAGTTGAAATAAATCCCCTACTAGGGTAGACTGACAACAGGTCTGATTTCACCGGTAACGTGCGACCATTTGGCAACTTGGTTTTACTCTTTATGCTGTAGTCTTTTGTATTGTTGCATTTCTCTATGATAACACAACGGTAGGGTTGGGGTTTTTTTTTAATGCGTTCAGGTTTCATTCTGATTGATTGCCTGTCTGGATTGTCACCCAGATCTCTCGGGAGTGCTGAATACTTGTTTTCACTTCCTTCCAACATGTTTTGCCTCCATCAGTTGACGAGCGTTGTAGCGTGTGTTAAACAATCGTAGGCGCCTTCAAGAGAAATCGCTGGTATCCTGTTTCATACCTGTCATACGCAAGCTGTCTTCGTAGCTCGAGCATTTCCCATTTTACCTGCCTTTCAATGAGCCTGGTTATAACACAAGCTAGGCCTATACAAACAGCCCTTCTTTGTATCCGTTTATCATTTTTCCTGTCGTATAATGCAGCTTACAATTCATATTATATATCATGGTTAATTTCAAGGTTAGATAAGAAAAATCCTAGAGAAATAAAGGTGCAGGTAGCCAGTGGTATACCCTGCCATTACAGCTTCTTTAGGACATACTGTTAAAGACATTTTATGTCGACTTTGGCATTTTACAGCCTCTGTATTTTTCATTATCATTATGATTTTGTATTAAGCATAATGTGTAAGCTCGTACCACCTCTTTATTACAACCAGCTCTGACTGACTTCCGCTCCGGCCGTAGGTGGGAAACCTGCCAACAACAAGTGGTTCGTCGTGGGTTCGCCCCCGCTCCTCCCCCCGCCATGCTCTGCACCACCAGTGAAATATTCTTGAAACACTGATCAAATAAACAGATAAATAAAACATTACAATCAAGACGTCATGTCCCAACGCCAACTTCACAAACATACCACTAGTTATCCGCACGGCTTGGTTGTGGCCTTTCGTCAGGACATTTGGCTAGGTTAAAAGAGAGGTGCGGTGGTATGCACAGGGCTTGGCCTGATTTCTGTCACCTGCAAATGTGACCGCTTTAGAAATGAAATGTCCTAAAGTATGACAGGATACAATTATGTGAACAAGCCAGAATAGGAATTACTAATGCGATTTTATACGACACCTTATGTGCTAAAGAATGGCACATGATTTAGAAAAAGATTTTATTCATCCGCCTAAAACAATCACTGCGTCTTTTTGTCATAATAAAAAATCTGTTCACTCCTTGTCTTTACACGTATCCGTCCTAATTTTTATATTTTATATATATATTTCCTTAGATCTTTTTTGGATTGGCGTTATTTGTCGTTTTTGGAAACTGGATGGGCTTGCGCTTATTGACCCGGAATGCCCATTTGGGTTGACGGCTGGTATACCAATGTCGGTTTCGACTTATAAGTTTCAAAGTTTTTTTGCTCACTCTACCTATAACGTAATGGTTCTCTTATTACGTATATTTGGCCTTATGGCTAATTCCACGCATTTCCTGTTCAAGAGAGGTCAATAGTATATCAGTGTTCCTCTCCACCTAGTTCAAGTACACTCCCTTTAAATAGACTGTATATAAAATAATATCTTAATTTCGAGACGCGCCAAGCACACCATGTTGGATGCAGGGAATCTAAAGGTTCCTTGTCAATGACCTGGACTGAACGCGCCCTTCTGTGTCAGCGGACGGCAATAGCTCACATCACCATTGATCGTGGCTGCGCTCCCCAATTTTGGAACACTTTGTGTTTCCATGTCCTCTTCACCTAAACACAGTTTCGACCTTTCCGATTGAACTGACCCCCCAAAATGCAGTATCTTGAGAATGAAGACAAACATTTTACAATTCAAAGCGGCTTTAGACAAAGGATTCAAATAAGGTGGTAATCTTAAACATCACCATTATGAAAATCATGAGGGTGAAGTACACATACACGGACTTCCCCAAGGCAAATCTGCCCTCATAAGACCTTGATATTTCTCAGCTTGCCAAACAAGACGCTATCTTAACTCACAGATGGTGTTCTTTTAATAAAGATACCTCGTGATGAGGTATAAATAGCCAGGCTTTAAGCGGAGGAGACAGTAGGTAACCTACATGTTGTAATATGACCTGTTTTTGGTACACATGTTTCTTTTCAGATCTCTGGGTTGAAACGTGGTTCAGTAGCACTCAACTATAACGTCTACCCACCTACCCCCTCCCCTGCCCGGCCCCCGTTTACCCACCCTCTCCCTGAGTTGCCTGTTCACCTCTTCTTTGTGTTGATGTCTGCCAAGTACCAGACGTGATAAATCTCCTCCATAAAAATCTCTGTTCGTCCCTCCAGCTGTATGTGGGTACACCGCTCATAGACAACTATACAGTTTTCTGTTTTCTCGAAGAACCCATTGCACTGGCATGAGTTTCCTGATCATGATATAGTTCTTACTGTGATCCAAGTTAATAGTCATCAGTGTAATAAATAAAGTCTTACTCTAAACACAGTGAGTTCATTTATTGCGTGAAGTGTCCATTGTTTATGGACGAGGCAGCAGACCATACGGTCATTGCCTGCGTTTGGAGCAATCCTTGAGTACCCTATGACAATATCTTATGACAAGACTGTTAGGTCGCATGAACAGTTTCACTGCAAATAAATAACTTTGTTATACTTAGCAACCTAGGCGTCGAAACCGACTTTCATACACCAGCCTCAACTAAAATGGGCATTCCAGGTCAGTAATCGCAAGTAAATTAGCTGTGGTCATCGTGTTGTTTGGCTTTACTCGTATGCGAAACCAGAGCTGAGTACATGCACTATGGAGATACCACCCTTAACATACAACTTATATTTATTTACTTGCTTGATTGGTGTTTTACCCCGCACTCAAGAATATTTCACTTGTATATACCACCTTAAGTTTTACCTTAAGATAAATGACTGAATGAATGAATGAATAAGATTATATGGTTTCGACGTCTCTATTCTGATAAAGGTGCCTCCTGAAGGTTGTT
The DNA here is from genome assembly GCA_016165875.1 of Acanthopleura granulata. Lineage (NCBI taxonomy): Eukaryota > Metazoa > Mollusca > Polyplacophora > Chitonida > Chitonidae > Acanthopleura > Acanthopleura granulata. The sequence goes on from JABBOT010000013.1 coordinate 2,372,294, forward strand.
GACGACAACTTGACTTTCATCAGTATGACATGGAAATCGGCAGACCACACGTGAAATAATTCATCAGTAACTTACCAAGGGTTGGGGGGTTTATCCCAGGCACATCGTGCACATCTGGCCATAATACTGAACAATCCATCCTATTTGTTCCACTCCTATCTGCGTTTGAGGCTTGCATGGTGCCAAAAATCTACCTGTGGTCATATGCACACCAATACTGGTTTCAGACAAGTGCGTGGCCTTCAGCGAGTATCAATCACACTGTACAAACGGCCACAGAAGCGTCGTCAAACGTTAAATGTCACAAACAATGGGGGCCGGGGAATTAAGAAATTCATTGCCCAAAAATGGGTTTGAGCCCACACCTTAAGAGTCCAAGCGATTAAAACGCAAACATTATGTCATTATGACACGTATATAAAACTAACGTGAAAAATTAAACCCCTTGGCAACAGAATTTTTGGTTGTCTTTTGATCACTAAGGAATGCTTCCAAATTTCGCGGACTCCATATGAATGTCCTTACTGCACGTCTTACTCAAGGGATGACATCATCGTCACGTTGTCTCTTGATCTTTAATTCCTCACTGGTATAGGTGTTGTACTTACCTCTTTGGCTTAGGCCCGTCCTCTTCGGCAAACAAACATTCCTCAGGTTTGGGAATATAATCTTAAGAACAACAGCGTAGAAAGTTAAACCGAGCAACGACAACAACAGTGATAGTTGGCCAGTGGCCATGGCTTACTGTAGTCAGTTTAGCTTAGTTAGGGTTTTATTCTAACTGTTCATGTAAATGCTAAAAAAGGAGCTTTTTATACGGCCCCTTAGCACCATGGGTTAAACAGAATTAGGTAAAGACATAAAATGTAGTCCCCGGGGAAACTGAAGCGTTTGTCCTATGCCAGCAATATACAGGATTCTTGTATATACAGGTAACATGATGATAGTCGACTTGATTTGATCGTCTCTCGGTAATCCTATATGTACGATATATATACTAGCAAGAGTCGGAATGTTTATGCGTGTTTATTGAAATCAGAGAAACACAGTGGTCGTATCGAATAAAGGTGGGGCAGGAGACAGTAAGACAAGGCCGTATGTCTTGCTTCTTGTATAACCAAGGTGACTTTGCCGAGATTTGCAAGTGTGTAGCCAGGTTGAGAGGGGTTTCATGACTGTCGCAGAAGTTGGCAGGGACACCGTGATTGCATAAGCTGAGAACCCTCTTCCATTCAGTCCACCACCCCACCTCCCAACCCAACCCGCTTTACACCCTTCCCATCTCCCCGACGTCTAGGTCATCACACGGGCAGGCCATGGTCATTTCCGTTCACTTAGGCTTCATACTGGACAGGCTGTGTTGGAAGGGTTTGCAGAACATGGGAAATGTTCCACGCCGGACACCCTCTCAGCAGAATGGGGTAAGAAATGTATCTCACCTTAATCTTTTCCCGTATATGTATCACCTGGTATTCCTCGTTTATGTCGTTTACCCATTTTGTCTATATTTGTCATATTGAAATTTGATTACTGCTTTGTATACCGTGCTGGCTATATCGGGCCTGAAGTTTTCCTTCATGTATGCTGACACGATCATGACTCTTCGTGCAGCTTCGTGTACGCAGGAATCTGTTGGAATTAAGTGGAATTCCCGAAGAATGGAAAGTGACAACGCTGACTCTTTGATACAAAACGTTACGAAATGCTAATTATGTTATGCGCGATTCCGCCTGCTTATATGTAAACCACTGCGATCTTCGTGATGGACAACGTGAAGGTAGTGGTAATTTCAGATGCACTTATGTTTGTGTATACCGACACATATTATAAAGACCAGCTAGGGGTTGAAAATGTCATGTTGTAACCGCGGGCGTGAAATTTATGTAAGGTGAAATCACGTTATAGGGCGAGATTTGCAGGATATCAAGTAGACTGGTGTTCACGTGTCAGTCCTACCATTTTGAAATGGATTCACGTTGAGAAGCGCGATTTCTCATTGGATTAACTGTATTCGTAACTACCAGTCAGATCGAGAAGCATTCACGTCACTTTTAATAATATGGGATATATTTAACCTACATAACGTTTTCGACGTGTGAGAACTTTGAAACGTGTCAGATTTTGGAAAAAAAGGCTTTCTTCTGTTTTACATTTATCCCCTTTATCAGATTATTTATTTAATCTGTTCTGTTAATTCCAACATTGCGTTTTCACATTCAGTATAACAAAGTATACGCGCATTTGCTTGCTCTCAAAAGAATATAACGAACAAGCGCTAATAATGTAGAGGCACTTGTCACATGTATAAAAGAGAAATTCTTCCTCACGCCTCTACAGTTGCCAATATCGATCTATCAAATTCCAGTACTACGTTTTTGGGGTTTATTTTTTTTACATTTTGTCAACTTTCAAAAGGAACTGAAAGAAAAGCATGCTCAAAAGACCTTGCCCATTTCTCCTAAAATGTGGCTGTTGAACAGCCATTTGGATGGGGCTCTGGTGTCTAACACTTTAACTTTTGGTAATTGGCTATTCAACGTTCTGTGCTCATCACACACCCAATTTACCAAGTAACGTCAAGTAACAAGTGATACCAAGCATATCGCAGGTGAGACCAAGTAACAAGTAAGGCCAAGTAACAAGCATCCAAAATATATAGCGTTTCAGGAAAGAAGGGCTACAGAGATGCCTGCACATATTACATATAGTTGCACATGTAAAGCAAAAATATTATTACTTGCCATTCTGCCAAACTCATTATGTCTGGAACAGTGACTTGGCAAAGTACGTCATTCATTGTCCCCAACAATGCCCTGTGTGTATTCGAATATACTGGTTTGTTTTCGGAAACCTCCGGTAAGCTAGTGGGTTTTAAAGACCCTCTGTGCTTCCGAAGATGAAATTGTCCCACATCTTATAGTGCCGGAGAATCGCGTTGTGATAAGTACAATGCTACCCCTGACATTTCCTCTCGTGGATTATCCACCAAGTCTAATTAGTTAGCTGCATCTATGCAGAAAGACCTTGGGAACTCTGTGCGAGTTTTTGCGTATGTATGTATGTATGTGTATATATATATATATGTGTGTGTGTGTATATATATATATATATATATATATATATATATATATATATATATATATATATATATATATATATATATATATATATATATATGCTACCCTTTGAATATATATATACATATGACTGAAGTGGGCTGGAAATGCACAGTATACATACACCTGTCGAAATGAGAAACAAGGTTCAGTCAAAGGACAAGAGTTTAACAGCCCTAGCACTTTCGCTGTGGGAGACATCACAAGCTTTGTGTTGGCAATGTATTATTATACACCCGATGGAAATACAATAAACAGACAATAGTAATAGTATAGCACTATTGGATAACGTGTTAATTACGTGTAGCGCCCAAGAGCATGAAACTCATGCATAGTGACATTTGTTTCTTTGTACATCCTCGTTCCGACGATGCGATGTTCTATTTTAATCGAATTCGACCAGTCGATGAGGCTAATCGCACCGCCTGATCGCGACTTCCGATTCACCGCTATAGAAAGTAAGGTTCCAGATGGTACCTTCACAGGTTCTTCCGTGAGGATCTCGCAGGACAGGTTTAATGGTTCCTTAAAGGTCTCTGTTGGATTCGATGGGTTTTATTGGATCAAGATTTGGTTTTACAAAATTGTCGAAGAACTGTTTTTCGTTCAAAAACTAACTAACGTTCCTTGAGCAGAGCTCAATTTACCATTACAGGAGCTCGTTTTTTTGTTTAGGGGACTATGTTAATCGTGGTGTGACGAACCAGTTAACCTGCTTTTTTCATGTAAACTATCATTGCAAGTGTGTAGTAAGAAGATCGTTGGTTGAGGAAGCTGTAATGACTATAAGTAATGACTATAATAAGAACATTAGTATCTTGGATTGGGGAGCTCTCGCAGAAAAAAACTTTCCCAGCCAGACCACAGAACGGTTTCAATCTGCGAACAAATCGTTCCCTGACAATGTATTCTTTTGTAGTTGTCTCTTTGTTATTAGTGAAACACATCGCACTAGTGTCATGCGTCGTTGGGCAAAACCCGATTGTGTACGATCAGAGCCTATCAAATATACGGAGCCTCATAACTTTGGCTGTTGGCTCCTCAAACTACTACATAGCGCTTGTCCGTGTTGTTACATCCCTAGCGCAGCCTGTTAGCTGGAGGGGTAAACAGGTGAAGTGCATGGCTGGTCTCAGTATGTGATATACCCTGGTGCAATGTAAAGTGTATAATTATTAAGAATGTATCTTTTGCGCAAGTCCTTATGATCGTGAAATATAGGTACCTGTGTATGTCAGTGTTTGGTACGTTGAGAGAGGTGTGCATTTTTGTGAGCGTTTTCGTGAGTCATCCGCAAAAGCGTCTCTTTTGTTTTATGCTTCTCGAAAATAAATCGAACGCATTCGAGAGATAATTTAAGAGATTGTACCACAGCAGTAACGCTTCATAACTCAACACAATCTCAAAATGTGTTGCTTTTTCTTACTTTGGTGGCTGTCGAAAGTGTGAAAAAAAAACAAGGGCGGAACTGAAGACGTCATACATATCGATTCATAATAATATTATTATATAATACATAATACTCTTTTTTTTTTGCCCACGGTTGTGCCCTAAAGAGTAGGTCGATTGAAATGGAAACTATGTTCGCTGTTTGCGTCAGAGCGACCATTGTACTCTGTGTCCTGGGCATCTGGTGAAGACGTTGCCAGTAAATTCTGGCCGGGGGCCGAGTTCACGTCGCCATGTTAAGCCGTGTATATGCCACCTCTCTGTATCGACTTGAGTGCTGATGAATGAGATTATGTAATGGATAATTAGGTGATGATGTGACATGCCCTGGGAAGGAGGAGGTGTGTGTGTGTGTATGTGTAGGGGAGGGGGCATCGCAAAAAGAAGCACTCTCAAACATGTTTTCTGTTTCTGTTATTCCTCAAACAAAGATGGACGGATGCCACACAAACCCCTATGAAATTTGGGACTACTGTTGGATCGTACAGTCATTTTGAGCCGAACACACATGCACCTTTGTCTGTTTTGGGGAAAAAAATTGTCTTTGGAGACAAATACTTAGCATTCGGCATGTAAACATAATTTCACCGAAAGTTTAAGCCTTGGCTATACTGAAATAAATGTAAAAATCACAGGCTTGGAAACAAAGCCATTTTTTGTTGTCTGGAAATTATATTCCTGAAGGCAAGTGTGTAAGTGTTAATTGATATCGAAAAGAAGACAGACGATGCCTCAACTTTGGACCCAAGTGCGTAGATCGTGTGTAGCTTGAATTAGGTACGCTTTGATGACAACATTGCAAGGAAATCTAGTCAAATAAATTGCAATGAACATCCCAGGTCTGTTCATATCAAAGGCTTGAAAAACGTTACTTCTTGCTGCCTCGCTTGGCGCACAGCATTTTAAGGTTAGAGCAAGAAAACAGGACTGGTCGGCCCGGTGTCAGTATAATGTGACTGAGAAGGGTGCTATGCCTGGTGGTCTGCTTGATGTTCCAGTGGCGACAGCACTTCGGCGGCATGGATTCGCCCTGCCACAAGAAGACACAGTATACATACATAAATGTTAAGGAATCCCCGTCGTCATACAACTGAAGAAATGTTGAGTACGACGTTAAACCCAAGCATACCTACACACATGCAGTTAACATCACTGAATGTTTTATCTAATTCTGCGTAAACCATGATTCCAGGCGCAGTGTAAGTTACATATGTTTAAGTATTTACATGAAAAGTTAGAATAAAACCCTAACTAAGGTAAACTGACAAGATGCCGCATTTCACCGGCTACCATTTGGCAACTGTCTATAGTTACTGAAGCAAGTATTGTCCTTAAAGTCCACCATATATTTCAAACATACGTATAAATTCTGTTTTTGAATGTTTTTACAAAGTAAGCAATTTCCTTGTTAGAAACATAGAAACTGGCAGTGACGACCTCTTGCATTTATTTATTTTTTTATTTTTTTATTTAATTATTGGAGTTTTTTGTGTTTTACGTGAATTTTTTTACTAAATACGTTGTATTTTTCTTAGAACATTAACAGCTTCGATATGAAAACTTCTACAATTGTTGACCGAGTTATGCGCATTATCAATTGTCCTCAGCTCTCCGCAAAACCTTCAGTTCCACTCACCTTCGATATATGACGCACAGTTAAGTGCTGGTCCTGGTGTATGTCTGAAGTTTTGAAAAGTAAACACAAAACTGCTGTGTTTGATTATTGTCGGAGTTATGTGTATTAACATGCAGGCGTTTCGGAACTTTACATTTGGCTGTCCCACTAACCGTCGATACAGAACGTCACGGTTAAATGTTGCTTCTGGTGTACAAGTTTTGCAAAGTAAACAGAAGACTACTATGCTGGAATACTGTCAGAGTTGTGCGCATTTTCAGGCGTTTTGGAACTTTACATTTGGCTGCCCCACTCACCTTCGATATACAGCGTCACAGTTCAATGTTGCTCCTGGTGTACGAAGCTTTACAAAGTAATCACATGCAGTTTAGATGCATAATACTGCAGTGGTGCATCTGATAATGATGACTTCTTGCTTTTGTAGTCTTTTTCCTTTAAATGGTTAACAGATTTGATGGCGAAACTTTGATAGTTAATGCAGGTTCTTTGCGCATTGTGAGGAGTTTTGGAACATTACTTCTGGCTGTCTGTCCGACGCTCTTCCCACAGAACCTAGTTTAAGTTTTGCTGCGGGTTTTGCTCCCAATAGGGCCATCCGGCTTCTAAAGGCCAACGGTGTCTAGGAAAACCCGGATTTGTTTATTTTCCGGCTAGGGAACACCTGTGCCACAGCCTGAGTGGTAAAAGATCTAAGAGAGCTTCTGAGGTGTTTTAGTACACCATAGAATCAAGAGACTCTCTAATCATGATGTTACAAATGATGGATGCCTTAGCGCTCTGCCGTGGGGGTGAATGTGAAAACAAAGAGCTGGCATGGGATATATGCATGTGAGCCAAAAATACCTCCTACACTAAAGGGCCTACACACGTATGTGTAGAACATACGCCTTCTTTTCAGCACACGCGACATGTGTTAACTTTATCTTTTAAGCCAATTAGTGTTAGAAGAAATGGTCATGTATGTCGGTTGAATATAATATTTATGTTTTATCTCCAATATTTGGGCAAATTCGATCTTCAGCTGAATCGGTAGCAAAGGTAATAAAAGAATAAAATTATAGAAACAGCTTCAAGTATTCATTTTGATATTTCATATTTCCACATTATTATTTGTTATTTTCAGGAAACACTCGAAAACATATACATAGCCGATTTTAGTATGTACTTCAAGGCACATGAACACTTCTACCGATAACAATACACGGTCCTTTTCTGGCTTTTATTCCAAGATTTGTACTTCTTTAAAATGACAAGAGGCTAAGATGAAAACAGGTGAATGCTACAGTGAAGAATTCTTTATATTTCTTGAGTTAATTATCTGTACTCTACATTGTCTACATATGGCTGTTCCATTGCCGATGTGGCTCTAGACCATAATCATATCATTCGTTCTATACATTCTGAAACATTTGAGCGATTGTGGAGAAAGAACCTTCTTTAATATCGGTAACATACTCCTCATTGCTAGGCGACTGTGTTGGGGTGTAATGATAGTCGAGCACCTGCCAGCCCTGACATCTGTTGCTTCTTCTCAGCACATAACTCTGGGAAACTGATCTTTTAGCGCCTACTGAAACTCTAGAGTGTATGATAGCTCGTGAACCAAGATAAGTGACTCATAATACCAAGGCCGCGAAACATCATTGTAGCCGCAGAAGTAAACAGCCAGCGGTTTTTGTTTTAGCCGAGATGCGAGATGAGCGCCGTTTTTAACTCCATATCTCCGGACTCCTGGAGATCAATATTTTCATGCAACCCGTAATGTTGAGTAAAACGACGCGCCTTGTTTGTGTTCTTTGATAACATTGGCTACTTCGGTCGGCCGAATGTTTACAGATGGCCACTCCGATTGGTGGGCGCCTAGGTTATCTGCGTGTCGTTTTACGTCATTGGTCCTCGATTAGGAATCATACACCCACGGAAGTGATGAGACGTACAGGACATTTGAACATCGCATAACGCAGAAGCTCATTGCTACTGTTTTACTTTCCCACCCTGTATAAGCGATGAGCATAAATATAAAAACAGCATGCATGGAGCATTTCTCTGGCAGCGTTTAAGATTAAGCTTAACAAACGGTATGTTCGATTTAAAAACATACGTATAATTTAAAATGTCAGAAAGAAGACTTTTCAAAGATTGACTCAGCATCTTAAACAACCCGGATCCAGTGTTTTTGTTTTATTTCCGGAGAAACTTAAATTGCTCAGCAATGCGTTTTATATCTAGAACAATTAGCCCTGAATTAATCTCTGGAATTTTACAAAAACAGAATGGGAAATGCAGGTTTAGTTCACTCTGGCTGTTTTTTGTGCGATGGAGGGTGAGTATTTCTGCAAATGTTTAGTTTTACAGAGTAAACACATCTCCTTATAGATTAACTGTGGGTTAGCAATGCATTTTTTTCTCGATACTAATGAAAAGATACATTAGGTTTTATTTTATTTTAAAACGGAAAAAAATGGTAAAAGTGCTGAATAAAGAAGGCTTCTATACAGAAGTTATATATACACAGCAGAACTTCAACTCCAGTGTTACTGTGCTGTACCGAGTAAAAACCTCGCTGCAAAAAAAAACACAAAGCTGTAAAGTAAGTCAACTGTAGAGTAGACGCACGGTACCAATACCCTTACATTATAATGTGCAGTGCTGAACAGAATCGCCCCTGCATATAAAGTGGCTTTAAAGTGACGCCTTGAGACCTTACGGTGACAATCTTACAGATTAGGAACGTTCATCAATAACTTGCCAAAGTTTGGTGGTTTGCGGACCATCGAACAAATGATCAAACTTGGGATCTGGGTGACCGTCTTAGAAGATTACTTGTGATTCACGATCATTAGAAATGTGTTTACGAATATGTCCTGTAAGCCTCCGGGTTACTCGTAGTAACGTTCATCAGTAACTTGCCAAAGGTCTGTGGTTTACGGATCATCATACAGGTGATCAAACTTGAAAGTGGTGCCTTCAAACCTTGATGAAAGTCTCACTTGTGATTCATGGCCACTATTGTTGTGACTACCAATGACTGCAAGTGAAAGCTTATTGAGCATGATATTTAGCATGTCACTTGATAGAGCCAGAATTCAAATGGATTAAGCCGTTCGGGTAGAGCATAATAAAGACAGAATCCTTATGAGAAGACAACACACTGATCCTCGAGACACATATGGTAACCGGCTAATTTGTCTTAATCCTTCTGGTTCCGGACGACAGGCGCACATGGGGCGTTCTTGCGTATCACTGCGCCGGTTACCCAACGCCTCGCCCACGCCGCATCTATTAACTCGCACTAAGCAACGCGAAGTAAATTAGTTCATTACCGCGAATGTCGTGTTTACAGAGTTGTTATGATTTCCTTCCCACAAGCGCTCATGCACCGTTTGCTAATGCAACGGCGGTTCATCTCAACCCTATCCCTTTTCACATTTGCTTAGGAATTACTTCGAAGCTTGATATTTCTCCGGGTTCTACACACATGTGGATTTCCCGCTTAGACGACGTTAGCCGGCCTGGATTTCCATTGACTTCGGATTTAGTTTCCTTATCGTGTGCAACCGAAGAGAGAATTATCGTCGTGTTTCTACACGCAGGCGGCATTAGCTAATTTATACCACGTAGAGCATACCAGCTGAGAAATTAGCTCACCATGCAATTATATTCTCCTCCAGATGCACGCATGTTCCTGTACAGTATTATTACCGCTTTTGTTACGCTTCATCTTTATGTACTGTTACTTTTGCTCGAAGTTTTTATGACACACGTATTTTGCACTCATCCTCGCAGCGTGTGTCTGTTACGTAAGAGTATAACAGTCTCTAATTGTTTTCAATCACCTTTACCACAACGGACAGCAACTGTTGCGATACGCTGGTCAGTTTTGCCAAGTGTATAATCCCCCTTTCATCAAGACGTGTCGTTATATATTCAGGGCCAATCTTTGGCGGACATTTTTACGGGAGTTTCTTTCTTGCTACACTTATTGTCTCTCCAGACAAATGTTGATACTGGGTTCATGACAGCGCGCCAACAACGACGGCGTGTCCATGCAATGTAACCTTTGTTTAAAATCTGGTTTAACTAAAAGGCGATGCCTATGGAGTTATTCCTCCAATAAACTTATTCTGTTGTACGATCAACTACCACCAACATTTGGTTCTAAACTAAACTCATTGAACCGTTTACCATTTTACATGGCCGACACCCAATGCCATTTAAATGATTAAATCATTTCTTTCAACTTTCATGTGTGTAAATTCCTCATGCCGTTTGGTTTTAAACCAAACTCATTGCGTCGTTTATCCCTTTTCTATATGGTCAATACCCAATACCTTTTGGGTTTAAATCAAGCACGTTGTACAATGTATCATTAAAGGGGCGCGATACCAGTACGTAATTTGTCCGGTTTTGTCAACTCATGAAACCCACTGGAACCTCCAGGGGGTAAGAATAACTGTTCTCAGCTGTTTAACCAATCTTTGCATAAAAAGCGACTAACCATAGTCGCTTTCATAGATACTGTTTAAACATATTGGAATATTGTATATGAATTATATTTGATGAGTTGCTGGTAACAAATAAATAAATTCACAGTAACCATTGTTGTAGGAGAAGCCCATTGCCCTGCATATATACGTGTATATTATGGCAAAACCTTTTCGTTTCAAATAAAACGTCTCTCAGTATGTTGACATATGCTTCATTGTGACAAAACGTAGATATTCTATCTAGATGGGCCAATAAATGTTAATATATATTAACATGTTTAATTATATGATCAGTTTATCAGTGAAACTTATCAAACGATGATAGGAAAGATATAGGGACCGGCTTGAGTGATTATCTAATCAATCGGATGTATGGGCACTGACTGACAAATTCGCATTCAACTTTCGAGACGCACTCAAATCACATTCACGTGCATGTCGTACAAATGCCTGCTCGACATACTGATGTATTTTGACGATGATCATACATGATGCTTCTTAAACAGACAAACTGTATTTTCGTTTGCATATTTACATAATCCTGGTTTGGACACTTATCAGAAGTAACTTAAAATATCCCCTTACTTAAATGATAATCAACATCCGTATATGTATCCATACCCATGCATGAATCCAAAAATTCCATAGTTATTACCAAATTAAAGGGTCTACTCAAGAATGTTAAACTTGTGCCCGATGGTGGTCATTTTTATGGGCGGAGAAAACCTGAGTGTCCGGCGTAAACCATTGACCTGTGGCAAATTACTGACGAACTTTCTCACGTGTTACCTACAGATACGCACACGATATTGGTGGAAGACACGTGATCTTCAAAGAATGTTGGATTGAGTAAATTAAGCGGTCAGTTATTGTTAGCAACGCCCCCTGGAGTGCTGAGATGTTTGAGGAACTCATCCCCTTTCTGCTTAGCGATTAAAACGGAGCTATTTAGATTTTAAGAATCAGGCCAAATCAGGTTAAATCCTGCATGAATGGCAAATTCCAACTACCTGGCGTGCACGTAGCCGTCCTAGTTACAGATGTTTGGAGGAGCGTAACGGTATGAAGAAAACCGGTTTCAGGCGGACTGTTTTATTTATTTATTTATAACACTTTCGAACAAACGAACATCGTCAGTGCTGAGCAGTCTTTCAAATGCAACCATCGATGCATGAATTTTTATATAGAGGTTTAAACGTCAAATAGTCTTCCTGTATCGTGTCCTTACCTGTAAACGTCTGTACACACGCTGGGTGCTCATCGATCCGTGGCAACATCCAGCAATCGTTGACTGCACACGGCACTAGTGGACCGTCTTGTTTACAAATGAGCCTTGCTTTCGCTGCCGTTCAGTGTTCACAACCCCCTCTTAAGATACACCATAGGATTTACGTTGAGCCCGGCCTCACTTACCAGTTGATCCTCGGAGCTCTGCACAGATATGCTGTCTTTCCACCATTCTCACAAAGACAAGGTAACGTAGAATCGTTGTGTTAATGGTTTTATTTCTGGGTAGTAATTGTTTATATTATATATATATATATATATATATATATATATATATATATAAAGTTAAGGGTGCTGTGAATCGTGAGACACATGCAGTGGATAGGAACATTGTGTATAAGCTCAGCGGTTCAAACCTTGGATCCTGTTCTTCTTTTTTTTTTTTATACACACTACATCATCTTGAACTGTTGATCTCTCACCTGCACATTTCTATCACTTGCAAACATCTGATTAACCACATATTACGAGCGTGTCACACCGGCTGTCCACTTCTTTCTTCATCGTTTGCACGCAGAGACAAGCCTTTATATTGGAAGATCAGTTCCCTGTCATATTTAGGTTGAAATTCATTAGTCTTTACGCTAAGATGATACGGAAACCAACTAAACCTCATTTGTAATTCTTAGGATGCTACGGATATCAACTATTTGTCGATGGTCTATAAGTTTGCATTGAACTGGCACTTGTATTATTATTTCCAGAAACTAGCCTTTGTGCCAGGAATTAAGTCCGGTGGCAACTTTAGGTTCGTTTTGTACTCTCGTTCCCTCGTTTTATAGTCTCATTGTCTCGTTTTGTAGTCTCATTGTCTCGTTGTCTCGTTTTGTAGTCTCGTTCATACGAATATCAACATTTCCAGGAACCAACAGTTGTATTAGGAATTAACCGCGCTTTGTCAGTTTTATATTACTTTTATAAGGTCGTGCGCTTTATATTAATACCATACTTGTTTTGATAGTTAAGACATACTTGCACGCATTGTGAAACACGACTGAATCGACATTGATAGTCACAACGAACAAGCAGTAAAAAAGGCTACCTGTCTAGTAAGAGAAGACCGCCTAAATCCCCACCTGCAACTGCACGTCTGTATGTATGATAATATAACTTGTCCCATCCGCATGACAGATTAATTGTTCTCAAACGTCCTATACGTCTTATACCAGCAACTCTTTGGGACGGTGTCATGCGTGACATATAATCATGCGTGATACATAATCATGCGTGACATATAATTATACGTGACATATAATAATACGTGACATAATCATGCACAGTAACTGGAAAATTTGTTTTTTACCATATAAAGTACTAGAGGAAGGGTTTCTCAAAATGGAGGTCTATAGTTTTAATGAGCTGTATGTTTCGTTGGTTTATGTTTCCGATTCTCGTTCTGAAATCGAGTGTAAACATGGTCAGGGTGTTGACATGTTCACTTTTGACATTATACACGTGTATATATTTTTCCACAAATTAAACTCTCTTCAACTCCGAAGTTGTCAAGAGTTGTCTACCCTGCGTATATAAAGCTATCGACACAGTTTCTCAGGGCATCGCTACCAGTTCTAAGTCAACAGAGTTTATTTTTTTAAAAACTTTTATGTTATAAGACAACGTCTGAAGTTGAAACGACAATGGAGAGGCTTTCCTGTCTCACGCAGGCTCAAACTCCGTATGTAATCTGCTGTCCATTCCCGCGTTTGAGATGTCTTTTAATGGGAATCATGTTATATAGTAATGTATTGCAGGGGGCCAAAGTGGCTCAGTCGGTTAGCGCGCTATCCCAGCACAATGACCCGAAGCCTGCCACCAATGCGATCGCTCTGAGTTCAAGACCAGCTCATGCAGGCTTCCTCTCCGGCCGTACGTGGGAATGTGTGCCAGCAACCTGCGGATGGCCGTGGGTTTCACCCGGGCTCTGTCCGGTTTCCTCCCACCATAATGCTGGCCGCCCTCGTATAAGTGAAATATTCTTGAGTATGGCGTAAAACGACAATCAAATAAATAAAACAATGTATTGCAAGAGGACATTGGTCATTTAGTCTGGCTGTGACCCCAGACTGTTATAGGCGGATGTATGTGTCCATTTTGTCAGGGTATCGCAGTTACATGTACTTCTTAGTGAGCCAGAGCAATGTTCAATTTCAACGTTTTATGTTACTTGAAGGGGGCGTCCCTGACTGAGGGAATTAGGACCATAGTGCAGCGTTATTACCCAGGCGTATCCTACCAATGCGGTCGCTGTGGGTTCTAGTCCAGCTCTAGCTGACGTCCTCTCTGGTCGTACGTGGGAAGGTCTGCCAGCAACTTGGGGGTGGTCGTGGATTTCCAACGGGCTCTGGCCGGTTTTCTCCAATCGATAATGATGGCCGCCCTACTATAAATGAAATATTCTTAAGTACGGCGTAAAGCACCAATGAAATAAATAAGTAAAACAAGTTAAGTCTTGGCGACAGTTTGTCAGATCATAAAGCCGCATCGTTGGCTCATACGAAATGTTTACTCGTAAGCTTAAATAAAGAACATCTATCATGAATGCCGTACGACGGCATTTTCATGTTGAATTACATCTCTGACGCCGGCGTCTAGTGCATGCACTGATGCGGTATTATGTAGTGTAATGTTAATAGTCGATGTATAATTCTGACCACAGATTCTACTGTAACACAAAATATTTAAATTCAATAAAAAAATGAAATTTTCATTAGCCAGTTTACTGTGCCTTAATTGAGACTTTAGAGCTCAAACATGATATAAGCCATGGTTGTTAGAGAAATTCTGTCCCCGTGAAATTGACCATGTTTAGGTATTACATTTCACATAGGTTGGGTATGAATCTGGCGTATGTCATGTATAGGGTAAATTTACGCCAGCAAACTAAATAATCAATGTGTATAATCAGTGACATATGTATAAATAAGTAGTAGGGGCCCCCGTGGCCGAGGGGGTTAGCCTTCGAACGCCGCGTAATGGTCCAGGTGCCTCTCACCAGTGCGGTGGCTGTCAGATCAAGTCCAGCTCAAGCTGGCTTCATCTCCAATCATACTAGGGAAGGTCTGCTAGCAACCTCCGGATGTTAGTGGGTTTCCCCTGGGTTCTGTCCGGTTTCCTCCCACCATTAAGCTGGCCGCCGTGGTATAAATAAAATATTGAAGACGGCTTAAAAGAAGAATCAAATAAATAAATAAATAAGTAGTCCCGGTCAGGAGTCACGTGACAGGCTTCAAAATCTTAACTTTTAATGGTACGATTTTGGACTTAAATAGTCAGGCTCAGAGAATTAAGTGAAGTGAAGGCTCAACTTATTTACGAATCAGTGCGGATATGTTAGTTTACCTAAGAATAAAAGAAACTCTCCTGACTAGATTTGTGAGCTTAAAAGTTCCCACATCCCAAAACATGTGAACAATTGCATCGGTATGGCCACAAAAATAGAATTTTCTTCAACCAAGTGATATCGTCATCAAACATCAGGAGTGTGCGGCACAGTGATCATAAACGCGTGAGACGGCGATAAAGATGCGTCAGAGTTACCGCCCTTACTTTAAACGTACTTACGATTTCATTGAATATTGCAATCCGCGAGCAAAATCTCAAACATGTGGATTGGATGTGATTGCTCATAGTAACAGCATTAATATTCTTTTTTTCAGAGTTGCGGCCCTTTCCTGCTTAAATAACATTTCCTTTATATCTGTGTCTTGTTGTGTATGTAGCTCTTTTCATCGCACCCGTAGTAAATCGTGAAGACATAACTCCATGAACTGCGGATGTCTGGAAATCCAGGGTTGTTGAATGTAAATCAGCTAAACGTTAATTCAGCTCTCAAGATGTTGACGTCATCTGACAGAAACTAATTTTGGCTGTCATCGTGAGTGATTTTGCAGCGCAGACTTTACGTAACTTGATATCTGAGGTTCTGGCAGGATCAAGGGGTCAGCGTTTGGCCACGTGACATCCTTATGAATGATGTCGTCGCTACTTCGTATACGAACGCTTTATGCAAGAGGCATACGGGTTTCACCTCCGGTAAAAACGGGATGACGAAATATAGCGGAAATCGCCAGACTCTGCAGTTAAAACGACAATTAATCAAAAGTAACCAGAACACGGATTTATCTGGGCACTGGGAAGCCATGTACTTGTCTGTCATCGACCACGTCAGTCGGATTCAGAGGGAGCCCCGCAGGGCGGAAACTGCAAGTCATTCCATACGCAGGACCGGAAGGGCAGCGCGGTTTGCCTCCACCTCACATCCAACCTCGATTCTTTCAAGTGATTGGCTTTAAGTAATTATTTTATAAATTGTGCCCCTTGATTATAGTCGTGTAACACATGTGGCAGCATGGATATATGCTGATACACGTAGTAATAGGCAGTGGGTGGGGCGTGGTATGGAAGAATCGCCACTGACAAGTGTATTTATTTTACGTTTTTTTTTTATTTTGATTCTTTTCATTTTTGGTTTTTTTTGTTTGTTTGTTGTTGTTTTTTTTTGTTGTTGTTGTTGTTGTTTTTGGTTTGGTTTTGTTTGTTTTTTTTACTCTCGTTGTTTTATTTGAATTTCTAGAAGTATTTTGCACATGCATGACGAGAACAATCCCGTTTCAGTGCAAACGTAATCTAACCATCGAATAAGACGTTTGTATACCACCAGTAATCCATAATGGACGTTATGGGGAAATAATATGAAAACCAAAAACAACTTTGAACACTGAGTAAGAACTATGAAAGTGTGTAAAATAAGACATTAGGACGGATTCATACACAGAGAAACGAGGACCTTCGTGGCCGATGGAGCTAGCGAGCCAGCACGGCGTAATGATCCAGATGCCTCTCACCAGTGCGGTCGCTCATGTTGGCTTCCTCTCCGTCCGTACGTGGCAAGGTCCGACAGCAACCCGCGGATGGTCGTGGGTTTTAACCGGGTTTTGCCCGGTTTCCTGCCACCATTATGCTGGCCGCCATTGTATGAGTGAAATATTCTTCAGAACGCCAATCACATAAATAAATACACAGAGAAACAGTCAACAGTTTTCAGTGATGACATAAAGACGCAAGGAATGTTCCAGGAGGAGGAATTAAGTCCGTGTCCCGATTCTGTACCATGAGTTTATAAGTTCCCGTTAAACAAAATAAGTAACACAGTTATACAGATTGCAACTGTTCAAATGTCTAACTTGACGATCTTGTTGAACACGATGAATATATTGTCCCTATCACCTAGTTTAGCCGAATTAGACATACTGATGAGACATCCTAGCCACTCCGTGTATACTTATACAGTGTCACAGTTTTTACATGCAGCGATAACCTGTAACATTGATTGAAAGGGTTTGCCAAACTGCTGTCTGTTGCATATCTGGTACTGATTGGTTCTATCAGATGTCTGGTTAATAGATGTATGTTTTTTTTTGATAATAGGTATCTCTTTTACTAATTGGAATAACAGAATCATGTGCTACTTACAGGTTCCAAACGTCCACATATTGAAAGTAAACCTAGAATGTCGTCATGCAGCCGATAGGTTCTAATAGCCTCCAATTAAGGCGCTGATAGGATCACAAATCCACCAATCGCATGAGAGGTTCAAAACGCCACAAAGTGGCTGACGCGCTCTGGGCACCACCAGTCGGCTAACAGGCCTAAATCGAAAACATTCAGAAGACACATCGCTGAGGGGCAAGCAGGTTCAAAACGCTACCAAGTAGTTTGCACTCCAAGCGCCACCTGGCAGTTAGCACTCAAAACGCTGGTTTTATCACCAAGGAAACCCGCGCATTATTGACTTGGAAAGTTATGGTGTTTTTGTGAGTCCTTATTTATTTATACAAATCCACGATGTAAGTTTCAGACGAGCGGGCATCCCTAGTGAACACGGTGAAATCTCACAACAAACGGTAGTTCATCAAAAGGCAGCCTGCGTCAATTCTCTCTTCTTTCAGCCCAGAGCATGGTTGTCTCAATAATTAACTACTCCAGGGACCAAGGGGGCTTGGAAATGGGAAATTGAAAACTTGTACGCGTATCAAGCCGTTTTTGTTCAGTTTGGTTGGAAAAACGTAATGCAAGAAGAATCGTTTTCTTGGCTTTCTGTTTTTCTTTCTTCTGTATCAAGAATTGGATGACGGAGGTAAAATTAGTGGGGTCATCGGAATTGTTTCCTGTGGCAATGAAATTAGATCTCGTCACTATTGCGCCTTCTTCGTGATGTTAAGTCCAAGATTGTTGTTTGACACTCAGTGGGCACTCCACTGGCACTCCATGGAAGGCGACTTGATGAATAGAAAGTCTGTATTGACAGTAAACGGTCGACGGTGTTCCTTTGACCGTTTGCACAGTGTCACTGCCGTTGAAGCACACTCGCCTTCCACTAACATGGCGTACGTATCCTCACGTGTGCAAATGCTCGTCAGCAACTACTGGATGGAGAAACCAAGTAACGTTAATAGAGTATATAGAGTTTTACCATTCGCACCGGGACCTGTTATGCCTCCTGTCTCTTACACAAGGAAACTCCTGCGTTGTTTTTAAGCCCTGTTTACGCTGGAACCGCACAATGACACACAGTAATTTTTTCCACACCATGAAAGTCTTAAAGGAGTAGAAAGCATAAAAATTATGCCAAAATCAGAGGGAAAGGACGTCAGAATTTATTTGCAAACATGGTCATTAATATTTTGAGAGATTTTTTTCAGGGGAAAATGGTATTCGAAAATATACTTTTGTGGTGGGGGTATGGAACCAACTTTTGGTATTTATCGTCGTTGCACAATAATGTTCAAAACAAGCATATGATGCCTGTGTAATAAATTTATCTGAATATAAATTTGTTGCTTATATCCAAACATATAGAGTTAACCTGAATTACGATAATATTTATCAGCTCAGTCGGTTAGCGCGCTAGTGCAGCGTAATGACCCACAAGCGATGCGGTCGCTGTGAGTTGAAGTTCAGCTCATTGTGGCCTCCTATCCGGCCGTACGTGGGAAGGTCTGCCAGCAAACCGTGGGTTTCCCACGGGATCTCTCCGGTTTCCTCCAACCATAATGCTGGCCGCCGTCGTGTAAGTGAAATATTCTTGAGTACGGCGTAAAACGCCAGTCAAATAAATAAGATAGTATTTGTCAACATATTAGAAACATAAATATGACCGAAATCCAGGCTGAACACTTTTGTTAGCTGAAAAGGACAAATTCCAGTGCAAAAATATTTATTATACGTGTGCTACATCCTCGTGAAGAACATTATTACTATGTATACAAACAGATGGTTAATTGCGGTTTATTAGACGACATGCAGTAGTCTAGGATTACTCAAAAATGTTCTTAAGAGGAATCTGGTTCAGGTCACAGTGTTCTAGAATGTCTTTTCCACATAAACCTAGAACGTCTGTCAGAACGCTGTGTATGACGCGGTTAGACATTCGTCGCTCATGCATTATTCATAGACTCATCAACTGTTCGATAAAATTCCGGCAGAGCAGACAAATTAACGTGTCCAACTCGGTGGCGTCGTAACTTATTGGCAGGGAAGTTGAGGGAGAAACGCTTCCTTCCGTGCGGCGCACTTGGCCTGTGGCGGGTACTGATTCGACGTGCAAACCGGCGGGTAGCATCGCTTTGTTACCCAATGAATCTATAGCTGTGGTTTTGTCACGCGGAGGAAATCTGCTTTTGTTCCTTTGCCTTGATTATGAAAGACTGGCGCCTGAGGGAAGAATAGCCTGCTGTTTGCGCTTGGCACAGCGATTGGTCTCCCCGATACC
Organism: Acanthopleura granulata; assembly: GCA_016165875.1. Lineage (NCBI taxonomy): Eukaryota > Metazoa > Mollusca > Polyplacophora > Chitonida > Chitonidae > Acanthopleura > Acanthopleura granulata. The sequence goes on from JABBOT010000013.1 coordinate 2,392,040, forward strand.
TTGGGGAGTTTCCAGTAATTGGCATGTCTCCACTCCACGATAGTGGGGTCTTGTGAAGTTCACATGTACCGAGTTAGTCGCATTGAAGGCGTGGCAAAGGCGAAAGAAGAAAACAAATGGAAACTTTCAATTTGGAAAGCATTTCATTAGAACTGGAGCCAAGGTTCCTGGAATAATCAAACGATTTCTTGAACAGTCCTTCCCAGTGTAAACTTGCGCTCTCCACGATATATGGCTTAAATATTGCCAAAGTGGCGTTCCGCCTTGATCAGTTAGTCATACATCCTTGAACATCTTTCTGACAAAGCATAATCCAATTGCCCTTTATTAAACTGTGGTTGTTTACCAGACTTTGAAACATGTCATGAATGTATTACTTTTTTTATTATGTGTTTATATATGCGTTTGTTCATGTCTCGTATGTTTTGGCCGTTTTTAAAGTGAAAGATCACCCTAAAATGAAGTTATGATGAATGAAAAGAGCATAAAAAAAACTGCACCTGAAAATAGCTTCATTCAATTTTTTTCCATTTGTTTCCACCAAATTAAAGGGCGTCAAAACTTTTCATTATATGATGAACTTTATGGTTCATATTGAATAGGCTAAAGAACAATGACGTCACACATTTCCTTTTAATTGTTAAAATGCCTAAAATTGTTATGTTTCAACATTAAATATAGATACAAGTGTAGTACGTCACATGTGTGTACATGTAGAGCCTCAGAGGCTCTGTAGCAGCTAAAGGGAATGTGTGACGTCATTGTTCATCGGGCTGTTGACGATGGTCCGTAAAGTACACCTTACAATAAAACCATTTGACTGCGTTTCATTTGGTGGAAAGATATCTAAAAAGTCAGTGAAGCTGCCTTTTTATGCTTTTCACTCATCACAACGTCATTTTTCAACGTCAAAGACCATTTCACGCGACGTGACACCGTTAGGGGTGTGAATTCAAGTACCAAGCCTACTGACTTGGGGTTCAGTCCCAGTCTTGGACCGTTTGAGGTTCCCTCGCTGTCATTTTTCTTGGGCCTTGGTAACAATATGAGCGTCTTTTTTGCCATTTGCACAATCCGGCGTTCTTTAAGACCGTTTACCTTCACTAATGCGGCGTGTGAGTATGTGTCCGTCAGAAGGTTCAAAGGGAAACATTGGCACCATGCAACTTGTTTAAGTGGCATTTAGAAGTTGGGATGGAAGTACACTGGAACGTGTCTTTCTTATGGATATACAACTTCTTGGTTTATTATCACGACGTTTCGATGTAGATACTATCATCGTTATCAAGCATGCTCTCGCCCTGCCACAAGGAGACACAATATATATACATCCTACGGGCTCCTCGACGTCTTGTAACTGACAAATTGTTGAGTATGACGTAAAACCGAGGCATGCATATACACACATGCATGACTTTGGAATTACACGATCATAATATGTCAAATGGATCAGCATAAATTTATTGAACAAGGTATACAGAAGTGCGGTGTAATTTCGCAGAACTTGGCTCGCGTCTAAAGTTCTGCTAAACTACTTTAGTGAGGTTTGATCACACATATGGACAAGATTTATGCCCGTTTATTCATGTATATCTGTGCCTGTGATGTATTGCAGTGGCGGTAGGCTTTAAACTGACGCATGTGCACATGGCAGAGATACAGCTGAGGTAACTCGACTTGGTGACTGAACATGCCTGCTGACACAGTGCATACATACACAGTTGCTCGTTGTTGTAGAGGCTGGACTGGTGGACATACCCATTTTACGATGTATTTGTATGGTGATATATGCGTATTTGAAAACTGGTTAGAAAAGATTAGCGTGCGAGAGTCGAAAATTTGGGGAATATTGAACCCCCCCTCCCCCAGGCTAGGTGCAGCATGGCACCGGGACCTCGATTTAATTTATATTATCCGTGCGAATGATGGTACGCCCATTTAATCACATCGTGTCTGGCGTAATGAAAATACCTTTACGTTCACTTACATCTACTTCACCCCACTCCTACGATATACTTGTGATACATTCATTACCTTTATTGCCGCATGCATGCAGCTGGCGCGCGTCAGCCACTCCTTTCACTGACAGTGAGAGAAATTGAAAGAACCGAACGATCTCTGGCTATACTTGCCCTGAGATGATAAGAACAGGCTTATGTTTGCTTTATTGTCATTGGGTCTCGTTGAATCTAGCCTGCAGGCGCCCATTATGGTTGACCATTGGTATATGTAGTATTTTTACAGCACAAACGTATAGGCTGTTCTGTGTCTTGCATCGGACGAACCGAAGTTTCGCTTCCGAATCATCAGAGATAACAAAAAATGAAAAAACACGTATAGCAATGTTAGATATAAACCAAAGCAATAACTCTAGTAAAATATTAAAAAACTTTGAAGAAAACAGGGATGCCAAGAGGCGAGTGATATATTGCTGAACACCTAATGGAGTAAACAACTGAACAAAGAAACACTCAAAGGGCAACTAACGACGTACATCGCGGTGCAGTATTCGAGAAATGTTTACATATCAAACGTGGCGGACAAAGAAATAACAACGCATGCGCACTGGTACAGTATATCCGAAGAATGACGTTCGTTTTGTCTTAATTGCCTCGAACGTTGTGTGAGCGCTAAGCCCTACCCACGGGCTAATTGCTCTGTGTAACTATCTATCCTTATCGTGTATCCTATCACATAGAATGCCAGACCCACGCGGAATGATGAAGTAAGGTCGGCTGGAACGACCCGCTGCCGGACAGAACTGTACCTGGGTGGGGCCGCGTATATACACGGTACTGCTTCTCCTCCTGAAGTTTTGTCTCTGTATAAAAAGTGCGTGTTTCTATTCACCGCGAGGTTTGAAAAATTCTATCTGCTACAGTGATATGGTAGATGCCGAGTATGTTATGAACACATGATAACGAAACTGGATAGTGTTTTGACTGCTTTAGTTATTAGAGGCATTTAGTTATTACAGGCAAGTGGAAGACAACACAGTTTCAGGTAATTAACATATTCATATCTAAATAGAGAACACACGTGGTTGCAAGACGAATGAACAAGGAAAGCTGTGGTGGTGTAAGTACAAAAACTTGCAAGTCAGTCCGGTTTTGAAGAGGGCCTTTTTTCTGAAATAGAACTTTCCTTAAATAGACCTGGTCGAAAAAGAAAATGAGGTTAAATTCCACACGAAGAGAGATAAGAAATTAGCCTGACAATAACTGCAGATATCACAAGGACTGTTCATAAGCTTTGCTTGGCATGTATCGTAACGGTGTTTTGCCATGCTCACAATACACTTGGCATGACACAAATTTTATTGCAAGGAGATTTTGGAATCTTTAAGGTAATTGCTATTGATGAGAATCCGTGTGTGCATGTAAGTATATATCTACACCTCAGCCCTCAGCTGCAGACGAATTTCCTTTGGCTCTCTCTGTTTAGGCTTCATACACCTGTTATTAGTCCCTGTCCGGGTGGAATGTTTATCTGGAGGAAGTCCTTGTTTTAGATGAAGCAAAAGGGGCAATCCCAAAACAAAATCCCAGGGAATCAACCGCTGTAGAATGCAGTTCTTCTGCGAGTGTAAGTAACAGATGCCGAAGTATAAAGGTAAACAAATTACAGTTTTCAGTTTGCATGTGATGAATGGGAACTCAAACTGAAGAATTATCACAAAAACAAGAAGCAAATTCAAACTTATGCTTCAATACTTCTCGCTCTGATCTCATCTGATGCCAGATGTTGTCAGGTGGGCACCGATCATTCAATAAGCGTTGAGCTTTTTCGTTTGCAATTTAATTTAAAGGTTTGACAAGTTTTTATTGAGTAAACGAAGCGTTGTTTTTCTGTGGAATTGATTCTATAGTATACACTAAACATCATCGGAAGACGCTGGACATTCATTCACTCTTTGTTAAAAGAAAAGACAACACTACACTAAATGTGTGTATGTATCAATAAAGAGTCCTATCCATAGTTCAAAAACCGTCACTTTTTATTTTGGGGATGTATGATAACTGAGATATCGCATTTCAAAGTAAAGAAAAACGCCCACAAGGGGAAAATCGAACGGCTGTCAAGCTCTCAATTTTAACCAATCAAGAGTGAGAGATTTCTACCAAACGAGAAGACATCGGTTTCCTCTGTGACGCCACCAGTACCTAGTTTACTACTTTCAATTTTTTGTTGTCTCCACTTTTAAGCGGTATACGGGTCCCAATATTCACACGAACTAACTCTCTGTCGATAGCGATATGGCTGAAACATTGCCGATGTGGCGTTAAACCATAATCAGTCATTCATTCTTTCTTTCTCGTCCCCCATCCCCCCCCCCGCTCCCCAGCAATAACTGGTCATTACGAGCATAAACGAAGCCTTAATAGACCGATAACCGAAATAATGTTGAAACCGACGTTCAATCCAGAACTATACGAAGCAAAACAGAGTTCTTTGGTGTTTTTTTTTTTCAACTCAGCCTAAGGATTGAAGCACCAGGTAAATAAATATATAAACAAATAAGAAATTAGTTCAGAACGTGTCTTATACTTTTGTCTGAATATATGGAAGATAATCCAGATGATTTGAAAATTGCTTTGCCATTAGGGCCTTTTTTCAGTACTTTCAGAGAGCATATGCCTGGTTTCTTGAATTAATCCACCGCCAAGCTTAAGATAAGTGTTTCATTCATTAACTAGAACTTTATTCACCAATACTCTCACACAGCATATGTAACATTCATTGATTATTCTATTAACTTTAGGGCTCCTCCGTGGCTCAGTTGGTTAGCGCGCTAGTGCAGCGTAATGACCCAGGATGAAATGTGGAACATGCTGGCGGAAATACATTACGGCTGCGTGGCGATCCGAGAAAATAAAAATTGCTCTTAAAAGAATGAATGATAAGATTCTTTTTGGCTTTCCGCAATGTGGACTGTATTTCGGATGCATATTGCTTTGCTGTTGAATTTGCATTCAAAATTTAATCTGAAGTATATGTGACGAATATGCTGGACTGTGGCCTACACAGCATTGTAAGAGTACAATAGGTCTTTGGATAACAAAAAGACTGATCGGCCGTAATTCGATCCCTCAACCTATCCAACTAATATACGCCACGTAATCAGTCACGTAATCGCCCTCGACGTAAGCTCGATATAAACACGATACCGACAAAGTGTGGCGCGTGCAACAGTTAGTCAATTAGCTATTCTGTAACTGGTCGAGGTGTCAATCCCTTCGCCTGATGCATGCTAACAGTATGTTCTGCTCCCAGGCAGATGACTGCCTGTGTGGGTCACGTGACCTCGTGGCTCTAATTAACTCCGGCATTATATTAAACATTCGGCCTGACATATACATGCGGTGACGGTATCTATACTGGCCCGTGAGGGGAGCGCTGGTTTGACGCACATCAGCTGTGAACGGCTGCAGTACTTGTGCTAAGACTGCCTTCACCGATTTGTCCTGTTAGAAGACCTCTTGCTAGAGTAACTGACGTATACACTGTCACATAACCGGTCAACAATGCCGTCCAAGTATCTGTCCAACAAGACCGTAAGTTGTTTACTTGATCTTGAACAGCGTTGTTTACTTGAACAGTGTCGTTGGCCTATGTAGTAGTGCTTACTTGAACGATGTGGTTTACTTGAACAGTGTGGTTTTGTACTTCAACATGATCATGTTTTTAACTGTAGTAGGTCAATATACTTATACTTGATCGTGTAGTACTGTAGTAGGCCGATATACTTGAACATGGTCGTGTTTTTAACAGTAGTAGGCCGATATACTTGAACATGGTCGTGTTTTTAACAGTAGTAGGCCGATATACTTGAACATGATCGTGTTTTTAACAGTAGTAGGTCGATATACTTATACATGATCGTGTTTTTAACAGTAGTAGGCCGATATACTTGAACATGGTCGTGTTTTAACACCATAGTGATTAATTGAGTAATGTTGTTTACTTGAACGGTGTGATTTTACGTGAATAGTGTGCTTTTACGTGAACAGTGTCGTTCACTTCAGCAGTATTGCTTACTTGACAGTGTTGCACTGTCGCTTACATGTAGTGTTGTTGTATAGTGTTGTCCAGTTGTTTACTTGCAACAGAGTTGTTTACTTGCTGTGCCATTCTCTTGAGCATATGCCTTGAGCAGAGTCGTTTTCTAGAGACAGGCCAGATATGTTAGTCTGCTGTCAAAACAAAGCTCGAATCCTGCTGTGTCGGTATCGTACATTGAGCAGTTTGAAGGGCCCGAGTTGTGCTTCCCTCTATTTTACCCCCATGCTTGTACGAACCCGGACAAGTTCTGTCGTTATTCGAACTCAACACAAAGAGGACGGACGATGTTCGACGTTTAACACCACCGCCACCACAGCAACATTTGCACCCACGTATCAAGGAGTGCAGTTTTGCAACAACTGACCACCAATTACAACTCTACAGACATGCTTGTCATATTGCTGAGCTTTCTTTAACGCCTCGTTTTTGGCTGATCCTGTTGCTTATATATGAAGTTTACCAAGTCGTGTGCGCATGCTCCAGTTCCACTGAATTCACAGCCCTTCATTGAAATATTCTGGGAGACTTTTCAGTTATCAGGCTTTTTTTTCTTGTTTGTTTTTTTTTTTTGTTTTTTGGGTTTTTTTTTTTTTTGTTTTTTGTCTTTTTGTTGTTTTGAAACATTCACTTAACGTATACTGCTTGGCTTGGGATTAACGAAAAGCTTGTAATTTTTTCTTCTTGAAATAAATACCTAATACTTATGTCATTCTATAATAACGCTAAAATAACTAATATCTGGGCGACAATGTCACTTTAACGCCACATTATTTACTCAAATGAAACAGTGTCGTTTACTTGAAAACTTGCAACTGTTCCTCACATTTAAGAATACGATCATGATAATGCATTGGACAGTTTGCATATAATGTAGTCTTCGTGTCATTTGTGTTAAATGTGCGCCATAGACTATATTTACTCTACATGCAAATGTGGTTTTATCTAGCAGAGCTGCTTGTACATATAGACCTACATGCATCCCAAATACCAAAGCAGCTTTAGTTGATTAGTGGCTGTGTACTTAGTAATATATTTACGCTAGACACAGAGAGGATCACCTATTTACATGTTTTTATACTAGATGTGTTTGGGTGTTTTTAAATGAAGTGTAATTTAAGTCACGGAGAATCATTTAGACATATACGTCTATTATTTTGCGTACGTGTTTTTCTTATCACTTGTTCTGCGACGTAGCGTAATTTATTACCGGGTCATTTAGCATATATAGTGTTATAATTTCAATTCACCTTTAGGCATATTTTTACCTACATTTAATGTGTACATTTTTGATTAGGCTATATAGATTCAGGCATACTCTTCTAATTACTTGAAACGCTCCATTTACTTATGCCAAGTCATTTAGTCGTTGCATGAACATCGTCAGCTTAGTGAATGTGTTGTTTCGTATGAGTGAAATATGACAGTGGAAAACACTCCTCTCTGTATACGGACAACTAACGTAAACCAAAACATTCCTCTTCATTACTTGCGCATATACATGACCGGTATAGCTTACCTGGTGATTTGGCGTTGAGGGTTGTAAGTTAGTGATATGTACATAGCCCATATATCAATCATTTACACGAGAGCCACGCCCCGCCCCCAGGCAGGGGTCTGGAAACCAAGTGTTCCAAAATGAATTATTGAATGAAAATGCATTGTGTGTCGTGATCACTTTGCGGGAAGGCGATTATTCATTTATAGAGCCTCTCTGACTTTCTTGCTTTACATCTATGCACAGTTCTATATACAAGTCCTTGTCTGTACATGTGAATGAAATATTCAAGAAAGACTGTTTTTACTTTATAATTAAGTCAAATAGCTTATAGCCTGATGATATATATCTTGAGGCAATTCTTGATATTGGCCATTTTGTAGCAAAATGTTTAAACAAATCGATCCAAACGAATGGCGCTTAACCCGTTAATTTGTTCATTAGTGCACTATCGGCGACCCATATATATATATTTATATACATAGGTATAAACGTTTTCCCTTTAAATCTGTTTTGTTAAACAATTCTTGAGAAAAACGCCTGTTCAGAGAGCCGTATTAAGTGTGTCTGTGGCCTTTATTTTTATAATCCTTACATAAAGTAAACCTGATATCTGATAAAGAAATCGTGGGAAAAGCATGCACCTAAAGGATGTGAAAAAATGCGGTATTCAAATAAGCGCTCCGAATGGAGTTATGATATCATCAATTTACATGGCACCTGTATCGCATTACCTTTGATTTCATAACAAAACTTAAAACTCTGACACATGCGGTTGCTTGCATAGAAATCTCTTTTTTGTGTACAAATGTATTCATGCATATATATGATCAAATAAATTAATAAATAAATTAATAAATAAAACTCATGACCGTTGGCGATAAACCGGTTAGATCCACTATGTAGGATGTTCATCTTTTTTATTTTGCATCCACACGATGGTGGTCAATTTTGCAGTGGGTGTAGGAAACTGACCAGTGTGAGTGTTGTGAACCCCCGACCTTTGGCAAGTTACTGACCTCTTATACAGCTTATACCAAATCGGTGTAAGATCAGGGCCCACTTTCACAAAACTTCGTAAAGCGATTTTTCGTAACTGCTCTCATAAACCACATCACGACGTCTTTGACGAAAAAGTTACGAGAAATATGATTCATGAAGTTTTGTGAATGACCTTTGTGAAAGTGCCATGACCTCTGTGAAAGTGCCGTGACCTTTGTGAAAGTGCCAAGACCTTTGACACACGAGTGTGGCAGATAAGCTGACTGTTGTGGTTAAATATTAGGCATTAAGTTTTTTTTATTGAAAATGAAATTAAAAAAATTCATTTAAGGCTAAGCGTGAAGTAAAGTTTGAACTTTAAACTCTGCGACATGTGATTTTAAGAGCATGTATGTAATCAACATCCTGAAAAGTAGATCGTACAAATATAAACGCGGATCACATGCCGCCGTAAGGGATTTCTTTTCAACGGGACAACATTTATACATGCGGTTAGCAAAACACAACACGACGGCACCTCGTCGACGCACCAAGACTTTTTCTGTCGCCATTTCTAGTCACGTGAATGACCTAATTATTTCCCCTTGTCGTCAGTATGAAGATCACATTGCAGAGTTAGTTAGATCTGAACGAAAGGCGATGAAAATAATGTTTTGCCGAATCCAAATTTCTGGGCTAGTTAATGAAAATAGATGCGATATGTAAAGAAAAAGTGAACAAAAGCAATTTTTAAAGGAATGAAAATTGTCTAGAGATAAGGCCGATAGTGACATTTTCACACATTTCATTCAGGTTTTAGAGCCTGTTTTCTTGTATTTTTTTCTCTGAATACCTCATACAGTGGCGTATACTCAACAGGAAGTTAGGCGGTAATCTAACGAGAACCGGAAGTTGTGGGTTCATTCTGAAGCAAGATCGAGTCACCGCCGGCTGACGTCTTGAGTCATTGACTGGCACACCTTAATCTCAACTCTTCATTCACGAACTGAAGTGTAGACCGTGTAGCTATGCATATACGGGTATATATGCCGTCTTTAATATTAGAGGAACATTATGTAAATGTGACCTGGTTAGTTGTTAAAGTGCGCTCATAATAGGCTTACTAACAGTACCATTGGTCCCGATGGGATTATAGGCCTATAACATATATGAAAGCCTGGAAACCTTAAGTTTATAACTTTAAGTGTTGTCGAAGATGTATCTCGTATATACCCAGGAGCCGTTCACCAATGGGAGCGCTGTGAGTTCAAGTCCAGCTCATGCTGGCTTCCTGTCCGGCTGTACATGGACAGGTCTGCCAGCAACGGGCGGATGATGGTGAGTTTCCAACGTCCTCTGCCCGGTTTCCTCCCACGAAAATGGTGACCGCCGTCGTATAGGTGAAATATTCTCCAGTATGGCAGAAAACACCAAATACATAAATAAGCAAATAAATAAATAAATAAGCATTCATCGTCAGACGTCATCGAGACCCATCAACACGCTGTAACAACAGTCGAGTCGCCGTGGCCTGAAAACAAAAATAGCTGTCTCTTCTACCCTTCTCCTGACAGTTTCATTTGACGCCAATTTCGGTGTAAAATATTTTTTCTGGAGCTCAAATTACGCATTCATAAGCGTCATGTGCATATGTGAAAGCACTTAGGACTTCTGTAATGTGATTCACTCTGAACATTCCACAAAATAATACTCACACGTTCTTGTATAACCGTTACAGTTGTAGTCATTTTTTATAGTCCGCGCAGCATTCCTAGCAGGTCAATATTTTTAGATCAAGGGTTAATTGTACCTCAGGAGACGGCGCTGTAAATTGTCGCGAGCGCACAAACTTACTTATGTCCCAGTGACTAATGAACATCATTGCTAATTAAGGGCGGCGTTATGTAATGAGCCAACTGTGGAGTAGGGCTGTAGAGAGCATGCGAACGTAACCTCACGTGGAGTAGAACGTGACGTCCAATAAATGAATCCTTGTACAATTTTAGGCGTGACGTCATGCACGCGCTAATACGTTGGCCACGTGACAGATCCTTTTTGCGCCGGTGGGAGAATTGGCATGCTTTATATACGCAGGAGCTCGGCTTCACAATGTTGGGCGAGAATGTTAGCTATATAACTCAGTCTCGTGTGCGTTATAGTTTGTGAGCATCAGCTCTTTCAAGAGGGATTGCAAAATTTTCCACGCAGACCTCCATAGAAGTATAGGCCAACCCCTGAGAAGCCTAACTGCGATCTGCTTTAATACCAGCCACCAGGTCAGTCTGCCATTCAGTCAATGAGTCTACCGGCTAGCTAGCCAGTCACTCATCGACATCCTCTCTAAGATTATACCCCAGTCAATCAATTAATCAATCAGCTGATCCTAAACATCGCCATCCAGGTTATTAACCATACATCAATGAGCTTGTCAGTCAGTCCTTTTGTGTCCTTTTAGAAGGGAAACTGAAATAACATATATTGTTCTTGTGTGACTGCGAAGTCAAAAAAAGACTTCATCGGATACGAACCGCTGAACTGGTCAATCCTCCCATCTTTGCATGGTAACAGTGTTTAGAGAACACTTATTGTATCGCCCATTTGTTTGTTACAATTACACAGATGTTAAGAGAGACCCTCTCATTCAGTCAGATGTCACGATAGACTGGATCTGGCGTCGAAATGATCTCCAAGATGAATTAGATAAGATAACATCTAACTAATAATAATGCAAAACCATGAAACACTGTTTCCGTTTATAACTTCGCTCGTATATCATTTTCGCACTCAGATAAGCAGAAAGCGCCGATATCTTTATTTAGGTGATTAATTAACATTTTGTCGGTGCATATGTAACGTTGAGAAGTACCTTCTTCGCGGCCTATGAATGACGTCATCGTGTCACGTGACATCCTCATATATCGCCTGGAAATTAGCTGACCGCTGTGTCGACACATGTCAGCTCCGCGGCATGAAAATACCGCTTTTTCTCGCACATAGCGTGAACATATGTTACTCGCCGGATAACACAGTCTTGACTGCTGCTTGACAATGCCTTAATAAAGAAATCCGATCCCCGACGAATTCGGATTAGCAAAGGAATTTCTCATTTTTTTGTCCTCATAATAAATCATTACACCAGGTGTAATTTTCCTTCTGTCGTATAATATTTTACGTTAGCTTTTATTTCGTTCTCATAGCTGAATATATCGAATATATATAGAGAATACATTACACTGTGACCTAGTACCAGTGACGTCATTGTGAACTGGAAATAGGGAGTGTATTGATTTGATGTGATCACCAGTTCACGACATGGACATACCACACGCTGCTTGACATTATCACAACCGGACTAATTACGAGCTAATTAGTGCTTCATTCCAACACTTGGTCTAAGCATGGGTGGGTGTCTGTGTAAAATAACAATAGTTATCTGAAGAAATTTGCATAGGTGATGCAATATACCACAATGAGCCCTACGGTATATAATATGTTTGCGTGCGATAATCCCACTTTGTTGTGGACTCCCATGTGAATAAATTTTTATATGAGACCATGCACGCGAAATACCTTTGTGTGACTGCTGGTTCAATGTCAAGTAAGACAGTATTGCAACTGCATATGGGACACCCAGCATAATATTCCTTCGAATAAATTTAAATCTATTAAAGGTTTGGCCAAGTTTAGTAGTTTGCGTCTGTCTGTCGGAATTCGTTTTAGTTAAAATGTGCTCATACTGCCACTTGGTATATTTATATTTCAAAGACGAACTAGATTTCTTAAATGTTATTATAACTGAACCCGTTGGGTGTAACAAATTACATGTTGGTCTTTGGATTAAATGTTACAGAAGTTTTGTGTCTTAAAATTCTTTGCGTATTCACAGTCTATACGTATCCCGGGACGTGATCTCCTGTCTGTTTAGACTAGACTTAGAAAAGTGTAGGCTATTTTAACAGATACGTTGTGATATCTCAAAGTCTTTCGCGTAAAACAAGGTTTTCCTTCCTTTTTGAATTTATCTCATTAGAAATTTTCAAAGTACGTAGAGGGTTATTTGCGTGAATAGATTCCACCACCACCACCCCACCACCCCACCCCCGTTTTCCTCAGGTACGTTACAAACCAAGTGCGTGGTCGTTATATACGTTTTATTTTAGCACACGACTCCTTCCGGAAAGACACGAAACATGGACCGTTTCATGAAGTTAGTGGACGTTTGTTGTTACCAAAGAAGCTGTATAATTTATGTTGTACACGTGATGTGTGCTTTCAACGTGGGCCGTTCGTACCACATTAAATGCGTGTACATGTTTGCATGATAGGGGAACGTTTCCCGTCTGTTACAACTGTTTAAACTGTAGTTGTTCATTCCTGACTTTGTGGTGACGATTTGTGGGCAAACTTATTCCAGATGTGGCGCGTATTTTCGGCGTGGCCAGCTTGTACTTCCTTAAATGACATGTATGAATGGGGGACCTTTCCCGCCTATACTGTAACTCAGTCCCAAGGCTCATGTGTGTAGTCCATAACTGTTCAGTCCTTCCTTTGTGGTGACGATTTCTACGCAAACTGTTAACCTAGTATTCATGTATTACAAGAGAACAATAGTCTGTTCAACTTGGGATCAAGTTGCCATTCATTGCCCGGAAAAAGGTACCTCATTGATCGTGGATCATTTCTGATTGTATGTATTGCTGCGCATGTCACGTGAACTATGTCGGACTAACCTTGGCGCCTCAAGATCACTTGATTATACCGTGTGTGGTCCTCGGATGTCGAGACCAGATTCTGACGAGCCATGTTTTTGATATCTTTAGGTCATGAAACGCCAGACTAATTGATTGAAACCGATGGTGTGCACGGAGCGCTGCAACTCCCGCGAGAAATCGCGAGAGGCATAGCCAATCGGAAGTATAGACCTAAACCTGTACTCGCCAGCGTTGTAGACGATCTTCCAATTGACATGCATTGATGAAAACCCTCGCTTGCCACAGGCCTTCTGTGTGTTTACAATCCCAAACCTGTCGAGATGAGGTTTTCAATTCCATCACATCTCACGCCAAGCGCATGGCGAGAAATTATCATTTCTGAGATGGGTATACATGGAACAGATATTAAAAGCTTGCCCTTGAGGTTAGCGGACTGTGAACCAATCCACGGGTGGAGAACAGAAGGATCTCGTCCCTGGGGACTACTGTAAGAAGAATGTTGATTGAGAAGCTTCCGTGTCCTGGTTCCAAATCCCGGATCGCCAAACATGAGGGTGTGCCTCGAGAGAAACATACACTGTTTTTTGCAAATTATATAATTGGGCTAATTCTTCGGACGCCAAACAAGAACCTCTGAACCATGGACTGTAAAATACCCGGAGGTAGATGCATAGGTAGTTTAAATTCAACACATTTGAATGGTTTAATTAACACATTTGGATTAGTTTTATACTGTCTGATCGCGCGGTGACACGATCCTCTTACCAAACTGGCTTCATAATAAAGCTCTAAAATTGTTGGGAACAGAGGTCACTTTTGGAAAACTTAGTACACTCTTCGGGAAACCACAGAACAGACCGAGTGTGCGAAGTGTCAGGAAACTGACTTCACTGGATTTATCGGTTCCTTTGTCTTCAGAATTTAATTTGGATCAAATGAGACCTCTCTCTTTTAATCGTTACGGGATTCAGCTTTGTCGTGCTTGTGGAATACGCACAATAAAAAGTAAGATCAAATGTTTTATGAGAATTGACGCCTGTGATATCTCAAAGCAACACACATATGCATGTATGTATGTCAATACACGCAACCCTTTTTTTGCGTAGCATATACATATTAGCTTCAATTTGAAATATTTCCCAGGGGTTTGAGACTGATTGATTGTCTGAAGAACTTGTCTGTTGCCGATATCAAGCTCGTGCCCACGTGGACATTATATCATGGCAATATTGTCTGTCTGTTTACTGCGTTATGCTTCCGCTCTTTCTTATCTGAAGCACTGATGACTTTACGAACTTTTCCTCGGTAACATAATCGGTTTAACAAGACGGTAACTGTAACATCCGTTTTATTGTTTCTCACTTCAGGAAGTTGGCTTCTTCTCTGTTGTGCCAGTTGACTGGACCTTCACACTTTTTGTTTCATTTACAACAAACACTTGAGAAAAGTATAAAGCCATATCTTGTCGGTATCACGGGATGTTCTTTCACAAAAAGCTATTTATTTTTCTTCCGCTTGTCTCTGCTGCAAAAGGATATCCTTTTTACGCTTTCTGGAGTTCATCACCCTCCCAAGTGGTTCACCCTCCTTCCTTTCACTCATCGTTTACAGCGTCCTAATTTATTTGTCTTCTGATGTTGTCTCACCAGTCAAGTGTTTCCCGTCCTCAATACATATGTCATCTTACAGATCTAACCCATTTTCAGTGTTCCTCATACAGGCGTTATGTTTTTAGCAAGCGTTAGAAACAGCTATAGAACAGTCCCGGACTGGGTTAATCCTGCGTTCAACGGCTTAGCAATGACACCGAGTGGGGCACATAATGAAGGACACGATATAAAGACAAGTTTTACTGGTGATTCAGCTGGCCAAATGTATGGAAACTCACTCACAACCTTGCAGTTAAATGTAAATTTCTAAATGCACCCCGTGGAAAGGTCTGCCAGCGACCCGCCTATGATCGTGGGTTTCCCATTGGTTCTGCCCGGTTTCCTCCCACCATAATGCTGGCCGCCGTATTATAAGTGAAATATTCTTGATTACGGCTTAAAACTCCAATCAAATAAGTGAATAAATGCGACCCAGTCGGGTTCACGCTCATGTTTTACAAAACGCCTGCTCTTTGTATTGGCGTAATTTTGACATTTATCTTGACATGACCGTAACACAATAACTTTATCCCTTACTTATTCAGATTTATTCAGTCGTATTTTCGAGAAATATAAGAACACGCACGGGAATACCTCCTATACATTTTGTAAACAGTATACATCACAGTTTCCGTGTTGAGGTCCAACTCTCTTACGCCGTATATAAAAATAGACAAATTAAACAGGCTTTTTTCTGCGTGATTCACGTTAAGTCACCTTTAATTACACCTTCGCTATTCTTGTGGCTTCCTCAAACCCGCGAGCGGTTTTAGACTTATCCATCTCTTCCTGATGTCACCCTTTGTGTGTTCCCAGATCGGAAATGAGTGGGTTTTTTTTTATGTATTCTGTACATTATCTCAATCCCTGCGATGCTCATTTGAGTGTTATCTGTGTTTATCACCAGGTCATGTTTTTTGTACAGTTTCAACTCTGTCTTCCCTAAAAGAAGTGTGATTGTTATTTATTTATTTTGTCTTGTTAGAGGTAGATAATACGAGATGAAGATACTCGATATACTAACCGACAAATTATCTGTGAACTTGTAATATTGGGTTAGGCGTGGCATGCGATCCTCGCGTAACAGTCAATAGAAACTGTTCTTATACGCAGGTGTTTTCAGGCTATCGATATATATATGATAAAACTAAGCACGAAGCTTACAATTTAAAACATATCCAGAAATTATTACATTTTGAAATCCTACCAACCTTTGTCCGTTGTCCACCTTGGCAATGAATGCAAAAACCTTTCGAAAATCTAACACATGGCAATTTCTATTTTTTGTACTGAACTACATGCTCTGTGCGTTTTAGAGTTGAACATAATGAGTTGAGTATACGGGTGCAGTAGGTACATACACATATCCGTTTGAGTTGCTGTACCTCTTGGGGTAAATTTGGTACGAAGTTGTATCCAGTATGGAATCGCTGAATGTGTTCAATACGAACTGTTACTCTGTGGCTGTGTCCGGTGTTTCTGCACCATCTGTCCTCCTAAATTCATCCTCAGATCCTTGTGAACCTTCAATTTTACCCACACCCATACCTCATCATACCTAGTCCTACTAAGTCTTATCTCATCTTAACCTGACCATCTCTATTACTACTTGACTCAGCCTGCACCCGGAACTGCGTTATGCTCGCTTGAATCAGGTTCCTGTGGCATGTATATAAACACAAACATACAGAGGCGAAAACTGTATAAATAAAAAGCCACAGCGCACGTGTTGTGGGCAAGGCATATTTAGGCCTATACAGCTACACACACAGACACGCCGGCACAAGGTAAGCCTGAATTGAACGAATAAATAGGACCGGTTAAACTCGACTTTCTCCGTAAGAAGACATTGTTGAATCACGTTTCCAGTTTGAATGTATTCTCCGCCGCATCAGGCTCTGGTGAGAAGTACCTCAGTTTCGCTAGCGTTCCATTTGTCGCCGATACTCTCTCGCTTGGACCACCCTCTGTGTGACAAGCCGGTATAGATAATAACACATCTACTGGATACAACTGTGCGTATTTGGGGGGAGGGAGGGCGCGACAAAACCTCTGCCGAAGCTTAACAGGCATAAAACGGACTGTCTTTATGTCGAGGGGGTGGGGTGTGGGGAGGAGGGGATGGGGGTAATCTCACTCAACGTGTGTTATACACACAGGGCGCGCGAAAAAGATTTCACGTCGTCGATCTTGACTGCAGGCTGTGTGCCGCTGTATGTAATGATTCATAGGGCACGATCTCAATACCGCGCCCCAGTTGCCAGCGAACCTATACCGGAGCGGAGCTCACCCTTCAGTCCAGGTTGCTGGCCGGACCGACCACTAACTCCTACTCACCAACTCCGACGTCATTTTACATATGGCGGCTGTACCTCAGTGCAACGTCTAACAGAGCTGTCTTTACAGCGTATATCAATTTTATATTAAACTCGGAAAGACAGGTCTTCTAACGGGTAGCAGAGGAGCTGCATGTTCAAAAGATATATCCAGGTTGGACTTCTAATGTTGGCTTGCTTATGTGAAACGACGTACTCATCTTGAATTTGAAGTCACCTGTGAAAAACGTTTTGTGTTATAACGTTTACACAACCCACCGGGAAGGAGTAGCTGGCTTGTCTTCCATATGGCCAATACCCCACCCAAGCGTGACTTCATCCCCGTATGGCACAACGTATAGATCTACCCGCTTGCCTATACTCTGTTCGACAACTCGGTCCACCGATTAAACTGGCCCAGTCTCTCCCCTAGTACTATCTCGTGCTCACATTGGAACCGTCATTGGAGCACAGCACAGCGTGAATTCCAACTCCCTGCATCTTCATCATCGAGTAGACGAAGGGACTGTTCTCCACGTCCAGTCAGCAGATTTACTATCTCCTGTCTTGCAGCCACGATACGGCGTGAAACATTCACAAGCTGGGTTTACACCTTAGGACTATTGGATATAACTATATTGGAACGCTGCATTATCTAACAGTGCGGGATTCAGAGAGGGCTTCTCCCATCGACTCACTTATGTAAGTCTTCATTGGATTTTTTTTTTAAAGATTTGTGATTGTGCGATTACATTGTATATGCTTGCACCAACGTAATGGCTGCGTGTAATTAGCCTGCTTGCTGTACGTACTTGTCGTCTTTTTCGTCCCACTGCCCCATAAACACACTTCCATCCCCTACTCCCCTCCAACCTCGGACCCCACGCACCGTTGTTGTGGAAGTTGTTCAGTTGGAATCGCTCGACTTTACGTTGTCTGGTTTATACGTTCAAACAATATAAATGCATTGGGAATATCAAACCGTTCTTAAATGGAGGTAGCGCAGGATGTTTTATTGACGTGTAGCATGCTTGATCAGAACAGAATAGATAGAAGCGGGCTGAGTGTTTTATTTTCTTTTACATAAATGCTTCATAACGCGCAACAGCCTCTTAAGCGTGTTATATATACATATGTTCAGATATCACCGCCTTTCATAGGCTGAGTTGCACAATAGTCGGCCTTCACGAACGCATACGTATCGAACAGTTTGAGATATCTTCATTATGAAATGGTCATTTTGTCTTTAGATTGTTTTTGTTCGGATGGGCCTGCAGTCATTCCCATTGTCCCTTGACAGTATGACAGTATATATATATATTCGCCTTAACTATTCATATTCAAACAAGCTGATATATTTTGGTTCGTTTGAAAGTGAGCATGGCACGCTTGTGACCGTTGACATGTATTGTATGTCATTAAGTGTATAAAACAGTGGGGCTATCTGACGTACAAGTATCTAACACCAGGTCTTTGTGTGTTCTATACAGAAAGTGTTAAATGTGTATTGCCAGCGGTCGTTACTAACTTTCCATACATATGTAGTTTTATGATACTTTTATATCTTTAAATATCATCAGCAATAATTCGTAAGAGTTTATTTGGATTTCTCCTATTGTCAGTTACGTTTTACTTAATTACTAATTAATAGACAGAAATCGATTACATTAGCTATGATAATAGTGTCAACCCGGGCGTCTTTGATAGCTCATCTTTACATTTCATCAAACTGATGTCAAATCGCAAAATTATGCCCACCTGTCATTGCTGTGCGTAAGCAATCAGGGCTTATCTGTTATGCTACCTGTGTAGCTGGCACTTTATTACGTATTTGTTAGTAAATAATGTTGACAGCACACAGACATCACAACGGTATCTGTAAGTAATCCACCTGGATGATGGCGAAGCAGGTAGAGCGCGTGTCATTTCACCGCAACATAAATTACCTCCGTCACTAAAGAGTGTATACAATGTTACACGAAAAACGTCATCCAATATGTCACGTCTCACTGAAAATTCGCATTTACTACGTAGAGCTAAGTGATAAAATTTCGTTTAAAGTGTTGTTGTCATGTTTCAAGTTTTCTGTACCTAACCGCGGACGTTTGTGTATAGAAGCCTGGAAAATCGTGGTAGTAAGCGAATACTTGATGCGTTGGCGAGCATGCAATCATCGGCGTATGATAAGTGCCAGCTGTTATGTAATTATGGAGCTAAATGTTAATCAGCGAGTTAATAAGTAAATGAGCTTGCGACCTCCATGGCCAGACCAATTACCGCTTTAAGTGACTTTGGAACAATGCAATAAACAAGGGCCGTAAAGTCATTTAACACGCTGTTGAAATATTCCACTAGATATTTGTATGTATCGTATGTAGCCACCACATGAAATTACATTTCCACTTAACACCTCATTTATTAATCCTTGGGTTTTAGTCTTAATAAATACATATCAGTCATTATAATTCTCTATAATGCATGCTGCCGAAAGATTTAAACCTGCGTGGTTGAGCCATCGCTAGCTTGGTAAAATAAACCGTTTGCCTCACGTCTTTGGCCATCGGCGTCGTTGGCCACCGGCGTCGTTGGCTGGATGCTAGAGCTACAGGCTCGTGAACTGCGGTCTTCAGTCAGATATATTATCGGGCAGCTGTAGGAGAGCTGTTGTTGACTCTGGGTACCCCGGCCTTTCAGGTTTCCTCAGCCGCGGAGTAAGTGAGAAATTCTTGGACACGGCGTTAATCACCCATCAAATAATTACGTAAGTATGATTAGGCTAAGTAAAGAAGTACATAATAGGGTAAAGCGAACAGCCATGAAGCGTAAATACGATGGCAAATGTTCTGGATGGACTTGTCCTCACGTCAAAACTGCAGGTTGAAAAAACACGCTTGAATGGTGGCTTGAACGTCTGACCTTTATAGTAGCTGAAAGGATTTAATGATCGCAAGGCTTGGAAAAACCTCCACTTTTTGCGTAACTAGGCAACCAGAGCCCTGGCTGGGATTTCCCCTTCTGTAGGCCTACCCATTTTCATCCTACACACGTTCGACACTTGGGTCGTCCGGATAAATACCAAAAGCGTGAAGAGCAATTAATAATCTATTCAGCTGTCGCTTTGCGAGAATATATATGGTTTCCAGCGTAATGTTTTTTCTCTACACACCTATTTTTCCGCGCTTTATTTCGGGCTTTTCATCCACGGCCTAAACTAGAAGCGCCTTTTGTAGTAGAGGTCTGAGTGAAATGAGAAAGTGCGACTTTTTTTCCGAAAGCGGCTTTAGTTTCTTTTTGAAATGCGGAATTAGGATATTTTTTCCCAAAGCAGATTTTTTTCATTCTGAGCTCACAAAGCTTCAGTTGCGTTGCAACGAAAGAGCTGTAGAAAATAGAAATAAATTGCAAAGCCAAGCTTAATTCCATGGAACGAAGAATAAATCCAACATGGCTTACAGAAAACCCCCATTGGGAGCTAATCTTTCAGTCAAACTAGCGTGCATGACAACTTGATATCTATTGATTTTGCTTCGATCGCGGTGTTCCCTGGAAACCGAGTCGTACTTATCACGTAAACACGAAATCAAGGGATAAAATACCCATTTTTGACAAAGACCGTCAGTTTTGAGCACAATGTTCTAGATATACCCGAACGTGGATATGGAAAACATGCTGTAAAGCAAAAACGTAACATAACATATTCCTGTGTCAGATGCAGCAATAGTCTACGAAATATTTGTGTACGTAGCTTAGCATACTGCCCTTAATTCCTATAGACAGGCATTTGTATACATAGCTTTTGGTATATTTGTTTACATGATGCCAGGTAAGCGCGCCAGCCCGGCGTTATGATGTAGTGCCTCACACCAGTGCGGTCGCTGTCAGCTCAAGTCCAGCTCATGCTGCCTTCCTCTCCAACCGTACGTGGGAAGGTCCGCCAGCAACCTGCGGATGGTCGTGTTTTTCCTCCGGGCTCTGCTCGGGTTCCTCCCACCATACTGTTGGACGCCGTCGTATAAGTGAAGTATTCTTGAGTACGACGTAAAACACCAATGAAATAAATAAATAAATATATGATGTCAGTAAATGGGTAAATTGATTTGTCACTTACAAAAGGCTTGGTAAACTGCCTAAAATATCGAAAGTAATAACCTGCAGCTCTAAACGAAAGTATTATATACCGCCTTTTTGTTTAAATAGGAACTGTAATTCAAACCCATGAGATTGTGTATACCCATGTTGTACATCTGCATAGTGCGCTGTGTAGTACACCCTTGACTTGAATTCGCTAATGCTCGGTTAGCTCCCTTGAATTTGATACTTCGATGTTTGTTATCGGTCTGATGTAAGTTAGATGTAACCCTTTCCGGCCCCGAAAAAGATGAGGCGGAAAATTTAATAAGGAAGTAAAATTTGAACACTATCTAAATTCCCCGTACTAACTGAGGGAAAAAATCTTAAATAAATACGATTTTAACCAGATCCCCGGCAGGTGGGCGATAGACGCAGATCACAAGTATATCTCTCACTGCACTAATTTTCATAATCAATACCTAAACTGTGTGTATGGCGGTGTTTAAAATGTTGAAAATGATTACGTGCCTTGGTTCTAGTACAGCGACATTATTTTTCTTCATTTATCTGGATACTCTCGACATTGCCATCGATTGGTGTTCTATTTACTGGGCGCTTGGTTTGCTTGTTTTACTAAATACACACACACATATATATATATATATATATATATATATATATATATATATATATATATATATATATATATATTATTTATTTCATTGTTTTCATATATTCATTTTCATTTCATTTATTTCATATATTATTTATATATATATATATATAGCTCAAGTCCAGCTCATATATATATATATATATATATTATTTATTTCATTGCCCGATAGCGTTTTCTCATAACAAGCAGGAATCCATGGCTTAAACCAAGAAACTAATTAACTAATTAACCGATCAATTTATCAGTGACTTCTTTGTAAGTGTTTGATATGACTTTGCTGGGAATTGAACCTTGTCATTTTCCCCTCAATCTATACAGTCTGGCAACGATCTCGTTCGAGGCTAGTATTGGTTTCCGTACACCTTATACAGCAGGCTGATATACGTTAATTCCCGATTTCCTGTCGTACGGTTCCACAACGCTGGTAGACTCGTGGTCGGAGAACACGGATTTTCTCCTGTATAGATTATTGGTTCGCTCTACTGACACGCTTTTGCTCTGCTTTTGCATCTCAGAGCAATCATTTGACAGACGGCCTCACAAACCGAAGTCCTCGTACAGCGATGGTAATGACAAGGGAAGAAGTCTCTATTAGGTGGGAGCCTGGTCAATTCTGAATAATCACAAAGCTGTAAATTTGTTACAGCATGCAGTTTTCCGTCTCTTTTTACCTGCTAGGTTTTAATTCGTTCCAACATCTATTGCAATACCCCTGTAGGTAAAAATCATAGAAACAATGTTGTATGCCATTCATTCATCGTTTTCTCTTTTTCTTGCGCAAAATCCCATTGAATTTATTTTTTGGGGGGGGGGGGAGGCGAGATGGGTATTATTCCAACATTTGCTAAGCTTATGAAACTAGACTATCCTCTGCAGAGAAGTGATTGAAGTGGTTAGTCATGTAAACCAGGTGTATGTACTGTGAAACCAAATAGTGAATGTATAATGTGAACTCACCCATTGTTGATTTTTCACTCGACCTTTATAGTTTCTGACACGCTCTTCGATTGACATTTTTTTTTCCAAAGGTATGCATAAAACATACGTGACGTTATCTGTACATCTTCTCTAAATTTGCCTGCGTGTTATATCCCCGGGATAGTGCGTGATACTGTATGCATACAAAGATTGATATTTGTGCTTTCGTATTCCCTCTGATGACCTGTCCTAATTGTTCGGTAAAATTCTGAGAACTGATAAATTGCTCTGGTGGATAACTGAAGGCGTTAGATCGGCACAAAACCTGCCTAATGGTCCGACGTGCAGATAACGTTTTCTTTACTTATCCGTCTGAATGTTTGGATAGAATAGAAAACCCGGCCTTCACATCTGGTCACTTCACCGGGAGAAAAATGGGAAAGAGTGTCGATGAAGTTTAATTACTGTAAAGCAAACAATAAAAATACATCATCGCAAGATTTGTATTTTGCGAACCTTATCTGTGATTTCGCCGTCTCTGTGGTAATTCCGCAAGTCTTTACATCGGCTATACGGATGTGTGTATAAAACTTAAGAATTGAAAACGCTAAAGTTCGGTCTCGGAAATTTCACAAGTAATTCATTATTCTGATTATCGACTTGACATAAAAAATAACATTATTGCACGGTAATAAATGCAATTTTCTAGTCATTTCTAGACGTAAATAAGCATTATCCTAAAGTTTAGACGTATACTTTTTTTTTGGGCACGATAACATTGGAATGACATCACTTCTCTGCGCTTGATACACCCAGGGCCTCTTCCGCTCGTTTACAAGCAATATACATCAAGATTAAATGAAATTACCTAGGCAGAGTTTGTTTATGATATTACACATGAGAGCGAAACATATACAAAAGTAGAGAACATCTTCTAAGCACATTCCGAAGGTATGGAATTCCTTGTCTTTTTTTTTTTGGAACATGCTCAGTTGCCAGTGTTTATGTATTTCTTAATAGGCACAGTTCCGAACAGAGTGAATGTAATATGTTTTCTTGCAAAACACTGCAGTGCTTTAGACATAAATATGACTTTCTTTCGGCAAACAAAATATTATTCTAGAACGGATATTGTCCCGCCATTTTTTTCCTTTCAAGCACATATATCACTGCATGGCAAATCGGCCGTTGAGTAAATAATCTCTGTGTGTCCGCCATTAACATTTTTTGTACAGTTTCCCCTTCCAACCGCATTCGTCCTACTAAATCCATGCACACAGTCATGTTGGCGGAATTTTTCAGCATCTCCAATCTTAGTCACGACCTCGAGTACGAAGCCCTTCATCAGTTGGGTCCTCTGTTGCGTCTTTGAAATAAAATTTGTGGAGGATGATGTACACGCAACTTGTTTCAGTTAATAATGGCGCGTGCGATTGGTGGATATACCAGACACCATACCTCTGCACAACTGATGGAAAGCCTTGGGGGTTGGGGGTGGGGGTTGGGGTTGGGGCGTGGTTGGGTGGTGGCTGTAAACACCCTGCTATTACCACGGTAATTAGCTCACTCTCCCAAAGCAGGGAGGTATCATATTGATAATAATCCAGGCTCTCATGTTACCTGCTAATGGACATAGATTCGTAAGGCTTCCTCTGATGTCCAGGCGTTCGGCGTCATAAGCCTGTGGGGTGCCCACCTGCTAAATGCCCCAACCCATGTATCTCGATCCGAGTTTTAGCTGCAACAAGTTAACGGAAAAAGAAGCCTATAGAGTGGTCTTTGTGGACAATATTGAATGGATTGAAGCCCAGTGAAATCACAGGTCCTTGGAGCTAATCATACTACAACTGTTATATTTCCACATGAAGTACGTGCGCAGGTGTAGTAATACACGTGTATTTATGTGCTACAGACGTACAGCAGTCGGAAGATGTTTATCGGTTTCGATGGCCTGCATGACCGAGGGAGCTAGCACAGCGTAGCGACCCAGGTGCCTCTTCACTAATGTGGTCTCTGTTCCAGCTCATGCTGGCTACATCTTGCGGTCGCACCTGGGAAGTTCTGCCAGCAACCTGCGGATGATGATGGATTTCTTCCCACCATTCTGGTTGTCGTCTTCGTCTAGATGAAATATTCTTGAGTACGACGTAAAACGCCAGTCAGATAAATAAATAAATAAATAAATAAATAAATAAACATCGGATTAAAAGAACCTGTCCGAAAAAAAACACCTTAGCTCCTCGATATTTATTTTCATTCTGACCACTGTTATAAAATGCTAAACAACTAATGATCCACATATTCTGAATCAGCAGGAAAAAGCCCTTTTGATGATGTATACTTTGTTTAAATATGGTCCGTTCCTTTAATGCCCTTTCGCGCAGTGTGCTTTCTCACGGAGACAATTTTTGATGAATTCTATAAACTTTAAGCGCGGTAGCTGAAATAAAATTCAGTGAGAAAAGGTAGAAATTTCATATGTATGCAAAGAGATTTTGACATATTTTCATTAAACTTGTCGGATTGGACGAGTTTATGCGATAGGCGCAAGGTAATACATAGTGTAGTATAGGACCGGGTTATATAATATGTCAGCTAGATAGGTGCCCTGGTAAAGGATCAGCTTTGAAACGGGGAAATTCGTTAAACTTCTCCCCGCCTTTTACATAGACTTCCAAAGTCGTCTGCTCATTGGTCCTTTTTTGGATTATGTTTCAGTTATAGGTGCATATGTACTCAGAAAGTACTTAGGTAATACCTAAACACTGCAGCGTCACAGCAGAAAACGACGTATTTCTGTGCGATTTGGGCCCTTTTCTGTAGCCCGTCAGAGTCTCCCATTGTGGTTGAGGATATTTAGGGTGCGATGGGTAATGCGTCACACAGTCAGTAGGCATGTCTTCCTGTCATGAAGTTTGATGCGTACACTATACCATCTCATTGTCTGTGACAAGCGTTCGTGACAGGTAAAGCTTTAGTCTCTGTGCATCCAAGGTCAATGAACGCCGTGTAAGCATTCTCTGGGAGATCTGCAACCTGCAGTCGGATCACGGAATAAACCGGATGGACAGAAGTAGGAGACTGTTAAAAAAATAAGATGACTGGTGTGTGATTGAGTCTGGGTAATTTTGTAACTTATTGCATACGGCTAACTGAAACTAGGCATTTAGACCCGGCAAGGCGTAATGACCAAATGAGCCTGGCATCGATCGATGCCTTTCATAGTGCAGATACCAAAACGCCGTGCCCGTATCTGTAGCACGATCCGATGTTTGTATTCAACCTTCATTGCAATCATCATTATCGTTATTGTCGTCATGTATATCGACTAGACCCGCATTCCGTATGATCTTCCTAGGGAGCTAAAGAGGAGAGAAAAACACGGACTTGGAGCAGGACGAAAGTTTGACAACAAAATGCGGCTAAAGAATGGTTTACAAAGATTGTTTAAGAATCTGTCAAAGCTGACAGAACTTATTTGCGTCACTGCGAAAGGATAACGTTGAAATGCCCAATCTGGCGCACAATCCGGTCATAAGGACGTGGATTTTGTCTGTCTGAATACAAAAGTTTGTAATAAATCATAGTGGGTGTTGTCTGAAGACAAAAATCTGTATTGATTCACAGTGGGCTTTGCCTGTATGCAGCATGCTGTAATTTGTCTGAAGACGGTACACTGTAATTATGCACAGTGGGTGCTGTCTGTATACAGTAGGCTGTAATTATCTCTAGAGGGTTTTGTCTGAAGCAGTGCATTGTAATTATACACAGTGGGTTCTGTTTGCATACAATAGGCTGTCATTATCTCTAGCGGGTTTGTCTGAAGACAGTACACTGTAATTATACGTAGTGGGTTCTGTGTGTATACAGTAGGCTGTAATTATCTCTTGTGGGTACTGCCTGAAGGCAGTGCACTGTAATTATACGTAGTGGGTTCTGTTTGTATACAGTAGGCTGTAATTATCTCTTGTGGGTACTGCCTGAAGACAGTACACTGTAATTATACTTAGTGAGTTCTGTTTGTATACAATAGGCTGTAATCATTCACAGTGCGTTTTGTCTGTATACAGTAGGTTGTACTTGATTTTGTCTCGAAATCTGCATACAAAAATTTATAATGAATTCTATACAATGTAAACTACAAGACATGGCGGGTTATAATGAATGTAGTTTGGGAGGTTTCGTGATAATTATGCAATATATACGCGTGTACTTTCAAAATACTCAACCTTTTAAATTGTTGTTGTGCCAAAACAAATGCCCTTGGGATTTATGTGATGGGCAGTTTGATTGGGCTTTGTGTGATGAGCAATATGATGTGAAAATTTGCAACGCGGTTCATACAATTGCATTCACAATATGAACAGAAGCTTGCATAGGGTCGGGTTGTTAAATATATCGGCGATATGTATATATGCAGAGGTTTTGGGTCGGGTTCTTGTGTATAAGTGCGCAGTTCGAGCCCAGGTGCTTTGTGTCGAGTTCTTATGTAGCAGGGCAGTATAAATAGGGAAGATTGTAGGCAATGGACACTGTGAGTGTACTAGATTGACACGGACACCATGACTATACCAGATTGACATGGAATATGGTTATTCATGGGTAATGCCTCGTGAAGGCGTCGGAGCAATAATATATTGAATCGGACACCGTTAACCCTTCGAACGTCTTGATCTTGGGCAATTTCTGTTTCGTATACTGATGTCCCTGTTTGTAATTCCCTTCAGTAGACATGGCTGTTCGGGTGACATTTGCCCAGGAGAGCCTGACGAGCTTCTCAATCTGTGCCAGTCTCTATTGTACCGCGGAGTGCTTCTCAGCGATTGTACAGCAAACCTGAGCTTGAAGAATGTTCATTATCGATTATGGGAACGTGTTGAGGGCACCACGCGTGGCATATTAAGCAGAAATCTTGCGGGAGAGGGAGAGTTGGCTATCAGAACACATAGACATACACTCTATAGAAGGTTGCTCCCTGATTTGGTGTGGATATACATGTATATACACTGTCGTTGGCGAGCGTTCGTGTCTCCGTCCAGTGCTGTAGATCGACACAGCTTTTGGTTAAGCGAAAGACAGGACATTTGCACGGCTGATTTAACATCACCGCTAACGTCTACGGGAAGAGGTGGAGGATCCAGTATCACGTATTTATTGGTCGACTGTTTCTATTAATCGCACTAGGAACGCCGATCATTCATCTCTGAGGAAGAGCAAGCTAGGCTTCAGACAGGCAGGGATATTTTCATAGCCTTCAAGTGACCGGTCCGCGGGTTTATTGGAACTCGGTGGTTGTTTCGCGAAGTCTCATGGTTTATTGCTCGCGCCCGAGCAACCCTTACATCGTTGGCATTGATATCGGTTGACTATATATAGCTGACAGTCTTGCGCCCAAGCTAGCAGGGACGCTTCCCGAGAGAGACCCGTGCGACATCTGTGTCAGCAAAGAGAGTGGGTCCCCGGCACGATAACAACGACGTGTACGGTCAATCCACCAAGCTCTCACCCCTGCCGGAGCATCCTTTCAATCGCCATCATAAATTACCTGTGACGAATGTCATCTTGATTTGAGGAGTCGAGCTGATGTTCTATCATTGCTTTCGGGGAGGATTGCGAAGACCTGTATGGTGGCAGAGGTTGTACAAGTTGCTCTGAGCGTTCTATAGTAGCGGGGTATTGGTGAAAATAGCATTGCCGTCGCGATAACGAATTCGCTTTACAAATCGTCTTATGGTGTACGTTTCTGTTGCGTTCCAGTCGGAGCGGAGTTGTTGACGTAGCTCCAAGACTTCACGGGAATCGTATATCTGCCACATACTGTACGCATTGTTTTGGAATTGTGATTGGCGCCAGTCATTCCACGGACTTGTCATTTTCAGGGCTTTATTGCTGTCACAAGGGCTATCACAACGCCTTCCTCATTCCAAAGCATTTATCTCGCTGATTCTTGACGATTCGGATTATACGATTCGATACTTCAACGATTTAAAAAAACAAAGACAAAAAACAGAGAACAGTTATCCATTCTGGCAGCATCAACGGAATTGGACACGGTGATGATTGGGAATTTATAAGCGCCCCGTGTCTTCTAACAATCGTGTGTATTGACTTGGGTGATTTCTTAAGGCTATTGCCTTGGAATTTTTTGACAACTGAGTTGGTTTATTCTGAAAAATCGACGCCACGGCGCGGCAACTGTGTCACTGCGGTATTAGATTAAGCATGCAGACAAGGTGTTTTGATCTGTGCGAGGTGAGTTGTATACGATGTAAACCAGTTGTGCTGGGGTCAGGTTGTGGGGGGGGGGGGGGGGGCATCGTGAATATTGGACTTCTTGTCCGAAACATAGATAGAGATTGTTAACAAAGCTATACGATTTATTATTCACTGTCCAATAACCAATAAGGCTGATGATGTTAAGAGGGAGCAGACGGCTCTTTACGATCGTTTCTGTTCTTCGTTTTTCTTTTCATCGTTTTCCTAGCTCTCATCTCCCTTCCTCTGCATCTTTCAGTTTTCACCCCGAATGATCTGAAATTTTATTACATTTATCTCTTTGACAAATGATTCATAAAATAACTCATTATAGGGTAACATTTGTACGTAATAACTGTTGTGCAGATTAAATTTCAGTAGGTAAATGTATAGTAAGCGCAAATTAATTCTAAGCAAAGTGTTCCATGTAGTTACGTCTAAAATTGGTGCGGATATCTTTTTTGTTCTCAAAGCTGTCCTTCTTCAGCTTCTTTCTGGCCTCCGTGACCTAAGGGTTAACGTTTTGATGCAGTGTAATGACCGAGATCACTCTCACCAATGCAAAGCCCAGCTTCCCAAGTACGACCAACCTGCCGATTGTCGTAGATTTCCACCGGACTCGGCCTGGTTTCCTACCACAATAAAGCTGACCGCCGTCGTATAGGTGGAATAATCTTGAGTACGACGTAAAACATCAATCAAATAAATAAATAAATATATAAATAAATCTTGCTGATGGAAAATGTTAGAACGATAGTGCGGGCATAGTAATTTGTTACTCAGAAAACCACATGTCTGTTTTCACGCATTGTCTGCACTTGGTGATAATATCTTGCCTTGAGTATCCCCCTCTCCTTGCCTATATCGTTCTAAATCTCGCCGCCAGTTGGGTTGCTGTCGATGGAATCGCTGTAAAGCCAAGTTCTTGGTTCCGAAGCCATGTATTAAAACGCAAACGGGAATCAATGAATCCCATTTCTACGTCCTTAAATGGACAAGTAACTGGTAGTAAATGGACAATGCTTTATTATGATTTTTGTGAATTGTCGTAGATTCCCGACGGAAAGGGGTCCTTGTAGTATAAGGCCGGGACGGTTACCTTGACCTTGTCCATGAATTTATTTTGCTTGATCTGTCATGAATTGAATTCACGCCATATTTCCTAAACGCTGATTTCCAGAATCATTACCTGTAAAAAAAATGTACGAATTTGTTGGCATTAAGTTTTGCCTAAATCTATTTTATTTCCCTGCTATTTTTTTCTAGCATTCAGCACTACACATTGCCGTGACATTGCTCAGCGCTTTGTTCAATGTTAATCCCCAGCACCGTTCGCTTTGGATAAAACGTGGCATGTTGTATATCCCTTCCTTATTGTGATGCTAAATGTAAATTTCTAACGTCTTTGACTGATATTTCCCAGTCTAGAAACATCGCGCATTGTGTCACAAAAGTTATTTTCTTACATCCTTTCGCCACAAAATCGCATGACACCTTAAGTCGCAACAGCATCGTCCTAACAGACGAGCTTTGATCAACCATTAGGGACTAGAGCTTCAACGACATCGTGGTAACAGACAAGCGAGGACTAAGCATGGGAGCCTAGGGCTGTACGGGCATCCCGCTTGATCAAGCATGAGAGCCCAAGGCTGTACGGGCATCGTGCTTGATCAAGCAGTAGGGCCCAAAGCTGTACCGGCATGGCACTAACAAACAAGCTCTGATCAAGCATGAAGGATTGGAGCTGCACCGGTATCGTGATAACAGGCAGGCCTTGATGAAGCATTAGGAACTAGGGCTGCATGCACATTGTGTTAGCACGATGTTTATTTGAACATGTATTATTAGGGTGCGGTACAGTTATATCTGTACCTGAACGCCAACAAGAACACACCTAGGAGCTAGAAGCCACCTTCATTCAACTCCGGAAGCGAAAAGATGTCACCTGTGGGCCACGGTATAAAGACACCGTATAGCTGTCGTCATGGTTATTTACGTACATGTATCGTCATCTTTATTTCCCTTCATATATCGAGATACTTGTTTATCTCTATGTATTGTCGTGTAGTCTGTTTGGTTGTTTCGCGTACCTATCACCATGGTTATTTGCCTGCGTGTGATAAGGCATGGACGTCGTAGTTTTACATGTTGGCGTTGCGGAAGTATAGGATCTGAAAAGAACAGGCCCTTTGAATTACATGCCCGGAGCATCCGCTATGCATGCTTTTAGCTGGCATTGTTGACAACATGAATACTGCGGCTTTCTTTGTTTGCGCGATCGAGCCCGGGGCTGATTTCTTACTCAGCCTTGTTTCTCTGTGCTTCATCTGGGATATGTAGCGTTGGTGAAAGCTCTGGTGACTCTTTATGTAGGATGTATTTAGTATATGTTTGTTTATGCCATGTGTAACCATGACCTATTTTTATGACGCAGAGATTCCCAAATTCGTTCAGATTTATTACTCTTGATAGTTTCCATCAGATTATATCATGTAGCTGCAGGTATTTGTTTATTTGCACTGAATATTCCTGTGCTTAATCAGAATACTAACGTAGAACATTATTATGGTAACACCTGTCTTTGATGTTAGCAAATGTGCGATTTCATTCTCCAGATTTACTTGATTAGCCAAGAGAATCTCGGTTAATCTTGGAAGAAAAATCCTCCTACATGTAGATTTGCCTCGACACTTCTTTGTGGATGTGACAGTTTCTCAGCATTTTCCTTTTTCTGACTAATCTATCTTGCCTATATTGATTTTCGATAGTTGTCTGTTTGGGGTTTTTTTCAGCAAATCTTTGATTTTATGCCGAAGATTTACATAACATAAAGAATCCCAAACCTGAGGCTGAAAATCTTAATCTATCTTCGTGCATGTGAATGTTTCTAGTTTATTTTTTCCGCATAGTTATGTCTTGCGAATATTAATTTCTACATAATAGCTGTTTATCCTCTATTTTGACGAATATGTGATTCGACGTCTAAAGATTTATATAACCTGTATGGTATGCACAGAATTGTCCTCCAGCGGGAAACTGTGTGCTGTGGCCGAGAGTATAGTGGACGTTTATTGTTCAGGGGTATGTGGTGATCAGTGGAATAGTATAGACATGCCAATATACGACTTTATTTGCCTCCTTCCAAGGAGACATCAGTGTCTTAGGAAAAGGGCAGAGTGGACAGCAGGCTTTGCCTTCGGCGCAATGCCAGCTCCGTTTACGCCCGTCCGTAGCAGATACTGAAATATTTATCACGATGGAGACACCAGTTATCCCTGGGACTTTCTTTGACATGTCAATCGCTTATCCTTTGAATAGCTTCGGGCTACACCGGCATAAGACTGTCACATTCCCTAGATCTCTTACCAGATATTAGCTTGCATTTCCCCGTTTATTGACAGAAGGCCTTTCGCTGTCGAGAATCATTTGAAAATTTTCGTCATTTTCACCGAGCCTCAACAGATGCTGCTTATTACAAAGCCTTATGAAGCGTGTATTTATTTATATGGTTAAAGCAGCACTGCACAAATTTCCGCCTATCAGATTATGATCGTCGGGAATCCGGATTGCCCGGAGTACACCACCGCCCTTCGCCAGGCACACCCGAGAAATCCTGTAACTTAAAGCCGCATCCGACGCAGAGAGGGCTGAATCACAGGTGAAAGTCCTAACAGCCTATGTAATCCAACGAATCCAACGGATAATCAGACCAATAAATGGCCACTTTGGATTGTGAACAGTTGCAATCAAAGGGCACGTAAGATATATATTTTGATGATGTCAAATTATGTCAAAACGTATGGCCTTTGAGTTGACAAAAACGCATACAAAAATGTCGCTTAACATTAAACGTTGATTTACACAGTATCTATAAATATATGTACTGTGTTCGATCGTGAGTATTCGGAGCATTAACTGTCACAGAGCGCTCTAACCAGTACATAGGGGATTCAAATGGTATCCTGAATGTTCACACAAATGTTCAACATTTTCTTTTCCCGCATTCTGAACGTCATATAGTTTAACTGATTATCCAGCTTTACCATTGCAGAGACGTAACCGGTGGATCGATGACTTCCTCCCCCAAATCGCTGCACTCCTTGCTGTAAAACTCCAGTAAATGAAATAGTACTGCCTGCCAGCTTTCCATTAATTGGCATAGAGACCTGAGAAAATTGCTTGACGTTCCAGCGCTGACCTGGACGACAGACAATCGATTGGCCCAATTTAATATGCCTTGGAAACTCGGCGAGAGCTGCCGGGAAATGATTTTTTAAAGCTTTTATTGTCCCGAGGGGATTGCACCCATAGCAATCTAACCCAGATATTTTTTTTTGGGGGGGGGGGCATTTTTTCTGAGTGGAAAAATAGGAGTATGCCACACAAGGTTTAGCTGATTATTCTGCTTCATACCCCAAGGTCGAGGTCACCTGGTCCCTGCTGGAGGCGGCTTCTTTGGGGTATAATCAGCTGGTTACATAGTAATACACTTGTATCATACACATGTTATCTGTGGGTTCTTTCAGAATAATGCAAATCTGGGTTCGTATTTAATCAGTGTCGATTTGTTTCTAGCCCTTAATTGCATGACGTATCAAATGTTTAGAATTAATGCGAAATGTTTTTAATTCTTGAAACATATCTTTACTTAGTAGTTTGCTTGTTTCTTTTTTTTCTTTCTTTTTTTTCTTTCTTTCTTTCCTTATTTCTCAGTTTTGTATTGAACGCCGAACTAAAATTATGTTTAACATCGCATTCTAATATTGTAGTAATATTTACCTGTCCTCAGTTTAAATCATGTAGGCCGCTGTTTAAATTCTTGGCACCAAGGCCCTCTGTTCGTTCAACCCTAAACCTGCTTCCTGCTCTTGTTAGATGAGAGACTTCTCCTAACAAACCAGCGGTCGGCTTTAGGGCATCTCCAGACCTACAGCCGACAATACATCCGAAAACCATCCTTTTAATAATGTGAACTCTATTGTATTCATTGAATGGGTTGGTTTCCTGCTCTTGCTTTCATAGGCGGCCGAATCTAATTCAGGTGCAGCGATATTCGCTTACAATGGTACTGTTTCGTTTATCCGCGTGTATAAACAGGTTGTTAACATATAGAGGAAACTGTTTGCTCGCGCAGTGACGTCACAGGCTCTTCGGCGCGTGAGTGGCAGACCGTTGATGATGATAAATTAATGGCTGTTCTGACACAAGACAATCGGCACAGGATTGATGTGACTATATATCTTACCCAGTGCCGGATTGTCATTGGCATACAACAGTCCGACAGCAACGCCAGCGGTCTTTGTCTAACACGAGAAGAAACTCCAACAGTCTGTGTGTACGGATGCGCTACAGTTGTTTACTGACCTCTGTCCTAGCTTGGGTGAGAGATCGATTCCCAGCTGTTGGCACTTTTGTTTGGCATTCCATCCTCTGACATCTCCCCCCCCTCCAAGAGATATTAAATGTAGACAACAAAGCGGGAAGCGAGGTGAGTTGCATCAAAACACCGAAGACAGTGTGATAACTGACAAGTTGTCAGTCACACAAAACCGGTCGATCACGGACGACATCTGGTCACATTTCAGACTATAGAGCCGCTGGACTATATTTTCTGTTCGGTGAGCAGATTTTTTAATATTGTTGATGACCATGTTTCAGTTGTATAATGTTGATCACTCCTTATCATTAAATACGCACGAGCTTTTGTTTGCTTAAACAGGCATCAGCTTTTGTCGCCTAAATAGGCATCAGCTTTTGTCGCCTAAATAGGTATCAGCTTTTGTCGCCTAAATAGGTATCAGCTTTTGTCGCCTAAACAGGCATCAGCTTTTGTCGCCTAAATAGGCATCAGCTTTTGTCGCCTAAATAGGCATCAGCTTTTGTCGCCTAAATAGGCATCAGCTTTTGTCGCCTAAATAGGCATCAGCTTTTGTCGCCTAAATAGGCATCAGCTTTTGTCGCCTAAATAGGCATCAGCTTTTGTCGCCTAAATAGGCATCAGCTTTTGTCGCCTAAATAGGCATCAGCTTTTGTCGCCTAAATAGGCATCAGCTTTTGTCGCCTAAATAGGTATCAGCTTTTGTCGCCTAAACAGGCATCAGCTTTTGTCGCCTAAATAGGCATCAGCTTTTGTCGCCTAAACAGGCATCAGCTTTTGTCGCCTAAATAGGCATCACCTTTTGTCGCCTAAATAGGCATCAGCTTTTGTCGCCTAAATAGGTATCAGCTTTTGTCGCCTAATCAGCTTTTGTCGCCAGGCATCAGCTTTTGTCGCCTAAATAGGCATCAGCTTTTGTCGCCTAAATAGGCATCAGCTTTTGTCGCCTAAATAGGCATCAGCTTTTGTCGCCTAAATAGGTATCAGCTTTTGTCGCCTAAATAGGTATCAGCTTTTGTCGCCTAAACAGGCATCAGCTTTTGTCGCCTAAATAGGCATCAGCTTTTGTCGCCTAAACAGGCATCAGCTTTTGTCGCCTAAATAGGCATCACCTTTTGTCGCCTAAATAGGCATCAGCTTTTGTCGCCTAAATAGGTATCAGCTTTTGTCGCCTAAATAGGTATCAGCTTTTGTCGCCTAAATAGGCAACATGTTTTGTTGCTTAAAATAGGCCATAATCGTTGGTGCCTAAATATTTAACAGCTTATGTCATCTTTCGGTGTTTGCAAACTTATGCACATAAATTGCAGGAAAATGTTGTATGAGCTTTACCCTCGACCAAAAATATTGTTCAAATTTGGGGCATGTCGTTAAGTTAACTACGAGTTTGACGGTGATTTTGTGTCGCGTCGTGGATTACGCTTGTGTGGTCGCTTGCACAGTTTAACAATCGTTGAATTCGTCGAATTCGTATACCAGCCGTCAACCAAAATGGCTATTCTGAATCAATAATCGCGAGAGCAGTTTCCGAAAACAACAAATAACACAAACCACCAAAGGACTAAGAAAGGATGTAAAATATAAATATGGTGTGTACAGCTTCACGTCAGACGCAGGAAAGTTTGCCAGTAATTTGCAAAAGGTACGACGGTGTTTAATCTCGGCCACTCCTGTTTCCTCTATATCCATAAACCTTACCGCCCGTGTATGGTTGCAAATGCCTTATATGGCAATAGCCGTGAAGATCCAGTCCTTTTCTTCATAATGAAATTGAACATCA
Organism: Acanthopleura granulata; assembly: GCA_016165875.1. Taxonomy (NCBI): domain Eukaryota; kingdom Metazoa; phylum Mollusca; class Polyplacophora; order Chitonida; family Chitonidae; genus Acanthopleura; species Acanthopleura granulata. Next base: position 2,428,332 of record JABBOT010000013.1, read on the forward strand.
TGGATACACTCTAAAAACCAAGACTGCAAATCTGCGTATCCACAGTGACGTGTATCAGTGGTACACAAAGGACTTGTTTCAGTGGTACACAAATCACGCGTATCAGTGGTACACAAATGTCTTGACTGGTACTCATGCTTTGTGTGCTGCTGGGTCACATTTTAACATAATGAAGAGCAACACTCATGCACAGTAGTGTTTACAGAGTAATCCGCCATCATTTCGCTTTGTTGGGTTGGCTTATTGTTTATTTGAATCAATCATTTAATTCTTACATCAACATTTTGGTTGTTTTTTTTTTATCAGCACTTCTGATCAGTTCTGTACCATGGCTTGTTCTAGTTGAGTCCACTGGTTTTATCTACCAGTTGTTTTCACTGTGGGCCATTTGACTTGGCACCGTGATATCGACTTTGGTGTGAATGAAGTACGCCTCCATAATACTCATATTAGCCCTGGTATTTAATCTCGCATGAGTTACCGCAATGTTTAGAGCCATCGTGGGGAGAGAGCCGGGGTGTGTGTGGGTGGAGGATAGGATGCGGTAGGGGAAAGAGAGGGTTGAGAGATAATGCGTTGACTGTTTGACATATCAAGAGGGAACCCGCCCCGCCTACGTGATGCTGTCGCATTCAGTCCATCCGACAATGCAATTACGCAAACAAGCAAATCCAGGGTTGCTAAAGTGGTGATCGAGGAAGACAGTAAATGTCATGTTAAAAGTTCATAGCTTCAGGTGAAAACCAAGTCACGCGAGATAAATCGAAAATCACGACCGGTATTGTGCCCCCTCGAGGATTACCCTAGGTGATAATTCGCCGTCTGAAGTAAATGGTAGGCTGGCGCTTGTTATTGACCAGGTACTTTGACACTGGGGACGACGTTGGGTCGCTCGAGGCTTACCCGGATATAGCTAAAATAGACACGCTACTTTGGAATCACGCTAAAAGGATAATCCTCTGTCCTAATTCAGGGCCCTGGAGTGGCAGAGGGCGGTGCTTTCAGATCCCGGCTCTTTGGTGAACGATTGAGCCATCTAATATATAACCTTTTCATCCGGTTTGTCGATTTGGCTCTCTAGATGAGATCAGATAATTTGCCCGGTAAGCGGAAATAATACCAGGCTTGAACATATATCAGTAATGTACGCCACTCTTTGACTTGAATACCTAGTCCGACACACCTGCTGTTCTACTCAGCATCGTTATCCACTTGACTGCATGAAAGAGCAGTGAAGCCGCAACGAAATTCGACATAGAAGTTGTCAGTGAATATAACGGAATTCTGTTAAAAATCAACACTCTGTCCTTTTGGTGGAAATGATAGATGTGACTGTTTAGAACAATTTAACTGCCGTTTTCCAATATACCATATTAGAATGAGAATTAATTATCTACTCTAGTGAAGGGAAACAACATTTTATTTATTCATTTATCTATTTAATTCGTGTTTCTATTTCAAGAATATTTCACGTATACGACGGCGGCCAGCATTATGGTGGAGGAAACCCTATTCCAAGGGAAACCCACGACCATGAGCAGGTTGCTGGCGGATCTTCCCACGTACGACCAGAGAGGAAGCCAGTATGAGCTGCATTTGAAATCACCATCCTTTTTTGAAAAGCATAAAATAGTTCTGATGTGCAGAATAAGCAATTGTTGAGTCTAAATCTCGCGAGAGGCACGTGATTTTGCATGTAGGGACATCAGATTGAGGAAGGCACTTAACAGTGCATTTGCTTACATATATTTTTAATTTTTACTTTAGCGTCAACCAACTGGCGCATTCCTACATAAAAATCATCTCGGTCACCGTGGCCGAGGAAGCCAGCGTGTCTCTAACCAATGCGGTCGCTGTAAGTTCAAGTGCAGCTCATGCTGGCATTCGCTACGGTCTTACATGGGAAAGTCTGTCATCAACCAGCGGGTTTCCCCTTGGAATCTGTCCGGTTTCTTCCCACCATAATGCTGGCCGTTGTCGTACCAGTGAAATATCACTGAGTAGGACGTAAAACACCAATCATTTAAATACATAATCTTCAGGCACGAAAAATGTCAGTTCGAAAATGTTAAATACACTTGTGTCACGCAGAGTTATCCCGCTACAGGCCTTTCCACACCTTTCTGTCACCTCTTGTCGCATTATCCCATAGCTCTCGCAAGATTGCCTTATTCCGCGGAACTCGAATATTGCTTATTGTGTGTGTACATGTAGTGTCATCCAATAATATATGATGATCTTACAATTTTCAATTGACAGATGGCCGGAGCCACTTAGCCTTCAAATTGTAGTACCCTTCATTTTTTTACCTCCTTTTTTCTTCACCTTGTTACCTCGATCTTTCCAACTCTGTCTTCTAACCAACTGTTGGTGACTACCGTCGTCAGTTTCACCTGCGGCTCGTGAGCATCTGGCCAAACTTATACAGGGAGTGGCGAGTGCATAGTGACAGTCCATCAACAACCTACCCCAGCTTTACTCTGACAGTCTGCGCCTGCTATCCCAGCTCTTGTCTAAATTCATCAGCGTCCAGGTAAAGAATTATACCCCCTGCTATTTATACCTGAAAACGGACAGTTCCGCCCTCTACATACTATTACGGTACAAACGAGTGCCCTGAACGTTTTGTGTTAGACGTTTCAAATGAGAAGGAGGTATAATTTCTCGTTAGGAACATCGCTTCAGGAGTACCGAGCGCTGATTGGCTGCACCAAGCCTCGTTTTCGTTATCCAATCCCTGTCGCCCTCGCCCTGAAACCCGGGCGTCAGCTGCCGCAATCACATGGTTTTCGCCATCGTAGACAGGCCTGAAATTGTTATCGATGAAACTTCATATGGCTGTACGAGTTCCAGTCTCATTCCGCTACGCAGGTGGCGCGATGGTGGATTTCACAACACGTGTGTTCTTGTCTTGCCATAGAACTTTATGGATAGAACTTTGCACTCGGTGAAACTTGATAAGAACAACGTGTGAGGGTTTGCTTTGATCCTCAAAACATTTGCAACCAAACTAAATTATAAAGAATGGCTGAGAAGTTATTTTAGTTTCGCTTTCAATGGGATATAAGAACTTTTGGCTTTATAATCACCTTTACCCTTATGATGGACGTCAGCCTATTGATCAACTTTGCCTTATGCACGTAAAGCCCCATCTTGGCGTATAAATTTCAATATTTAGACCAGTGAATGATCCAGCGATCTTGTACGGAAGTAGCTTAAACCCAATGAACTGATCAACTGTGATAATAGAACATAATACAGGTAATCATAAATCCGTCATTCAGTTAATATTTACCTCTTGTTCTGTCCATTCTTATCGGCTGAATCCATCAGTCAATAATTTCGCCTTCCTTCCCAATCAGTCAATCAATCATTGCCTCACACGTATATGATGATATAATTTGAATACTTCGGATTTGCGAGCTAATCTGTAGTAATCTTATTCAATCAATCAGTCCATCAATTGTGGTCGTGCAGTTGTGGTTGTTGTTGTTGTGGTGTAACACTGTGATCAAGCTGATGCCAGGCAGTGTGCTGCATGGCTTCCCGGGAAGGACTATTGTATCTGTAATTCCATTTAACAGTCAGACCAGTGTTGTGAGGAAAACGCTGTTCGCCGCCTTGAGGCCCGAAAGTTACCAATCATCTCGAGAAAATGGGATGATCGATCTACCAGATGCTTGATACACTTGTCTGCTGTCTGACTCAAACTGTCAAAGACCTTTCATCCCGGCTGACAAAATGGTTCTGTAAGCGATACTAAAAGGCTCTGTGCCGCTCCATGCGCACCCCCTGCTTCTGTATACTCCCTATACATGTATATTAAAGTCATGCGATTCTGTGTATGTATATATATATGATTTCAACAATCTCTTTGGCCTATATAGACCTATACATTCTAAGGCTTCCTCGTCGTCTGCTGCTGAAAAATTGCACGACGTAAAACCCCCAACCATACAGACACAGACACACGCACACGCACACGTATGTGTATATAGATCTGATCTGTGAATGAAAGAAACACTTTTGTATATATAACGGATTCCAGATACTCCGCGTAGAGCTACACATTGTGCGCATAGGATTGCCCTCTGCATGCAAATTAAGTAAGATTCTTTATATTATACCAGCATATACTTATTGTATAGGTCTATACATTTCGTATACTATAAGGAAGTATGCTTCTGTATGGTGTGCCAACAAATATATCTACAGTCGTATGCACTGTGTATATTAGGAATGCAATAATACTGCACTAAAGCTCCTCACTGCATGAAGAAGTCAGCTCTGGTTGAATTCCTCTTCGTTTTTACATGGGAAGGTCTGCCAGCAGTCTGCGTATGGTCGTGGGTTTCACCAGGATACCTCCGGATTTGATCCCACTGTAATGCTGACCACCGAGGCATGGGCGAAATATTATTGGGTACAGCGTAAGACAGCTATCAAATAAATAAATGCACGAGGAAGTAAATGTGGGATTCCAGTGAAACCAGGGAATGCTTATTATACCTCGATTTAAACTGTTTTGTATTAAGTCTGCATGTGTTAGCCTGTATGAGCCTCTGAGAAAGTACTTCTAATTGTACATCTATAGAATTAATATTGTATCGGAACCCTGCAAGTACTTTTATTCTGTAGTGTTTTAAGGTAAGTGCACGACACAAATCGGTCTCCACACCCTCACTTAAGTATGACCAGGTTACTCAAAACTGTTGACAATTCAAATATCAGGAAAGACTAGATTTTCTGATCAGATATGGTATCAGCGCTAATTAAAAATGTTTTTATGAGATAGAAATGAGACATTTTCCCTGACATGTAGTTGTCATATACAGCTTGTTTACTGGCGTTTTAGTGGTATACAGTTTGTCCATATGCATGTGGCCGGGGACCTGGTATGTGCAAAGTAACTCTTTATCGATTTCTTTCCATGGGAAATGAAACTGGTATTCACAAGCAGCCGATTGCCCTCGATCATTTTGCGCCGTTCTGCGGAACAACATGTGGTTATTGAAAAACCCGAATGAAGACTTTAAACGAAAGACGTGATTTACCTTGCGCCCAGCTACTTAGCGTGGATTAACATTCTTCTCTCAACGAAAGGAATTTCGCTACTACCCTTAGAACCTTTCCACTGACTCCCTTTCATTTGATAATGTTTATCAACGAAATTGTAATATCTTGCTTTGCAGTCCTTGTCGGATATTACTTTTTAATCACGCACCAGATTGGTGAACGGAAGAACCGTATTTCAACCACACAATAACTGTAACAGGCTTTCCAGCTTACTTATGTCTATTACAGTTGCAAATGTAACACCCATGTATTTGATTTTCTGTGCCCCTTTTCAAAATACTATTAAGTGGTAGAACCGCTTTATAGGATGACTCGTGCTTCCTGATGTCAGTAGCAATCTTCCTGTATCCATGGTGATATGAATACGATGTTCAAACGCCACCAACGCATTTACATGTATTTATAGACCACAGCCGAAAATGTATCTGTCGTTGATTTTGTATGGTTGACTCTGTAAGGTGTTTCAAAGGAAAATACGTCTCTCCTTACTGATTTTAACAAGACTGCAAAACCGGCATGTTCAGATGACTTTAAATAACATTATAAACCTTCAGTAATCGTGTGCATCGTATCAAGTGTTTTTTCTTTTACTTTGTTTTTCAGACAGGGTTTACTCTGTATGTATTAGGTGTCTTGCTTGGCACATTTCTTCTGATGATGACTTGACTAAGGTCGAAATATTGAGATCGTGGATCAGTCAGACTTGGAACTTTACTTCTCTCAATTATCACGAACACCATTTTAATTTGTGTAGCCGTTATCTGTATTTCTCATAAACATGGGAATAGCTTTTAATGTATGTGATCATAGACAAAATCATACGTGCGACGTTTTCCAGGATACCGAACAGTGCATGGCGAAAACACGTATGCAGAGCTTTTATGTTGGGCAACTGGAGGCCGTTGAAACCAAGTTTTATTTTCAAATTGTCCAAGTATTATTTTCTCACACGCACTGGGGGACGTGAGAGTTTCAGGAACCCGACTATATAGGCTGCATGACTACTGACCATATATGTAAGAACGCGTAAGCTCTCAGATTTCCTCTCCGCACTTCAGCGTACCTTTCCCAAGGAAGCTGGCGAAACTGACCAACGGTCAAGGAGACCCGCTGGCGCTGATTGAGTCTTGGACCAAGTGTTGTAACAGTGAAGATACACGAACTGACGAGGAGGGATGGAGTTGTTCTGGGTGGGGTGATGGGGTAGACGGTAAGATGGTTCCACTCAGGGGCCCATGTTCCATAAGTGTGCACGGGCCAAAAATAGTCGAGATAAGCAATGGGTATAGGGACTTTCGGTGCACGGCTGGCCCGCTATAGAATGAGGAGGGGAGGACTGAGCCGACAGCTTTGCACCCAAACGCTGCGGATCTTAGCGGAGTTTGTTTGCTGCTGTGATTTAATTTACCATTAGTGCTTCTGAGAGGTATTATAGCGTGCGCTTCCCGGACATGCGTACATTTATATATATGTTTGTATTATGTAGTCGTCAGTTTGTAGGAGAGTCCTTGAGTCTCGGCTGCAGCCACGCAAAACGCTGAATCGCCCAGTGATCGTGTTTGCACGACTGGAATATAAAAGAAAAAAAAATCCGATCGAGTTACTTTAGTACGTCCGCGTTTTAAGTGGAAATCTAAGTTCTTGGCAGCGATTCTGGGAAATTTCTGTCGGAATATCGATGGTGGTCTAGACAGGGCAAGTCGATCGTTCGCCGATTTGGCCAGCAAAGCCGAAAAAAGCAGTCTGAATCGCCCGAAGTCTTTGTCAGCCGTTGTTGGCAAGGCGATGTTTTGCCTGGGCAGGCCGGTAACCGTTAGAGAGGTGCTATATACACAACGATAGGCTCGTTAGTAGGGCCTTGAGTTCTGTGTACCCAAGGACAGGATAATTGAAGGGGATTAGCAGAAGGAGACAAAAGCGTCACAAACCCAGAGTTCCGAAACTTGCAGTGGGCAAGTCCTGTTTTGACAGTATGGAAGGCCAGTGGGGAACATAACGGCCAAACAGTGCGGAACTCTCTTCGTCGCTACCGTGTGTTTGTGACCCTTATGTATATGAGATCTGTGTTTACCAGGTCGGCGATTTAAGACGCCATGGTGCCCCCATACTCATCCAGGGAATTTATTTTCACACTGTTGGATTCTTATTCTGCCTGAGTATTTCTGGTCCGCGCAGGACGATCCATTCTGCAGAATTGCGTGAAGGACAGGACAGCTTGTCCATTTCCCCCACTGATGTTTTCTGTCTCCGGACTGTTCACGGCTGCCAAATGGAAGCTTGACGCCACGTCACCTCACCCGGAAGCCCCAGACAGCCCGGATACCTCCGGAGACCATGCGATAAGGAAGGTGTGGAATTCACCCGCCAAAACGGCCAGTCCAAGCAGGAAGTCTTTTACTATGTCAACATGCTGCTGCTCTCCGGATTTACGGGTGTGGTTTTTATCATTTTGATTGGCTGATATTATTTTGTACGTATACTGCATCGGACGTTTTGTCTTTACTATTCAACGATCTCCGTGAAATTGACGGATTGCTTTTTGTGTCCTGCTTTAGGTTTGGTGATATCTCTTCCAGTTTAATCTGTTAAGTCATTTGGGACCATTTTCCCTCTAGACGTATATGTAGGTTTCTTCTTTGAAATTGTCTGACAATCTGGCTTCTCTTACGTTGTGTACTGGGGTGATTTTGATCAGCTTAAATATTTCGCGATTTGGGTATATTTTCTATTCCTTTCACGGAATTGATAAGCTTTCTATTTTTTAAATGTCGTGATATTAGTCTTCGGGCTTCATGCATTCTGGGGGTTTTTTTTTCTGTCTCATCGTATCTTGTTGAAGCTTTATATTTATCTCCATGTACATTTTTAGGAACCTGTTATTACGTCGATTTACAATACAGAAGACCACAGCATAACGAGTAAAACTAGAACGACGGCGAGAGTGTGATAGTTAGCATGGCAACGGTCAAGCACACGTCACCGATGAAATAAAACCCCTTGTCAGTTTACCTCAGTTGGGGTTCTTCTTACCGTTAAGATTGGCAACAATAACTCGTCGTTACTTAATCAAGACGTTTTCTGTAGGATATTTATGTCGAAGTTTTCAAGACATCTCTTGAAGTTCCAGACAGTTAAGTTAGCTGCAGCCTTATGCTCAGAGATTTATCCGGTGGCTGGTGAAGAGCGGTAGATGCTCTTGCGGGCTTTGCCCTGTTGGCCTTGGCAAGTAAACTTGAACATTATTAAAGCAGGGAAATATCTGAGAGATTGGGTTAGGCCACCAATGAAAGAAACAAACAGATCGAAGAGTCTTTAGAGTAACGGGAGGATTAATTGAAGGAAAATGTCACGTCCACCTCTCCTTGGAGACACCAAATGTTAAATTTCTAGAATTTTGTGGAGGCAGTCTGCCCACGATCTTAAGTAGCCAGCGTGTAAAATTAAGAGCTGTTATTTTGGGTTACGTCCTGGAATACCCATCAAGTTTAACGTTTAATCCTTTAAGTGCAATTAGCAGTGTCGGTGCGAAAAGGCAAACCAACTGTTACGTGGGAGCACATTTTATTGCGACATATACTTAAGTAATGGAAGGCCGTCTGGGGAAGAAATGGCGCAAACTGAACCAACGGCGTTTTACCGTCTGAATGAAATGTCATCTGAACTTCATTTTGAACGTCCTAGAGAGTGAGGTGCATTTCCAACAGTTTTGCACGGCTTGAAGTTAATCGCACTAAATGTGAAAGAGGTTGCTGTTTCAGCAGTGTTGCAACTGAAAACTTGAGCAGACCAAGCTCAATATTTGAGCAGATATTCTGGATGTCATCTGATGAGGCAGTTGTCTTGACATTTGAACAGATATTCTCTTTGACATTTAACCAGATCCTTTGCTTGATATTTGTGTATTCTTATAGACATTGGCAGAAGTTCTTGCCCTCCTTTTACCTTAATCCTTCTGGTCCTTTAAACAATCATTCTCCTTGTCCTTTGAACACTTATCCCTCTTGTCCTTTGAAGAGTTATCCCTCTTGCCATGTAAACAAATACAGTGCTTGTCTTTTGAATAATCATTGTGCTTGATCTTTGAGCAGTTATCGTGCCTGTCCTTCGAACACTCATTGTGCTTGTCCCTCGATCAGCCATTGTGACCGACGCTCGAGTAGTCGTTTCAATGTGACAATTGAGCAGGAACTCAGTTGGACGTTTGTCCCAGGCATTCTCTTTGATGCTTCGGTTAGCAATCCGAAAACGGACCAACTTACAGTTTCCGTAGCTGCACAGTTATTCATGCGCTTAGCTGTAATAGATTGTAGTGATATTGTCTGGCGGATATTTATCCGATATTGTTAATCATCTATAACCACCAGGAAAATCGGACATTTCATAGGCATTTTAATTCGTCTCTTAGGTTTACCCTCATGCATCGTAAGTTTGAGACGGGTCGTCCTGGTATATGAAGCTTTTTAATATACTGTCCTGTTCATATCTTGTCACCAACCATGTATTTGGTGTGCCAAGCAAAGTATTCATCACTCTTACACTGGATATTTTAGCAGTTCAAGCGTCCAATTTAGCTGCCGTATATGAGACTAAGTTGTGTTAAACTGTGCATTTTAGTTTTCAAATGGACAACATATGAGATTAAACATCTATTGAGGCAGACAATTGGCTTATTTGAAGAAAAAAAAAGACGAAGTTCCGAAAGATTCTTCTGCCTTTCTGTGTCATAACTCTTTACATTGGAGGTATACACCTGGAACCGCCGACTGAAGGTACATGCGCATCTCAGCCGACCCAGGGTACATCTCAATAACCGCCTACGGGAGGCACATCTTTGTGAGTCAGTTCTTATCCGCCTCACTTAGGCTTGTTGAGTCTAGCAGAACCTTCTGAGTGTCTCAGGCCTGTATTCTGTCTGGTCTTCTCCACGCAATGCTATATCTGTTCTTTTCATTTCCAAAGAGCTTTTTTTTCCCCCTTTTTGCTTTTGCCAGTTTAACACGGAGACTTAAAATAGTTTCCAGTTAAAGTTGCAAGTGCGGGTTTTTAGAGTACACACCCCCGGCATAGGCCCGATTGACTAACGCTACTGTGTGGACACGCGTGCTTGGTGGAGGGTTACGAGAGGGGGTGCCGCTTATCATCCGATAGCCAGGAATCAATTTCCCTGGCACGTTTCTTAGAGGCAACTTGATGTCTGGCATAATACTCTTATGGCCGACCTTTAGTTCCGAGCTAATTTAGATCTTCAAACACGCTATGGACTCACTAGAGCGGACGTGACAGAAACTCTCTTTATGCTTATCTGTGCGTTTCAGTATCTCCAGTTGCAAATTATCTGTGCAAGTTTTAGAGGGAGATTTTTTTTTTTTGGTGGAAAAGTTGTTAGGAGAATCTGGTTGCTGGATTTTGCTAGCTGGAAATAGGTAATAGTCGCTGTACAACATCGTCAAGTTTACCAAGAGGTATTTAAATAAATCAATTCGTCAAAAGCTCGCCAGACTTACTTTCGCTTACTTTGATGTGCCATTATTTTCCGCCCACGTTTTGAATCTACAGGCTGCTTTTCGTGAATTCGTGCAAATGAAATATACGGTTTGTAAACTAACAATGATCAATGATTTGCCAATTCAGAGCATGTAGTAAGTCCCATCGAAAATCACTTGTTCCATTGCAATATCTCGCGAGAATAAAGATATCTGGATAAGAACTATAGACAATGGCAGACTAAACAACTACCAAAAACAAAAAACTCCTTCAATATGTAAGAACCACGTGATCGACTGCGGTGTCTGAGGAGAGAATAGCTTCTTCGCATTAACATTGGCTGACAAAACGACCACCAATTCCAACTATGACTGGCAAAGTAACCGCCAGTCTGATCAACAAAATAAACTTCGTCCTTGGTTTATAACCATGTTATCGACTGCGATACCTCGCGAGAGAACGCGGCTTCTTCGTATTTATCCTTACGCAAGTTGATAGTCTCCCAAACCATCTGGAGGAGCCTTGTTTGTGTTAAAAACGCCAGTCGTTATCTGAGGTACTTTAAATGCCGACAGCTGAGCGGTTTGTGGAGCTTATTTCAGACGTCTTAACAGCTTCTGACAACACCTGATCACCTTGTTCCCAGATGACAGGTAATAACTCTGCACAACGAGAACTACACGCCCGATGATGCTGTCCAGGGAGATTTAAATACCTCCGAATCTGACGAATTATCCAATAAAATGGTGTGCAACCCAGCCCTAAGGCCTTTTCCAGATTAACGATGGATAAATGAGCGATTCATTTCACTGTGTTTCACTCTTATATAACAATTCAGAGTGTCTTTTCTTTAATGTGCGATTTGAAAGACGGACAAGCCTCGCGTTAGCATATTTGTTGTAGGGACTACTTGCAACCCAAGTATGTAGACAGTTAACGAGAGACAAGATAGCCCTGAATTATTCACCGATGTGACAATTTTTATTGCAACTCAAGAAATTTCAACAGAAAGAAATCAAAGTTTTGTTCGCTGAAAAGGTGCAAATCCCGCTGCAAAGTGGGGACAATCTGTATAATCAAAACACGCTTGTTGACATTTAGTGACAGCCATTTTGCCGTGTTCTCGAGAACCCGGGCATGATTCAGCTCTCGTATAACGCGAGGCTGTATCCGTTACTGTTATACTGGATGCATTTTGCAACAATTCGTGTGACTGGTTAGTGTAGAAATTTCGGGTGACCGCCCCCTAAGAGCAGTGATATGATTGGATGGCATATTGCAGACGAGTAATGGATGATGAATGACAGTTAAGATCACTGCATTTCTTTTACCTGATTCTGCTAAATGGGTGATGGAGTTGAACTTGTTTTACACGAAATGTTAGCATACGTGAGGTCAGTCGACCAGAGGATGGATTTCGCCTGGCTACCAGTGAATATTTGCCAAATATCACACTGCATTTCGTCTTTGTTCCGATTTTGCACACTCTTTTTTTTTTTTTCTTTTTTTTTTTTGTCGTCTTTTGCTCTACATACCTGCTTGTGATAAGTTTTTCATGTAATAGATAGTGGGCAGTCAGGGCTGGTGGAGGGTTGTCGTGAGGATACGATATTTGCCTTTGAATCGCTCCAGGCTCAAGGGATACTGGTTCAGTCCCAGCTTAGGACAGAGGTTCCTCGAGATTCACCTAACCGTATTGGTGGCCTGGTAGTTGGAGCGTCCGAGGTCGGGAGATCCGGGGTCAATCCCAGGACGGGTTATGCCAAAGACTTTAAAAATGATACTTGTTGCTGCCTCGCCTCTGCGAGGTTAGAGTAAGGAAACAGAATTGGTCGGCCCAGTATAATGTGACTGGGTGGGGGTATCATGTCTGGTGTGTTCGGCATGGACTCGCCCGGCCGCAAGAAGCCACAGTATACATTCTATGGATAATTTGTCTCGTACACCTTGATCTTTCTCTCTGCCGGTGAAAATCCTTGTGTCGCAGATGAGGAAAAGTCATCTGTTGCTTGCCAAAAGCCCGATGGTTTATTTTGGGTACTCTTAATTTCTCCACGTACACCATGACCGCCGCCATATATAAGTAAAAGATTATTAAATCTAGACGTTGATACAGTCAGTCGTACACTAGCCGCATCAACGGTTATGAGTACGGCGTTAGACTCTATTGCAATAAATAGATAAGTAAATAAATAAATAAATAAGTAAAGTATGGGTAATGTGGTTTTTATTTTTGTGCATATCAACACATCATGTCATCAAAACAAAACATCTGCAGCACAGTAAGGCACGGTGCCAGAGGCGATACATTAGGCCAGCTCGCTGTTTCGCGAAGAAGCGCTAAGGCGGCCCGAAGAGCTTCTTTGAACGTTTTGGAACCCGATCTCGATGTTATCCTTCGGCTGAAACCGGGCCAAGTTTGATATATAAACAGGTACACGAACATTACATTTTTATGCTTGAGATTGCCCTGGATCTTCAGGTGGTACACGTATATGTTATGTATACGCTTGCATATATATACATGTATGCTTGTGTAGTCGATCTGGTGGACTTGACGAGGCGCATAAGATATCCTCGATACGTCCCTTTTTCAGTATGTGGCTTCAAAACTTCTTCAAGATGTCTGGTTTTATGTGGCTTTTCAAGAAGGCCCCAGAAAGCCGTCTTTTTTGTAACCGAAGTTTGAATATTAGGGATGCTTCCAGAACTTGTCATTAGACTTTTTCTCGCCCAAGTTGCTGAATGCCACTTACATCGTGTATACCAGAGCCCGATCCGACAAAGCCAGTTTTGAAAATTTTAGCCCTGTCCCTAAGTTACAGGAATGTTTGTAGACAAACTTACCTCAACACATTTTATGTCCCCCTGGTATACATTAGGCACCGCTGCCCCACAAATATCTTATTGTCTTGATTTTTACTGCCAAATTAGTAACATTCGTTGTCGTGATAAAACGCATACGTTGTTACAACTAATTTAGCTCCATACACACATTCAGGGTTCTGTTTTCGTAATGTGACAAGATTAACTCAGACGTACAAACATCTTAAACATAGATTGAGATCGAAGCTAATAAGAATGAATTAGATAGCATGGTTGATTATGGCCCGAAACAAATGTAAATGAAAGAATTTACACCGGCTACTGTTTAAGCCAGCTTGCTAAAGTACGAAAAGCTGCACAATTTCACAATCTCACCAATTTGTGTTTAAGAATGAATCGCCTCTAGGCACATTTAGAATTCTACCTTTTACCATCTTTGTCCACATTTATCTTCTAAGCCTTCATACCCATTTAGCATTTAAGCGTGTGTCGCCTTCATGTACTTTTAGCATCTATGCATCTGTCGCCATTGTGCACATGTAGCCTTTATGCAATATATCGCTATTATGCACATTTAGCCTTTAAGCATATATCGCCATTATGCACGTTTAGCCTTTAAGCAGGTATCGCCTTTATGCAAATTTATCCTTTAAGCATATATCGCCTTTATGCACATTTAGCCTCTAAGCATATATCGCCTTTATGCACACCTACAGAACAAATGTTAGAGAGCTGTGTGGGGACATTTATGGCTTTTCATAATATAGATAACATGGTATGACCTCTACACAGTGGACAGTGTGCATTTATGTGGATTTTTCTTTTTGTAACCTAGTGACTTGTGCAGTTGCGGATTTTCATAATGACTGACGTTGGAAGTGTATGCAGAATACATGTACGTCATTAAACTGGCGAGTTATTATCTGTTCAGGTTTCATACAAATTCGGACCATCTATTTTTACACTGTAATAGTTAGCCGTGAGAACTCTCTGAGCTTAATTTAAATCAGAAAAGCACTCAGCGTATGCCACAGTGTTCTGACTGTTCGTTTGGCGTGACACAAGCTTGAGGGGTCTATTTTTAGTGCTTCATTAGCAGTTTATGAATTCCTGCGCAATATAGTATCATTTTAATGCAGTAAGCCGGCTTTCTTTTAATTAGGCAATAAAAGAAACCCTGATTAAACACATAACGTATCATTGTTCTTTGCGCACGGCTACAAAACCCACAACAACCTAGAACGTGTGCAGCACAACATGATTGAAGTTGTAACATCTCTGCTTAAAGGCACGTACTACTTTTTCTCTCTCTCTTGTACATTCCTGTGAAGTGTGCCTGCCTTTGTCATGTACGTTGAATTTTCTCTTGCAATTGAAGTTTGTTTGGGCCAGCTGTCCCTGGCTAATGACGGTTGTTTAGATTTGTAGATAGCCAGGGACTAACGTACAGCAAGGTTTACAAACACCGTCTATAAATACACCGGGGTAATGCAAACCAGGTTAGAGTCGTTCTGTTCGCAGGGGGTCCCCTAATAGACTCAAACCATAGCTAGGTAAGAGTTCATCTTCACACACTTCAAGCGGCTGACACTGCGGGTTTATATATATGCATATATAAATCTACACCACATACCCTCTCTGTCACTTGATATCGCTCTTTAACAAAACGTTAAACAAGTTCAACATTTTAGCCATGTTTAAACTGCAGTCAGAATGCGGATATATAATGAAGACTGGTAGCGACGACTAATATTGAAGTTTGCTAATGAAGTTTGGTTATGATGTTTGATAATGAAGTTTGGTTATGAAATTTGATAATGACGTTTGATAATGTTGTTTGATAATGAAGTTTGGGTATGAAGTTTGGTGATGAAGTTTGGTAATGAAGTTTGGTTATGAAGTATAGTAGTGAAACTCAGTCGATTAGTGATTGCCACAGAGACGCCTATTGCCACAGTGAGATGTTTCGGGTTGAAGAGTTAATGTGGTTATCAAATTTGAAGATGAATTTGATTGTGAGGTTTGGATACGAAGTTGGATAACAAACTCAAAATGATTACATGTTATTATAAATAAAAAGTGTGTTTCTTGCAACCCATCACTAGATTTTTAAACCTTTAATCCTAAAGACTATTTTTCTGAAGGGTTTGGGAAGGGAGGGGGCTGAGATTATTGGGGATTGTGAGAAAGCTCAACCATGAATGTATACCTGTGTGATAAGACAGCCACGATACTGCATGAGTTAATCGGTATCTAGTCTCACAGAAACCACATTAACTGGAAAATAAGCAATTAGAGGAAAAGGGTGTTCGTCGACCCTTATGGTGATCCCCATTTGGATGACCCATCCGGTTGTTTCTGAACATGAATAATTTATCTGGTAGACACCACATTATATTTTTGTGAAAAAAAAAACTTCTAAAACAAGTATGGTTTTAAATGCCTGGTTTGAAGAAATCTAAATTAGGTGTGCAATTATCTAGGAGAGAAAACGTGGATTATATTCTGAAGGCAAACAGGCGTTGTAATTGTTACAAGCATTGATGTTGTTTCAAGTTTCTTGTCCAGAATATAACATTGCGATAACCACGAAGCCCTTGTTGGTTAGCATTTGGTTAAGTTGACACCATCCTGACTTGTTCTGTCTGTGTTCGTCAACAAAAGGACCCCTACAGCAAGAGCAACTGTTCACTTCCTGTTAGGAAATGTCCCTCTGTTGTTCGTCAGATGTTAGACTTATTCAAGTGAATGTCCTTCCTCCCTCTTTGTGCAGTGTCAGATCGTAAATGGTCTTCGTCGCTTCGCTGTAAAATACGTGTTTATCGTTCACCTTCAATTCACAGCTTCCTTATTTACAATGCATTTTCATCAAACCATCCCATTATCATTTTGACTCATCTGTAATACACTATACAAATTATCTCCACACTGAAGCACCGATCCCTTATTTAAAAGAAGACCACGCATAAAACGATGACGTCAGATACATATATCCATGGCAACAGACTTGCCATGTAAT
The DNA here is from genome assembly GCA_016165875.1 of Acanthopleura granulata. Lineage (NCBI taxonomy): Eukaryota > Metazoa > Mollusca > Polyplacophora > Chitonida > Chitonidae > Acanthopleura > Acanthopleura granulata. The sequence goes on from JABBOT010000013.1 coordinate 2,444,737, forward strand.
GATGACCTTATCGTTTCGTGAGTTCAGCAGAGAGTCTAGTCTCTTTGTGACAAAGGTCGCAAATATTAACACCCTGTGTCTATGAACAGGCTACATCTATAAAGATAGATCTCGGTGAGAAAAAGGAGGTAATCAGTGAGAGTCTGTGTCTAGTGTAAACATCATGCCGGTCTTTGGAAAACGTCGATCTGTCTCCATAACCGCGGTAATGTCAAGCTTATTTGTTTGTATCATTCTTTATTATTTATTTCCTTCTTTTTTAATATAAAATGCTGCGGCTTTAGTCAGATTTGCCTTTCTGTTCGTGATTACTGAGTCAAAGCCTCTGACTGAGAACGACACAACATTTTTATCGAGATAATCCGGAGAGGCGCGTAGGTGCCCTCAGTTTGTGTAGACATTTCACCGTGCTGTTCGTGCTGGTCGTTTGTTTGTTTGTTTGTTCAGTCTTAACCAAGCCATTAGCACAAAGTGCAGCAATTAATGCAGTTTATAATAAATCTGATGTCATGATGAATTGCAGCTTTGATTAAATTTAGCACCGTTGCTATATTATATATATACATCAGTCCAGTCAGTTTCCTAAGGCTTGTACGTCATCTTTGCAAAAATCTCCCGAGTGAAATTTGCGCCTTTTTTATACAGCAATACAACTAAACATAGCTCCGGTCAAAAACAGAAAACCATTGTTTTTCTTGCATGGCCAGATTATGGATTCGGTATTTGGTGACGAGCCATAATTGTCTCTATGACTTGCCAAAAGATGACAGCAACTGTAAAACGAAATGTTGTCCGATGAAATGTGGCATCTTGTATTGCCACACTGTGATAACTACAAGCGGCCAAAGAATGCCGTGTTGTATTTACAATTTGTTTCATGCCAGACTATGAGAAATCTGGCCACAGACCAAAGTGTGACCAGTCCTTTGACAATCTACATTACATGTCAAATTGTTCACCAATTTTATCTTGTAACACTCACGCAGTCCTGGAGAGTGTATTTTTAAATTTTTTTGTTGTTGCAGTCGTCAAAATCGAAGAACAAGAAGAAGTCGAAAGACACGTCACGACTTCACTCACCAGAGGGCGCTTCCGTCTCAGACATAGAGAGTTTCCACAGCGACATGTCTACCAAAAACGGCTTTACGGACAAAGAGACCTTAGGTAAGAGAATATTAAAGAAAATACATAACGCTCTCAATAATACCATGTTGTGACCTCCACTGTGTCTAAGTGATCCGATGAGAAAATATTCGCCTCTAACATTACTGTATTTAGCGTAAGTGCCACACAAACGCTTCGCTACGTCCTTGATGCCTCGAAACATTCGGTATTCCAACGGTGAAAATGTTAGAGAGGTCGTATGACAACGGCCTTTGTCATATGGCTGCCATTGTAGTTTTTTATGTGGTTCAGGAATCGAATGGAATGTCGCCCATATCCATTTTTATTTGTTCATTCGCTGCATAAGGACTTATGGTTTCTCTTCGTGAAATTGCCATGTTGACTTTGCTTGATTGCTGAGGTTATTGGCTTGAAGTTTGAACGTGGCTGAATTACGTCATCTTTTAGGCTGTAACTCTACGAAGGATCCCTTGTAGCAGCCCTACAAGTCCACCGACTCACCCACACGCACACACACACCCTGGAGGGATAATTACCGTTCCTTCACCTACGTAGCGCATAACATGGTAGCGCTAATACTATTTCCCGGAGAAATGCAATTCCGTTTTCTTGCTCACTGCTGCGTTAACTATTGGTACACGTATTATGGTAACTGGTTGTAGCTAAGGTGGGCTATCAGACAAATTAGTGTAGGAGCGCGAACAGACATTACCAAGAGTCTCAGCATTAAGTGTAAGTGGGATCGTCGAGGTATTTGTCGGCCTGGTGTTATCTGGAGCCTCCGACATGTTCATCCAGTGGGGCAGCGTTATGATTATGTCAACATTTTGGAGGACTGCTACAAGAAAACACGTTTTAGTCACGTCACTCTTTTATTCTTTCTTAAAACTTCGTGAATTTTCTTTCCGTCTATACGGTAACGAAAATAGTAAAAAAAAAAAAAAAAAATTCCAGGTTAAAACATCGGAATGCTGAGGATGTTTTCGCTATAAAAAAAATGATTCCGTGAAAGATATGAAGATTTGTCAGTTTTGCACAGTGTTGCCTGGAATTCACCCAATATTCACGGCATTTTCTGGCAGGTTAAAACAGTTATCATGTAATACTGTAACACTGTGGTCACATGTGATACTCGCCTGATATGATATTCAGCCAACCACAGGACGTCATAGAGAGGGTACAACCACATGTCTAGACTACTTTCAGCTTGTCATAACTAAACAGACTCAAAGCAACACCAAATAACATTATTATGCTATGTCGATTTGATCCCGTCTCATATGAAACAATGGAGAGTTGGGATGTCGGCCCTGCGGCCCTGACACTACATGCGACGAATGGGTTCAAACCATGTCTTACACAAATGAATTATCCCCCCCCCCCACATGTTCACTGTGTTAACGACAGGTGACAGTAAGCAGTTAACGGCGCCAATGTTCTTTGCTCACTCGTAAAAACTACTTGTTTTCCACCAGTATGGTGTATGCCCTGTATTCATGGCCGAGCACTTTCTTCCACAAAACTGACCGCCATCGGTGAAGTGAAATATTCCTGGGTACTGCGTTAAAATTTAATCAGATAAGTAAATCCGAGGTAAAAATCACGTGTCCAGCTTATCTGACATACATGTATTCTTATGTGCGTTTTAATGCGACATATATAATCTACTACGAATTTAATTTTGTGATGATTTCGAAAAATATCTTTAAATCTTAAAATCTTTCATTTTTCCTAAAGCTAATGGACGTTCAACCTTTGGCGTGTAAAAGGTTTTTCTTTCCCTCAAAATAGCCCAGGCTTACAAGCCTGTCAGATGTCGTCAAAAGCGAAGAGATCCCGGTTCTATCGTTACATATAATACCCATACATAATAATACTGCGAAAGACTCAAGCGATTTGGTTTTGTTACAAAGGGGTCGATGTAAACAAAATTAAATCAGTCTGTGAAGGAATCAAAAATCGATTAGGTAGCTTGATTACTTAATAACACCTTTGGAGGTTAACAGGCTGCTTTATATGGGAGTGTGTCTGTATGTATCATTATCGTATCCGATGCCTTGGCCTAAAGTTTTGTATCCAGGCAGAAATATAAATATAAATATCACCACATGTCACAGCTCAAAATGGCACCACGCTGATACCGCCGAAATAATTTTAATAATGACTGTAAATCACCAGAACAAATGGCATTGTCTCTATTGTAACCATCTGGTGCACAGTTCAAACAAGAAACCTAATACAAAATCTATGTCTGTTCCACTTAGTTCAACGCGGCTTTCACTATACGGCAAAGCTGGAGTTTCTTGACCTCCGTCACCAAAGATCTCTCATTTCCGGTCATTCGGGTTAGCATCATCGACGGGTCTGAATGGTGGAAATGACAACGACCAAAAATAACGGAGAAATAAATATAAATAATTTATCTGGACTTAAACCTGACATGTTTTCCTAACTAGATTTTCCGAGATCCCGACCGAGGGCTGTTGCCGTTCAACTCTCTTAAGCGGGTTCTGGTGAGTGAGTAAGTGAAATGCAATACTCTAGCCTTCAAATCGGTTGATCAATAGCCAAGCACGACAGCGTGACAAAGGGAAGAGTCGAGCCGTTGGCAGAGTTACAAGTATTGACCGTGTTCGTCCTTTGTAGCCGAATTCCACTCGTCTGATATATGGCCTGCAGCTTGACATCTTTTCCTCGATCGAATTTCCCCGCACAATTTAATCGTTGATGCTTTAGTATATTACCAGTTTTCGGGTAAACGGCTACCCGGTAATACCAGCTATATGTAAATACATTCAAGACAAAGTCAGACATGTAAACATATGCGCTACGAAGTTAGCTATATGTAAACACATTCACGACTAAGCCAGCTGTATGTAAACACATTCACAACAAAATCAGGTATGTAAACACATGCACTACGATGTTAGTTATATGTAAACGCTATCACGGCGAAGGCAACTATATATAAACACATGCACAACGAAGTCAGCTATGGAGGTAAACAGCTATGACGTCAGATTTTGGACTGACCAAAGCAATATCTAAAGTTGTGTGAGACGTCCTTGTTAACTTTATTACAATAAATACAAATTTTCTTTTGAAAAGCACCGTTTCCAAGAAGATGTGAAATCGCACTGAATATGTTGGTAGATATCTTTACTTAGATGCGCATACAACCCTTGGCTTCTGATTTCGAGATAATAGACGACGGTCTTTCAAAAAACATCCCTTACCCTTGTAATGCCCGGTGCATTGGGTACCATTTTCCAGCGCTATGGTAATTTGGGGACACAAGACTGATTGGTCATTGGTCTCTCGTAATACACGAGAAAGTGCTACGTTACAAATTAGCCTACAAATCGCCGATGGCCAATGCAAAAATGAACAAGAAAACAGTTTTGGTTTGAATTCATTTATTGCTCTTTAATGTTATTTGTGTTCTTATAAATAAAAATCTGCGATCGTTGACCTGACATGAAATATTTTTCTTTCATTCTTGAGATGAAAATTGTACGTCAACCCTTTCGTCTAGTATATGCAAACAAACATACTTCGCGAGATCAGCTTTTCAGCCATCTTCATTCTGACGGAGTTAGTTTTGCTTATTTATCGACAGTCAGACCTTACAATACTTCGCTTGTTATTTTCCAGGAAAACCGCTTGTCTCTCTCCAGCAGTATGCGTATGACGCACCAGTCGCTTGTTAGTCCGCGCCTCGAAGGCAGGGACACACTTTGTTGATTCATCTGCTGGTAATTTGTATCCGCGGTTTCGACGTGAATACAAACCTTGCTAATTTCCACCGATCACCCTTCTCCATTATCGCTCTCTTTTCTCTGGGATAATGGACGCTGATAAACGGATACTTTGCTGAACTAAACCGTTTACCAGACAGATCTGAAGGCCGCAGCCGCTTGGCGGATGAGCAGGGCCGCACTTTTTTCTGCCAGCGCACTGATTGGACAATAACACCAGTCCGAGTGGCAAGATGCACAAAACACACAATTCCGACACTGAAAATCCATTAGAATTTATTCTGGGTAATTATCTATACAGACACACTTGTCCTCGGCATAATTTGTTTACACGTTTCGGTGCGCCAAGTGCGACCGTTTAAGCTGTCAAGTGATCAATTAGTTCCCCACAGCAAATGCCAGTGTGAGAAACGCTTATGGCGAGCCCTTAGTGAAGGCGGGCTCAGTTCGAACAGGTGGCCATTTTACTTTTATTCCTTACGTAACTTTTATTTGCTGTTATTTTTGTTGTTGTTTTCTGTTTTTGATGTTTCTTTGTTTTTCCTTTTGGTTGTTGTTGTTATTGTTTCATTGCGCCTTTTTTTTGGGGGGGGGGTGTATGTTTGGCTGTCGGAAAAGAGCTTCGTGGTTGTTTCTGACGCAGCGACCTTGAACTCTGCCCGACCTCTAACGATCAGCTGTCCGCTGATGACTGATATTGTACCTTAATTAACTTGGCTTAGACTATCGTTAATTAAGATGTATAGTCATCTAAGTGTCGGCAATGGTTATTAGCCGCTCAACCCACCTTCCTCGCTCCACCCTTTTCGTCCAGGCCCAGAAGCGATGCCTGTACATGACTGATACAGCCCGCGAACAACGCTTTCCGCTGGCGGGCAGAAATGTCTCAGATATTGTGTTTTGGCCTCAGCTGGCTCATCCCTTTAATTTGCAAAAATAAGACCGTAAACAATATCAGCATTCAAGGTTGACAAATATTTCTGCGCGAGATTTAGCGACATTTTTCGTCAGTGTTCTCGGATTACATTCTGCCCTAAACTGTCTGGCCTGTGCTTCAACTCCGTGGTCCTTTCTAATTAGGAAACAGAATCCTCGATTCAAATCCAATTTTCTCTTGGTTGGCTGCATTGTATAGGGACGTATTGTACTTCATTTTGGGGGATTCTTGTGCATACATCATTCTGATTGAATCACCGCGAAACCTGAACACAGATGAAGGCGGGGAAGAGATAATCAAGCTGTAGCAGCGGTAGTTGATTTTTGGGTCAGGAACAATTTCCACAAATTTGTATAGCAGCGCAGGTCAGAATTGATGTGCATACACTGATTTGCTTGTTGGATTGTTTGCATTGTAAACGCCGGGTTAGGTTTTGAGCTCGCCATGGTCCCGAGGCTGATTTCAATGGTTAGGGCCTTTTTTTGCTCCTGTTTACTCCTCCAATGACAAAGCATAACCGCCTTGGTGACATGGTGGTCAGAGCGTCCGCTTCGAGATAGGGAAGATCCGGGATCAGTCACGGGTCGCGTCATACCAAAGACTTGAAAAATGGTACTTGTTGCTGCCTCTCTTGGGACTCAGTACTGGCAGGTAAGAGCAAGGAAGCAAGACTGGCCGACCGGGTGTCAGTACAATGTAACTGGGTGGGGCGTCATGACTGGTGTCTTCGGCATGATGTTCCAGTGGCGGAAGCGTTTTGTGGGCATGGACTCACCCGACCACAAGAAGACACAGTATATATACATCCTATGGACTCCCCGTCATCACAAGACTGAAAAAAATTGTTAAGTACGACGTAAAACCCCAAGCGTACATACGTGCATACAAAAGATTCTCGGGAACAGAGCATTCTCTCTGCTCCAGAACGACAAGACTATAACAGGCCTACTTCATATCCCGGCTAATTTCTAATGAGGTCACACCTGTTTTCCACCAGGTGGGAAAGTTTGTCAAGAACTTGCCAAAGGTCGACTGTTCACCCCGAGGGCTTCAGTTTCTTCCACCCATAAAACTTATCGCACCCAATCGCATGAGTGAAAAATTCATGAGTGTGTTAATCAATCAATCTATTCAGTGAGATAGCTGATTCTAATCCAACCTGTTTGGAGTGGACTGCCGGGCGTATGAAACTTTAGTCAACCCTCTGCTCAACTGTGATTGGACAAGTCTGATTGATTGAGAACATTAATGCAAATGGACTGTAAGGAATCAAACAATCGCCGCGGTGGTTGCTTTTTGGGCTAAGGGCAATTTCCGTTGACGTACCGAACACCGCCGTCCGATTCTCAACTCTCAGACCGATGTCCTCGTTGGCTTGGTCTTTAGTTGCTTTGCAACCGCTAGGTTAGATCCCGAGCTCTTCATTGTCCTAGACTTATTTCATTGGCTAGTACACATGTACCTCTGTTTACTTATCCAACGACAAAAGAGTTCCCCCTTAGCGACTATACTCTGGTACCAGCCATACCCTTGTTCACACATCGAACCCGAACGTTAGAAGGTTCGCCAAGAACACAGATTTAATCAGGAATCGATTTGATTGTTACTCCGCATCGCTTGGTGACTGGGACGAGATATTTGCGAACGAGGTACAGGAAAGACTAGATTCGTTTGTTTAAGAGGCTGGGTCGTGGCGGACGTTTGCCACCGAATGGAGATGAATGGTAGTAGCGGGTTTTTACAGAGAAGGGTTTGAGATTTCCGACCTAGGCCTGTCTCATTAAAACAGAACGTGCTTCAGAGCCTTCATCAAGGGTTACTCGCCCGCCCTTAGCCATGACTTTTAATCAGTTCGCCACATTATCGAGTTGCCTTCCAAGTTCGGATACATCGAGCTTGATGAATTGCCAATTCGGCGGACGCCATATTGAATTTCACACGGCCTTCTTGATCATTCACGGGTCAGTTTTAAAGTTTTATTTGTCCATCCATCCTTGCACGTGATCCCCTTCACTCACGGGTTACCTTTTGGGGGGTTTTGGGAGGGAGTGGATTTACAAAAGAAATGAGTATTTTTAATGAACCCGGTCACACTTTACGAATGAGTGGAGTCATTGAAATAACTGTGAGCTTTACGTGGTTTTTACATGATATGCAGGTCTGACATGTTTGAATGGCATTTACACATTACTCTCATGAGAACGAAATAGTGCAGATACCAGTGGTGTGACTGCATGTGAAGATTTGCCGGGAACCTGCGGATAGTCGAGGGTTTCCCCCGGGCTCTGCCTCGTTTCCTCCCACCATAATGCTGGCAACCGTCGTATAAATGGAATACTCCTGAGTACGACGTTAAGCACCAATAAAGTGAATGAATGAATGAATGAATAAATAAATAAATAAATAAGTAAATAAGTAAATATAAATTCTAGTGCTTCACCGAAGCGTCACGTATATAAAATCTACATTAGGCTTTACTGAGTTCATTTGCATAATTGACAAAATCCGGCAGACAGCTTTATACTGAGTACGCCAGAAACACATTAATTAGATCAACTTGCTTAATCCGAACAGGGAATTTGAAGATAATCCCGCTTTCAGTGTACCTGGGCCATGCTGACAGTAAGCAGTCGACGACGCTCTTGTGGCCGTTTGAGAACTCTTACGTTGGATGAAGGCCACTTGTCTTTCACCAGAATGGTGTGCATGTCTGTGTATTATTGAGCATGGCGTTCAGCAACAGTGAACTCAAGTCTGCTAAACCATGTCATTTCAGAACTGAGCCAGGCGTTCAGCCATTTTGACAAGAACCACGATGGCAAAATCTCCAGCGACGAGTTGGCCAGCGTTATCAAAATACTGCGATTTAATATCTCCGAATCAGAAGTTGAGGAAATGATCAGGATAGTGGATAAAAACGGTGAGTGTTTCGGGATATGATCAGAATAGTTGGAAAAGAAAAGGTAATTGCGGAAGAATGACCGTATAAAATTGTTCAATTACAAAACAAACCAAATAAGAGAGTTTCGAGTTCGAACTCTTTCGTCGTAAAAGGTAAAAATGTCAGGCAATTTTGTTGATTTTAATTTACTGGTCACTTGTCTTGCCATGTTAGGGAGGTACAAACGACCTCTCCTTCAATCAGGAGCTTCATAATTTAAAAAAACCTCCAGCTCCTCAAGTTTCCCTATCGTACGTCTAGTCTAAATAACTTTTTTTGAAACTTTTCTTAGACCCCCATGTTATAGTAAATGTAATCAGGAATAGTTGCCTAACATTTTTGAAAGGTCACATGGTACACTAGGGCTTTTCCTACCTTTATCGACAAAAGATTTCGATCTCGAAACTCCCCTATTAATGCTCATCAGTTTTCAGCTGATATTGTAATTCCAAGCGTCAAGGTTTGCATAACACCTGTAAACCATGATAGGGCCCCATTCCAAACCGACAATCACAAGTCACATTTCCGAAACAACCGAAACAAACTTTCCAAAAGACTATATGTACGAATTAATATATAAGTTGTAGAACCAGTAGGGGCTGTCTGGACATGGTTTCAGACACCTTAATTCCCACGCTCACACTTCAGTGACAGTTCTGTTTGCGGGCACTTGTGCCTCATTTTGGAGTTCTGAAGATATAACATAACCTGTATACCGGTAGATAAGCTGTTAAGAGAACGACCTTTTAAGGTCTTAAAGACGCCATAGGGCCACGCGATGTTTCGCGTTTGACATCCTGTTAATAGTTTTCGCCGTACAAGTGAAAAGCCCTAACGTGTTTGACTAGTATGCTCCCCAGCATTTTTAAATTAGTGTTGAGGTTGGACGACAGACCATGCTCTACTTCACGCCGTGAACAAATTTCGACCCCTGCAACCATTTTCAATCACTATTTACGTTTTCTTCGCTTCTTTCAGAAAATGGCTTTGTCGACTACGACGAATATTTAAGCCTGATGCGAAGGTTTTCCAAAAACACGCCCAGCCGAGATGTGGACGAGAAGACGCTTGAAGCGTTCCGAGTGTTTGATTTGGATGGAAATGGATTCATCGATCGGCAAGAGCTACAATGTGTTATGAAGACGCTGGGCGAAAACCTCTCCGAGGACGACGTCAAGGAGATGTTTTCAGAAGCCGATTTAAACGGCGACGGCAAAATAGACTATAAAGGTAAGATGATACTTTGGATGACTCGCCAGGTTTAACACCTGGGATTTCATTTCAACGTTTCGATCTTTTGCATTCAAGGCATCATTGATCCCGCACTTGGGTTTGGCTCTGCCAGTAAATGTTACATTTAGGGTCATCAGAAATAAATTATTCGTATTATTCGTAAGATTAAGCTGTGGATGTGCCAAATGCCTCATTTCCTTGCCACATATAGTAGAACTGTCATAGGTGATAGGGTTTCTGTATACAATATATCTATGTATATATGTCTCTAAGTTTCTCACGAGTTCGCATCCAGCTTCAGCTTGGATTTATCCCGCTATAAACTCTACCGGTGCCGTATTTATCATTCCAGTATAATGTAAACCACAGTGCTGCAAGAGCACTCTAGAGTGTTCCACTTTATACCAGTGACACTTAATCCGTCAGGCTTTTGTCTTACCTTGATGTTTATCCCATCCTTGAGGAGCAAATGAGCCTTGAAAACTGATCAAGGAAATACAATAAATAATTCGTTTTCTTCGTTTTGTTTTTCCTTGTAGAGTTTTCTCGATTAATCTCCCACTTGTCATAAAACAACTGAAGCCTTCTACACGAGAGAAAGTAGCCCTTGACCTTTTTAGAGAGAACAGCACAGAACGCCCATGTTACCGATGTTGGAGGTCACACCAAGGTTGTAAAGCGTTATGTTTCAGGGGGGGGAAATCGAAGGGAGATAATCATGGAGAAGGGAGACAAGCACTGATTGCTCACGGACGTCGTGTGTCAGCGTTGTGAGATAGGAGCGTCTTTTTTCTATGTGATAAACGGTTTCTATGGTACAACTTGACTCCTACAACAATGGTATAACTGTGATCCAATGATTATCCAATCTCTATTTAGTCGGATGGGACTCTCTATTAGCGACCGGATGTGATGCTGTGTTCTGCATTATTTTGTATAATGCGGAGGGACTTAGAGGGAGTTCTCCGGCCCTCCTGTGGGCAGATCTCTCCATTCAGTATTACATATTCCTACGCCTGAGTGAAAGCGGAAGCAGAACTCACCATTCCCGCCATGCACATGTTCTGAAGCAGGGAACTTAGACAGATCACGTTACCCCTGGTTTCTCGCAAGATGTTGAAAGATCATTGCTCCCGCGCTGAGGATGGCGGTAATAATATATATACCGATCAATCCTGAATGACACTATGAGAGAATCTCGTCAGAGCGGCGAGATTCTCGTGGACACATTCCTTAGGTCGATGTGACGGATGTCAAACGACGGCAGAGAAAATGTTTATTAAAAAAAAAACTTTTGTCTTTCAATTCAACTTGATCTGCAGCGTGTATCAGGTTACCACATAATCGCACAGTGTTCTATGTTTTCTGCAGGCGGTGTATTGAGGGTGCAAAGGGTTATACTCAGTCAGCGACATGTTGTGCACTAATGTCATTATCGAATTACTAACAGCACTGGAGACTGTTGACATGCTCCATAAAATCTTTAGAAATTATTTATGATATAATAAATCAACGATTTGTGTTCCGCTTCAGTAATAGGTTTTTCTGCAAGAAAATCATTTTCTTTTCTTGACTTAATTTTACTAATCTCTTTTTCGTTCTTTTTTCTCCTTTCTTCACAGAACTGATACTAACCTCTTTTTACAAATACGGTCTCAGCCAGGTTTTTTTACACGAAAACTTTTCCCTCTTTTTCCCAGTTCAACCTCTCATTGCTACAGCATTGTTTCCTCACTGATCAGTATGATTTATGTGATTCCACATGAACGTGTTTTACTTTTTGTTGCAAATGTGATATTGTTAAAGAATTACAGGAAAGCGGAAATAAGCACCGTCACAGCGCATGTACGTTGTGTACAATGGCGTTTTCATCATTACCATGTCAACTAACATTTCCGGTATGACTTGTAGAGGAAATATTTAAATAGATTGATGTTATACTTCGAATTTAATAAAACGTTTACAAAAACATGCTAAAAACAAATAAAAATCAAAGCAAAAAAAGGTAGAAAATCAAAATCTAGCATTTGAATTTAATCAAAATCTTTGTCACTACGCATGCGCCTTGACCACGCTTAACGAAACAATGTTCGTTTGTGTCAGTACGTTTGTTGACATTTTTATTGTTCGTTGAAGATCAAGTAATTTTTGTACTATGAGAAGTTTTTTCTATGCCACACTCATCTTTTTGTACTCGTTGGACACTGTTAAAAAGGATAAACAAAAAAGGTTTGGTCAAAAGCCTTTATGCACTTTTTCTGACTACATTTGTTAGTTTATGTACACTGTAAGTATTGAAATATAGTTACTGGTTTATTCGGCCTCCTTGTTCTAGTTGCATTGTATTTACAGGATAGATGATTGTAGACATATCTTCAGGTTGTAGAGATACTACTCCAATCAGCTTATGGGGGATTGGCCACAATAAGTTGTCGACGATGCTTGTCTTGCCGTTTACTCATGCAATCAATAACGTCCGGATTTGTCTCCAACTAGTATGGTGCGCTGTTTATCTGTACTTCCCATGTGGCTAACCACATTAGTGCAGACGCTGTGAGTTCAAGTCCATCTCATGCTGGCTTCCTCTCTGGCCGTACGTGGGAAGGTCTGCCAGCAACATGCGAATGGTCGTGGGTTTCCCCGGTATCTGACCGATTTCCTCACACCATAATGCTGGCAGCCGCAGTATAAATGAAATATTCTTGAGTACGGCGTAAAACACCAATGAAATAAGTAAATAATAAATAAATACTTGCACATATTTCAAGCAGTTGGTGTCACCGATCATGTCCCGTGGAAATGGCCGCTTGACTTTATGTAAGCCTACACGAAAGAGCAGTTCGAGCCCTAATTGCCATAGAAGCATCGAGGACAATACCTTGGGTGGTATTGAACCCAAGTCCTAGCGATTGAAAGGAAAACCCTACAGCCATGAGTGGGCCCAGACGTAAGACTTTAAAACTGGCAGCGAAGTTACTTTTACAGGCTTCGTTGACACTTAACTCTAACGGGAAGGCCAAATTCTGATAGCCTTGTGTCAGTATATACTGTAACTGAACGGAGCGTTACGTCTGACATTTTCCTTTGATTCATTAGTTGATTAGTGATTCATTGATTCATCTGATAACTGATGTAACGCCGTGCTAAATAATTTTTCACTGATACGAAGTCGGTCAGATGAAGGAACCGGGGAAAAAGCCGACTTTGGACAAGCACCTGATAAACCTGTTGACCTTTGTAAATTATTTATTTATTTATTTATTTATTTATTTATTTATTTATTTATTTGATTGATATTTTACGTCGTACTCAAGAATATAGCACTTGTACGACGGCAGCCACCCTTGTGGTGGCAGGAAACTGGGCAGAGCCCGGGGGAAGCCCCCAGGTTGCTGGCGGACCTTTCCACGTAAGACCGGAGAGAAAGCCAGCTTGAGCTGAAATCACAGCCACTGCATTGGTGAGAGGCACAGGGTCACAATTTAAATTAAGATCAATCCTTAACTGAACTGGGAATTTATTCAGTTCGTGAGAACTTGGTGATAAGAAGCGTTCGGCCGCGCTCTTGGTGTCATCAGCGAAGCCATGCGTCAGCTGAAGATCAGGTGTAATGCGGGTAATTCTGTACGTGGCACGTGGGAAAGTTCATCCCAAAGATCTTCCTATGCCATCAACTGGGATGGGTACCTGTAGCAAAGTCAAGCGTACGTCATTCGCGGTCATTTCACTACTTGACATATTGTAACCTCTCACCAAGTATTTCAAACATTTATCAACAAAACTTCTAACTGTTCAAAGATTAGACAATTCCTGTTATTTTCAAAATAAACATGTACCTGTTCATTCTTTTGTTCTGCTATTTATAAAGGTTACCATAATGGGATGTTTCATTGCTCGCTGAGTTGATGGATTTTTTCATAAATATTGTGTATGTAAAATCGGTGATACCATTTACGTAAAGTGCATAGCTATTCCAATGGGTACCAAGTGCCCACCAATTTTGGTATACCCATGCCAGTTTTCATATGAATACAACTACAATCAGAAATTATTAAAACATGTATAATTCCAGCTCGATACGTTTTAGGTACCAAATGGTTTATTAATGACTGACCCTTTAGCACTAAATAATTCCCATACTGCGTGGCTGTGAAATCTGTCCATCTTAGTTGGGTTCGAAGGAGACAACATGTAGTCATATATTTCTTACATACTCCTCTGCGAAGAGGTGTTATAATTGGCTTGGATCTAGCGATTATCGACATATAACACCCCTTGAAGAATTACGGAAAGAATTATAAAATACCCTTCCACAAGGAAAGTGGTGGGAGGTGCAGATTCCATTTGTCTTTCGATAGTCATATTAGATCGAAAACGAGGCTGTGTGTACAAACTCACTTCCAGGACTTGCCACATGGGGCACGATCTCATACACTATCTGTCATTCAGCGTCTAGTCTGCTTGACGTTGTTTCTCGTTTTAAGAAAATGACGTTGTTAGTAATGACATAAAGGTGTTACACCTCAGACAGCTACGACATTCAGGCGGCTTTCAGAAACATTTTTTTTATTCAACAAAACATGGCGTATTTACAATGGTCACATGGCGAGTGATAATAGATGAAATGGACTGAGATATGAGAGAAGAAACACAACAGTGTCTTCACGGCAACAAGGGCAATCAGGCGAATGTAAGAAACAGATCGAGTGTTTACAATGTTTACATATGATATGAGAAATACATAATACAACATCGGAGTCATGGTAAGAAACTTAAACAAAAATGGATCCAGATCGCCACAAAATATCCCTTGGAAATTCTTCACAATTATATGCTGTCAAAAATTGTCGAAACCTATACAAGAGTAAAGCATGCTTATTGAAGAAGAGACAAAAACAACTCAGATCTCCCTAAAATATCATTAATAAATTAATATCATGCCACTCATGAGGCACCTTATTCAATCAGATTTCACGTTTGTTTCTATCCACAAATGTAATTGCAGCAATTTCTCCTTTGAGAAAACATGTTAACATCTTATGTTAACATTTCATGCGCGAAGGAGTATTATAGTCGGACCTACTGAATGTATGCTTAGGCGACCCACGTCCACATCAGTCAAAAATATAAAAAAACGCATGGTTTTAGATTTTTAGTTCCTAAATTATGTCTTCCGGACTTGTGAAATAATTCGCCTCTGACGACAAAATTATAGAGTTAAATAGCAATATTATGGCGTTTTACCAAAGTTTTAGAAACTTAATTTTTTTCACAACGCGCTTTGGTAGACGTAGGTATTGTTACGAACCCCATCTTTAAAATAATGTATTATAATTTTTTAATTGTTCTTGCGCTAACAGGATCAGTGTCGGACTTTCGTTTTTCCCTCTGCGTACGCTATAGCCTGAACTGGAATTCAATCGAGTGTTCTTGAGGCTTCTGTGTTTGTCAGTTTCGTGTCATTGTACATAGAGCGTATGTTCTAGACAGATGTACCCATGTTATAAACTTGTTTACGATCTAACTATCCAGAATTTTCTTTACGATAGTCGATAAATATGAGCGACGAAGTTAGAAATTTCGCAGTCTTTTACTCAAGTTCACTTGAGAGCAGTCATATTTACTCTCGTTCACTTAGAAGGATTTTGTGGGATTTGGGGATTCGGCTTTCAGGCCATTCGACATTCAACATTCGACATTTCATACTCCATTTTTCTGTAAGTAGCACTTTGTGAGAGCGTGTTTCGCCACTTGTCATTTGGTTTGAGACGTTCTTTTGGAGCTTGTATCGCTCATTGTTTCTTTGTGCGATTACGTACATTTCATCCCAGTTTACCCTGAAAGTGACTTGGTGTATTTCTGGGGACTGAAACATATATCGCCAGCTCGGCATAACGAACGTTTGCACATGACCGGAGAGTTGAATGTTAAAGCCCTTGCAGGCGTACCGTGCCCACTGCTGTTCGTCAGTATAGGCCTGTCATCCTCCGATTTCCAGAATTCCCACGAACTGTGGATTCTATATCTACGTGGATTGACTCGCCTGTGGAAGCCGGAACATTCCATCCGGATTTGGACGCTGTCATCAGCAAGAAACTATATATTTTTGTAATTATCTGTATTGTTTTTTGTATATTATTGTCAGTTGGACTATTTGTCTATTTTGTTCAAATATATGTATTGAACTTAGTCAAACGTCTTCCTGTTTCTTTGTTTGATCTTTGTAAGTTCTGTCGCTGTCTGAGAGTCGAACAAGCCATTTGTTTATCATTTTTCCTCTCAGATAGCGGTACTCTTACAGTATGTGTTAACTTGGTATAACACTCAAACTATGCAACTGTCCTCTGAATCAGTAGCACTTTTAATATGCTTTGATTTTCCACATAAATAAAAAAAATGGATTTGTGTGACCAGCCTTCTAAGGTTATCACAATAAGGAAAGTCAGTAACCCATTGTTATACGACAAACTATGCTTGTACTCGTGTTATCAACACATGTCAGTAACACACTGATACACGACAAACTGTGCTTGTACTCGTGTTATCAACATATGTCAGTAACCCATTGATACACGACAAACTATGTTTGTACTCGTGTTATCAACACATGTCAGTTTGCCGAAATATACGAACAAATGTAACTGCAGGATCTTGCAGTATTTTAAAATACAAAGTGAGACACAATTACGTAAACAATACCCACAAAATCGTGCAAAATAACCAAAAAATATATATATAAACCAAAATCACATATTCGTAAACTATCGCTATTTGTACGATTCTGAATACTAATATATTGTTTGACCAACTCGCGAAGTCCACATCATTCCTGTAATCACATTGTGAGCAAATTACCAAGAAAGCAATCAGAGATTGCAAAAATGTACTCCCCCACCCCGCACCCCCGCCCCACCCCCTGCGCTCTAGAAAATATAAATATAGCACTATCAGCCATTGCAAACTATTAACATCTCTTTAAGAGACCTGCATAAGTTGCAAATGAAAAACAAAAAAGGACACACTTCACTGTGGTATTGATTCAGCAAGGACATGGAGATATGGACGGCAATCAAAATATTTGAACGAATCCACAGATACCGACTTTTGTTCATGTCGCTGAAAATTTGTGCCTAAGAGATCAAGAATTAACACTTGAAATTGCAAAATGATGCGAGGCGAGGGTTAAGCTGACTTGCCAATCATACAAATCTTGCTGAAACGGACGTTCAAAACTTTTTTTCAATATTTTTCAATAACACTGACATTACGCCATCTTGATTACAAATATCTTATAACAGCAGAATAGCGCAGCGATGCAATCTCAGTTTGAGCCTTGAAAAGCTGCAAAAAGGGGGAAAAAGGTGTCAAAAATATTCACATTTCACATTTGCGGAATTCATGGATGTCATCTCTCGGTGATGCATATGGTCTGTCTCTTCTGTTCTCGGCTAATCATTAGGAAGCTGAATAATCACGACAAGGACGGCTTGAGATTCTCAAACAGCTTTTGAAACTCTAAAAAATAAAATGGTACGAAAAGTAAGTTCAATGCACTCAACAATATCCAGAGAGGCAATAAAAGCTACACGGACTAAAATCTATATATTGAACACATCCACATTGTTAATAAGATTTTATATTTTCTACGTCATCATTTGCTTTCTACACGGAAATTGTGTTTCGTAATTTATCCACCAAAGTTTAATGTCCAGAGTGCAAATTTGACTTCTGATATGAAGGTATGGTTTGTCCCGGCTTGACCTACGAACAGTGTCCGTCACTGACCATAAACCGTTCACTTTTCCTTCACAGAGTGATATGGGGAGGCACTGTTCAGGATGCAATCATTCTTTGCAAACTTCACCCTACACTGAAACAAAAGTTTGGGCCTACAGTTAGTAGAGCTAAGTGAACTCAGAAAACTGACTCAGATGACCAGATGGACCATTAAGGTCATTAAAGACTCTTCTGATTGTTTGGGTGACTTACAAGAGAAATCAAAGGACTCATCGATCATGTATGAGTCAGACAGATAATAAGAGCAGTTACATGACTCAATTCTCTGCGCTGAATTAGCCCTACTGTAAAACAGATTTTTGAGTCTGTTGAAGCAAACTTTTTTGTCAGTCTACACCGTGTCCACGCAATGGTGTACCTAGAAACAACCAAAGTTTTTGCATGACAGTTTTAAAGGTCAGGGTCATTTATTACACCAATATTTCACTTAAATTACTATCTGACAGGTTCAAATGATTTAATAATTTATCACACGATGTTACTATATCTTACTGGAGATAAATAACTAGCTATTTTCTTTTTAATTTAAGAAACAGGTGGCAATTCATTAGAAGGCTGAATAAAAGTCGCTTCAGCCTACCTGTTTTGTCGATTTGGCCGTCCCCATTGATATCAGCTTCTCGTAGCATTTCCGTCAAGTCTTCGTCAGTGATTGTCACGCCAAGGTTCTCCATCACGCGAGTTATCTCCCCTCGATCGATGATTCCATTTCCGTCGGCGTCAAAGATATCGAAGAGTATGGCGGGAAGGTCCAAGGACGGGGCGCCGAGACCCATTTCATGGCGGTTGATAAGTTCCAGAAACTCCTCGTAGTCCACGGCCCCGTTCCCTGAAATGGTAACCACGCGTACAAGTGCTGTATACACACGCTGCCAGCAAACACAGCCATCAAAAACAGTACTGATACTCTGTGTGAAAGAATCCTCGAGGCCCCACACCTATAGAACTGCCCCTATGGCATCAGTGAATAGAAGAGTCAAAAAAATAATAATGCCTTCGTAGTCGGGAGCTGAGCAGATCACTTTTTCCAAGCCTTGTATGGTTTCCTAAACCATACTACTGACAGCCATCGTATAAGTGAAATCAACAATCAAAAATATAACAATGTCTTCGAAGAATGCAGATTACTAGATCGCTTTTCCCAAGCCTTGTCTGGTTTCCTTCACCCATACCACTGACAGCCATCGTATAAGTGAAAACAACAATCAAAAATATAATAATGACTTCTTAGTAAGGAGTTCAACAAATTATTTTTCCAACGCCTTGCCTGGTTTATTCCTCCCCTAAAGGTGACCGCCATCGTTCAGGTTAAACATTCCTGCGTGCTAAGAAGGGGCAACAAATGGAATAAGCAAATACGTTACGGGATGTTTAACATCATTTAACATTCGCTTGCGCATGTCTTGCATATAACTATAAAATGAGGCTTCCTTGGCCGAGGGGGTTAGCGCGCCAGGGCAGCGCTATGACCCCTTGCCTCTCACCAAAGCTGTCGCTGTGAGTTCAAGTTCGGCTCATGCTGGCTTCCTCTCCGGCCGTACCTGGGAAGGTTCACTAGCAACCTGCGGATGATCGTGGGTTTCCCTCGGGCTCTGCCCGGTTTCCTCCCATCATAATGCTAACTGACGTAGTATTAGTGAAATATTCTTGAATACGGCGTTACACACCAATTGAATAAATAAATAAATATAAATCTATATGCACTGAAACCGACATTCATATACTGTGCCAATAATCACGTAACCAATTTTTAAAACAATCCTGATCACAAATATGAAAACGTCAAGAAAGTAAATCATTAGAAAATATCAACATTACATACTGTTTGAGGCACATACTTGTATATATGTGGGTTTTCAAACAACAATAATGAAAATCTCAAGGCATCGAACATCATACGTGGTGATGCCTTCAGTTTTTCATTATTATTAATATCAATATTGTAAATCTCTGAAAGAGGATCAGAAAAAAACACTCCGGCGTACCATTGGCGTCCACGGCTCGCACCATGGCTTCAACCTCCGCAGAGGATGCCGGGATTTTCAAGAACTGAACCACTTCCGCCAGCTCCGCCATGGAGATTTTCCCATCCTTTGATCGGTCAAATAGAGCAAATATTTCATCCATCGACGGAGAAAAAACTGAAAATTGCCAAAATTGTTTGGTATCAGATTGGAGGCATAAAGGGGATTTATGTGTATATGGAAAATCCAACCAATAAGTCAAACAATAAAGCTCTGATTTGTATTTCATTATAATATAGACTGAATATACTTTGTACGCTAGGATTAGGCAGTATTTGGTTTGAACCAAGTCCATTTGCTTTATGTAACAAAAATCACGCTATTGAACTGACAGGGATTGGGTCTGGAAATCGTAAAACCTTTGTTTTTCAAACTCTAATCGACCGCAGCTGAATATACCAAAGCTCAAACCTCAAGTACAAAGTAACCTGACCTTTGGTTGATAACCATCCCACAAGTCGGTAAACCGAATTTTACTTTCGCAATCCGGGCATAAATAGTATATCCCGCTGGAATACTCACAGCAGTTAGTGTGGCACGTCGCTGTCCCTAGAGTAGCCGTCTCCTGCGTCAAGTTTCCCCAGCACTCCATCTTTATGAATTCCGAGGAAAACCGGCTGCACATCGAGCAGAAGCTTCCGGTGAAGCTGGATTGGCCAGTGGACTGAAAGCTTTCAGCACTTGCCAATGAGATCGTTTCCATTCTGGATTTGTCGATCTTTGGATGCACCTGCACAGAAGTGATTGCACGTGAACATTTACTCATGGCAACTTTCTCAATATAACGATGAGAGAACACATTCAGTAAGACTTGTTGATTACTTTAGCTAGCGTATAACGCTGAGATTTTTTTCATTTTAATGACGGCAACCAAGGTTTTATGAGTGTGTGAGCTCAAAGTATCCGGTGTTGCAAAATACTAGTATACTGAAGTCCTATAGGTCACAAATGGTCACACGTGACCAAGAAATTTTGGCTTCTTGTCAGTTTACCTGATTTAGGACTTTTGTGGATGTAAATGCTTTATACATAATAGAAACTTACACGCCCATAGCACTATGGCTCAAGCGGACTGAAGTAAAAAAGGACAAAGATCTGCTGATGCTAATCGTAATTTATTGGACCTGGTTAGAATTCCCCAAAATGTTGTACTGTCATCACATTGGATAATTACAAAAGGACCAATCAGATACTAATGAAATAATGAAATGTCAGCAGTGGTGGAAGAAAAAGAAGGAAAAGAAATACCTTCAGTTGTTCAAAGATTCGAGAGACTCTGGCAAATCCCGAATGAGACGCGTAGTGTATGGACAACCAGCCATCTTTGTCCTTTTGTTTCTGGTCGGCGCCATGTTCCACAAGCACCTGCACCATGTCCGCCCGGTCCAGCGCTGTGGCGATGTGTAGCGGGGTTAGCCCGTGGTGTAACGTGGCACAGTTCACTTCCGGGTCACGGGCCAGAATGGTTCGGAGCGCAGCCATGTTGCCGTCATAGACCGCTAGGTGGAGCGGCGTGACCCCATGGTACGTCCTCGCGCTGGCATCGTGCCCAGAATTTAAGAGGTCATCAATAAGACGGTCGTATTCTGCAAGATATGCAAATGAAGCTTTTATTACCTCAGTCAATGGGTAATAACTACGCTCTTTGTTTAATTTTTGGATTATGGTTCATTTTACTGCCGCAATTTGTACACAAATGATAAACGGATTAAAATGAAAAAGCACAAACAGGTCATCTGCAAAAAGTGTTTAGATTTTACTAAATACCTTTATCCGAAAAAAAAAACAACAGGGGCTCCTTGAGTACTTGCGACAACGGGATACCGTCTATGAGTGCAATCCGGCATTTGTATCCCACTCGTAGACCGTAGACACCCAAAACAACTTATAACACCAGTAACAAAAGTAGCATATATTTGGACTGTTTGTCAGCGTGCCGATGACGTGTACTGACTCAGGTGCCTCTCTCCAATGCGGTCACTGTAAGTTCAAGTCCAGCTCATGCTGGCTTCCTCTCCGGCCGCACGTGGGAAGGTTCGCCAGCACCCTGCGGATGATCGTGAGCTTCCCTCGGGCTCTGCCCGATTGCATTCCACCATGAAGATGGCAGGTGGTGTATAAGTGAAATATCCTTGTGTACGGCGTAATGCACCAAAGAAATAAATAAATAAATCAAAAATACCATATTTCTTTGTATTTACAACTCATCACATCTAACCCATTGACATGCATGTAGATCCTTCCTAGCATTACAGTCAACGGTGAAAGAAACTGACCGGCCTATTTCATTGGTGGTTAATACATCGCATCAGAATTCTCTTACTTATATACCGACGATAAGGTATACGAGTGGAGGACACCGGAGTGCCCGGAGTGCACCACCGACAAACCGACAAAGCTGTGATCGAAACACCTGGATGCAAACTCACGTCAGTTGTATGTGGCGCAGTCATGCAACTATCACACTGTGGTCGCTGCGCTGGTTTTACTCTCTATGCTGCAGCCTTTTATACTGAAGTGGCACAAACATGGGATACTGGATATAGCCAGCAATCGGCCAGAGATGACACAGAAATGACGTCAACGTTTCTTGCCGTTGTGACATATCTTTATTCTACAGAGCAGCATGAAGTCGCCTATCATTATTTATTGACGTAATCATTTATTCTAAAAATGTCACAATTCAGGCTTGTGGTTGTTGCCAATGAAAAAGAAAATCTCGTTTAAACTAAACGACCTTTCTTACCTCCCTTTTAACATAGTTTCTTTTACCCAATTATCAGACCGTGCATAAGCGTGCAACAGTAAATACAGACGTCCCAGCCAGAGAACTTCCCTGTTTCCCAATGCAACCCAATACATGTAGCCAATTTCTATTGGCTGAAGAAGCAGCAAAAGTACAAACCTCGATTATGTCCCTTTGATGAAATGTCCGCAAACACGTCTGGTGACAAGGAAGAATATCTGTCGCCTATCTGAACTGTGGAATCTAAAAAAGAGGAAAGACATAGGAGTAGATGTGAAACAACCATGTTTGTATACTATACTCCATTCTGGGACTATTTTCTCCAAACGTTCAAAAACGAATTTTTCGTAACTGTATTCCTAAATCCTGCCTCCTTTCGGCACAATGACACCAGGCGCACCAAAAGTACGAGAAAATAGGTTTTCCAAGTTTCGTGAAAATCACTCGAGCTTCCAGAGGCCCTCCGGAACGTAACAGCGCCAACTGACCTTTGACCTTCGTCTGATTTTGGTCGAGGAATTTATTTTTTATTGCAAGAAACCAAAGTGCAACGCCCCATATGGAGTCTACTATGCTGGCCAGTGAGGGCATGGACTCGAAACCAGGTCTGCCGTTCCGACCTCAGGCTTTAGGTCAAGAAGATTGTTAAGTGCCTAGACGCCTAAACCGACATTCACATACCAGCCGTCAACCAAAATGAGCTTTCCGGGACAAGAATAACAATAACAGCCCCACCTGGAAAATGTTACAGATTGCGCGAAGTAATGAACGGCTTTGCAGTACTTTGGTTCAAACACGTGACTGCATGAAATGTACGCATTGATGTTTTAATGATTATGTGGATTAACGCCACGTTGGCAAGATTTCGGCCCTCATGGCGGCATAATCTCACTGGTCCACTCATACTCATTGAATATTGTACCTCTTGGTCACTGTAATTTTTGTAACTTGGATTATTTTGTTTTCTTTGTCTACCCTCATCGATTCGTCACGAGACATATCCATGTGCACATTAGAAATGTAACATAGAAAATTATAATATAAGGACTGAAAATGGAAAATAAATGTGAAAATAACCGCGAGGGGGGACTAGGTAGGCTTAAGCATTACTGAGACAGGCCTCAGTCGGACTTGAACTCACAGCGACCGTACTGGTAACTGGCTCCTGAGTCATTGTGCTTACCGTAAATAAAGTTGATGCTGCATTTTTTCTGGAATGGTGCACTACTACCCGTCCCACAAGCTAGTGACGTCATACTCCAGCTGCTGGATTCGTGAAGTCATAAATCCCCTCTGCCTCCTGGCGTCCAGCACTCTTCCCTATCTACTCACCTCCCGCTGACAAGGTAACGGGACTACCACACCAGGAAACGGGAGAAAATTTATTACGGATCCCAGCTGAGCTGAAACAAAAATAAAACACTTGCTGAAGTTGTCTGTGTTAAAGACGAACAAGCCTTCTCATTGGTCAGAGGACTCTCGTCTGTGGAGATTGGCGGCCATTCATATAACTGAGCCGGCGGTAACCCTCTGCTGAATGCGCTAAAACGCTAACAGCATTGTGGTTATTTAGGATTCACATTTTTTTAGTAAAACACAAATTCTACTTCTGCACATTTGCTTAGACAGCTTAATCCAAAGGAGGTCAAACTAGGGCACAGAATCGCCAGCTTTGCTTGCATGTCAGTTATCTAGACCATTCGCAAAAGTGGTCTCCGGCAAAACTTGGAAGCATAGTTGACTGTTAAATTTTAGAGCAAACATGCACCATTAGGCTGTACCCTTCTTGTGGTCCGAAAGGATATAGCCTCCATATTCCATACTGGCGTTGACCAATGTATGAAGCTAATCCTTTTTATAGAACTGTAACTGTGAGAGGCTACACAGAAATCATACTATGATGCGTGAAAAGACCATTAAAATCTGTAGCCGAAAATTCCGTCTCTGATTTTCTCACATTTTCTTCACCAAATTAAGCGCAGTCAAATGTGTTGATTGTATGGCCGATTTCTTGGATCATACCGACAATGTGGTTCACCACAAAACTTTTTTGTACATCAAGTAATGACCTCTGAATAAAGTTCTTGAGAAGTGTACTTGTGAAATGTTTGCCTGTGGGTGAGATAGCTAATATGACATTAAATTTCTGCTTTAGAGCCAGAGAAAAATCGGTCTGACATCACTGGTGAACCATATTATCAATATGGTGCATAAAACCCATCATAAAATCAAAACATTTAACTGCATATCATTCGGTGGAAAAAAAAAAGTCTCAAATAATTCAGTCCAGGTATTTTTAGATACAGTTTTAATGGTCTTTTCATCCACCATAACTCCATTTTTGTGAGGCCTTTAATTTCATGGAATTCTTAGGAAGAGAAGGCAAGTTTGTGTAAAGGTTACGCTGTTTGCATGTGTTTGATCGCATTTCTCCCTAAAACGGAAAGACCAGGTTTGGCATGATGAAGATGACATCCCCATGTAGTTATCTTGATTGTTGCTTAATGTACTGAACGCCGCACGTGGTGTTTGCACAAGAAATCTTAAATTCCAATTCATATACATTGTCAGTGGGGAGGGTTGGGCAGGCTTCGAGATGGCAACACAGCTCACAGACTAAGTGTTCATGATAGTGCAGGTAAATGTAAATGTATACCCTTACTTCCTAGGCGTAATCCTGCAGAAGGAGAGACTACTAAACGGTCTCATCAAAATACATAAATACACCAAACATTAAAGACGAAATTAAATGTGATTTGCTGTCAGTGGCCTGACGTGGCCATTATAACCTGAGACTTCCATGCGCTGTTGTCCAGACGGACAAAACGGACGCCGATGTCGCTTGATTGCACTTAGTCCTAGTGTGTGCAGTCGTGGAAATTGAGGAGAAACAGCCCCGGTACATACGGCGTGAAATCAACCCCTCTTCCCCACCCCACCCGCGATGGTTTTCACTCATACGGCGGCAGGAGGTTCTAGAATCGAGAAACGAGTTTTTCTCGCCAACTTTTCTCTCGCCCTAAAACAGACCTTTAATGTCACATCAGCTTTTCGGTACTTTTGTGACGTCACTGTTGAAACACAATAATGTGGTCCAAATCATACAATCAAAATATCTGGCTGCATTCAATTTGGTGAACATCTTGTGTTCGGGATATTTCACTTTAAGTGAATCTCTCTGAGTAGGGTTACATGAATAGTGCTTACCTGTGCTGAGCTGTTTGTATACTCTACTGCTAGGTTCTCTAACCTGCATGTAGACGACCCGGATGTAGGCTATGGTTAGTCACCGCAGAACACAAAGCTGTCGTGTTTTTTGTTACTCAGGTTTACATTCTAGCGTGATCCTCCAGAGGTCACCCCGCTCTATTTATTTAAACTGTACCTGGCTCACATCTGTTTATCTCACTTAAATAACAATGCTTTAGGAGTGTAAGTTACACCTATGTATGGTAGGCGGTTTTGGCCCCGTTATGATCACGTTTCAGTTGGCATTCAGTCTATATCCCATTAAGACCATCGGTGTATTCCTGGAATTGGTAGCCATTATATGCTGTATTGTTCAGCTAATGACGATTTCAGCCATAACACACTGCATTGTTCAGTTAATTAGGATTTCTGTCATTACACCCACCATTGTTCAGCTAATGAGGGTTTCAGCCATTACACACACCATTGTTCAGCTAATGAGGATTTTGGCCATTAAACATACCATTGTTCAGCTAATGAGGGTTTCAGCCATGACACACTGCATTGTTCAGCTAATGACGATTTCAGCCATTGCACACATATATTACAAAATGATAAGCAGTGCGATATCCACATATGTTATATTTCCCACAATATAATATTCACTACACGCAGCAATATCAACAAATGATATTTTTTACAGTATCATTTACACGGTGTGATATCCACAATTCATATGGTATTTGCAACAACACGATGTTCACTCTACATATTGCGCGATATCCACAAATGAAATAACATTCCAAAATGATATTTGCTACACGGTGTAACCTAATATCCGCAAATATCACAGTACTTACAAATAATAAGGCGCAATGTCCACAAATCATGATTTTTACGACAATATGATATTCACTACACCGTACGATGTCCTCAATGCATGCGATAGTTTAGTCGATATGATATTTCACTATACGATATATGGGTGTCCAAAAGCCATATGGTAGGCCATATTTAAGATGTAATATTAACTGCAGTGCGAGATATCGACAATCATATACTTGCAACCATATACTATCCACTGCACCAATTGTGCTATGTGAGTAACAATTCAGTGGTGTTTACTGCCACGTGGCAGTGCAGCATATTCATGTATATATATATATATATACTGAACAGCAAGGTGGATGTAAAGGGCTGTCGTAATTTTAGACTATACATGGAACACGCGGAGATAACATAAATGATTCTTAAATTAGCTAAGCCAATGACGTCAGTAACTGTGGTCGGCATGCGTAGAGTTTACAAATATGAACAGCAATCGGAAATCTGCGTGTTGCAGAACAGGAAGCAAGGCCCACTTCAGGTCATCTCCAAACATCTTGTTTTGTACTAATTCTTCCTTACTTAAATAACTGCCTTAAAATACAAATGTTTAACTTGAAGCAACAGCAGAAATACTATGGTTAGTGACAGAAGAAGACTTGAAACAGGATACAGAATCCAATGGTATCCAAGATCACCGCGAAGGTCACCGCGAAGGTCAACGCCTGTTATCAGAGATGAAACATTTACAGTCAGAAGATGCGAATTTAATACCCTCTCTCAAGTACAAATATGACACGAGACCTCAGAAATTGCATTTCCTATAGTACCCGTACTCAATGTACTCGTCATAACTAAATTCATTTACATTTTCAGCCTAGGGTATATCCTATTACATGTTTGACAGTCTATACACACTGTACACGTGTCAGTTCTCTTAAATTCAAGCAAGTCTCGATGCACATCACTGACCTGCGTCTACCTTTAAGTTTGAACCACCATCCGGGTACCTTACATTTAACACCACGGAGTACACTATGAAAAGTGTACTACAAAGAACTATTCCAACATAAATAAAAGGTTTGATATGAAAAAGAATTTTTGACATCAATGATATTTAAATAGGTTGAGAAAGCCCAACATATAATTTCACAAGTCTGACCTCAAAATTAAAACTGTATTAAGACAGTTTTGGATTTAGTTTTCAACAGTCTTTTCCACAGGTGGTTGCTTATCTGGGGATTGTCTTTTTTTTGTTTTTTTTGTCCACTTTACCAGTCTTGAGTATATGTGAAAACATACAACTGCTTTACATACGGTTTTGTTAAAGAGCAAAAATGCCAATTATAAACTTTAAAGGACATTTTCGTTTATTGAATTTCGCCCAAAATTTAGCCTTTTCCACTTGACTTGCTAGATTGTAACTGATTTATCTACCTTATAAGGCCACTTGTGGGAGGGATTTTAGTAAAATTTTAACTTGTTTTTTATCAGAAAAGCTTCAGTGGTGACATCAAAAGTATCATTTTATGGCCTTTATGTGATTCTGAAAGTGAATTTTCACACGACAATGTCGATGCGAAATACTGTACTTTGCTCGTGAATTTTATGTGTACATTTAGATGATATACAGTTTTTCATGCGCATCTGTGCGTAGGTGCACCCTCGGGCTTGCGAAGCTATTCGCGCTTATATAACAGAATTGAAACTGGAAAATGTTAAAAGAACGCATTGTCTCATTGGTACGGTGAACACAGGACTTAAAACTTATAAACCAAGCTACTAGAGTTTTTTTGTGTGCGTGTGTTTTCTTTTTAAAGGAAAAGGCTGTTTTTGCTCGTCACTGATGAATTCTGCAGATGGTTCCGGCTTGGGCATATACTGAAAGTAACTCATCCCTCTCGATCCTTCAGCGGTAGCTGAACAAAATCAACATACTTTACACTTGCTCTGCCATTTCGCATGTATAACATACAACTTTATACACTGTTACAAAGTGTAACAGTGTGCTGCTACAAGGGTTTTACCACTACAGTCGCTTTTGTGGTAAAACACCCGTAATAGGAGAAACATGTGACCTGTGTGGGGCTCACATATTATTTCACACCATGATATTACGGCCATTATGACAATTATTTTACCCTGAAATTACCTGTCAGCTTGTTGCCAGGCCTTTTACCCGTAACTTTACAAAAATTCTATAACAGTATATCTTAAGCGCAGATGTCTTAATAATTAATTCCTTGAGTGTTTTTTTTATATAAACCAAAAACGACCGTGACTTGCAGGGTTTAGTAGACCTACTTCCATGTATGCAACGGTATTACTGTGGCTGTTATGTACAGTGTAAAGGGTAATAGGAAGAAAACAATGCCATGTAGATATCTTCAAAATCAATTTCGCCGTAGATCAGTTAAATTGTACTCTATATGTTATGAAAACACAGGTACGGCAAATTCAAAAGAGGCTCGATCTCGCCCGTTACACATATACCTGTGACCCTTTGGTCACACTGTCGTGGCTGCTCTGTAGTTTGACTCTACTTACAGTAGTCCTGTTGCATTGTCAGCCTTCAAGAAGAACGGTCTTGAAACACTAGTGACTATGCCGTTGTACTGGGCCATGTTTATACGACGTAGTAGGAGCCCAAACATACATACATGCGTAAAACATATACTGAAACAACATTACACATATATTTTCTTGACATGCAAGGACGACATTATTTGTGTACCGACAGAATGTGCTCGATGACTCCCACATCAGATAACACAGCCCAGTTTGGTAACTTGACAAGAATGCTCTGAACATATAAACTTCATTCAGTGACTTTCCCCTTGCTGTATAACATTACCATAAGGTCATCTCGTGTGGATTCCAAAAATTGTTTTCATTACTTTTAATTTTGTGCATTTTCTATTATACACTGATTAAAATGGAAATAAAGATCGAGATGCCATGGGGTACTTTTTGAACAATTTCGACATCACCATGTTGATTCTTTTTAGCCGCTAAACATCCCCTGATTGCTCTACGTCTACATTGTACACGAATATGAAAGTTACAACGTGTTCAACAGCAAAAAAAATTCTGTGACGTCACTGTGCATTAGCGTGTTCAATGTGGCCCCAATACTCTATATAGAAACAGAACATCTGTAGCATTATATTCACTGTGAAAGAGTATTAGCAAAAAAATCCTTTTCATTTGTACAAGATGGTGTTCCAGATGATGCAGACTATATTTAAAGGTGGTCTATTCCTTTAAATGCACGACAATAGATCAAAGCTGGAACATCAGACGTAGACCGTGACGTCATGCTAAGAACAGTAGAGATTCCTGGTTACAAGGCATCTCCAACAAGTTACCCCTACTTATTACATGTCTACAATTTAGTTACAAGTTTAATCTTTGTACGAAGAACATGTCACTAGATCTCTCTTACGCGCAAATGTAAAGATAATGTTTTTTAAAGAGAAAACACTCTTAAAATTGAAACGAGAAGCAGATGTTTTCTTTTGAAATTCTTTAACTTTATATTCTTTGTTCTTTTATTACAGAGCTAATTGCCATTTAACTATATTTTCAAATCCCAAAGCCATCTCGATCACCCGCAGGAACAAATGTCATACGTTTGATATCTGAGACGAGACAATAACTGTATATAATATACAAGACTACAGCACAGAGAGTAGAACCAGAGCAGCAGTGACGGTGCGGTAGTTACCAAATGGTCACGCGTTACCGCTGAAATCTCGCCTCTTGTCAGTATACCTCAGTTAGGCTTTTACTCTAACTGTTCATGAAGGTGTTTAAGAAGTAACAACTTACACTCGCCCTACCGCCAAGGCATAAGTCGAATTAGGTGGGGGGAAAAATACAGTGATGTTAAGTGTAATTTCTTAGACGTCACTGGTCTAGAATTACCCAAAGTACCGTGTTGTCATCACATTTGTCACATGTATATGCAATAGCATAACAACGATGCAAAGGGACCGGGCCTCGAGGATGCATAATCCATCGGCAGAATCCCGGTTTATACAGGAATACAATATAAAAGACTGCAGCTACAGCATAAAAATGTCTAGCTTGGGCCCATGGTTTTGGTCCATTTAGTCGTTCAGACATCTGACAACTGAAGTGTAATGGTTTAAGAGCTGTACACGAATGTCGGACTCGAACCTTAGATTCCGGCTTTGGTACAAAATAGAATTTTTCACTTACAATGATGAGGAGGGAACGTGGGTGGGCAGAACAATTTTATCTGCGTAGAAAAGGTCTGCATGGAATGTTCAGAGAAAACTACCTACAACTTACACGAGTGAACTTTTCATACTGGATGACGGCAACCTCGTGTAAGGTCACACAAGAGAGTCCACCAGCCCACCACAAGCGCCAGAGAACAATTGAATAACAGATTAAGTATGGTATATTGTATAGCCAAGTCTCCTGTCACCCGGCAGTTGGAATCCGATCCCACTCCTTAACAACCTATGTCAGTATTTATTACGTCTCTAAAAATTGCCAGTGCTTAATACCATTGGCCTGCGACATTTTGTTTTGGCCCTCTTGTAGCGTTTATAAGCTATTCCCTTGTACAGTGCTTGAGAGACAAACTTCAGAAGTATGTGTACAAATAGCTATGTCTTCCCTGGTAGTGAAACCAGGCAACGCGTGTGTGTGTTGACTGCATAGGGTGGTGTGAAATACCTTCCTACACACATACAGTTCAACGCAGTTCCTCAATCGATACGTGCATATGAAAATAAGATCGCGTTTGAGCAGAGGGCTCTGGCTACATTCAAACCTACCAAACTATGCCCAGTAAACACGGAACAAATACACAGAAAATGAAACATAATCAAAGTGGCTTATTTTAAGAAGAATTATAGCTGCTTACCTACTTGATTCTCTGGTCTGCCACCCACCAGACGTGGTTAAATACCTCGGCACGGCCTGTAAGACACGGAGGCCTATATGAAACGCGTGAAAACCGCTACTATATAGCTGGTACTTTTCCAACAATATACATATATACCCAGTCTGTAGAAACCCAAGCACAGGTATACATATATATATATATATATACACTGTACACTGGGGCATGAACAACCGGGACCGTCTTTTACACGGATCGCTTATGTCAACCGATGTAACAAAATAACTACATTAAGTATTGCCACAGGCGTGAGTGCGTGAGTGCCCTGCAATATATAGGCCTAAATATGTTTGTCTTTGATGTAGTTATTACCTGATCTGTATAGTCCACCCCCGATCTCTTACAGAGACACATCACCGTTCATACCTCGCAGCTCAATGAATAGAAAAAAGTATTAAATCCATTTTGGGGGGTGGGGGGGGGAGGAGGTGGGGAATGTTTATTAAGCTACAAGTATGGAAGGCAGATTCAACAATTAAGAAATGTAACATTTACGGTTTTTGATGTCAGACAAAAAGGTATTTTCACTATATTGTACTTAAAGCAGCTAAAAGAAGATTCGAAACCTTGACTTAGTTGTTTTTTTGACGAGGGCCCTAGACCATTAAAAGTAAATCACTAACACTATATCGACAATGTTTTTAATACGTCGCCCACGTCCAGCTCTCTGTAAAATCACGCATAGCCACTATCAACATTCCCTTTCGATTTTACAAAGAACCCTGTTTTTCATACGGCCTTGCTTGAAATTGTTTTCAAATTTTAATATCAAATAACCTCAATGAAATGAAATTTATTTACTTCAGTGTAACTTTATTATCTCGTGATTTAATGGATACAGATTTCATCGTTAAGAAATTCTGCTATATAAAAAAAAAAAAAGATGTAGTCTATCTGGATACAGATTTCATCGTTAAGAAATTCTGCTATATAAAAAAAAGATGTAGTCTATTCCCAGAGAGTAGACTCTGTTACCGTTTGGAGCTTGTTCTAATAGCGTGAGATGCTGCTGCTATTGTACAATAAATTACTGTTCCTGAAAAATTATGACGCCAACGGAAGCAGTGGGTTCTTGCATTCGAGAACAAGCTTATGGGGGTTAACATTTTAAATTACAATGAGTATTTTAATTGCCCTTTTTTGCAATAATATAGACGTCCAACATATAGGTGTGTAGAGCACGTGATGTTATGTGTTACTGACCAGAGGCAATTTTGGTAGCGAATATATGGTGGCTGATTTGTGCCTTTTCCTATTTTCGCGTTCTCACCGCGAGGAGAAGTGGACGAAAACGCGAAAGTAAGAAAAAATGTAAAATGTCGCAACGAATGTGCGAAAATACGGAAACAAGAAACTAAGAAAATAGGAAGGCAAAAAAATTTAGCTTTGAATGCTGAGAAACTGAGAAAATGCGAAAATAAGACATTAAGCCCCCAAGTGCCGTTTTAGTGCCCCTATATTTCTAGGTGAGAACACGACATTAATCAACATCTCGCCGAGAAGACAAGAAAAACAAACTACTTTCGTTTTCTTGTTTTCTTAGTTTTGTACCTTTGCGGCGAGATTTTACATATTTTCCTCTTTTGCCTTTTTCCTCCTCTGGACTCTCAGCGAAAACGCGAAAGTAAGAAATGGCACAAAAAAAGCACAGAGCACCAAATTTCTTATTTTCCCATTTTCTTACTTACTTTTTTTATTCTCGAATTTTCGCGGCGAGACTTCAGAATTTTTCAAAATTTGGCGTTTTCGCCCTTTAGTCCTCTGAGGAATATGCAAAAATAAGAAATGACACAAATCAGCCACCATGCACATGAAAAAAAGCAAAAACCAAATAGAGCAATGTTGTATATGAAATCAAATGTTTGTGAGTTTTGTGAGTTTATACGTCATTCTCTGTTGAAGGCACTTGAGTGAGTGTCGGAACGTAAGGAGTTATTCAGTACAGTATATATATATATATATATATATATATATATATATATGCGATTGACCACGTTTAGTGAAATTCAGTCTGCACAGCCCGGGTGGTTCAAAATATTCATTCCAGCTGCAGATATTTATTTATGTCATTTGCGTTTAATCCAAACATCAGCTATTTTACATATATGGCGGAGAAAATAAAGCAGATAGGAGGGGGGTTGAACACCAACATAAATGGCTCAACTTTCCGAGGACTTTATTGTAAAAAATGGTCCTTAAAACTGCTGCATTATGGAGAGGATATATTGGACTTTGTCCATATTAAATAGCCAAATAACAAAACAAGCCATTAAATTAAAGGATTGGAGCACTGGGCTTTGTTGTTTTTGGTTGTTGTTGTTGTTTTGTTTTTTCTTGCTCTTGTTGTTTTTTTTTTTTTTTTTTTCTTTGTTTGTTTGTTTCGTTGTAACAAGAACGTTTAACCCTTTTAATAAATCCCGATAACCCCGACTCTGTGGATGTGCAGGTAATTGGAGTCGAAGCTGAGATACCGCTCAGTGTGAGGAGGTTTGCCAGAGATTGCGGTACATACGGAGATATTGTTTTGAATCGTGACGCGACAATCAAGGAATGGTAGTATCAGCTCAGTCTTGAGTTCTTTAGTGAAATGGATTGGTATCAGCTGAGTTCAGGTGGCCAAAGAAGGCTGCTCACGATGATTTCAGTGTTCAGGTGGAGAAGTGTATCTTTCACATATCGTGCAGGTAACAGTTTCCTTGGGAGAGTCCTTGAAAATGTAGTCAAGGCGTATTTTCTTTTTTTTATATTTGCATACAAATTAGCTAAAACGGGTGATGTTGGCGGTCCCGTGGAGACAACCACTGATTTGTCGATAAAGGTTTCCTTCAAACACAAAGTTAAGCCATAGGGAGGCAAAAGTGGCCGTAGCTCACAGATTTGATTAATAGATAAATTTCTCCTGTCTTGGGGGGAGTTGTCTGTTTCTATAGAGATTGTTTCACGGCTTCTTCATTGTACCACTCGCAGGTATGCTTGTAAACAGAATTTGCCTGAATCGTGGGATACCAGCGTATCATCATCATCACTTAGAACCATATTTCATATCGTTGTTACAAAGACTGCTGAGCTACGAACATGATGCTCTTTTTTGCCAACAACAGAGGCAATGAGGTTTGCTAGGGTCCGATTTCATGAAGCGTACTTAGTGTTAAGTAGCCCTTAGCTAAGTGAACTTTCTCTCTCTACAACATAATTTGTCATGGCAGTTAAGGCCACACTTAGCGCTTCATGAAAGCTGGGCCAGGTGTTTAGCGGCATCATAAGTGATAGAATCTATCGTATAGACAATGGATCATTGCGGACAGTTCTCCCGGTGACGTTTTGGATGACAGTACAGTTCTGGTACAACCTCATATGAAGCATAAAGCTTTTATTTTCAAACCCAGGTCTATATATATTTTAAAACTTGAGTAACTCTCCAGTAACGGTCAGCATTATGGTGGGAGGAATTTATGTGTTTTAGTAGAGTACATATTTAATTACCGGTACTTATAAGTTTTCTTGTCTTCTAGTATAATTGTTTGACTTTCTGTTGGTAGGCCCAATCAAATTTATACATGGCCACAGTGCACCCACCGTTGTCTGCAGGGTAGACAACCCGGGAGGCATCTTTGGCCGAGTTCTTTCGTGCTGTTAGTTCTTCCTTTGAAAGTTTACGTTTGCCAGATCTGTGTTTAGATATGGCCTAGTTCCTCTGCAGCTTCATAATTTACGGATGTCCCTTTGAAGATGATTTCGGCGGTTGTAATGGTGTCTGTTATGGGTAGTTGTGTTGTTCAGGTGAGTTTCAAATAAACGTTTGAACTTCAGCATGTGTCATTTAAGGCTTACCACAAATATACTGGATGTCAACATAGTTTAAATATGAAGAAAACAGATTGTTTCAGATCATGGTTTTTGTTCACTCCATGTAAGAACGTTACATCGTTACAATGTGAAAACGTTATTCTTGTGACGAAATAATAAGATATATATCAGCCCGGTTTCTTCCCAGAATAATGCTCGCCGCTTTCGTATAAATGAGATAAAGTTAAAATTAATTAAATGAATAACTAACTAACACAGATAATATCCCAAATACAACTGGATCGATCGTTGCAAACCATAAACCAAATCAAGCATACGTAAGGGAGATAATGCTAAACAATTTTACTTTTAACTTAATTTGTTTGTCTCCCTTAGAAGATTGGCGCCACTGACGCAGCCGACCACGTGACTTCGGCCTTTCCGCCATTATATTTTGAGATGTAAGGATGGGTATTTTATGCGGTACAGATTTTGTACCTGTTTGAAATAGTATGGAAGTTGACGGCTTTCTATCGAATGAAGCTTGATAGAAAAAACACTGTATTGCCTGATGTTGTAGAGTATTGATTGCTTGTCATCCATAATGTGAATCGAATGAAGTAAACTTGTGGAGGGACATTTTGTCAGAACGGAACACGTGGTCAGGTGTTCTTTGCGTGAAAGCAACTTGATATTTCCAGCCATGACTAGTTATCCCATAGTAAAGCAGTTTAATTTTCCACCACACTCATTTTGAGTTGCGTGAAACAGACAGATCCAGTACCTACACCGCTACGGTACTGGTTGCCTATAACGCGATATAAATCAACTTTGGTGTGAAAACGTATCATTTGAATGCAATAACATACATGTAGCATGTAGATGTATAAAATTGCCAGGCCTCTTTGAACAGGTGACGATTAAAAATCACTTCAAAAATTTCTTTCTACATCATAATTTGTGCAATAAGTGAGCTACTTTATTAATTTAGGCCTCTCGAATTGAAGCTGTAGATGGCGTTTTAGTCACGTGATTGTGAGTATTTCCTTAAAGATTCTGCTTTTTCACTGCGAAGGTCTGAGAAAGGGAAAGGTACAACGACCTTAAGCAATGTGCGCAATCTAAACTGGATAAACTCACCTGTGGAGCCAGTGTAGTTTAGTACTATTTTAAAGACTTTTGTATGAAATAGTGCGGTGATGTAAAGATTTGTTGTGAGCTCTCTGTAACTCTGTTGGAGCCAGCAATGGCAGGACCCACCAACACCAGCAGAGTGCCAAGACCAACACATTCCCGGACGGGACGTCTGAGCACGTTAACTGGACAAGTAGGGTGATTATCCCACTATCGTCATATGGGATGTTTGAGCATGATGTTTGTAGTGGAAAGATCAGGCCTACACTTTCCCACATGTTAGCATTAAACAGTCAGTAACTAGTATGTCATTATGAATACCTATTAAATTTTTATGACTACTTTCTGCATGTTACTTTTCACATGACTTTCTTACATCCTCGCGTTATTTCATGTTTCCCGGAATCATTCGGGTGAAGGAAGACTGTGTAAACGAAAAAATTCCCTCTTCTAGCTCTAAAACTTACATCTGCGAAGACGTAATAGGCTGGCACCATGTTCACAGCTATAAGGCCAGCCATTTAGGTTTTAATGGACCACTCCAGCATCTTCCGTGACAAGTATTCGTAGAATAAGGCCCTCAAAAGAGCACAATACCCCAGTATTATTTTTGAGAGAAACAAAAATCTTCCAAGATGTCTTCCTGTAATCAGGCAATCCTTGGAAAACTCTTTGTTGCGCATCACCGCACCCTATGAGAATAATACGGAGGGTTGGTTAGAATCTTTTTATTACGGCCTTTGAAAGAGATAGGAATATTAAAGAAAATTCATCAAAATACCAATAAAAACTTTTGAGTAGGCTAGTCGGTGATGTTGTTTCCAACGAGCACATTGTTAAGGATTGCCTTATCGTTGATGTAAAATCCAAACAGTTTGTCTAGATTGCTAGCGTTTGTTTCTGTTTCAGACAGGACCTATCTTTAAACTGCTGTGAGCAATCCCTGATTCACCAAGATGGTCAAGGAAGATAGGACCACCTGGAAGTCCAATTACTTCCTGCGCATTATCGTAAGTTTGAACATCATTATTCTATGGCTAAGACGGGTTAAGGCCTGTTATTGTCAATCTCTTGACAGAAGGGCTGGCCTTACAGATTTACAGATTCCCCAGTTCTAGTTGTGCCAGCTGACATCGGCCGTTTGGATAGTCTGATGTTCATTTGAACACCACTTGTCTTCCACCAGTATGGTCTGCATAACTCTACATCATGTGGGAAGTTTATCGGTAACTTTCCAAAGGTTTGATTACTCAGCACAGCCCAGTATCCTCCATCAGCAAAACTGACTGCCATGGTATGTGAAAATTCACTGTTTGGTGTCAGACAACAACGTCTTATCTATTACTTAGCTCATATTTTGATAAGACCGCCTCGATGGCCTAATGGTTAGTTTCCACCTCAGACGCGGGAGATCTGAGATCACTCCCGGGTTTGGTCATACCAAAGAAAATGGTACATGTTGCTGCCTTACTTGGCCCTTAGCAAGACGAGATTAGAAATAGGAAACAGAACTGGCCGGCCTGGTGTTTTGTTGCCTTCAAAATAGTAGGTCATAAAATGTTAGGTCACCATCTCAGTAAGACAGCATCGTGGATCTGTGAAGCTCTTTAGTATTTTAAGATCTGTGCGATGATGTAAAGATTTGTTGTGAGCTCTCTGTATCTGTGTTGGAGCCAGCAATGGCAGAACCCACCAACACCAGCAGAGTGCCAAGACCAACACATTCCCGCATGGGACGTCTGAGCACGTTAATTGTAGTTCAGAGATTCTGCCGACATATCATACAGGATGTCTGAGCATAATACTTGAAGTAGAAAGATCTGACCTACACTTTCCCACATGAGCCAACTGTACACATTTGTACATGTATTTTAAAGATCCAGTGAGTGCAAAAATACCACATACTAGATAACACTGTGTGAAACACAACTTCCCTTAATTCCCAGGCTACATCTGGGACCAGTCCACATCTGACTCAACTTTAGGGAGGCAGGCTTACAAGTGTGAATTTATCAATAAATATACTAAAAAAAAAAACTATAAAATGCCACATGAATGGCCTTACTTATGGTCGAATCCACATATGAATTCATCTGATGAATTTATGTGGGCTCGAGTGGAATGTTTCATTATGCTGGTGTGATATTGTATCGATTGATGACGATATGTGTTGTATTTTTGCAGCAATTGTTGGATGAATATCCCAAGTGTTTCCTGGTGAACGCTGACAATGTGGGCTCAAAGCAGATGCAGAAAGTGCGTCAAGCCCTCCGCAATAAGGCTGGTACGTCAGAACCTGTATGTGCATGTAGTCATGACGATGAACCTCCTGTCAGACATTTAACTTCGTTGAAATCCTGTCTCTATAAACTTTGTATGCAATATTTTCTGCACATCTTAAAACAAGAACTGACTTCTGCCTTGTACAGGGAATGTTTACGTTCCCCCATAATCGAGTAAGTATCTAACAGCTGGAGGTCTTTGACATATCTGCGTGTTATCACACTCCCACACCTAAAGCACTCCTCAAAGAACTGACTTCCTGCCTTGTACGGGGAATGTTTACATTCCCCCACAGTCAGATAAGTATCTAACACCTGGAGGTCTTCGACGTATCTGCATGTTATCACACTGTTAGCACACTCCTGAAAGAACTGTCTTTGTTCCAATAACACGTTCACCTTAAAAAGTCCAAAGTCTGGGCTGTGTGAATCTAGGTGTGCGAATCACACTTCTCGTCTTCTAGAAGTGGTGTGATAATCACACGCCCGCTGGAAAGCAAAAACGAAGGCCTGCACGATTCGCGGGGCATTGGTGGAAATAAGTCCTTAAAAGTGCAGGTACATGTATGGCTACATAGGTGGCCTTGCATTTAGTTTACAGATGTCTGGCCTTTCTGACATATGGTGTTGGAATTTGGTTCGAAATGGCATGCTGGCCAGTGATGTTCAAATTCCATGTCTGAGATGTGTGCTGTACTCTACCATGCAGCGACGTGGTCTGATTTTCACACCAGCTCTCACCATTCAAGAAACAAGTTTGACATGGCTTGTTTTGAGTGACCTACATCGAAACATTGTATTAATAAACCAAGAAGTTGTATATCCAATAGAAGGACCTGTCTTGTGTAGGTCTGACATGGGCTTAACAAGTCTGACTTGGACTTAACTGCACTAAGACTACTCCCTGGAAACAGTGGTCCCCATTTGAAGTAAATCTAGTGTAAATTTATACATGTACCTTGAGCCAGAAATCTGCCTATTGTTACTAGTTCAAGATGTCGCTGATATTTAGTTACTGTTACTTAGGACATGTACATAAAACTGGTCTCTGATGGCCACGTAGAGTAAATCCCACACAGTTCTCCTTCTGCTGTTTCCAGGGAGCAGCTATATGACAGTTTGTGCCGCACAGTTAGTATAACACAGTTCTCGGGTGCAAAATTTGAGCGTAGCTGTTTCCAACGCAAATTCTAACGACAGAGCCATTTCAAACTGTATGCCGCACATATTCATCTCCTGGCTGTAAGTGAAAATTTGTGCACCGTTTACTTAACATTTTTAGGTCTAATGCAAAACAGTTCGCTTATTTTGTTCATGTGAATATGTGAGTACAGTTACCATGTTGTGTAACCTGAATCCGTTCACCTGCTATCTTCCTCGTTTTTTTATGAATCGTATTGTTCACGTGGAACTTCACCTTTTATGTATTCTCCTTGCAGTGGTGCTCATGGGAAAAAACACCATGATGAGGAAGGCTATCCGTGGACATCTTGAAAACAACCCAAACCTGGAGAAGCTCCTGCCTCACATCAAGGGGAACGTGGGTTTTGTGTTCACCAAGCTGGATCTCTTGGACATCAGAGGCATTCTGATAGAAAACAAGGTGAGATACACACATGCACACATGAGGTTAGGGTTCAATCCCGATCTTCGAATGGGGATTTGTAGATTCCCCCACTCTTGTCAGGATTACCTTGGTTACAGTAATAGCCGATAACAGTGGTCGATAACTCTCTTGAGAGCATTTGGGGGCCTCCGTGGCTCAGTCGGTTAGCACAATATCGCAGCACAATGACCCGAAGCCTCCCACCAATGCGGTCGCTGTGAGTTCAGTTCCAGCTCATGCTGGCTTCCTCTACAGGAAGGTCTGCCAGCAACCTGCAGATGGTCGTGGGTTCCCCCCGGGCTCTGCCTGGTCTCCTCCCACCATAATGCTGGCCACTGTTGTATAAGTGAAATATTCTTGAGTACGGCAAAAAACACTAGTCAAATAAATAAGTAAATAAGAGCATTTGTGCAGTCTTATGTTTTGTGAAAGATTGCCTTCCGTCAAATGTCAGTCTGATACCACAGTCCCTACATACATTTACCCATAATACTGATGTCCATCACATCAAGGAAGGTTATCTGGTGTTGAATAACCAGAACATCTAAATTCACCATAGCTTGTGACATGCAGAAAATGGTTTTCAGTTGGCGTTGGGACAGGAGACATGCACATTTCCAAAAAGCAGTAAATGTGAAAAGTAATATAAGCAGTAAATTTCCCAGGACTGTAATAAAAAAGCAACAAATTCCCCAGGACTATCACCTTCCCCCATAGATCTGCTTATGGCAGCAAAAAAAAAATACAGGCAGTTTTAATCCGGCCACACTAATTTAAATTGTTTTACAGCCAGGATACGATTTTTTTTTTTTCAGTCAAAAGGGGATCAAAGTAACTTTTGAAAAGTTAATTTGTGGAGAATGTTGACTTTCTGAGCACTTTTTCTGGTCCAAAACATACTCATGTGATACTAAAGCCTTAAAAAAAAAAAAAGGACCGGTAGAAAATCCAAATCGGACCTGGATTTTCACTGTTATTTATTAAACCATTGAATTGGTTAGCGTTGGCACACTCATAAAACACAAAATTAGTGGGGCGGTATTTATATTATAATGAGATGAGTTCAGTGATACGTTTACTGTTTGTCTCTGCCCCTCAGGTGAAAGCTCCTGCTCGTCCAGGTGCCATTGCCCCGCTGGATGTGCACGTGCCTGCTCAGAACACGGGTCTAGGACCCGAGAAGACCTCCTTCTTCCAGGCCCTATCCATCCCCACTAAGATCACCAAGGGCAGCATTGAAATCCTGGTAAGGCAGGCCAATTCTTACACCTCTTCGTTGAACAATGTTTTACAAAATGACTGACAAAAAAATGTTGGCACGTTATTTCTTAGTAGATGTGCTGTTTTGGATATTCATCAAAAATTAAAATTAAAAGCAGATGTGTGCCAGAAATGCTGAGGATTTGAATTGGAGTAATACTGTTCGATTTATCAATTTTCATTTATATTTACACGTGACGGTAGTACAGCTGGAACGCAATTTAAAAATTCATACCTGATGAAGCAAACATTTTGATGTTATTTCTGAGGTAAGGATTTGCTGTTTAAAAATTTAAACATAAGATGTTCACAGAATTAATTTTTCTTGCCCAGAACGAGGTGCATTTGATCAAGGAAGGGGACAAAGTGGGAGCATCAGAGGCTACGCTTCTGAACATGTTGAACATCTCACCCTTCAGCTACGGACTGCAGGTCGAGATGGGTAAGTGTCTGAGTGTGGCCGTGGTAACCAGACGAACAGAGTTACTTACCTTGGTACAAAATGGGGCGAACTTTATTTTAAAGGAAATGGGAAGACTGGCTATAGCTATTTAAATTCAGAGTATGATATGAAGTCATCAGTGATGAAAATGTAATTGAACAACTGTAAATCTTTAACCTTTTCAATAATTAAAGCTGTTTTGATAGAGTAATTTATGCACATAGATATTGTAAATATAAAGCCTAAAATGATTTGTTTGTGTCACCACAGGTATAAGTTTCATAAAACTATAAGAATTATTTCTCCACACCCTACAGCTCTCAAAGAAAATGTGGAAATGTTGCTTTCAGCAGTGGTTGAAAAGATTGAAGAATTAGGGTACATGTAAGCGGTAGAATGTCCTAAGGAAACACATTTTCTCACTTCTTCAGAAATCAGATTGGCTGGAACACCTGAAACAGGCCATGGCCAACTGTCGGCCAGGAAATTGGTGCCTGTAGTTAGCACAAGAGGGATTCTTTGTTATACGAATTAATGAAAAACTTATCACATAAGTGTTGGTATAGGCATTTAAGTGTTTACCACTCTCTTACTTGCACTTCATGGAAAATAAACAGACTCTTTTAACCAAGAATTTTGTCTTAGAGGTTCTTGATCATTGGGTTATAGGTTACAGTATTTGGCAGATTATGAAAATGATCTTCTGGAAGTAAAGAATCTAAGGCAGTCCTTAAAAAACTGTTGAGCATAACCCAACCATATGAGAAAATATAGGGTCAGTCGGTAGGGAATTCTTTTTGTTTATTCTCGCTCTTGAAAAGATAGGGATTTCAAAGAAATTAACATGGAGAGAGAAATAATTTTTTTCAAAATAGCAGTGAAAACTTTTTACTAGGACCTTGTTTGAAAGGTGGGTTAGGTTATGCCCAGCAAACATATTTTTAAGGATAGAATATGTAGAGGGCTCTGCAAGGTGTTAAAGTACAATTATGTGTTTGTTAATTTTGCCCTTTGTATTTCAGTGTATGACTCGGGAAGTGTGTATGAGCCCAAGATTCTGGACATCAAGCCTGAGGATCTGAGAGAGCGCTTCATGGAGGTGGGTTATCTCCCTTATACATTCTCCTGACAGATTACATAATGTTGAGTGGTGGTCAGGTTGTAGTCTAAGTAAAGAGTCTGATAACTGTCTGTGTTCTGAAGATTAGGACGCTCTGTATTGCATCTAACTTCTGCGGTTTGAAAATGTGCACAGACAGGTCAGCAAAGTGTATGAAGGTTGAATCTTTTGACGCTACATGCCGAGGTCAGAAGAAGCCATGAGGCAAGAACGTGGAGTCTCCAGTGCCTCTCAAAGTGCCCACAGTGTTCTAGTCCAGCATATGAAGGTTTGTGAGCGACCTTGTGGTGGGTTTGCCTTGAACTCTGCTCAGGTTGTGTCCACAGTACTGCTGGCTGCCATCATTTTAGAAGAAAAGACAACACTAGGCCAATTGTGTATATGTATCGATAAAGAATCGCATTTAAAATTCCGAAAATGTCACTTTTATATACTTTATACGTTGGCCAGTATTGGAGGTCGTATATTGGTATAGCAGTTTTGTCTGTGTGTCTGTCTGTATTCGTGTCCGGGCTCTATCTCAAATTCTTTTCCACGTATGATTTTAATTTTTGGTGGATACATAGATACAGGAATTATGATGTGTCGTGTCTTAGATTTGTCCATTTCCGCAGTTGCCTTGGTAACCAGATCGCAATTTTCCCTGTGTATATTGTATAAATACTTATGACTTCATGTCTGGGGTATACCTCAAATAGTTGTCCACATGCATTTTTCATTTTTTGCGGACACATAGAAATAGTTGAGGCAATGTGTCGCAACTCACATATGGCCAGTTTTCACTGTTGCCCTGTTAATGAGATAACCATTATCATTGCATATACTGCATGAAAACAAATGACTTCACAACTGCAGTTGTTTTCCATGTGCAGTTTTAAATTTTGTTGCATGCTCAGATGCAGGCGTG
Source organism: Acanthopleura granulata (assembly GCA_016165875.1). NCBI lineage: Eukaryota > Metazoa > Mollusca > Polyplacophora > Chitonida > Chitonidae > Acanthopleura > Acanthopleura granulata. Next base: position 2,488,788 of record JABBOT010000013.1, read on the forward strand.
CTCATGTGTCACAACTCACTTTTGTCGACTTCTTTGGTCGCTATGGTATCCAGCACACCATTTTCTCTATGTACTGTTTCCCTGCTGCAACTCCAGTTGCTTTCCAGGTACGGTTTTCATTTTTGGTTGATTCGTAGATACCCTGATATGGTGTTGCGACTCCCATTTGTCTATTTCCTCGGTTGCCATGGTAACCAGGTTGCGCTTATATCTTACATTATAAATAGATACAACAATTCCAGGTGTGTTGCATATGGAGTTTTAATTCTTGGTGGAGACGTAGGTACAGATGTAAGGATGGGTCAAAGCTCATATTTGTTGATCTGATTTCTTGTCAGGGATACTGCTCCCATTATTTTCCATATGCAGGTTTAATTTTTGGGTGATATGTATGCACACAGATTCTGAGTTTTCGGCAGGTACTTAGGTACAGAGGCGACGATGGAGAATTTTGTCAGAGGCTGGTGTGATAATTAGTGCCATCACCCTAAAACCTTGTTACAGGATGAGAACTGTCATTCACATACACATATTTTAGAAACCAATCCTTTCCAAACTCCTTGTTTTATGTGTACTTGTCATCAAAACCCATGAATTACTTTCCTTCACAGTTTGTACTCATCACAATTCTGCTGGTATTCGTTTATACGATTCAAACAAATGTATTTGTGCGGGGATATCACTGCTCAAAGTAAGCAAATATGCCCACGTAGGAAAAATCAAACAAACCAGCATGCTCTCAATTTTAACCAATCAAAGGCGAGATATTTCTACAACTTGAGGACATCCGTTTCCACTGTGACGTCAGCAGTACTTAGTTCACCATTTTTCCAAGTAACAGTAGTGTTAAATCAGCTGTTTTTCTTTCTGATTACGAGACAATTCTGACGTACTTAAAAGCCATTTTCAACGAGAAAGTTGTAGTGCAATATCTCTTGGATTATTCCCCAAGATCTCATCCAGGAGGCCACAATCTGTTGCCTTCGATTGTGATAATAAAGGGGACTGTACTTCGCACACAAAGCAGTGTCTCGACTCTAAAACTGAAGAGTGTAGGGTACAGATGACACGACATCATGTTTCCAGTTTCTCTGTAATGGAATATCCCATGACCTCATAAGAATTCAACATAAAAACATGACTTACAGAGTTACCAAGCATGTCGTAAGAAAATGCCCGTGGTCATTTATGTCTCTGTGGATCCCTCGTCTGAAATAACTTTGGTTATACTTTTTGTTTTTTCTTTTAATGAAATACTTTTGGGTACAGCATAAAGAAAAAAAATAATCTGGTAGATTGGGCAAGAATTTTGGATGGTCGTTTGACCTTGTCTGTTTTCATGAGTATTCTAGATTTAAGAATTTTCAGTGCAGCTTTCTTTTAGATAATGCTTATTTTTTTTTCTTTTTTTTTGTATTGCAGGGTGTGCGTAAGATTGCCAGTATCTCGCTGGCCATTGGCTACCCGACCGTGGCGTCCGCGCCTCACTCCATCATCAACGGCTTCAAGAGGCTGCTGGCCATCGCCGTGGAGACAGACATTGACTTTGAGGAGGCCAATATGGTAAGAATTGTCTCTCTGTCAACTGAAATAGACTGGTGGCCAATCAGTGGACCTTTTCAGCATAAGCTCTGACACATGCACACAAAAAATGGCAACAATAGCCAATATTATTTTTTGGCAGTTGTCCAGGAAACTTTGAATCAATGCTTCTCTCAGCATTGACATTTCAACTGGGACCGGCATTGTAATGCGACTCCACATTGTAGTGACGTCAACGTCATGCAAAATCAAACTTGGTCCTACTATTATGCCAAACTCGTCCAGAGGTCATCAGGGAGGGTTGCACTTCACTGCATCAAGGTGTGGTGTTTGATTCCTTCTCTCGTTAGCGCCAAGGCAGCTTGAATTAGGAGGCTTGTCAGGTATCTGGTGAAATGAGTTCATTTCGTTGAAGCCCATACCAGTTGTCCAGTTGCGATCATAAAAGTGTGGTATTCTGAAGTATGGCTTGTCACACCAAAGAAAGAAAGAAAAGAAAGATAGGTGAAAGGTAAACTGTAGGTCACATGGTGTGCACAGTGCAAGCATTTGTCCTACCAGTCACGCACTCGTTTTACAAATTATTGAGCGATGAAATGGAGGCTGTTGTAATTTAATTGTTTGAGAATCTTATTTTATTTCGGTCTCGAAAGTTCTGGACTTTTCCATTTTAAGAAGGGTGCCGCCTCTCACCATGTTCGCTTTTTAAGAACACTTTCGAAACAATTTCTTAACCATTTCAATATTTTACCCAGGGGCTATCACTGTCTGTGAGAACGACAGAGGTGTAAAAATCCAACAAATATCTTTCAGATATTTTTATTTCTGTTTTTGGAATATTTAGATGAAAAATTTAAGATTCCCTGAACCGACTGGCTTTGCATCAGCAGTTTGTCCCTGGGTCTAACTCTGCAAATAGATACAAACTCGCAGTCCGATCAAGTCCATCATGTCATGATTACCTACAACTATTTCTTAACAGGCCAAGGAGTACTTGAAGGACCCGTCTAAGTTCGCGGTGGCCGCTGCAGCCACTGCCCCAGCAGATTCCGGCGCAGCTGCTGAGAAGAAGGAAGAGAAGAAAGAGGAGCCTGAGGAAGAGTCTGACGATGACATGGGCTTCGGGCTGTTTGATTGAGCGAGTAGCCTCCCAAGTAATCACACACAGATCGTGTTCGCAGGAGTGGCAGAAAATTGTTGATGTACTGTCTGTTTATGGCTCCGAAATGCCGGCCACAATGATGTTGCAGGTCCATATGGCATGGGATGTATTGTTAGCGAACAGGGAATGTTGGGAATAAAGAAAAAACTTCCAAGAAATTACGGACAGTGTTTCTGTTGAATTGATGTAAAATTATGTGGAATTCATTGGTTTGATGGCGTTGGTCGCAGGATTGCAGGCGGATGGCAACCATACTGATTCAATATGGCTGTGATATTGCCAGCGTGACTTTAAGCCATAATCATTCATAGTGCCTATAACACTGGTTACCATGGTTACATGCTTCAGAAGTTATGTACCCTGTTGAAAAGAAAAGAACAGAACAGATTTATATAACCTATACCTTAAAAGAAAGAGCTTTATTTATGGTTAAGTGAAAAATCTCAATTTTCTGGCTGAAGTGCTTGTTATTTGAGTATTTAATCGTTAAACATAAAAAACTGGGAAGCCTTTTTAGGCCACCATTTTAACAGATTGATTACGTCGTCGTGCTGAGCTATGCAAAGTAGCTTTTCTGATTTTGAAGGTAAAAAAAATCATGTAGATAACGTAATGGAGGACTTCAATGGGGACCCGAGCTTTAGTTATGATGAAAATGTAACAGCGGATTATAAGGCTACCAGTTGGAATCGCAGAGGAGTGAAGCAGAGAGCAGCAGTTCGACCGACCACGCATCAAGCTCAACTGAGTGGGAATCGGGATTTCTGGCTTTGACCGGCAATCTGTGAAAGGACAGGTTGCGCTCTCTGCCTTCAGGTCATCCCAATTCAGACACATTTTGGCAGCCTACAGCCACGCATGTAGGTATGATGTGGCCCTCTAGATACATCTCAAACTCTTCCTTTTTATAGTTGGCTTTAACAGAACTTAAAATCCACGATTATCCCAATGTACGAACAGATTTAGCTGAGACTGGAAATGCACGTTAATCAAATGGTAGGAGTAAAACCTTAAGCACAGTGACGTCACAATGAATATTCAAGAGGAGGAAAGGAGGATTTTCATTGGACAAGCCTAAAACATGGCGCCCCGAATAGGTGGATTTTGTAAAAATTGACGATGTTTAAAACAGTGTGTTTCTTTTACGGAAGCTTTAAACAATGTAGAAAATTAGCATTCGACACAGTTTGTATAGCTCTTTCATTTAAGGTGCAGGTTGTATAAGTGTGTTCTTTTCTTTTAAGTAGCCTCGAGGTTAATGTCTTTGCAAAACTTGCCTTTGTGTGAATGCCAACATGTAGAGCGGCGTCATTGTTTAGTAGCGCGAGTGTAGCGCGCGCTTTTTTCTTGGCGAGATGACGGCATGACCGTCTTGAACAAATTCCCTCAACAGTGGAAGCGACATTTTGGGCTGGTTTTTCGTATAGTACTGTATTACGAATTGGGCCAAGGTATTTTAATTCTGGCCAGGTAGGTACTATGGGAACCCCTGTTAGCAGATGGACTCGGTTATTGCAGCTGATTGCTTGGTTCAACCCGGCCAATCAGAGCAATTTGTTTCTCTAGAGAAAAATTAGTCTTTGGAGAAGCCTTTATACAGCTATAAACTCAATGACAAATGCAAAGTTTGCTTTTTTATTACTGATAGCTGTTAAACACCATAATGAACGTTTCACTCGTATGACAGTGGAAACTGCACGGTCGCGTTCTGTCCAGATTCCTCCGATGATAACGCTGTCTGTCGTTGCATGAGTGGAATAGTCTTGAAGACAGCGTAAAACTCAAATTAATCAATAAATATGCGATAAGAGGACAGCGCCTAGAGTGTACCACTGACCTTTGGCAAGTTGCTGGCGAGCTCTACTGCGTGTGACGTTCAGAGAGGCCTGTAACGACGTGTATGTGGATGATATTCTTCGACGCGAACTAGACAGCACCAGACGGCGATACGAGCGTCGTCCGTTGCTTATTGTCACCATTTCCACACAAACAGAATAAGTGCACCCGCAAATTCCTTCCCCAACGCTGGTGTCGAACTCCCACCTCATCTATCGTAGCGTTTGAAGTGGAAAGCTTCACCGCTGCCTCTCCTCGATTTATTCATGTACTGTATTAAGTTGCTATGCGTTTCAATTAATTCGTTGCTGGTCCACACTTGGCTTCATTCAGTGCTAACTACAATTTGTCGACTTTATCTCTCGCTGGCCACACATTGTCGTCTTTAATCGTAGCTGGCCACAGTGTGTGTACTTGATTCGGCTATGGTCACACTGGCTATGGTCCGTGGGCGAGGGATTAGCGCGCTAACGCAGCGAAATAACTCATTACTCTCCCGCCAATCTGGTCCCTGTGAGTTCAAGTCCTGCTCTGGCTGGCTTCCTATGCGGTATACGTTTGAAAGTTTGCCAGCAACCTGGGGATGGTCGTGGGTTTCCCCCTTGGTCTGCCCTGTTTCCTCTCACCATAATTCTGGCCGCCGTGGTATAAGTGGAATATTCTAGGACACGGTGTAAAATACCAATCAAATCGATAAAAAATGTACAAATACAGGTAACCTCCAAATGTATCTTCCATCGGAGACCAGATTATAAGTTGTCTATCATTTTCGTCCATTTGTTTCCCACCGATGTATTATGCCAAAGATTCCAACCATCCCGATGTTCGCCCATCCTGTTGAAATGGGCGACAAAGTCAAAACAACACCAGATAAAGATTATGTAATTATTTGGTACGCATGTTTATATTGAGGCATACTGGGTGGCTTTCTATTTAACTGGCGCCTTCGTGGTCGAGCAAATTAGCGCACCAGCGCAGAGCAATGGCCCAGGTGTCTATCACCAATGCGGTCGCTATGAGTTCAAGTCCAGCTCATGCTGGCTTCATCTCCAGCTGTACGTGGGAAGGTCCGCCAGCGACCTGGGGATGGTCGTGGGTTTCCCCCGGGCTCTGCCCGGTTTCCTCCCACCATATTGCAGGCCGCCCTCATATAATTGAAATATTCTTGAGTATAGCGTAAAACACCAATCAAATAAATAAATAATAAAATATATTTAACTTCGGCGGATTGGAGCAGTTTTCTGGTTTCCATGACAACCGACTGGAAATAGAAGTCTTTAACGTTAAAAGGCTTCTAGAAGCGATTTCATCTTTGGTAGTTGCAGCTTCACACTGAGTCAAATTAGGTTCCTGTTTAAAATGTATTGATTAAATCTCTTATTTCCATGACAATCGACTGGAAATAGCAAATTTCAGTGACGAGCGCATACTAAAGTAAAATTTCACATATATCAAATTGCATGGGATAAAAACCTTTCCGATTGAAACTGAGACAACATGATTCGATGAGAGTCCTCTGGCGTTCGTAGCAGCCGACTGAAAGTTGTAATGACACTTGTAGAAATCTACTTTCTACCCGACTGCTTTACATTTTACAATACCTGAGTTTCGCTCGTGCAGAGCTATAAACCCCGTGACATTGTTTATGCCACAAAACTCACCCCTTGTTGCAGTTTGTATTCATGTTATATTATTCCTTGGTACACAAATGCCCACTTGTGCACGGTATGTTGCAGCTTACGGATAAGTCCATATTTGTACAGGAGGCATGATTGAGGTGCAAATGTGAATCTGTATTCTGGTTCCCACTGGCAACAGAAATCCTTGAAAAGGAATACATTTTTGGACAGGCGCTTGAAAGTGTTTTATTTTTCAATGGTAAATGTAAAATTACATTATGGTTTGCAAATTAAGTAATAAATAAGATACCAAAAATGGCGTCCCATTATCTCCATGCAAATCCAGGTTTATGTACATAAACTGAATGATTCTGGAAAGTTTTAGAAAACATAGACTATTAGATAACATGTCCTTGAAAATTAGGGTGTGGACCGTGTGTATTTCATCAATATACGCTGCTTGTAACATTTTGCTCAGTTTAAGCCGACGTTAAATCTTATCAAGGCAATACTTAGTCACTCTGAAAACCGATAACGACCTCGTCCACGAGGCTCCCTGGAGATATAAATATTCATTAGCGCGTGCGACAACTTGTTGAGGCCGGTTGCTCGTTTTCGATCGAGCCTTTCCGTGTTCAATTATGTACTGAAGCCAACAGGAAAGACAATAACGCCCCGGTTATTTACTCACAGTATTGGTTTTCATTGTTCGAAGGTAAAGGGCTTTGTATCGAGGTCACGCATGTAAATCTTACAGACGTTCTGGCGTGCCTTAAATCTTGTACGGTCACTATATAGGCTTATAACGAGTGGTTCAATGTAAACAGATATGTGCAACAACGTTCAGACCTACCTTGCAGATGGGTTGCTTACGAGCTTAAACTGTAGCTCCCCCCCCCCTCCCTCCCCAAGAAAGAAACAAAGTGTCCATAAATGTTATATGGACTTTTGTGCAAACATTGAACGCTCTACCAGGGTAATTAATCTTAACCTGCCACGCTGGACTAGTGTCGGATTTGCAGGTCTGCAATGAGAAACTGGATGTGTATATTTTGGCAATATACGACGCCATTTTTTTTACCAGCAGACGACACACAGAGTGCCTGTCGGTTTGCCATTGATATATGCAACGGAGGGTTCAAGTTTATACGTCGACCTGTTCTAGAAACATCAAAGACCTCGTGCGTTCGGAGGCCACTCTGCAAGGTCACGGTGGTTTGAAAGAGTTTACCACCAGCTTTATGAACTCTCATCTTGAGAATTTACATGGTTTTCCAAAATCCTAATGGACTGGATTTGGACGGCTATACATGGGTTAATACCGGCTTAAACTCAAGCTCACCCGCTGGTACCATACCGCGTGCCAAGGATTTGAACGACTCGAGTAATGAATTCGCCCCAGTATATCCAGGACACATGAATACAGAACTACAGCTTGTCTCCACTGAGATCTCTTAAGTTTTTACTAAATCTGAACATTTCGAAGTGTTAGCAAGATGTGAACTTCAATTGCCTTGTACTCCGTGTACAGCAAATTAGGCGTATACACATTGCAGTCAGGATAGATGTACACTTTGCATGCGCCGTGGAAAAGCAGTCGATTATTGTTCTGGTCACCGAGGTACAACTTTTGTTGGCCAGACTGTGCCAAGTGCTCCGATTTACACTCGGGGCTGCAGAGAACATCTTGAGAGTGAATTATGATTATGGTACCTACTTTCATTTTTTCAAGCTCTAGGAGGTGGTCTTAAATATAAGCCATAATCATTAGTGCGAGTTACAGTTCTCCGCTGCAGCGTATCTTGAACGGTCAACTACATGTAAATATTCCCGTTCGATGCTATAGCTGCATGGCTGCTCGATTGTCAATGATGCACGCTTGCTGGACACATTTATCTATTCCCCGGTGCATGTGACCGACGGTTTGAGTGACTGAGAATTGCGGAGAGACTGTTATCTTGAAAGCTTTGGATATACCAGGCTCCCCAGTTAACAGGACATCGATACAACTCAAAAGTAGGATAATGTGAAGAACCGTATGGTGGACAGGGGAGCGCTATGTGTATCTATACATAGTAGTAATTATAAACACGTTCCTGGTTTTAAGACTGAACATTGCAGCGAATTTCACAAATACAAGGCCATGGTGCCAGACAGGGTGACCGTGAATGCATAAAGCTCTGACTACATGGACTGTTCTGGGAGGCAGTAAACGCCAAAGTCAGTTCGACAGTTCTCTGGAACCTTATACGTGTCAATCTGGATCGATCGGAAGTTTAAGTATTAAATTGTTGAAGGTAAGAAAAATGACAAGAGATTCAAGTTCCACCATTTCCAAAATTGTTTCATGTATGTGCTACCCTAATTTTTTATTTATTGGATGACAAATAGTAGTACATTTTCCTCCCAGTTCCTTTCATTTTTCTTCTTTTTGTCGAAAAGGTATTGATATCTTGATTATGAAACGGAACCACAAATAAAGAAAATGCCTTCCTGTCACAAATGTATGAATACTGGCTAAACATGGACAGACCAGATGAACAAAAAATATAAGAGTTAGGGTACATCAAAATATGAAACAACGTTAGGTTGAGACATTTAGCTAATCCTAATTACAACAGTTCTGATACCGAGTCAGTGATTGATGTTTACCTCCGTGCTTAGTAATATTTGGGATATATATTAGAATAATAATAATAATAACACTAGCAGCAACAACAACAATAATAATAATAATGCTTTATTTCAGGCAACAAGGTCCTTATGAAAAGTAGTTTTTGCAAAAAAAGGAAGAGAAAGATGTAAATGATACGAACAAATGAAGACCTGTCAGCTGATCAGTAAACCTTCGGATAGTTCTGTGGATAACTTGATCGTCCATATTCTTTCTGATATATTTATAAAGGAACTCATTATTTTAGCATGTATGTGACCTACATACTGGTACAGACCGGACCCCGCGAGTTCAGTCGGCTGAGCATCTTTCTCCCTGCTCACCACCACTGGGGCCTGGTCACTCAGGTCGAGGGTTCAGTTGGCTGAGCATGGTTCTCACTGCTCACCACCACTGGGGCCTGGTCACTCAGGTCGAGGGTTCAGTCGGCTGAGCATGGTTCTCACTGCTCACCACCACTGGGGCCTGGTCACTCAGGTCGAGGGTTCAGTCGGCTGAGCATCGTTCTCACTGCTCACCACCACTGGGGCCTGGTCACTCAGGTCGAGGGTTCAGTTGGCTGAGCATGGTTCTCACTGCTCACCACCACTGGGGCCTGGTCACTGAGTTCGAGGGTTCAGTTGGCTGAGCATCGTTCTCACTGCTCACCACCACTGGGGCCTGGTCACTCAGGTCGAGGGTTCAGTTGGCTGAGCATGGTTCTCACTGCTCACCACCACTGGGGCCTGGTCACTCAGGTCGAAGGTTCAGTTGGCTGAGCATGGTTCTCACTGCTCACCACCACTGGGGCCTGGTCACTCAGGTCGAGGGTTCAGTTGGCTAAGCACCGTTCTCACTGCTCACCACCACTGGGGCCTGGTCACTCAGGTCGAGGGTTCAGTTGGCTGAGTATCTTCCTTGATGCCCACCATTGGAGCCTGGTCACTGAGGTCGAGAGATCGGGGCCAATTTACGCCAGTTTGGCTGCGGCTTTAAGTCAGGAGATTTTGACAAGTACCAAGCAAAAGGCGGTGGTTTACTCCGGATACACAGGCTTCTTCCACCGCTAAACCTGGTCGCCGTCGTACATATATATAACTGAAAACTTCTTGATTATCAATCAAATGAAAGGAAATAAATGTGTATCTGTATATATAAATGCAGGATTAATTCTGTATCTGTACCCTACAAAGATACAGAACCTAACCTATGCGATTTGAAAAGAGAAATATGCATGTTAACCGAACCTTTTGTACATGCCATCCATATGTATACTATAGAGTATATATATAATTATGTGACATTTATACGTTGAGTGATTTCTAACGTTCAGAAAACAGTATGGTATTCTTCTCACAATAAAGTGGAAAGGTTTATCCATTCTGAATCGTAAGTGCACCCTTCTCACACAAAATCCAGCTTAAGGTTAATTTTATTTTACATTGGTTGCAAGATTTCTATGTGTAAACAGACTGAACAGGCGTTATAAGGTAGCTAACTAAAACCTTTTCTGATCACTTTACGGAAACCACAAATACAATATGGCAGACCATGTCGTGCGTGAATTGAGGTTCCCTCTTCCTTTCATTTTTCTCTTTCACCTTCTTTTTTTCTTTCAAGAAGATCGACTTCATATTCAATGCCCAGCCATACTGACCTTTATAGCCTTGTACACCCATGGCGCTTTCCCTCTGCATGCGCCGTCCCATATTCCTATAATTGAACAGTTTACAGTCTGCACGAATGTCAATAAAATAACACCTCGTCGGTTCTCACGTCCCTGCTCACTAACCCCGTCTCCTCAGAATAGGAAAAGACCTCGCCCCTATCCCCCTATTGTTGATCACAGTTTCATGACGTGAGGGGGTAGTTCCTAGACAACAGCATGGACACACATGTCAATTTATCGTGTGAATATCCCGTTATAAACATTCTTAAGGCACTACCGACCATTGCTAAGAGAGACTTCAAGGTAGGCAGTCGTTGAGGTGACTGTACTCTGTATGTCAGTTACAGATTGCTAAGTAATGCTATATGTATTGAAGTTTGAATGGCGTTGTGGCGGATTACTATATTTACCTATGTAGACAAAACTTTTAATAATTTTTGTCTTCATGGATAAAAGCTGGATTTTGATGTAAGTATAAGTCTGTGATTGACGAAAATTCTCCAATGTAGCTGTGTATAATAGCTTTATGTGCGTGATGTCTGTGTTCTACAGGCCGCTTTCAAAAAAAAATTCGTGAACAGCTCTCGTAAACTGCATCTCCCTATCGAGTTTAAATCTATAAACAACGTCATTTCCGAAGAACAAACTTACTACGAAAGTGTAATGAAAATGGCTCATATGTTTGTAGAGGCCGACATAAAAAAAGCCGTCTCGGTTTTCGCCAGTGGGCTATCACCCAGCAGCTATTATCACTGAGGTACAATTTTCCTGCCTATGTACTTGAAGGCCTTCAAAATTTCTAACGTCCAGCGAAGAGTCAGCTAACAACGATGAAAAGACAAACACAACAATTAAAAGGTTAGCACAACGATTAAAAGGTTAACAAAATCTTTTAAAGGTTAACACAGCGGTTAAATGTTAACACAATGGTTAAAATGCTAAGATAACAAACGTCTGAAAGACGATAACGTTTGTGGAGTCTGAATAACGTAAACACCTCACATATATTATGTAGCCTATGGATACTTCCACCTTTACTAGTGACGTCATTTCTGTGTCATCTAACATCCTTTCCAAGTTATATAACAGCAATACAAAGTTTGTTCTAGTTAGAAGGAGAGAAATATGTCATTAGCCTTTCCAATCTAAATGATCGTAAAGACCTCAAGATTGATGTTTGAAACTAATTTAATTGCTCTTTTTGTGACCTGTCAGGCTTGCATGTTCAATTAATTAATTCGAACCCATTTGACTATTGTTGCAGATCGTTTTTACCGATTACCGGCACTGAAAGCTGTGGGCGACTATCTATCAATTCTGAGTTAAGTCCATTGTCGGTTTTATCAGAACGTCCACGTACCCAGTCCTGCAGGTCAAATCTCAGCACGAAGTAACTGTAGAGAGGAGGCCCCAGCTATTCTGTGTCACAAACCGAGCAGTCCAATCATTCCTTGTCACTCCAAGTGGTCAATTAACAATAGAACCCAGTTAGACGCTCTGTGAAAGAAAGACAAGTTCTTGTCCAAGGCGATTTGGACATTTCACTGAATGTAGTCGGCCTTTGGCATAAGTTATTATACAGAAAACCGGTTATCAGTGCAAGAGAAGCAACCAACCGCTAAATGACCACAATGGCTTCGTCGTATCTTGGTCCCGAATCACCAAAGCCTCTGGCAGTCATTTCCGAAGGTTACCAAAAACGATGGAATCTGCCGGACTACCTCCCCGTTGAAAAGTACAATTTTGGGTTTAAGTATGAAGAGGCCATGGTAAAGATGATCCACAAGTACCTGGAACTCGGGACGACCGATCGTCTCTGCTACGTCGGTGATGTCACAGGAAGTCTCGCGCCCCTGCTCCAAGAACGGTTCTGTTTGCTGGAGCCAATGACGACAGTACTTCCGGGGAACGTGCGTTACCTTGCAACAGACAACAGTGTCATTCCAGTGCCCATCGCCCACACAAGCGCAGACGAGTATTTTCGGCTACAGACAGCAGCCAATCAGAGCATTCCTGGTGGAAAACCCGCGAAGGGAATGTTTGATAAAGTTATCCTGAAAGACGCAGTTTCGTATCTGGAGAATCCCATTGAAACGTATCGAAATATTTTGGGTTCTTGTGGTCCAGATGGAAAACTTCTTATAATTCACAGAGCCGGCAATTTAAACACGCTACCTCTGTTCTGGGATGCGAAACAGCGGTTAGATGAAACGGACAAGCCGTACGAAAGCATACTCAAAGACTTGTACGCCTGCAACTTTGACGTCAAGTGGAATATTGAATACGTCCCTGTGCGGATGGCAAAAATAAAATGGCTGGCCATGATGAACGACAAATTCCCGCCGGAAATGCAAGTGCTAAGTAATTTCGAAATTTTCTCTGGCGTTCGTGATCTGTCTGAAGGCGTTCTGAAATACGAAGGGGAAGAAGTTGAGTTTTTGGACAGGTTGCTGTTCATTACGGCGACACCGTCCTTCACAGAACTAGCGTATCCTAGAGTTCAAAAGTACGGAGCCAATCGATTTAAACCTTTCCCTACAATTGGCAACGTGAAAATGGAACTAGAAGTGACTAATGACATTAAAGGGTTCCTCTCGAAGTGACGTCACTACATGTATTAATATTATAAGTGTACAATATTCCATATATATAGAGGGGATGTGTGTGAGCCATGATTTGAATGTGCTAAAGGCACTCGTCTTTTATCGTGTTGCCTTTTTGGTCAGATGACAACCTATGTTAGGCCTATATGCATTTAACGTCAAGACACATATTGCTTCAAAACCATGACGTCACGGAACTCTGATTGGTTAACATAAAGTACATGCACACATGCCTTCCCGTTCCACGACTACCTGCCCTTGAAGTTGGAAGTCCATGGTATCGCCGAATGGGGTCTGTGGTTTGATGGCTATTAGCATTTGGTGAATTTTGGCATAACTTGTTGGACCTACGGGATAGGACGACTTTGTATTCTTGACTCGCACCTCCATCCCCCTTCGACACACCCACAAAACAGACCACAAAGCTATACCCATGAAATTACTAACCGGAACAATTTTGAAAGAGCAAAATTTTTATTTTTTGCCGAAGCAAATGTCGTAGAATTGCGTGCATGACATCCTTTCTCTTTGAACTGCACCACAGAACACTCCGGGATTCTCCATTTGCATTTTTGAGAGCACAGTGTTATAACTGCTTGTACAGTCAGCAAATCACAGTATAACTGCTATTAACAATATGGTATGAAACATATCCAATACATAGCATTAACAGTATATGTCTGTTCTTAAGTTGTCCGTGTATTTATTGTCGATTGTCGTTTACTGATGTCAGTATTTCCATATGAACGAGTTTTACATGTATTCATCAAAGGTTTTTTCGCCGCACTTAACAATTTTTCAGTCATATGGCGACGAGAAGTCCTTAAAGCATGCACACACACACACACACACATATATATATATAGCGGTTTATATATATATATATATATATATATATATATATATATATATATATATATATATATTCTGTGTCTTGTTGAAGCTGGGCCAGTCGAGTGCTACCGCGAGTGGAACACCATCCCAAAGACACCAGACACGACACCCCTCCCAGTCACATTACATTGGCACCGGGCTAAGCAAACCTGTTTCCTTGCTCTAAAACCTCAATGCCGAATGCGAATGGAGGCAGCAACAAGTACCTTTTTTGGTAAAGTTTTTGATCTGACCCGACTCCAGACCTGTAGGCGGCTAAATACCACTGTCTCTATAGATATTTTATTAGGACCATACGTCGTTGACAAGAATATAGTGGCCTGGTGTCTGTGTTGGGAAAACCGTCAGTAGAAAACCCATACTAAGCCGCGGCACCTCAAAACTCACAAACCTCCAAACGTAAGGCTGCAGTTAAGTATAACCTCGAGCTGGATTTGAACACTCGACCCCACTGGTCCAAGAATCGTGGTAACCTTAAAAAATCTTCCCTTAAATAGGTTAAGGATTATTTTGTTAACAGGAACGAAATTATTTTTTCATTAGCGTTAGATTAACGGACAGGCAATCCGCCATCCCTCAAATAACGGATTTAATGGAAGATTTTTTCAAGGTACGAACGGAAACAGTCTTTTATCAGTTCTCAGTCATTTTGCAATTGTGGCCTTCGATTATCGACAAAACAAGAGAAAAAAATCATTGATAGGGCGGGATATCCAACTTAACGACAACTTACAAAGCAGCACCGAACACCATTTGAATACTGGTTCGGTTCATCCGCCTAGAATGTTCCTCGCGTCTTTTCGTCATCACTGAAAACTGTTCACTGTCTCTCTTTGCATGAACCCGTCCTAATTTCTTACTCTATGTATCCTTCCTTAGCTCTTTGACGGTTAGTGTTCAGCGTAATTGTTTTGGAAACTGCATTGTCTTGCGATTATTGACACGGCGCACCCATATTTGTTGACGGCTGGTATACCGGTATCCAAATGTCTGTTTCGACACCTAGATAGATTTGAGAGATTGTGTTGTTTATACTTTGACTTTCAACCTTTATCCCTTTGTACAATACATTCGTGTGTCTATATGTGTGTTTGTAAAGCTATATCGAAAAGATTTAGTTCACAACCTAGGCGTCGAAACAGACATTCGTATTCCAGCCGTCAACCAAAACGGGCGTCCCGGGTCAATAATCTAAGACCAGTTTCCAAAACGACAAATAACACAAACCTCCAAAGAACTAAGAAAGTATATAACACAAAAAATTAGAACGGATTCAAGCTAAAAAGAGCAGTCAACAGTTTTCAATGATGACGAAAAAATGTAATGAATGTTCCAGGCGGATGAATAAAATCAGTTTCCAAATCGTTTCCCATTCTAGTATACAGGGTGGTCCATAAAAAACGACCTATTTTGTATTTCCTCTGGGAAATGTTTGTGATATTTCTCCATAATTTCAGGTGTTACAGAGTTAAGACCCCGACAATTCTTGTGATACCACCATGGGTGTGAGCAGAAAGTACACTACTCAGCAGCGAATAAAAATCGGCGAGGCCCACTTTGCAACAGAATCAGTGGTTCAGACGCAAGGACAGTATGTAAGAAA
The DNA here is from genome assembly GCA_016165875.1 of Acanthopleura granulata. NCBI lineage: Eukaryota > Metazoa > Mollusca > Polyplacophora > Chitonida > Chitonidae > Acanthopleura > Acanthopleura granulata. The sequence continues at coordinate 2,504,369 of JABBOT010000013.1, forward strand.
TTTGGTAGTCCATGGTAGTATCACAAGAATTGTCTGGGTCTCGAAATATCATCAGAAACATTTTCCAGAGGAAATACAAAATAGGTTGTTTTTCGTGGACGACCCTGTACATGGTGTCGATAATCAAATATGTATCTCAGTTGCGCTTTGATTGCAACTGTTCATATATCCAACGTGGCGATTTTACTCAACACGATGAACATATAACTTAACCCGGGGCCAGGGGCTCGGCAACATAATGGCAGGGAAGAATGCGGTTTTACACAGCTTGGTACACTGTAAAATAACCAAACCCAAACGCGTTTGATGTTTGATTAAACTTCAGACATAAGTGTTTTAAAGTGCCTAAAATACGTATATATGCCTATGCTGTAACGCTTTAATCTCCAGTTAATATCTAATGCATAAAAGTGTTTATGGGTTAAACACAGAAACTTACAGTTTACGGACTTCTGTAGAAATACTGAGCGTCCATTTCCATTGGACACACGTACGGTCATTCTTATTGAACACAGGTGATGAGTGATGATCACTACTGGATACAAGTCACAAGCGATAATTATTATTGGACACAGGTCACGAGCGATGATTACTATTGGATACAGGCCACGTTCTCGTAAGCTACTTCCACTGGTTAGGGTTAGAGCCTTTGTCAGATAAGGTGCGTGAGCATACCGTCGATTGCGTACTTATTTATTTATTTCCTGTTTTGCGCCACACTCAAAAATATTTCACTTATCCAATGGGGGCCCGCAGAATGGTGGGGGGAAGCCGAGCAGAGCGCGGTGAAAGCCTTTGCAATCGTGCAAAGGTAAGAGCTGAACTTGACCTCACAGCGACGGCATTGCTGAGAGGCACCTGCCCAGCGCTTTAACCGTCTGAATCAGGCACACACCGTCATACTGACGACACCTTGCCTATTCAAAGATGATAATAGTAGCACACGAACTATATACGGTCATCGGTCTACATATATGTTTAATTACTGCATTGTTTTGAATAACATCATACTCCAGAATTAATACTATACTATATCAATAATCAATAACGCACAGACAACTAGTGAATGTGTATTTGCCATCTTAGAAACAAAATTCAGAAAGAGATGTAAAGAGATTACACAAACCGATCTCAAATAAAATACAATTTCAACTTATCTGAACAATCAATTGCAAATGAAATGGTTGCTTCAAAATACATGCATACCCCTTCAAGTTTTTCAATGTATTTATTTATTTGATTTGGTTTTTACGACGTACCCAAGAAAGCAACACTCTTATGAGGTCACTATGTTTTACACGCGGTCGAAACGACAGGGTCATGCAGGAATAAACTGCACAACTTTGCTAAGTAACTAACGAGCTTTCTAATGTGGATCAGCCAAATCAAGGTGTATGTCGCAATGGCAGAGAGCAAGTCAACCCAAACGAACGTAGTTTAAATCAGTCCTCGAGCCTTTGAAAGACAAGAATGTGGTGAGACACTTGGCCACGACTGGCATCATTTCTCAGTTTCAATCATTCCGTCACCGACATATCCAGCATAATAGCCATCTCCACAAATATCTTTACATAACAATGATACATGAACATCCATATAAAGGTGACTTGAGAGTTCGGGAGACGGATGTTAAGTACGATCACTTTTAAATTCCAGACCAATGCGATTTACAAACCGTCCCTTGCACATGCACGTAGGCCTATATACATATGTAGAGGACAATATGAACTTATCCCCGATACACTAAATCACCTAAAATTTCGTGAATGTGAGAATTCTACTGATTTTAGAAAAAAGGTGTTTTGAGGGTTGTTTGGTAGGTAGGATGACATTCTACTGGAAAACTTTTCAAATTAAGTTGCCTCTAAAATTGAACCTTTTCCACGAAATATTTAGGAGTATTTTAGGGTATTCAAACTTAATCTGGTGTTTAATGTTTGTTTAAAAACGGTACATAATACACTGTTTTTCAACTCAAAAGCGAAAGTGAAACTAAACGAAACTCGAAAAATTGAAAATCCAATGTAAAACATATACAATACATAATTGTGGATTAATGTCTAATATACATGTCAATTTCTAAATTTTTCACTGCAATTCTGTAACATAGGCTTGTTAATGTTCTTTCATACTCTCTAAAAACGACTGTGTATCACAGGTACAAAAATTATAACAAATTATAACAAAATGAAAGCTCCTACATTTTTGTGTACTAGAGGTGCACAAACATGTGCACTACCAATAAAAATTTTTCAAGTACACAAAAGTTGTAGAGTTCAAGTTTGTTACAGTACACAGTCGTTTTCAGATAGTACTTACTTCCCCACTGATACACCATTATAGCCATCAACAACTGAGATATCGAAAAGGTCTACTGGTTTTGAAACGGCGTGACTCGTGGGTTCAGATATGGTCAACAGACAAAGAGCCTAGCTGTGAAAAAAATCTTCCCCCAAATCCGTTATTTGACGGATGATGGATTGTCTTCACGTTGACCTAACGGATTAATCCGTTTCTGATTACGGATTAATTCGTTACCAGGAACGGAATTATCCATTAAGAGAAGGGCAATTCGTCCATTCCTCCTATAACGGATTTAACGGAAGATTTCATTGAGGGATACGTCTGTATCAACTGAAATTTCACAAGTCCGATGTCCAGATTCTTCGAAGACAAATCACATGATGTGTTATACATCTTTCCTATTGTCAATCGCCACGCAAGGACATGTCGATAACATCGAGGGTGATTTTCCAAGAACGAGTGTATATATTCTCGAAAGAGAAACAAAAGTCTGAAAATACCAATTCCTTTTTCAGAAAAAGATTTCTTTTTTGAACGAGGACTACTTGCAATGATTTCAATGTCACGCCAAAGCCCATGTGCTTTGGGGCACGGTTGTACCGCCAAAATTAATAAAAGCCTTCATCATGGTTGCAGCTTAACATCCGGTCTGCGATGTGCGTGGGCTCTGCTCGGTCGTGAGGACGGTGTTGAAAGCCGAGATGATCCTATGCTTTTTGTCCGATGGCCACTTATCAGGCTCTCTTTGACACAGCCTATCTACAAGGTTCTGGATCTCTTTAGCCGTGCACTTCCGGGGCTTGACCAACGTCTGTCGTGGTAGCTCGTGTAACACGACAGGAGCCGTTCCCTTGGACTCGGCAGGAAAGCGTGCCGGATCGTAGTCCACGAGGCGGTCCACGATATCCTGGACTTCTAGCTTGCTATACTTCTTCTTATAGATGATAGGCACGGCCAGTTGGATCTGGTAGCCCTTGGATTCAGGGATCTTCTCTGGATCATAGGTGGACAATCGATCGACGATATCCTGTACGTCTTGAGCGGAGTACTTCTGCCCGGGATTCGCTTGCAGAGGCGGGAACATCTTCTCTCCTTCGCTGGATCTTCGGGCAGAGTCATACCGACTGAGACGCTCCGTGATATCTTTGACGCTTCTTCTGAACGGAAGTCTGTTGCCAGTGAAAACTTTGATTGTGACTCTCTGCTGATAGAGAATCTCTGCCGCCGAATTGTGACCCTCTCGTCTCCAGCCAGACTTACGATTGCTCGCAGATTTTTGTGTCACATGCTGAAGTCTTGGAGAGGAACAGCTGTTCCTGTCAATGTTTGGGAGGACAGACTTCAGACAGTGGTTGTAACGATGAGTAGTCCACGCGAACGGTGGAACGTTGGTGGCGTGAAATGACGTCATTATGAGCAGTTATATAGCTAGAGTATAACGTCCTTAGTTGACGCCTCTTGGAAATATCCGCAACGTGAACGCAGATTTTTAGGGCTGAAAGCTGTTTTTCACGGAGAATGTGCTGCACAGGTTAGATGACATGAAAGCTGGTCAACACTGGCCAAGATGTCTTTCTTCTGATATTCCGAATAAACTGTTTCCAGATTCAGAGGGCCTTTGCTCGGGATATCGATGACCACTACCCAAAAGCAGTAGTTCTTTGTGATCACGAATATCTACATATGACAGCAAATTAAATAATCCAAAGGGTCACGTTCTGTTTTTGCCAACAAGCCGTTCGAAACCTCAAAATGGGTACATCTAAGCAGAGACAACCTCGCTCCAGTGAGAGAAATGATCTGACAGTGTTATTGTAAAAGCCACAGCTATCTATAATTTTGACGCACGCATACACTGAATATAAACGGGTTGCTTGTTTCCAATAATTTCAGCAAAACGTCATGGAATCTTCACAATTAGCACTTCAGCCAGTGCCGAAGTCACTCCCAGAACTAGAATATCCTGTTGTGCATGCCCGTCACTTCCGGAAGGCTCTAGTTTCTGAAGTTCACTTCCACATATAAACATGGTCTGATTCCTTAACACGTGTGGCAATGAAATGGCCCGAAACACTAGTTGTTCCGCTCCCGAATATACAAGGTATAGCCGTAACTCTGGGTTTGGCCGCGCATCAACCAAGAACCATTACTGCTTAAGATCAGGTCCCGCTACCTTACGAGTCTATCGCTGCACGTTCGCGTTCACCACCCTTAACAATTAATCGGATTTACTGGACAACCCGTAGCTACAATGTAACATTTAATCTGTAATCTTAATTCCACTCTTAACTCTATCTGATCGACAGGTATTAAATCATCTGTTGGTAATATTTTCTATTCAGCTGACAGCCATAGAACTTGGAAAACAAATAACTCGGCATGGTGTAATGGCACAAAAGTACCTCGTGTTGAAATTTAAAATATGTAGCCGTGTTGAACACGTAAATGAGAGTTATTCTCACGGAAAGAGCAAACACAATATAAAAGACTAAAGCATGGAGAGTCAAACCAGAGAAGTGACGGCACTGTGGTAATTGGTTAACGGTGACACGTAACCAGCGAAATCCGGCCTCTTGTCTGTTTAGCTCATTAAAGATTGTACTCTAACTGTTCATGTAAATGCATAAATACTAGCAATTTACACGCCCAATTTAGCACCATGGCGTAAGCACAATTAGGTTAAACAAATGCCGCGATATTACTTGTCTAGAATTACTTAAAATGCTGTTGGCCCCGGCGTCAGTGTTATTGCACTGATTAGAGCGGGAAGTTTCCGTATTTTGGGGGAATATATATGGTTGAACGAATTTGCTGTTTCCATACACACCGCTTTTAACATTATGTATGCCTACAGTATGCTATCAAACATACATGTACGATTAGCCAGAAACTCCTGAGGCTTGGCCAAGAGATTTAGGTTGCTCAGTGAACCATGCATTCAGTTAAAGGCCTTGGACATTAATTCATCAAAGAGAAATATTATAGTTGGCAAATCTCTTTATCACGGATTTGAAAATAATTTAGGCTGCTCGGTGAACCATACATTTAGTTAAAGGCCTTGGACATTAATTCATCAAAAGAGAAATATTATAGTTGGAAAATCTCTTAGTAATGGATTTGAAAATAAGTACGAATCCATTGTAAACAGTCATTCATATAGGTATACGATTGTGGGTTGATACGTTCGTTTATTTCCACCAGTAATGACCTACGAGTGCTATGGTACCGAAGCACAAAAGCAAACAATAATTACACGTGCATACCGTAATACACAGAATACAAATACAAGCCCAACAATTGTACACAATGCCCTAACCATAAACTACGACTTCTATTCTGTTGCCCAACCCACGAGAGAACTCAAAAACGAATTCCATTTAGAGACAAAAAAAATTACCAGTAAAAACGTCTCCCAGAAAAAAACCCCCAGAAACAATCGACAATTAGGAGACAATTTCATTTATTTAAGTATATAATTGGTGTTTAACACCGTACTAAAGAGGTCTTCACTTATGTTAGGGCGACAGAAGGCCATCCGGCTTCTTGACGAGACCGCTCAATCGGATTATTTGTTGAATAAGCCTTGATCAGGATACGACATCAGTACTGCAACTTCTTCCCTCAGAGAGGTGCCATCTTGCCAACAACCCTTTGGACAGGTGAAAATTAAAACAGTTCCAAATTCTATTGGGCGTTCTGAAAAGGAGAATGTCATGTCTGGTATAGACCTATTAGAACTATTTTTTTTTCTTTTACAACCTAATGACAAAGTCATAACATTATATTAATGTTAGTGCCCAAATTTACGGCCACTTTCAGCGCAAGGCTTTGGGATTTCAACATCAAAGCAAATGGGGCAAAGCTACATGTACATGTAATGAGCATTTCTGAAAGGTTGTTTGATCTACAATTTTGCTCTGGAGGCAACAGAAGGCCTTCCTTCCTAGGTGGACTTTGGTCAGCTAGGACATTTTTAATTCCTGTTTATGTCTTCCTGACATTATATCTCGGAAAACTTTACTTATTTATCAGAATGTGGTTAAGTGGCGTGCTGCTCAAGAATATACACAACAGCATATGTATCATGGTAGCCAGTATTCTGGTGTAAACCATCGACCTCTGGCGAATTACTCGCAAACTTCCCTATGTGACACAGGCATCATACTGATGCAAAGCAAGTGGTCTCCAGCAAATTTCATGTAAGATGACACAAGAGAGAACTGTTGACAGCTTCTTCTTACCAAGGACTTGAGAACAGTGGTATCACATGAAAACAGACCAAATACGGAATTGAACCCATGGGTGATACAGCTATCAACAGACAGGTGCCATAGGGCTGTGACCCTCTACCACAAATATATTTACAAAAATAGTTACAGAATACTGGATGTCAGAATGACTTATGTCAAAGTCGCCACAAGCCTATTCATCTCTTGCTAAAATGCTTGCCTATTCAACTCTTGCTATATTGCGCTCCTATTTACAACAGTCTATGCCTAATCACCTCTTGCTCCAATGATTGCCTCTTCATCTTTCGCTACACTTGCTTGCCTAACCACCTCTTGCTCCAATGATTGCCTCTTCATCTTTTGCTACACTTGCTTGCCTAATCACCTCTTGCTCCATTGCTTGCCTCTTCATCTTTTGCTACACTTGCTTGCCTCTTCATCTTTTGCTACACTTGCTTGCCTAATCACCTCTTGCTCCATTGCTTGCCTCTTCATCTTTTGCTACACTTGCTTGCCTCTTCATCTTTTGCTACACTTGCTTGCCTAATCACCTCTTGCTCCAATGATTGCCTCTTCATCTTTTGCTACACTTGCTTGCCTAATCACCTCTTGCTCCTATGATTGCCTCTTCATCTTTCGCTACACTTGCTTGCCTACTCAATAGTTGCCTGTTCATCTCGATAAAATGCCTGCCTATTCATATCTTGCTACATTGACCGTATCAATATTTACAGCAATGTTACCAGTTACTGAATGGCAGGATAAGATATATCAAAGTTGGCACAAGCTTATTCATCTCTTGCTACAATGCTTGCCTGTTCACACTGTACTACGTCACTTGCCTTTTCAACTCTGACTACACTTGCTTGCTTATTCATGTCTTGCTGTATCTGGTTGCCTATTCATCACTTGCTACAATGCCTGCCTATTCATATTGTGCTCAGTGCTTGACTTTTCATCTCTTGCTACAATGCTGGCCTATTCAACTCTTGATACAGTACCTATTCAACTTTTTCTGCAATGTTTCCCTATTCATCTCTTGAAACAGTGCTTGCCTATTCAGTCTTGCTACAAAGTTTGCCTATGCACCTCTTGCTATGATGCTTGCCTAGTCTTGTCTTGCTACAATTTTTGCCTATTCATCTCTTGACATATTGCTTGCCAATTCATGTTTTGCTACAATCTTTGTCCATTCTTCTCTTGCTACAATGCTTATGTCATAGTCCTTACCCTCTGTATTCTTAATCTGTAACACATATGCTAAGGCAGGCATCAGCTGAAGCTCAAACACCCTGCACTCTCCACACACTGGACATGGCGGTAGGGACGTGGAGAGTGAACTTCCTGCAGAGTCTGACAGAAGCAGAGGCTCCCCTGCCCACTGATACCTGTCAGAGGGGACAAGATAAGAAATTGAGGGAGAAATCATTAATCAGAATATTGCATACGGGAACATTTTACCAGAACGTTTATGTTCAAGATTTGCACTAAAATTCCTCACAATGAATGGTTGCAGTTAAAAACTGTATAACTTTAGTGAGATTGTATTTGGGTTTAAATTCAATTTACACAGAATTACCATCACATCAGGTGATTCTCACCTGATTCTTTGTTTCCCGTCACTGCCTGCACGTCATTTTACCCGCTACCCCCCCCCTTCCCCACCCACCCACAATCCCGTATCAGAACTCATTATTTCATTTTTTTTTTGGCCAGAAATTGTCACAGAACATTAGATTATGATAAAATCTAGCCAACAAATTACGGTACTGATAATAACAAATGAAAATTGTTCCACCACCTACAAAAGTTTTCCAAATTATTATGACATAGCACACACGGGATCAAGTGCCAAAGGCCTAACAATAGCGTCTGTTTGAAGCCTGCCAGTTTGAGTGCCAACATACTTTACACAGTTGCCTCAATGAAACAATACTCTGAAGACACCAGATATGACACCCACACAATCTTGACCAGTACTTCAACTACTGAAATATTCACTTTAGCTTATTGTCAGGAGCCAAAAAACTTAAAACCTTGGTATTGTAAACTGTTTGCAAGCCCCTGGGTTCAAATGTTGACATCTCCCTGATAACATAACACTTATTAGGTGTTGCTAAGTTTAATGCATAGGGGCTGCAAATAAGCATTCCGATCCCATTCCAAGTGCTAACGTCAGTCAAAACCTGCTTTGTCGAGTCGGCCCCAGGTTGATGAAGAGACAAATGCAAGATAAGCATTTTCATTTCCTCTTTGACAGTCAGTTTTATGGTGTGGGTTGGATAATACCTACTGATTGTAGGTATTATCATCAAAACTCTATGATGACAGAGACCCAGAGAATCTACAAACTGCCTGCAGATCACCAGGATTGAACTCCCATCTCATGTGTCTCTGTGTCAAGCCCTGATTGCCTGACTTTTCAGATTCTGGCCAGAACCACAGAAAATGTGGCATGCAAATATAAGCTAAGGTGGGTTTGTTGTTGTTATTACGAACAACCTACCTTAGACACTGCTCAGGGCATAAGGACATGGTCTTCTTGAACTTGTACAGATGTTTGTCGCCGTGTTTAATCTCAGTTTTTTCATACTTTTCATCTGTGCCACAACTGCCAAATAAAAGGAAAATCATACTAAAAATCTCTCATTACAATGTTAATACGCTTTTATATATTTATTTATGTATTAGATTGGTGTTAAACTCCAAGCTCAAGGACTGACAAATATCAATACATATATTAACACATTACAGGCCTAACATTGTGTACTGTAATGAGAGGGGCTGATTGTTGTTTAACATCATATTCAAAAACTTTTCAGTTCTACAGCACCGGATCATTCTTATGGATGAAGGAAACCAGAGCTCCTTGGTTAGACTTTTGGAAAACTTTGCCAGACAAATTTTCTCCCATCTTGTAATGTAACACATTAAAGTATTGCCATATGTGTATGTCTTGCTCACAAGTACATTATAAAGTGCTATTTTCTGCAAAGTTAAACCCCTCAAAGTAAAACAGAGCTCATGATTGAGGAACTGTTCATTGAAAAATTTTAAAATTCTCTCTTGAATGCAAAAACCTATTTGAGTTTTTCACCAATGGGTTGCTGAATTATCTTTGTTTGAAGTGTGGAGTATTGTGCTGTCGACTGGGGATCTGGAGGCCCCCATGCTTTCAAGCTTAAGAGAGATTGACCCATCAGAGAGCCAGGAGAGCTAGCTGTTTATAAGCTGTGATGGAAGCTGACTGTCCGTGTAACATGTAATAACATAGGGACAGGACACTGTTTTAATGTGACAGTACATGTGAGAACAACACTGCAAAGTACATGTATTTTCAAGCAATTGTATTTTGGCAGGAGTAAATTTTCTTGATCATTTTATGTTATAAATTTACATATATACTTCAGTTTCAAACACAACCCTAGCAGCTTACTACAGTCTCTGGTGATGAGTGTTCTGCGGTTGGAAGAATTATATCACAGCCAGGACAGAAAGGTGGCGTTTCATGCTAGACAATGGAGCACAGTCAAATATTAATTTCCAGTCGTGGTAGCTGTTGGAAAAAAATACCTTATCAAAATAAACATAATATTGCCCAACCTTATTGGCAAACTTAACTTAGAACACGTGCTGTCTTTCACTTTAAGAACAGCCAGATGTAAGAAGTCTCATGCGCAAATAAAAGACGAGAGTTAAGATTTGTGCAAGTTGTAGTTATATGTTGCCATAGAAATGTACCTGTCATCATGGAAACTTTCTCGATAACCACAGCCTTCTTTCCTCTCATACTCCTTCAGCAGCTGATGAACATGTCTGTCCTCATACTGCTGTATACAAAGATCTTCTGCCAATGTTGAGATAAAATATGGAATAAATTGTCTTTGACTGTTTCCTGATACCTGATTCTCAAATTCATCAAGGTTATCTCCCTCTGAGTGAGATGGTATTGTGTTTGCTGCAGCATTATCAGATGCCTCTCTAACAGGTGGTGTAAACTGGCTTTTCATTGGATCACTCCTCACAAAATCATCCAATGACATCCTTGAACTGTCATCATTAATATGCATACGTTGGAAATTATTAGACCACTCTGAGATGCACAGTTTTTCTGTCATGTAACTTTCACAGTCATTTGTCACCTCTGGACAACCTTCAGGAACACTGTCCTCAGCAGGCTGGCCTTCCACTCTCTCATTTGCCAATGGCTGCTGACTTTTACAGTGTGTTTCCATAACAGCAATGGCACATTCTTCATCGTCAGTACCCCAATCATCTGCTGCATCGCACCACTCATTATGATTGGTTGAGGAAGCAGCCTTGACCTCTGAATTTCCAATGACAAAACCTGCTTGAAAGTCACTATCAGCTTTTCTTTGGCTCCTTAATACTCTCCAGCTGAAAAAAAATATATTCAGTAACATTATATTAAACATTATGTAATCACACAGGTTGCCATGGAAACACTGTACAAGTTGCATCAAACACAACTTCAGTGCATTTCTCAAAAACATGTTTTAAATATTCATATGTTTAAGACAAAGAAAACTAACCTAAATTTTGTAAGAAATTGAGAAAGAAAGCAGTGCGAGGACTATTGCCAGCATTTAGAAAAAAAAAACAGAAGAAGAGATACACGTAAAAACTAAAGAGGTAATAAAGTTTGTTAAAAATCAACTTATGAAGCTCCTCAGACAGAACACATTTCATTTGTTGGCAAAAAAAATAGAATGTTCTCTACCTTTTGCCTTTTCCTTGGCAGTCAGGTGTGACGCAGGCAAAAATATACAATGTCCTGTAGTAGGTAGAGTCTAGCTGACAGAACAGTTGAGTGACAAGTAACATCCCTTTATGGCATTCCTCACATTGTGGTCCAACTGAGTCTCCATACATCCAGTTCTACAATTACAATGATCAGACATTTTCATTTATAATTAGCATCACAGAGCCTGTATCTCCATACGACCATAGCAACAAGAAAACCTGTGCATTAAGTTTTGCTAAGATTTGCTCAATAGTTCAGGCATGACTGGTGTAATCACAGTAGGAAATCAAAGTATTCACAATCTGTACTCCTTAAAGTAAAGACAGCTCATGACATAGGCACTGTTAAGAAAAAGATCACAAAATTCGCTTTTGAATACAAAAACTGGATGGAACTTGTATGAATTCGTTGCTGAATTGTCTTCCTTTGAAAAGTGGAGTATTTTGCTGCCAACCGGGGATCTGAAGACATCCATGCTTTTAAGATTCTGAGAGACTGACCGATCGGAGGGCCTTAAATAAGCTGTGACATAAATTTTCTCAGTTGAATGTCAATATAACATGTAATAACATAGGAACACTACACTGTTTCAACGTTATATGTTTCGGTTATAACCAGTACAGGTGTGAACAACACTGTCAACACTTCTCTCTCAGCAAAATGTCCATGGAAAGAAAGACTGCATATTTAGCGACGTGGTGAGAGTTTTGGATTACCTGCCTACTCGAAGAACAAGTTACGGCCTGACCTCCCAGCTAGGCCCTGCGGGTATAGTGATGAATGTCTACAAACTGAATTTATCACAAGAAGGCGTTCAGGGAGGAAACTTATAGCCTTGGCCGGCGGGCTCACGGGGAATTCGAGGATAAAAGCCAGCATCTATAGCGGCACGAATCCAATACTGAAAGTCGTTATAGATGCACAGTATCTAGATTTACCACGACGTTAGACGCGAACACAAAACTGTTTCAGATCTTTTACTTAGCATTCTACAACGTGTGGGGTTTATTGGACCATAAAATGTCCAACGCATTATTCCAAGGAAAATTAACCCGATAAAAAGTTTATTATTTGGGATATTGATGTTAACGGTTGTTGTTGTTGTTTAGAATAAGACTGACACTCACTGGTGACCCACCGATCTTGTCAGTGAACCATGAAATGTCACTTTCGTGTTTCGTGGCAATAAGTTGGTCGTGAAAACCAATATAAACTTCTGCGATATTTGCCATTGTCTCCTGATCGCTCACATGGACATCTGACAATGTTTGAGAAGCATTTCGCAACAGCTGAAACAACAAAACTTGTCACCAGCACGTGGTGTTGCGTGTTGTTGAATGACGTCACTTTTCCCCCGTGTAGGCGCGAGTAAAGTTGACACTTCCTGTGTGGTGGCGCGAATACATCAGTGGGAGGAGGGAATTTCTTGTTGAGAAGTGGAAGTCTAAAATGTTTCCAACCACTCGGAGACAGCAGTTGATTCTCCTCTAAATAACGCCCTTCGAAGACAAAGATCATGGCGTCGTCACCCACCAGCAGTAAACGAAAAGCGTACGTTTGTATTTTTCTTGTTTTCTAGACACGGATAACTTTAACCTAATGAATTGGACGTATGCTAACGATACAACGTCTAACAGAGGTCCATTTGAAAAACCAGGGGTAGTTTCCTGTCCGTATTTAGACGTTGTCTAGCCTTTAAAATCTGTATGTTCCTGAGTCAGCAATGATCAGCCGAGGATAACTTCATCACCGCTGATCGACTAGGCTTCTCTACCCTCGAAACATCAGCTTCGGACAGTGCCCATCAAAAGTTCATTGATGCGTGACAGTGAGGTGACCAAGGGCGCGTCTTACAAAGCTGGAGCAGTTTACGGCAGACGTAGACGTTTACGCCCACGTTAGTAGCGGCTTCCGTCAGCTCCTAGTAGCATCTTACTAAAATTGTCGCAATGCTGAAAGTGTGTGTACGAAACACCACAAGCGCCGCCATAGTTAGGATACTTACCGAATTTACCTCTGCCCGAGGGTAGGTGTAAATTTGCGCCAAACTTTACATCAAGTGGCAGCTACTCCAGCTTTGTAAAATGGTCAGTTTTTCCTGCTCGTGTTACTAAACTGGGATGATAAATTCATAGATAAATAATTCTCTTATCAAATAATTATAAATTAACCAAACATTCTTATGCTGTTTCTCTGGCGATCTTTTGAAAATGTCAAAAATTGAAATTAGAAGTAGAAAAACTATATGTAATATATCCAGAGTTGTTCAGGATGTGGAATGATATCATTAGGGTCGGGATATTGGGTGAGGCGGCCTTGATACTGCTGTTACTGGTAACTTATAAACCACCTTGCAATCTGGAGCACGGTTGTCAGGCGCGTGTCAGGCCTGATTTTCTAAACCGGATGGAAAAAGATCAGCTTGGCCTACCTGTTATCATCAGAGCAAGGACAAGGTTGCGTGTTTTTTTTTTTTTACTGTTTTCTGGCTGTTTTTGAGTTATTTACACCACATCATCTGATTCTTCATATAACGTCTGCTTTCCATATACATATGTCCAGGAAGAATGGACGAACTGGAGTAAATAAGGTGAAAAACTCGCTCTAATGTTGAAAGGTAGGCCATGCTGGTTATCTTATTTTTGTACTTTTTAAAAACGAGTCCAGCTGGTTGTGCTCAAGATGGTGAGATGGCTTGTTAACAGGTGTAGAATGCAGTTCTTTAGAATTTTTCGCAAGGACAAACCTTGGTAATTAAATTTCTCTTCTTTGCCTGATTCCTAGAGTCGTATTGATTCTAGAAAGGTGCTTTGATTGAGGTTTGCATGGTGATATCTTGCTGAAATATTTTAAGCTTTAGCATGAAGTATAATATTTTACGACCTTAATTTACCCTTGAAATGCACTTTTTGGGGTGAAATTTTAGGTAATTTAAGGTAGATAATGACTGTCAGGTTTATGGGTGGAGGATACCAGAATGACAAACCTCCCGACTTGAACAGCCTGGCCATTGTAGCCAAGTAATCACATGGCCTTTCCACTACGCTACAAAGCTGTAGCGTAACAGAATGGCTAGCCAAGCCTTTGTTCTAGGTGTTTGCAGCCTGTTGCAATTTAAGCAGCCTGAATGTGGAGCATGACATGTGCACTTAGCATGCACACTTAGCATGTACAAGATTGTAACGTAGTGGAAAGGCCATGTGATTACTTGGCTAGGCCAGTGCTGTTACTGAAATATTGTTTTTCAGTGTGATATCCTGGCACTGAAGTGTGCACACATAATGGTTGATTATATAGCACAGGCTTCTGTTAATCTGTTTATGTCCTTCAAACAGAGTTGATATTTCACTAACTTTTGTTATAAGAGCATTTTGTTTATAGATTTTTTTCGCAGAAATTAGGATTTGAAAGTTATTTTATTATTATTATATGTCAGTACTTCGTTGTTTTTGTAGATGTGTTACATTTATTTGTAATAAAATGTAATCTGAATCTTATACCTTATATTTGTAATAAAATGTAATCTGAATCTTAGACCTTATATTTGTAATAAAATGTAATCTGAATCTTATACCTTATATTTGTTAATAAAATGTAATCTGAATCTTAGACCTTATATTTGTAATAAAATGTAATCTGAATCTTATACCTTATATTTGTAATAAAATGTAATCTGAATCTTATACCTTATATTTGTAATACCTTTCAGATCCATTGGTAATAAGTGTTGTGTTGAGTTGTGCTCTTAATTTCTTTGCAGAGATTTGAAAGTAGTAATTTTGGGAGATGCTGCTGTTGGGAAAACGACTTTAGTTCACCGCTATATCGAAGGAAAATTTGAAGAAACAATAAGCGTGAGTTTTGATTCACAAATTGTGAAAAGCTGAGGGTAAATGGCTAGCCTGACTGGCTAATTCGCTGCCCTTCTCAAAAGTTAATGGTACTTTGTGTGCGACATGTACGACAGTGTACAATTGCATAGGCTTCAATGATAACAACATCTTTCCAGGTTCTCGTAGCCTGTTGCAATTTAAGCAGCCTGGATGTGGAGATTTGGCATGCGCACTTTGTTGACACTGATCACATTTGAACATCAGTGTCTCTTTTACTGTTACTGAATATAAAAAAAAAATGATTAAGACAGATGTCTATCAGTTGTTGGGAAGCACAAGATGTGGATTTGATGCCACTGTTCTAGGGCCTAAGTTTCCATATCTAATTTGCCTACAGCCTTCGTCTATGTTAGTCGGTTAACTCACTAGTGCAGTGCAGTGACCCAGAAACCTCCCACCATTGTGGTTTGTAATACTGCTGTGAGTTCAAGTTCAGCTCATGTTGGCTTCCTCTCCGGCCATACATGGGAAGGTCTGCCAGCAACTTGCGGATGGTCGTGAGTTTCAACAGAGCTCTGCCTGGTTTCCTCCCACCATGATGGCGCCATTGTATAAGAGAAATATTCTTGAGTGCGGCGTAAAATACCAATCAAATAAATGAATTATTATAGTGATCAGATGTCATATTTCTTTACAAAAAAAAAACAGCTTTGTCCTGTGAAATTTTCCATACAGCTGAGAGTCAACAGGTAATAAAATTTACAAAAAAAAAAGAAGATCTGCAATTTCGAAGACAGCATTTTGCTGTTCCCTCAGCTGATGTATATATTTTTCTCTAACAGACCATTGGGGCCTCTTTCTTTCTCAAGCAGTGGGGGCCGTACAATGTGGCTGTCTGGGTAAGCTACAAGCTACATGTGTAGTAAAATGGTTTCTGACATGCTCACAAAAATATGCATCGTCATCATCAACTTTATTATCATCATCAACATCATCATTTTCTAGATCCATTTAAATTCGTTGATTTCTTGATTATGATGATCATCGTCGTTGTCATCATCATCATCATCATCAGTTAACTTCTTCATTAACTTCATCATCATCAGTTTCTTCATCACCATCACTATCAGTTGAGATCTTCATCACCACCACCAAATGACTTCTTCATGAACTTCATCATCATCAGTTTCTTCATCACCATCAGTTTCTTCATCACCATCACTATCAGTTGAGATCTTCATCACCACCACCAAATGACTTCTTCATGAACTTCATCATCATCAGTTTCTTCATCATCATCACTATCAGTTGAGATCTTCATCACCACCACCAAATGACTTCTTCGTGAACTTCATCATCATCAGTTTCTTCATCATCATCACTATCAGTTGAGATCTTCATCACCACCACCAAATGACTTCTTCATGAACTTCATCATCATCAGTTTCTTCATCATCATCACTATCAGTTGAGATCTTCATCACCACCACCAAATGACTTCTTCATGAACTTCATCATCATCAGTTTCTTCATCATCATCACTATCAGTTGAGATCTTCATCACCACCACCAAATGACTTCTTCATGAACTTCATCATCATCAGTTTCTTCATCACCATCAGTTTCTTCATCACCATCACTATCAGTTGAGATCTTCATCACCACCACCAAATGACTTCTTCATGAACTTCATCATCATCAGTTTCTTCATCACCATCAGTTTCTTCATCATCATCGCTGTCAGTTGAAATCTTCATCACCACCACCAAATGACTTCTTCATGAACTTCATCAACATCACTTAATGTCGTCATCAACTTCATCATCATGAGTTTCTTCATCAGCATCACTATCTCTTAAAATGCTCATCATCACCACCATCAATTAACTTCTTCATTAGCTTCATCCTCACCGCCATCATGTTTCTTCATGCTGCATCAATGTCAATTCGTGTTCATCAATTCATCATCTTCAACTTCTTCATCAACTTCATCATCATAAATGTCATCCTCCTCCTAAAATTCTTCATCAGCATGAACAATTTTGCCATCATCACCGTTATGATTATCAATTTTTTTATTTTCTTTCAGAGTTTGTATTTCTTGAGATTTTGTGTGACTTTATGTGAGACATTTCCTAGACTTTACTTTAATAGTTAGGTTTTTAAGTGATATATGAAAAGGAACTCTTGAAAACAAACATTATGGTTGTGATTGGAAATGAAGAATGTTATGCGAAAAAAAAAAAACAGTTCATTTTTGAGGCCTGTTTTATTCAAGAATTTTTCTGCTTTATACATCATTGAATTTTCCAATGTCAGAATTTATTTCCAATGTCCACCCAACTAACAAAGTCACCACTATAAGCTATTTAGTTTCCAGATTGACCCCTGGGGCCTTGTGAAAACTAGGATTTAATCCAGAAAGCTGAGGAGCTATTTTGTACTTTTATTTGTTGATCCCAAACTGCTTAGTAGTGAATGAAAACCAAATGACTCCTGTATCCTTTATGGCTTACTGAGAAGATTTTTATTCTGCACGATTTCTCGCAGGACACGGCCGGTGAGGAAAAATACTCGGGATTGTCTTCATTTTACTGCCGCGGAGCCGGGGCAGCCATTTTGGCCTATGACATCAGGGAAGAGAAATCATTCGAGTCATTGTGGTATGTACATGTGCATCCAATACAATAACTAATGTGAGAAATCTAACCAAAATAGTTCGACATAAATAGACTAGATTAATGACCAGAGAATATGGTAAAAGTCTTTGTCATTTCCCAAAGGTAAGATGTACCCATGAAGCTATATTTATTTTTTTATTGCCATTTTACACCGTGATCAAGAATATTTCATTTATATTATGGCAGCCAGCATTAAGACGAAAGGAAATCGGGCAGCGCCAGAAGGAAACAACGGTCACCCGCAGGGTTAGCTCTTCATATAAAAGAAATGCTGTAATATGTAGGATATTTTATTCATCTTTTAACCTGTTGGAGAGATAGATGCTATGGAACACAGAGAATTTGTAGAATCCTCCACTCGCACCGTTGATTGGGCCTCGATGACAGTAAGTGATTGCTGACAAACAATCTGTAATGGTTGTTTGAAGACAACTTCCAGTAACATTTTCGGTTTCCGTCTGGTTTCCTCCCAAAATAATGCTGGTCGCAGTGCTATGAGTGAAATATTCTTGAGTATGTTGTAAAACACCAGTCATATAAATAAATAAATAAATTTCAGTTTTGTCAACCCATAAACCAATTGCTATTGCAGAAGTGAAAAGTTCTTGAGAAAGGAGTGAAACACCAATCAAATAAATAAATACGTAAACAAAATAAAATTCTAATGTTTAGAAATAATTTTTTTTATTTCACACCGGTCACAAAGTTTAATGTCTTTTTTTCACTTGGACATGTACATTCACTAAAAGTATTATTTAAATTTTTCTATAAGGGTACGATTCACTCCCCTGTTGGAAGCCGCGGATGAGAAATGCATTCGCGTCGTTGTGGGAACGAAATTAGACTTGCTCAAGCCGGGCACAAGGGAGATAACACGTGAAGAAGGGGAACAATTTGCCAAGGAAATCAACGAGCACATTCCCAAAGACAAGTTGAAGTGTATTCCTTTCTTTGAGACGTCCAGCATGACAGGGGAGAGCGTGGACAAAATGTTTGAGTTCATCCTTGACCATTGCCTGCCGCTCACGGAAGAAATGAAGCTAGTGGCACAGAGAAGCACGATTACACTGAAAGACTCTAAGACAGAAAGTGTTAAGAAGGATGGATGTGCATGTTAGTGCTAGTGCACTAATGTTTTTTGTCACACAGTTTTATTGCATGTAGATGCTTTAAGAATCTGTAGAATTAAAAAAACGGGAGATCAAAATCCTGCATTTTCATGTGATGTTTATTTTTCATTGGATCCAAACACATGTACCAGATGCATTGGGTGAGAAAAAATTTGTGTTACCTCCCTTTGTTTTGG
This sequence comes from Acanthopleura granulata, assembly GCA_016165875.1. Classification (NCBI taxonomy): domain Eukaryota; kingdom Metazoa; phylum Mollusca; class Polyplacophora; order Chitonida; family Chitonidae; genus Acanthopleura; species Acanthopleura granulata. The sequence continues at coordinate 2,523,487 of JABBOT010000013.1, forward strand.
GATATTTTTTAGAACTTACATGTTAGTGTACATGTAAATAGATATACCAGTGTGATCACTCATAGCCGTGGTTGTTAATATGCTCATTTTTTAATTTCTTTTTTGAAGTAAAAAATCATGTACAATATATTCATTTTGGGGAATACATGTTAGACGATTTGCATAATGCGACTTGTTATTTGAGGTGTCGTAATTTTTGTCCACTTTTTTGTACACTCTGTAAAATCAAGTGTATAATTACGCAGTGAAGCATATATCCTTTTAAACCTACTGACGCATTTCCATTGTTGATTGGGTTAACAACATTAAATTTTTTTATGCAACAAACTTGAATGTTGTGAACTCTCTGTGAATTTTGTTCGACAGCTAGAAATGGGAAGAATTTCTTTAGAGATTTATATTTTTATATGTTGTGTGGCATCCAGGGGTTTTTCTCGCAAATTTGTTTTTAGAAACTCAATTTGAATAAATCAGAAGACTCAATATTTTTTCATTGCCAGTGTATCAAAAACCTGACTCAAGTAAATTGTTGAAGTAGACCTCAACATTTAAGTTAATTACACAGCCTAATACATAGAAACTGATGTAAACATTACGTTTAAATGCAAGCAGAATAATTTTATATATCACAGGAATCAAATTTGTTGTTTGTGTAAGTATAAAATGACTTTTTTGGTGCTTGTAGTTTTATTTTGTTACAAGCAGGTGTAATTAATCTGCCATTTCACAATTTAATATAATGGCTCACTTTGAGTGCTCTTTGACTGCTCTGCCTAGCAAGTGGATGAACAACACAGTGGACGATTTTCTGGTTTCAGCATTATGACAGTGCAAGTCCCATTATGATGCACCGCACAGGGAAGGGGAAAAGGGGAAGTGTGCGAGTATTATGACAATGCTAGTCCTATTATGGCGCACCGCACAGGGAAAAGGGGAAGTGTGCGAGCATTCGTGTGTTGGGGGGGGGGGGGGTAAAGTTGTACATGGTGCAGATCAGTGACTAGGTGTAGTATTACGACAGAAAGATTTTCCTGTGGTATTACAGGGATGCACAATGATTTCTGATTGGCTGGTGTCAGAGATAGGCAAGTCCAGACTATTAATTTGAATATCAGGCACAGTGGATTTGTTCAAGTGTGTCCGAAGCTGCAATTTAACCCAGGGAGCGCCCTATTTCCACTGTCAAGCAGACGGCGTCAATTCTATTTCTCCTGGAGGATGTTATAGTTGATGGGTGGTCAGGCTGTAAACAAGTGGTCTTTCAATGGCTTGGACACACGGAAGTGTTAGTTCTCTTCCATCAGACATCTTGATTCAGACTCTCCCAACCTCCGCAGCTCCGGGGCCCATTTTACCAAGAAAGATGTAACACACGTAACTATCCTGAACAGATGTATGTTGCAACTGTGGTTAAGCTGGATGTTGCCTTGCACCTTCCTTGTAAAGTAGGTCGTTGGGAGTGCTGGCAGTAAGAACTTCCACCAATGTGGCCGTCACCTCTGTTACTGGTGGTTTTAGTGGCCACTTCAGTTTGCTCCACCCATAAATATGACAACCACCATTGAAGTAAATCAGTCCTGAGCACAATGTCAAACCAAATAAAATAAATAAATATGTGAATATATGTAAACAGATAAAGAAATGCCATAATTTGGTCTCCAAAGCTGATAATCCTCCATATTTAAGGTCATCTGTAAGCAGTGCTGCTAGGCTTCTTAGCCATGACCTGTGACCATCACGAAGGGACATAACTCTATTGTTTGTGATGTCAAGACTCGTATAGATTGTGTTGTTCACAGGGGATTCCGGACAAAACCCGCACATGGTCAGGGTGAAAGTCAGAATGCGGTAAAGAAGCTGATTTTCATTTTTGTGGTAATAATCATTGGTTTTGACATTAAGGCCCACCATTTTCGAACATTAGAGTGTTTTATCCAGATCATGTTGTTGTGTAAACATTTGGATAACCTTATTTTTCACACTGTTATTTTACAAACTTTTATTTTTCTGTCAGGCTACATGTGATTGAAGAGTCTATGCAAAATGTTGGTTTTTGGGAACAAATACGTGTGTATCTGTGTTGTTTGCTGTGTGGAGTATCGAAATATTTTTATGACATATATTTTCATCCAATCAAAGATATTTTATACATGTTTTGAAGGATACGTGTAGATCACATGTTCCTCCGCCATCCTCCTTTGTCATTGGTGAAAGTGATTTCTGAGGCCATCCTTAAAAAACTGTTTGTTGGGCATAACCTGACACTGTGAGAAGAAATAGGGTCGGTTGGTAAGGAATTCTTCAATTTTTTTATTCTGGCTCTTGAAAAAGATGAGGATTTCAAAGAAATTGGCATGGAAAGAAAAATATGAAAAAAAAAAGACAACTTATATCAAAATACCAATAAAAAATTTTGAGTATGGCCCCTTTTGGGAGAGTTGGTCAGGTTATGCCCAGCGAACATATTTTTAAGGATGGCCTGATGGCAGGCTTGGCCAAACTTTTGGAAAATCTGTATTTCATTTAAGTTTTATCAGATGTAAACAGTGCTAAATCATTCAGGTTTTTATTTGTATGAGTTAACTGTCATTCACACGTTTATCCGTGGATGCAGAAGTTCACTAGGCTTTAATCACCAGTGCTAAGTTGTACATTTTGTCACAGATGTCTTGTGCTCAGTTGAAGGAATGCAATTATCAGGTTCTTAAAATTATGTGCTATTCTGTTAAAATGCATGTTTTAATTAACACACATGGTGCTTTTTTCTGATGATTAGAAAACAGTAAAATGTTCCAATTTGGACAAGAAGCTTGGTACTTCCCTCCGCCTGTCACTCGCTAGGTTTGTCTGTTGGACAGTGGGTTGGTTGGTAGGTGGGTTGAATTTTTGGCATCATGTCTGGCAATGTGTGCCTTCACTCAACTAACAAAAAGCAGGGGGTAAAGCGACATGTAGTGTAAATTTCATTGTTTTACACTTCAGTGGTGAATGTAAGGTTTTGAGATACTTGCCCTGACAGCAAATGATTTTCAACGCTTATTTGCCCTCTGAAGAGTTGACTTGCCCGCAAGATGATTTCACTGTCAGTTTGCCCAGGCTTGCCCATGAGGGCAGTCATCAAGGACATTTTGCTTGGCCACATGTAGTTTCACTTGCCCAGGGCAAGCAGGCAATTGTTTCAGCACTGTATTTACATGCCAACAATTGACTTACTTTAACTCCTTTTAAAATATGTTCCTTTGTTGGAGAGCTCAAACTATGATGGCAGTTAAATTAGTCGTATCCAAACAGGAGTTCATGGACTGGGAGAAGAGCTCACAATACTTTCCAGAAATAGGGAAGCTAGAATGTGTTCAGACAAATACATGTGTGTGATAGTCAGTTGATAGTTGTTCACTTGTCAGGTGACCAGTCAGTGCTAGTATTTAGGGAGAGGCTATTACATGCACCAGCATGTCTAACTTTTTGAAATTGTCCAAGCAGGCTAATATAACATAATGACTGGAAGGTCTGTTACACTGTTGACAGTAGGCCTATGTAATGTTATACTTTTGATAACAATTTTATGAAACTGTTGATAACATACCATAATCTGAAACACTGTTGATACATGTAACTTCTAAGCCGTTACACTGTTGATAACATATATTCTGATACACTGTTGATACATGTAATTTCTACCCCATTACACTGTTAATAATGCATTCTCTGAAACACTGTTGATACATGTAACTTCTAAGCTGTTACACTGTGGATAACACATACTCTGAGACACTGTTGATAACATGTAACTTATTACACTACTGTTAATGACACATGATCAGAAACACTGTTGATATCATATAATGTATTACACTACCATGACTACTGTTAATTGTGTAATGTGAAACATGTTGATAACATGTTCCTTGTTACAGTGTTGACTGCTTAATCTCCATCTGCTGCACTCATGTGATAGCATGTAATCTGTGACACTATAGATAACAGATAACCTGTGACATCAGTGATAACATATTATCTCTACTAAACACTCCTGAAAGACTAGATTCTGTGATGCTCTGATCATAATGCTGGATTTTTTGCAGACTTTTTTGCATTCTTGAAGATGGCAGAAAATTTTACAGGAAAGAATTGGCTACATTAATAACATATAATGTCAAAACATAACATGTAAGTCCAGTGTGATTTATACTGACTTACTGTCTGCTTACTTGTTGATACATGTATGGCCAGGAACTGGTAATGTTACGTTTGCAAGGGAACAGATAACCTTTTTTTTCAATGAACAAGTTAACTACAGACTGTCCCAGCCCATTTAGTGGCCACTCCTCCACAATGTGCCCCATGGTGCTGCGGAAAACTGAAGATCCCCTGAATATTGAATAATACTGTGCATGTACAAACAAATTACACACATACATGAGTGTGATTGTATAGTCTGTTGATATGTTTCTCTGTTTTTCCCTGGATTACTTTGTCTTTGCGGTGAGGCTTTGGTGGGGGATGGTCCAGGGAAAGCGAGTGGGGTCACAGAACTGTATACACTGGAGCCGCTACCACTATAATCACATAACAATATTGCTAGCCAGAATGATTACTTGAGCCCATGTCTCTGTTGGCAGGAGTCGGTTCAATGAATACACTGTATTTAATAACACTGTGGTTGGTTTTGGTCTTTGCTTTTGTTTTTTTCAAATATGGCTTTTTGTTTTTGTTCACTTTTACGGAGCCACACAGGAGCTCATAAGTCTGGCGTCATTTTAGAGGTTGGATGATATGTCTGGTGTTACTGTACCGTGACCAGTTGTCCTTTCTCATGTCAGCATACTGTGACTGGATGGCATGTCATATCTGTTGTTAGTGTACCTGACCAGTTGTCCTTTTTCATGTGACTGGATGGTATGTCATGTCTGCTGTTAGTGTACCGTGACTAGTTGTCCTTTCTCATGTCAGTATACTGTGACTGGATGACATGTCATGTCTGTTGTTACTGTACCGTGACCAGTTGTCTTTTTTCATGTGACTGGCTGGTATGTCATGTCTGTTGTTAGTGTACCTGACCAGTTGTCCTTTTTCATGTGACTGGATGGTATGTCATGTCTGCTGTTAGTGTACCGTGACTAGTTGTCCTTTCTCATGTCAGTATACTGTGACTGGATGACATGTCATGTCTGTTGTTACTGTACCGTGACCAGTTGTCTTTTTTCATGTGACTGGCTGGTATGTCATGTCTGCTGTTAGTGTACAGTGACCAGTTGTCCTTTCTCATGTCAGCACACTGTGACTGGATGGCATGTCATGTCTGCTGTTAGTGTACCATGACCAGTTGTCCTTTCTCATGTCAGTATACTGTGACTGGATGGCATGTCATGTCTGTTGTTAGTGTACCTGGCCAGTTGTCCTTTTTCATGTGGCTGGCTGGTATGTCATGTCTGTTGTTAGTGTACCCTGACCAGTTGTCCTTTTTCATGTGACTGGATGGTATGTCATGTCTGTTGTTAGTGTACAGTGACCAGTTGTCCTTTCTCATGTCAGCATACTGTGACTGGATGGCATGTCATGTCTGTTGTTACTGTACCCTGACCAGTTGTCCTTTCTCATGTGACTGGATGGTATGTCATGTCTGTTGTTAGTGTACAGTGACCAGTTGTCCATCTCATGTCAGCATACTGTGACTGGATGGTATGTCATGTCTGCTGTTAGTGTACCCTGACCAGTTGTCCTTTCTCATGTCAGCATACTGTGACTGGATGGTATGTCATGTCTGTTGTTAGTGTACAGTGACCAGTTGTCCTTCTCATGTCAGCATACTGTGACTGGATGGTATGTCATGTCTGTTGTTAGTGTACCCTGACCAGTTGTCCTTTCCCATGTCAGCATACTGTGACTGGATGGTATGTCATGTCTGTTGTTAGTGTACAGTGACCAGTTGTCCTTCTCATGTCAGCATACTGTGACTGGATGACATGCCATGTCTGTTGTTAGTGTGCCCTGACCAGTTGTTCTTTCTCATGTCAGCATACTGTGACTGGATGGTATGTCATGTCTGTTGTTAGTGTACCATGACTAGTTGTCCTTCTCATGTCAGTATACTTAGATTGGCTGGTATGGCATGTCTGGCGTTAGTATATTGTGACTGGCTGGTATGTCATGTCAGGTGTCAGTATGCTGTTACTGGCTGGTATGTCGTCTGTGGTGTTGATATGCTGTGACTGGCTGGTATGTCGTGTCAGGTGTCAGTATGCTGTGACCGGCTGGTGTGTCATGTCAGGTGTCAGTATTCTTTGATGGCAGGTATGTCATGTCAGGTGTCAGTATGCTGTGACTGGCTGGCATGTCATGTCAGGTGTCAGTATTCTTTGACTGGCTGGTATGTCATGTCAGGTGTCAGTATGCTGTGACTGGCTGGTATGTCATGTCAGGTGTCAGTATTCTGTGACTGGCTGGTATGTCATGTCAGGTGTCAGTATACTGTGACTGGCTGGTATGTCATGTCAGGTGTAAGTATGTTGTGACTGGCTGATATGTTGTGTGGTGTTGGTTTGCTGTGACTGGCTGGTATGTCGTGTGTGGTGTCAGTATGCTGTGTCTGGCTGGTTTGTCGTGTGTGGTGTCGGTAGGCTGTGACTGGCTGGTATGTCGTGTGGTGCCGGTTGGTATGTCGTGTGTGGTGTCAGTATGCTGTGACTGGCTGGTATGTCGTGTGGCGTCGTCGTTAGTATAGTGGCTGGCTGGTATGTCGTGTGGCGTCGGTATGCTGTGACTGGCTGGTATGTCACGTGTGGCGTCGGTATACTGTGACTGGCTGGTATGTCATGTCTGATATCAGCATACTGTAACTGGTTGGGGCGTCATATGTGGCCTCAGTATACTGTGACTGGGTGGGATATCTGTTTATTTCATGTATGTTTATTTCACTGTTGTGTTACAAAGTTTCCCTTGCATGAAAGCCGTCGATGTTCTGAACAGGGAAAACCTGAACGACTGTTCATAAGTAAGTGACAAGCGTGAATTAACATTCTCATGCGTGAATTAACAACATTCATGCCATGTGGTACTGGAAGACCTCAACAAAAATTACACAGTGGGAATGGATCCACAAGTGCTGTCGCTAAGGACCCACACACAAAAAGAGCAGAGGAATGCTGAGGTGCTCTGTCCACGACGGGGATTGAACTGCTTGCATCCCCCGCCACTGATCCATGACCTACTCTTCAAAGCTCAGCACCACAAACCACATGATGAATTTAACCACAGACATGACAAATTATTAACATGGATTTTTATTTTTTTACATTTCACTGGAATTACCGATAACCACACATAAACATTGAGTTACCAATATTTACACATCAACAATTTAGTGACCAGTAATAAAATGTCAACAATGAGTTACTAGTATGTGCATGTCCACAATGAGATACAGGTAATCACACAATGACACAGTTAATGGTAGTGACAGAATATCACCGAGTTACCAGTAACCAAATGTCAACACTGAGCTACTGGTATGTATATGTCCACAATGAGATATAGGTAATCACACAATGACACAGTTAATGGTAGTGACAGAATATCACCGAGTTACGAGTAACCAAATGTCAACACTGAGCCACCAGTAAACACGTCAACAAAGAGATACCAGTAATCACATGTCAACACTGAGTTACCAATATGTGTATGTTCACAGTGAGATAGCATTAATGACACATTAACATAATTAGTTACCAGTATCCACACATCATTGCCGAGACACCAGTATCCACATATCAATACTGAGTTACCAGTAATGATATGTCAACATTGAGTTGCAAGTTGGGACACGTCAACACTGAGATACCAGGAACCACAAGTCAACACTTCAGATACCATAGATCCGTTAAACCACACTATAGTAATGTAATGGTAACCTCACGCCAATAGAGTTATTGGTAAAAACAATTTAACACTTTCGTTACCACTAAGCAGTAACCACAGGTCAACATTTGAGATACTGGTAATCACACATTAACACTGGAGTTACTGGCAATCTCACATTAACACTGGAGTTATTGGCAATCACACATTAACACTAGAGTTAACCACAACAACATTTCAGTTCTTACATGTGAAAAACATCTGTACACGATATTGTTGCCACATAGCAATGAGGATGAAGAAATGTGTAAAAAAAAAGGCCAATTACTTACTAGATACCAGTATCAATTAAAGAAAAGAAAACAAAGCTGAAATTGCATCGCACACTGACATAAAAAAGCAAGATCCTTGTAAAAATGTGATGTTTCCAGACACATTTACCACAAATTTAAAAATGTGAAAGAATAATTTCCAGCTATACAGTTTAAACTGCCTATTAACTTTGCATGGTTCATGTATATGCATGGATGCATGATACTGGATCCGTTATCTGGTATTAACAACCTTGGCTATAATGCAAATTTTAGCCCAGAGCAGACTTGGGTTAAGAGTTAACACTACACAAAAATGGAGGGGCAAAATAACTTCGGGTGCAAACTATGAACATGAAAGATTGATGAGTAAACACAAAGTTGGGGCAGCCCATTGTCTTAAACCGGCAAAACTTGACCACAGGCAAATGTTTTGTTAGTGCAAATGCAGCTATGTACAGCTAAAGCTTTCTGTGTTTACTTTCCGGTATAAAATGAGTGTTAGTAATATATGATCTGTCCACAACAAAACAAGCTCATGTTAACACAAAATGTAAACATATGAAATAAGAAAGTTACTTACTATTGGATTAGTTAAACATTTGTATGAATGTAAATGTCTACAACTGTAGTATCAAATATGCGGACAAATCCTTCTGTGTTCACTTCCCACTGACCTAGAGTGTTACCAAAATTGATGAAATCAAATCACTCTAACACAGCTTTTGGGGGGAAATGACCTAAAATTTGTACTCTCCAAAGTGTCCTTTTCAGAGGTAAATAAATGTACTACAAATTACTACTTTTGGCATTGAAACATACATTTTCCATCCCATCGTTCCTTCCAAACAAACTTCAAAGCACCTCTCTATCACAAACATCAATAGAACTCTCAGAATCAGCCAAAATGTTCAACTTTAATAGACACTGCTGAAATTATAGGTCATTTATAGGAGGTATTCTCTTTCATGAACTAGTCCTGATAGACATACAAATACATCAACTGCCACAAGATACAAAATAGGGTATACAACACAACCTTATCATACCATGGCCTCAGATATACAAGTAAGTATTCTGTATTTAAGGTACAGTGATCTTGTTACGTCAGTAATTCTTGATGTGCCACAACAAACCAATTCGGGTTTAACCAGGACAAAAGTCTTCCAAGGTCCTGCGACTATTCGCAGCCATATATAAAACAGGCTTTTGCTACACGTTTTAACAAAATTCGTTTTTTCATAATCAGAAATTCAGATTTTCGGCCGACAAATAAATAGTTGGAGTCATTAAAAACGCACGAGTACAGTATACTGTGTACTTAGTACAGAAGATACACCACAATACACTGCTGCACTTTTTCTAATCAGATACTCAGTAAATAAGGAAATGCATGTAATTTAAACAAGTTTGACGTGCGCACAAGTGCGCCAAGGAAACCCTTCATATCGAATGTTCATAAGTTGGCACAAGCATTTGTTCCGCTTGCGTTTTTCATGGCGCTAACCACATATTCATCTGATCATTGTCTAACATCATACTGGAGAATTTTCACTGGAACAACTGCAGTCGGGTTTTGCTAGTGGTGCAAACTGTGTGCCTGGAGTAAACCACCGCTTTCTGGCAGGTAACTGACAAACATCCCAACTCAAAGATTCGGCCAATCTAGCCAGAGATGGATTTCAGTCTATGGCCTCATTGGTAAGCGACAGACCTGCTTCATGCCGGCAAGAAGCACTCTCCTGACATCACAGAAAAAGCTTCTTTGCAAAAAGTCCAAAAATTCACGAAGAAAGCATAATACTGTATATGAGCTAAAGTTTGGTCGGTGCAAATGCACTTAGAGTTTCAAGGTGTAAGTTATATCATATGCAATTGTCATAATTACAAATAATGTATAGATACATTGCCATGGAAGTTTTGTTTGCCGAAATGTTACACCCTCTTTATAAAACGGACCACAGAACAACATGAAGGCCATAAAAGATACTTTTGATGTCAACTCTTACGTTTTTCCGTCAAAGAACGTATCTGATCAAACTTCACCCAAGAAACTCTTTTTGTGTATGACCCTGTAAGGAACAAGCAGATAAATCAGACGTAATCCAGCAAAATGTGTCACTTAAAAAAGATACATTTTAGGTGCAATACCGTACTCTGGCAGGCGTTGGTTGTCCGCTAAAAATTCAGATCGTGACTTTTAACTCTCCGGGTCATTTTGCACCGAGTGATACACCTATAGAATACATGTTCTCTTTGTAGAAACAACTGCCAATCAAACCTGACCTTACACTTCAGCTAATGAATATTTATGAGTTACTGTAGCAAAGTGTGATAATATACTATAAACAGATACAAATGCACACACACAATGTTTCCAAAAAGCCATCATCCTCTATAATTGCAGGTACATTATGAACGAAAATTCACACAACCGTTAATATATGTGCAACTGAAACTGAAAGAAATTTCCAGCTGTGGGAAAGAAAAATGTAAACAACAGTCTCCTAAAAAAAATTCAAACTGAAATGATATGCAGTGTTTTGTCAGAAGTCTGTTCACACGATCACCATGCGTGAAAAATGAAATTCACTCCACCGTCAAGTCGAAGGTTGAAAATAATTCAGGAAGTAGTACCATCTGCTTGTTTGGTAAACATGAGGGAGAAACTACCCATTACTTAAGTCTAGAAGACATCTGAGTTGTCATAATCTCATACACCTTAACTTCTCTACTGTGCAAACCAAAAAACAATTCGTACTACTCCTAGGATGCTGTGCTGATTTGAATGGGAATAATATCACACTACTGGCAGTGTTTGTAATGCTGAAGAAAGAGGCTGCAACGCAAGAGCAAATAATTTTGAAAAAATTCAATTGAGTACATCAAGGTTACAGCATTAAGCAAATTTAGAGCCATTATAAGTGTGCGTATACATTTGTTTCCTTGCAGTTTTTTTTTTTCTTTTTTGTCCAGTTTTTAAAGTATTCAATACTTTTAAATTCAAACACAACTGTACTTTCAATAAATAAAAAAAACAACAACTTTTTACTCATTTCAACGGTGCTAAATATCTCACTAATGAATTTTTCTATTATATCATGACAGTCAGATTTACTGGGTGGAGGAAAGAGGAACCTCCGGACAAAACCAACGGGCCTTTGCCAGGTACCTGTCAAACTTCCAGACATAAAAGCTATGACTTAAAATGCACAACTTCCTTAACCGTAATGTTTGAGAGTGTGAACACATTTGAACTTTCATGACAGCAAATGGCCAGGACTGAGGCGAGTGGCAACGCCCCTTACCTTGTTCTCGCCTACAGTCAAATGGCCAGGACTGAGGCGAGTGGCAACGCCCCTTACCTTGTTCTCGCCTACAGTCAAATGGCCAGGACTGAGGTGAGTGATAACGCCCCTTACCTTGTTCTCGCCTACGGTCAAATTTAGACGAGTGGCCTGCTACTCAGGGCACACCATAAAACAGGTTATTTGTATGCATGTATTAATATATTAAAAGATTTGATTTACTCTCCTTCTGCTCATCTAAACTTACGAAAAAGGACAGCGGAAAACAGGCATTTTTATATGACGGGTGTTTTGCGACACATTCAAGAATATTTTGACTTCTACAACAGTGGCCTACATTATCGTGGCAGGAAACTGGGAAGTTCCACGGGAAAACCCCAGACCATGAGCAGGCTGTTGGTCCAACAGTTTGAGCACCCTTCATTTTGTGTGGGAGGCTCGCTGTGAATCAGAGGTAACAAATGCTGCCCAGCACGTCAATACTAAACCCATGAATTTTGTGAAATTCTTCAAGTGACACTAAAAATCTTTTTCTAAAATTGTCCGAACTAAATAAAAACTTGATACCACTGTATCAAGACAAGACTGTGGTTAAAGATGCTGATAGGCAGAACGATCAAAAATCTTTCGCACGAAAGCTATTTCAAATGCTTACAAACCTCAAAATATACACCAGGTGAATGAATCCACCAGTAATCAAGTAACATTATTCAAACAAGTTTTATCACCCACGTTAGGCATTCAACATCAAAAAACAAGCTCTGACTGGGGTTCTATGTACATGACAACTCAAGCAAATAAAATCCTATGTGACCAGGATCAAAGATCCACAGAGGTCAACAAATTTGGCTACACACAACCATAGGAACAGAAAAAAAACCACTAAACTAAGAAAAAAAAAAACATTTGCACATTCAGCCTCATTAAAAATCCCAACTTGAGGGACCATCTCCAAATATCTGCGTTCCTGCTGCGACTCATTGCAGGGGGCCGTCCGCCGAAGCAGTGTAGCTTTTGACCCGCGAGAAGTACAACGGTGGATATGCCTTGTTGTTGAGATCAAATTCCGCCACAGACTCTTCACCTGTTAACCTGTAACAGAAACCAGTTTGCGCTCACTCAAGAGCTTTCCCACTGAATGTCTGCATCAGCTTCATTACGGCATTAGTCATTCAATGATGCTCTCTCAGGTAATCACGAGACTTGCCTAAGACCAGTTGCCATCAAGATATGTCACACGTGGGTGAGTTTGCCAGTAATTCGAAACAGGCAATCCTAGAATCCAATATTTTTCACTTAGAAAATTCCTTTAACAAAACAGGACAAAAATATTTTACACACAGTTTTTGCTGACTGCTCTTTTGATGTAAACTTCATTTATAAGATGACACCTCTTGGAAAGTTATTCACCTAAGCTCGCTCTAAATAAAATCACCAATGTATTTGTGACACGGTAGCATTCCTTTCTCCATTTAATTTATTTATTTGATGGGTCTTTTATGCCGTACTCAAGAATCCTACCTCCACAGCTGATGAACAGAGTAGTGAGTCCACACCATCTGGGCATACTTCCTCCTGCCGGCATTACACACCTCCAACTCCTACACAACACACACAACAATCAAAACACAAGACGATGGTGTCTAAATCTTTTCAAATCTGGAAAATTTAATTTTTTTAAAAATTGGAAAAAAAAAAGGACTATGTGATGATGAAAATAAACTGGCCCAAATTTTTTACTATTACAAAACTTTCGGGGAAGATTTTCCTGCACAAACAACAGGTACTACGAGACAATTAATACATATCAAGTATATATTTACTGAGAAAAAGCATTGTGTGAATTCCTGTCAATTGTTTCACTTCTAGATAGGCTACTAGTAAGTCCTCCTATTTGTCTCATTTTCAACGTATACCCAGGTGCTAAAACACACCTGATGTGTTCATGTACTGTCTTACCAAGTGGAAGGTCCTCTCTGGTTCGTTCTGGTTGACGTTCAGGAGTCGCCGTTTGTAACGAGCAAAGCCCGATGTCACGTACTCCGTCTTCACTCTCTTCAGCACCGCAGTTACCTGAGGAAGCAAGAGGTAAATGCATCAGCAGAGAGGGTTTAATAAATTATCACGCATCAGACAAACTCTCTTGTTTTTGTTTGGACAGTAATGGCCCCGTGTGACCATTCACCCAGTAAGAGGGTTGCCGACACCATCTATTCCCCGCTTCCCCCGAAGGTTCACGCTGGACCCTTCTTCCCGGTTGTCCACCTAACCTTATTGTCTGTCATCCTGTAAACTCCGTGTAACATGCCCTGGGGATTGCTGCCTCTGTGCTTCAGCTTATGCAGGATCTTCACTGGGTCTTCAGGGCTTGTTAACATCAGGATTGTACCTGTGGAGACAGGCACAGGTAAATATCTGACTGCTGCTAACTGATCTCATGCTAGTTCTGTGTCATTCAATGTTGTTTCTTCCTGAACATGTGACAAGCTAAGGACGCAGACTTGTAAACATCAGTTAAGGTAAACCCTGTGAAAAAGCCATTACCAGCTAGATAGCTAAGATTATCTGACAGACTTACAAAATGGGACTGCGTATTTCAAAAAGTAGAGCAATTTTGTACGAAATTTAACTAAAGCAGTCGACATCCATGTGCCATACCACTTTTATTGTTAAGAACATACCAAATAAATAAATATCACAAATCAGCAAAATTGTACACTTCATTATTTTGTTTTCAGTGTAATTTACAGTGAACAAAACACTGTGTCTTTCAAGCAATCACAGACTGACTAAACTCACACATTTCTTGCAAGTTTTGACCACACAATCAGTATTACATGCAGAACTGTTCATCAGGAATATTTTTTCGAAAAGTAAGTTCAACAACAGAAACTCACCTTCTGGGAAGAATCTCAGGTACCTGTAGTATTCCACCGTGTGCCATGGTCGATACAGATTGTCCACATTCCTCTCTCCTGGACGCATGTAGGACGCCTTGCTGATGTAACAGCCTGGCACACAAACGACAAAACGTCACCATATTTACTGCTGACTGAATGATTATGGCTCTGTAGCTGATGTAACAGCCTGGCACACAAACGACAAAACGTCACCATATTTACTGCTGACTGAATGATTATGGCTCTGTAGCTGATGTAACAGCCTGGCACACAAACGACAAAACGTCACCATATTTACTGCTGACTGAATGATTATGGCTCTGTAGCTGATGTAACAGCCTGGCACACAAACAAAACGTCACCATATTTACTGCTGACTGAATGATTATGACCCACTGTGTCTTCAGCTGTATAGCTACCATATTGTGGTGATATTTCTGACTGAAATTTGTCTTTAAAGATTACTGAATTTCACCTCAAGTTTGGCCATTGAAAATTCATTCTCAGACACTCATAAGGGTTTTAAAATGAAGCTTTTCATGCCACCACTTAAGTTTTTCTGATAGGAATACATCCAAGAAAATGTGCCATTTGTAAAAAGCTAATCTTTACGTTACATACTGTACTTCATATATGTTGGGAAAATTGAACACAAGTACAAAAAGTGAGGAAGATAAACTTGAGGTAAAAAAAGACCATTCTTTTTCACTTTTTTTTTTTTTTTTTGCATTACTTGTAACATTATTATCAGAATGACAGTAGCAACATTACTTGGCATGAAAGAATTCCGTACATTGTACATTGTCCCGAATACGACAGTCCGACCATGATAACAAACCAGGCCTCTCTATGTACTCACCACTGTATCTCAAATGAGGCCTCTCTATGTACTCACCACTGTATCTCAAATGAGGCCTCTCTATGTACTCACCACTGTATCTCAAATGAGGCCTCGCTATGTACTCACCACTGTATCTCAAATGAGGCCTCTCTATGTACTCACCACTGTATCTCAAATGAGGCCTCTCTATGTACTCACCATTGTATCTCAAATGAGGCCTCTCTATGTACTCACCACTGTATCTCAAATGAGGCCTCTCTATGTACTCACCACTGTATCTCAAATGAGGCCTCTCTATGTACTCACCACTGTATCTCAAATGAGGCCTTGCTATGTACTCACCATTGTATCTCAAATGAGGCCTCTCTATGTACATGTTCCTCCAGCCACCATATTTCTTACACTTTCCGGTGTTAACTCCCCATATCCTAACAACAACAACAACAACAGTTCACTGACTTGATTCCTGTACTCCTTTTTAAGTGTAACTGAATGTATATGGATATCTCAATAATGAAAGAATTCTTCATAAAGAATAACCTCATAAAAATTTATTTGTCTGCAATGTGCAACATTTATTGTTCTAGCTAGCCTTTAAAAAAAGTTCCATTTCACTGAGTGGCCAAGTGGTATACAATGCTATCATCACAGACCACCAGTCCATGACCAATATGTTCAGATGTCTGAATGAGAATTCTGTATTATTGCGAGCTAATAATATAAATACTGAAACAAACATTTGTGACAGGTAACAATCCATTTACAGGAATGGTGAGGAACAACTATTTTTCAGAACTGTGAAATTTCCCCTGTCATTGTAGGCATGACTCACTTCAGACAGGCGCGCTTCCAGATCTCCTCATCTCTCGCACACAGGTAAAACCCGCGGCACACCTGGAACAAGAAACATGGGAGTAGTACTCAGCAGATAGTGGTTCTGGCATTGATTAAAAAAAATATAACTGGTTCAATCCTTTTTCTTTCCCTGCTGCAGCCATTTTTATGGATTGAGGAAATGACAGCCCTTTGTGGACAGTAAACCTACTCACTTTAATCGTGGTTTATTGCCATAAAGACTCGTGGTTTATTGCTACAGGACTACTGGTTTATTGTCACAGGAATTATAATCGATTGCTACAAAGACACATGGTTTATCGCCACAAAAGTAGTGGTTTATTGCTCTATGACAGGCCGTTCATTGCTGCCAGAGTAGTGGTTCATTGTTACCTAGTAGTGGTTTATTGTTACAGGAGTAGTGGTTTGTTACAGGAGTATTGTTTTATTGTTACAGGAGTAGTGGTTTATTACTACATGAGTACTGTTAGAGGAGTAGTGGTTTATTGCTACATGAGTAGTGGTTTATTACTACATAAGTAATAGTTTATTGTTACAGTAGTGGTTTATTGTTACATGAAAAGCGTTTTGTTGTTACAGGAGTAGTGGTTTATTGTTACGTGAGTATTGTTTTATTGCTACATGAGTAGTGGCTTATTGCTACAGGAGTAGTGGTTTATTGTCACAGGAGTAGTGGTTTATTTCTACAGGAGTAGTGGTTTATGGCTACAGGACTCATGGTTCATTGCTACAGGATTACTGGTTTATTGCAAGAGGAGTGTCATTTGTTACAGGAGTAGTGGTTTATTGCTACCTGACTGGTGACTTATTGCTGCAGGAGAAATGGTTTATTGCCACGGGACTAGTTGTTTATTGCTACAGGCCTAGCAGTCTATAGCCATAGGCCTAGTGGTTTATTACTGCAGGAGTAGTGGTTTATTGCTACATGAGCATTGTTTCGTTTTTACAGGAGTCGTGATTTATTGTTACAGGAGTAGTGGTTTATTGCTACAGGAGTCATAGCTTACTGCTACATGAGTACCGTTTTATTGATACAGGAGTAGTGGTTTACTGCTACATGAGTACTATTTTATTCTTCCAGGAGTAGTGGTTTATTGTTACAGGAGTAGTGGTTTACAGCTACATGAGTACTGTTTTATTATTACAGGAGTAGTGGTTTATTGTTACAGGAGTAGTGGTTTACAGCTACATGAGTACTGTTTTATTGTTACAGGAGTAGTGGTTTATTGCTACATGTGTACTGTTTTATTGTTACAGGAGTAGTGGTTTATTGCTACAGGAGTGGTGGTTTATTATTACATGAGTATTGTTTTATTGTTACAGGAGTAGTGGTTTATTGTCACAGGACCAGTGGTTTAAAGCTACAGGGGTAGTGGTTTATGGCTACAGGACTCATGGTTTATTGCTACAGGATTACTGGTTTATTACAAGAAGAGTGTCATTTTTTTTTGTTGTTGTTACAGGAGTAGTGGTTTATTGCTACCTAACTCATGACTTATTACTGCTGGAGAAATGGTTTATTGCCACTGGACTAGTTGTTTATTGCTACAGGCCTAGTGATTTAGAGCCATAGGTCTAGTGGTTTATTACTGCAGGAACAGTGGATCCACTCATCAGATTTTCCCATCCAGTCAGCACTTCATACAGCTACAGGTAGCTCACACACCAACTGTCCTACAACTCACCATGGCCATGTTCTCCAGAGCTATCATATCAAGGTCGTTGGTGATGACCCATTTGAAGATGTAGACAAGCACTTCCACAGGCAGGGCAGATATGTGGGCAGACTGGAAGGAAAAAATTTGTTTATTTATGTGATTGAATTTTTCACTTATGTGTATGTGACATTGAAAGGAGAAAAATGGATTGCCAAGTTATTTTTGCAATTTACTCATGAGCTCCCACTCGTGTAATGGTACAGGAAATCAGTGTGACATTAAATTGGTGAAAGACAACTAGTCTTCCACAAATGCTGGATAGTACAAATGGCGTCATCTTTGTCATCAACTGCTTTGTGTCACACATGCTCACAATCGGTGAACACTAGGGCATCAATTACTGAGTTCGGTACAGAAATTCCGGTTTACAGAAACACGTCTGACCTGTCAAGCACCAGCTGGGTCTCACTGTCAAAATAATCCCCCTCAACTTACCCTCTGTACCCAGTCACGCTGACAGATAGTCTCGGACTCCACCTGTAGCCTTGTCAACTTTAACCTGTCACAATCCCCCTCAACTTACTCTCTGTACCCAGTCACCCTGACAGATAGACTTGGACTCCACCTGTAGGCTTGTCAACTTTACCCTGTCACAATCCCCCTCAACTTACTCTCTGTACCCAGTCACCCTGACAGATAGTCTCGGACTCCACCTGTAGCCTTGTCAACTTTAACCTGTCACAATCCCCCACAACTTACCCTCTGTACCCAGTCACCCTGACAGATAGACTTGGACTCCACATGTAGACTTGAGAACTTTACCCTGTCACAATCCCCCAGATCTTACCCTCTCTACCCAGTCAAGCTGACATATACTCATGAACCTGTAGCCTTGTCAACTTTACCCTGTCCCCTCAAGGTCTTACCCTCTGTTCGCAGTTAGGCTGACAGACAGTTCTGGACTCCATCTGTAGCCTTGCCACCTTTTACCCTGTGACAACCCTCCTGATCTTACCCTCTGCTCCCAGTCAGGCTGATGAGTAGTCTTGGACTCCACCTGTAGCTTGTCAGCTTTTACCCTGTCAAAATCCCAATGATCTTACCCTCTGTTCCCAGTCTGGCAGACATATAGTCTTGGACTCCACCTGTAGCTTGTCAGCTTTTACCCTGTCAAAATCACAATGATCTTACCCTCTGTTCCCAGTCTGGCAGACATATAGTCTTGGACTCCACCTGTAGCTTGTTAGCTTTTACCCTGTCAAAATCACAATGATCTTACCCTCTGTTCCCAGTCTGGCAGACATATAGTCTTGGACTCCACCTGTAGCTTGTCAGCTTTTACCCTGTCACAATCCCCCTGATCTTACCCTCTGTTCCCAGTCTGGCAGACATATAGTCTTGGACTCCACCTGTAGCTTGTCAGCTTTTACCCTGTCAAAATCCCAATGATCTTACCCTCTGTTCCCAGTCTGGCAGACATATAGTCTTGGACTCCACCTGTAGCTTGTCAGCTTTTACCCTGTCACAATCCCCATGATCTTACCCTCTGTTCCCAGTCTGGCAGACATATAGTCTTGGACTCCACCTGTAGTCGTGTGAACTTGAACACCAAATCCATTTCTTCCTCATCTTCTTCCATTACACTGGTAATAAAATTATTACTATCATTTTTGCTTTATGTTCCACTGAATATATATCACTCATTTAATGTGGCGAGGAAACCTGGGGAGAGCCCGGAGAAACCCACGACCATCCGCAGGTTGCTGGCAGACCGTCCCACATAAGGACAGACAAGTTCACGACAACACCACTTATGTGCAGCTCCTGGGTCGTTGTGCTCTCCTCTCACTCCAACCACCAGGCCAGAGGCCACTCTCGCCTGACCTGAACTCACAGCCAAATCAGGTGGATTCAACCCTGCCACATCAGGCACAATTCCTGACCTAAAGCCATGGGTTAAAAACAGACTTTGCTGGATCTGAGCCCGAGAATATTAAGGTAAACTTAGCAAATATCTGTCACAGTCATGCCAGTGAAAGTCTTCAAAGAACCATGTTAAATGAGAAAACACAACAATGATGTTAATTTTCCAAAAATTTAATTTCATCAACAGTTACACTGTATGAAAAGCATACTGTGTGAAACTAATGTGATCAAGTCACATTTTTTGTTTTTTTTTTTCCATTTGGTTTCTTGGGTGATAAAATTAGTGTGCCACTCTGGTCAGAATACAAAATACCTAGAAACATAAAAGTTAAAGGCGAGAAATCCTAAGGAACAAAACTAACACCTTCTTTCAAAGGACTGTTGACGAATAACACCATTTAACCCATATAGCTCAAGATTCCTTAAAAAACAAAATCTTTGGCCGTGTCCGTAAAATTCTCCTGATGTGACTTCATGTCTGGCAAATTATACAGGGATGACGTCAAGAGCGTTTGAAAGGACTGCGTCATTTGTGGACCAACGTCAGCCATTAGTGACGTCGTGTGTTCGTGTGTGACATCTCACCAGGCGAAGTCAAAAGGACCGAAAAATTTTGTTTCCGTATTCTGTGACGAAACATACAGCATCTGTTTTAATACAGTGTAATATTTTCACCATGCAGGAATCTCCATATTCATCTTTTCACCTTACTTTCAAGACAAAGGTGTTTTCACACATCAGAAGCTCTTTAAGGATTTTAAATGTCATACTCACCAGCCTTCTACAGAGCTTTCACTCTCTTGCCTCTCTGTCAAACACAAAGACAGGCTGCTATATTTAAACTGACTCAACTGTCATACTAGAGAATATTTCACTTCTCAACATTGCTCAGGTTTATTGGGTGAGGTAAACCCGACAGTACTCTCGCAGTAATAACCAAGTAGTGCCTGAGACCCAATAACAGTATACTGATACCAGGACGTTGAGTGCCTTTAGTACTAAGTGCCAAATAAGAAACTGTCAAGAATACCTTAAATCACCTCCAATTTCATCCATGATATACCTGATAATTTCCTGACTCTGGGAGTTTGAGGTGTGTTTGGAAGGTAGAATGATATGCTGGTGGAAAAATGCAAGTTTCAGCTCCAAATGTAATATTTTGAGGTATTTATTTGTTTGTAAAAATGCACTTTTTCAAGTGAAATTTCCTGTCCTTTACAGTATTTATTTACTTATGTGATAGGTGTTTTACGCTGTACTCAAGAATATTTCACTTATACGAGGATAGCCAGCATTAACCGAGGAAAACCCACAACCATCTGCAGGTTACTGGCAGATCTTCCCATCATGTCTGCTATTCGTTATACCATTGCAAAGGTAAAAATATACATATGGCGCCCTTGATAATCATCAAAGATAGAGAGTGGCAGATAATCCTAGAGCACTCGTACCTCGGCCAGATGGAGTGGGCCTATAGTCTATCATGGACTCCACCTCAGGGACCAGCTGAATAGCTCTTCTGTACAAATCCACGGCTGAAAAAATAAAACACAAATCTGAACGAAACTTATTAATCTATTTAACAGTACCTGTGGTATAATAATAATAATAATAATAATAATACTTTACTTAACGAGGAGGTTCAATTGGTACAGGACCAATCTTCCTTGAGCCCCTCACACAACACCCATTCACACACCCATACATTCCCCTGTCTGAGATCTACAACTTAAAAAATTACCTACAAAAGTATGCTATATAAGGAGAAGCAAGGATGAGTATAACAACCCAAAAAGGCTTCACAGTCTAAAAGTACAATTTATAAAGACAGCTATATGTGCATCTGTTTACATGTATCATCAAAACATCAACAAAGCATCAACACGTGATAGTTCATGTGAGTACCAAGATCAAAACTGGTTTTAGTTGGACAGAGAAGTTTTGGAGATAATTAGGGCTTCTAAGCATCTTTTAAATGACAATAAATCAGGTGATTCTTTGACAGATGTGGGCAGTTTGTTCCAGAGGGTCATACCTGACCAACGGAAAGAATTCTTGAACATTTCTTTGTTAGGCTCAGGATATAAAAGATTGTTAACCAAAGTGATTTTTGTTAAACCGAAGCTGCTGAGACAGAGTTGTTGAATATGGTGGTGACAGATCGCTCGAACACTAATATCGCCTTTTGGTGTTCCAGGCGTTCATATATAGTCATCCATTTCAATTTTTTAAACATCTTTCTGCTTGGTGTGGTATACGGAGCATCAAGAATCACTTGTGCCGAACGCTTCTGTAGCCGTAAGACGCTGTCAAGAAGCTCTTTAGAAGCAGAGCCCCAAACAATGGAACAGTAATCCAACAGAGGGAGAACGTACACATTGTGAAATAGCAGCCTTGCGTGAAATGGTGGATATTTCTTTATTCTTTGTACGAGAATATAAGAGGTATAACTTGCAGAAGAAGCCATTCATTCACTTAGGAACAAGAATGATAACCTACAAGAACTCAAGAATATATACTTTGTAACATGCTGCTTTTGTAAACAAAACTTTTATATATCATGCATGAAAATTCGTCTTGAATATACTCTCTTATAAACCCATATACTCCCTTATAAAACCAATATATTCAATTATAAAACCCATATATTCCCTTATAAAACCATATATTTCCTTGTAAAACCCATATGGCATAAACCATTTCAACACATGGTGTAGATTCCACAAAGTCGTTTCGATTTACGGCAATATTTAAAACTGAACATCATGTTTGATTTAATCAGTCCAACTTTCAGTTTAGTGGTAAGAATATATTCAGCACATTTGATGTCATTTTAAACAATGTAACATTTACACAATTTATTGCACATCATTTGTGCCAGTGCATACGGTGTATGGAAAACAAAGTGCTGAACAAAACTCACCTTCTGAAACATTTCCATTCTCTTCAGCTTTAATTCCCTCCACAAACAGCAACTTGGCCTGGAAAACAGATTTATAATAGTTTCAAAATAGTGTTGGTTGGTAGAGAATTATTTTAAATTCTTTTTATTCTGGCTATAAAGAAAAGAGATAGGAATATTAAAGAAATTAACATGAGAAAATTAACTAGAGCCCAAGTGCTGCGAAATGGGTCTATTGCTCTTATTCTTATTCCATTCTTCTTGTAACGAGTTACCAGTTGTATTCCAGTACAATTCGTTAGTCTTCTCCACGCACAAAGTGCCTATCCGTTATTATGTCCGTAATGGGGGACCCGGCAGCAGTACTTTGCACCATTTTATGTTGATCTTTTCTTCCTCAGCTCATGATCTTAGTTTAGAGAATGCATTTAACTAGGGCGTCATATTGTGATATACTGTAAGACTAAAGACATTTTCCCTAACAAAATTTTGGAACTAAATCCTTACCATTTCTATTTGTTTGGTTAATGTAAGCACAAACTAAGCCCAAAATATCTTCATTATTTGCACCGCCACGGTACATGGCAATTGGACAAGGCAAGACATCGTAACACAATACATTGTTTATTATAAATTTTTATTGAGCTTGTATTGCGGAAAATTTTTGGCCTGATGCATAGGGAGGCTTTGGATCCTTCAAATATATCACCACTGCTTGTAACTGATGACAGCCATCAGCTACATGTATTTTGTCACCTGAAAACGCCACCACAATGCTGGCCATGAAATAAGTCAAATGTTCCAGAGTATGGCGTAAAATGCCAATGAAATAAATAAATACATGAACTGAAAATCACATATTTTTCTACCACTCAACATTTAAAATCAAATAACACTGGGAAACACACTTCTTTCAATACAGAATTAAGATCGTCCACAAAGTTGCAACTGTTTCCGGATATTTGTTTAATAATATCCTGATTAAAATTTTGTAACAGCAAGCAAATGCCTGTAGTCCCTCTTATGCACAGAACCCCTGTTAACGTAACCCTGAAACAGAAGGTTAAGAGACAGACAGGCTAAAAGTTGCATGTGAGCTTTGCTAGGAAACCATGACAGCATAACCTATGTACTTTTTTGTAATCTTCATAAAATTAAGTTAACTATTATTCTTATCCTATTATCCCATTAATTCAGCATATGAAGGTTATTTTGATATGACTGATAAGTAACTAAAGTTTATATATATCAGGGTGTTCATTAGTAGCCAGCAGGCAGCAATTTTCCATAGCATACTAAAGCCGAATAGGAAATAAAAAGTAATACAGCGTTGCTATTGTTTCGTTGTTGTGAAAGAGAATGCTTATACCGTTGAGTTTGTCACTGTAAGTCTCATTTTCACACATCTTGTGTTTATCATTTAAATGACCATACTTTATTTCGTGTCACAAATTTGATTATTTTATCTTCTTGACTTACAACACTTGTCTGTCTTCCAACCGCGAGTGACACTTTCTGTGTGACTTGTACATTGCCTGAATTTTGCACAGGTTGTAAATGTGACCGGCAAGGTACCTGTCCATAATATATTCTTGGGAAGTAACCAAAGGGGTCAATGTCAAAAGCGTGACACAAGCACGAACCTCATTGAAAGTAGTTCCATCGCCGTTAAGTTCGGAGATCTTTGGCGCATTTTTGGAGTTCAGATGACAGACTCAGGTCAGAATTTTAAAATAACACCCTGAGTCCATCTAGATAGACTAACACCCCTTCTATTTCGGTCTTCCCTCTAGTCAAGTCCATTATTCTTGAGCAGTAAACCAAGGGGTCAGGTCAAATGACGTACTCACGGTTTGGTAATTACCTTCCTCATTATTTCCACCATTCCATAAATTCAAACAAAACAATGAAGTAAACATCACGATAGGAAGTTAATATTTGACCACAACACACGGTCTATTTCGTTAAACCCACTGACACTGAGTAATTTGGTGAAACTACTTCCAGAAATTTCTCCACATTTTTTTCATGCCTCTGTAATGGGCCCGTGGCGATTCTCACCAACAGATCCACAAAAAAACCCCCATCGAACTCCCAATAAAAACTTTAAGAGTAGTACCCTTTTTGGAAGACTTGGTGGGGTTATACCCGCCAGCATATGTTCAACGATGGCCAAGGTGTCTGCCTGATACAGCGAAACCTCTCTAGTGTTACTCTTACCCTGTCCACCTTGCCGAGTTTTGTCAGCTGTGGTTCTGTCACACTCTTCGTGACCCCGCCATCAATGGGGCTGTTCCTCACACTTGACTCATTGGACGATGGCTGGCGCTCGCTGATCTCACGCTGCCAAGCCATTCGGAACTGGTTCAGCTGATTGTCCAGGCTAGGTGGATCATCCAATGAGAGATCGTCAATCTCTGCTGGTAATCCATTTTCTGACGCCTGCACAAACATTATAGGAGCTTTAACTGAAATGACCCTTATTGGCATTTTACGCCGAAAGGAGCTGTGGTTATTGAATGTCACGTTGCATGGTTTTAACATTAAGAAAATAAAAAAAATAAAATAAAAAAAAAAACAAAATAGCAATTCACAAACAAGATGATTTGATTAAGTTTCTAAGACAAAATTATATCTTCTAGTCTTCATTTATTCATTTATTCATTTGATCAGTGTTTTATGCCGCACTCAATACTATTTTACTTAAGTAATAATTATGATGGGGGGAATCCAAGAAAAAGCCTGAGGGAAACCCACAACCACCTACAGTTGGCAGCAGACCATTCCGTGTGTGACTGGAGCAGACTCAGCTCCACTTGACCGCACAACGACTGCATTCATAAGAAGCTCCTGAGTCAATGTTCTGTGCTAGCACTTTAACCACTTAGACACAGAAGTCCTCCTGAGTCCTCAAGTACAAAATTCCTCCTCAGACACAAAAGCCCCTCTCTAATTTATGAATGCTACTTTATAAGCATGCGTTTGATAATGGTACTTAGTATGCCGTTCCAAACAAAATGTGGCTGACAGAGTGTCTGATTTAACAAAAAACCAACTGAGACCGAGGAAAATTATCTCACCAAGTAAGTGAATGCATACAGCGTATGTTTTGAGTGAACAATAGCCTTTTAATGATTGGTCTTGAGGAGTGATGGATGGATCTATATTATGTTCCTATCTATTTATTTGATTGTTTTTTAAGGCTGTCACTGGTATGATAGCAGTCAAGTCTACTGGGTAAGGAAACCAGTCCCCAGAGAGAAATCACTGACCTTTGCCAGGTACCTGACAAATCTCTGGGCATAAAACCATAGACAGACAAGTGAGAACTGAACACAAATACACAATTTCATTGGTTAAGACCGGGCATGATGAACATTGCCACTCAGCACTTTAATCGTCTGATCCAGTGAGCTGTTTTTATTAAGGAATATTTAACTAATATGATGGTGGAAGGCATTGTGGAGGAAGGGAAGATTTGGACTTGAACTCACAGCTAGCGCCAACACAAAAAACCCCTGGCCGATACGTTACACAATGATGGACATACAACCAGAAGGTTGAATTTTAGCTGTAGCTATGAAGATCATAGGATGTTTGGATTATGTAGTCATCATAGTTATAAGACAGTTGGATAATATAGTGAAAGCTAATTTACGCCCTAAATGATGGTTGGATAAAATAGCTGTTGTGGGTGATGGGTGGTTGGATGATGTAGTCATCACTGTTGATGAAAACTGGATCCCTGTATTTTTGTCAACCATCAAATTAAGATTTGCACTTCACAGATTTTGTTGCTCTTAAGTTTATTTTACAAAAGTAGCTGGTTCTTCTGACTGTTTAAAGTATTGCCAGCGTGTAAAACCCACGGAGAAAAAACATAATCAAATGTAAGAATCCTTTTAGTTAAAAACCTTAAATCTTCTAAAAATGTTGCAGAAACTAAGGCCAAGATTTGCTGGTTGTTTGCCTCCATAGTGGAGCCAAATGAATTAGACGTTGTATATACTGCCGATGCAACGTCTAACAGAGGTCCATTTACAAAATGAGTGGTATTTTTCCTATCCGTATCTAGACGCTGCCTGTCCTTTAAAATCTGTATGTTCCTCAATCAGCGCCAATCAGCCAAGGGGATCGCATGTCACAGCGGTATAAAAATGCTTGCGTTAGGTCCATATCAGCTGTCTTAGACCATTGCTTCAGTCACTAATTCCTGCAGCCTGCCATGTTTAGTCAGCTGTCAAGAGAATCCAGTAATCTCTGTGAAGTTTTTCGATGCAGGATTCTCGCTGTTACATGGGGTAGCTCAAAAACCGGAAACTCCCACAATGCTCAGAATTTACGATAATCACAAATGTCTAGCATTCAGCAAGTAGTTAAAAATGGGGCCATTGACTAAAACAAGTGATGTGAGTTTAAGAGAAGAGTTTTAAAATTCCTGCAGTGTGTGATCCCCTCGGCTAATCACTGATCATGGAGGAACATACAGATTTTAAAGGTTAGGCAGCGTCTGGATACGGACAGGAAAATACCCCTCGTTTTGTAGACGGACCTCTGTTAGACGTTGTATCGGTAGCATACAAGGTCTAATTCATTAGGCCATCCATTGAGTTGAATTACATCTGTGAGCATTTTTTTTCTTGTCTTTTCCGATTTACCCTTGAGTGTTTATTGTTACCAGCAGGGGCATAAGTTGTATCTTCGCCATTGGTGTGTTTGTTGGGCTTTTGGCCTCGCTGAACAGGGAGAGACTATAACAGTATTTCATCATAACGAAACCGGTTTCAACTTGTTAACACTGTCAATAACAAATTTGTTGTTGTTGTATACAATGCCTTAACAAGCACCCATTCAACTATGTCCTTCCCTTTTTCACCCGTGATAGTCATAATGACAGCCATATTTTATTTCAGGTACATAACTAACTCACCATTTTTTTCCAGCTGGGGTGCTGAAAAGGCTCAAATAAATAGCTCACGGAAGGAAAATACGATAACAGTGGTTGAAAACAATCTTGCTTTGCGTACGGCTGCCATCTTGAAAACGACTGTTTTTCGCAATCAACATGCAAACTGCTTTACGCCGCGCAAGAAAATCCGTGTAAACAAAATACATGTACAACAAGAGCTGGCTAGCTCCCATCGGCCCTAGAAACAAGTCATTCTAAAATGAAAGAGGAATGCAAACTTAGTATATGTAATTGAGTCCATTGACAACTTATACTTGTACGTATTTAAACCGATCAATTGAAGCATACGGTTATAAGCAATGCATGGATGCTGTGAAGAATGACTAGCTGACAGGCTAAGTTTGATGTCAAGGACACCACAGAAGGATCAATAAAGATAGGTTTAAGCTGAAATCTGTGGTTGTGGCTTTTTCTCTATCAGAACATCTTTTATCTATTGAATGATTGATTGATCGATTGATTGATTTTTGCACATTTACTAACATGGTGATAGATACACATGGTGTTTAAGTAGTAATTAAGTGATTTTAGCATTTAATTTCTTGTCTTCATTGAAGCATGCATGTTAGGTTCTAATCGCAGTTTCATGTTAAGGATGTGTTTGCAGTGTTTTTATAATGTATACAAGAAATCCCATCTTGCATGCATAAGGCAAAGGAGAGATTAAGAGCTCCACACTGTTGCACTTTTATAAAATATCGTCTCTGGTAGGAGTACAGGGGAAATGACCTCATCCCGACTGGTAGCCAAAACGAGGCTCTTCATATTCCACAAGATGGCGTCTTGTCATTAGGACAAGCCGAGCGATCGGCTTCTATTCTCAGTAGTTTTTTCTCGAGAAAAAGCGGATTTTCTCATTCTTCCAGCTGTTGATTCGTTAGGTGAGTATTTGGGACCTCTGTGGGATTTATATTTAACGTATAGAAGGTATTTGTCGGTATTTAAGCCATTCGAATGAGTGCACTGATTTGGGGGTTTGATTGCGGTTTTCCGGTTGGGGGTGTCAGAGGGACCCTCGGAGAAGGAAAGTGAAGGTAGGGCTTGGGGGTAGGGGGAGTGTGTGTGAGGGAGGGGACCTGTGGTGGGCGGATTATGAGAAGAAATCTCGTGTCTTAGCTACTGCTCTTTGTGTGGGTCGTTGAACTGAAATGTACAGTAGCCGCGTAACTGTGAAATTGTTGGAGTAGCGGTTTGAATTTAAAGTTGTTCCATTATCTCATATACTTGATTATGAGGTCTAGCTAAGTCAGTTCAGTTAAAAATCTCTGCACAATTTTATCAGCTGTTTATGTTTATTTGGTAGCAGATGGTTGAAGTTTGTATGAAGCAAAATAACAACAACAACAAAAAATGCAAAACGAAAATAAAATTATCTTTTGCAGAGTGTGCAGAAAAACAAAGTGGACACATCTACCATTGTTCTATTTATAGTAGAAACTAAAGCTTTTGAATAAATGTATCCTTGCAAGTACCCAGCTGTACCTTATTCAAATGTGGGCATCAAGAAGGAAGTGAAACATATATTCATGGGTGATTTACACATGCATGTACATAGCCTTAGTGACTGTGCTGCTTTTTTTCACATTTGTGCTTGTAATGGAGGAAAAAAAAGCTGTTTTGAGACTGCAGACATTTTCTCTGAAGTGCCAAAATACCTACATGTAGGTGAATATAATTGCACTACACCAGCACTCCTTAAGACTCTGCTGTGAAGAAGTATTGCCTGAAATGCTACACTGCATTTGTATTCAGTCGACTGCTAAGTTGCTTCCTTACTTTATGTACCAACATGGCTTACTCTGTGGGAAGGTTTGCCAGCAACCTGCGGATGGTCGTGGGTTTCCTCCAGGCTCTGCCTGGTTTCCTCCCACCATAATACTGGCCGCCGTCATATAAGTGAAATATTCTTGAGTACGGCGTAAAACACCAATCAAATGTATAAGTAAATTTATGTACCAACACATACCTTATGGCACCATTCTTCAACAATACTGAAAAGTTCAAACATGGTTGTACTGCCTGTATGAAAAATGTTCGAATGGACAATTCATATTTAACTATTTAATATTTTTTAATATGTGGCCAGCTGGTGTTAAGGAAAAACAAGTTATTCCAAGATCCAGATTTCATCGTTGTGTCGTGGAATTGATTTCCTCTCCCATAAGAGTATGTATTAAAAACATTAGAACTTTTCATTTACGAAATCTTTGCAATACTGCAGCTCTCAACCTGCTTTCTTGGCATAGGTTGTCATATTTATGATTACTTTTTTTTTGTCTTGAAAGTCAATAAAGGACTGCATCCAGATGATGGATATGAATATATGACTGTACGTCTAGTAATAGTTTAGCGTATACAAGATAAAAACTTGTGTGTTGAGGGTAACACAACCCAAATCAGTCAGAAGGATATATTTTTTTGTTCTTGCTTATGAAATAAGGGTTGCAAAGAAATTAACATGGAGAGAAAAATAAAAGAAGGAAATTCCATGTAAAGGAATAAAGCCCAATAAGCCAAATCGGCATTGGAGCCACCTCGCAGGATTAACGCTGTTTGGGCAAGACCTTAGTGGGTGCTCTCGCAAACTGATGCAAAACAATGCGATTTCAGGTAGTTGCTACAACCACAACAATATTCTAAGGTATGTTGACTGCTGAAAATCACATATTTTTAGCGTTATTTTGCAATTCTGCTTATTCAATGCCACAGACATCCGGGCACTTCACTCACTTGAGGCAACAGTAAGCAGATGTCGTGGTGAAATAAAACATGGGAAGGGATAGGAAAATGAACAACATTGGAAAATATTCTGAGAGCTACGGCTGATAGTACCAGAAATTACAGTATGTCATCCTACAGAATAATCTGCATAGCATATGTAAATTATGAATGTTTACAAAACCCAGTTTTGAACTTATGAGGTCGTGAAGCAGAGTTCCCTATTGTATTCCATGTTATATTGACAGTGTTTTCAGTGCTGTGTCTCAGCGAGCAAAGCGTGTTGGCGCGAGTAAATCTGCTAAAGCCCAGATGTTGGCTGTTTCGAATAGAAGCTTTAGAGTAGGGCCCTGTTTTGTTGGGTTACCCACAACAAAACTATTTTTCGTGATGGCCCAGCTGTTTTAAAATCTACAATTTTGCGTTTTGAGCTAGATGTATATTAATGTGTAATGGCGAAGCTACTGGTCTTAGATTTCCTGTGGCCTACAGGCATGCACAATTTTTGACAAACATGTGCTTAGATTATCTGAAGGTACTGAGCATGCCAATCATGTTACATGGTGCAAAGTTCACAGAGATATGCAGAAGATGACCCAGATGACCTGGTTATTCACTTAATCTGACCCTTGTCTCATTTGTTTACAAGTTCATCTACTTGCAAAGAAGGTCACGTACATGTATGTAGATATGATATGTACTGTGATGAGCATCAGTGTATTATGGCAGCTTAAACGCTTATCTCTGACTCATCAGACACCCTAGCAGTTGTTCGCTTAATCCCAAGGTCATAGAGGTGAATTTTAGCAGTTCACTTGCTGTGGACACTGTTCAGTATGCAGGAAACTTGGTAGCAATAAGTCATCCGGTCATCAGTGCTTGTAGGGACGGTCAAGTTGCCATACTTCAATTTGCGTACATTGAGAACATTTCATACTTTACTCTACTTGCAAAAATATAACATGTTAGGTATACACCTTGAGCTAACTCTGTGAATGTAAATTGTGTCATGCAGGAAAGTTTTTCAGTTGATTGTTAGAGGTTCTGGGTTTTATACTTCGGCCTGTCGGCCTCTCTCAACCGCACTGAAATTGTATAAGGAAAACATTTTGCAGTAACACCAACGTATGAAATCTACGCAACATCTATGATGTATTTTATTGATGAGCAAATGTGTTATTATCAAAGTTTGAAATTTTCATTGCCAAGATGTACCGATACGTGTACTTTGCATGGTGACTAACCAATAGATGTGCGTTGGGACCGACAATGTAGTGAGGACCTATACTGTAGTAATGAACCCATATTGTACCACCCTTTGATTGATAATGTTATGAAAACCACTGATAATTTAAAACGAAAATTTATGCATATTACTACATTATCTGTTAAAAATTACTGCAGCATCGCTTAGAAGAGAAATTACAACATTATCGGTAAAAATTTACAACAGTATTGGTTGGAAAATTTTTTACATTATCAGTTGATTTTACAACATCAGTCGTTGTAACATTATCAGTCAAAGAGTATACAGTATTGGTTGGTTACCACAGTAATGGTGATAACTACGTTATTGTTTGCAACATGTGCCGTGGGTGGAAAAGGGCAGTAGTAAGGATGAGAGTGATGTCATGTGGTACGGTGACGTCAATTCATTGAAAGATGACCTTTTGTCAATGAACATCAGAAAAGTGGGTCAGTGACGAACAATAGCTCAACTTATTCCTTACAAATCCCTTGGAAAAGTTTAGATTTTTTATCTGTCATTCTACATTTTTGGTGAACATAAATTCATACTGGTGGTATCCTGTAGATGACAGATGTATGTTACATGGGGATCTGATAAACCGGGTCAAATTGTGCCTCGAGTAATTTTCTGCTCATCTTTGAGGAATTTGTGCTTATGTGTAGGTTGTTGCATGCTTTGTTCTACACGCTTAGGTGACTTTACTGACTTGTCACCTTTAGGGTAATGTGTAACTGTTTAATCAACGCTGTAGAGTGTACATTACATGTACTTGCCGCAGGGCATCTGAATGGAAAATGTGCGTGAGATGCAGGTTTTATGAACTAACATGCCGAGAGGATTGTTTTACTGGAATTAATTCCGGAGCACAAACATTGTTTTAAAAAGAAAAAATTATAAAAATATATTTAAATGTAACTTTCTGATTGTACAGTACTTTGTTTGACACGCAATGTGCTCTTCTCTGGCCGTGTGATGAAATATGTAGAGAAATGTACACGTGTATTTTGAGCTCCTGAATTTCATATGTTTACAAAGCTACAGCTCAGATGATCAGTATGCAGATGTATATATGTCCTGCCATATCCTGATGGCCTTGACCCTGACCAGGGAGGTCACAGACTTGCATCTACCATAGCTCTGACAGGTCACGT
Source organism: Acanthopleura granulata (assembly GCA_016165875.1). Taxonomy (NCBI): domain Eukaryota; kingdom Metazoa; phylum Mollusca; class Polyplacophora; order Chitonida; family Chitonidae; genus Acanthopleura; species Acanthopleura granulata. Next base: position 2,556,132 of record JABBOT010000013.1, read on the forward strand.
GCCTTTTTATTGAGCAGGTTTTTCAGGTACAAGTTCATGGTGTTATGCCCACCATATTCCGCTTTCTTCCTGTTGAAACTTTACAGCTGAACATTGTAGAAGTGAAGAATTCTTGAGTATGGATTTCAACATATTAAGGACATACATGTAAATAAGTTATATTGACTTTGCAGATAGCCAAGTAATCGCATGGCCTTTTCACTATACTACAACACCATGGGGAGTTCCCATTGAACACGAATGGTGCAAACTCTTCCACCTACCGTCCGTCTTTCACCCGACCAGTTCTGCTCTGGTTCTGTGGTGTATTTTTCTTCTTAGGTTGAACGCTTTGCGTCCGCTGCAAATTCCGAACCCTAACGCCAACTGTTAAGTCATAATAAAACTCTACCTCTCTCGATACACTCTCAGGGTTCGCCATGAAGTTCTGATTTATTAACAGATTTACCTGTACATCTATAAAATTTCAAACTTTTCTCTTTTGATGTCATGAAAACTATGTGATGCTCAGGGGACCATTCAGTTGTCCAGGGACAAGTTTGTCGATATTTCTTTTCAGCCATGCCCTGTAGATTGTGTTAAGAGCTATACATTAAGTGTGCTTTTCTAGCAACATATGTTGTTATTGATCTGCTCCTTGGATCAGCGTCCGTTCAGTGTTTGTGATTAGGTTCAGGAGCGTGTTCTCAAATGAGATCCCAGTCAGAAAGATTTCTCTAGCTCGTAAACATCTGAATAATTCGTGAACATCTTGATTACAACTTGAAGCACCTGCTGTACGTTACGTATATAACTGTACATGTATGCCTCGATGCCTTTTTTCTGGATAAAATGTCGCCACTCCCGATATATCTAATCAGCAGCATCCTCGTAATTACTGTTAAAATTTCACCGCATGATGCATCATAATGAATGCAGTGTTTCATACTGAACAAGGACATCGTTTATGTGTACTGTTATTTCACCTAAAAGTTTGCATGAAGCATTTTTCAAGGAACACATTTTGTTTGATGATTATTGGTCGTCCGCCACGCATGGCTATATAAATGTTTTTTGTGAAGTTGCATGTAGATTAATTTCTTATCAGAGAAAATTAAGTGTTGACATTGAAAATATCATTTTAAGGCCATTATGAGCTTCTTAAAGTGCATTTTTAATTATCCCACATCAGACAAAGTCCTCTGCTTTTGATTGGACAGCAATAGTCATGTGGTAGGCGTGTATAACTCTATATATTGCAGCAGATCTATGCTGAATATGTCTGCTGACTTAACAGTAGGGAGAACACGATGACGTAACAGTTACAGTGTGACGCAACAATGACACCACCGATTTGACCACAAAGGAACGTTGACAACATTGTCCCCAGATCACTCCTTGGTAATTCAGATCTCCTCGACGCAACAAGAAAAATACTGTTGAAGCTCCTTTTGTTTTTCAAGAAACAAATATCAGTGCAGTTTTAAGGGTCTTCAGCGGGGTAAATTCATTACCTGGTTACTGAGTGAAAGGATACGAAACTATATTGGGTATATGTAAGCCTCGTATTGAGGTCCGCTGACACCTGGCCCAAAATGAGGCTTACAGACCCCATATAGTTTCGTATCCTTTCACTCAATAACCATGTAACTAATATTATACTAAACTTTAGGTTAGAACAGAAATCATGTCAGTGATATATACATGTTCTTTTTTTATGCGTTTTGTTTTGATTACTCGTATCGTTAGTGTTGAGGAAAATGTTGTAGTTTTTTTTTTCTGGAATTGTTTTAAATTGCTGTTTAGTTTATGTAGACAGAACCTGAATTCTCCGAGAAGACATGGTACATCACCCCTTAAATCGGAGTCTGATCAATTATATGTAGGACACAGTGACCATGCTCTTTGCTCTAGCTGAAATATATGTAATATGGATAGAGTTCACATGTACAGGCACCTGATAATGACCGGCTGGACTTGTACTATGCCCCCCCCCTCCCCCCAACCTGGTTTGTTTACAGATGCAAATAGGCTGTTTTATTTACGGTTTAGGGACCTACATGTTGCGCTTTGACCCAAATTTGAAATCTGAGCTTGCTATAAACATATTGATTTAGCAGATTATCAGATCAAATGGTGAACATGGTGCTATTCTTGTTAGTGCCATTGAACATGCAAGAATTTGATGCTTTTCCTAAAAACACAAGTGTAGATTCGAAATAAGGAAATGCATGTGAATGTTATAATTTTCATGCTATTCTATTTTAAAAGCATCCATACATATACAAGTACATCAAAAAAATCGTTATTACAAGAAATGATATTTAACATGTACTCTACGGTATATGGCTGGAGGCAGAAGCTAAAAAGATTGCCATTGTTAATATAATAACAGATTTACATCAATACAGAGTTGTCGGAGTTTTCTTTCTGTGTGTGTATGCAGTCATGCCAGTGGCCCTATCTGTCTAGCAGGTGTCATTATGGCTCGAAACTGAACAGATTAAGAGCATCGGAGTCATTCTTTGCTGTTGTCAAGGATACCAGCATCTGCTGTATTATTCCACGTGGAGTAATATTTGTTTTTTTATGATGACCAGAGAATAGGCTTAAATTTTGTTTTATGGGGGTTATTAAAGTGACTAGCAAGGAAGGTCATTGGACAGCTGAGTCCGGGATAATGTGACCTGTAAAAAAAGGATGAGGAAGGAGGTTTTCCTTCTCAGCCTCTACAGATGGATATTGGGTAATAAATTGCTTGTACTTTTACGTGCTGGTATTTGCGTGCGGGCTAAGGTTTTTCGTATGTTTTCTTATCCTTGTGGACCAGGTGTCACGGATTGAGCATGAGCAAATTTACTGTACAGTTACGTTTTAACATATATGGCCTGAAATTTCTACAGTGTCAAAGTTAGTGCTATTGCCTGATTTGTAGGGTTCTATTGATCCTGGAAAAGTGATTTGGGGTTTATTTGGAAGGTACATGTAGGACGCTATACTACTGGAAAGATGTCAATATCAGCTCCAGAAGTGTTATTTTATGACATTTGTTTGCCTTTAAAATATGCTTTTGTGGGGACAATTTTCAGTCATTTAACAGTACTTTGAATAATGAGGCCATTTCTGTTTCTGTTTGGGTCTCTCTGTTGCTCTGCAGTAGACCCACTGACCTACTTGTAAGTGCAATTATTGCAGACTTATCTGTACTTATAACTTTATACCTGTGCTCAGTTTGCAGCTCGGTCGATACCTCTGACGTAGATTTGCCCGTCGCTGTTGTTGACAGCAGCTGCTGTTGGCCAGGTGTGGATACCCACTAGCATCTGCCCTTACCCTGCCAGGGTCTGCGACCCCACCCCAGCCCACCCCCTCTTACTATTAACCCCAAGACCTGGAAAGCCAGTATCTGTAACCTCTGCGTCATTCCCTCTGTAATAACCTGACAGGAACATAGTCTCTACGAAGGTAAGGCAGATTGGCTAGGACAGCATGGACACAGTGATGTGTACATGTACATGAGCTGTTGCTCAATAATGAAGGTGTTGAAAACAGGTACTTGTGAGTGAGCTGTATTTGAGCTGAAGTCTCATGAAGCCCTGAGTGATTTCACCTGATTGTCACAGTGGCATTGATAGTAGATAGGTGCTTTGAGGATTGTGTGGAAGGTACACGTTCTACCAGAAAAATGTATGTTTCAGCCACAAGAGCAATAATTTACCTGTATGTGACGGGGATACAGCTGTATTTATTATTTCTGACCGAGATGGTCAGTCGTTAAGTTGTCGAATCATTGTCGATTACGTTGGTTGTCACAGTGGAACAACAGAAACACTCCATGCTTGTGTAATCAACAACGGTTCATTTGTTATACATGTAACTGTAACATGGAGTGTGACCAGGACGCAGAGGTCATTACTAGTCAACTCTCCAGCCCAGTCCCTCTAGCAGAGAGCACTGTTTATGTGTAATCTTTAACAGTACAAAGTTTACTTAACCAGGGGTAACCGTCTGTTTGTCATGATGAATACAAGTTACTGTGAATCGGAACAAGTCCTGTACATAAGAGACAGTCTGAGTTAATCCTCTTAATCTATAAGCAGTAGTCTTTTATATAAGCCATCTGAGACACACACTGATTTTCATTATTAACTAATTAGCTACATGTAAAATCTGGAGCAGTTCTTTGACTGGCCACATTTACATGTACATGGGGGCCTCCGTGGCTCAGTCGGTTAGCGCGGTAGCGCAGCGCAGTGACCCAGAAAGCCTCCCACCAATGTGGTCGCTGTGAGTTCAAGTCCAGATCATGCTGGCTTCCTCTCCAGCCATACGTGGGAAGGTCTGCTAGCAACCTGCGGATGGTCATGGGTTTCCATCAGGCTCTGCACGGTTTCCTCCCACCATAATGCTGCCGCCGTTGTATAAGTGAAATATTCTTGAGTATGGCGTAAAACACCAATCAAATAAATAAATAAGTACATGTACATGTATATGCCTTTAAAAATGCACTGGTGCAGTTTTTAGGACATACATGTATACAATCCTTCTTGCAGTGTTCATGTAGTGTTGATGGTCTTTATAACTGCCTGTGTTATTTGTCTGAAAGAAGAAATCCTGGCTCTGCAAACTGGTATGTATTGATCAGGGATCAGCCAAGTCAACCTGCGTATTGTAAGAAAGATAAAAGAACATGTATGCATAAGTTAACATCTGTCAAGCCTTTAGGAGACGAGAGGGGGTCACAAGAAATGACTCACCCTTGCACAGCACAAATTAAGTTTGTGGTTGTCACACATGAATAATTAATTGAATTGTGCGAATCTTCAGCTGCATCAGCGGCAGTACGGTACATCAAGGACACAGGTACATGCACATGTTTTTAGCTATCCCCTGATTATGATTTACTTGTGTCCCATTGTTGACGTGCAATCCCCTCTTCGTCAACCACTTGTGTCCCATTGTTGACAAGTGCAATCCCCTCTTCGTCAACCACTTGTGTCCCATTGTTGACAAGTGCAATCCCCTCTTTCTCAACCACTTGTGGTGCCTTTTTTATGTTGGGGGGGGGGGGGAGCTTGCTTAGTCATGTCTGGTTTTGACAAGGTGTGCATTCTCATGTCATCATTGCTTAATTTTATTGCATTGCATAAGTTTTGGTATGCATAATTTGACATGTGACATGTCACCTCAATTAGGCGGTTTCCATTAGTAATACCATCTGCCTAGGCAGTGCCACAAATTGACAAAGGTGAGAACTGGTTTTTGGACTTAATAAGAAAAGGTCTGAAACATTGTAACGAAGTTCTGTCTCGATAAGAAGAAGTTAAATGTCTTGATTCTGAAGTTAGTTCCAGGCACATCTGAGTGAAATCAATTAAAATATAATGAAAGCAATTTGACATGACTGATCTGAATTTGAACTCCTAATGACTGATCACCTGCCAGTCATGCAGATTTAGTCGTAATAATGATTGAGCAGATGTTTAGGGTTATGGACATGGTAGAGCATTTCACTGCTCATCATATATGTACATATCTTATTTTCGTTCTAATATTCTTTAACACATTCTAAATTGTTCGCCGTGTTCGGATTTTTGGACAAATAAAATGTAGACAGCATTTTTTTTTAGTACCCACTACTGTTAATAACTTTTAACTCCATAGATTTGCGGATTGAGTCCATAGATTAAAAATGTCTGTTTATTAACCCCTCTTTCTATTGAAATAAATGTACAGTGGCGTGTTGAATTCATCTGACCAGTTCTGGGCTAGAACATGGTTCAGGGTAGCGCAGTTACCAGAACAAATAGGACACCACTAAAAAGTCATTCTTAAACCCTTTGCAGAATAAAAAAAAAGATGGTTTAAATGCGGTGTATAACCACACAAGCTCTAATTCCAAGTGTGGTGCACTTCCCTTACACTTGGGTCACCAGTTTGAAAGCCTTGCCATCTAGCGGCAGTCACAAAGGGATGGGTCTGAGTGGTATAGGTGACTGGTACATTGAACAAGGGTGAAGAATTTAATGTATTACCCGAGCTGTGTATGTGATGTGAATGTATGCTGAAATACACCCATGTGTATAAAGAGCATGTCATTTCCATACCCACAGTAAACTCTTCAGAACTCTGAGCTCTAGTGTTTGCTGTCTGGGGAGTACATGTATGGTGTATGTCATTTGTGCTTACTAAGGGTTCTTTTCATGCTGGACATGGCCTTGAAGTTTTTTGGAGTTTTCTCCATGTCATTTGTGAATTTCTGACATTTCCAGCTTAGCAGTCCGTACAACTTACTAGTGTCCACTGCAGATTCCCCCTCCCATCCCCGCCCTGTGAAGTCCGATTGAGAATTTTGCTTGTGTTTTCAGTATTGCCTGCATATTCTCTGGTGTGTGAGAGGAAGTTTGTGGTGTTCATATTTTTCCTCTAGATCCTCAGCAGAACACACTGTACTGGAAACTTTGTTCAGGTTGTCGTTATTGTTGTATGGAGCTCTGTACACAAAGAAGACAACTCTGTATTTCATAATGTGATATCCAGTGTCATTACATGTAAGTATAGTATTGCCAGAAAAGTTCACAGTTCTGTTTCTAATGCAAATTTACCATGGATATGGAAAGTATACATGCATTTGTTTGTATTGGTGTGTTAATAAACTTACAAAAACAACACACATGTAATATTAATTTGCAGAAATTTCCAGGTTGATTTAGATTTCAATTAACCATTTTCATCTTTGTAGCTTTTTTTCCTTACATATGTTGTGAATGCAGTGTGTCCATGTTATGAATTATTAGTGAAGGAGTAAACCTGGAAGCATAGCTTGCCTGGTGACTTTCAGGGTCCCACAAAACGTCACAAATATTGATTTGATAATGATCATGTAATCTAATCATGTTTAGACAGAACAGATCACATGTAGAGAAAGTCTGCCAAAATAGTCCTAGGATAAACTCATAAAAGTTGGGAGGTTACTACAGACTGGGTATATGTGTCACTCTCAGGAGGGTCCTACAGACTGGGTATATGTGTCACTCTCAGGAGGGTCCTACAGGCTCAAGGTAAATTGCTGAGCTACATGTGCATGCAAATGGTGTGTGAAATAAACAAAGACAAAGGTGTCTCCGCTAGCTGTATAATTCTGGAACAACCTACATTAAAATATGCTGGACTCACCATAAACGATCTTAAATATTGTCCCCCAAAAGTGCGCATTTTAGAGGCAAATAAATAACTGTCATAAAATGTTACTTTTGATTCTCAGTCTCACATATTTCCAGTAGAATATATCATCCTATGATTCAAACAAACATAAAAACACACTTGTCAGTAGAACTCTCATAGTCTGCAAAAATGAACACTGGACGAACAATGGACGAAATTTTAGGTCATTTACTGTAAATTCTGCAGGGTCCTTTCTCCTCAGCTGTCTTCTGCCCGATACTGTGGTACTGTGTAAAGACAAGAGTCTTGTGTCAGATTTCATCCAGCCTCTGACTGTGAGTCAAGGCTAGATTTGATGAGTACTGACAGAGATATTTTCAGCTTGACCTTAGTTTATCACAGGTCAGGGTTCAAAGGGCACATAAACACTGGTACACAGCCAGAGAGGCACTGAACAGCTACACATACATGTAAATTGACTTGGTAGATAAGCGTAGGTGTATGATGTATTGCTTTGATTTGGTACTTAGTTTTAGAGTGACATAAAACTGAATGTATCACATTCGGAAATTTGAGACCACAAGTTGTGAAACATGCAAATATTTTCCCTTCCGAGATGAAATATGTGCTTGTAAGTGTTGACATTCTTTTATCAAATTGGGGAAATTCCATTTAAATCTGTCCTTTGTTTGCTCCTGAAGTTTTGTTTACATGTTGTTGTTTTGTTTGACATCTTGAGAAGAACATTGATTTACTTTTACATGTTGTTGTTTTTTGTTGTTTTTTTTTCGAAAAAGGAAGATTATTGTGTCTTAAATAGATTTATTTCTATTGCCTGAATGATGATGAAGATGTCGGTGAATAGAGCAATACTTGTATAGAGTTAGCCAGTATTTGTACCAGTCTACTCTGTTAAGTTGCAGTCTAATAGAACTGTGCAAATGACATATATACCAGTATGTAGATATGACATCAGCCATGACAGCATGATGTGGTGTAAAAGCTGTGTGTCATAACTATTGTTTCTTCCTGTACAGTAATCTCTTCAAAATGTGCTTGTTGTCTTCAAACCACAAAACTCCAAGCCTTCTTCCCTGAGATAACGGCATTCCGTTCCTAATCGCATTACCCTTGTCGGGTAATGCTGACCAGCAGATCTTTAGCTTTGGCTGTATCTAATACAAAAAATACAGTAGGAACAATTTGCTTGCGGAATTCGTGTTTCGACTTTCTCAGTGATTATACGCCGGTGTGTGATGTACATGTTGTTTGTGCATAGTTGTTCAGAATTCCGTCAGGAGGGGTAAAGATTTTCACTGTTGACATCAGAGGAAAACTGGAGACTTGTCAGGCTTGTAGGTAGGGCTGGTAGATTTGTAGTTTGCTGTTTGTTACATGTTCAAGTCGCTGCATGAATGCATCCAGTGATGCTGGTTTGAAAGTCTTACTATAAACATGTCGCAGCATGAATGCATCCAGTGATGCTGGTTTGAAGGTCTTACTATAAACATGTCGCAGCATGAATGCATCCAGTGATGCTGGTTTGAAAGTCTTACTATAAACATGTCGCAGCATGAATGCATCCAGTGATGCTGGTTTGAAAGTCTTACTATAAACATGTCGCAGCATGAATGCATCCAGTGATGCTGGTTTGAAAGTCTTACTATAAACATGTCGCAGCATGAATGCATCCAGTGATGCTGGTTTGAAAGTCTTACTATAAACATGTCGCAGCATGAATGCATCCAGTGATGCTGGTTTGAAGGTCTTACTATAAACATGTCGCAGCATGAATGCATCCAGTGATACTGGTTTGAAAGTCTTACTATAAACATGTTGGGTATACATGCACATGTATTCGTTAGTTGAGGTTCTGAAAACCGGGGAAGTTACTTCGCTTGCCCAGTGGCTTAACGTGCCTTTCGCAGAGACCACAAAGCTACACAGTAGACCCTTTTGGCCTAAACTGAGACAATTTGCAGTGTCTTGCCTTGTGTGGGGGAAAAACGCAATGGCAACAAAAGCCGATGTTATGTCGTTTGTCAGTGTCAGTGAAGAACAGTTCTGTCATACAACCGCAGCTTGTATCATATTGTGTCGCAGCAGTAAAGTGACTTCAATCCCATACAAAATCTAACCGCTTTATATGGTTGGGTGGTTATGCATACCAAACTCATCTATGTGTGTGTGCAGTACATTGCTCATGGCATGTGACGTGTATCTGCAAACCTGTGTATGCATGCGCATGGATTGTAAGTTAAAGGGAAACATCAATGAAGCAAATAAATCAGGAAAAATGTTGTAGACTGTCATTTGAATATAGTGCTGTTTTATAAATAATGATGACCGCATTTCACGTAAAGTTTGGCATGTAAAACTTTCAGAAGTGCATTAAGGCATTTAAGTGATACTTTGATGTCAACACATGGCGAAAATGAAAATGTAGCAAAATGTGGCACTTGAAAAAATGCTTAACTTCACGTGCAAAACAGTAATTGAAGGGGAAAAAAACATATACACTTTTTACGCCTTTCACTTTACATGTACTGTTCAGAGTGTAAAGGGAAGTTAGTACATGGATTAATTTTATTATTTATATCAGCGATTTTGTCAGTGTTATAAATGTTCTTGACGTTTGGAACAAATGAACGGGGGGGGGGGGGAGTTAAAGTACTTTGTATTTCCAGGGGCAGTTTTTACATGTACAGTCTGGGTATAATTGTGGAGACCAGGATAGTTTTGTGGGATACAGTGTGTGTGTGTTGACCTCAGAGGTTACAAGTTTATCAGAGGTCAAAATAAGACATGTGGGAGTCCAGTAAAGTTACAGGGTACATTTGCATGTAGCCAGAGGCTTTGCTGTGAAATAGAAGACTTTGGCTTGACACCCCATAAGTGAGTGGAATGGGCAGAGGTCACATCCCCCATTTCTTTCTTACAGTACATGGAAATGAACTACTAAATGTGCCCATCATGAAAGTGTATATTTAACCTGATTTTCAGAGTTCTGTTGATTTGAGAGGGATTTTGAGGTTTGTTGGCAAGGTAGGATGATATCCTGCTGGGAAAATGTAAGTTTTAGCTCCAAAGTAACATTTGATGACATTTATTTGCCTCGTTAAATCATTCACGGTATGTTATTGCTCTCAGAGTCACTGGTCTGTCTCTGTCATAGATGTACCCTATAAACATGTACTGATAAGTACAACTTTTTGTCTGTGACAAGAATCCTCACAGTTCATGTAAACATGTAAAATGAACGTACGTATAAAAATGGATATTCTCGTAATCCAGAAGTCTACTGATAGCTGTGTTTCTCCTACATCTCAGACGTAAACAAATCTGTGTAGTTGTCTCAGGCCGGGATTGAACTCTGACTGCTTGTACCTGTCTCTGGGCATCATACACCTTACCACTCTAGCTTCTTGTGTGTGACCCAAGTAGAAGCTATATAGTCAGGTGTTCAGTGAGTGATAGCCCAATTTCTCCCACATGTCAGATGTGAATACAGTCCAGAAGTGCAAATTAAGAATTTCTCTGTCCAAGACGGGGATGGATCTCACATCAGCAGTTGGAGAGTCACACACCTTACCACTCTGTATGTAGCCCTGTTTGTGTGCCTCTAGGAAAAGTTATGTCATGTACATGTACCTACATGTAGTCAGGTGTTCAGTGAGTGATGGCCCCATTTCTTCCACCTGTCAAGTGTAAACACAGCCATGCTCCACACACACTCCTGATGGTCCGCATCTTGAGTGCCTGCATCCCATGCACAGTTGTAGTACAACTTGTAACCCAGCTACACACAGGGTACTGCTGACCTATCAAAACCTAAGCTGTCTTGCCTAATGTTGCCCATTCTCACAAACTTGCATCCCAGGCAGGCATCAGTATTTGCGTATTGTTTTTTAAACCGCTGATAATCCAAATTCTTTAAGTTTTTGCCCCACTCAGTCATCCCTGACCCCAGGTTTTCTTAACCCTTGTTGTCTTGTCTGTATGTTCATTTGTCTGTCCGCTCTTCACAGATTCGCATTGGTCCATAAGGAAAAGGCTGGCACCATTATGTACATGGATAACATTGTCAGCCTGAACAGTAAACCCATCACTCGAAACAGCAGGCTCTTTTTCTGAATTAATTGTTGTGGCTGCTATAAAAGGACATGTGATCTGCATATACACTACTTACTTAGCACAACTTGACATATTCAGCTTCTGGGACCAATTCCACGAAGCGATTTTGAACTTAAGTAAAACTTTGAAAACTTAACTGAAATGAAACATTTTTGAAGTTTTGAAATAAGAGCATGGATGTGCACATCATGCTGCAACACAAGTGGCAAAAATTTCAAAATAAGTATCAAATAAGGAGTAGAATTAAGCATAAAGGTTTGGACTTAACTCAAAAATTACATAGTGGGACCATAGCCAGGTCTTTGAGCCTAGAAAGCATAGGTAGTTTTGTTTAATTGAACGGTTGTATGTCGTAAGTTTTAATTTGGGGCCTGAGTTATGACTTTAGTGGAATTGGGTCCGGTATCTCACCCCCCTGTCTTCTGTGATGAGCAAGTGCCATGACTGATGAGGTTCACACATGATGACAGTGTGTTCATCAGGCTCTACCTTCAACCTTTACCGTGCTCCCTACTGCGTAATGTGAACATTGGACTGAGTAAACCCAGATCACATCATCTAGTGTTCATGCACTGCACATTGATGAATCACAGTGCACACAGGTGGGGTGAACGGTCATTAGTGAAGGTAACAAATACCAGGTCAAGATAACAGTTACACTCAGATATGTGAGTGTGAACGCATGTAACTTTCATATGATCGTGAACAGTAAGTTAACACTAGTCATTTTTAACCAGTCACTTGTTAGATACTCAGTTTGAACTAATCAGAAAACTCAGACTTTTTTCAGCACCAGTGTGTAAAAAATATTCAATTTATTTCATGACAACTCAATACAAAATTTGTCTAAAGCTCAATTTTCCCATATTTTAAAGTGGCTTAAAAAAACCCCTGCATACCCATATAATCGTGTTCTGTTAGAGGTTCTTTAGATTTTAGACTAACTATCTGTCGGCCATTGAGGGGGGTTTGTTACAATTCAGGTTTTTTGAGTCTGAGATGGATGGGATGGATGAGATAGATGAATGGGATGGATGGGATAGATGGGATGGGATGGATAAGATAGATGGATGGGCTGGATATGATGGATGGGATAGATGAGATAGATGGATGGGATGGATGAGATAGATGGATGGGATGGATGAGATAGATGGATGGGATGGATGAGATGGATAGGATGGATGAATGGGATAGATGAGATAGATGGATGGGATGGATGAGATAGATGAATGGGATAGATGGGATGGGATAGATAAGGTAGATGGATGGGATAGATGAGATAGATGGATGGGATGGATGAGATAGATGGATGGGATGGATGAGATGGATGAGACAGATGGATGGGATGGATGAGATGGATAGGATGGATGAATGGGATAGATGGGATGGATGAAAAACATTTTTAAGAAACAGGAATAGTATTTGTATACGGGTACCATTTTGCAGAACATCCTCATTAGTGAAGGAGAAATAATTATCAGAGGACTTATGTTATAAAACCTGTACTCTAATTCCTCAACCTTTTTGCATACATGACAGAGCAACTTTCTGTGCAATTCATGTACATTTTTAATTTGATTTTGGAGACAAAACTACATTGGTTGGTTTGGCTTCTTTTAGGGCTTCACAAAAAGTATAATTTTATCAGTCAACAAAGAATAATGCTTTATGCTTGAACACCATGCAAACCTTCGAAAAGGTTGAACAATTACGGTACATGGAATTCTTGACTTAATTACTTAAAGATCTGCACCAGTGCCAGGGTCTTTGTGTTAACAGGAAGGTGAAATGATAAAGATTGACGTGCCCTGAATTGCTTTCCTGAATTCGGAAAAAATGGCATTGTATTAAAATTAGTATTGCACGTTCCGTCTGAGAAAACAGAAACAAAATTTGTCTCTCCTTTCAGTGTGTGACATCACAGGCAAATGCTTGGCATCTCCAATTGCTGACATATATGGACAAATGTTGCATTCCTTCTAACCAAACATAATTGACTCACTTGATGTCAAATCTACCTGATTGGCTGTTATGTAAGGAATATTGCCACACCACACCAGCAAAATTTTAGGGACGCAACCAAAGATTTTCTTGCGAACAATCTTGACTTCCGATGTGTAAACCGTGTTATCTATCACAACTCCTTTTGAACCGCTGTGTTAGGTTTGTTCTATATAACCTTCATACCATTCTAATATGTCTGCCCAGTTTCTAGTGGGACTGGAGCAGTGATTTCCTCGCAGCGTAATTCTGGCTGCCGTTACAGAAGTGAAATATTCTGGAGTATGCCATAAAACCCCAGTTAAATAAATAAATGTAGGAAGAAAGCTAGCCTGATTGTAGGGCCTTGGAAGGCATGTACATGCAGCCGTTGGCAGGAAAGTTTATTAAATGGAAATACAAATGTAGGTGTTGTGTGTTTGTACTTATATGTACCTGTTCTTAATGTACCTGTGTGTGTATATACAAAGGTGTACCTGTATCTGTGGTGCATTGTGTCATATTCATTTACGCCTACAGTGACAAGGTCGAAGGCATAAAGAGGAAGACATTACAGTATTTTAATGTCAGCAAGTGTAAGACGTGGTCTTCACATTTACAGCCTGCTTCCTTATGAGGTCTACAATACATGTATGTCAGTTTCTGGGCACTACAGCTACATGTACTTGTACTGGTAAGTGTTTACTGCACGGTTACACCAGTACTTAGCATATGTGTTTGCTCACTGTGCAGCATGTACGTAGGCGTGCTTGTACTTATATCTGTTAATCAGCTTAACATAACCACCCCTCCTTCCCAGATATTACAGTTTTGTTCACCCGGGTTTTCCTCACCCACTGTTTTCTTTCTCTTTCCAGGGTGACAGGAAAAACCACTACACTTGAACACAGCCAGTCCTTTTTCTCTCTCTCTAACAAGTCGGCTAGTCACCCTACACAGTCTGGAGATCCTTTTATGTGTGTGTAGACTTGTAAGAAGGGAACCAGACTTAAGACCAGTAATAGAAAGGGCTCCTTAAAACATTAAGGCCCAAGTCACAGGATGTTTTAAACAACAAGACAGAGGCCTTTTACAAGTGAAAAAAAGTCTGAAGAATTTGTTGCTTGGGAAGTTTTTCTTCTCAGACAGCTGGCCGTGTGACAAATGACTCTGAGTAAGAGTAACAACAACAACGCCGCCGCCGCCATATTACTCATAAAGCCCAGATGTTCCTGTTTGCGTCTCTGTTACCATGGAAACTAGGCATTGGTTTGGCACAGAAATTCGGTTGTGTTTGAATGAGTGAGATGGAGGCCAGGTCCACAGCTGGCAAGTTTCTCACATTGCTCATGCCTTCCTTGTTGTAGAGGTACGGTTGATCTCTACTTTTAAGCATTTTTTTTTTTTTTTTTTTTATTCTCAGCTCCCTGCCCCCCCATGGGATTTTACAGTGCTTCTGTTTTTGATTTGAATTTCAACTTTAGCCATTACAGTGGAGTGTATGCGTATATGTGAAGAAGAGGTTACTTTCACAGAAAATACTAGGATCTTCACACACATAGGCTGTGTGAATAACAGGATACTGACCTACAAGTTTTTAAGTGGAGAAGAAGTCAAAGTGCTTGACCTGAATGAGAAGGGTTTTTGATAATTCTGTGTGTGGTAACCCCTGTGAGGAGTCAGAGTTCTATGTGTCAACCAGGTTCTGTATCGGACATGCTCTAGTGTTGATGGATATGGAAATATCTTGTCTGGAGAAAGGTTCCACTGAAAACTACAAAGAGGAGATCACTGGTTGGTGAAAAACACCCAGTTCAGGAGAATGACCGAGGAGCTCTTCACTGTGAAGGCAGAAATGGACAGTCTGGGACCATCGGATACGGCTCCTGTTATTATAGCAAACAATCAAGTCAATAAGCCAAAACCAAAGAAAAGTTGGTTGGGAATAGGCGTGCATAGAGGCAAAAAGGAGATTTTAAAGGTTAAAGGTCACCCAGATATGGAAATCAACGGTAATTATCAAGAACACCGCGATGGAATCGATCCTGAGTCAGGAGGAAATCCTGCAACTATGGATTATTCAAATGTGAACGGTCAAGTTATCCATGAGGGAGATGCCATCGATGTATTGGATGGGAAGTGTCCACCCTCAGAGATGAAACTGAATTCACAGAACAAAATTATCGACATGAAATTGGCCCGAAAGACACGCTCTGTTGTTGTCGATGGGCTCAGGAAGTGCTGGAAATTTGAAAGTACGGACACTGACGAAATGCCATGTACGTGCAAGTCTAACAACATACAGTCAGGGAAGAAATCGCGTCACAAATCAGGAGGACCTGATCACCATGACTTGTGCAGCAGTTGCAAAAGCCGACGGGCTTTGAATGCCCATCACTTTGAACGTAGTCTTTCTTTATCTGCTGTCGAACATACAAATAGTAAGGACTTAGAAAACCTGGCTTTGGACAGTGAGGAATCTGCCGAAACCGAAACACAAGGTTCCGGAGATTGTCCCGTCGGGCAAGCGAAAGAGTCTGAAAGCACAGCGTGTCCGAAGAACTGTTGTGAGAATGCATTGGAAAATGAACCCTGTGACGGTTTATCTGAATTGGACATTCCTAAGTTGTCGTCTCCCTTTACCCCCTCTAGTCCGAAAGTGGTTGTGTTCAATCTTAACTCTCGAATCCCACCTGCCATTGACGAAGCCGAAGACTCACCTGTCTCTACGAAAAACAATACAAATTATCCGTACAAGGACGGACAGACATTCAAGCTAGACCTAAGTGACAGTGTAAATAAACCAATCATTGCCAAGGTGAAACAAAAATCCCCGCCCACTCCGCGCCAGTCCTGGTTGCTACGATTGTTCGAGTCCAAACTTTTTGACATGTCCATAGCCATATCATACCTGTTCAACTCTAAAGAGCCTGGTGTTCAAACATATATAGGTAAGTTATCATACCTGTTCAACTCTAAAGAGCCTGGTGTTCAAACATATGTAGGTAAGTTATATGTAATATTGTGGCAGTGCAAATATCACATGTTGGTTTGGTTGTACATGTATCTGGTTTTGGATTGATTGTAATGTTGGTGGGTTTCCTTCGGGCTCTGCACGTTTTCATCACCGCGATGCTGGCCACTGTTGTACAAGCAAAAGATAGTTTGAGTACAGCGTAGATTTTGTGACTGATGTCTTATCCTTGTACCCAAGAATATCTGACAGCAAGTCAGGTGGTTATCATTAGAGGAAACAACTACTGTACTCTTCGAGAGATACCCTAATTCTTCAACCTTTTCAACCACCTCTGAGACATATGTGTTGAAGCATTTTGACAGAACTACTGCATGGGGTGTAGAGAAGTGATTTGCACCGTTTTATGAAGCTCACATCTTTAATCACACAAGTAGATCATTATTAGTGTCCTTTTCATTTATAATGATTGTATACATAATTCTCAATGAAAAAAGTGCTTTAGTGGTTGAAAACGTTGAAGATTTACAGTACACATATATAGTCCATGCCCTGTACTGTAGCTGTGCATGGACGGGCCTCCTGACTGCGAGTACACTGATGTTATAGATAGTGCACGACAGTGTATACATGGACTTTTAGTCATGAGGGGTTTTCCAGTCAATTTCTTTTTAGAAACTCAGTTTGAACAAATCAGAAAACTCAATATTATTTCGTCACCAGTCTGTCAAAAACTCAATTTATTTCATGAAAAACTCAATACAAAAGATGTCTAAAACTTGATTTTCCAATATTTCTTGGTGTGGTCACCACAAGGAGAAAGTAGTTAGAAAACCCCCTGACGTGTTGGAACTGTGTTGACATGAGACAAACTGAACACAGTGTGAAGCATGTTCACACTGCACTTGTACATGTGTGTAGTGCCGACCCAGGACATGTACCATGCCAGAATATGAGCATCAGGTTAATTGGAGGCAGTTTTGCTAGCAGCGTGTGCACGCCTATGATACCTGGGATGAGCGCTGTGTAGATCATGCGCACCAAAACTGCATACCAGCTTCATACTTTGGGGGTTGTGTTTTGGCATTTCCATGGTAACTGAGAAAACTTGTCGTCATCAATCATTCCTCACAGGTAACTGCATCTGTTAATAAAGCTGTTTCTTGTGGTGGGCTGGGAGATGGGTGCGTATGGGTTGTGGACGGCAGGAAATTCCTGGCATTTTGATTGGGTCTGTGTATGTTTCTGGGGTTAGAATTTGACCTTTCTAGCATCTAGCTTTCAGGTGGTGACATCTTCATACATGCATATGTTTGCATTTCTGCGTATGGGGGCCTTAGGTCTAAGTTGTATTCTTACACCTGGCAGTGTCCCGGTGTGGTATTAATACGTGCCTGAAATAATTAATAGTCCGGTGAGTGTGAATATAGGTGTGCACAGGAACACTTTTGGTCTTCTGCAAGGGTTGTGATAATCACACTCCTGATGGAAACGAAGGCAAGACCAGTGCCGCCATGGCCGAAGTGGCTAGCATGCTAGGGCAGGACAGTGGCTCAAAAATTCTCACCAGTGCTTTCAGAGTTCAAGCCCAGCTCATGCTGGCTTCCTCTGGTTGTCCTTGAGAAGATCTGCCAGCAACAAGTTGATTGTTGTTGTTTTCATTGGGCCTTGACCGGTTCCTTCCCACCATATAAGCTGTCGTATAAGTGAAATATTCATTAGTTTAGAGTAAAACACCAGTCAGATGAATAAGTGAATAAATTCTGCATGTAGAGTAGCCCTATACATGTGCATGTCCAGCTTCATGGGAAGCCTGAAACTTGTAGCCTAGCCCATGTGTACGTGGATCTGTACTTCTACATACAGGTGTACTGCATGTGTGTCAGATTTGCCAATGCACATGTAGTCCAGGTCAGGAAAAGATCCAAGAGGGAAAGGCCCTGTATTTGTGGCTCTCAGTGTCCTGCTGACTTCCTCATTCCACACCAGACCACCGCACAGTCTGTGTCCTAGATGCTGGGGGACCAAAATCTGTCCCAAACATGTACATATTTCTGTACAGACTGTTAGACAGCGCTCATGTCGGGACACTGGTGTACATGTATGTATATGTATTTTGTTGTGTAAGGCTGTGTGAATGCTGGTTTCTACAGTGCGAATCCAGTACTGTATGGATACATGTATTTGAGCTAGCGTACACTCTAACTCACAACTGTCAAACTATAGTACATCACAATTACATGTACAAAATACACAAATATACACTGTATACACTTACTGATATGTCCGGATACAAGTGCATGTATATTGAGCAGATCACTTGTACATGTATGTTTGGTTGGATACTGGTGGGGTTACAGTCTTAGATACTGTCCTTACTTGATGTAGGGGAAAACAGTCAAAATACAACAGATGAAATAGTTACCTTCTTGACAGGTAATACATTGAATTTATTCAGGAAAGAGTCTAAAATTCTTGTGTACATTTATATCCATGGATGAAAGAAACTGTGATGCCCAAGACCTGTCAGTAGTCTACTGGTGCATTGTACCTGTACTTCGTGTAATGGCTTTGACCCTGAGGAATATACAGTGTATATATTGAATCAAGTGTTTGTGCAGTGCAGGATAAAGCCTACAGTACAGCGGGCATGGCAGATTCAGAAGTCGGGCCTTCTGAATAATCCCGCCTTCTCTCCACACCTGCCCAGGTGTACATCATTCAGCTGTTGGTGACACTTGCTCATTTACATGTGTCTGAAGTCTTTTCAAAGGCATACATGTACCTGTATGTATCTCCATAATCCAGAGAATGAAGAAGGGATCCCCAAATCCTAAGTTTATGTGCACTAGCGTATTAACTGTTCTAACGACCACGCCCTCTTGTGTGGCTTCTGTGCCTGAGTACTTAGCTTGCCGGGAGAGTGGAAAACTATGTGTCTGCTGTTTTCTCACAACCAGGCTTGGTTTCCCTTGGGCTCTGTTTGGTTTCATACCAACATAATGTTGGCTGGTGCGGACACCTTTGTTTAAATGAAATATTCTTGAATACAGGATACATTACCAATAAATACATAAATAGGCAAACCCCTCTAGGCATTTTAGTATGGTAAATGACAAGGGTGAGATTGGAGAAGAACACAGCTTCTCCTTTCTCCTTTTGTACCTGTATGTGTACCTCATCGTTTATCCTTTATGTCATCAGTAGTTCTCCATTACAGGCACATGTACCTTGTCAATTCTCTTTTATTGCGTTCTGTAATATATGTACATGTACCAGATACTGTATGTCACATAAAGTTTAGAATTTTTCAGGTGACACATTTTGTTTGATTCTTCTTGATTCATCCAGTTCTTAGGGCCAGTTAAGAGTTAGTCATAAAGTGTGGTGAATTTCTTGTGGGAAAAACTTAAATGTTGGCATCAAAAGTATATTTTAAAGCCTACCCTAATTCTTCAATCTTTTTCATCGACCGCTGAAAATTATAGTATATACTATAAATCTTCAACATTTTTTGATCATTAAAGCAGTTTTTAAGGGGTAATTTATGTATATATTTGTTGTCAAAATAAAGCCAACAATGATTTGTGTGCATCACTGTAGGTACTTGTACACGTATAAGCTTCATGAAAATGTAAGAATTCTTTCTCCAGACTCGACAGGTCACCAAAAAGATGCTGAAACATTGCTGTCATTGGTGGTTGAAATAGAGAAATACATGTAATAGAGAAAATTGCCTAGAGAAATACATGTAATAGAGAAAATTGCCTAGAGAAATACATGTAATTCTCATAGCTTTATGAAGCTTACACCTGTGGTGACACAAACAAGTTATTTTCGGCTTCATTTTTACAATAACTTTATGCATCCACTACCCTTTAAAAACTACTTTAATTATTGAAAAAATATACAGTATATATCTGCTTTTGAAATAGCTTTTTGACATGCCTAACATTAGGTAAATACAACAGGTCTCCTTTAACACATCTGCCTCAGCATTCCTTATTTTGTATGTTGGAAAAGCACCTGTACCTTGTCATTTCTCACTTAACACATCTTCAATTACCTTAATGGTTATGAATACTTATGTGTGTTTTTCCTCAGGTAACCGGATGTTCAGTTTCAATGAAGAAGAAGTGGAGTTCTATCTTCCTCAGATTCTTAACATGTATATCCACATGCATGATGTGGCGGAGGCCATACACAGATATCTAGTCCACAGGTGAGTCTGTACATCCACATGCATGGCGTAGTGGAAGCCATACACAGATATCTAGTCCACGGGTGAGTCTGTACATCCACATGCATGACGTGGCGGAAGCCATACACAGATATCTAGTCCACAGGTGAGTCTGTACATCCACATGCATGACGTGGCGGAGGCCATACACAGATATCTAGTCCACGGGTGAGTCTGTACATCCACATGCATGACGTGGCGGAAGCCATACACAGATATCTAGTCCACGGGTGAGTCTGTACATCCACATGCATGACGTGGCGGAAGCCATACACAGATATCTAGTCCACGGGTGAGTCTGTACATCCACATGCATGACGTGGCGGAAGCCATACAAAGATATCTAGTCCACAGGTGAGTCTGTACATCCACATGCATGGCGTAGTGGAAGCCATACACAGATATCTAGTCCACGGGTGAGTCTGTACGTAGCGGAAGCCATACACAGATATCTTGTCCACGGGTGAGTCTGTACATCCACATGCATGACGTAGCGGAGGCCATACACAGATATCTAGTCCACAGGTGAGTCTGTACATCCACATGCATGGCGTAGCGGAAGCCATACAGAGATATCTAGTCCACGGGTGAGTCTGTACATCCACATGCATGACGTGGCGGAAGCCATACACAGATATCTAGTCCACGGGTGAGTCTGTACATCCACATGCATGACGTAGTGGAAGCCATACACAGATATCTAGTCCACAGGTGAGTCTGTACATCCACATGCATGGCGTAGTGGAAGCCATACACAGATATCTAGTCCACAGGTGAGTCTATACATCCACATGCATGACGTAGCAGATATCTAGTCCACGGGTGAGTCTGTACATCCACACGCATGACGTGGCGGAGGCCATACACAGATATCTAGTCCACGGGTGAGTCTGTACATCCACATGCATGACATGGCGGAGGCCATACACAGATATCTAGTCCACAGGTGAGTCTGTACATCCATATCCATGATGTAGTGGAAGCCATAAAAAGGTATCTTGTCCACAAATGAGTGTACCTCCATGTATATGATATGATGGAAGCCATACCAGGCCTTTGTGTTGTTGAGCAGGTGTGTGATTATCACATCCATGGCAGAAAACCAGCAGCCTGATTTGGACACCTAGGTTCGTACTACCCAGTCTCTTCATAATGCTAGGTGTGTGTTATTAGCACACCTCAATTCTGTCTTAGGAGTGTGCTAGGTGTGAGAGTGTGATGGCATGCCTCAAATCTGAAGGCTTGCCATACACAGATGTCTAGACCATGAACAGATATGTAGACCACAGGTGAGTCTTTTCATCGTCAAACATGATGTTTGCCTTCTCAAAGGTTTGCATCTGTCCTACCCAGCATCATGGATAATCCTTGGAAACATGGTTGCCAGTTCAAAAGTTTGCTGGGTTTGCACTCTAGAAATGATGATTTGATTTTTAAAAGAAAAACAAAAGTATGCTCCCCTAAGTTAGGGAACATCAAGTTGAGAAAAAGGTAGGTAGGAAACGTTGCACAGGTTTTAAGTGTGGATAGGAAAATACACCATGGTTTAGGTTATGGACCTCTGGTTAAATGTTGTGTTGTTAGCATACAACGTCAAATTCATCAGGCTAGGAAAGCCTGTGATATAAAGCTCTACATGACAAGGTGGTATGGTGACCAGCCAGCGAGCAGACAAGTTAAATATTCTGCATGAAACCAGTCAGATACATGTAAGTAAATAAGTCAGTTACAGTAGTGAGTCTGAATTCTGTGTTTTGCACTCCTCTCACCAGGTGTCGCTCTAGTGTTGAGTTCTCTATCACGGCCGCCTGGTTACTCGGTGCTTACTCAGCCAGTGTCCTCAAGCCCTCTTGGAAAAACTCCCAGGGTGTCAAGTTAAAAAACATGATTCTCAACGAAGAATTAAGGTAACTGTGATGTACTGTTTTTATCCGTATTCTCTGGAGAGAACACTTAAAAATCAGAAAATAAAAATTTTTTTTTGTCACTCGTGTGAAATTTTACATTTTGGCCCTGAGATGCATAAAGTATATCATACAATAAAATAGAAATTTTCCGAAAACAGAGAAATAATTTCATAAGAAGAATACTTTTACAGCATTTTAGTGACCTTAAAAACAGAAGAAGAAAACCTTACTTTCAGCACAATTATTTATTATATCCAGTCATACATTAAGTGAACTTACAGGCTTGGTTTGGTTTTCAGGCCAACCAAAACTCCCCCAAACCGCAGTCAGCACTCAGCAGCCTCAAGCCCCACCCAGGCGCAAACCCCGCCTATCCCAGATACACCGTTCTTCTCACATCTCACCTGCAAGAAAACCCACCACCGGTCACGTTCAGATGCCTCAGGTAAGTAGCCAGATAATCATTCAGGTACAGGGATTATGTTGCTAAAGATGTAATGAACAAATTTGACCATGTTGTTGAGCATTGGTGTTTGTTCTGAAGGCGAGGATACACTGTTGCAATGATAACATCATGAACATACTTCTGCATATGTCATCAGGAGGAATGAGATTTCAGTTCCTTTTTATACAAGATTAACTTTTTTTTTTTCATTGTTTTCTGGATTTCTAGAAAGGTCTTCTGTGAATTCAGTTTTTGAATTTCAAGCAATCATTATCAGATGCAGAATTTGCATGTTTTAGTGTTACGAGTCTGTGAATTATATTTTGACCAATCAGCTGTGTACCTGAAGAGAAGCACAACAACATCCAGCCTTCAGTCAGCAGGGGGATCGTCCCTCGTAGGGGATTTGGCGTCAGGACGTGCATTTGAGAATGGCTGTACGTGTCACGACAGCTCCACGGCAATCATGAACAACCTGACAGGAAAACTAACAGACTGTCACTGTGAGGTAATAGAATGAAAGGGTTATTGCCAGAAATTTTTCTGGAGTCCGAATTTGATCATACAGAAAGACAACCAGCCAAAAAAAAGGATTCTACAATGAGGTGAAATCTGTGGACCTTTTTATCAGATTAGTTCCTGAGACTAATCTGAGGATTCAGGACAATTTAAGCTAACTGCTGATAGCTAAAGTTCCATTTGATTTCCATCAGATTTTACTCAGAGGATTTTGGGAGAAGTCATGATGAAGGACATAACATCACCGTGTGAGAGTACATGTCAAACACTGATAATGCTACAGCAGGTTCTTCGTAGTGGTAGATACCCAGTTGCAAAATGCAGTTGATCTTGATGTCCTTCATTCACATTTATAGTACATCTGTTTGAAACACGTATCAAGTCAGCTTACCCCTTGGCAGAGCCCGGTTTCCTCCCACCATAATATTGGTTGCAGTCGTATAAGTGAAATATTCTTGAGCACATAAAACATACATAAAAGAACAATGAAATAAATAAAGTCAGCTAGGGAAGTACATCAACGTTACTTTGATGCCACGTCATCATGTATAGTTTTTGGCCTGATGAGTGGCGAGCAGACCTTAACATACCTGATACAGGTTTTTCAGCAAGCTTGTCTATCTCTCAACTTCACTGTTGGCATAGTCAGTAGTAGTCCACCAGCTCATGTAAAATTCTCAGTGTTCAAATCCAGATGTGCTAGTATGCTTTTTAATAGAGTTAACTTTGTGTTGTATACATATAGCAAGTTTCTAATGTATAACAAATGATTTTTTTAAAAAACTATTTTACTTTGAGGTAATTGTT
Source organism: Acanthopleura granulata (assembly GCA_016165875.1). Lineage (NCBI taxonomy): Eukaryota > Metazoa > Mollusca > Polyplacophora > Chitonida > Chitonidae > Acanthopleura > Acanthopleura granulata. The sequence goes on from JABBOT010000013.1 coordinate 2,580,281, forward strand.
CATTTCCTGTCTCCTCCCAACAGGCTCCCAGGCTTCAGCCAGAGTTGGAATTTGTCAAGGCACTCATGAATATTGGTAAAAAATTGCAGCATCTTCCCACCAAGGAGTTACGAAGTGAGTACCATCTTTACGTATTCACAAAGCATTTTGAATGTGTCCACCTGTAGCTCGTTGCCATGAACTTGTTGCCAAGGGCTTGTTGGATTAGGGGATTTTTGATTGGAGTGTGCTCAGTTTCCCTGAGCTGTGGTGACATGAAGTTCATCTCTTTGGTCAACAGAGCGACGTAATGGCTCGAGTACTGATTGCCTCTTGTATATTAGATGTGTGAGGCCTGCCTAATGATATAGGTGTGTTTCTAGAAACTGTATTCCTGGTTTTTTGTTTGGCCTCCCTTTAAACCAGTGTAGGATGTAACTCTGAGGTTCATGTAAGTCTGTGCTTCCAAGAAATTAAGACAAAATATTTACAGGTCCAAGAAATTAAATTAACCCATGGTTGTCACAATGTTTATGATTGAGAATTAAATTATAAGCTTACTGTAGTTATGTTATGTTTTCAGTACTGTTTACTTCCTGTTTTGAAAATGGAACTCTGACTCTCTGTAACGTTTACTTTCATTGCCCCTCTACTTATGTCATTATGCTTTCACTTTCACTTTCAGCCTCCCGGTTGATAGCCGAGCTGGCCATGTTGAACCTGAACTTGCCGGCCCGGGTGTGGCTGCCCACAGTGAGGAGCAATCACCATGTTGTCAGGATCCCTCACACTCAGGCTGTCGTCCTCAACTCCAAGGAGAAGGTGACAGCATATTGAGTTATGTTTACAGAGAGCCTGGGTTTTTCTATCCAATTTCTTTTTTCAAAAACTCAATTTGAACAAATCAGAAAACACAGTATTTACTCATCACCATTGTACCAAAAACTCAATTTCTTTCATGAAAACTTCATGCAAAATTGGAGTTTTCTGAAACTCATTTTTCTGATATTCATGGTTGTGGTGACCACAACAAGAGAGTGGCTAGAAAAAACCCTGGTTCCGAACACGGTGCACAAAATACATAGTCCGTCAGCAGACCAAGACAGAACCTCCCTGAGGCCCTCAACATGACCAGAGTTTGACATTCTGAAAACTAATAGTTGTCAAGTTCATAATCTATGATGATTCTCATAGCACCTGATAGAATTACTTTAAATAAAGTGATCCTCATTAACATAGTAACAAATATAACATATTTGAACTAAATTGAAACCTTTATGTGCATGTATGATGGGTAACTTTCAGATGGGCAAATTAACTCTTCTTGGACGAAACGGACGAATAAACGTTAACAAGGTGTACAATTCAGTTTTTAAAGTGAGAATAAAGTCGACAACATTGTTGTAAGCGTCATCAAAACATATATTAGTGACTGAAACATTGTTTCAAATATCAACAACCATTAAATGACAATTGATGGTGGATTTTATTTTGTATTTCCTGCAGCCATAAATCACACAACAGTCATAGAAGGTGAAAATTCTCAAGTATTTCACATGCAAACACAAATCAAGTAAAGTTTTAACTTTGACTCTGATAAAAAGTATTGTCCTCAGCTTGTAGAGGGTGGTGGTTTAGTCTGGGAAAGATGTTTCGCCTCCCATAATTGTAGTATCCCTCATAGAAGTGAAAAAAATTTGAGTACTGCTTTAATAACCGATGAAATAAATACCTTAAATGACCTAAAATTTCGTTGATGACTCAAGTGCTCGCTTTCTCTGATTCTTTTGAAAGTAGGATGATATCCCACTGCAAAAATGCAAGCTTCAGCACTAGATATAATATTTTAGGACGTTTATTTACCTCTAAAAATGCACTTTTTTGGACGGCATTTTAGGTCATTAAAAGTTCATGAGTGAATGTGCATTGTACTTAGTCAGAGTGTTTTCTAAGCCAGTCCTAATTTCCACAGGCCCCATTCCTGATCTATGTGGAGGTTTTGGAGTGTGAGGATACCCTGAACAGTCACATCCCTGCGAAGATTCTGGAGAACACGCTGAGGCTGACGCGCTCAGAGGAGGACCTCACCCACTACTGTCTGCCCCAGACCAATGGCTGCCCTCGCCCTGAGTTCAGCGTATACGGAAACAATGGGGAGTTTGATGATGCAGACTGCTGGTCACAAGACGACGATGAAATCATACAGGTGGGTGTCATAAACAGGGAGATCATTCCACAAAAGTAAATAGTAGGAGTAAATAGATCATTCCACAAAATGCTTAGAGAGGAGGATAGGAGTAAACAGGGAGATCATTCCACAAAATGCTTAGAGAGGAGTAAACAGGGAGATCATTCCACAAAATGCTTAGAGAGGAGGAGAGGAGTAAACAGGGAGATCATTCCACAAAATGCCTAGAGAAGAGGAGAGGAGTAAACAGGGAGATCATTCTACAAAATGCTTAGAGAGGAGTAAACACGGAGGTCATTCCACAAAATGCTTAGAGAGGAGTAAACACGGAGATCATTCCACAAAATGCTTAGAGAGGAGTAAACAGGGAGATCATTCCACAAAATGCTTAGAGAGGAGTGAACAGGGAGATCATTCCACAAAATGCCTAAAGAGGAGGAGAGGAGTAAACAGGGAGATCATTCCACAAAATGCTTAGAGAGGAGTAAACAGGGAAATCATTCCACAAAATGCTTAGAGAGGAGTTAACAGGGAGAACAACAGGGAGATCTTTCCACAAAATGCTTAGAGAGGAGTGAACAGGGAGATCTTTCCACAAAATGCTTAGAGAGGAGTAAACAGGGAGATCATTCCACAAAATGCTTAGAGAAATGGAGACGTGTATAAAGGACTGTAATAATCATCTGATGGATCAGTGAAGACTTTGTGAGTTGTTATCATGAGTTTATTTTATACAGTCAAGTGTTTTCAGTTGAAACATCAACTGTGCATAATGTGCACATTGTACAAACTCGTAAGTATACAAGAGCTGTCTGCAGCAGAAATAGACTGATATTTTTCGTATGTTCTATAATAACTTGTATTTCAGTTATAAAGAAATGTTCTTTGTGGATGTAGTGTTTATTTGCATTTCAGAAATGATTAAATGTCCCCTCTCTGCCTGTCCATCCCACTCACTTTTCGCAGAGTATATTTTGGCAACTATTACACACACGATTCTTTAACTCAAACAAAGTGTGCAATATGACCTGAAGTTGTGCGCTGTCAGGTTATTTTTTCATGTTTCTAGCTAGCTTAGGAGTTATCTGCCCTTGAGCATATTTTTCAGCGTTGTGCAGAGCATACAGGTATCTCAGCAACTATTAGGCGTGGGATTCTCAAACTCACTCAGAGTGTGCAAAAAGACCTGAAGTTGTAATTTTTATCACGTTTTGATCTATTTTTTCTCGTTTCGATCTATTTTGGGAGTTATCTGCCCTTGCGCGTATTTCCCAAGTATGTGCAGAGCGTATCTCCGCAACTATTTGGCCTAGGATTCTGTGAAGTATGTCTATTTTTTTGTTTTCTTTCATTTGTATGTTATGCAGGTTGTGCATTTGCACACAAGTGCACTCAGTCTCTTAAAAATATATTAATACTGTGCAATGGCTGATTGGGCTGTATTTATATTTTTCTAGAGGGGAGTTAGGGGCATACATTTTTGCAATCTCTGATTGCTTTCTTGTTTAATCCTAGAATTTGGAGGAATATTTGGAGACTACATCGTGTTAACATGGAAGGTTTCTGTTGACAGTTTGCAGCTCGCTCCAAGTCCAGCGACACCATATCACAGTTTTCCACGGAGAGTTCGACCAGCGCTGACAGCAAGGAGCCCGTGTACATAGCCGCAGGCGATATCAGAAGGAGGCTCTCGGAGAACTTCTCGGCGCCGAAGAAGAAGTTTGAGGTAAGAAATCATGATGTGGTGGCAGTCAAGGCACCAGGTTGTAATATTTGTGCGTTAAACAAATTTCATGAATGATTTTTGGGGAATTTTTATCAAATTGAAAAGAATGTTATTCGAGACTGTGGGCATCCTGACATAAGCGGTTTTACTCGCACCAACGGGTTTTGCTTATGCAGACATGGCGGAAAACATTGTCAAAATACCATGGACGTTCATAGGGAACTCTGCTTCACGCCCTCATCGGTCCAAAACTAGGTTTCCTTAATGTTCATAATTTACATATGCTATACTTACTGTTCTGTAGTAAAACATACTGTAAATTCGTGTTATTATAAGCCATAGTTCTCAGAATATTGTCCAGTGTTGTTCATTTTCCTATCCCTTCCCATGTCGTCTTTCACCGCGTTGTCTGCTTGCCGCTGCCTCAAGCGGATGAAGTGCCGAGATATCCGCGGTCTCGAATAAGAAACAACGCAACTTCAGTAAAAGCAGTTCAAAGTGCTCAGCCACTTGTTGAAGTACAGGTGTCCTGATGCATTGAGACTTCCTATGTTGAGTATTGTATGACAGTTTTGGGATCATACATTTTTGGTTTAGTTATTAAGAAGCAGTTTTGATGTCATTTCATGTACAACTGATAGTCTGATCTTAAACATGGGTGTAGGTGTACACTGAAATCGTGCAGAAACTTTGTGTCAAACTATAAGCTTGTTTTATTATGAAAACCATTAAAATAAAGGGTTATGATATGTTTAACTCTGAATGACCTAATGTTTTGCCCCGAACAGTGCATTTTTAGAGGCAAACAAATGTTATTAAATATTAACAATGAAATTTACAGTTTTCCAGTAGGATGTTATCTAACCCTCAAAACAAAACTCAGAGACCTTTCTAAGATCATTGGAACTCTCGTAATCAGAGGAAATGAGCAACGTAGTCATGGACAAAATTTAAGCACATTTGTGCTATATAGTCTGCAGATGCAAGACTTCTTTGTGACATAAATAAGGATACAGATCATTGAGTCGTTTAATCAGTCGCTCACTCAAGCCTCCTCGTTCTCCTCAGCGTGACCCGGAAGACCCGTCCGCAGCGGCCCTGAAGGAGCCTTGGGAAGACCGTGAGCAACGTATTCGCGAGGCGTCGCCCTACGGTCACCTGCCCAACTGGAGGCTGCAGTCCGTCATCATCAAGTGTGGAGACGACCTCAGGCAGGAGCTGCTCATGTACCAGGTGTTGCAACAGCTAGAGGTGAGTGTCTTAGCTCCCTGGTTGTTGTATTGCTCTCGGATTTGTAGGGAAAGGGGGATCTGTCATGTGGATGATGAAGGGGTGGGGGTTACTTTTTGTTTTACAACCCTAATTCTTCAACTTTTCAACCACTGCTCAAAGCAATATTTCTGTAATTTTTTTGAGAAGTGTAGGGTCTAGAGAAATAATTCTTACAATTTTACAGGTATGGTGACACAAACCAATCATTTGGCTTTATTTTTACAATAACTCTATGCATAAATTACCTTTTGAAAACCTCATTGAAAAGGTTGAAGATTTACAGTATTTTTTTTGTTTTCAAGTGAAATAGATTTGAGAATTGTTTTTGTTGAATCTTTTCTTTATTTGCCTTACTTTACAGAGAATATTAGTGTGTGAAAAATGTATGTTGGAAGCAATTAAGAGTACCAAAATCTATAGGTCCTTGCCTACAGTTTTGCTTCTACCTGTCAGATGCACCTTCTGGTCACTTGATATGTTCAGTTTGTCTTGTATCTAGCAAAGTATTGTAATTTGCCAAGAGACTTGCATTACCCAGATACCTTAAGCCGATCCCACATAGCAGTTTTGGACTTAGTCAAAATGTGGCATAAGAAGTTCATTCTGTTATACGTTTATTGTGATACAAACATTTGTCACGTGCTCCTAGTTTTAACCTCTGGGATCCAAAAATTAGCATTAAGATCACATTTTGACCTAATTCAAACTTGACATCATATAATCTACCCCAGACGGCTGTTTTATTTGTGAAATTCGGTGTGAATAATCTCAAGTAGTATGGTTGAAACCTGTATCCGAAAACTAATTCCGTCTTTTGTTTTCCTTCCCTCGCCAGTCCATCTGGAGATTAGAACGAGTACCGCTCTGGATCAAGCCATACAACATCGTGGTCACCTCCAACGACAGCGGGATGATCGAGCCCGTTGTCAGTGCCGTCTCCCTCCATCAGATCAAGAAACACAGCAAAGGATCGCTACTCAGCTATTTTATCAATGAGTACGGACCTCCAAATAGCGAAGAGTTCCTCACTGCCCAGAGAAACTTTGTCCAGAGTTGTGCTGCCTATTGTTTGGTCTGCTATCTCATGCAAGTCAAAGACAGGTTAGTTCATCATCATGGGTAATGATCTTTTGTGTATTTTTTTGAACAACGTAATATTATTGATCTCAAGGAGAATACTAAAAGAACAGTATTAAAGCAAACATAATTTTGAAGCAAAAAAATGTTTAAAATATTTCATGAAGTGACTCGCTTAGCAGCAACAGAATTTTGCGAACAGTATTCCGGCTATTGAAATATGCTAATGCTTAGTGCTTTTCTGACGTATTTAGTTTAACATAGTGCTGTGTTTCTGTTTGTGAAATGAAAAGTGAAGTTGGATTTTACACACTCATTGGTATGAGTGTATGCGTGTGTCTTGACATCGAGTCGTATCTGTGTGTTGGCATTGTAGTATTTTGTGTTTACTTGCAGACATAACGGTAACATTTTACTGGACTCTGAGGGCCATCTCATTCACATTGACTTTGGTTTCATCCTCTCGAACTCCCCTGGTAAAAATTTGGGATTTGAGAATTCACCGTTCAAGCTGACCCATGAGTTTGTAGAGGTAATAGTCCTGGAAAATTTGCATTTAAACTGCATATTGTTGTTTTATTAAATAGTGAAACATGAGAATAGCAGCAAAATAGAACTAATATTTCACAAATACATAAATTGATCTTCAACTTGGCGAATTTTTAGGCTCAAAAGATCCATATTTATTAACATTATGAAATAATACGGATAATAGTGAATAGTCTGAATTCCACCTAATATTTGGCCTGTATAAATATACTTTTTAGCATAACTTCACCATAAACTCTTTAGCCCTGAAGGGTGGATGAATCAGTCCGAAGCAAGCAAAATATGCCACATGGAAAAAGAACAACACAAAACGTAAGGTGAAATGCACTAATCTGGTGAAAGGGAAGAGATGATGGTGTGTGTTTTAGCATTTGCTTGCTGACCCTGTGATGTTGTATTCTGTGTGACAGGTGATGGGAGGCCTTGGCAGTGACATGTGTGAGTATTTCAAGATTCTGATGCTCCAAGGCTTCGTGGCTTCCAGAAAACACATGGACAAAATCCTCCTGTTGGTGGAGATCATGCAGACAGGTGAGTTATCTCCCTTTAGAACACATTTGAGTCGAGTGTTAATCATAGATATTCTGAGCAAAACTCTTTTGATTGATGAAATGTGTGATAATTGCAAAGTGAAAGAAAGTGAAGCCGTAAACTTTTGTGTTGGTTTAAAATGGTTGACTGTATACGAATAAATTGTGAGGTGAAAACTGTGAGTTCATTGCATTTTCGTGGAATACCGGGTCTTCAGTTTTGATATATGATTTAATTAATTGTACAGTATAATTTGTAATGAACGCAGAAATACGATCGTATGTGGAATTGACTTAAACCTCACAACTGAGAGTGACTAGGCCCCACTACTGTAAAAACAGGGTGTTGGGAAATCCTGGCTAGTGTTTTGTTCTATGATTGAGATTGTGGGCATGACATTATAATAATGATTATCATTATGTTACCAGTGTGCGGCCTTCGTGCCAGTAAGTGGTCTCCAGGTTCATGTGACTGTTTTTTGTAGTCTAAAGTTTGCTGCAGACTCCTTGTCTTCTACTAATGTGGTGTACATATGTATGCGTCAGCCCTGTGTGGGAAAGCTCATCAGTGACTTGCCAGTGGGTGAAGGTTTGTGCCAGGCAGTCTCGTTTCCTCCACCTTTAAAACTGCTCACCCATTGTATAGGTAATAAAAAATTTGAGTCTGATGGCAAACGACATTCAAATAAATAAGTTAAGTGATGAATATTCTGTTTTTGCTTCGTGCCAGGCTCACAGTTGCCATGTTTCAGTAAGGGCATCAGCACGGTGAGAGGATTAAAGGACAGATTTCACATGAGTCAGACAGAGGAACAACTCCAGCTGTTGGTGGATAACTTAGTGGAATCCAGTCTTCATTCCCTCACCACAAAACTCTACGATGGCTTCCAGTATCTCACCAACGGTATTCTGTGAGAAGTCAAGGATTGGACGCCGTCCAGACTGCATGTGGTGTCAGGGTTTTGTCATGCTGGACCCTCAGTGATAAATGCGGTCTGCAGATCAAGGTCTTGTTGCATCCAGTTGGTTAGATGGGATGAAGAAAAATGGCAGAGTTCACTCCCCTTGTTGCCGACACGCGGGTCCAAAGATGACGTTGTCGATTTCTTCAGAAGATCAACAAAGTGTGTTTGAAAGTCGAGCCGACCTCAGTGTGGAAATCAGCTAGTGTGAGGTGCGTTGAACTGATAGGACCTTGACAGGCTTTCAGGCAGTTACCCTCCTCAAATTTCTGCACAGGAACACAAGAATGAGGGTGATGGTGTTCAACAGTAAAGCCAGTTATAAATACAGGTGATGAAGCTTACCTGTGTTCTGGTCATAGAGCTATGAAGATATAATCAGTTGTCTCCCTTGATGGGAGGAACGCTACGTTGCCATTTTAATGCACTGATTGATTTGAGAAAGTTATAGCCTGGTCACATACTAAGCATTGCAGACTTCATTGAAAATAGTGTACAAGTGTAAAGTAATATTCTTCATTTGCGTGTGTGGGTAAACCTTGTAAATAATGTACAGATTGATGACAGCATCTGCCTGATTGGATGAATGTACACTGTGAGTATTGTGGTGGATTTGCATGAATGCTTGTAAGCTGTGAATGTGAGAGCTTCCAGACATCACAGATTTAGCCCCCTACAGGACCGTTAAACTGTTAACGATGTAATTATTAGTTTTCAATATTATTATTATAATTCAGGTCATCTCCTTTTCACAGTTGTAACAAGATTCTTCTTTGTTTTTCTTCTTGATATTCTTTGAAGCTCTCACCAGTACATCTCAGCAAGATAAATGCAAACAGAAAAGTGTTGCTTTCTATGCAAATCAACTCCTGACTTCCAGTAAAGCTGCCTAGTGTATCAAAGATAATTCTTATCCTTCATGTAATTATTTTATTGGCAGTTTTATCTCTCTCTATTTGAAGTAGTGAATGTGTTCAAGATTCCAACTTGTGTACAGGCTGATTTCTTGATCTTTTGGAATGTAAATAAAGAAATCTTGTTGTCATTTATTGAAAACTAAAATCTTGAATTATTTTCGGAACTGATACAATGCAGATTTTGGTGAAATTGTCTTTAATGTGTACACTATAACATTGTAAATTGTGTTGTTTGTTTTTTTTTGGGGGGGGGGTTGCCTTCATGGGATCAGTTATATTCATCACATATTGAATCACTGGGCAGAATTGGGTTCACAGATTTCACAGTCAGTCCACGTTTTCATAGGTGTGTACTGTGAAACAGGGGAGATAACTTTTTTTCATATGTTTATATCATCATTGCATTGTACAGAAGAGACATATTTCATTTCAGATTTTCAGCGAGGAATCAGAAATGCAGTTGAATTGTACTTTTTCATTTTATTGAATTATCAAGTGAAAATCTGCATGACTTGATCCAGCTATTGAAGTCATTGCTGTAAATTTGCATCACGGTCAAACCTGTTGATTGTATGTTGCGGAACGATGTATGTCGGGATATCTTTTTTAATTATTGAATTGAGTCTCATTATGTAATGGACAAAACGAACCAATGCAACGGACACAGTGAATGCAACATATCCCCGTTAGTCAGACGAACCATCGAAATCGGATGGATGTATATATTTCACTGGCATGTGCACAGAGACATTTAATGAGTCTGATGTGATTCAGTTGTGTAAGCTTGAGTCATGATTAATATCAAACTTGATGTGGAAATTGACAAACCTGGTCACTTTACACTTTGGGATGTGCCTGATATTGGATGGCAGAAGTTCTGTGTGTGAATTGCAGTGAATATTCAACAAGAATGCAGCAGAAAATGGATGAATTTTGTTGTCCTCTATTAAAATGTGTTCTTTTCATCACCCAGGTACCAAAGATTAAGTTAGTTCAGTTGTTATTGTTTGTTGCAGTAACATTGCAGCATTGTAGCTTTGAAATCTTTGTGGAACAACCAATGTGAGACAATAGCCTGATCTCCACAGAAGCACATGTTGGCTGGTTTTCGTGGAGTACGCTTGGCAAAACAATCCTACGTGAAACTTGCATCATCCGTCTCGTGTGTACTTTTACATGTGTAATCAGTATGTAGATCAAATACTACTCTCAGCTACTTTTTGTGGGCCCGTGATGTACAGAATGTAAACCACCATTTCAGTGATAGTAAATCTGATCAGTCTGCATTTACTGACATGTCTCGAATAAAAAGTGACAGGCCTCTGAAGACGTACACAGAATGCTATGTTAATTACACAATTAGCACATGTAAGCAATGACCTGAGTATGACTCTGCATTGGGGCTGAAGTTCTGTTCTTCTGATCAATGATAGAGGCTCGAAACTGTGACGAATAAAATCTGGCTGACAAACTACAGTTAGCCCAGAATGGCTACAGTTATTTAAATTGGTAAATGTCATTTAGAAAGCGGATTGAAGTAACAGTGTTGCTGTTGCTATTTTACCGTCTGGATATACCGCCAAATCTAGTGCTCCAAATTGGCCCAAACCACTCAGGGTTCAAAACAGGGAACGGTTTTGCATTACAAACGTGACAAACTGCTCTGATTAATGGCGTAGCAAAACTGTCAACGTCTGTTCAAAAGTTGGCAAACTGCTTCAGTTCCCTACCTGAGCATTGGCCGTAGCACATGTAACTGATGGGGGGGGAATTGTAAATGACATGTTCTCCGGAAAGAAATACATGTAGTTCCCTTAAGGGGATTTCGTCACTCGAGTTTGTGGCGGGGGGCAGGAATCTTCCAGGAACAACCCATTGGCGAGTGGGGCAATGCATCTGACTGACATGGAAGATCTTCATTTTATCAAAAAAAAAATGCTAGACTTTCATGGGTAGTTATGTTTCAAAGGTTAAAATTGCACACATTTTATTTTTTCACCCATCTTAATTTTACTTTATTGATTTTTTTCTTATTTTCATTCATTTCAATTTTTTTTTTCTTTTTTGGTTTTTTGCAAATATCAAGCATTCATTACACTGATACATGTCAGTCCAGTTATGCCTAATGGTGTAGGATTTTTAAAAGCATAGCATTTAAGTTTTAATTTGTTGTTTCACCCTTGTGTTTTTTTTTATTAATGCTCATACGTTAAATGTTTTGTTCTTGGATTAGCTTTGCTGTCTGTATTGTATTGTTAGGTGTTTTTTTCATTGCACATGTAGCTCTGCCAAACTCTCACAGTTTCTCTCAGAAAAGAGGAACCTGAAACCAGTTTTTAATAGTAGAGGAATACACCAGGCTTGTGTTGGGAGGAGAAAAAAACTTGTTATTCATCACAGTTATGGTATATGTGAGATAATAATTATATCACAGCCATCAAAATGTGCTCAAAGCTAATAGCATTTTTTTTTAATTCCCAGTTTCAGAATGCCATTTCTTGAACATAGCTGAGAAAATACTGTCCACCGAACATTTGTTTAATCATTCGAAAGGCAGAGCAGATCTGCCACATAACAATCAGACCCACTCAAAATGTGTGTGCATGTGTTTATCATTTTTGTGTTTTACCAGTTGGCGCTTCGTCACCATGGCAACTCGATCGTGTTTTCAGAAACGTGTGATATGTCATTGTCAGTCAATCAGTCATCAAATAAACTATTTTATTCACATTATTTTGATTGTTACCGTTTTTCTTGTTTTTGGATTTAATTTATGTGATGTTGGCCAGCATTGTGTTAAAAGGAAAGCAGACCAATGAGAAACCAGTGACCACCCACAAGTTGCTGGTGGACCCTCCCAACATACAGTCAGATAGGAAGCGAGTCTGAGCTGGTATTAAATTAGCAATATCTTGAATTAACATTAAAGCAGTAGATGTGATACATGTGTCCCATGGTCTTGGGTGCTGTGGGATGTATGTTCAATCAGATGTCCAGCTATAAAAAAGATTTATAATTCACATTTAGCACTGGTCATACAAATAGGCAAATGAATCAATATTGGTGTTTGCGACTATTCACTTTGTGCTTGCTGTTCAGAGAAGAGCACAATTACCAGTTAGCCCTGGGATGTATTTGCCTGTGAGTGGTGTCTTTGATATGATACTTCAGTGAGGAAACATCATCAGAAATCTTCCCTCTACAACAACCAAAACTCTGCAAGTAACAGGTAGCCATGGAGTCGGTGTACTCGAGAGTGGCAGAGGTATTACTGTAATGATATTTTAGTGACCATGCATGATTAGAACTGTACTGTTGCCAAGATTGCCAAGATACTAGTTAGACCTGGTGTACTTGGGAGTAGGAGAGGTGTCATAACTGTTGTCACTGGCATGATACTTCAGTGAGGAAACAACAGCAAAAACTCCTCTATCTACTGAAAAAAACTTGCACTAGTAAAATTTATTTATTTTGTGGGTATTTTACGTGGTTTTCCTGAATATTTCACTTATACGACGACTGCCAGCATTATGGTTGTAGGAAACGGCAAAACCCAAGAAACACCCATCACCATTCGCATGATGCTGGCAGACCTTCCAACCCACAGCTAGAGAGGAAGCCATTATCATGTTTGATTTATTGACTCAATTTGTGTTTTATGCCATAATATTTTTCTTATCCAACAGCAGGCATTATTATGGTGGGAGGAAACCTGGCAGAGCCCGGGGGAAACCTACGGGCCTGCATCCACAGGTTGCTTGTGGACCTTCTCACATACGGCTGGAGAAAAGCCAACATGCATGAGGGTGTGTCAGCATTGGTGTCTGTATACTTTTGGAGAGTGGGAGAGGTGTTACAACTGGTGTCATTGGCAGGATATTTCAGTGAGGATGCATGATTAAAATTCCACTGCTACCAGAGTTGCTCAAGTACCATATCTATCGACAGGAGACAGTTAACCTCACTGGCTATGGATATATTGGGAGGCATAGCCATCGATCGGTCAATCAGCCCAAGTGTCTGTGTGCTTTATCAGGGAGTGAGAGCTGTTACAACTGGTGTCCACAGCTGTGATGATATTTCAGTGTCAATATACTATTATGATAAGGGTCACAACTGATGTCTTCAGGATGATTCACTGAGCACGCATTACTGGAAGTTTTGTGTTGCCATCTCAGTGTCACTGGGCTAACCAGCTGAGGATTTGAACCTATGACCTATGGGTTTCAAGTCCACACCTCTACTAGACTAAAGGGAAATTACCTCAAGTTCAAAGGTAGACAGCACTTATATACCACCCTGTTACATTAGTAATACGCAAATGCTGTTAATTTGCCCCAGGAAGATGATAAAGCTACAAAAACTTTTGTTTCTTACTGTGATAGTTTAACCTGAAATGAAGAATATTTCACTTCTAGGAAGGCAATCATTTCAATGGCTGGAGAAAACTGGAATAATAAACCACGGACCTTTTGGCTGTGGCAGGTCACTAACACTGTGAGATCCTCCGGATTTTCACCCACAGTGTCAACTCACTGTGTAAGCCACACTGGTTGAGGGCAATAGGCATCGAACAAGACATTCCTGCAAGATTGCCTTAAGAACTCCATAACCACTTCTGACCATTTGGCCCCACGATCACAAACCTACGATCACTGCGCTAAAATTGGGACTCGCCTTAAGGATTAGTATTTTAATAACATTAAAATGCCTACTTTGCGTATCGAAAACACAGTGCACAAGAACTCTGGATTAACAACAAGATTTTGCAGTGTCCATTTCTGTGCTCAAAACGTAACGAGTGCAAGAGCTTCAGAGCTGTCTGTAGCTAGATTTGAACTAAGACGTTATGCATCTGCAGGACTGAAAAGCATGTTAGCTGGACAGAGAGGACACGCCTTCTGTATGTTATGATATTGTATGCTAGACGTTTCTCTCAACTATCTGGTGCAGATACAGAAGTCCCAACACTGTGGTGTGGAACAAAGCAGTACTGTATCAAAATGTCACAAACTGTGCAGTACTGTTCTGCAAATGCCACAGTACTGTAGTACTGTTCAGTAGGTTCCACAAATTGTCCAGTACTGTTCAACAAGTTCCACAAATTGTGCAGTACTATTCTGCATGTTCCACAAATTATGCAGTACTGTTCAACAAGTGCCACAAACTGTGCAGTACTGTTCAGCAAGTTCCACAAACTGTGAAGTACTGTTCAACAAGTGCCACAAACTGTGCAGTACTGTTCAGCAAGTGCCACAAACTGTGCAGTACTGTTCAACACGTGCCACAAACTGTGAAGTACTGTTCAACAAGTGCCACAAACTGTGCAGTACTGTTCAGCAAGTTCCACAAACTGTGAAGTACTGTTTTGTGCAGTACTGTTCAACACGTGCCACAAACTGTGCAGTACTGTTCAGCAAGTTCCACAAACTGTGAAGTACTGTTCAGCAAGTTCCACAAACTGTGAAGTACTGTTTTGTGCAGTACTGTTCAACACGTGTCACAAACTGTGCAGTACTGTTCAACACGTGCCACAAACTGTGCAGTACTGTTCAACACGTGTCACAAACTGTGCAGTACTGTTTTGTGCAGTACTGTTCAACACGTGTCACAAACTGTGCAGTACTGTTCAACACGTGTCACAAACTGTGCAGTACTGTTCAGCAAGTGCCACAAACTGTGCAGTACTGTTCAGCAAGTGCCACAAACTGTGCAATACTGTTCAGCAAGTTCCGCAGACAAATGACTACTCTCATGTACATTACACCCAATAAATATTTTCTGACGCAATTCCTTTTTTTTTTCAAATTATTTATTTACAAATTCATATTCTAAATCATACTTCCAGATTTTGACTTTTTAAACAGGATGTCTTTTTAGCATACATGTTCACACTTAGATAACAGCTATGGAGGAAAATTGCCTAATGTTAATGGAGTTACTTCTTGTTCCATTCTGCCTTCTCAGCTTTTTCCGCCAAAACTTCTTTCAAGTATGGCTGGAGATAAGGAACATCCTGAAAGAAGACAGACACAATGAAAATTTATTTATTCATTTGACTATTGTTTTTATGCAATAATACAGCAGTACAGTTTATGGGTTTAAAGGTTTAGGCTTATGGGGCAAAGCCTGTGGATAGCAATTGCACCTAATCAATTGTTGCTTGACAGGTCCCGTCATTCAAAACACGACAAACCAGCAAGAGCTGGATTTGAACCTGCTACTGTATTGGTGAAAGAATAGACGATTTCAACCTCTCCAGTAAATGCTAAGACAAACTTTCCCTAGTCCAAAAACAAAACTAAAGCATTCTGGAAGAATACTATCACAATACATGTCCACTACCAGTTTGTAGCCATGTACTAAGTTTAAATTAATAATTTTGTTGAAACGTCACACTGTTTTAATTTAATCTACAGTCCAAAAATTGTCCCAATTACAATGGGTATCTTATCCAATTAGATAGATTGATAGACAACAAATCTTCTTAAACTAATAATTTTCACTGTCGTAATTAGAAATTAGAGAATAAAATCCCACAAAAACTCTCATCAAATTCTTTCATAGGATACTTTGAAAAAAAAGAAAAATATATATCAACTTTGCTGACTTCTCATAAATCAGAAATCTTGAAGCTTTCTCCCTGTTGCAAAACAAAACACAGGCAGAACACTTACTGAATCATAAGTTGTCCACTCCTCCTTCGGCAACACGACTTTCTTATTGGACAAGCTGAGTGCTCTGGCAATACGAAACACTCTCTCGTCATACAGGTCCTTGGGCAGTCGTCGAATAGCCTCCTTCACCTCTGGTGTCTCATTCAAGCAATCATCTCTCATCAAACCTGAAAACAAAAATCAGACATTCTGTTTCAGTCCAGAACAGGCAGTCTGCACCAACAAGCCCCAAGGTAGGCAGCCATGTTGAAGTGCAGTCGATATATCCAAGGATTTCATTATTTCAGGGTTTTTATGCAGCAGCAATTTTCAGCTGTGACAAATTTCTCTATGAATCAACCTGTCTGACCAACAGACAAATTTTTGATATTCTAACTTTCAACATCAGCCATTCACTGGTTGAGAGATTGACAGCCTCTACAAATCTGGACTTGTTCTTGAAGTGAGTGGCAAACATTCAAGTACAGGCCTCTGCCTCTTTTTAAGGTCACTACCATCTTCACACCTGGACCGAAATCAAATTTTACCTGCATTTCTGAACGCTCTCACCCTGAGTCTGTCGAAGTCTTACCTGTTCACCTTCCACCAAATTAACTATCTGTTCATTCTATAGCTTTTTAGCATCACCTTCAAGAACTTTTCATAGACATACACACATATAGGATGGCCATCAGTTTTATGGGTGGAAAACAAGCCACTGGTAAAAAATGCATTGAGCCGATTTGCAGGTCACACTGCTCGTAAGAACCTGTAATTCTGACGCTGGCAACGAGGAGGAGTTACAACAAACACAGGATGAAACGTGTCAGAAGATACATTGTGCTTCCTCTGTGCACAAGAGTTTAGGTTAAGTCTGGTATTTTGGCTCCCAACATATGCATTGTGCCACATTGGAGGCAGGGTACAGACACAAACTCTTCTGCTGACGCTCTGCAGAGATGTGAGATTTTCAGAGGGGCTTTTCCTAGCGGTAAGTACTCAAGCACAATGTTGAAGTGACAGCTTTGGTGTGGATGAAGTCATTGCTTTCATTTGAAAAAATCGTTCACAAAATATCCTTCTACAGGGACAACACATTTTAGCTTGTTTCAAATTCTGGCTGCGTCACTTTAATCAGAGATACATTTTTGCAACTAGCCATATTGCCTGAAAGGAAGTCCAAGAAGTGGTCTTCAACAAATGCAGGACTGTGCAAATGCCCCTCATATCACCAATGACTACTTATTTTCAAGAGGGCTCCATGAACAACGAAAGCAGGAAATTCTGGGCCAGCCTACAGATCTAAATAACAGACTGGACGGGAAAAAAGACCAGACCTGTGATGGGACAGCTTGTCAGAAGTGACCATAGCACAGAAACTACTAGCCAGACATCTATCAAAGACAAAGATTCAAACAGAACATGATTAAAGCTATCCTGAAATATACAATTTCTCTCACTTTAGTTTAATTTAGTTTGGGGGGAACTGGATGGAGAAAACTGCGATTGCGAATTCTAGCTTCGAAATGGGCTTCTCCCCTGTTTATCCAGTCAGATTTGATCACATGACTCAACAGCATGGCTCTCACCAGTACATCTCAGCAAGATAAATGCAAACAGAAAAGTGTTGCTTTCTATGCAAATCAACTCCTGACTTCCAATAAAGCTGCCTAGTGTATCAAAGATAATTCTTATCCTTCATGTAATTATTTTATTGGCAGTTTTATCTCTCTCTATTTGAAGTAGTGAATGTGTTCAAGATTCCAACTTGTGTACAGGCTGATTTCTTGATCTTTTGGAATGTAAATAAAGAAATCTTGTTGTCATTTATTGAAAACTAAAATCTTGAATTATTTTCGGAACTGATACAATGCAGATTTTGGTGAAATTGTCTTTAATGTGTACACTATAACATTGTAAATTGTGTTGTTTGTTTTTTGGGGAGTTTTTTTGCCTTCATGGGATCAGTTATATTCATCACATATTGAATCACCGGGCAGAATTGGGTTCACAGATTTCACAGTCAGTCCATGTTTTCATAGGTGTGTACAGAAGAGACATATTTCATTTCAGATTTTCAGCGAGGAATCAGAAATGCAGTTGAATTGTACTTTTTCATTTTACTGAATTATCAAGTGAAAATCTGCATGACTTGATCCAGCTATTGAAGTCATTGCTGTAAATTTGCATCACGGTCAAACCTGTTGATTGTATGTTGCGGAACGATGTATGTCGGGATATCTTTTTTAATTATTGAATTGAGTCTCATTATGTAATGGACAAAACGAACCAATGCAACGGACACAGTGAATGCAACATATCCCCGTTAGTCAGACGAACCATCAAAATCGGATGTATATATTTCACTGGCATGTGCACAGAGACATTTAATGAGTCTGATGTGATTCAGTTGTGTAAGCTTGAGTCATGATTAATATCAAACTTGATGTGGAAATTGACAAACCTGGTCACTTTACACTTTGGGATGTGCCTGATATTGGATGGCAAAAGTTCTGTGTGTGAATTGCAGTGAATATTCAACAAGAATGCAGCAGAAAATGGATGAATTTTGTTGTCCTCTATTAAAATGTGTTCTTTTCATCACCCAGGTACCAAAGATTAAGTTAGTTCAGTTGTTATTGTTTGTTGCAGTAACATTGCAGCATTGTAGCTTTGAAATCTTTGTGGAACAACCAATGTGAGACAATAGCCTGATCTCCACAGAAGCACATGTTGGCTGGTTTTCGTGGAGTACGCTTGGCAAAACAATCCTACGTGAAACTTGCATCATCCGTCTCGTGTGTACTTTTACATGTGTAATCAGTATGTAGATCAAATACTACTCTCAGCTACTTTTTGTGGGCCCGTGATGTACAGAATGTAAACCACCATTTCAGTGATAGTAAATCTGATCAGTCTGCATTTACTGACATGTCTCGAATAAAAAGTGACAGGCCTCTGAAGACGTACACAGAATGCTATGTTAATTACACAATTAGCACATGTAAGCAATGACCTGAGTATGACTCTGCATTGGGGCTGAAGTTCTGTTCTTCTGATCAATGATAGAGGCTCGAAACTGTGACGAATAAAATCTGGCTGACAAACTACAGTTAGCCCAGAATGGCTGCAGTTATTTAAATTGGTAAATATCATTTAGAAAGCGGATTGAAGTAACAGTGTTGCTGTTGCTATTTTACCGTCTGGATATACCGCCAAATCTAGTGCTCCAAATTGGCCCAAACCACTCAGGGTTCAAAACAGGGAACGGTTTTGCATTACAAACGTGACAAACTGCTCTGATTAATGGCGTAGCAAAACTGTCAACGTCTGTTCAAAAGTTGGCAAACTGCTTCAGTTCCCTACCTGAGCATTGGCCGTAGCACATGTAACTGATGGGGGGGGAATTGTAAATGACATGTTCTCCGGAAAGAAATACATGTAGTTCCCTTAAGGGGGTTTCGTCACTCGAGTTTGTGGCGGGGGGCAGGAATCTTCCAGGAACAACCCATTGGCGAGTGGGGCAATGCATCTGATTGACATGGAAGATCTTCATTTTATCCAAAAAAAAATGCTAGACTTTCATGGGTAGTTATGTTTCAAAGGTTAAAATTGCACACATTTTATTTTTTCACCCATCTTAATTTTATTTTATTGATTTTTTTCTTATTTTCATTCATTTCAATTTTTTTTTTCTTTTTTGGTTTTTTGCAAATATCAAGCATTCATTACACTGATACATGTCAGTCCAGTTATGCCTAATGGTGTAGGATTTTTAAAAGCATAGCATTTAAGTTTTAATTTGTTGTTTCACCCTTGTGTTTTTTTTTATTAATGCTCATACGTTAAATGTTTTGTTCTTGGATTAGCTTTGCTGTCTGTATTGTATTGTTAGGTGTTTTTTTCATTGCACATGTAGCTCTGCCAAACTCTCACAGTTTCTCTCAGAAAAGAGGAACCTGAAACCAGTTTTTAATAGTAGAGGAATACACCAGGCTTGTGTTGGGAGGAGAAAAAAACTTGTTATTCATCACAGTTATGGTATATGTGAGATAATAATTATATCACAGCCATCAAAATGTGCTCAAAGCTAATAGCATTTTTTTTTAATTCCCAGTTTCAGAATGCCATTTCTTGAACATAGCTGAGAAAATACTGTCCACCGAACATTTGTTTAATCATTCGAAGGGCAGAGCAGATCTGCCACATAACAATCAGACCCACTCAAAATGTGTGTGCATGTGTTTATCATTTTTGTGTTTTACCAGTTGGCGCTTCGTCACCATGGCAACTCGATCGTGTTTTCAGAAACGTGTGATATGTCATTGTCAGTCAATCAGTCATCAAATAAACTATTTTATTCACATTATTTTGATTGTTACCGTTTTTCTTGTCTTTGGATTTAATTTATGTGATGTTGGCCAGCATTGTGTTAAAAGGAAAGTAGACCAATGAGAAACCAGTGACCACCCACAAGTTGCTGGTGGACCCTCCCAAAATACAGTCAGATAGGAAGCGAGTCTGAGCTGGTATTAAATTAGCAATATCTTGAATTAACATTAAAGCAGTAGATGTGATACATGTGTCCCATGGTCTTGGGTGCTGTGGGATGTATGTTCAATCAGATGTCCAGCTATAAAAAAGATTTATAATTCACATTTAGCACTGGTCATACAAATAGGCAAATGAATCAATATTGGTGTTTGCGACTATTCACTTTGTGCTTGCTGTTCAGAGAAGAGCACAATTGCAAGTTAGCCCTGGGATATATTTGCCTGTGAGTGGTGTCTTTGACATGATACTTCAGTGAGGAAACATCATCAGAAATCTTCCCTCTACAACAACCAAAACTCTGCAAGTAACAGGTAGCCATGGAGTCGGTGTACTCGAGAGTGGCAGAGGCATTACTGTAATGATATTTTAGTGACCATGCATGATTAGAACTGTACTGTTGACAAGATTGCCAAGGTACTAGTTAGACCTGGTGTACTTGGGAGTAGGAGAGGTGTCATAACTGTTGTCACTGGCATGATACTTCAGTGAGGAAACAGCAGAACTCCTCTACAGAAAAAAAATTGCACTAGTAAAATTTATTTATTTTGTGGGTATTTTACGTGGTTTTCCTGAATATTTCACTTATACGACGACTGCCAGCATTATGGTTGTAGGAAACGGCAAAACCCAAGAAACACCCATCACCATTCGCATGATGCTGGCAGACCTTCCGACCCACAGCTGGAGAGGAAGCCATTATCATGTCTGATTTATTGACTCAATTTGTGTTTTATGCCATAATATTTTTCTTATCCAACAGCAGGCATTATTATGGTGGGAGGAAACCTGGCAGAGCCCGGGGGAAACCTACGGCCCTGCATCCACGTTGCATTTGGACCTTCTCACATACGGCTGGAGAAAAGCCAACATGCATGAGGGTGTGTCAGCATTGGTGTCTGTATACTTTTGGAGAGTGCGAGAGGTGTTACAACTGGTGTCATTGGCAGGATATTTCAGTGAGGATGCATGATTAAAATTCCACTGCTACCAGTGTTGCTCAAGTACCATATCTATCGACAGGAGACAGTTAACCTCACTGGCTATGGATATATTGGGAGGCATAGCCATCGATCAGTCAATCAGCCCGAGTGTCTGTGTGCTTTATCAGCGAGTAAGAGCTGTCACAACTGGTGTCCACAGCTGTGATGATATTTCAGTGTCAGTATACTATTATGATAAGGGTCACAACCGATGTCTTCAGGATGATTCACTGAGCACACATTACTGGAAGTTTTGTGTTGCCATCTCAGTGTCACTGGGCTAACCAGCTGAGGATTTGAACCTATGACCTATGGGTTTCAAGTCCACACCTCTACTAGACTAAAGGGAAATTGCCTCAAGTTCAAAGGTAGACAGCACTTATATACCACCCTGTTACATTAGTAATACGCAAATGCTGTTAATTTGCCCCAGGAAGATGATAAAGCTACAAAAACTTTTGTTTCTTACTGTGATAGTTTAACCTGAAATGAAGAATATTTCACTTCTAGGAAGGCAATCATTTCAATGGCTGGAGAAAACTGGAATAATAAACCACGGACCTTTTGGCTGTGGCAGGTCACTAACACTGTGAGATCCTCCAGATTTTCACCCACAGTGTCAACTCACTGTGTAAGCCACACTGGTTGAGGGCAATAGATATCGAACAAGACATTCCTGCAAGATTGCCTTAAGAATTCCATAACCACTTCTGACCATTTGGCCCCACGATCACAAACCTACGATCACTGCGCTAAAATTGGGACTCGCCTTAAGGATTAGTATTTTAATAACATTAAAATGCCTACTTTGCGTGTCGAAAACACAGTGCACAAGAACTCTGGATTAACAACAAGATTTTGCAGTGTCCATTTCTGTGCTCAAAACGTAATGAGTGCAAGAGCTTCAGAGCTGTCTGTAGCTAGATTTGAACTAAGACTTTATGCATCTGCAGGACTGAAAAGCATGTTAGCTGGACAGAGAGGACACGCCTTCTGTATGTTATGATATTGTATGCTAGAAGTTTCTCTCAACTATCTGGTGCAGATACAGAAGTCCCAACACTGTGGTGTGGAACAAAGCAGTACTGTATCAAAATGTCACAAACTGTGCAGTACTGTTCAGCAAGTGCCACAAACTGTGCAGTACTGTTCAGGGTCCACAAACTGTGCAGTACTGTTCAGCAAGTGCCACAAACTGTGCAGTACTGTTCAGGGTCCACAAACTGTGCAGTACTGTTCAGCAAGTGCCACAAACTGTGCAGTACTGTTCAACACGTGCCACAAACTGTGCAGTACTGTTCAACGCGTGCCACAAACTGTGCAGTACTGTTCAGCAAGTTCCACAATCTGTGAAGTACTGTTTTGTGCAGTACTGTTCAACAAGTGCCACAAACTGTGCAGTACTGTTTAGCAAGTTCCGCAGACAAATGACTACTCTCATGTACATTACACCCAAAAAATATTTTCTGACACAATTCCTTTTTTTTTTCAAATTATTTATTTACAAATTCATATTCTAAATCCGACTTCCAGATTTTGACTTTTTAAACAGGATGTCTTTTCAGCATACATGTTCACACTTAGATAACAGCTATGGAGGAAAATTGCCTAATGTTAATGGAGTTACTTCTTGTTCCATTCTGCCTTCTCAGCTTTTTCCGCCAAAACTTCTTTCAAGTATGGCTGGAGATAAGGAACATCCTGAAAGAAGACAGACACAATGAAAATTTATTTATTCATTTGACTATTGTTTTTATGCAATAATACAGCAGTAAAGTTTGTGGGTTTAAAGGTTTAGGCTTATGGGGCAAAGCCTGTGGATAGCAATTGCACCTAATCAATTGTTGCTTGACAGGTCCCGTCATTCAAAACACGACAAACCAGCAAGAGCTGGATTTGAACCTGCTACTGTATTGGTGAAAGAATAGACGATTTCAACCTCTCCAGTAAATGCTAAGACAAACTTTCCCTAGTCCAAAAACAAAACTAAAGCATTCTGGAAGAATACTATCACAATACATGTCCACTACCAGTTTGTAGCCATGTACTAAGTTTAAATTAATAATTTTGTTGAAACGTCACACTGTTTTAATTTAATCTACAGTCCAAAAATTGTCCCAATTACAATGGGTATCTTATCCAATTAGATAGATTGATAGACAACAAATCTTCTTAAACTAATAATTTTCACTGTCGTAATTAGAAATTAGAGAATAAAATCCCACAAAAACTCTCATCAAATTCTTTCATAGGATACTTTGAAAAAAAAGAAAAATACATATCAACTTTGCTGACTTCTCATAAATCAGAAATCTTGAAGCTTTCTCCCTGTTGCAGAACAAAACACAGGCAGAACACTTACTGAATCATAAGTTGTCCACTCCTCCTTCGGCAACACGACTTTCTTATTGGACAAGCTGAGCGCTCTGGCAATACGAAACACTCTCTCGTCGTACAGGTCCTTGGGCAGTCGTCGAATAGCCTCCTTCACCTCTGGTGTCTCATTCAAGCAATCATCTCTCATCAAACCTGAAAACAAAAATCAGACATTCTGTTTCAGTCCAGAACAGGCAGTCTGCACCAGCAAGCCCCAAGGTAGGCAGCCATGTTGAAGTGCAGTCGATATATCCAAGGATTTCATTATTTCAGGGTTTTTATGCAGCAGCAATTTTCAGCTGTGACAAATTTCTCTATGAATCAACCTGTCTGACCAACAGACAAATTTTTGATATTCTAACTTTCAACATCAGCCATTCACTGGTTGAGAGGTTGACAGCCTCTACAAATCTGGACTTGTTCTTGAAGTGTGCGGCAAACATTCAAGTACAGGCCTCGGCACTTTTTAAGGTCACTACCATCTTCATACCTGGGCCGTAATCAAATTTTACCTGCATTTCAGAACGCTCTCACCCTGAGTCTGTCGAAGTCTTACCTGTTCACCTTCCACCAAATTAACTATCTGTTCATTCTATAGCTTTTTAGCATCACCTTCAAGAACTTTTCATAGACATACACACATATAGGATGGCCATCAGTTTTATGGGTGGAAAACAAGCCACTGGTAAAAAATGCATTGAGCCGATTTGCAGGTCACACTGCTCGTAAGAACCTGTAATTCTGACGCTGGCAACGAGGAGGAGTTACAACAAACACAGGATGAAATGTGTCAGAAGATACATTGTGCTTCCTCTGTGCACAAGAGTTTCGGTTAAGTCTGGTATTTTGGCTCCCAACATATGCATTGTGCCACATTGGAGGCAGGGTACAGACACAAACTCTTCTGCTGACGCTCTGCAGAGATGTGAGATTTTCAGAGGGGCTTTTCCTAGCGGTAAGTACTCAAGCACAATGTTGAAGTGACAGCTTAGGGATGGATGAAGTCATTGCTTTCATTTGAAAAAATCGTTCACAAAATATCCTTCTACAGGGACAACACATTTCAGCTTGTTTCAAATTCTGGCTGCGTCACTTGAATCAGAGATACATTTTTGCAACTAGTCATATTGCCTGAAAGGAAGTCCAAGAAGTGGTCTTCAACAAATGCAGGACTGTGCAAATGCCCCTCATATCACCAATGACTACTTATTTTCAAGGGGGCTCCATGAACAATGAAAGCAGGAAATTCTGGGCCAGCCTACAGATCTAAATAACAGACTGGACGGGTAAAAAGACCAGACCAGTGATGGGACAGCTGGTCAGAAGTGACCATAGCACAGAAACTACTAGCCAGACATCTATCAAAGACAAAGATTCAAACAGAACATGATTAAAGCTATCCTGAAATATACAATTTCTCTCACTTCAGTTTAATTTAGTTTAGGGGGAACTGGATGGAGAAAACTGCGATTACGAATTCTAGCTTCGAAATGGGCTTCTCCCCTGTTTATCTAGTCAGATTTGATCGCATGACTCAACAGCATGGCTCTCGGACAGCGATCGCTCTCTAGTGATCTATGACAGTCTGGTTCAAGAAACAGATGTGAAAATAAAGCAATTCTTCTTATAACATAAATTTCTAGATTGCTTGAATTGTGTTCTTTTTAACTCTTTTGCTTTGACACATGTTCAGCCAACCCGTCTCTAGTCCCTCTTCTTACCCATCCAGTCCAGTGAATCTTTGTCCCAGATACTTTCTGGCTGTAGTTAATTTATTTATTTATTTCAATGGTGTTTTATGCTGTACTCAAGAATATTTCTCGTTCATGATGGTGGCCTGAATTACGGTTGCAGGAAACCAGGCAGAGCCCGGGAGAAACCCACAACCATCCGCAGGTTGCTGGCAGACCTCCCCATGGTCTGAGGGTGACTTATATACAAGTATACTGATATGTGGTTACCGCTGGCCACCCTTAGCCTGAGGGGTATGTGGGTAAGATGTCAGCATAAAGCTTGCAAGGAGCTACCCCACTGTTCAATTCTTTTACATGTGCCTTAGATTCACAGAATACACAGAAGCACCTAAATTCTGGAAAGTTGAAATATCTGCGCACATTTAGCCACAACTGCTACTTAGCATTACCGCACTTTTCTCATGTAAATTTTGGCAGAAGTTGAAAATTTGATCAGCTGTCACAATCTGCCATGTTTTTTAAATCTGTGTCAACAAGGCACGCATGCTCATCGTGTGCTGACCTTTCCATGACATCGTATCTTGAAATTTACATCCACACTACACAAATCTATGCCTTCAATCCATTTGCATAAAGGTCAACCACTGATGCGCATACACGTAGAGCAACAAGCTGCTTTATTTAAGTCAAGTTGTCGACGATGCATGTGAGTGTAAGTCAAAAATGTGAATTATCTTGGATTTACTGGTCATAAAGGTTACAGAATGTAAAAAAATTTGGCAGAAGAACAAGGAGTGTCTTGGTGAACATAGTTCATCTCAGTTTTACCTGGTTCATGTATGTCTAGGTTAATTTTGCAAAAGTTTTCATGGTGTGGAGTTTCTCCGATATTTTTAAATAACACAATTTTAACCAGCATAGCTCCCCAGCTGTGATCTACGCCTCATCCCATATTAAAGATCACAACCGAGATCCTTGACTTGTTCCTGGGTCATTACGCTGCACTGCAGACCTAACCAACTGAGCCACGGAGGCCCCAGCTGTAGTCAAATAAGTTGATCAAAGAGTGATTCATCAAGTCAGTAAGCTTACTAACTTACCTAGCTCATTGAAGTAACTCTTACTATACAGCCAACGACCAATCGTCACTCTCCAGGCTGGCACTGTCCAACAGAAAGGAAAGCTCTTAAGGATCAGTCATACAACTCTCGCAACCGTTATCAAAACTGAACATGTTCTCATGGATTCAGCTGTCGTTTCTTTACCCGGTCACCCAGGCCCTTGAAACTTCCTGGTCATCAAGATTAATATATGGGAAAAGTTTTGCAACAAAAAGAAGCAGTAGAGCTCCAAAGATAACAGAATTATAAAATTCCCAACATACTTTTTGTGGCCACACAGCTCCATTCATATCCTCACCTCCAACAGCCATAAGAATGCACTTGAAACATTCCACAAAACTTCCTCTATGCAATGCTACTAATATTTACACTCCACAACAGATCTAACCTCTCCAAGTAACAAAAATTTAACACCTACTCTTGCTGGCAGTCATATCATTCCGCGGGGGGGGGTCATCACAACAACAACAACACAGCAGAAAGTGGCTGGTTTTCAATTCAAGCTCCTGTACCCAAAATGGCTCATTTACAAACCAGTATTGCTTATTACTGTGCTGAAAAACATTAGTTTACAAGCTAACCAGTGGTCATTAGCTATAGGATATGATCACTGCATAAGTTAGATTTCAATCAAGATTGTGAACATAGTGCACCATTTGAAAAATGGTGCCTGCTTGGAAATAGTGTTTAATGGAGCTTTTTGGATTTTTATTTTTTCACAGAGTTAGAAATATTGCTGCATGAATATGTTGATAGCATTGTATATACTGTGCTCTGAGGAATTTATACTGTTGCTGGAGATAAGGCCTCAGAAAAAACTGTGCAGCACCAAAAGGTAAGCTGAACATCTGATAAATGTGTTTATGTATTGCCGATACAGCTGATTAAAACTGCAAAATATTCTCCCAAGTCTATTGCGTATGTACCCCAAAATTCAAGGTCCTGTGTGCCCTGATTCCAGAAGAAAATCTGCGAGAAGGCCTGTCTGATGGCAGAAGTTTGCACAACTTGTTTGATTCTCCCTTATATTTTATGCAAGTTAACTGTAAGGGTTTTAGCTACACAACATGATCTTGGCGACTAAGCTTAGAAACTAAGCGATCTTTAACAATGTTAGTGAAGAAATCAGACGGAAAATTATGAAATGTTAATTTGTAATTTACTCGTCGCCCAGTCAACTTTGACAGGTGCGAAATTTGGGCCATTTGTGATCCACTTGTATAACATTCATGGAGGTGTTTACGTCGTGATAAAAATGGTTGCAAGTGTGCAAAAGAAACAACGCTCGAGATGCACTCAATAATAAAGAGAAGGTCAGCTACTTGTCAAATACGTTTTCAAACGTATCAACGAGGAAAAAATAAACAATTTCTCACTTTGTTTCACGACCTGCTTCGCTGGTGCTGCCATTTTCAATCACCTTGAAGACGCTGAGGATTCTGGGAAAATGTTAAAGTTTTTATCACGTGATAACAATATGGCGGACGGAGGGGGCGTGGAAAGTTAGTGTAGCAGACGATGCCTTATTTTGACCAAAAAATTATACTTTAAAGTGAAGATAATAATTCTGTGCTTAGTTTACAGCATCCACCAGCTGCTTGAAAGTCGACATGCCAACTGCCACTTTAACTGTAAGGTATGACAGACTCCGTCACTCGGAGTCAAAATGGAATGCGTATGTTGTATTAGTCTTCAGCTTCATGGTCGATCCATTATTGCCTTTGAGTTTGAAAGATTTAATACTATATACAACGAAGATATATGCATATATTGTTGTGAAATCACTATGAAACAAATAATAAGCGGAAGAATGATTAAGGATACTAGAACCCCCTTGTAAGCAGAGTTTCTCCCTTTGCCTTGTGTAGTTCAAAATAATGACCAAATATGACCATATGTATATATGTTCTGACAGCTAAACGACTGCTAAAATAAACTAAATAAAAATTAAAATAATATTTAAAAAATTGATCAAATTTGTCCGTATTTATATATATAATGAAAGCTAAACGGCTGCTAATCTTGTGGAAGTTTTTAAAATTTACCTAACTTTAATATTAATCAAAATAAAAAGAAAGTTTGAAAAAAATCAGAGCTGTTTTTCCAAAATTCTACCTTTTTTTAAAATTTTTCAATTCCTCTCCCCCACCCAGTGGATAATTTACTATTAAAACTAAAAAATGGTGCCACAGGTTTTTAATATTTATCTCAGATTGTTTTGAGTGAGAATTTAAAGTTAAAACTTTCAGAAATTTAAAAAAAATTTGAAACTGTGATGTTCTTTTACTAATATCATTAAAACTAGAAAAGATATCAAAAATTTGTATGAATGTTTTTTGACTTAAGTATTTAGCTACATGTGTGCTAAGCTTCATAGCATTATATTGAGAAATAAATGAGGATTAAAAGTATTTCACCATAAAACCATCTCAAAAATAGAAAGAGTGAAAAAGATCAAAATATTTGGAGGAGCAGTATTAATTTATGCATGACAAATTAATTCATTAATTCGTTTACATATAAATTTTAATCAAGAATTGTCCAACCTCCAATAAATATGTAAACATATCATCCTACTTATGTTAAATGTTAAAACTTATCATGCTCCATGAATGCATTAATTGAAATGTTTTTGTTAACATTTCTGAGCAAAACCAGCTAGAATGTGTTTATAAACCCCTTCCCAAATGGCACCCCAGTGCTGTCAGTAAGGCTGTTTTTATTAACAGGTCTGCTCCAGTAGCCTGCACAAGCAGCCATGCATAGATTATAGTAGGAGGCAATACACATTTACCAGAGGCATGCCTATTCACAGCAGGCAACCTTCCTTAGTGAGCTATTCCCCCTAATCAGGGGGAACTAAGAAAACACAACTACCTCGGTTCATAACATGTTATATTTTTTGCCAAATTTAAGGTACTTACTATTTGAATTTGATTTTCATCTTTAAGTGAGAGGAAAGATCGGAGAATGAAGAATAAGAATGTGAAATAAACAAAATTTGGCCAAATTTCACTCCCGAGGGGTTCTGGTATCCTTAAAGCATGCCTAGTCTTCAAATCACTAAATTCCTTTCTCTTCAACTTTTGTATTTAGCCTTTTATATTTAATGATCTTCCTTCATTTTGTCCGAGTCAGATTAGTTCAGTCAAATTTAGCATTGAGGTGTGACATGAGGCAGGTATATATCAAAAATTGTTAAAAATAGGCATCAGCATATAATTTAATGGAAATACGAAGTCCCACTTCAACAATAAGGAGATAATCTTTAATAACATTGTCGTTTTCTTTTGATGAATAGATTCTCTTCATTGATTGTTTTATCGTTTTAGAGAGGTGAAGAACAAGGAGACTGGGCTGGACATCTCTATTCCCACCTACAGAGAGACACCAGGCCTATTGGGCAGCACAGTGGATTTCAGTGTTGTTGTTGTCTCTAGATTATCTTTCTTTAAGTCACCAAAACATAAAGAAGGTGATGTTGTGCAGTTCATGGTGAGTATATATATTCATTTATTTATTTGAACGGTATTTTATGCCGTACTCAAGAATGCTTCACTTTTACGACTGCATCTTGGTGGGATGAAACTGTGCAGAGCCTGAGGGAATCCCACGACCATTCGCAGGTTGCTGATGGGTTATGTCTAGTACAAAGGCTGTAAATATACTGTTGTCACATAAGTGAAGTTTTCTTGAGCAAAACTTGAAACTCACCAGATAAATACATACAATCTGATCCCACTCCTGTCCTGATTGCTGAAAAAATGTAATGGAAATTTAGACCATGAAATACAAATGCTGACTACATCCTATCTCACCATTACTTTGCCACGACCATACGCCCACCCCAGGACTACCCATCTGTTTCCATCACAGGCCCACCATATTATTACCGGTCAGAGAAGTGCTATACATTATATATGTACCTATGTTATAACAGTACATGTACCATATACCAAACTAAACATAGGGCCACAGTTTTGGTTTTCTTATTTCATATTTTTTTTGGCACATTTTGTTGTCTATCCACGTTGAAATGTTTTGACAAAGGTGTTACAAAAGTATTTTCCGAAATAGAATTAAAGCAGAACCTGTATGGATGCACTGAATCTTTGGAACGGAAATTTTAAGTAAAATGTAGTTGGTAGCTAAAACTAAAGTGAAAAGCTAGGGTAGGTATGGAGATGTTATTTAATTTTATATTATATACATGTTTCACGTTATGTGTGCATTTGGTTCGTTTTATTTGGCCAGGTACCCAGGAAATACCCCGACTTTGAACACCTGTATAACCAGCTTTGTGAGCAGTTTCCTGGCACAGTTTTACCACCCTTTCCCAAAAAAGTTCTGCGATTGACAGAAGTGGTAATCAAGGACAGGAAGGCAAAGTTGGAAAACCTTCTCAAGTTCTTAGCTTGCACACCCAAATTAGCAACATGCTCCAAGCTGCTGGAATTTCTAGGTAAAAAGAATGGATTGTTTGTTCGTGGTGTAATTTCTATGGTTGTTTACTGTGTGTTGAATGTGCAATTTCACTGGATTGTTTTGGACACATTTGCATTTTCAAAATGTCAATTTCTGATGAGTACAAATACACAGGTAAGTTTTTCCAGCAGCCTTGTGGAAAATTACGTGTATGCTAAATCCTGGAGAGAGATTTCACGTGAAGACAGCAGTAGGTACAAATCCAGGATAATTTGAACTCAGTGGGTACAGGTACTTGATTGTTCTACAATAGGCGGAATCTGATGATCTGACATGCTGTAACTGAATGAACCACATACATTATTAATCAAGTGGTGTTAATCCATAATCTTTCTTTCATTCATTTATGAAATATAATGACGTGATCTGAGCATCAGAAATCAACAGTATTGTCATAATCATTCATTTATTCATTCAACAAACCATAGTCCATCATAAAATGACTGTGTATGTCATAACAGTTTTCACTGTGCTGAGATTCTGCTTATGGTCACACAATGCATAGGGAATGTCTGTCTTCCGAAGGTGTCAGTGCCATAAAAGCTGGAAGATACAGGAAAGGGGAGATTGGAGAATCAGACCAGAAAGCGGAGAGTGAGGACAAACCAGAGGAGGATGACAAGGATGTTACCACGGCAACTGGGGAGGATCTGTTTGGGGAGGGAGAGGATCCAGAGGAAGAGGACATGTTTGGAGGAGGGGATGAAGAAGACTTATTCGGTACACCATTAGACGCCCCTAGCTCAGG
The DNA here is from genome assembly GCA_016165875.1 of Acanthopleura granulata. Taxonomy (NCBI): domain Eukaryota; kingdom Metazoa; phylum Mollusca; class Polyplacophora; order Chitonida; family Chitonidae; genus Acanthopleura; species Acanthopleura granulata. The sequence continues at coordinate 2,612,095 of JABBOT010000013.1, forward strand.
AGCAGGTAACTCATGGGGAACTCATGGGAGTGGTGTGTTCGTTAAAAAGCTCCGTCAAGATTTGCCGTCAAGTCTTTCAGTGGCACGTAGAGGTTGGGAGTGACATAACGTGAAAGAGATTCTTACGAATGTACAACTTCTGTTTATTTGTAGATGGCGTTTCAGTGCTCTAACTAACATGGTTATCAAATCAAGATTTGCCATTTTGGCAGACTATGCTGATGGACATGCATTAAAATCAACCAGAAACAGGTTCTTTTGTGGACAGGTCTCTCTCTGATTGTTTGACTTGGATTAAATATTACAAACAGTTAAAAACAGTGTGTTCTAGCTGTAGAACCAATGCCCATGTTGAAATATTCACTAAACCATCACAGAGTGCTATGTAGTCAAAGTTTAGTGAAAACATTTTGACACACCTTTTATCCAAGAACAGTTTTGGCTGAGTAGCCAATCAGGTTTGAGGTTGACCCCATTTGTTCTCTGTGCCATCATACAGGAGGGGATGCACGACTCTTCGAGGACCAGGACTTTGGCGGTGGGCTGGAAGAAGGCGAGGGGGAGGAGCTTCTAGGGTTTGTACCTGACGCTCGCACTCCAAACAAGACAGTCGCCATGGCAACACAAGGTCATGGAGAGGAAGACAACTCAGACCTGTTACAGTAAGTTTTTATACAATTCCTTTTCTGCTGCAGGTCTAGTTTGTTTGGTTAAAAGAGGCAGCTTTGAATGTGGTTAAATCACCAGTTTTGCATGAAAACAAATAGTATATACATGTAATTTAGGTATTGTAGTCATTGGAAAACCCATTTTTGAACATTGTTAGAAGATGTTGTAGCTATTTAGTTAGTCAGTGCTGTAATGAACCACAGACACCTAAGCTTAAGAGACAGATTGAATTAATGAATCTCTTAATTGCTGAAAGAGAATTCTGAAGATTACGCTAATCATTGCAGTCATTGTGTTCTTTGTACATGTAGTTTTGTAGTGTTTTTTTTCTTAAGGCACATGTTTTAAAGATAAACCACCCCCATTGACTTGACGTCCATGTTACAAGCAAAACATTCACGACTATGGTACACTGGCATAAAACAGATGTATAAAAGAAATCATATAAATAAATAAATAAATAAATAAATTTCACATTGAAGCCCTGTTTCTTTCTTCCCACTTACTAAGTAGTCCATTGAAAACTCTTGTGTCAACAATTTCATTTCATTTATTTCACCCCAGAAAATGCATATAGGTGTGTGAAATAGAAACAATTTGTAAAATAACAACAAATATCAAATAACTGTATAAATAAATATATCAAAATTATCTCTGGCGGGAGTAGAAACCTGGAGAGGTTTATATCATCGAGTATATGAGGAGGTAAGGAATATGGACGGGCAGAGACAACTTTTCCAATAGTATGCCATAATAACTGTCAATCAATTGCTTGGATTGAATATTTACATCATTTGCTACTCTTTTCTTTATACTCAGAATCGATGATGATTTGGACAAATTTCTTGTCTTGGAGACGAAAAAGCTGCACACAACGGAAAAAATGAAGGAAGAGGACAAAAGAGAATCAAAAAGTGTGACAAACTTTAAGGCAAGTCTCAGTCCAAAGACCAAACCAGACCTTCCACAGAAGCCTGCCCTTGCTCAAAAACCCAAACTCCCGAGCAAGAAACCCACATTGCCAAAGAAACCAAGCGTGGAAAAGGCTAGTGAGGAAGAGCAGCCAAACAAACAACTCAATACAACTACAGTCAGGGGAAATAACCCAGCCCCAGCATTAGACAATGATGACATATTAAAATACATCCAGGACAATGCGTCGTCTGCTGAGGATGACCTAGATTTGTTCTCCTGAAAAGTTCAATTGTTATTATAAAGTATGATGTAATAAATATTGTATTTTGTCTTTTTGTATGCAGCTGTCTGTTTTTAATTTCTTCAAGCACTGTTTTGTCCTGATCATTCCATTAGCTCATTAAATGAATTTGCAGGTTTGAATCCACTTTCACAATGTCATTGGTTCTCTTTCACTTGACTTCATTCAGTGTTGTAGCTAGTTCTACCAAGTTCACGGATACGGTAGTATTAACTAGGTCCTCCAATGAAATCTCTCCACACATATCTTTAGTCCCTTACTGACCATGTTTCAAAATCATTGTTGTGTAATGGTGAAACCTTAAGACAGACATTTTGATTGTCACAACAGCACCTCTGCTCTCCCACTTCATTGGTCGAAACATGCTTCCTGCGTTTCAACTGAAATTGAATTACCCACCAAAGATGCCGGAGTCAACCCTGAAGTGAAGGTATCAGGGCAACTGTGGTATGAGAACGGTTTAAATCCAGCTCCATTTCCAGGTGCGGCTTTCATTCGGAACATTTGTCAGGTACCTAGATTGAGTGATGGCTTACTCCAGGCACTCCAGTCTCCTCAATCTATTAAGGACCTGCCCGGATAGTGCAGTTGGTAGAGCGTCCGCTTTCAGATGGGGAGATCTGGGTTCAAACCTGGGTCGGGTGATACCAAAGACTTTAAAAAATGGTACATCTTGCTTCCTCGCTAGACGCTCAGCAATAAGAGGATAGAGGGTGGACTGATCGGCCCGGTTGTCAGTATAATGTGGCTGGGTGAGGGGGCTTGTTGGGTGTCTTCGGCAAGTCGTTTCGGTGAGGCAGCACCAGATAAAAGATATGGCGGAAATCCGTCCTGCACCTTGGAGACACCGACTTCGTATAAGTGAAATATTCTTGAGTAGGGCGTTAAACAGTAAGCATTCATTCATTCAATCTATCAACCTGTCTGTCTTCGTACATGTATATTATGATAAGTGACGAATTCTTGAGAACATAGTTCGTTGTGATTGTGTCGTTCTTTGTTGGCTTTGAGTTAAATGTTGCCTCAATGTTGACATATTTTTCAAAGTTTTCAGAATACTGCATATAAATGTTGATGCTACACCCAGTCATTGTGTACCAACACCAAGTCGACAAGCGCTTGGACTATTCTCTTATGATTAGCACCAAGTGAAGAAATAGCCAATGTGAAATCTTTGGCACTGAACTGGTGCTGGAGATCTGAATGCTGTTCCTAAATTCCTCTACCTTTTTGTAATTCTTTAACCTTTTCGCATGTTTGCAAGGTGTTTATTCAAGCGTATGCTGAAGGCTGTATTTCTGTTTTGACTGATAAAATTATGCTTTTGGTGAAGCCCTGAAACTGACCAATCCAACTATTGTAGTTTTGTCTCCACAATCAAATCACAAATGTGCATAAATTGCTCTGAAAGTTACCCCGGGGAGAGACCCACGACCACCGGCAGGTCGTTGGTAGACCTGCCTGTGCACTGGAAGACAAGTTGATCTTCAGTGAATGTGTGTTACCATGGCCCTGTGAACTGTGACATCAAGAAATCCACGAATGCCTAGTCATTTTATAATTACTCAATCTTCACGAAAAGGGATACTTGTATAGTTAATGAAGTATTGACCAAGGAGATCATCTCATTTTATGTTATCAAAGGCTGAGATTGAGTCCTTGTTATTGAAAACACGTTATTTATACCATTCAGCCATTCCCTAGAGAGCTCTCTTAATACCACAGCAATACTATCGTATATTTATGTAGAGGAAGACCATGATGAATGGCTTTGGCTGAGGTGCTCCAGTATCAGGCTTTTCCCAGCTGTCATAAGGTATCCTGTCAAAGCCTTTTGGCTAAACTCTTCTGTCACTTTGCAAAAAAGAAAAAAAAAGCCTACCGTACATGAAAGCTACTACATTTTATCATGAACTCTACTCACACAACATCACAAGGGAAAGGCGTATACAATCCAGGAAAACTGTTTATTATTTTTTGCTCCGATACAACATCTTCCATAAATTAACAGTTAATAAATATGAGTTTAACATTTAGTAGGGTGGCTATGACAACTACAGCCGCCTGGGCAAGTTCAATGAGGCTACACATCCCAAGTACAACAGAGGTTGATACAAAAACTAGGAGATCCATTGTCATACACAAACCATATGTACACAGCACTGTTACAAATGCTACACCAAGAGGTACATAGATATGCAACAAGTCCCACGTGAAAATGCATGAATTAACAAGATGTTGTCCGTACAAATGGGGCACAATCATGTACAACGAGGAAAATGGCAGAAAACACCATTATGATGTCAGGACTTCCTTAAAACATGGTCACAAATGGAACGTTTGTTACTGTTTCACGCATATAACATACATGCACGCATTTTTTCCAAAATCCTGACTGCCAGTGACGAAATTGATACAAAATGAAGAAATCATACGTTCCAAGATAATCAATACAATAATAGTGTACTTGTGACTTTCTTGTGAGTGATAAGTGAAATACAACATAAACAACAACAACATAATGCCGTTAAATATGACTATGGATACGATGTGATGTTTAAGTGGCATTATTTCAAACCATTGTCATATATTAAAACCTAAAATCATCTGCCTGTAATAAACCAGACACATATTTTATGCAGTAGGCCTACCAACTTGGAGTATTCGAGGAACATAAAATACATGTAGTCATTCAATTATATGTATTATCTGAATTTGACCTAATATACTTTTATAACACATATCTGAAGTGTGTCATATTGTCATACACATGCCTAAAGTCAGTCATGCACATGTTCCAAGTTTGTCATAAATGCCTGAAATCTGTCATAAGGCCTATGCACTTCTGAAGCCTGTCATATGTACATGCCTAAAATCTGTCATATTGTCATATACATGACCAATGTGTGTCATATTATCATACACATGCCTGAAATCTGTCGTATAATGTCTGGAGTGTCATACACATGCCTAAAATGTGTCATACACGTCTGAAGTCTGTTATATACATGCCTGAAGACTGTTACATACATGCCTGAAGACTGTCATCTACATGTCTGAAGTCTCTCATGTACATGTCTGAAATCTGCCAAATACATGCCTGAAGCCTGTCGTACACATGCCTGAAGTCTGCCATACACATGCCTGAAGTCTGCCATACATATGCCTGAAATCTGTCAAACACGTCTGAAGTCTGTCATGCACATATATGAAGTTGGTAAAACATGTCTGGAGTCTGTCATGTACATGTCTGAAGTCTGTAATACATATGCCTCAAATCTGTCAAACACATGTCTGAAGTCTGTCATGCACATGTCTGAGGTCTGTCGTATACATGCCTGAAGCCTGCCATACACACACCTGAAATCTGTCAAACACATGTCTGAAGTCTGCCATGCACATGTCTCAAGTCTGTCGTATACATGCCTGAAGTCTGTCATACATGTATGAAGTCTGTCATATACATGCCTCAAATCTGTCATATTCTGTCATATACACAAATGAAAGCTGTGTCCTGTGCACACCTGCTGGCTGTCATTCTGTCACAAACACACGTGAATCTACTATAAGGAAGGCATTACAGATCAAGGGGCTGTATAGTTGCCAATTTAGGTGCAGCCAATTTTTATATGGTGGTTCCAAGTCAAGGTACCAATCAGAATGCATATAAATTGTGCCTGACATGTGACCATACCAATACAAGGAAGACAGGGAGCAGTTCTAATGAAAGGGGAAAACAACACGTGTGAACCAAAAAACTGGAATGAGACAATGACTAACATTAACTAACAAACATCAAAAATAACGAAACATCCACAAACCTGTACACCCTGCTTCTGATTTATAATATCGGACACCACGGAGAGAATATTTCGATTCCAGTCAAAAATATTCATACATTCACATCACCAACCAGCCAAACAACAAAAAAACCCAATTAACTTGTAACATTAAACATTAAGTTTGTAACATGCCCAATCGAATGACAATAGGATGTTTACTTTGTCTACCACACTGAACAGAATAGATTCGAAACAAAACCAGCAGATTTGAAGCGAAATATCATTAAACTGCACATTATTCACATACATTCCTCGAATTGTGAACAACCCAATGAAGAAAGAAATGGAAACACACAATATTTAAAATCGCTACAAAAAAAAAAAAAAAAAAAAAAAAATGAAACCAAAGTGACAGTAATATATGTCTGATACAATGTGAAGTCAAATTTTCAAATTGTGTAGAATTAAAAAGCACAAGAATAAAGGAGTGATTCCAAGACAAAAACCAATCAAAACCTGAACTCAATTAATGAGCAATATATAACGACAATCTTAGTAATCCATCTAAGCACATTTGCTTTGACCTGGATATCTGTACATGGACACAATTTGACAATGGAAACAGTCTGATGCATTTAAACACATCAAACTGTATAAGAACACTACAGGCAAAATGAACAACGGAACAGAGTTTCTCCGAACTGACAATCAAATACCTTCCGGAATATCTGGACAAATTCTTTCAGTAAACAGTACGGCATGGTGTGAAAAGAAAGCAGAACAATTCTGTAGAATGTGAGAAGCACTGTACAGAAAAAACAACATGGTACAGAGTGAACACTGAACGGCACTACACAAACAACATGGCACAGAGTGAACACTGAACGGCACTACACAAAGGGCACAGCACTGTACAGAAAAAACAACATGGTACAGAGTGAACACTGAACAGCACTACACAAAGGGAACAGCACTGTACAAAGAGAACAATGCATTGCGGCAAGTGAACAACGCTGCACAAAGTGAACAGCACTACACCAAGTGAATAAAATTTAAGAAAACGGACAGTAATGAGCAAAGTGAAACAGCAAACATGACAACTGCGTAAGCAGCAGGTGACGAACTGAGCAGCATGATCGAGGATTAAACATCAAAACCGGACTACAGCACAAGACAAACTTTATGCTTGTACGAATAACTAGCACGTGAAGTGCACTAACAACAACCAGCCACTGTTAAACTGAACAAGTAACAGAAACACTAATAATATAAAACAGTCCCTGAAAACCATATTCTGAATTAAACCGTTAGGCCAAAGGCAAAGAAAAACACAATACCGAGTGTCACATCATGTCACATGCAATGGTGTAATAAAGACTATTTCATACAGACAGATTCAAATTTCACCATAAACCACAGAAAAATAATTTTCACTCCTTGCAAACATTAAATGTTCAAAGATAACTACGGCTACAGAAACAAAACTAGTTTTAAGAATCACATCTTGTCTTTCCAGGAGAGATGGCCACACTGGCGCCACATGATTTACTATTAATGTTTATATTCAAATTTTCAAACATACAGGAATGTTTCTGTTCTAAAGCAAGATTTATCTTGCCACGTGTGTTCGCCTAACCGAAGGTAAAATAGTAAACTAACAGTCAAACAAACAAGTCTTTGAGAATCCACTACCTACCAAACCATAAAGTTTCCACAACGTCACTCTAAGGGTGTAAGCAGAGACTGCTGTTACAAACAAATTGTCTGAAAATGTCTTCCAATGCTTATTTTAACTTTTACCACAAGGGATTCTAAAACTATGATAACAGAGAAACACCAAATATTTGGTTATGAAAATAAAGCTAAGAAAACATACAAACATATGTTACAAGTACATTATGCCTGCCATTTTCGGTTTAATAGCAAAAATAGCACATGTATCATAAAGCATTACAGTACTACTCGTCCCACTGAGAAACCTTATTGTGCTTTGTGTCTGAAACAAAATCCAAACCAAAATCAGACCTCGTGTCCCCAAATCTGAAAGACGTCCCCATTGCTTACTGTGTCACTAGCATAGCTGCCATGACGGCATATGATACAACAGCTGGGTAGCTCAATTATGCCAAGCTTATGCTATGCAGTCCTTGTTTGATTTAACTCTGGAAATACCACTGGATTATGCTCAACATAACTGGTAAAAAGAACAAGCCCTGATTGCTTGGAGACAGAAGATCTAAAACCCACAATTCTAATCACATTGTATGTACAGTGGCAATACACCTCCACACATTGGAGGTAGAGATACTGGAGATAGTTAGTCTACCTCCAATATGGCCGACAAGGTACTGTTCTGCTCAGGTGACAAAGTCAGGTGAAACCTCCTAGAGGCAAGACCTATGCAACTAATTACAGACGACATTGCTAAATGCCAACAAAGTTGTAACTTCCAGGAAAGAAAACATTGTACAAGTAAACATTAAGCTTGTATAAATCACAGGGTAAAACGTTATAAATTCAGCAGTTGCTTGAGTGGATGGGAATGGATTTGGCGGCCATTTTGGTTGTTATGACAACAAATACTGAATGGTGATCACACCGACACGCTAAGTAAGCAGGGCTGAATAGAAAGGCCAGCGTAAAGTAAGCTCCACAATATTATTGTTGACCTAACAAATACATATATGTGACAGAATTCCTATGATAATGTCAACTCTAACCACAAAAAAAAAAAAACTTTGCTTGGTTCTTGAACTCTAAGTACGTAGTTACCCCAACACAAGAATATTAACAGTTGTGTTAATAAAAAGGGGCCATAACTCCTAATTTACACGATTACCTAACCTGAATATATCATCCAAGGCAGCCACAGGAATCTATCTCACACACAAAAGCAGACAGTTTACAGTCAATCCCTGCATGAGAGTACAAAGGCTAAGGGAGAATGTATAATCAGTTGAGATTTCTTGACAAATATGTACACAAAGCGATGCAAAACCATTGCTGCATTGGGATGCAATTATGATGAGAGGCTTGCCTGCTGTCACAAAATACATGTACAGGCCTTTCAAAGAAGACCCTGCTGCAAGAAAAGCTTTGGTATTATGAGATAGCAAAATCTATTGTAAGTATCTGGAGAATTATTCACTTTAAAAATCGAGAGATTAAAAAATATACACACTGTCAAAGCTACAGGCATTATGCTAGCAGAAAAAAGCACCATGGATTCAGAAAAAAAAAGACCTCCCATGGGTTTGGCTTTTGAATAATTACATGATAGGTATGCCCATGGAAGAGTCATACACAGAATATGCTGCATCAGTAAGTAGCTTGCTATTTTACACAAGGCATTCTACACTTTACCAGGCCAGAAAAGAGACAGAAAGATAGAAAATGAAATGGACTTTGTCACAGTGCAAGTTTATTATAGAGTCCTATACAGGACAGTAGGACAGTTGCACAGACTGTGACTTTCAGTATGCATGTACACCAAATTATCTTATAAAGTCCAGTTTGTTTCAACTAAACTCAAAAAAGTACACCCAAATCCACTTTGGAAAGCTTGCATCCTGTACCCACAAATAAACATTGATTTAACCTACAATTTTATCTATACATACAATCCTCTCCCCTCCCCTCCTGCCCAAACATATGAATAAAAAAGTCCACGGTCTTCAAATACTTCAGACATGAACACTTTGTACAGCTTTTCACAACCACACATTGTGCAATAAAGCTAATGTGCACTCTCATTGTTGCAAACAATGTTCTGTCATTTTCGATTAGTAAACTCCATTTTCATCTCAGATGAAACCTCGCTGTGTTCAGCACTGTTGCCCAAAAATGGACAAACATTTGGCAGGCAACTGTCACTTAGAAAATTTGTACAAAGCCATTGCTCTACAAATGACCCATTAAACATTCCAATTGTTTTCAATCCAAACACACAAGCACATCATGTGATTTGGTAGATATAAACTGACATGCAAAAATAAACAGACTTATCCTTTCAAAAAATGTCATTTTCAAAAATAAATCCGCCTAAACTTTGGAGTCGAATGCAGACATGATCTACGTGTGTTAAATCGAAGACTGAAGAAAAAAAAAACCCTCCAAGCTCTCTCAGTGCTTGGACCTAAATCTGTTATTAGCATATCCCAGATACAGAGTGTAAAGCAGGTGGCCCCTAGGGCAGTCTTGAAAACAGAGCTTGTCAAACTGGGGAGCAATGACAATACATCTCCTGTGTAGCAACAAATGTGCTGGCCATAATTTCAGTGAGGATTCTGTACACACGAGTTGACCTCACTCATTTGCACAAAACATCTCACCTCACAAGTTGTTGCCAGGTCCATCAATCCACGAGAGAACAGACTGACTACGTGGTGCCAAAGCAAAATGCTAATATCACATAACAACAGGAAGTTTGGATACTTTTCAGACAGACTGTACAATGCTTTATGGGGAGGCAGTGTCTGGTGTATTGGCAGTCAAGATCCTGGTAAAGTACATGCAAAACATAAATAAAAACAAAGCCCCCCCCCCCCCAAAAAAAAAACGAATGCATACAACTCTTTGAACACACATACACCGTTACACTTGACAGAATGGCTGTAAAACCCCACACACGTTAACGATCTAGGGTATTTTGATCTTGTAAAGTTTAAGCTTAAAGCCGAGCAGTTCTGTGAGGACGGCTGAAAAAGCCGAGAGCAGCACAACTTTGGTGGCGTTGTAAACAAAAGGATTGGCCGACATTCCGGAGATCTTGAACGGGCTCTCCAACTCCTGAAAACAGAAACGAAACAACGTCAAGATCAAACTTTTTGACTGTCTATCAATCTGAGCTTGCTTGTTTATTTATTTCATTGAGGTTTAATGGCAACAGCACCAACTGGAGTTCTTTAAGATCCTAGAGGTTATTTTCAGACAACTATTAGGGGAAACGATGTGGCAGGCGTCGAATTTTATTCACCCAGCCATCGAGCAGCACACAGCCATTCAGCCGAAGCAATGACATGTTCAGTGGCATCTTTTTATTCTGCTTATGTCAGATAATGTCAGATCGAAGTTTTCTCAGTCTATCCAAAGGAGACGGGATAAAATCTATTTTGACAACTAGGTGGAGATATCGATTGGTGTTATACCGAAGAGGGAACAGTCTGGAGTAAAACTCTTTTTCAGGCACCTGATGAACCTCATGACTTAAAGCCACAACCGAGCAAGCTGCATTTGAGTTCACTGATTAAGGGTTGAGATTTCCACTACCTCAAGCACACAAATGATATCATGAAGTCAGCTAGATAGACAAGAGTTACCTACCTTGAGGAGATCTTCAGCCAGTTTCAGCACGTTGTTTGCCAGCATCAGCTCCTCCTTTTTGTGAGGTTTCTGCTCCATTTGTAGATATAGATTAATCTGAAGATTCAAATTCAAAAGAAAAAAAAACATGTTACTGTTTTGCTTGAGTGTTTTTTTTTTGTTTTTTTTTGTTTTTTTTTTCTTTTTCAGTCATACCGCAAGTATCCAAAGTCAGTTTGGATTAAGGTCAATCCGGAATCATTGAAGGTCACTGCAGCTGACTTCACAGAATTCCCATACAGCATATCCGTAAGTTTTATTATTTGACTCACCTGTTCCGTGATGAGGACAGAGAGGTTGCGATACTTCTTGTTGATCTTGAGCCCCAGGGTCATGAAGCGCAGAAGGTAGACCCCCAGGGCCAGGCACCAGGCACACAGCTCCCAGTTACACAGCGAGTCCAGAAACTTGTCCGTGTCCTTCAGTAACTGGTGACAACAACAACAACAAGAAAGCAATCAGAGATTGCAAAAATGTATGTCCCTCCCTCCCTTCCCTCCAGAAAAATATAAATATAGCACAATCAGCTATTGCACAGTATTAATATATTTTTAGGAGACTGAGTGCACTTGTGTGCAAATGCACAACTTGTTTAAGACACAAATGAAAAAAAAGACAAAATAAAAGACATACTTCAATAACGACATGAATAAATGTGGGGCAAGAAAAATAGCAGGGAGAGGTTACAATCTGTACCACTCTGTTCATGTTGCTGAACACTAAGTCAAGGGAGGAACTGGATATGCACACAAATATGAGCAATATGTTCAAGGGCAGACAACTTCTAAACGAGATCGAAGTCTGAAAAAAATACCTGACAGGGAACAACTTCAAGTCATTTTGCACACTTTGTGAGAGTTTGACAATCCTACATGTATGTGTAATAGTTGCCGAGATATGCTCCACACAAAGTTGAGCGGAAAAGTGATCGCCTTGAGAGAAGATGGGTGACAAAATAACAGCAAATGTACAAAAAAAAAAAACAAGATTGTCAAAACCAAAAAGCAGGCTAGTTTTTTGTACCTTTGGCTGAATTGGTGAGAGGCACTTGGGTCATAACATTGCACTACCGTGCTAACCATCTTGGCCACGGCATCTGCTTTATAGAGATCTGCTACAATGCCAAACTATCAGGACATCAAAGATCACCAGCAGATCACCAGACTAAGCTTCAGCCAATTTGTTCTGGAGATGTCGTGCAGAACAGGTAGCTCCAGAATACGGACTGCACAAACACAACTGTCGCTACCTGTACTAACATACCGACTGCTGACAACTTTACCTGTATACACATCATGGCCAGGTGAATTATGGATAACATAAACGCTGACGACACGATCACATCAACCGAGCGCTGCGGGCCACGTTTCTGAAACACACATTTTAGTTGTCTATTTATTCCAATGGTTGTTAGGAACTCACATTTCCCAGTAGGGTAACACCCATCCTTCCCAGCAAACCTAAAAATCAACTTTCTAAATTCGATAAAACTCTCAGAGTCTGGAAAAAATAAGCACCTTGGTCATTTTAGGTAACTTAGGGTAAATGTACAAGTACATATACATTGTAAGCAGTCTGGTTTCCTACCTTGAGATAGGAGCGCAAGGACAGCCACATCTTGATGTTTCTGACTTTATTCAGACGGAAATGAGGCATGTCATACTTCTTGGCTCTCCGCGAAGAGGTAAGGTAACAGAAATGTTTGGCATACAACAGCCTCTGCAAGGAAAGTCAAGCAAGCACACTATTAAGTAACAGTCACTCGTCCATCCTCTCCGAGCCTTCTTCAATCAAGATACAAATCTGCGCAACATCACAATTCAGAAATTTCACTACTGACATGTCTGATCTAATCACGAGTGAAAAGTCATTGAGTACATGTAGACAAAAGAGGCAACTTTTTCTCACATAAGCGGGCAATCTTTTTGCACATGCAAAGATAAACTTTACCCACATGAAAAGGAAACCTTTTCTGAAATGAAAGTCAGGAAATTTTCTCTCATAAAATGTAACCTTTCTAAAAAATGAGAAGGCAAACGTCGTCTACTATGAAATTTATTCATCTGATTTATTTACTTGGAATTTAATGCCCTTGACTGCAGTCAGCATTATAGCAGGAAAATACCAGGCAGGGCTCACTGGAAACCCATGGCCATCTGCAGGCAACTATTCTTTCCTTCCTTCCTTAGCATATGTCAAAATGTTCTGCTGGAAAGTCAACATGATAACATATTAAACGTTTTCGCCATGAACACCTGTATGCCACCTACCTGATACAGTAACATCAAACTCGTTAACGTACCTGTTTAAAGGTGCGGTCAGCCACAGAGAGCAAAAAGAAGAAGATCATACTGAGACAGAATCTCTGTAAGATTCCATTGAAGGCAATCAGGTTCAATCTGGAAGATAAAATTGTGTAAGTTGGTAAGATTAATTAGCAAGAAACTTAACATGCGAATATTTAAATAACGCAATGAACCATAATGACTGATGAAATTAAAAGTAAAAAATACAAGATTAATATCAAATGACACAGAAGACGTAGTAAAAAATGCTTCAAATACAGAAGAGGGTTTGCATTTCCAAAACTGGAACCAAATTTACAATGTCTGATTTCGAGGTTAATTCATTCACAAAGATTTTGCAATATGTTTAAGACAGGTTTAAAACATGCTTAAAACATCAAGACTTGACTGGCCGAGTGCCATACCTCCAAGGGCTGTCCACTATACTGTACACAATGGTGACCAGGCCGTGCAGGGACGTGATATTCAGGCTTGTCTTGCTGAGGTAGGCGCGAAACGCCAAGGGCACCATCCCCATGAGCACGGAGAAGGCCAGGCCAATCAGAATGTAGTCTGAGCTCTCGGCGATCGAGTCCACCTTTTCTATGATGGCCCAGCCGATGTCCAGGGCAGTGAGATCTACTTTTTTACACTCATTTCCTTCCCATATCACGCAGCTCACTGTGAGAAGAGAATGAAGACTGACTGGCTGATTTGCTGGCTCTGCTTTATCATTTATCGCATGTAAAGTATCATAAGCTATCATAAGACATATACTGTAGGGCCCGGGATAAAGCAACTGACCTTTGGCAAGTTACTGACAAACTTTATAACATTTCACGCACAGGTATGCACACTATATTGGTGGAAGACAAAACCTGGTCTTCAACAAACATCAGAAATTGACTACTCATGGTATTAATTGACAGGAGCATCTTATACAAATGTTAGCACTATGCAAACACTGTTGATAAATACATAAACTAAAAGTTTTTTAGTTCTTTAATATGAACTGGTTGTACAAGTAGTTCTCTTTTCCAAAACTAAGAAGGTCTAGCTTTTCTTTCTAAACACAGGTGATATGCTTGTCAGTTCACACCCTGCAAAGAAATAAAACTTGACTCTTTAAAACCAAAACTTCGTACTTAATTTAATGACATAGCCATCAAACTTGTCTTTTACTTCACCAAGAAGCCTACAATATTTCTGATAAAGGTGTATATGGAAGACAGCCACACATAATTTAGTAGCAATGAACGGCAGAATCATGTGCATGCCCATATTGAATATTTTCTCCACTTCACTCTTACCTTTATCAGGTTGAGGTGCATTGTGGGAAAGGGAAGACACGGATGCAGTGTTTAACTGCAATCAGAATAAAACAAAACGTGAATACTTGCATGTAACAGTACAAGAATGCTCATTAATATGACGTGTATGAATGACAAAGTCTACAAATTTATAACTGATTTCAACGAGAACATGTATGAAAGTGTAGCATTTTTTCAAATCATCCAAATGAATCTAAAACACTAAAAGGCTGTTTTTCCTCGGTTCAATTCAAATCAAAGCCATGCAATATACATGCATATTTCTTTCTGTCCAACACCACACCCTGCAGGAGAACAAAGCTTTCACTTTCAATATCTAAAATCCAATGTAGTATTAAATCCAAAGGAGTTTCTGGAGTAGCAAAAAGCAACATGTGCATCTGGAGACTGCAAGTCACCAAACTGCTTACGCAGTCACTAACAAGCTCAAAATAAACACCGTTTAACTGTTCTACTCATAGAAATTGATTTACTTAAATGTATCAGTTTTGTTTGTTCAATTAGTGTTTTATGCACTAATTTAACTGTGGTGAGTTTATGCTCAGTTTGGTCTAACCTTATTTCACATTAAATTAAATTAAGATGATATTAAGACTTTAAATAACCTCAATAAACATTTACACGTTCCTGAACATTTCAAATATCTATATTTTCTGGCCTACAAGTGACAGCATCCGAAAAAAGAAATCATATTGATGATGTGGTGCTGGGTGACAGAAGACATGTAAATGTAGATACAGTTGGAAATGTTGTTTTCTTCAATAAATAAATAAATACGAATAATGAGGGAAGCCAACAAAAAGTGTAATTAGGGAGGTGTTTGGTGACTGGTAAATAAGGAAGAGAAACATTTCAAGTCAAATTAATAAAAATAAAAAAATAACGGTTGAATATAGGGAGACTGGGTTTGTTGGGTCGTATTACGTTTGCATTGTTGAAGTTTGGATAGCCCTTACATATCAATTCATATAAATGAATGTACGGATATGAAGAGCATGCCATAACATTGTGAAGAAGGGTTACACTGGAAACACTGTCTGCTTAAACGGACTTCAAAACAACAGACCACATTTGAAGAATTTGTAGGCATCATCTAAAGGGCCATTTCGTGCTGATTCCAAATATGGTCTTCATTATTTTTAACCATTTTTACAGTCATTAAAATGGAAAATGGACGTCACAAATTCTTTTCATTTTTTGGGGGGCCGGTAAACACGCTGTAATTGTTATGTTTCCACATTAAATACACATACAGGTGTAACACTACATACATATTAAGGTAGAACGTAGACATTTAGCAATCAGAGGCTGTTCAGCAGCTAAAAAGAATCTGTGCTGTCACTGTGCTTAGCCTGTTCAATATGGTCCCCAAAAGTCCACTGTGGCGCCTAAATTTTTAATCCAATTTTTTTCACCGGAAAAAAATTCCCCCAAATTATGAAGAGCATATTTGGGATTCGCACAAAGTGGCCTTTTAAATGATGTTTACTTTCTTTAAATGTGGTCTGTTCTTTCAGATTGTTTCTATTCAGTTTGTAATCCTTGTAAAAATTATTTTAATTGAATCATTTCATTTGAATTATTCTCCAAAAGACAGCTGTCATTTTAACATGTGATCGTTGAGCCCAGGTGTCTTGTGCCCAGGTAGGGCGTGCAGGTGTAAATGTCAAACACACAGGTTTACAAGTATGTGTCCTTTACGCATAATATGTATGAAAATGACACGCCTCACATCTCTAGAACATAAATGTTTCACCACGTGCTGCATGTATCTTAGCTGAAAAAAAATGACAGGAATTTAAATTTTAAAGGGAGTAATTTTCAGCACAACGGATGAAGTGCTCATTTGGCAAGAGACTGAAAGTGGTAAAACTTTACGCATAAAAATGCATGTCATGAAAATTCAAGAAGTTGCAAAGACTACTCATAAGACTGTAAAGGTACTCTATAAAGATATTCTGTCACCTTAGGTTTCAGATGTGTTTGAATATACTCTTATACCTATACTTGAGTATACCTATACTCTTATACCTATACTTGAGTATACCTATACTCTTATACCTATACTCTTATACCTATACTCTTCTGCTCCCTAATCTTGAACACAGTTATGTGTGCTGTCTTCAATATGCCAAAACCAAAACTCAATGGGAGAGAAACATTTTTTTTTCTTCACCATGAAGTAATTTGGACTTCGTATTAAGTTGTTCTTGGTAAATAACAAAGAACAACAGGACAAACTTAACACCAACACAAACCAGTGTATAAATTGTCTTCAAACTTCACAGAGAGCACAGCTGAGATGTCGGAGTTTCAGGTAAATGCAACAATTCAGACTGTTAAAATGTTTAAGCTAAACAAGCCTGACCAGTCCCAAAGCCAGGTGTGAAATTACCTGTGTACCAGTACCTGGGCACTAATTGCCACACTGACTTGTGCTTATAAGTCAAGTCTAAATCTTGGTATATAGATTGTATATGTCACTGTCACAAACACCAGTGTGTTAATACAAGCAATAGGAGAGTCAAATCAGCGTGGTAAAGAGTGTAGAAGAATAGTATATGAAAGTCTTACCCTCACGGCACCATTTCTACTTTTAATGACAGTATAGCGCACAGACTGAAATTCTGCTTTTGGACATTTATATACAGACACACACTGAAAACGCCTAATCTGGGGGTTTTCTTGCCACAAATATCGGAAAATTGAGTTTTAGACAAATCTGGTAATGAGTTTTCACGAAATAAATTGCGTTTTTGATTCAGTGGCGAGGAAAAAATATTGACCTTTCTGATTTGTTCAAAATGAGTTCCTAAAACGAAATATTCTTCGCACACTGTTAAACCTGTTTCACTTTCACAAAAAAACTTTTCAGTTCCACAGATTGTTTGTCTGATATGCATTTTCAAAGTGTTTCAGCATATGAGCATATTTTCACATCAAAACTGAAGCCTGTCAATGTCTTGACTATCAGGCATGTCTAAACTACGTTCGATGTACAGCTGTTCCCAGTAGCCTTAGTGTAGCCTCGAAGTCTAGCATTAAATACCAATGGCCCGTCCCCACGGCGGGCAACAGCCATCACAGAGACCTCAACTTAAACGTCGAAAGAAGTGGACCGTTCTTTATTCTGTAGTACCGTTCGTAGTACCGTTCTTTATTCTGTAGTACCGTTCGTAGTACCGTTCTTTATTCTGTAGTACCGTTCTTTATTCTGTAGTACCGTTCGTAGTACCGTTCTTTACTCTGTAGTACCGTTCTTTACTCTGTAGTACCGTTCTTTATTCTGTAGTACCGTTCCCACTACCGAAGTCGTGTCGCGACGACATCAGGACGTCATCCATGTTGTCGAGAAAAGACAGAACTGGTTCTACTTTCTCTGTGACAGTTTTCACATTGCCAGCAGCGGGGAAAGCACGCAGCATCAAGTAGCTGTAGCAGCCATTCTGGCTGTTTCCTTGAGTGGGGACGGGCCTCTAATCACAACAGCGTGACTTGTTGAATTCATGGGTGGTAATTTTATTCCACTTGTCAAACGCGATGAGACGCACCCTGTGAGCGAGGCTTAAGCTTAGATACTGACTGCAGGGTATATATGTATATCTACAGATAAGCAAACTCCCTCCCTGAGGCACCCTAGCTCCCTTCGCTACATTCCTTCGCTAAATTCCTACGCGCACTAGCTAGGACAAACTTCTGGAGGTTTCCTCCTTAATATTAAATGGTACAGGATGAACATGGTTTTTGCTCCTATGGCTGAGAAGATGCAATACTCTTATTATCTCCCTTTACCAAAACTTACGTCCTCTCCACATTTATACATGACTCAATTTATGCCAGAAATTCCTTACATGTACATGGCTAAGGTCAAATATAGCTCTGTCATTTTAGTGCACCATTTCAGTCCTATAATTTGGGCTAAATAATTTATCGAAATATACCTAATATTAGTGCAAGAAGATAATTAATAATATTAAGGATACTGACTGAGGCAAAAGCGTTATTAAGTCACACCATTTCAACACTAATTTATATAAAAAAACATGTACCATTTGGAACTTTTAGCTCATCTTAATCTGGGTTTGTCTTGACCAATGAATTAATTTGGGCAGGCATCAGACCATCCTTAAAAATATGCTCACCTGACTGACCCTTCAAAAATAGTTTTGACTGGTATTTTGACAACAGTATTTTCTTGTATTTTTCTCTCCGTGTTGATTTCTTTAAAATCCACATCTTTTTCAAGAGACAGAAGAAAAAAAAAAAACAGAACTTCCCTGATGACCATCCCTATTTTTTTCTCATACAATTGAGTTACATGCAACAAACAGTTTTTTCAGAATGGCCTTATGTGTATGACTACATCGCCTGCATGTGACCCTGATGGCACCATGAGAATGACGACTGAAGTGAGAGAGAGCAGTGATTGACGGAAGCGTATACATACAGGCTGTAGGATATTGATCACATGCAAGACGCTGCTTGTGGTGGAGGACAGCCCGCCCCCCGCCACCCCGCCACCTTCAGCCGTCAGCTCTACCTCCGCCTCCTCGCCCTCCGACATGTCGCGGTCCGAAGCACAGCTGCTGGCAGAGGACGTGGACGTCGCTACATCCGACTGGATCCTGAACTCCCATTCCTCAGAGCTGAGCGCCCCCTGTAGACGGAAAACAGAGAAATGTGCAGGCATTAATTAAAATGGTAAAAGTGACTTCAACAGTAATCGCTGACTGTGAATAAAACAATGCAGAATGAAGGACGCTATGCGAAGTTTGTTAGCCTGTGACATACACCATACAAAAACACTGCCAGACCGTGATGTACGCGCGAAATCAGCATCATTTTATGGAGATGATGACCTTGATTCTGAGTACAAATCATTTGAAGGTTTTCTTCATTAACACATTTGATAGTCTGAACCAATGTGTGCAACAGCAATCTAAACAACCAGTTAAAAATCTGGGCGATACATTTGTAACCGTGTTATAATGAATTGAGACTCGGAAGGTGTTGTTGTTGACTCTGGCAAGAGCCAAGTAGTCCACTAGCAGGACTTCAAATCGATGACGCAGATGTCAACGTGGCCAGTCCATCGCTAAAGACTTTCGAAATGGATCTACCATCGAGGGGTGTGCATATACTCGAAGCTGTGCGACCTGACAACGCAGGACAACAAACAGCTTAGACTTGTGGGTCTACAGATATAAATGTTTTATTGATGCCAACACCAAACTGAGAGGGACACCACGATATGTTGGTAAAAATACAGCTGCAAGCAATAGGAAGGATCTAGGGCTTAGCCTTTACAGATAATAATCTATGGGTAAGCCTGCTAGAGCTGCTTTCAAACATACATGTACATCAGAAATCTTTCTAATGTCAACAGAACTCGCAGAATCAGAGAAAATGAGCAACCAAGTCCTGGTCGAAATTTAGCGTACACACAGCGTGTATATTACCGAAAATAAATGGGTAACTAAAAATCAGCCATAATTTGAGAAATCTGCCAGTAATGCTAGATAACCCAAGCACAGAACAAACCATTAATCTGTTGTCCAGTTCATACTGTTACAAAGTGTAAACTAACAACAACAACATGCATATGCTGTTTTTTAAGAAATGCACCTATGGCATACCTAAAACACATCACTACAATTGAAGACCAAACAATCCCCCTGACACTCGAAGGAAGTTTGAAGTTCTGTCGACACAGAGATCCGAAAGGTATGAACTGCTTCATAGAATGCAATAATATCAGATCATTTCTCAGAAAGTGTACAAGACATACTAAACGCATGTATGTATCCACAATGCAGGCAAATCAAGGTTAATACTCTGCAGTGTGTATATTGTCAGAAAACACTCTAGGCTGTGAAATCATCCCCAAGTTCTGACACTGAAGGCCACATCATTTTATTCATTTCCTTTCCATAAACTATACTCCCCCTAGTGGACAAGTGGTATCAAGTGCTCCCAGTGCTCCACAGTTCTGCTGCAGCCTGTTGTCAGGAGGTTTTTCAAGTGCTGTGGTTTCCTTCAGACTCCTATTTCCTTACTAACACTGACTGTAACTATCTGACACATTAAGTGAAACAATCTTGAGTACAGGGAAAAAAACGTAAACAAATAAAACAAAAAACGAGCATGTGTTCATATCATGTCATTATGTGCCCTACTGCGACTCTCCGCCTCACTGCTACTCTCCACCCCCCTCCCTATAAAAATATTGTAATAAATAAGTAATATAAATTCTTCTTTTGTTTTGTAGTATTTATTTGGGTTTATTTGCCTCTAAATATGTGCATTTTTGGACAAAATTTTAGGTCATTTACTGTACTTCTGTATGTTCATGTACATGTAATATCAAGTGGAATATGACATTGTGTATAACACCAATCAAATAAATAAATGAAAAACATCAAGTGCTTTTGGAAAATTTGAGAATATCACTTCTACATAACATGTGTACACGGTATTAAGAAAATGCCAAAACTGCACCAATACATAAAAAAAAAATTATCCTTCATGGGATTATAATAAAACAAAACTGTGACTTGATTTGGCCTACAGACTAGAATGCCTGGCGATAACGGTAAGCAGCTGGAGAGGCCACCAGCCAGCCTATTGTAATGGGAGACAGGTGGCCACCTGCGGGCCTCCCGTATCACAAGAACGACTAGATGCACCTCACTTCCCTTCGAGACATGCGAGGGAGCTGAGGGGTTTTGTCAGCCAAACACTGCCTCTATTAAAATGTCAGCCAGCTGGCAAAATATCAAAGACATAAATTCACCCACTTTGGTGCTAATTTTAGAACAAGTACAGTTCTCAATATAGATAAAGATATGTATGTCATTTACAGGGGTGTACTCATCCCTCCAACCTTAAAAAAAAACCCTCTTACCCACCCACCACACACCCAGCCTCTTCCATCCTGGTCTGCCAGTATTCTTATTGTTTTCAGAAGGGAGGTCCTAACCTAATATTGAGTATTTCACTGAAAACATTGGATTAATCATTATTTTGACACCTCTGACTGATGCTTTATGCCATATTGATGAATTCAGTTATTATGGCTTGTGTGTATTTATTTGGGACGGTTCAATGACACATGTTTTACACTATTCTCAAGAATACTTCCAACTAAAATATATGTTTGACAGACTGATCAAAAGGAGTAGGAGTCTTAATTGTTGGAGGAAAATTCCAAGCCAAAGTCTGCTGCTCTGCTCGTGGTTTAAAATATCTCTGAAGACATGAATCTTTACCGATTTTCAACTTTAAATCAGACAGAATATCATGGAAAATTTTTATTTGTCTGGCTTTTTTTTATTTGATCCACTCGCTCAGACCAATACTTCACATGCTACATGTATATGACTGAACCTTCCAACACACTAAAGCCTACCAAAACTACAGGCACTTCATTACTCACACCTGATTGGCTGCCTTACCTTTGAGAACAGAGGAGAGGCAGGGCTTGTCTCACCATCGGAGGAGCTGAGGCCAGTGCTTTCCTTCAGGTCCTGCATTCTCACCCCGAGAGACGTGGGCACCCTGCGGGTTCGCGTTCCAAATCCCACAGACTCGTGGGCAGAGGCATCACACGTACCGCCACTTTTGCGCCGTCGCACACCGTTGTGTCCTGCGGAATACGTTCTACGAATTTTAAAATAGTCACTGTCTCCAACATCATCTTCGGTCTCTGACCTGTTTTCTGGCAGGGAAGTGGTTTGAGTAGTCTCCCTTGGCGTGGACCTCTCCAGATCAGCGCGTTCTTCTGTTTCGCACGCTCTGGGGCAGTTGTTTGTGACTTCTTCAAGAAGACTTCGACTCCTGCACATTGAGTTGTGATGAGATTTGATGTCTTTACCTCTGGAGTCGCTTTTCTTGAATCGTTTTCGGCGAATTTCGCGATCCACAAGCGTTGGGTCAAGCTCATCATCATTGCTCGTTGTTTCTTCTTCACCTTTGCTAAAACTTGCATCCAAGTCATTCTCTATGAGAGCAAAAGTATTATCACATGTGGCAGAGTTCTCAGCGCGCAACAGGTCATGATAAAATTTCTGTTTAGCACAAGATCTGCAGTTTCCTTGCGTCTTGTCGCAGCACAGGTCTTGCCTGTTCACAGACAAAATTTCAAACTTTCCCAAGCTTCCAGAACTGTCCTCCCCCGACGTTCCATTGGCTCTGCATTGTTTGTCACAATCATCCAGCGTGGCCCCCGAGCAAGGACCACCGCCCGGGCACCCAGACATGGTTACCTTCCCTTGCCGCTTCCACTCGTGTCGCGAGAAATTCATGGGGCATCTTTTATCACAGACTAGGGTGTTATTATGCTTCACCTTGTTTGAATTCCCTGAGTTTTCACTGTTTACTAACATTTCTGCTGAATCACTCTGTCGGCCGTCTTGTGACACGTCAGCCTGCTGAGATGACACCCCATTGGCTTTTGATGCACCATTTACGACATTTAACCGGTCGTCACACAAAACTCCTTTGCATTTCTTGGAGGCACCACACGTTTTCAACTTCTTGGAAACGCCTCCATTAGAGTTAACGACCTTATCGCTCGTCTTTGACGGCTGAAACTCCTCCTCTTTGCTGCTACACTCAGATCCCGGAGTTCGCCCACCACTGCTGTTCCGTCGACTCTGTTTGCCGTGCTCAGCGGAACTACGACGACTCGATCGACCAGAGCTGGCGCCCGTCTGCTGCTGGGAATGCTGCTGTTGTTGTTGTTGTTGTTTACCAGGAGACTGTGGTTGCTCTGACTTGGGAGATTTTTTGCCCTCGGCACTGGACTTGTCAGCTTGGTCACATGACCCCTGGTTACGAGCACCGCTTTTCCTCGTTCTGGGCCGAGCACCATCCCTAAAAATTGAAAGCCATCACTTTTTGCTTTAAATTCCAAAATACCCTAAATGACTTAAAATTCTGCCAAGAAAAGATGCATTTTATAGGCAAATTAATCTCATAAAAATCGCACTATTTTTGGTGTTAAAACATACATTTTTCCAACAGGATATCATTTTGCTTTCCCAATAAACCTGAAAACACCTTTCTAAAATCAATAAAACTCTCTGAATCACAAAAAAGAGCAAAACTGTCATGGGTGAAATTCTAGGTCATTTAGGGTGTACAAGTTCAATCACTCAAAAAAAAGAAGGGCGAATAAATAGCTTTATAAATTGCAATCGGTACCCTCCTCGTAACAGGTATGATAATTAAAAACACATACTGCATATAACTGGAACAAAAATATTTAGTTACTAGTTTATGATTCAACTTTGTGAGAATACGCAATCAAATTGTCTCAAATCATGCCATATGAATATTTTTGTCGAGAATTTGTTGTTCCTCTTTGCTGTTGAATCACTCTGATGTAGAATTCCTTTAAGAATGAATGTAAGAAAAACGTGCTGACTGGTACAGTGTCCATTTATATGGACCACTCTTCGTAACTGAAATTTACCTTGTGATGGATTACAATAGCTTAAATATTTAGCAAATTTAAACTGTCCTTAAACGCAATTTCTTATAAAATGGCATAATTTATTTTTACAATTTACTTTAGTCAATCAGGCCATCCTTAAAAATGTCTTTGTTGCGGGTAACATAATCTGATCACATAAAAATGAAGTCAGTCAGTAGGGAATTTTTTTTTCTTCTTGCTAAATAAAATAAATCTAAATTTGACAAAAATGGACATGGAGAGAAAATAAAAAAAGAAATTCATCTAAAGCCCAATAAAGACTTCAGGAGTGGGGTCCACTTTTTGTTGAGTGTCGGTCGCAACAAACATATTTTAACAATGGCCTCATGGCAAAAACCAACTACAGGTAACGTGGAAGGCTTGTGACCAGATGATGTTATGTCTTACACTGACCGTTTGGATTTGTTATCTCTGACCAGTGGCTTGTGGGACCAGTGGGTCAGCACCGTCTGAGAGTGGACAAGAGCCAGGATGACCATCAGCACAAAGGGAACCACCACTTCGGTCAAGGTCACATTCTGCAAGGTCAAGGTCAACAGGGTAATATGTACACGTCATTCATTTTGATGTTTATATGTATTTACCTGATTCAATAGTCTCACACATTACGAAGGCTCAATGCTAATACTGGCATACGTTTATCTCATTCTCATTTCAAGTCACACACAAGAATATTTCACTTGTGTGTCAGCAATTTAAGACTTTTATTTATTTACATGAGTTTTCTATAACAACACCTATAAATCATCAATTTTTTTCACTTATAATCCAGTGGTAAATTTTGTGGGTGAAGGAAACCAGAATGCTACCAGTAAACAGTAAAACCATCAGCCTTTGGCAGGTAACAGGCAAAAACTCCCGACAAAAAGCTGCAGCCAAAGCCGCAAAAGCTGGATTGGAATACGCCACCTCACTGACAGTCAAGGGCCCTATAGTCACAGCCCAGCGGTGACTTCACAACCAGAAGCAGCCAGGACACTTTCAAATTACATACAAGAGGAGTAATTAAAGTAAATTAGACCATGGCAGTTCTTCCTTTTTCATCCATCATTTTGTGCTGGTTGCCAGGGTTTAAAGCTGAAGAAAAACAGATAGAGATAAAAGAGACACATTTAGCAAGTGCCTTAGACTATAGAACAGATGTTAACTTGAGTGTGGTCTCATCTTTCACATGTTATTATATAAGGGTGCCAGTGGTGTGTGTGAGGGGGGATCAAGGCAGGTGTGACACTGGCAGGGTTTACAGGTACAGATCAGGGGAGGCAATCGCGTCTCACCTCCTCTGTGATGTACTCTCCCATGTTTACCATGTAGACCACGGCCGTGGACACCTGAAGCAGGTACAAAAACAGCAGGAAGCACCAGAACTTCCGTGACGTCTGCTGAACCCACCTGCAACATGTACCAAACAATCACATATTACTGGTAATCATTAATTGCACATTAACTAAGCGGCATTCAGGTCATAACAAACACTGTCCAGGCCTTATAATTTAAGGTGAGCTGTCCTATGCTTTAACCCAGACAACTCACCTCAAATTACTAGGCCTGACTTTCAAAAGAATGGATTCAATCTCACCATACTGCTACTTCAACTGCAACTTACTAACCAGGGATGAATGCAGAAAACTGATACAAATCTGGAACTTGCCAAATCACATGTTCATATGGGCCTTACTGTCATATTCCAGGAAACTGAAAATTGTTTTCAGAGCAACAAGCAGAAAGTTCACAGCTGTCCCCTATCTCTGTTTGGTGTTCTTACATACAGGCCACTCATTAAGTAAATGGCCCATGTTAAAAGACAGGTTGTCAAAAATTCAACACAAAGACTGATTTATACAACTGCTTAGTCGCAGCTAAATATCCCAAATTCCCCGCAAATCCTGAAATTTTTTTGTCTCTTTGTGGCCCAATATCACATAATGAAAAATTGTGTACAGTTCCAAGTTCTGAAAAATTAAATTTTCATGATAATCTTTATTAGGCTAGCCACTGCAAACTACAACTGAATACACCTTAATTAATGTTTACATGAGGTTTTCAGGGGGTGGATATTCTCACATATTTTGATAAAGTCAAGTAAAACTGATTTCACTGGTGTTCTCTTCAATACAAGCTGGGCATATTAGCACAAGTAAAATGTAACTGAAATTATAGAAATATACCACATTTCATGACAAGAGGAAAACAAAGCAGGTGTAAAATGACAACTTGGACCATGTGGTCCACCATACGAATGCAACACATTTGTTAAGTCTGCATGTCAGGATTCAGCCACAATTTTTTTGTGGTTGGTCTGGCAATGATGCTTTTACTTACCTTACAAACATTTTTAACTTCGTTTTCCTTTGAAAAACAAAAGCGCTTGCTGGTAACATAGCCTCGTGGGACATGACTTAGATAACAAATTTCATTTTTCATCCTTACTTCAGCACAAAAAAACCCTCTTATGTAAGCCGTTCATTCTCAAAGGTGGTTAACCATGAAATCTTCGAACAAATTAAAAACCAAACAATCCCTGTTCCATTAATTAGCCTTATTTCTTCTCCAGGAAATAGGATGTGAATTGATAGCAGAGACCTTGTGGAGACAGACAGGGGCTAATTAATCCACTTTATCAATCCAAGTATATGTATTGGATAAACTTAATCATTCTGTAAATTATATAAATAAATTTGTTAACTTTGTCTTCAATATAAAATATAAAATGTTGTTGTTGTTGCTGTTATATGACCTAAAATTTCGTCCCAAAAAGTGTCTTTAGAGGCATGTAAATGCCATAAAATATTATTTCTGGTGATGAAACTCACATTTATCCAGTAGGATATCATCCAACCTTTCAAACAAACCCCAAAACAACTTTCTAAAATCAATACAATCTCTCATATCTCTCAATATCAGGCAACATTAGCGCCCTAGTCATGGACGAAATTTTAGGTCAGTTAGGGTATTCCACTTTTCAGCTGTGTCAAAAAGTTCTGTACGTCACCCCTTGTCTGTATGTCTGTTCGTCTGCCCGCCTGCCTGATTGTCAGTCAGCCAGTCACTTAGTTGGTTTATCAACCAA
Source organism: Acanthopleura granulata (assembly GCA_016165875.1). NCBI lineage: Eukaryota > Metazoa > Mollusca > Polyplacophora > Chitonida > Chitonidae > Acanthopleura > Acanthopleura granulata. The sequence goes on from JABBOT010000013.1 coordinate 2,639,305, forward strand.
ACTTTTGAAATGCTATTGTTTAATTTAAATCTTTAATTAAATTAGGAGCCAGAGTGCAAGATGACATTGCCATTTTGCCCAATGTTGCAGCAGCTGTGAATTCCTGCTTGTCTTCATCACCCTTGAGTTGTTACGACCTTACATGCAGATGTAACGATTACAAAACAGCCTTCCCATCCCCCTTCAAAAAAAAAACAACAAACAACATGGATCTTTGAAAACAGGGTAATTTCAGGAAATGCTGAGCATTAATTGCTCTTTTATCTTTCGCGTTATAAATAAACAACAGCTCATGTTACGAAACGAATTCAATGTCTACTTCCCTTTTAAGTTCTAACTGCTTAATTAAGGTTTTCGGATATAAATGAGCAAAAAATGATCCTAATGATCCAGCATAATAGCCGACTTTCTAATTTAGGAAAAAATGCAGGTGTGCGACGTCACCTTTAAAGAGCTGCTCTGAGATAAACTAAACAGAATTAATAAAAATTATATGCAAGAAAGCCTTATTAAAAACTGTCTTTCGTCAACATTGAAAACTGATGACCGCTTCTCTTTGTATGAATCTCTCCTAATTTCTTATTCTATGTACTTTTCTTAATTCTTTGTTGTCCTGGAAACGGGTGTTGCCATTAATGACCTGGTTGACGGCTGGTATGCCAAAATCTGTATCAATGCCTAGGTTTAGGAACAGGAGTGTCCCAATAGTTAGAAAAAGTTCCAACATGACACCATTTAAAGCACATACCTGGACGTCCTCAAAAAGAAATCTTTAGTTTTTTATACAAGAAAGAAGCAACTGGACGTTCTCAAAAAGAAATCTTTAGGTTTTTTTTATACAACAAAGAAACTACTGAATTTATACATTTGACCCACTGAGAAACCTCCATACCATCAGAAGGAAATGTGTTTGGATTTGTCCATATTAAGAATTAGAACAGAATTTGCCAAATTAGAGTAATCTAAAGCCAAGATAACAGATATCAACCACCCAGTCAGTGTACTTACACCTAACATAATGTTCTGCCAATCAAAGCATACTGACACTAGACATGACACCCCACCCACTCACAGAATACTAACATCAGACGCTGCACACAACCCAGTCAAAGTATATTGCCACTAGACATGACACACCACCCAGTCATTGTATACTGACATCAGACAAGACACCAACCCACTCACAGAATACTGACATCAGACATGACACCCTACCAAGTCAAAGTATATTGACACTAGACATGACACACCACCCTGTCCCTGTATACTGACACTAGACAAGACACCCACCCACTCACAGAATACTGACATCAGACGTGACATGCCACCCAGTAAAAGTATACTGACACTAGACATGACATACAACCCAGTCATTGTATACTGACACTAGATATGACACCCACCCACTCACAGAATACTGACATCAGACGTGACACCCTACCAAGTCAAAGTATATTGACACTAGACATGACACACCACCCAGTGATGGTATACTGACACTGGACATGTCACCCACCCACTCACAGAATACTGACATCAGACAGTGACACGCCACCCAACCCTTATGCACTTTACAGACACTAAACATGACACACTACCCAGGTGCATTTTACAGACACCAGACATGACACCCCACCCAGGTGCATTTTACAGAAATTAGATATGACACCCCACCCAGGCACATTTTACAGACACTAGACATGACTCCCCACCCAGTCACAGTATACTGACACTAGACATGACACCCCACCCAGTCACAGTGTACTGACACTAGACATGACACCCCACCCATATGCATTTTACAGACACTAAACATGACACACTACCCAGGTGCATTTTACAGACACCGGACATGACATGCCACCCAGGTGCATTTTACATACATTAGATATGACATCCCACCCAGGCCCATTTTACAGACACTAGACATAACTCCCCACCCAGTCACAGTACGCTGACACCACCCAGGTGCATTTTACAGACATACATACAGACACTAGACATGACATCCCACCCAGGTGCATTTTACATACATTAGATATGACATCCCACCCAGGCCCATTTTACAGACACTAGACATAACTCCCCACCCAGTCACAGTACGCTGACACCAGACACGATGCCCCACCCAGGTGCATTTTACAGACATTTGGTGTGACACCCCACCCAGGTGCATTTTACAGACACTAGACATGACACCCCACCCAGGCCCATTTTACAGACACCAGACATAACACCCCATCCAAGCACACTTTAGAGACACTAGACATGACATCCCCCTATGACACACCAGGGCCTAGGTACAAGTACTTTGACTGCAGCCAATCCAGTATTTGCCCTATCCCTTCATGATAAGAGGCAATCTGGGAAGTATATACATATATACCACTGTGTTGTTGTTGTAATGCCAATTATCTTATATCATCTCAAACGTGACCAACTTAGCCTATTTTCGGGTTTACATCAAGAACGGCCAAATATAGGACTCGTATGTATTGAGTGGCGATCTTCCCTCCAAAAGTGGGTTTGGTTTTATTTTCAAATCTAAATATTTTCACTACAAATGGGATACAAATGGCCAAATCACATAAGCAACATTTAAGTTTTTTAAGCTTTAAGCTTTTTAAAATGTTTTCATCTTAACAAATGACTGACACAATGTCATTATTATTCAAGATGGCTGCTCCAATAAAGCCTTTGTTCGAAGACGCCTCGTTGTACGCTAAACATTCTCTACGAGTGACAGATATAGATCTCAGAGAAAAGCAGGTGAAAACATTATTCAGTGCATATCATGGTAGAGACACATTTAATACGGTTGTGCCAACAGGATATGGGAAAAGTGTGATATTTCTGCCGTCTCACGACATTTTATATCTCTACGCTGTGTCTGCCTGGCTCCTGACATATAACGTAGCAAAATGGCAACACAATAGTGTCAAAGTATCGATGCAGGAGTAGATTTGCCTGCAAGTTTAGATGATTTCACCCTAGCACATACCATTTGTAGTAGAGTGGGAAGAACAGGACCCTGAGTATGGCCCGTTGTGTGATGGCTGTCCATGGCACCTGAGGTTTGGCCTTAGAGAAGGTGGAACCTGCACAAATCAGCAAAACAAACATTCCAAATTATACAAACATTAACATAAAGAATTTGATCTCTGATATAACATCAAGAAGCTGATCTCTGATATCATGGCACCTGAGGTTTGGCCTTAGAGAAGGTGGAACCTGCAAAAATCAGCCAAAACAAACATTCCAAATTATACAAACATTAACATAAATAATTTGATCTCTGATATCATGGCACCTGAGGTTTGGCCTTAGAGAAGGTGGAACCTGCAAAAATCAGCAAAACAAACATTCCAAATTATACAAACATTAACATAAAGAATTTGATCTCTGATATCATGGCACCTGAGGTTTGGCCTGAGAGAATGTGGAACCTGCAAAATCACCAAAACAAACATTCCAAATTATACAAACATTAACATAAAGAATTTGATCTCTGATATCATGGCACCTGAGGTTTGGCCTTAGAGAAGGTGGAACCTGCACAAATCAGCAAAACAAATATTCCAAATTATACAAACATTAACATAAATAATTTGATCTCTGATATCATGGCACCTGAGGTTTGGCCTGAGAGAAGGTGGAACCTGCAAAATCACCAAAACAAAGATTCCAAATTATACAAACATTAACATAAAGAATTTGATCTCTGATATCATGGCACCTGAGGTTTGGCCTGAGAGAAGGTGGAACCTGCAAAATCACCAAAACAAACATTCCAAATTATACAAACATTAACAATATGAATGTGATCACTGATAGTGTGAGCATTTGGGGTTTGGCTTTAGAGATGATAGAACCTGCAAAATCACCAATACCAACATTATGAATTATACAAAAATTAACATTAAGAATCTGACAACTGATAAAATAGCACCTGGGGTTTGCGTTTAGAGAAGGTGAGACCTGCAAATTCATACTAACACCTTTCAATAAACAAACATCTGGTGACAGTCAGTTATTCGGTGATGTTTAGCACAACTGAATAATTAATCATTTACCTGTTTGACATGGACGACTACACTGAGGCAAAGGCCGGGACAAACAGAAAAGATAGTGAGAGGCTTTTTAGCATGGAAATATTAAAAAGAGGGTAAGAGTAACCTGGCAGCTAGCCCGAATAGTGCATCTGTTTAAATTGCAATGTAAGTTAACTGGACAACTGACCTCAGCTAAAAACGCTTACCCTGACACTGACGTCTCTTGCAGACAATGCCAGTGTGGAAAACAGAGAAAGCCACTGTGGAAAACCGTTGAAAACTTAATAAAATATCACTTTTATCAGTGAAGAAATTCATCTTATTTCACCTTAAAATACAATGTACATGTTCAAATAAAAATAATGTTTATAGAAGATTCTTTATTGTGTACATAAAGTTCATTTTCAACAATGTGCTGGTGGACAAAACAAAACAACCATAACTGTTAGGGACAAAAAAAAACAAACACAAAAAATCAACATATACATGACTAAATGGATGAATAAAAACATGCCCAACAAGAAAAGACGTCATAGATTCTTCAGCAGAAGGCCCTGGATGAAACTGAATGGACCAATAAGACAACTGAGTGGCCTGAGGCCAAACAAAACCGGAGTAACAATTGAGCTGACAGAGATGTGTCCATCATGTCATTCATAAGTGTACTCAAATGACACTGAATCCAAGTCGCCGCCACACGCGAAACGAAGCCCATCGGCTAAATATAAACAAAACAAAGCCCGAGAACAACACACAAACAACAGAACTGGCCCTGAAAGCCGTCATTCATTCAGTGGAAGTTGAACTATTAAAATCCACGCAAGGCCTGCTTCGATGGGTGGCTATCCCCAGACAACAGTGGTCTTGTTGAAGCTTACATGACCTGAAATTTCCCCCCAAAATGAATGTTTTTAATAAAGAGGCAGGTAAATGTCATAAAAATATTACTATTGATGCTGAAACTTGCATTTTCCCGGCACTGTAAGATATCATGCCAGGATATCTTCCACACAAACCCCAAAACATCTTTTAAAAATCAACAGATGTCTTAGAATCAGGCAAATGCGCAGCTACATCCTGGGGAAAATTTTAGGTCATTTACTGTTGGTCTTTTCTCTAGAGGCAGAATAACCGTAGATGAACATCAAACAAATGCAGTTTCATTGTTTATTGTGTGGTGATAATGGAATTATCAGACAGCTTAACACCCTTCCACAATCTCAGGTGGAAAAAAAAAAGGGGCAAAAACAACACAATACAGTAAACATTATATATGTGTCCTCATATCTCCTTCATTCACAATATGTATTATCTCTAAAGCCATTAAGGCTCTCCCCTCTTTTTCTTTTTTTTGTCTCCTTTGTATCTTTAATGTATTCACCCTAAAAATTTGAATGAAATACGCAGAAAACTAAAAGTCATAAAAAATTTGTTTTTCATGCTGAGGATATCATTCAGCCTGATAAACAAAACTTCAAACATCGTCCTAAAAACTCTGGCATAAAATGAAGAAAAAGGAGTAATTTAGCGATAGTCGAAATTTTACGTCAAGTACGACAGTTTCTTTTGTCTCCAGCTCACTTAAAAGTTCAAGCCTGGGGGGGGGGGGGGGCAGCTGACATCATTTGAATATTCATGACACTGCCTCTTGGAACTTAAAAACATGGCTGGCTCTCTGAGAATGCACATCATTTGTTAATTAAGACTTAACTCAGGCTCCGGTCACTGACTCAGTTCAAAGACAAGTCAACACTAAGACGAGGTGATGCAACAGCACAAGAGTTACACATTCAGACGACACGATAGATCAAACAATACATATTCATATTGTAATGTAATCACATCCATTATCGCTTAATCAACATCAATCTCCATCTCTGATTACAAAGAAGAGAGAGAAAGAGAGATAGAGCAAAAAACAACAACCCCAAAAAAAAAAAATAAAGAGTGAAGCTATTAAACCATCAGACGTCTAATTGTTTTCTGTCTGGTGAACTTCAAGTCTTACATCACAGCGTTTATTATAAAATTTAATAAACTTCACTTAGTTATAGCTTCAGGCCCAATTAAAGTTCTAAAAACTGCCTTAATTTTCAGTCTTCATTCAACACTTAATTCGTGATCTTACGTGTGGCTACATGCAAGTAATACTAATTCTTACGTGGTCAAGACCGTTTACACCAAAATTTTGCATATTAGGACAACAATTTCTGAAAAACGTAAAATGTAAAATATGTACATATAATTCTGTCCTAATTACGCCCTAAGTTAGCTTCACGATGATGAAGCCAAATTAAGCAATTCGCTTTTTTCTTTTGTTCCTTTAACATTTGTTTTCCTACACACAAATCTTGCAATTAAACTTGTCTGAACTTTTATCAATAACCGTAAACACCTTATTCTGGCGAATAACAACATGTTTTCAGTATCCGAAGATTCAATAAGCTACCACGACAAATATTTAATGAAATAAATGTACGGAATCACCTTGCTTTAACTGTTCAAAGTTAATTAAATCCACAAATTTCGCACATTACAGAAAAATAGCTAATCAATAAATGTCTGAAAAGTGCTCATAAATATATGTACATATTACTTTTGTATTTGTACACAGAAGGCCAATAATATCGCACGACAATAATGAGTGTACAAAAAAAAAAAAAACACAGCCTGCATTCATCACATTTTCCCGGTACGGTTACTGTAACAAACATGAACTATCAGGATGTTCCTTGACAATACACATAGAAATGCTACTTAACACAGTTAATAACTACAACACATCAACACTGTTACTGCATATTAGTTTTCTCAGGGTTAGGTGCATTTTTCACAGCAATCTTCATTTACTGCCATGAAATATATTATTTATTTATTGTTTTATTTGACTGATGTTACATGTCGTACTCAAGTCCGCTTAATGAATGAACGAGACTGAAGCGCCCAAATGAAAGCAATAATCTCCATTCACCACATCTACCGGACAATTCTCCTGACTTAAAGCCGCACCCAAACCAGTGTCACCTATATTCCAGCCTGTGATTTCATTATAGTCAAATGTCACCTGTGTATTGTCTTCTTTCCACAACTGCCTCCTACAGAACATTTTGAGAGACTTCAATACTGCACAAATTTCCTGGTATCTACGCACGCTTCTTACATTTATATGTTTCAAGTTTTAGTTATTAAAACAATGACACAGAAAATACATGTATTTTCTAACACAAAGTTTTAATTTTCAAAATAAATACAATTCATGCATGAGCGAGCACAGTGAAATCAGACTACCTGAAATTGATTTCGTTACCTGATTAATGATGGTGCTGTCAATGTATTAAAATAGCCGAGCACTTTCCGCATAATAGAACAGTGGTCAAGTTTTATAGAAGAAACCGAATCCACAGAGTACGGTAAATGACCTAAACTTTCATCCAAAAAAGTGCAGTTTTAAAGGTAAAAAAAATAAAATAAAAAAAAATCATAAAATATTACATTCTTGAAGAAGGATATCATCCAACCTTCCAAACAAATCCTACCACAAAAAGCTCTAAAATGAACCTAAGAATACCTTTTACTACAAAAACAAACAGTGTTTAACCTGCCCGAGCTGAATTCGAGCTTGTCACCTCCTCAGCCAGAAGCAGTGAGAACAACACTACAGACAAATAAACCAGTTAGCTTTTCTATCATTTCAAGTCGAAATCACATGCACGACTCAGAGGTTTTCTTAGCCAATTTCTTTTCAGAAACTCAGTTTGTACAAATCAGAAAATGATATTTTTTCATAACCAATGTATCAAAAATTCAATTTACTTCATGAAAACTCATTACAAAATTTGTCTAAGACTCAATTTTCTGACAGAAAATGGCTGGAAAAACTCCTGTTACTGTACTTCATCCCACTTGTCACAAGTTTGTTTGGTATTATTTGGTGTACACGGATAAAACTATACTGCTTTGTGAAGCCCTGACGTGTGACATCGACTATCTACCCAAGTATATCCATCTTTAATCATCCAAATCAAGCAGGTGCATAAATCGCAATGAAAGCTGATCTTTCCTTTGCAAAAGAAGTTGAGGAATAAAGAGAGCAAGAATTCAACAATACTTATATCTACAGGTACACCTATTTTCAAAACAAACGGCAATGAATAAAGTTTCTTGTAATTACTTGAAACCTAGATTCTAACGTCTGAAAACTTAACTTCTGACGATACAGGGTAAGCAGAAGCTGCCCTATACATGTACCCGGCATCACCCTGAACCCCGGGGGTTCTCTAGCCACCTTCTCGTTGTGGTTACCACAAGGAGAAATACTGGAAAATCGAGATTTGGACAAATTTAGTATTGAGTTTTCATGAAATAAACTGAGTTTTGATACAACCGTGATGAAAATTATTGAGTTTTCTGTTCTGTTCAAACTGAGTTTCTAAAAAGAAATTGGCTACAAAACTCAATGGGACCACTGATTTAGCCAAACTTTGAAATCAAGGAGTCTCATTTCGAAGTTTTATCCTATTTTCCCATGTAAATTTTTTTTCGAGAATGGCATGTTTGAGAGACACCGAGACATCCCCTGGCTACATCTAGGGTCTGGATTGCAGTTATTAAGATTTGTCTAAAACTGCCCTTGTAGCTTCTAGACAAATGGGACAACTTCTAGCCACTCATTTTGTACAAGTCAACACTATTTTTTTTTAAATCAAGCACTGAAAAACACCTAACATTTGCATGATCTCAGATCTGCTTTGTTTTTGGGAGTACAGAATTGTAAATGGTAACACAGTACGGTCCCTTACCTCTCACCAAGTCGACATCAATCAGTTCGGTCTTCACTCGGCCACTCTTTCGAGGGGCATGCTGGATTCCCTACAACAGCACACAGCAAATTCATATTAAACCACTGAGATTAGGTGTTATATAGCACATGAGTGGTGCAACTCTTTACCTTATCTATTTGTTACTTTGATTGTTGTTTCAGATCACAGTCAAGACTTTTTCCACTAAGCAAATGTGATGGGGGTCACTTGGTGGAAGATACTGGAGTGCCCAGGATAAACCACTGGCAAGAAAATGACAAATTTTCCAATGTGACACACAGAGAAGCACACCTTATTAGTCAAAGAAAAGTGGTCATTAATGAAAATTTGACTGCGCAAATGACCAAAAGTGACCACTGGCCACTTATTGTCTGCCTTCCAGGCAGTAAGAGAGGGCATGGTGGGGGGGGGGGGGAATTTGGGGGGAATGTATAACAGTTATGGGCTTTTTGAATGCAAATCAAATTCAGTGAATAACACATAAGCTGAAGAGTAGTACTTTCAACATAAAAGGCATAAAATTATTAAATCAGCACTTACTTTTAAGACTTTTTGTTCCACTGATTGCTCCCAAAGCTGTTTGTCATAAGTACCAATCTGCAAGAGTAAAAATCAAACATGAAGCATCTACCTGAAGTGTGGCTGTTTTATTATTTTCTTTCTTCTTTTACTTTTTTTTCCCACGTTCGTCTCCTATTTACATACATCTGAATGCAGTACTGAACATTAATACACACATTTTGGTTACAGTGTGTAGCACCGCCTCTCTATTAACACCAAAAATGATACGCAAACAACCAAGGCACAACATGGCCAACCAAAATCTGGCCTACACATATATATTCCATCACCCCTGTCCAAAGAGAGGAGCTCCCAATTTTATGCTAAACCAAAGCTCACCATTGCAAAAAGACATAATACAAATATACCAGCTTTGTAGCTGTTTGCCAAAGTAACAGGATTATCTACATGTACCTGACAATAAAAATACACAGAAAGAGGTAAATGTCACAGCCCCCTGGACGATTTGTCATTCACATATAACGTTGTATATTATGCTAATCATATTCACAGTGTAGGCCAATTTATAATGTTGCACACAACAGGCCACATGCATGTCTATTTAGGCCCTCTGCTAACTTGTCTGTGTAAGAAGAACCTGCATTAAGACAACATGGGTATCAATCATACTTAATTAATCAACTTTCCACTTCATACAAGATGGTGAGAAGGCTTTCTGGTAAATGATCTTCAGTTTGACCTTAATCATTTGCTATAATATACTCAGAAGCCCTATTTATAACTTTTTATTTTCCTAAAACAAAAATGTATTTGTCTAGCCCAACCTTTAGGACACACAAAGTAACTCTAAGACTGCAATCAGAACTTTGTGAACTGTTTTCTCAGGTTCCACATAGTAACTCTAGCACTGCAATCAGAACTTTGTGAACTGTTTTCTCAGGTTCCACATAACAACTCTAGCACTACAATAAGAACTTTGTGAACTGTTTTCTCAGGTTCCACATAGTAACTCTAGCACTGCAATCAGAACTTTGTGAACTGTTTTCTCAGCTTCCACATAACAACTCTAGCACTGCAATAAGAACTTTGTGAACTGTTTTCTCAGGTTCCACATAATAACTCTAGCACTACAATCAGAACTTTGTGAACTGTTTTCTCAGCTTCCACATAATAACTCTAGCACTGCAATCAGAACTTTGTGAACTGTTTTCTCAGGTTCCACATAGTAACTCTAGCACTGCAATCAGAACTTTGTGAACTGTTTTCTCAGGTTCCACATAGTAACTCTAGCACTGCAATCAGAACTTTGTGAACTGTTTTCTCAGGCTCCACATAGTAACTCTAGCACTGCAATCAGAACTTTGTGAACTGTTTTCTCAGGTTCCACATAGTAACTCTAGCACTGCAATCAGAACTTTGTGAACTGTTTTCTCAGCTTCCACATAATAACTCTAGCACTACAATCAGAACTTTGTGAACTGTTTTCTCAGGTTCCACATAGTAACTCTAGCACTACAATCAGAACTTTGTGAACTGTTTTCTCAGGTTCCACATAATAACTCTAGCACTGCAATCAGAACTTTGTGAACTGTTTTCTCAGGTTCCACATAGTAACTCTAGCACTGCAATAAGAACTTTGTGAACTGTTTTCTCAGCTTCCACATAATAACTCTAGCACTACAATCAGAACTTTGTGAACTGTTTTCTCAGGTTCCACATAGTAACTCTAGCACTGCAATAAGAACTTTGTGAACTGTTTTCTCAGGTTCCACATAATAACTCTAGCACTACAATCAGAACTTTGTGAACTGTTTTCTCAGGCTCCACATAGTAACTCTAGCACTGCAATCAGAACTTTGTGAACTGTTTTCTCAGCTTCCACATAATAACTCTAGCACTACAATCAGAACTTTGTGAACTGTTTTCTCAGGTTCCACATAGTAACTCTAGCACTACAATCAGAACTTTGTGAACTGTTTTCTCAGGTTCCACATAATAACTCTAGCACTACAATCAGAACTTTGTGAACTGTTTTCTCAGGTTCCACATAGTAACTCTAGCACTGCAATAAGAACTTTGTGAACTGTTTTCTCAGGTTCCACATAATAACTCTAGCACTGCAATCAGAACTTTGTGAACTGTTTTCTCAGGCTCCACATAGTAACTCTAGCACTACAATCAGAACTTTGTGAACTGTTTTCTCAGCTTCCACATAATAACTCTAGCACTACAATCAGAACTTTGTGAACTGTTTTCTCAGGTTCCACATAGTAACTCTAGCACTGCAATCAGAACTTTGTGAACTGTTTTCTCAGGTTCCACATAATAACTCTAGCACTACAATCAGAACTTTGTGAACTGTTTTCTCAGCTTCCACATAATAACTCTAGCACTGCAATCAGAACTTTGTGAACTGTTTTCTCAGGCTCCACATAGTAACTCTAGCACTACAATCAGAACTTTGTGAACTGTTTTCTCAGCTTCCACATAATAACTCTAGCACTACAATCAGAACTTTGTGAACTGCTTTCTCAGGTTCCACATAGTAACTCTAGCACTGCAATCAGAACTTTGTGAACTGTTTTCTCAGGTTCCACATAATAACTCTAGCACTACAATCAGAACTTTGTGAACTGTTTTCTCAGGTTCCACATAATAACTCTAGCACTGCAATCAGAACTTTGTGAACTGTTTTCTCAGGTTCCACATAGTAACTCTAGCACTGCAATAAGAACTTTGTGAACTGTTTTCTCAGGCTCCACATAGTAACTCTAGCACTGCAATCAGAACTTTGTGAACTGTTTTCTCAGGTTCCACATAGTAACTCTAGCACTGCAATCAGAACTTTGTGAACTGTTTTCTCAGGTTCCACATAGTAACTCTAGCACTGCAATAAGAACTTTGTGAACTGTTTTCTCAGGCTCCACATAGTAACTCTAGCACTGCAATCAGAACTTTGTGAACTGTTTTCTCAGGTTCCACATAGTAACTCTAGCACTACAATAAGAACTTTGTGAACTGTTTCCTCAAGTTCCACTTCCACATGCACCTTTATATCGTACTTTCAGGTGCTTTGTGTTAAAATCTGATAAAGATGCATTCAGTTTTCAAAATTGTGGATGAAATCATGAAACGTGTGTGTGTCTGACAGTTGGAGGATGGAGCAGAATGACTTTTCACCATACAGCAAAAAAAAATTACTTAAAACCTTTAACAAATTTTGTGCCTTAACACTTGGTTCCGGTTTCTTAAATACGAGGATGCAAGCTTAACGCAGTGCAATCAATCAAACGAAACCAAACTTATGCAAGTGTACAAACCGCAAACAAACAGAAAACCACACACCACAACCACCACAGTTAAAAAAAAACAAAAAAAAACAGCAGTAATCTGAAAGCACCCAAATCTTGTTGTAGTTCAGCGGTTGAAAAGCTATGGGCACAGCTATAAGCGGTTCGTCAAGTGCGATACAATGTAAATCAAACTTGAGAGGAAAAAGAAAAAAAATTCAAAATTAAAACAAACAGGTTACATAGCTGAAATGGACAAACACATTACAACTGAAAGCCCTGAATTAAATGCAACACGCCCTCCATTTTATGACGAGCTTTGACAAACCACGCTTTGCTGAGTGGGTGGAAGTATTTTCAGGGTAAACAAACAAAAACATAAAACGAATTTAATATTAAATGCTAAGCTAATTACCTAAGGACCTCCACAGAGGTGGGTTTGGCCCTAAAGTCGTTAAACCACCTGAGAGGGCGATTATCACAGCTGAATATCACGCCAGCGGAGAGCAAGAAAGACACGGCAATACACCTACATGAAGACAGTGTGCCTGTACGCATCAATGATAGAGCTGAGTTTGATAATACACCTACTGCAAAACTCTGAGATACCAAATGAAGGATTATGGCTCATGTCAAACAACAAGAAAGACGTACAACTCAGACCAAGTACAACAACACAAAAACGAAACCTACCTCCCACATTTTTTCGTCATTCTGAAATGTTTAAACAGAGCTTTTCCTATTCTGCAAGTTTGAACTTGAATACCCTCCCTGCTGCTCTCCAATGTGCCTCCTCTATACAAAATTTCCAACACCTGTGTGTCAAGTAGTTAACTTCAAATTTATTTGCATGATGTTTTACGCTGCAAGTGGTTACCTGATATCTCTCAGTGATAGCTGCAGTATTGTATAACCTGAACTATACATGGTGTCAGTATGCAGCCAGCTCAGAAAAAAAAAATTACCTGTAGCCTATTTTACGACCATATACTCCTTTAAATATTATTAAATTTTTGGGCATTTCATTCATGCTTTAATATTAGTTTTACTAGCATATGGTCCAAATGTTCAAAAATGTCTGCCACAGGGAAGACCAAATAAACAGACTGAGTTGTATTACCCTAAGAAAATAAAGACATCATTATTATTATTATTAATGCAGCTTAACATGACAGTGGCAATATTTTTGTCATACCCTGTCAACTTTCTATTCATGCCATGCAACTGCCCCAGGGTACTCAGGTCCTGCTGCCCAGTTATATGTATACCCAGTTTTAAATGGACCTTGCTGAGCATTACCGCACGGTAAAGAACCATACAGTGCTGCACGGTAAACAACTGTACAGCACATTACTGTAAGGTTACTGACACTACAGCACATTACCGTAAGGTCACTGATTGTACAGTACATTACCGCAAGGTCACTGATTGTACAGTACATTACCGTAAGGTCACTGACGGTACGGTATACACGAGATTGACACTGGGTTCTGAGAAGTTGTCACATGGTCCTGCCCTGTTTTAGGACAGTACCTCCGTATTGTAAGATACAAAACCACTATGTACCTTGTTATCGGAGACATCCGGCTTAAGAATACAAAACTACCGTGGATACACCTTAAGTTTCTTTTTTTTTTTCCATTTTTACCACTTGTAAGCTGTAAGTTGAGCACGCACAATACTGGGGTTTTGCACAAAGAGCGTTGGAGGTGGCGTACAAGCTCATCACGACAAGTCCATTCGTCATGATTCTTCAAATAAGGAAGTTAAGAGAAAAGGCATGAAAGTCAAATGAATTCCAAAAAAATATGAACATTTCATCTGAGGATAAATTCCAAGGAATATAGCCACATGAGCGTAAAAAAAAAGAAATCCTTCAGCAAAAGAGTTGTAATTCTAACTCACTAGCTCAACAGTACATATACAAAACACACGAAAAGATCTGCTGACGTGAATACTTTGATAACTCATTATAGTGGTATTAAAGCAAGGGTATTAGCACAGGAATACCCAATATCCACGCTGATTTGGTGCTGCATACTTGACCTCCTTAGCTGAGGATACACCTAATTCATGTACGCTGTCTGTCTTATTCTACCTATTCTACCACTCCAGCTATTGAGGACTCCGTAGCTGTAGGTGACAATTTTACTAATGTAGGCTGGGCTTTTTTGGCAAACAATTTACAGTTTCACATGTACTTACATTGCTATATACATCTGGAAACCTCGGGCTCGGTTAGTGGGGAATTGTTTGCATGCCCACGGCTTCCTTGAGCACTTGTAATCAATACAATCACCAATCATATTTTTGATGGAGATCAACTATTCACTGGCAAGACCGCCGTCAAGACTTTTGGAGCAAATGGACCTCAGACTGACTTACTTTGCGATACACTCTGAAGCATTAAGACTGAGTGCAGTCTACACCCCAACTCACGGATTCCTTAAGAACTAAGACAATTACCAATCTTACCATCAATAACAGAGTGCAGTCTACACCATAACACATGGACTCCTTAAGAATTGAGACAATTACCAATCTTACCACCAATAACATACCTGAACAGAGAGCCAGTTTTTACTTGACTGGCAAGGTGGGAGAGGGGAGGGGAGACTGGTTGGGGGGCAAGGTTTGTGAGCTGGGGAAACATGCCAGAGTGCTTACACTATTAAAACCATAGCCCCTTGTAAACCAGCTACCTGACTAACATACCGTTTAGACTGTACACTTTTATGGCAGAGTCATGTTGACTCAGTGTGCGGTACTGTGTCTAAGCTATTGTCCATACTGAGGAGGCAGAAGCATTTTCTTCTCTTTGAAACATGACTATTATTTTATAACAGTTATATCCTTTCTTGTTTAATGTACATTATCCCTTTTTGGGGCAGCTGTTCCAAAAGCCTACTTGATCGAGTATATAAACATTAAAAACTGCTGAAAAATTTATCCTAGACAAACATAACAATAAATCATCAGCTGAAACTTTTGAAATGTTAAACTTAAAGACCATACATGAAATTATTATATAACAAAAAATTCTCATTGTTTACAAATCCTAATGTGACCACTACCCTGACTATATGAAAAAGTTGTTCCCACTCAGAGAAGAGCCCCATCATGATCTAAGATCATGTACAAGCTATCTAGTAAATTTTCCCTTTCCCCACACAACTCAAGAAATGCTTGTCATACTCTGCAGCTGTTCAGTGGAACAGTCTGCCAGCTTCCATGCAATTTGCCTCCTCAGTTAAATCATATAAAAATTTCCACCAAAAGTGGCAGAAAGTGCCAAACACATAGTAAAGCCTTGTATCTTTGTATATATATATATACATATGTATATCTTTGAACTAATTAATGCTTCATGTATATATTTTCTTTTTTTAACCATAATTTGCCCGTGTGACTGCCGAGTGATTGTGTGGGTGAATGGAGGGCCTCGGGGAATATCAATACTGTCATATTGACTGAGTCTGTTACCTTCTGAACATAAAGATTATTATTATTATTATTATTACTGATATACATGGGAAGCTATAGTCTACCTTGTGAAAGCTTCCATATATCTGAAATGAAATTAACAAGATCTGGACAGAAGCTCAATATCTTTCTTTCTGGCATGCATATGACAATTATCAGACACTACTGGGATAATTTTTTTTTCTTTTTTTTTCACAAATACATACACTGTATTTCATCCAAAGTGTAGTATGAAAAAATGCACATTCCCAGGCCTTAATGTGAAACTTTTGATGCCGACACTTAATTTTTGGGGAAGAAATTAATAGAATTTCACAAAAATATCTTGAAGTGGATGAATCAATCATGATCAAGCAAAATGTGCCACCTGAAAAAGGCTAAAGTGTGGGTCAAATCAATCATGATCAAGCAAAATGTGCCACCTGAAAAAGGCTAAAGTGTGGGTCAAATCAATCATGATCAAGCAAAATGTGCCACCTGAAAAAGGCTAAAGTGTGGGTCAAATCAATCATGATCAAGCAAAATGTGCCACCTGAAAAAGGCTAAAGTGTGAGTCAAATCAATCATGATCAAGCAAAATGTGCCACCTGAAAAAGGCTAAAGTGTGGGTCAAATCAATCATGATCAAGCAAAATGTGCCACCTGAAGAAGGCTAAAGTGTGAGTCAAATCAATCATGATCAAGCAAAATGTGCCACCTGAAAAAGGCTAAAGTGTGGGTCAAATCAATCATGATCAAGCAAAATGTGCCACCTGAAGAAGGCTAAAGTGTGAGTCAAATCCAGCACAGTAGTATTCAACATGAATCAATCCGTTCAGGATAATCTGTATTTGGACATGCACAGTAATCTAGTCTTTGTGGCAACCAATGAAAATCAGGTAAACTAATATGGTATAAAGGGAGAAGTGTTTACTAGCAGACGGCTGTGACGGCTGCACATAGCACCACTGAACAGAACAAGGCTGCAGAGTTGCAAAATGAGGATACATGTTTTTATAAAAGGAAAAACCGGCTAAATTTAAATGTGAAGTATGTTTGTGACTACAAACATGGCCTATGTGTACTTCGAGATCAAATGCCAGCAAATCAAAAGACATATACACATACATGTATGCATAAATGTCTGTACGTGACGAAAATGAAAATAAAAACTGAACTGAACTCACAGTGCTTGGTACAGTGTGTGGAAAACTTGGGAAATTTAACCAACGAAGGTTGAAAATTTGTATGAATAGGTCAAATTCTAACAGCTTAAAAATACAAAGCAAGAATATTTCACTTGAATAATACCTTTGACAGCATCGAAAATGTAAGATTATAGCAATGTCAAAATGAAGTAGTATTAAATATGACCAAATGTGAGACAATCACCATTTAGCAACTTAAAATAATGGCAATTAAAAAAAGCAAAAGAAAACAGCATAAAAATATTAAGACTTTATAATGAAATACACTCACAAAAAGTGGAACCACATTATAAAACAATTCTGAGACAATATTTCTGATCTAAGAAATCCTGGCATCGATGCACCAACTGAAAATTCTATGCATTCTATTTTCTTCCTAATGCATAAACTATGATAAACTCAGCATAAAAATATTAAAAACTTAAAATAAAACACTATTCAACAACACGTACTTTGTAGCCAAGGATAAAATGAAGCAATAAGTGACAAAATAATAAGATTGCAGCTTTAAAATTGTCAGCCAGACTTGTCAGCACTGTACTAATACATAAAAATGACAAATTTATACATTCAAATTAATACTTAAACAATCTTAGAGACTCACACAGTATATGCACTTGTCAGTGGGGCACAAAACACTACTTACATGTATTTATAAATTCAAATTAATTCCGAAAATCAAACTTCCAGCAGACGGCAACATTTAGAGACGAAAGGGGTTAGTGAGATGCATCCACTGATAAAATGTCGCTAACTTACAGTCACTCCAATTCTTAATTTGTGAAGTCAAAAATGTTAATAGGCAGACAGTATTTATGCAGACTTACAGGATTTGCATGGTGAACCCACTCAAACAGGCCCTGATACATTAGTCTGTGAACCCTTGACCAGCCAGCCATCGCTCTTTAGTAGAACACAGGAGCCGCTGGTCTCACGGAGACGCGTGAATGAAGGCAGAGCAAACCGACTGTGAGAGAGCGGAAAGCTTTTTGGGACCTCCTGCCTGGCCTTTTATACCAGCTGGCTACGTACACGTACGTATGCCGGGTAGTGGAGGTGGGTGAGATGTGTACACCTGGCAGGTAACGAGCCCAGGTTGACAGGCGAGAGAGAGAACTAACTGATGGGGGGGGGGGGGGAGCCCTGGGGCCTCAGGCCTACAGGATACCTGCCAACTGTTTTCCTCAGAGGGGTAGCAGGGGGGCGGATATGTTGGCTCTGAAGTTTAGCATGCATGATACCCTATTAGCAGGCATCATTCTGCAGCATGCATACTATTCACAAACAATCAAAAACATTCAGAATTATTCATAAACATTCATTAACATTCAGAATTATTCATACATGTATGTACATTTACAAATTAAGGCATCAACATCTTTTTGAACATCAAAATGCAATCTTTACTGGGTGATAGGTTCAAGCAGGAAAAATAGTTGAATTTGAAACAAACTCAAATTTTCCAACTCCCAAACTTAAATGCAAAGTACAGCTGCATCCTACCAAAGAACACGTAGAGAATGGGGCGTGTACTTAGCTGGTAAACTTTTGAACCAGCCAGAGCTGGAATTGAACTCATGACCTCAGGGGTCAGAGGCTAATGATGTGACCTGAAACAGTCTAGGCCACACAGCCACTGAAGTCATTTGCAAACATGCTCCCTTTTTTTATTTCACAGTTACCACGCTGTAAATTATACACACAGTCATTGTGCTGTCATTTTCTTACAGCAACTAAAAACTGTCATGGCAAACATAAGATGGATTACATTAAGCACACAAGCATCACTTATTGATTATACACATGCAGCCAGTATTAACTGTTAAATTCCAGTTGACACCTATGTTAAAATTTATTTATATCTTTGATTGATGTTTTTGCCGTACTCATGTATATTTTACTTATACGACGGCAGCCAGCATTATGGCAGGAGGAAACCGGCCAGAGCCCCTAGGAAACCCACGACCATCCACAGATTGCTGGCAGACCTGCCCACGTATGGCTGGAGAGGAAGCCAGCATGAACTAGACTTGAACCCACAACCACCACATTGATGGGAGGCTAATAGGTCATTGCGCTGCACTAGCACACTAACCGACTGAGTTCCATGTTAAAAGGTTTACTTCCTGTCGGTACATTCTAGGAATATTTGCCCACACAGGCCACCCGGTGAATACATGACTAACAGCTCAGAATAAAGAGAGCAGCCATGACAGATCAAATTTTCACTCCCCTGAAATCAAGAACTGAACACACACACAAGTACGTACTGCATTTCACATAACATGCAGTTTTTTGGGGGAAGAGACACATTTTGCTCAATTGTGACTGCTTCAATCACTTACATGCACATGTAGCTTTTAGAGCCATTTACAGCAGAGAGCATTTTTTGTGTAGTTTGATCACCAGAAATTTCGTATCAGAAAAATTCAAATGTTGGCATCATAATTATCATTTTAAGGCCTTTCTCTGCTTCTGAATGTGCAACTTTAGCGACAAAACAGCACTGGCATCAACATCAGTATTCTTTAATACGCGCAAAACATTTGGCTAACAATAGCTGATAAAAAGGTTAACAAGTTCGGGTGTACATGTAAATGTTTGTCGTACTATGAGGATAAAGACACCATTCAACAGACCACAACACAACAGTCTACGGATCTGCGTTCAAGGAACCTTCTGAACTGACGTACGTCAAATTTTCTCCACAAATAAAACTTTTTTTTAGAAAATGAAGGTAATCCTGTTGAAGATTCATCTGATCAAGTCCATGCCATGCGGAACTTGCAAATAACCAGTTCTTACTTTTACAAAGTCTTCAGTTTGTTTTTCCTGACTTTTGCCATAAATATCTTTTGTCTTATGCCCTTTTAACCCAGACGTTACTTATCAGAAAAAAAAAAGGCTGAAAAAAGAAAACTGATTTACGGAGTTACGTAGAAGCCCTAACTTGATGTCCTGTTAACCTTAAATAACTTGTGCAGAGGGAAAATAGTAATTGTTACATGTCGGGTTTGATTAACAGGGAAGAGAATAACAGACTTAGTATGATGAGGTCATACTATATATGATATATAGATTCTGGCACAACGGTCCATATGGCACTAGAGTACACAGTTTCTTACTCAAAGTTTTTAAGTGATTTTCATGGCCCAGGATCACAAAACTGTCTGAGACACAACGGTCCATATGGCACTAGAGTACACAGTTTCTTACTCAAAGTTTTTAAGTGATTTTCATGGCCCAGGATCACAAAACTGTCTGAGACTTAAGTCAGACTGAGTCTTAACCAGTATCATTATTTCTGAACTTAGATTTGAATTTAAATGTAAACTTTGTTATGACACTCTACGATAACTTTAAGTATAAAAATCAAACTTCCTAGGATGTAAGGCAGATCACAGACAATGTTACATCATGCCAAATGTGCAGAGATGAATTATAAAGGCAGATCAAAGACGACATGACCCGCCCGAATAGAGCGTCTGCTTTCGGACGGGAAGATCTGAGTTCAAACCTGGGTCGGGTCATACCAAAGACTTTAAAAAAATGGTACATCCTGCTTCCTCGCTAGGTGCTCAGTAATAAGAGGATAGAGGTGGACTGGTCGGCCCGGTGTCAGTATAATGTGACAGGGTGAGAGGGCTTGTTGGGTGTCTTCGACAAGTCGTCTCAGTGAGGCAGCACCAGATAAAAGATACGGTGGAAATCCGTCCTGCACCAAGGAGACACCGCCTTCGTATAAGTGAAATATTCTTGAGTAGGGCATTAAACAATTAAGCATTCATTCATTCATTTAAGGACGACATTGCATCATGCCAGACATGTGGGATGAATTATAAAGGCAGACCAACGATGAGGTCATATCATGCCAGACGTGCAGAGATGAATTATAAAGGCACATCAAAGACGACATTACATCATGCCAGACATGTGGGATGAATTATAAAGGCACATCAAAGACGACATTACATCATGCCAGATCTGTGGGATGAATTATACAGGCAGACCAACGACGAGGTTATATCATGCCAGACGTGTGGAGATGAATTATACAGGCGGACCAACGGCGATGTTATATCATGCCAGACGTGTGGAGATGAATTATACAGGCAGACCAACGGCGATGTTATATCATGCCAGACGTGTGGAGATGAATTATACAGGCAGACCAACGATGAGGTTATATCATGCCAGACGTGTGGAGATGAATTATACAGGCAGACCAACGGCGATGTTATATCATGCCAGACGTGTGGAGATGAATTATACAGGAAGACCAACAACGAGGTTATATCATGCCAGACATGTGGAGATGAATTATACAGGCAGACCAACGGCGAGGTTATATCATGCCAGACGTGTGGAGATGAATTAATTACTTATTTGACTGGTGCTTTACGCCGTACTCAAAATTATTTCCCCTTGCGATGGCGGCCAGAGCCCGCGGGATTTACTTAATCATTTACCTACTTACGTTATATGATTGCTGTTTAATGTCATACCCAAGGATTTTTCACTTACAGGATGGTGGTACATGGAAGTTAAAGTTTCATAGGTGGAAGAAACTGGTGTGCTCGGCGTAAACCACCGGCCTATGGCAAGCTACTCACGAACTTTTCCACTTCTAACGTAAAGACTTAGACACAATATAGGTGGAAGCCAAGTGGTTGTAAGAAATCATTAGACTGTATAACAGGATACATGGATGCTGAGGACAGCTTATATTGCCATTGGTAAGGATAGGTTAGCACTCTGGACGTCATAACAACAAAGGCTTTGCCAGTACATGACATTTCTTGGCGAAATACGAATCAATTCTTACCTGGCTACATGTTCCTTAATAAAATCTAAAATAATAATCTAAACAACAACATAAGTACAGCTTGATAAGAGCCATTCTTGTACGTGGGTTCTCTCATGGTGATCATGAGGATGAAATCCAAGGTATAACATTACATTGCGATGCCTTGAAACTTCTACATAAGTATGAAGACTACAACTCCTTCGGCTTAGAAATGAACAGGAGAAACGGTTACTCCGTTGAAGGGGACATGTTACCACCACAAGGCTTATGGTGCTAATATATACATAAGCTCTCCCAGCACATCAGTCTCATATTTCATTTCATGTCAGTGTTTCATGTCTGCAAAAATGATGTATTTGAAACTTTTTGTCGGCTTTCTCTATCGTTTGATACACCAATGGAACTCATCACGGCTTAGATCACATGCATGTACATCCAAGTCAGTGTGACATTTCCTCGGTAGAGAAGTCTATGTACATGTCTATCATGACATCTCCTTCCAGTTCCCACGATTACCCAGTCCACGGAAAGCATCCCACCATCACAGCAGTTTCTTAACACACCCAATTACTCCAGTTGACTTGGTCAACATCGGCGAAGATGGGCTCAAGTCATACTTTTGTGCTTGTTAATCCTTTCCCACAAGCCCCAGCTGTTTCTCACCGATGTTTTGCAACTCTCTCACAGCTACCACCTCCCTCTGTACCTTAAGTACCAGCACAGCCCAATGGTCATAGGACATTCTTTAGAACAACTGGTAAACGACTTTTAATGAGCAATTAACTTATTGTTCATGAAACAAATATTTTACAAAATTAAAAGTGAGTATAGGAATTAAGCAATTCACACAATAATTTTTTTCTTTAATTTCCACTAAGATTTGAATCATTCATCCATAAATCTGACAACTATCTTACATGTATATTAAGAAAAACTTTGTCTGCTTTTCCATGAAACCCTGAATATTAATAAAAATAATTTACACTTTCATCAAATTTTCTGACAGTACCAGCACCTGATATCTGCAAGGATCAGTTTAGTTCAGTTGAAAATTCTTTGCATTCTCTTTTCTTTAATGTGTTTGGTCAACATACAAACATGGTTACTGAGTCAAAAAAAAAATTGGAAGGTCTGCCAGAGGCCTGTGAATGGTGGTGGGTTTCCTCTGGGCCCTGCCCGGTCTCCCACCATAATGCATAATGAAGCAGTTTCAAGTTCAAAACTCTATTTATCACTAAAGGTAAGAGCTCTACATACCATGTGACCTGTCAAAAATGTTAGGCAACTGTTTCTGGTTACATTTATTACACCACGGACATATGAGAAAAGTGTCAGAAAAAGTTATATAGAGAAGACGTACGACAGGGAAAATTGACGAGCTGAAAGTGTTTTGGACTGAAGAAGCTGCTGGTTGCAGGAGAGATCGTTTGTACGTCTTGTACACGGCGAGACAGGTGATCGTTAAAATTAAAGTGAACAAAATTGCCTGACATTTTTGACAAGTCACACGACACAGTTGGATTCTTTTCACTTTTTGTGACAAAAGGGTTTGAACTCGAAACTCCCCTATTCTTCAGTATGGCAAATAACAGCCATTAAATAAACAAATAAATCAAAAAGAAATTAACCTGGCAAGTTTATGCTATAACAGTCAGTATCTTGGATCTTTAATCATAACCAATATATATTCACAAAATTCGAGGTTTCAAATGTACATATTAAACAAGTGTAAGTCCCCACAGACAACAAAAGCTTATTTATGCTTATGATCTATTACAAGAAGAGAAAGTACAGCAAGATTCAAGAGACAAAAGCTTATAGATGAAAGGCACATTTTTTTGTGTTGTTTTTTGGGAAGTTGTTTTTTCACAACAAAAAAGGGAATGAAGACATGATGGTAGAGAAAGTCATTAACGGCATTCAGACAGTCGCGTGAGCAGCTAACACACAAAGAAAAGTACTTTCATAGATATGCATGTTAAAAAAATAACTGCACATACACTGATTCGGTAATAGAAGAAATGGAAACAGAAGAAGAATAAAAAATTGATTCAAGTTTAAAGACCACTGCAAAAAGGAAGTTGACAAATTGGATAACATGACATGAGGTCACAACGAGGGCTTGGTAATTTCGTCTGTCGTCTTCAGCGAGGCGACTCGCGCAAGAACAGAGCGCCCATTCAGCGTCTCATCTCATTGAGGAAAGTCGAAAACAAATCTCCATTCAGTAATCCTCGTCTCTTGACAAGCCCGTGGTTGACTCTTAGCAGGTCACTGTCGTCGTTGTACAGAGGGTTCAATCGCGCTCTCGCGTGGACTAAAAATAGGTCCAGTGTAGCCAAATTTGTCTGTGACAAGTGTGTGTCTGTCAACACAGCTAGGCCCTGCCACAGCATTTGACCTGGTTATGTAGCTAAGACAGACTGTGAAGAAAATTAACCACAGGTAGGGCAAAGGTAAGTTTATCTTGTGTTTTACTGGCGACCTGATATATCCCCCGACATTGCATGCAGACAAACTGAACATAAAATGGTGGTGTAAACACAAACGCTATAAACCAATGTACTGTCAGGTATCTGACATGTCGGATAATATGGACAATTCTGCACCTGGTCAGGTATGTGCCAATGTAAATTTCTGTACACACATGCCAGTATTTCGTAAGACGGAAACCAATGATTATTGCCAGGTGTCTGACATAGTGGAAAGCAATGAATATTGCCAGGTATCTGACATACTGGAAAGCAATGAATATTGCCAGGTGTCTGACATAGTGGAAAGCAATGAATATTGCCAGGTGTCTGACAAGCTAGAAACCAATGAACACTGCCAGATATCTGATAGGGTGGAAAGCAATAAACATTGCCAGGTATCTGTCAGGGTGGAAACCAATGATCATAGCCAGGTACCTGATGAGACAGAAACCACAGCACTTTGGCAGGTGCAAGGTATCTGGTAAGTGATAACTGATGCACTTTGCTGCATATCTCACATAGAGTGAAAACCAATGCAATTTACCAGGAATCTGACAAGGTGAAAACTATTGCACTTTGCGGCGTCTCTGACAAAGTGAAAACCGATGCGTCTGCCAAGTATCTCACAAGGTGAAAATTAATGCTCTTTGCCGAGGTGGACATGAATAGGACATCAGGTATTTCATAATATGAAATTCACTAAATCTTACATGTACAACATACATGTATCAACGAAACAAAACTTACAACCTATCTGATCAAGGATGAGTTAATTGTCTGCATAGAAATTCTTGGTACTCAGCAAAACCCCACTTCCCATCGCACCTCAGAAAGATAAAACTTAAAACCTGTACAACAAAACCGTAACTCTATGTGGCCTATATGGTCAGATTTATGCGTCTGCGGAGAGCCTGCCATGTGGTCCAGCCCAGATGAACTTGAAGGCGTGCTTGTGAAAAAAGTGACCGAGTTTTAGGCTCAGACAAGTGGGAATAAGGAGCAAACGTACTGGTGAAAAACTGAGGTCTCTTACAAATGCCACGTGTAATCGTGGCTGAGGTGTATAAGCCCTCCCATCTCCAGAGCCATTTTTACATACACTTGAAACATGTCATGCACACATGTATGTTCATGTGATATAAGTTTTCTTATATTAAACAACATTCTCCATATACTCCTACATGTACAGTATGGAATTATTCTGCAAGCTTAAAAATAACACAACATACCTGACTGCACTCATTTTTTTTGTTATACTGGGCTGTATCTTTAAATTTTATTAAAACTTCTCATTCTAGATGGACAACAGGAAATCCTTCTCCCTCCCCAGAGATGCAGTTTTAATCTATTAAACTTTGGACAGTTTGGAAATTTGATACACAATGTACAAATATCATGGTCAAATCTAAGATCAAAATCAAACTCAGTAGTGAATTTTAGGAATTTCTTGACATCAGTCGTTTTTAAAGTCAAAACTGGCTTTGTGAGACTAATCGGGCCCTGGGCACAATCTCTTACTGTTATATACTGCCATAAAGGCCAAAAGCCAAGGGGCCAGGCTTGAACTACAGGTGGGTGTCGGCCACATTTCCAGCCTTGGGTGGTGCACAAAACCTACGAAAGAACCTGCGCCTAATACATGTATCTTGAGGTGACACGTTCATGTGTATTGGCAGCTCTGTTGAGTTCTTCCCCTGCTGGGTGGATCAAAGAAAGTCGGGTCCTGATCATCCCTCTATTATACGGCAGCGAGTCAAGACGTCACGATGAGCCGTTACGTCAGGCGACAATATGGGTCGATCACGAGGAGAAACCACAACAACGCTGCAAACAATAGCCGGCTGAGAAGCTGAGTCGTGTGCATTGCTGGCCTTCAAAAGACATCTGGGGAAGACCATTGTTAATGTGGTGGACAGGGAGGTTCTCTTAAAGTACCTGAAGAGCTGAGGAACATGTATGTACACACAGAGTACCCAGATGAACTCTCTCTGGTTTCCCATTCACAAAGGAGGAATAAACTAGATACATTCACACACTATATAAAAGGAAGTACATTCACTCGTATTTAAAAGAAGCTTGCACAAAGTTCAAACTGTACAAAGTTCAAACTGTACAAAGATTCTGCCACAGTGTAGTCAGCATTGGAGGCTTTGGGAATTCAGCATCAAAATTTAAACAAAAACATAACTAGGAAGAGCAAAGAACGCAAGACATGAAATGAAAGAGCATATTACTGAATAGTGTCGTTTGTTAAATTCTAACACTGACAATTTATCTGTCCGTTTGCTTGACTCGGGTAGCAGGCTCTAAGAGCTCTTTATACTTTCCTACTCAAGAACCTTTTACTCCTATGATAAGTGTCAGTTTTGTGAATTCAGAAAACTGGAGTGGAGGACTAAACCACACACCTTTGGCGAAGTTACAGACCAACTTTTCTACATGCAATTTCCATACCTTAACATGAACTCATGGTGTTTACGATATCAATGAAAGTTAAATGATTTCCAAAGACTTCATGCAAGACCACCTAGCGTATGTATAAACAGCTTTATGAGCCTTCTAGGCTTCTTACAGTATTTCCACTTAATTAGGCCCCAGGTATAATGAAAGGCAGGTGAATTTATATCGAGCATTCCATGTCCGACGTGGCAAGAAATTTATGACACGGAACACCATGGCTGTGTACATCAAAAAAAATATGTATCTGTTACCCTCACAATACTTGTATTACATAAAGCATTTCATTCCACGGCAAGACTGGCAGAAAACGGGTTAAATATGACAAAAATGCGCAAACACAACAAGAACAGACAGCCCGTTTGGACTCGAGACTAAAATCTGTATGGGTTTATGTGTTTTAAGTCTACACGAAACGACCACACAAACGACCACACAAACGACCACACGAAACGACCACACGAAACGACCACACAAACGACCGCACAAACGACCACACAAACGACCACACAAACAAATAATCTACAAACAAGACCACCTAATAAG
The DNA here is from genome assembly GCA_016165875.1 of Acanthopleura granulata. Classification (NCBI taxonomy): domain Eukaryota; kingdom Metazoa; phylum Mollusca; class Polyplacophora; order Chitonida; family Chitonidae; genus Acanthopleura; species Acanthopleura granulata. Next base: position 2,666,943 of record JABBOT010000013.1, read on the forward strand.
AACCACATGTACATGTATCTACCTGAAAATCCCTTTCATACATTTCTTTGCAGTTTTTTCCAACTGACTTAAATGAAAGTGCTTGTACACAAACGAATCCTGCAATCCTGCAATGACCTTCTCGATTACTGATTCTAATTAATGACTAGTCATATTACTACATGCTCTTCCACCTCTGGATAAAATTCTTGTTTGAACTTAATTCAGGAACTGTTCGTGATGCAAGATAATGGTATGATGTCTTTGATATATGATTAGTATATGTCTGTAACTATACAGATGCCTAAAGCCAAGCTCACACCGTGATTTGTGTATTTGACGAATACAGCTAGTCAAATGAAAACAGGACAAATGCTATTTCAAAAAATTAGACCCATTCACATTCTAGGCTGCATAAAATTCTGGCCAAACAAAAAAAAAAGAAAAAAAAAAACAACAAGCCAAAGCCTAGAAAATAAAAAGCAATATTGTTTCAGCTATGTTGTTTTCACTGGTCTTTCTCACGATGATTGCTTTCATGATTCTGTCTTGTTTTTTACTTCATGAGTAATTCAGTTCAATGTCACGACAATCTCTCCGAACAAGCAAAAGTGCATATTTTTATCTCCCTTACCTTTTTCTGATACCATGCGACTGCATCATGGAGTCTGTCCATTCCACGAGCACCATCAATTTGATTGGTCACTTAAGACCCCCCTCCTCACCTGAGCAAAGACAATTGGTCAGGGCCTGGAAGGTGCCGTCTGCGTCACGTCAAAACTCTGACGCGGCCACCTCACACACATAGACACCATTTCTGCCAAACAGAAAAACAACAGGCTCAGAAAGGAGAACTCAATTCTCTATTGGGTCAGAGTACAATATATGGTAAATTACTTCCTGGAGAAGAGCATCTTTTGATGCACTTAAATTCCATAAAATATTACTTTTAGCACTGAAATTCCATTTTTTTTTCCTCAGTAGGATATCATTCCCCACAACTTTGTACCTTCCACACAAGCCTCAAAACACCTGTCTATAATCCTTAACAATGATGCAAAATGATTAACTTTGCCATGGATGAAATTTCAGGCCATTAACAGTGGACTAACATATTACACACAACAAGCATCGGTTTAGGACATTCACAAAACCTTGATGTCAAACTTTTTAGAACCAAAGTTTTAACATCCACCTCTACCTGCATATGCCTACAGACAGGTTTATATGTAATTAGAGGATTTGCGTTTGTCTTATCACAAGTTTGTTGTGTTTTTGAGCTCTCCTGCCACCTTAACCATGAAACTAAATTTTGACAGATGTCAGTACACAGGAGGGGCAAACCAGTTTTGAGATGACATTATAAACAAGAGACCATCAGCAGGTGTCTAACAAACCTCCGGACTAATACATATCCATGCAGCAGCAGCAAAACTGGCCAGAATTGGATTCAAATCTGTGACCTCGTTGGTGAGAGGCTTTTTGGCTGCAGTCAGACAGCTTCACCCAAATGATCTTGAGCCTCCATGATGGGTCTATGTGCACAGGTACATGTGTCTATCACATAAAATGTTGCTTCACTGCAGCATCCTGCTTAAGACACTAAGGACATCAGGCAGTGTCATGAAGAAGATACAAATGAGCGTCATAGCTCCCATGACACCAGATATACTGCTATGAAGACACCGGTCATGACACTGATGGCACCACACACTTTGGTCAAGACATCAGTCATAACACCGATGATACAAGAACCGTCAGTCAAGACTCTAGTCATGACATTCCATGATGGCACTACATAGTGTAGTGAAGACATGAGTCATGACACTGTTGACACCAGAAATGTCAGCCAAGACACGAGTCATGACATTGCATAATGGCACCAAACACTGTGGTCAAAACACCTGTCATAATACCCATGACACAGAAATGTCAGCCAAGACACTAGTCATGACACTGCATGATGACACCAAACACTGTGGTCAAGACACCTGTCATAACACCAATGACACCAGAAATGTTGGTTAAGAGATTAGTCATAACACTGCATGATGACACCACACTGTGGTCAAGACACCTGTTATGACACCAATGACACCAGAAATGCCAGTCATGACTCTAGTCATTCTCATTGCAGGATGACACTACATACTGTGATGAACACACTCATAATGACAGTGATGACACCAGAATTTTCAGTCATGACACCTACATGTATGACACCAGAAATGTCAGTTAGCCATGACACTACATGCCACGCCACACTGTTATGAAGACATCCAAGCCACTGGACACTGTACACAGTGAATCACGAATCATCAATGATACCAGACACTACAGTGAAGACAACGGTCATGACACACTGGACATTACAGTTATTGAAGGCACTGCCACGACATTCAACTTCACGTTTCAGTACATACATGTACACAGAGGCACATGCCCAGAGACCTTGAAATTACTCAACAAATACAACACTTTTTCTTCAGTTGTTCACTAAGCTATACATACTGCCTTTAAACTGTACAGTGAAACAGAAAGTGGAAAGAACACTACTGGGCTCTGCTGACAGCAATTACTATGGGGATTACTGACCCTGAATAGTTTCGTATCCTGTCACTCAGGAACTGTGTATTGAATTTATCCCAGTGAAGACCCTCAAAACTGTACTTACAATTTGTTTCTTGCAAAACAAACCAAACTTCAACAGTAACTGAGAGAGCAACCTTGTAACTCATAATATCCACACATACCTGTATACCAATGTAAAAAGCACACAAGTGCAAGTAACTATACCTACCAGTACAGACACACCTACAAACAAGCACATGGCGTATATACTGAACAAGTACATATGGCTTTCCATTTATCTCCCTGATTTATGCCAGATGTCTGCAACCTGTAAAAAAACCCACAATGAACGCAGCAGCACCAAACCAACACTTCCTCCTACAGATGTACCGTGGCTGCCTTGACCCGGACAAATGACCACAGCAGCCCCACGCACACACCTCTTCCCCAAGGGCAGTTCACCTTGGTCTTAATTCCTGCGTTCCCTGATCAGATAAACTATACAATATCAAACCTATCAGTCGTCAGCAAAACGGCTAGCGTTCTCTGGTAGACTTCCATATCGCTTTTGTTTTCTTTTCTTTTTTCTCTCTCTCTTTCCTTTCTCTTTCTCTGTGTCTCTTCTCCTTCTTAGTTTACCTCTGGACGCTAAAAATCGGTTACGTCTAAACATAGGTACAGTCCTAGGATCACTCCCAAGACATGCTGGGGGTCAGGACAAACTGCCTGGGTTACTTATGCCTTCACGTAGGTATCAGTCTGCTCAAGAACTGGGTGACATACATGTAAATCCAATCTTTCTCAGTGCACTCACAGCTTACAGGTGTGCATGTCACATTTTTATACTCTGTATACTGTGCTTCACCTGTGAAAGTCTGGGTGGGGTTTCATGAAGCATACTCAGTGCTGAGTAGCACTTAGCCTAGTGCACTTCCTATTTCTACAACACATGTTGTCATGGCAGTTAAGGGAATACTTAGCTAAGTGTGCTTCATGAAACTAGGGCCTGGCCTGTAAAAATAGTCTTTCAAATGCACACACTTAAAGCCTTTAAAGAAATGATACTTCTGATGCCAACATTTAAACTTTTTCTGATGATTCTGAAATTAATCAATATTCCCAAAATCTCTGAACTGGCCCTATATTAAACCCATGAGCATCTACAGATTGCTGGCTGACCTTCCCAGAGAGGGAAACAGCTGAGCACTGGACATGAACTCAGAGCAACCCATGTACTAGATTAGAGAGGCCCCATGTTGTACGTATACATTTGGTATTTATGTGCTTGATATTCTATTTATCTGCTTTGACTGCAAACCACCTCTTTCCTCATTTTTTCATTCAAGCAGTATCTTCGCTTTCACCATTAGTCCCTTTATCCATGGACGAATCTGACTACTACACCCTTAAAAATCTCTTGGACAGCGTTACAAAAAGCCGGGTTTCAAAAGAAAATTTTTTTCTGTTGGCCTAAAATCAACATTTTCACCCACATGTGCGTCATGAGTGATGGAAATCAACCCTAGACCTCTACTTTGAACAAATAACTAATTCTTTCTTATGACATGGATACTTGCATGACCTAAATCTTTTTTTTGGGGGGGGGGGGAGATGTTTGTCAAGTCATGCCTTTGTCAGTGCAATAAAACTTAAGTTTGCAGATGTAAATCTACCTTTCGAGGAAAGACATTTTAGTTTCATTTCACATACTGTACCATATTATTTCCGTTTATTAACACTATGAACGGTAACAATGGACTTGACACAACACTGGACATGAAATTCATCACAAATTGACACAGCGACACTTATAATTATAAAAGAAATGAAATAATTGAAAAAAATTGGAAAAATACATCTCATTTTCTCGAATGCCCAGCTTTTGCTACTATATGCAAAAGATAATGACTTATACATACTTGTTACTACCCTAATTCCTCAACGTTTTCGCATATGAAGAGCAACTTCTAAAGCACTTTGTGCACATTTGTAATTTGATTTTGGATACAAAACTACATTTGCTGGTTTGGCCGGTTTCAGAGCTTCGCACCAAGCATACCTTCATCAGTCAACACAGAATAATGCCTTTCGAATACGCTTGAATGTACGCCTAGCATAAACATGCGAAAAGGTAGAAGAATTACCGTATACACATGTATCGCGATATTTATTTATTTGATTGGCGTTTTATGCAGCACTCCAGAATACTCGGCTCGATGTGGCCGACCTTCAGACGTGCTGTTTCACAATAATTCATACGTGTACATGTATCGACATCATTACACGCATACCTCCACAAAGTTTTGCAATCCTATTTTGACAGGACACTTGTTTCCACTGCTGGCAAATTTTCCTGTTTTTTTTTTTTTCTTCTTTTTTTTTCATGTTTCTTCCCACTTCTTTATTTCTTGTCGATCCGTCCAGATTTGCCTAAAATCTGTGGCTATAGTATACATACATGTTTATATGATTCAGTCATTGCATCATCACTTACTATGCAAAACTTTTCGCAAAAAACACACAAAATTATGTGTATGTTTCAGAAGGTTTTCCATTCAGTCTGATTGGAGGCTTTTTCATTCAATAAGCTTTTCATAGTGTGATTTTTACCCTTTCAACACAGGCTCGTTTGCTGTTTGTGTGCCTCTCTTTCGACATTTTATCATCTCCTTGTATTAAGTGTGCGTTGTGCTGCCTCAACAACACCATGCTGAAGACACCAGACACGACACCCACTCTGTCAGGCCATCATGTTGGCTAGGCACAGTGTATAACCTGATCCAGCCTCCAAACAGGGACCTACTCTGAAAGTTTTATTAGTATTTTGATTAAAGTCTCTTTTTTTTTTCTTCTCCGTTTTAATTTCTACAAAACCCCAATCTATATCAATAAAAAAATAAAATAAAGTAAAATAAAAATTCCCTACGAATTGCTTTTTTTTTCTGATATGGTAAAGTTACACCCAACAAAGAATTTTTTTTTAAAGGATGGCTTCACATTTTAATAGTATATGTTGTATGAAGACAGTGGGTCAACCAATAACCAATGGGATCTTGTATATGTAGTTTCTTAAAATATCAGACGCAAATTTGTAAAAGCTGTGGCATGTCTCCAAACATCAATGTTGTCTCACAATCATCCCTCTTGTTATTTATTTATCTGATTGATGTTTTATGCCTTACTCAAGAATACAAATTTGACTTAAACGACGGTGGCCAGCATTAAGCCCGGGAAGACACTGCGCAGAGCCTTGGGGAAACCCACGCCCATTTACAGGGTGCTGGCAGGTACGCCCAGAGATGTAGCCAACATAAGCTGGGGTTGACTTCACTGCGATCCCACTGGTTAGCGGCCACTGGGTCATTATGCTGCACTATGTGTCTTGTCAACTGAATGGCCCATGTTAACAGGTTAAGAGTACAAAATTTCACCTATATGCCCCCCTTCCACTTCGCCTTAATCTTAGATGACTTGTTGACTACATTATATCATGTACGCATGTACATACACTGATCACAAATGGCATGATGAAATTCTAAACAGACATTTCTGTCTGTTCTTTAACATCAGAGTTGCCCAAAAAAAGAAAAAAAGTATAAGCAAACCGTATTGGGATTACTTGTCCTCAGGGTGAAAATTGTGCCATGAAAATTACCCGGAAAACTCATATGATAAGAAAGTTCAGCATTAAAAAAATTCAAAATATCAAACACAATGCCTTGGTTGCATTGGTTTATACGAGGTGTAATCAGCTTATACTTATCCAGGAACTCTCAGCTCAAAAGTACATATAAAAACACCCAAAAAGACACCTGAACGCAAATGTCCACAAAGGGAGAAAATCACAACACTGCCCCATTTCCTTCTTATCGTGTTTTCCCCCCCCCCCCCTTCTTCTCTTCCTCTATTTTGGGAGACTCCATGAATGCCATCAGAGGTTCACTAAAATTAAACATGGCAAGTCTAAAATTAGCAACAAAAATGCCCATCACATTGCCCCAGAAAACCGCAAACTTTCGGTCAATTAGCTCCGGCTACCTTGACCCACCCTTCCGCAAACCTGACCTTTTCTTAAGACTTTGATATACGACATGCTAATACCCAGCATCCTTACGCTTCCATTATTTCCTGTCCGAGAAAAGACGCTAGAGGAATGGTGGGAGGCGTCTTCTATATTTGTGCAGATAAAGTCGACATTTTTCTGAGAGCGAACTGTGTGATAGGCCACATTCCTTACCAAACTTCTCTACAGTTTTTTTGTATAATTTTTCGCTCTTGCCATTTTTTTCTTACCTCTCGGAGTCAACTCCCTCCCTGTCCTGTTTTATTTTTAAACTGTACATGCCCTGCAATATGTAAATGATCATTCTCACAGCAATGCATTCGTAAGGACCTTAAGCTTGCAGCTTACAACCTCTGAAAAACTGGCATTACACTGTTAATTATGTCTGTTTGTCAACTGTCAACAAATTTGTTGCGTTTGCGGCTTTCCCACGAGAGAGTGTTGAGGCAACCAAGCAGGACCTGGTCTTGTGTATAAGCGCTAAATCCTGTCTCCACAAAACATCTGTGACAAGAACGATAATTGAGGAAGCTAAGACACGCGCTGAAACTAACACTCTTGATTTAAATCTCTAATGAAAACACTCGAACAATTAAGCCAACTACTTTCTTACAGCAAAGCAAAAAAAAACAAAAGGACATACACTTGGAATTAAGACTCGTTAAATTCTACTGGCTTGTCAGGAATGAAGATACACTATTGTGCAATGTTTTGAAATTCCACCAAAAAAATGGCATATACACATATGGCATATCAGTGTTTTCAAAAAACATTGGACACTTATGAGTTTTTTTAACTCTGGGTCCAAATATCTGAAATTAGTGATTAATAAACTTTATAAGTTCACATGCCTTATAGAATCACAGATCTACCTCAAAATTAGAATTCTGAATGGACGAGATGCAAATCCACAAAATCTAAGTGATAAGTTTTATTGTGACCTCATCAAACTAGTATCAGGGCATTAGCCGAAAGTTCAGTCGTCAATAATTAATTATTAATGAGCAATAATTATATGCACCTGGACTTGCAGAGCAGCACAGTTCTCACAGTTTACCGAGAGCTCTCAACGCACATTAAACCGCTGCCAACAAAAGAAAATTTTTTACACATTTCTAAACTGTACAAGTAGACATGCTTGGAAAACTTGGTTACGAGACACGCAAGAGTGTTTACAACAAAACCGGACAGACAGACTGACACACAGGCCGGCCAGTATGACAATACTACGAATATGTAACCAATTTTGGCAGAGAGTTTATAGTTAATATAAGAAAACTAATTTAAGGAATAACAGAGAATAATACATATCCATGTATTAAGTAAGTGACTGACAATTTGTCACACAGGTGCTTCTAGCAGCTAGCAGCTGAAGACGAGAACAACTTTTATAAAAGATGTAACCATGTAATTATTCAGAATTTTGCGCCATTTCCCACATGATTTCGGTCACATCACTCGAGTTTCCCTTGATGCATGCTAGTTACAATGCTCATATACTGCAGATGAACGTTAACAAATATGGTTGTTATACACACCACATTTTTAACTTTTTTCTCAAAATTATTATGTCCAAATTTACAACAACCAAAAAAAATAGGGTCAGCCATCAGATTTAAACAACCAAAGCATCATACTTCAAAAGGTTAATTCTTTGGTAGGTTCGTGAATTTTCTTACATCTACTTTTATAAAAATGAAGTCCCATTCACCCTGGAGTGGCATTAGCTATTTAAATTAACACCTTGACATTGACGTATGTTCATCCTTTCAACTTCAAAGGCCTAACGACATTAAGTCTGACAGGTAACGCGTAAAACCTGGCTCCCAACATCCCACCTGTAGACACCTGAGCCAGCCTTAATGAATGACCCCCAGATAATTTATTTGTCTACATTTTTCCTTGGAAGTATGATATTTCACGAATTCACACCTAAAACTGACAAAGGCATAAGTTTTTTGATCATGACACTTAGCCGGGGCATGGTTAATGCAGACGATCGTCTGTTGTTTTTTTTTCCGCTCACGCGATGAATTGCTTCAGAAAACAACACCACAGAACTCGTCTTGCCAACTCATAGCTTACAACTCGATAATAAGATGCGAATAAAATATCGCACAAAAATTCAAATTCATCATGGCTTTGAGTACCTGATTTGGCAAGGCTAAGACAAACATGACGGAGGAGACAAGACGAAAATGGAAAAAGACAATTATGAAACCAGAGGTAAAACTTTCTTATACAAGCCAGACAACAATACCGGACATTTTTCTGCAAATAGGCAGACGGGCGTGGTAAATTCCATAGCAAATATAGTTAAATCCAGTGCAATTCTGTAAACCTAGTGACATGTAACCTAAAGCATTCTGTCATAACACATGTCACAATGACATGATGGAGACATCTCTCACCTTTCTCACATAACAAGTACATTATATAGTTGATATACACGTATACGACAGATGATATTAATATGCACTTTCCAAACTGCACAATACCCTTCATGGCCTCAACTTTCATCCATGACTGAGCTGCTCATTTGTCCTGATTCTGAGATTTCTACTGATTTTAGAAAACTGTTTTGACGTCTGTGTGGAAAGTGAGATGACATCCTACTACATAAACCTAAGCCTCAGCACCAAAAATAATATTTTCTGACATTAAACTGCCTCTGAAAACGCAGTTTTGTAGGACAAAATTTTAGGTCATTTACAATATTGTCGGTATGACTTGGATGTTTTTGAAAACCAAATCAGGCCATAATCTGATCTTGTGTCAGTAGTAAGGCAGCCTGGTTTGGTATAAATGTCACACACAAAGATCTGATTCCCAGTCATACTGAGGTGGCCAGGTTGACGCCCAATGGATCCCCAGGGGAAAGCACCATACTTTCCCAGTTGAGCAGCTGCGATCCTACACATACACTATTACCTAACCTGGAAAAAAAAAGGAAGTCACTAATCTGATGCCAGTGTGAGAGTACAAGGACTTAGTGCCCTGAAAAGTATACCTGCTGGTAGAGATTTACCTCTGACAGACACCGTCAGCTTGTATGTCACCAAACAAAACAGCCATGAGTATGGTGTAAAACACCTGTCAAAAAACTAAACAAACAAATGAATCATCTACATATACTTTTTTTGTTTCGTCATTCTGGATGATGTTCAAAGCTGTACTCACTTATCAGTAATTACAGAAGTCAGGTTTATGACCACGTTGGGTAGAGGCAACCAGAGAGCATATAAAATACAATCGCCCTTAGACAGGTACATGTACCTGACAATTAAGCTTCTTACAGGAATAGACCGAGGAAGTATAATTTTAACTGATTTACAAAGTGTAAGGTTTGAAGATTGAAAAACACCACCCCCTCGATAATTTTTCAGACGTTCTCTAGGAAACATATGCTTTATCGCCGTATGCTCCCACAGCTGTCAAAAGACTCGGACATTTTACCGACCCGACACTAGATAAATGACGTGAATTGGGCCTGTCGTTCAAGCCATGCTCCTTCATGTCTGTATCAGATGTACTGTTTGTGCAGCCAAAAGCTGCATCCTGTGGCATCCTGCCAGCTCTTTGTTATGATCTGTGCACTTAGAAAACAAGGCGCAGCAGCCAACTGTCTGTAATCAGGTTGAACTCTTACGTAAAGGAGTAGTGTCATGCACAGACCAGAGACAGAATAGGAATGAGTTACCTGCCCAATTCCTCTCATATTCGGTAATACAGCTTTAAATACTTTTACGATCTCCAAATCATTTTCACAGTTATGTCCCCATTTACATGGAGATATTTATTACCGAGCGCGTATTATGATCTACACCCTACAAAATGGTTGTATCAGAAAAAAAATCTACACAAACAATTTTAATTAATATACAAATCTCGACAGCACACTGTTTTACTGCAAATAGCGCATTGCTTCCCTGGTCTATTCCTTTAACATCACATCCCAAGTATATATCCCAGTGTAAATGTATATGTACTTCGGGTATTGTCCACTGGACCAAGTGGAAGTTCAATACTATCATTATCAGTCAGTGTGTTGAGATTTTTACCTGTTTACTGATTACTTCTTCAGCAATTCAATTCTTCACCGCAAGGAATAATGCCTCTTTCTTGATACAGACTTTCTATGATTTGAAAGAATGCAAGTCATTGAAGACAAAACCACCTGTTCACATAAAGAAGTCCTGGGAACCAGACTCAAAATAAACATTAATGTACTATGTTTATTTCATACAACCATACCTACCCAATCAAAAGAGCCCTAATATTCAAGTGTTTTAATCTGATTTCTCCAGAAAATTCGTTCTATTTGTCCTTTCCATTGCAATTTGCCTTTGTATACCAAATTTTACGGACAAAAATTCCCTACTGATCGACAAGTGAACCCTACTTTTCCAGCTGATCACACTTGTAGGGTCAGGTTAATAGGTGAAATAAACTTATTTTGCACCATGGCCTGGATTTAACTGGTAATGTATTCTGGGATGATAGTCCACATCATCAACAAATGAGACACACACGTATGCAATTTACAAATTTGAATTTCATTGGCTTGGAAAACAAGATATATTAAACTCAAAATAAAGAGTTTTAAAGTTCTTCAGAAGTCGTGCACGTCATGTATAGGTCAACGTTTTAAAGCCTTTCTCAACCCTCAAAATTCTGTGCGATTTCTACCATAAATGTACAACAAAAACGTCATCGACCAGCGAGCATGAATGACTGCGGCTGCACACAGGTTCTTGTATGAAGACTGTCTAGAGGAACATTAAGAAACTGCCAGCAAAGATATTCAATCCGCGGATAATAAATAATGAATATATATACATGTAGAAGGGAGTTTGCTTACCATCAATTAACTGAATGACACATGTATTTCATATCATACCATGTACGTGTATATCATCCAACTGAGAGAGAGAGAGAATGTTGTTTTCTTACCTACTGTATTAATATGTACAAAATTCCATGAAAATAATAGTTCTGGTACGTGTAAATTTGCTTGTCAGCATCTCTGGGAGTACATGTAACTCGCCTCATGATTTATATTATCTGTTCTGTTAGGCTACATGTACATGTTCATGTAAGAAATCAAATGTGGGTGAAAGTTCAAGAAAACCTGCCAATTTCAAAAGTTTTACAACAGCATAATTGTTATTTAACACTGCTGATGAGGTGAATTGACTCCGCCATCAGTGAGTGAATTGCTGACAGTTAAATTTCTCTTATAAAATTACCAGAATTACTGGTGTCACTGTAAACACTGCCCAAACTGTACTTCAAATACATAAGCTTTCAGCATTTTACATTTGAAAAATATTTTACATACGTGAAGAGGACTGCATTTTCTGAGCACTGGCTATCTCGCATTAAGCCATTCGTCCACTCATTTTTGTGCCTAGACATGTGTATACATGCAAACACAACGATTCTGATTAATGATAAATTACATTCCCAACGCATGTGAGATTCGTCCCAACATTAAATGCTACTATTTGTGTACATGTGAATACAGACACAAGCTACATGTACACACAATATGTTCAACTACACTTGATATTTCTTATTTATATGAATTAAGATTATGAGCAGATAAGACCGAAGAACATACAATATGGGCTTTACTGAATAGCTTATTCATGTTTTAAACCCTGTTCATGTGTATATGTTTTTTTTTTTGTTTTTGGTTTGTTTTTTTTTTGGGGGGGGTGGGTTAATGACTGAATAAATAATTTCTTTGCTCCCATGTTTATCTTTGTCTGAAACATGATGGGAACACTTAGTTTTATAGCTGGTAAATTCTGCTTCAATACCCACATGGAAAAACTACATGTTGTAAGGTGCATGTTGGCCATCAGCAGAACTTTACAGAAGTACAGCTACTGACTGTGTCCAAGGTGTTTTTCTAGCCACTTCCTCATGGTGGTAACCACAACCAGAAATAGCAGAAAACTGAGTTTTACACAGATTTTGTATTGAGTTTTCATGAAATACACTGAGATTTTGATACATTTGGGATGAAAAAATACGGCGTTTTCTTACTTGTTTGAATTGAGTTTCTAAAAAAATGTGGCTTGAAAAGCGCCCCTGTGCCCACTGACGTGCAACAGTCGTAGTGCTTTGACATAAAACAATGAAATCAGCTGCTATAAACCTCTGAACGAAAGAACACATGCACTGAGGACTTGTTTTCAGAAGTCATCTTCAGGTAAAAAGACTTAGGCTAATGTCAAAGTTCAAAAGTACAGAAAAAGAGTCTGTTAAGTTAAAGTGTGTCAATATTTTAATGTCTCATTGACAATGTCCAGCGGTCCAAATCCTGGAATTCTAGGAGGGCTGATTGGACAGTCATTCAGCCAATCAGGCATGTTTTAAATGTTTCAAGGCCATGCTTTCGTGTAGTGACAGGTGTTGACATAGCCTAATTAAAATAGTAGTACTCCGCAAAAGAGATCTAGTGAGGTGTTAAACTAGGGAAGCAGCAGTCACGTGTCGTGGGCTCATGTCATTTTGCCAGCCTTCCCTTGGTTGTGGTTGACGGGCGTGTTACAATTTGACGCAGAGTGTAAAGATTACTGTTCGGACTCCGCCTCAACCCACACCAGAAAACCCCGTCATGCATGCAGTCATCCACGTCAGAGATGATGCACGATTTTACACAGTATACAAATTCTGACATGCCCCCTGATGCATGGAGAGGAAAAGGAAGAGACCAATGCACCGGTGTAGACATGTACCATAGGTAGCTCCACAAATACCAAGAGAACCAGGTGTGCATTTTCGGAAGCACTAACATCATGATCCCAGAATCAAAATTTTCCTGGGACGAGCTAGTCATACTAATTACTTTCTGAGGTCTACCAAAGGGAGTTGGGGGGGGGGGGGGATTTGGTAAGTATTGTTTTGGTCATCTGCTTTTGTTCAATCCATACACGAAATATGCCATAGATAGATAATTTCAACTAGGCAATTTAATACCATGTTTAGACACCAGAGACATACATGTATCTTCATTTACCATCATGACTATCCATGTAGCCATATCAAACCAAATCATCCTCGAACAATAATACCGAACAATAGTCATAACATACAGTACATGCACTACGTTGTCTTGCTTACTATGCCCGACGCTAATCGCAAACTAAGGTCTTTGACACTATATTCAAATTATTTCCGATTAAACGATATGAAAGGCTAGAATTGCAGCTACATAACCCGGTAGACACGACCACGTTATATAGCTGCAATGACGGAGAAAACAACGAGACAATGACACTGTCACGTTGACAGTATTCCCCCTGTTTTACGTTCAAAGGATAGCTTTTTGCAGACTGCATTTTTTCTTTCTCTCATTTGGGCTAAGTAAGAAGGTGCGGCCTATTATCCCTGCCATTCGCTCAAAACAAGGCCGAGGGTAATGTGACATTTCATGGTGATAATCTACTGTTTTGATGTTCAGTCGACTAATAAGTGAAAGACGCGAGGAAAACGTGTCACGAGGAATCAGCGCAGAAAAAAGCAGACTAAAAATCCCAAATCATTCCGAATTCCATGTATTGAGTTGCATTAAAGTGCATATTCGAATGCATTAAATAATTCTCTGTACTTACATTGCACGGCTACATAATTCTTTAACCTCAACAGCTTGTGTTGTAACCGAGTCACCATTTGACAGCACTGTGTTCTGCCATTTTGGTTTGTTTGAAATTGACGTCACACCCATCTATTTTTACCTCAGAACGCCAAAGAATGGCGCACTTTGGCAGACTGACAGCTCGGTGCGAAAAACGCTGTGCTACAACCAATGTGCCCAAATCGTACATTACTTCGTTTTATTACAGGCTGGCTCAGATTTTTTCATTCATGCAGTAAGCTACAATAGACGAAAGATAAAAAAAAAATGGGTACAAAAGCGTAGCTACATTGTACATAATTATAGCTGAGAAAGGGGCGTGGGCATGTCAGTTGGTCGCTGGCCTACCATTGTACTCCATCGTTTTTTTGAAAATGATAGAATACTAGTAGGTGCACCCGACTTTAACTAGAACAAAGAGTACTGTATATATATTTAAAACCTCCGATAGAAGATTTGCTGTTCGTATGCTAATGATATATTACAACCAGCTGAAAACTTGCTAAAGGCGAAGAAAACATAAAAACGATGTCAAAATTAGACGAAAGAGCGTAAAATCTTATTTGCGGGTATAGCCTTTAAAATGTATTTTGATTTTTGTGTTTCAGGAGAAAAGAGTATTTGAAAATATATTTGTATGGTGGTTATTTGGGACCACCTCTCGGCATATGTAGTCTTGTTATGATAATCTTTTAAATAAGGATGTGCTACATGGGTTTCTTTGGGCTGTCTAGAATAGATCGTACCAGTTGTCTTAAAAGATAGCATTAGTAAAGTTAGGGTTACTATATTTAACAAGAGTAACAAACTTTTAAATGAATGTTTTACTTTCTCTGTGAAGACAATAGTATGTGTTAAAAGTATACAAATATCCCGACGCGTGTATAATTAATTACATGTAATGTAATGTAATTACACGTTAAGTACACGTAATCCGGCCTGTATCGGAAACATTTTGGTAATGCTTGGTAATTTAAAGCTCCTCAACACGACAGGAAATTACTGTTGAAGCGTCTTCTGTTTTTCAAGAAACAAACTTCAGCATAGTTTTTAGGGTCCTCCGCGATATAAATTCGTTATATGGTTACTGAGTGAAAGGATACGAAACTATATGGGGCCAATAAGCCTCATATTGGGCTGACAGACCCCAGATAGTTTCGTATCCTTTCACTCGGAAACCATGTAACTAACATTATGCCCATGTAACTATCTTTGTATATATTTAAAACTGTATTGCGATAAAAATCTTGCATGTAAAATTTATACATTATAACGCATGCCCCATGTCTTTTATCGGATGATTATGTTTCGTGTTGTACGTGGATTAGGGCCTATTATAGGGCCTGTTGTCATGACCGCAGTTAGATAGGTTACTGTAGAAGTCATGCTTGTAAGCTGTTCCAAATGTGAATCTAGGTTGTGAAAAGCTTTACCTTATGGTATTTCACATAAACGACGGCGGTCAGCACTATGGTGGGAGGAAAACCCACGGCCTTCAGTAGGTTGCTGGCGGACCTTCCCACGCAGGCGTAAAGCCGGAGAGGAAGCCAGCCTATAGACTGGACTTGAACTCACAGCGTATCCACTAATTAATTCCCTGTAACGTTACACCAAGGAGGAGTATGTGAGCTTTTAACACTTCGTTTGTCAGCTCGGTTCGGAACAAATCACCCATCATTTTCGACAAAACTATGGCGATTTTTGTTAGCGGTATATGTTTTTGGATTTTGACGGTTTTCCGGATTTTTTCCAAAATGGCCAAACCACGATATGTTATACAGCTCAAGTCTGACTTTAGCACAATTTCGTCAGGTAACCTTTGACAAAAGTGTGCCAATTTTGTGCTGTTTTGGGACAGCTTTCCGGACTGTGTGTTTTCTTTTCTGTTTTGTTTTGTTTTTTTTTTTCTCCAGCACCGTTTGGAATTGAAACTTGATGCATAGCTTTAGTATGAGCAGATAAGCCCACAGATCAGGCTGGAGCTTTGGGTCTTTTTTGCGGTTTTCTCGACAGATGTGTATATTCTGAATTGAAACTCAATAGATG